>OX387245.1:164934822-166184822 GCA_947561735.1 Cenchrus americanus
TAACCATCTTGTTTAATTCATACCTTGAGTTCTAAACCTCTGATTGAGGTGACTCCAGTTGGGATGAACTCATAATTTCGGCCTCCTTGATCTGGGAAAAACACATTATTTATGGATATCCTTGCTAGGAGCTACATCTGGTCTATTAGGAGGATACCCCTGACTTTATTAACAACGTGTAGTGTCGTTCCCTTAACCATGTCTTGCTTGGTGATGTTCTGTGCTTGCATGATGATGCTTGGTTTTATGACATTGATTGATTGATTCGTTTCTTTGAAGTGAGTGTTGGTGTATTGTAGGTCTTATATCTGAAATGACATCAGTTGCCCAGTCGGGTTTCTCTTTTGTACCTTCCATATCCTTGCCATCTTTTTTCGTTTCAACTCAGTGGAGGCATTACCAAAAGGAAGTTAAAGGCAGATGCAAGATGAAGAAAAGAAGACATCACTCTAACTTCCTTCCCACCTTGTGCTTGCTTTTGTCCCACCTAGCTCATTTTGATGAAGGCCCCAATAATCATTCAAGAAAAAGATCGAAGACTCCACACCGATCAACAAAGGTGGAAGACCGCCTACCTACCTTGGAAGCAATGTTTTTGTTTATCTCCCTCCTCTTTGCTTCTTCTTTCTTCGAATCTCGGGACGAGATTCTGTTTAGGGGGGTAGATTTGTTACACCCTAAAATTTGCCAATTTCAAGATGTGAATAAAGAGAATAATTAAATAATGATTTTCTCATAATTTTAAAAAAATTCTCAACATTAATTTTGTTTATAGGAAATCTAATATAGAAAAAATCATTATTTGATTTTCTGAATAAAAATAAATTGGTTCGATGTGAGTGTTGCATTCAAGCCGATGCATCTTTTGGTGCTTCTTGAGTGCAAAAGGTTTCAAAAATGCGTTTAGGTGCTGAATCCTTACGAGAATTTTCCAGCTTTTTCTGGAATTTATTCTCACTTTTCTTGATCTTGTTCTATTTATTAGAAGGCTCTAAAATTTTTTCATGAGCTCCAAACATTTCATTTGGATTGTTCGTGTCTCATTCTATCTCTGGGAATTTTCCTGGAATGTTGAGAATTCTTTGAGTACTTTTTGTGCCTTAAAAACATTTTCTAGTCTTTACTGGAATTGTTTTCGCATTGAAAAGCAAATTCAGAAAATAAAGGGAAATCTTATCCCTTCAGTTTGGGCCGAGCCGAGGTCCCGACCTATCTCCGTTGTCCCAGCCCCAGGCCTGCCTATGCCCTTCTGGGCCCAAGACTTGCCAGTGTCCACGGCGGACACGACATTGTGCCGCCGACAGGCCTCCTGCCTTGGCATGCACAGGCCTGCTAGCGGGATGGGGTGGAACGGGGTTTTTGAGGCGGGTTCACGCGCGGGGTTCATCAGGATGGTTGGGAATGGATACTAAAGGCTGGTGGGGCGGGGCGGGTCAGGGCTACTACAATTGCGGGTTGAGGCGGGTTGACCTCCCACGACGGGGCGGACAGGGTGTCGTGTGTGGAGCCTCCCCTGCACGCGAGTCGCCGATGGAAAGTCAACGGAGTCGGCATGTGCTTCTTCTTCCCGTCGCGCCGCCACCCCACCTCCGCCAGAATCTCGTCAATCCATCGCCACCTCCCATTGTCACTTTCAGTGTGCTCCCGCTTCCCTAATCCCTTCCTCCGCCACATAGGATTTTCTTCCCGCAGGTTTAGCCGCCACCCCCAAATCTGACATTTTCTCTCTCCCTCCCTTCATGCCTGCGTGCGGGTCGCAGCCTCGCAGGAGGACTGCGGCGGCAAACGGGACCCAGAGCGTGAGCATGGCGTCGTCCTGCGCTGGCGCGCGCCTCCATGACCGCGGCTACTGCGGTCCTCGCTTACCCGTTGCAAGCTAGCGCTTGACACGTTCCAGGTCGACAACGACCTCGGGAGGTGCGCGCTCCTCCGCGACGCGCTCGCCTGCAGCAACGTGAACCACCCCCCATATACCGCGCTTGGATCTCCATTAAGGAGCAGGCGGCCTGTGGCAGGAGTCCGGCGGCGATGCCGGTGGCATCAGGAAGCTCTTCGTGTCCTAGTGTGTTTGGTACCAAGACAAGAATAAGGGCGTCGGCACCGGCGGGAGCCAGCAGGACGAGGGCGGCTTCTGGTGCCACTACATTGACTTCGAGCTCCGCCGCTGGAGCACCGGGGTGTCACGGAGCACGCTGTGGCAGAGTTCCGCGCGACCCGCTTGTGCACACCAACGACACCAAGGCAGAGCTGCGCCTAGGGTGCCCCGACCGCGCGCACCCGCGTCGTGTTCCTCGGCACCCTCGAGTCCTTCACCGCGGACGCCAGGGCACGAGAGTGGCTGGAGCACGAGGTGGAGGTGTACGGCGATTCCATCCTGCGCATGCTCTGTGGTGGCTGCGTAGCTTGAACCCGCACAAATGGGGTAGGGTGGGGTGGGTTGTCCATTTTGCGGGGCGGGGTGGGTCGACAAACCCACTGCTGTCCCATTAGCTGCGTGTTGGGGCGGGTTTGGGGCAGGTTAATCCCCGTTAGCAGGCCTAGGCGTGCATGCCATGTCGCCCCGCGCCTATAAAGGGTGTGGCCCCATCCTCCCGCGTGCCCTAGCCGCTGCCTCCACCCCGCGCCTCGCCTGCGTCGTGCCGCGCCGCGCCGCCGCCTTTCGAGTTCATCGGCCAGGCCAGGCACCGCTGCTGGCCGTCGTCGATTCGATGCAATGAAGCACCGGTGAACTAAGCCGAGACCACCAGGGGATCCGCGAGGCCGAGCTGCACCCATCATGCTCGTTTTCATCATCGGAGGAGCACCGGAGGGTCGCCACCGTCGCGAAGTCCGGCTGCCCCCGAGCTCGACCGCTGCCCGCTCTCCTCCGGAATCCGGCGCCTCCCGTCGTCCTCCACCACTGGTGAGCACACCTAGGCGATCCTCCCTCCTCTCTCCGTTCCGCGACTCAGGCGAGCCCCCATTTCCGCCATGCCCGAAATACTGTGATCTTCCCATGTTTGAGCTGAGTACTTCATCATCATCGTTTTTTGTACATCTACTGCCAGTGAGGACTTGTATGCATGAACTTCTTCGTTCATCCATCCATGTAACTTGGTCATGCCCTGTTGTTTGTTGCATTATAAGCCACAACAGTGACTGCAAGTAAACAACATGCATGACCGCGTATCCATACGAGCAAGCAAGTAGTTCTTCCTGTTCTTTACGTGCCTACCAACTATACGTGTGTGCTGCAGTCAAACTCGAGATCGAGTCCGAGTTCCTCTCACGCCCGTGCCTGGCACGCACGCGGAGGCCGACCTATGCCTATAAATCATCACAACTGTTTCTGCAAGATTTTTCTGCCCTATCTATCTCCTTTGCTGCCACTGCCCTAACCGCCCGCGCCGCGTGCCGCCTTTTGACGACCACGTGTGGTTCGAGGACCGGTGGATGGTCGCTTCCTTGTGTGATGAGTGATTTACAACGTTGTGTGGACTGACTCTTGGCTAAGTATTGCAGGTGCAGGTTGCGGCTTGACTCGTGTTGGTGCAGGTGAAGAACAAGCGTGAAAGGTCATTGCCAGTGAGGCCTCCAGGTGTGGAGAAGACAAGTAGGCTTCGTTCGAGGGACCCGGTGGCCAGTGGGGTCAAGTGCGGGCCGCATGGTGGCATGAACAGCAAGATGAAGTCGTGGACGGTTTCTTGCTAGAGCCTCAAAACCAAGGGCGAGCCGGGACTACGTGGGAGCCGAGTCATGAGTGGAGATTGGCGAAGGCTACACCAAGTTCGCGGGGTTTGCAGTGGTTCACCAGAAAACCACTGGGTTACTCGGTTGAGCCACAAAACCGAGGCCGAAGACTCGACGAGGAGGTGCGACCACCCAGGCTGATTCAACTGCCCTGGAGGGGCGGTCAGACCGCCTGGGGCCGGTCGGATCTCCCCGGCCGGTCCTAACCGCCCCTGGGGGGGGGGCCGACCGCCCGGCCGCGGCGCCGAGATGTTTCGAAGCGGAGGACACCCGTCGGGATTGCAAGGCTTGCGTCGAAGCTAAGCTGGTTGCGGTCGCCGGGCATCCGTCCGATGGTGAAGACATGAAGACTTCCAAATCCGCCCTCGAGGGGCATGTATCCCTAGTTATTAGTGAAGGGTAGTTTAGTCTTTTGGGTGCCTCCATATATACTCATTGGATGGGTGGATGGCAGCCAACTCTTGGAACCCTAGCTCATTTGTTTTTTCCATTTTCGTTCTCCATTTTCCTTAGGTTTTTAGAGGACTAGCTTGAGAGCTTCATGTGAGATCTAGAGAGAGGGATGGATGTTTGGGTGGCAAGCTAGACCTTGTACGAACCTTTCATGGCATGTATAGATGGTTCGACATTGTTCATCATGGTGGTTTTCCCGTCTCTTTTGTGTTGATTTTCGGAGCTCTTTGTTGGCGGTGTTTTGAGGAAAATTTCTTGGGGTTTTTGGTGGGTGTCACGTATGAGGTTCTGGTGCCTCTTTGGCTGGTGACTTTGCCCCCAAATCTCCGTTGAATCGGGCTCGATTTGGTGGTTTCTCGAGTTGGGCGAGTTCTTGACCTAGAGAAGAGATTTCTTTGATTCCTCTTGATTGTGAGCGTTTTGGGTCAATTCCTTTAAGGTAGAGGTTGCCCAGGATGTAACCCAGCTATTCCCGAAGTTTTGCTGCAATGCGTGGAGTGATTCGGCAGATCGGGCACGAGGAAGTTGAGGTTTGACCCGCGGGTTCGTTTTCTGGAAGGGGCGGTCTAACCGCCTGCAGGGGGCGGTCAGACCGGCCTGGGTGTTTCCAGGTCGAAGTTTTGTTTCGCCGAATTTTCCTCTCGTGAGTTTGTTCACCTTGATCGGAGGAGTGTCTGGGTGAATTTTGGGTTCGTTCTCGTGGTGTTTGCTAGGTGTTCTTCGTTGGAGTTCGTTGTTGGGTACAAGAGGTTAGACCGCCCCTGGTAGCCGGTCTAAACACCACTAGGCCCCTAAGTGAAGTTTTGGTTTTCGCCAAGATTTTCTGGTAGCTAGCATGGCCTTGACCAGAGATCTTTGTTGGTGAAACCGTGGTGAGTTTTGGTGCTCGGAAGAGGCGTTTCGGAGGATTTCTAGGTTACCAGGTGGAGGCGGTCTAACCGCCCCCTATACCCGGTCTAACCGCCCCCCTCGGTTAGCCGGCTTTCGAGTTGTTTCCGCCGTCGTTGCCGCGTGTGTGTTGTGGTTGCTGGTAGAGTTTGTTCCTAGGACCGTAGCACTCCGTGGCTACGTGGTTTTGGCAAACGGAAGGTAGAAGTGCGGAGCGTGTGATTTCGGGGGTTCGACCGAGCTAGTTCATCTTGTCGGAGTTTCAATCTCCCTCGAGAAGAAGTTTTATCGGCTCCCATTCACTCTCCCCTCTCGGTCGCTTAATCGGTCCTTCAAGTGTTATCGCAGCCGGTTCGGGTCTTTGTTGACTCTAACCGCCTAAGATCCAAGGATGGCGTACCAAGAACGGGGTTCGGGTCCTCCACACTTCGATGGCAAGAACTACCAGATGTGGAGTAAGCGGGTGGGTGCGTTCCTCCGCGGAAAGGGTCAGATCCTTTGGGATGTCACGGTGGACACAGGCTATGTCCAGCTGATGGACTTCCTCGCTCCAGGATCGTGGGACAGATTCGACGCCAACAACAAGGCGGTCGACTACTTGTTTCGTGCTTTGTGTCAGCCTGAGTTCGATCGGGTGCACACCGAGCACTTGGCTTCTAGAATTTGGACGGTGATGTAGGAGGCTCATGTTGGGAATGCCCAGGTTCAGGCACGGATGTATGCGACCTACCGGAGAGAGTACGAGAACTTCACTCATCTCCCCGGTGAGTCCATCGATGCCTTGTTTCAGAGGTTCACGGTGGTTGTGAACAACATGAGGGACAATGTGGACGTGCTCCCGTACGATGATCATGATAGAGCAGTCAAGCTCTTAGACTCTTTGGATCGTACGATTTGGGGCGGAAAGTTCGAGGCCATTGTGGAGTCGCAGAAGTATGACACTCGACGGTAAACGAGCCGTTCTCGAAGCTCAAGTCCGCTCGAGGTGGATAGGGGCATGACGGCCCAAGATCGAGGGCCCGACTGACTCTCATAGTATCGCCCTCATCGGTGGTTCAAATGGAAATACTAACACTAACCCATCCACCAGGATGTTCTCTTTGTTCTCTTTGATGTCTATGCCAGATGAGGAGTTCGACGTGCTTGGAGAGGACGAGTTGGCGCTCCTGACGAGGCGGTTCGATAGGCCGCACGAGGATCGAGTGAACATGAGGAGGAACATGAGGACATGCTTCAAGTGCGGCAAGGCCGGACACTATTTCGCCGAGTGTCCGAAGTTGAACAACCACGACAAGCACAAATTCAAGTACAAGAGGAAGAAGTCCGGAAGAAGAATCATGGACATGGGAAGAAGACACGGTCTCGAGAGAAGATGAAGAGATCGAGCGACATTGAGTCCGATTCCGAGGACACGTCTTCAAGCTCGAGTGATGAAGACGAAGAGGATGACAAGAAGAAGAAGAAGAAGAAGAAGAAGAAGAAGAAGAAGAAGAAGAAGAAGAAGAAGAAGAAGAAGAAGAAGAAGAAGAAGAAGAAGAAAAAAAGAAGAAGAACCACGGCAAGTATCTCAACGCCCTTTGTGTGATGGGCCTAAGCCTCATGGACGACTTTTGCGGCATGGCTCGCGGCTCGAGCAGCAAGAGAAGCCGAAGGACGCCTCGGACCCGGATTCCGAGGATGAGGTATGTGATGAGCTCTCTTCTTTGCGCAAGGAGAATGAGGAGTTGGTTGACTTGCTTGATAATCGCGATCACATGCTTAGAGAGGCTAAGAAGCTTAGGAAGGAGCTTAGATCTTTGCTCGAGGATGCTAGGACTAGAGTGGCTGAGCTAGAAACACAGGTTCTTGATAGCAAGCTTGAAATTGATTCGCTTAAGGCTAGCCCTGTTGTTTCTGATGAAAATGATTGTGCCGATTGCTCGCTTTCCTAGCTAACTTGATCGATCTTAGGGAGAAGTATGCCTCCAAGTGTGAGGAACTAGATGTGCTTAGGGTGGAGTTGGCCGAGCTACAATCTAGACCCACTTGGCTTGGTGCTTGCACTTCTTGCCCCGGTTTGCATGAGAAAATTGTTGAGCTTCGTTCTCGCATTGGTTCGCTAGAGGCCGATTTGAAAGTGCGTATTCCTACTTCTTGCTCTACATGTGAGTTGCATGCTATGAAGAATTTGGATCTTGCAAAATGTGTTGGTCGCTTGCAAGATGAGAATGATAAGTTGCGTGAAACGCTGAGTTGGTTGTCGAGTCAAGAACCTCAGCTTGGTATGATGATTGCTAGCTGTAAGCGCTTTGATGGTTGGGATTTGGAATTGGATAAGGTTGGTGAGGGCAGTGGTGAGAGAGAAAGGAAATTTGGGAATGTTTCAGTTCCACCACAACCCACACCCAAAGACAAGTTTGCATCTAAGCCAAACCAACCTAGTGAAAAGCCTAGTGAGAACCCAAGTGAAGAGTCTCACACCAAGCCTAAGCCCAAACCAATCCTTTTCCATTGTGAGTTTTGTGGGAAGGATGGTCACAAGAGAGAGTTTTGCTATAAGAGAAAGAGAGAGGCGAGAATGGCTAAGGAGTGGGCGAACAAGGACGGTACCACCCTTCTCATGGTGTGCCCGAGCCTCGTATGCCACCGCCTAAGGGAAAGGGCTTTGTGCGTAAGGATCCGGCATGGGGATATGAGAAATCCCGTAGCCACGGTGGTGGTCCGGAGAGGGCGGTCGGACCGGCCCGGCTAGGGAGTCGGGCCGGCCCGCCCGGGGAAGGGCGGTCGACCGGCCTGGCTAGGCGGTCAGACCGGCCCTCCCCAAATTTTTGGGCAGTTCTGTTTTCGAGGTCGTGATGCTTGGTGGTTTTAGTTCCCTTGGTCACGGTGCAGATGGTAGACACTTGGAGTCCGGTGGTGTTGAGTTTGTCGGACGTTCTCCACCTCGTGATCAATACGAGTATGGGAGAGGTCGCGAGGTTTGAGTCTCGGAGGGGCTACGGACCATGCTTTCTTTTTCGTGGTACTCGTACTCCTCCGCTTAGACGGGAGTCGTTTTGCCATGGTGGTTCTAGGTTTGATAGGTTTGATAGGATGGATCGCCGTATTGATAGGCGGGGGTAGGATGAATGTTGCTAACCCTACTTTTGAGGAAATGGCCCGACACCGGTTTCACACCTTTGGGACTAACCCCGGTGTTAAGTCATTTGCTCATTCTCGCTCTTGGTTTTGAGTTGCGGGTGGGAGGCCCGGAGAACATTTGGTTGATATAGGGGGTGGTTCTTCGGCCTCATACCCCTGGTGGTGACATGTAGGTGCATCACTTTCGGGGATGGTGGACAAGGATGAGTGAATTGTGAAGAAATGACAAAGGTAAGTGCTTTGTGACATTCGAGTGTGTGGCCTTGGTCAAGCCACTTGGTTTGTTTTGCTCATTCTCTATATCATGTGTGTAGGGTGAGCTTTGTATGCTCTTTTGCCCTAGTGCATGTGTTTAGGGGGGAGCTTGTGAGTTTTGTGCTCTTTTGCCGGTGGTGTCGAGCCCCTTTTGCCTCCCCTCGAGGAGCCGGTCTTTTGTGAGCTTTGTGTGTGTGGTTGGTTTCCTAAGTTGGTGGTGAAGCTCCTTGTGTAGCATATGTATAGCTCTCCTTTGTGCATTTCTTGCATTTGGCATGGCATATGTAACATGATGTATAGGCATCCTTGTATCTTAGATTGCATGCATTTTGTTTCATATGCATTGGATAGGAAAAGCTTCTACTACGTACATTGTTCACCATGAGTTGCTATATTTGTCTTTGTGAGCTTGTTTGGTATGTTATGGTTAGTTTGGCTTAGCTCTTGATGATCTTGATGAATAATCCATGGTTGATGGCTATTTTTGAAAAATGTCACATATATGCTCTCTCATGTGTAAACGCCTCTATATGATCTTGACCTGTTTTAGTGGCCTTGCTATGCTTAATTTGTGGTGGGATAGCTAGTTTATTGATCATATGGAGCCAAAGGCTCATTTGCCATCATGAATGTTTAGCCCTCTTGCTTTATCTTGTGAAGGGGCATAAGTTCCTTTTTGTCGCAAAGACATTTCATGTACCAATTATAAATCTGAAAATGAAATTTAAAATGCTTGGAAAATATGCTCCCATGTCATGTGTGCTGAAATTAATTTGCTTTGGGTGCTAAACCGTTGCATGATGCCTACCAATGAGAAGTCTCATACATAGAAGTAGGCACATGGCTTGGTGGCTTTGACATGACATGAGGTGCTTGTGGGTGTTTGTGATGGTCTTATGATTAGAATGGTTGTCCTAGCATGAAGTTTGTGTGGCTTTGCCATTTTGACATGTCTTGCTCATGTTTAGGTTTTTGCTTATGAGAGAGTAACTTTTCGCAAAGTTACTCAAATCCTTTTTAGCCTTGTCCAATGGTTGTGAAACTTGGTGATCATGTAGCTAAGGTCATTGCGAACTCCGTAGAGTATCTAACTTGCTCATTCGGACTTGTGTAGCTCCTTGTGATGAATTTTGTATATTTGAGAAGCTATATGTTGAAACTTTTCGCATTTTGCCTTGATTCATGCATTGTCAACAAGGGGGAGAAGTGTGTGCATGATTTGGGCACCCGGGAGCTAATGGAAGGTGTCCAAAGTGGTTCGGCAATTTTCGGAGAAGTTTTTGCGGGGGTGGTCACATGGGGCGGTCTAACCTCCCGTGTGGCGGTCACATGACCAGGGGCGGTTTAACCGGCGTGTGCGGGCGGTTTAACCGCCCTATGCGAGTGTGAGCTTGGTTTGCTCTTTGTCATGCATTTCCAAGTGACCTTCTTGCATGCATTGGTTCGGGGGGAGTTTGCATATGTGTAGGGGGAGCTCTTGTGTGAGTTTTTGGCTCGTGGCCTTGTGTGCTTTTGGTGGTTTTTGCACTTTGCTTGAGCATGTTTTGTCTCGGATGTGTCGAGCCGTTGCCTTTGCCTAAGGGGTCCGAGACTTGTTCTTCTTAAAGTGATCTTGCTCTTTGCCTTTCTTTGGCTTTCGATCGCTTGTTGAGGTTCCTTTTTTAATTGTTTCTTTTTTTTTCCTTTTCTCTTGTGTTACTTCATGTGGGTGTTGTTAATGCACTCATCAAGGGGGAGATTGAGGACCACGTGTGGTTCGAGGACCGGTGGATGGTCGCTTCCTTGTGTGATGAGTGATTGACAACGTTGTGTGGACCGACTCTTGGCTAAGTATTGCGGGTGTAGGTTGCGGCTTGACTCGTGTTGGTGCGGGTGAAGAACAAGCGCGAAAGGTCGTTGCCGGTGAGGCCTCTAGGTGTGGAGAAGACAAGTAGGCTTCGTTCGAGGGACCCGGTGGCCGGTGGGGTCAAGTGCGGGTGGCATGGTGGCATGAACAAGAAGATGAAGTCGTGGACGGTTTCTCGGTAGAGCCTCAAAACCAAGGGCGAGCCGGGACTACGTGGGAGCCGAGTCATGAGTGGAGATTGGCGGAGGCTACACCAAGTTCGCGGGGTTTGCGGTGGTTCACCGTAAAACCACCGGGTTACTCGGTTGAGCCACAAAACCGAGGTCGAAGACTCGACGAGGAGGTGCGGCCACCCGGGCCGGTTCAACCGCCCGGAGGGGCGGTCGGACCGCCCGGGGCCGGCCGGATCTCCGGGCCGGTCCTAACCGCCCGTGGGGACGGTCCGACCGCCCCGGCCGCCGGCGCCGAGATGTTTCGAAGCGGAGGACACCCGTCGGGATTGCAAGGCTTGCGTCGAAGCTAAGGCCGGTTGCGGTCGCCGGGCATCCGTCCGATGGTGAAGACATGAAGACTTCCAAATCCGCCCTCGAGGGGCATGTATCCCTAGTTATTAGTGAAGGGTAGTTTAGTCTTTTGGGTGCCTCCATATATACTCATTGGATGGGTGGATG
Organism: Cenchrus americanus; assembly: GCA_947561735.1. NCBI lineage: Eukaryota > Viridiplantae > Streptophyta > Magnoliopsida > Poales > Poaceae > Cenchrus > Cenchrus americanus. The sequence goes on from OX387245.1 coordinate 164,945,785, forward strand.
GCAGCCAACTCTTGGAACCCTAGCTCATTTGTTTTTCCCATTTTCGTTCTCCATTTTCCTTAGGTTTTTAGAGGACTAGTTTGAGAGCTTCATGTGAGATCTAGAGAGAGGGATGGATGTTTGGGTGGCAAGCTAGACCTTGTACGAACCTTTTATGGCATGTATAGATGGTTCGGTGTTGTTCATCATGGTGGTTTTCCCGTCTCTTTTGTGTTGATTTTCGGAGCTCTTTGTTGGTGGTGTTTTGAGGACGATTTCTTGGGGTTTTTGGTGGGTGTCACGTATGAGGTTCTTGTGCCTCTTTGGATGGTGACGTTTCCCCCAAATCTCCGTTGAATCGGACTCGATTTGGTGGTTTCTCGAGTTGGGCGAGTTCTTGACCTAGAGAAGCGATTTCTTCGATTCCTCTTGATTGTGAGCATTTCGGGTCGATTCCTTTAAGGTAGAGGTTGCCCAGGAGGTAACCCAGCTATTCCCGAAGTTTTGCTGCAATCGTGGAGTGATTCGGGAGATCGGGCGCGAGGAAGTTGAGGTTTGACCCGCGGGTTCGTTTTCTAGAAGGGGCGGTCTAACCGCCTGCGGGGGCGGTCTAACCACCCCGAGTGTTTCCAGGTCGAAGTTTTGTTTCGCCGAATTTTCCTCTGTGAGTTTGTTCGCCTTGATCAGAGGAGTGTCTGGGTGAATTTTGGGTTCGTTCTCGTGGTGTTTGCTAGGTGTTCTTCGTTGGAGTTCGTTGTTGGGTACAAGAGGTTAGACCGCCCCTGGTAGCCGGTCTAAACACCACTAGGCCCCTAAGTGAAGTTTTGGTTTTCGCCAAGATTTTCTGGTAGCTAGCATGGCCTTGACCAGAGATCTTTGTTGGTGAAACCGTGGTGAGTTTTGGTGCTCGGAAGAGGCGTTTCGGAGGATTTCTAGGTTACCAGGTGGAGGCGGTCTAACCGCCCCCTATACCCGGTCTAACCGCCCCCCTCTGGTTAGCCGGCTTTCGAGTTGTTTCCGCTGTCGTTGCTGCGTGTGTGTTGTGGTTGCTGGTAGAGTTTGTTCCTAGGACTAGTAGCACTCCAGTGGCTACGTGGTTTTGGAAAACGGAAGGTAGAAGTGCGGAGCGTGTGATTTCGGGGGTTCTACCGAGCTAGTTCGTCTTGTTGGAGTTTCAATCTCCCTCGAGAAGAAGTTTTATCGGCTCCCATTCACTCCCCCCCTCTGGTCGCCTAATCGGTCCTTCACCTTTGTTAGGTGAGCCGCCGCCCTTTCCTTCCGGTGCGTCGTCAGATCAAGCTACACGCTGCCACCATCGATCTCGTCTTCACGAGCAGCTCGCCGACGCCGATCGCTAAAGCAAGTCAGCCCTGCCACGCTAGGATCCATTCGACATCAAGCTGTACACGAGCCGCCCCGATTCATCCATGCCCTGACGCTACGAACCGTCGCTGGATGAAGCCCATCACGAAGGCCATGCCGAGGTCACCGTTATGGCAAGAATCAACCGTCCTTGTCGAGATCGATCCGAAGCCGTCGTTCATATTTTGCTCTGGGTGAGAATAATGGCACGTCGCTAATCTTCTCCTCGTTTCGTTTTGCATCTGGTGATCCTCATCTTTCATGATCTGTAGCTTTGCCTATCAATCTACACCCATAAATCATCTAGTTTCTGTTCTCCACCAGTTGTTTCCTGTCATGGCGAGTTATCTGATCTGCTAGCCCACTCCGTGCTGATCAGTGATCACTCATCGTCGCCGGCCGTCGTCGCAGCTAGTGAAAGACCTGCACATCTTGCACTTCCCCGTCTATGTTTTCTATCTTATTTATGTTGCGTACAACTCATTGCTGTTCGTTGACGACTGAGTTGAAGCCACCTCGTGTCTCCTTGCAGCCATGCCGTCGTTAGCCACATGGTCAAAGCACAAGCTAGGGAGGTCTGGACACTAAGATGGTAGCCATGTAAAGGAAGTTACGTTCTTGTACAGAAGCAACCAAGCCATATATGGTCGTTCATACTTGCTCTTACCGGTGATGACATCATTGTGACATCATGCTTATGTGGTAATTAGGACTTCTCCTTTAACAAAATATAATCAGCACTTCTCATACACTTCTTTTCGGTAATGTCTTCATTGATCATCATTAGGCCTTAATGTAGCGAACATGGCCTCATATGCCATTTGTTCGGAGTTTGATTTCGGTGATTCATGACAACATGATCATTGGGACTAACCATATTGTTTGAGCATGTCTTTGTAGACATTTCTAGGTCCCAAGGATGCAAGAAAACCATATGCAAAAATGCCAAAACAAAGGGCCAAAACCAAGCAAAGAACGGGAAAAGAGAAGACACCGTCGGATGAACCGACGGTTCCTCAAATACAAGCATCTGTGCAATCGTCGGACGAGTTGGTGCACAGGGTCAAACCCTAGGTACCGTCGGATGAACCGACGGTCCGTTATTTAGCAGCGTCGGACGAGTTGCAGAGGAAGAGCAAGGAAGGAAGTACCACCGGATGATCCGACGGTCTGAGTGGGGACCCCGTCGGTCTATCTGACGCTCAATTTGAATTCATACTGAGACGCGTCAAGATGAAGCCTTCAGCACCGGATGATCCGACGCCTGGCCAAGATAAAGCGTCGGTCTATCCGATGGTCTGTTGGAAGCTAACAGTACCGACTTGGACGCGAGGCCTTCAGCAACGGATGATCCGTCGTAGCGTCGGAGCATAGCGTCGGAGCAGTTGTGTCAGAGAACCTCAACGGCTACGTGACGTGGGAGGGGCACCGGATGAACCAACGCCCTGGAAAAGCGTAGCATCGGATCATCCGACGGTACCTTTTTCAGCTGCTTTTAGCGAACGGCTAGTTTGGTGCCTTTGGCTATTTATACCCCCTCCACTCACCCATTTGAGGTGGCTGGATTGTGTGGAAGTGCAGAGGAGTTCAAGACACATGAAAGATCATATCCAATCCAGCCAAGTGCTTAATTGCTCACCCTTAGACTAGTGCATGCTTTGTGTATGTGCTTAGTGCTAGGCTTAGCTTAGAGCTGAGTGAGTGCAAGGTTGTGCCAACCTTGTGAGGTGATTCTTGAGTGAATCCAGTTGTACAAGGTTCGCCGGAAGCCTTGGGGCCAAAGTGGCTCACCGGCAATCGTCATCGACCCTCCGGCTTGGTGTGGAGCGGCGAGGACACTTTGTGCGGGGGGCGTGGAGACCCTCTTCCTTGGTGGAGAAGCTCCTTAGTGGAGGCGGCATCAAGGTGACCAAGGGAGCTTGACAAGTGCCTAAGTGGCTAGCCTTTGTGGCGAGTCAAGTGGTGCTCTTGGGAGAGACTTGGTGACCGGGAAGCAATACTCTTGTGTGAGTGCTTCCACAACGTGGACTAGGGGTGGCTTAGTGCCTACCGATACCACGGGATAAATCGCGTGTCAAGAGTTTGCTTCCCCTCATCCCCTTTACGTTTCTGCATTTACTCTATTGCAATCTTTGTGTGCCTTTACTTTCCTAGAGAAGTATCATGCTAGGATTGGCTATTGGTTGCAAACCTTCTTTTGGGATGGGAGTTTCACACTAGAACAATCGTAGTTGCACATATAGATAGTATGTTCTAGTTTACCTTTGCGCAAAATTAGTGAAGCCATAGGTTAAGGTTTTAAGTTGCCTAATTCACCCCCTCCCCCTCTTAGGCTAACGGGCATCCGATTCCTTACACTTAAAAATCTTTGATCTATAGAATAATAATTTATTTACTTGTAAAATCCTTGCTCACCGTCATCCAATCTATCAATCATTCAATTTCTTTCCTTGATTATTGCTCATGGTGACATCATCTTTATGTCATGTTCAATCAGTTATCTTTTTATTGTTATTAAAATTCATATCTTATTTCATCCAATTCCGATCTCAGTAATTCTTTCACTAACATGTTCCTCCTAACTAGTTTTGTACCGTTATAGTACGTTTGTGCCTTTCTCGTTCGTTTCACCTTAACCTTGTGTGTTAGCCTGTGTATAACTGTTACTTGGTTTTACATCAAAGCTACATGTTAATCTTGACTAATATTTATTCCAATACCTTTTTAAATAAAAGTGATTAGATTATACCCCGGATTTCTTAATATTTAATTGCTTAATTCTTATTTATAACTAGATTTTTTTAAATAAAAGATGCTTAGTGTTAAACGTCAGTTTTCATAATAAATTTAATATGCTTAATGGTATATAATAACCTTTTCAAATTTAATATGCTTAGTTGAACACGCAATGTAAAGTTATTCGACTAAGATATCGTATACATGCTCTGTCTTCCTAAAGTAATTGTTAATTTGATATAACTTGTACTTAAATATCTACTAGTAAAATATGGTTAAGTTTATCGTGTTTTCTTAATTAAACATAACCTGCCTTGAAATATTCTTGCCACATGAATTTGTAATTAAAATATGTCAAGCACGCAGTCTCTTCTTGTTATTTGATAATAGTCTTTCGATAGCTTCGACCTTAGTTTTATTTTCAACATTCTTTCGTCATTGCGTAACCATATAATTGAGCCAATCCTTTAGTGTGCTTTTTTAAAGATTTTCTTTTGATTGGTGCATTGTTCTTAGTTGTACTTGTTGCTTTGTGTATGTTTGTGCCCGATGATTGATGCGCTTAGAGTGAACGCCCTTCGAGAAGTTTGGAAGAGCTAGAAGTTGAAGATTCTAAGCAACTACTCTCTGGTTAAAGGCAAGTGTGTCCTTGATCTTTTGTCCTAAGAATTATATTTAATCACTTGCTATAAATAATGTTGCTCAGAATCAGGTGCTAAAAAAATTTGACCAACTAAAAATGCTAAATGCTTTGAGCTAGTCCACTATAAAGCCTTTGCATTCATTCTTTCCCCCACACTTTCTGAGTAAGACAAGTGCTCACCCTTACTATCAACAATGTTGCTCAGAAGGAGGAGGCTAATATGAAGTCATGTGAAGATGTTGATGAGTGCTAGGCGTACGCAACCCCCAGTCAACTGCCTGTGATGTTGGAGCCTTCGTTTCCAGGATAAAGCGTAAATCTCTGATAATCTTTCTTTTTCTTACGTGATACTGTTTCAGTATTCACTTATATGTCACTATATGCATGAAACTTGATCCTGGCATGCATATAGGTATGCACTTGGTTTTCTTCGAAAAATCGGGTGTGAAAGGGGAGGGGAGCGGACTCCTCGGCAGCAGGTGCGGAAGCTTCTTCACCCGCTGGCGTGCTGGGTTCATCTCCCTCCCAAGACAAGTCCGTCGATTTCCTGCACAATACATAATCCGTGGTCAACCAAATCAGACTACCAATCTACACGTACTACTCGGGAGAGATCTTCACTTACAAGCTTGACCGGACAACAGTCACGGTCGGAGCGCCTAGTATGATGGCAATGTCGACAAGCCTGGCTTCGGTGGGCGCCTCTTCTTCGGCTTGAGTTGCTGCTGGTTCTTCAGCAGTAGCAGTCAAGGCCGGCTCCGTCATGCTCTCGACGACCGACGCCTGTGGCTCGACAACTGTAGTCGACCGCTGTGTCAATCGCGACACAAGTTCCTCTACGGTGGGGGCTAGGCTGCAGCTTCTCTCAGCCGGCTCTCCCACCGTCTCCCAGTCGCCTTCGTCCCCTTGAACCACGGGGTCAGAAGGCGAAATCTCCTACAAGCACTAGGAATTCAGTTGTCATAATACACAACATTGCAAGACAAGTACTCGACTACTCTACTCAAGGAATTTACCTCTTGAGACGTGGTCTTGGTGACTTTCAACTTTTTGACGACGCGCTTGCGTGCCACGTTGCGCGGCCTCCTCGGCGACGCAGGTAGACTAGCCTCCAAGCTAGTTGGAGGATCATGGATGAGGGGAACGTTGGGCAGTCTAGGGCGGCTAAACCTGGACCGTAGCTGGAATCGCTCCTAAAGCGTCTCCTCATCTTCCTCGTCGGATGTATCTTCGACGATGACGGTGTCATCACCTTCGCCGACTTCGCGGTGCTCCTTGGCCTCGCCTTTCCCCTCATTTGGGATATTTACAAGTCAGGGAGGCGAAGCTAGCTCAGAGACAAACTTTACAATATCATCCTGCAACATACAGCTTGGGTGAGCATGACTACTACCATACAACTAGTACTCGGACATTGAGTGCGGTTGCTTACCTCGTTCGGCGGATGAGCTGCGGAGTACTCGGGGACCGGGTAGGGCGTGTACGAAGGCATGTCCTTGAAGATCCTGCCCAGCCTCTCGATGATGTCGTCATCATCGATTTCACAGGCATCCGCGACGTGTCGTCCTCGCCAGTGTATTGGTAGCCGAGGGTGTCGCGAGCCATCAGTGGTTGCACCCTCCTCTTCTTGAAGCTGAAGGCCACGTGTTCGGCCCTCAGCCCGGCTTCTCTCAAAGCCTTAATCTTCAGCAGCAGCTCTGGTAGTTGAATACCTTCCTGCATCGTCAGCTCCGTGTTCCACCAGGGTCGATGCTTCAGCTGCTTCCCGCTTGGCTTCGGCAGCTCCGGATGGTGGTTGGTGATGTAGAACCATTTCGACTTCCAATCTTGGTTGGAGTCAATCAGCTTGTATGCCAAGTACTACTCGGCGGTATCTTCGCGCATCTGGATCTCGGCCCCTCCGACTACTTTTGGGTCGTTGGCGTTGGGCTGGGGCTTCACGCGGAAGAACTTTCTGAGTAGCAACCAGCGGGGCTTGATCCCAAGCATGCTTTGCAGAAGTGGACGAAGACAAATACATGGAAAATTCCATTGGGGTTCAAGTTAAGGTGCTTGATACCATAATAGTCAAGAAGACCTTTGAAGAAGTCGCTTGTCGGAAGAGCCAACCCGCGCTCCACGAATCGGGCGAACATCGGGTTCTCGTCCGGATTTTTCTCCATCGGATATGGATCTCCCGCGGCGGCACGCCACATATCCACCTCCTTCTCGTGGAGGAAACTGCTGTTCACCAGCGCCAGAAGGTCTTCGGTCTTCACTTTGGATTTTTTTTCCACTCCTTGTTTGGATTCGGACGCGGGGGAGATGCTGGTGGCGTTGACCCTTCAGCAGATCCAGCAGCTTCTTCACGGGACCTCTTTTTCCCGGCGGCGGTCTTCATTCTCTTCGACGGGGATGGCTTCATTCTCCAAAGACAGCGGGTTTTCACTCGCATTCGCTCGGGGGCTGCAGCAGAGGCAGACGGCGGCGGCGCGCATGGATTTGCAGTCTACAGCGTGGTGGCAGGGTGCACAGACGGCTAAGTCTTGGCCAGATCTATCTCAACCAAATGTGAATGCGGAGGATGGAAAACCCTAAGGGTTTTGGTTTCTATTTATAAGTCAACCGGCGGCTCCGCAACGGCCAGATGGATATGTTTCAACAGCTGACTCAACAGCGGCCGCCTGACCTTTCAACTTCCAGTAGTCGATGCGCCTTATCTTGGGGGCTCGGCTATGTCTACTCAACTTCCTGGGTGGTGACAAGATTCAAAAGCAACTCAGGACACTTTCTACATTCAAGATGACCCTTCAATTCGAGAGGCAGTACTCGACTCAAGGCTCGGGGGCTCCGTGCCACATGTCCTTCAGTTTTTTCTCCGGATTTTGCGGGATAATCTTGCCAGAACTTCAGATTGACCCTCAGCTAGAGTCTAATACTCAACCTAAGGCTCGGGGGCTACTCCATATGGAGTGCGATTTCGCAATCGCACTTCCATATAAATTTTGGATTCAAGACAATGTGAGTATTGTTGAAGACCTTCAAGAGGGAACTCGAGGACGCTTGGGAACTACTCGAGAAGACATCAAGACTACTCAAGGATCAGCTGGAGTACCTTCCAGCCTCGGGATGCTTCAAGTATTTTTGAGGACTTTCCGCTTGTACTACTCAGGGACGCTTGAGGACTACTCGTCAAGACCATCAAGACTACTCGAAACTATCCTGCTCGACTACAAAGTACTCGTGGGCTTGTCGTATGGACCTCCCTGGGCCCACTACCTCGGTGGGTACCGGGACCGACTACTCAATGGGCCCTTGGGACTACTCGGCTTGTGCCACTTAGCACCACATGGCGTGAGGCGCAAGGACTACGGTGGAGGAGTATTCGGATAGGAAGTTATACATGTCCTTACTATGTAGAGAACTTCTAGACGTGCCCTATTAGTACTCTCTCCCTGAACCGACTTGTAACCCTGCCTCTCGGACTATATAAGGTGAGGCAGGGACCCTTCTCTCGGATAAGCATCATCTTGTAAACACATCCAGTCAATCCAGAGCTATGCAACATACAGGACGTAGGGTATTACGCACCTCGCGACCCGAACCTGTCTAAATTGTGTGCCACGTGTCTCTTCCTTCGAGTTACCGATCTCGGCGAGGCCACATTCATCTACCTCGGTTACTCCCCTTGGTAGGTTGCCGGTCTAAAACACCAACACCCCCTTTCATCAGAGGAGGAGGAGGATGTGGCTTGTGCTGCACCTCTAGGAGACATTGGCTCCATTGGGAGAGGAAGGGAGCACTGTGTGAGGATGGGGTTTTTTGTTGGTTGCAAGAGTTGGGAGAGGAAGGGAGCACTGTGCGAGGATGGGGTTATTTTTTGGTTGCATGAGTTGGGAGAGGAAGAGGGTGCTGTGTGAGAATGGGGTTTTTTGTTGGTTGCAAGAGTGGGGAGAGCAGAAGAGGGTGCTGGGAGGAAGGGTGATATTTATGGCCAGAGGAACCCGTTCAACCATTATTGAAAAAACTGCTCTCAAAAAGATTAGAGTAGTTGTGGGATCCCTACAGTTCAAACTAATTCAATTTTGACCAAATTTAAACTTATATCTTCTTATAAACTTATCGGGTTGTGAGACTTGCATTCTTTTGTGGATGGAGGGGGACATTCCGAGGAACGGAGAAAGACCGTTAAGTGGAACGTTAATGGACCGTAAGAAATAATTGTAGTCTAGAAGGTCCTTTTAGTAAGAGATCAGTATACCGTACTTTCTGGACTACCTTTTCCACTCAGTCTTTGTTGGAGCTGTAGCTCCTCCATTGTTCTCCCACGACCTTGTTCTTTGGCTATCCTGTCAATGATGCCTCTTCCCTGGGCAAATCTTATTTCTGACATTGTTGTGTGTCTCCAATAAGATCAGTGATGCAAGAGATTTCATCATGTTGAAAGCTGTCTGCAAGGATTGGAACTACCCTCGTCCAGGTGAGGCACGCTAGTTTGACCCTTGCTGAATTTATCGGTGAATCTAGAGCAGTGACAATTGCATCCGTCACTGGTATGCAGCGTTTTGAAGTCTCTTTTCTTGCATTGTCTAGGAAAAGGACCAAATTGATTGGTTGCGGCGAATCTAGAAGCCTAGTCGCCTTAGATTGTAGAGATTGGTGCAATGTGCTCATGTTGAATCCTTTGTCTCCTGGGAAGCACATTCGCCTTCCTCGACTTCCGAAATGGAGCCAAATGGCTACTCTCCAAGCTTGTATCTTGTGCCTTGAAATAGCAACTAGTGCAAAGTCATTTGTTGTGATTACTTTATTTTGGTCAGAGAAATCTTTTGCAATGCTTGAGTCATTGCCCGTTTTCATGTGGCATTTGGGTAGCCAATCCGACTAGACTACACTTCCTTCGGAAGATTTCTAGTGCAGTTCTTCTGAACACATGCTGATCTACTTGGGGCTGGATCTTCCAGCACCCCCCCATCCTGTCGGACTTCGGTTATCATGGTTTATTGGCGCAACTCTTCTATACTCGAAGTTCAAGACCGATTGTTCTTTGTTGTTCTGGAGGAGAAAGAAGCTGAGGTGGTAGAATTAACTTTGCATTCATTCATGAGGGACATTTGGCAGCCTATTTGTTAACACCAAAAATTGGTACAAGAAAGAGACTGACTCGTGGGGCGAGTTTGGTAAAGAAACACCATTCGGCAAGAGATTTTCCTCAAAGCATTCGGTAAAGGTACCTGCGGTCGGTAGCGCGCCATCATTCGGCAGAAGGGTTGTTTGCGCTTGAAAAAGGAAGCATTCGGGAATACGTGATGACGTGGCCTGAATATAACGAAGGGACGAATTGATGACGGGTGCGAGACGGACATTGGCGCCAGGGCATTAATTTAAGCAATAAATGTTGTACTCGTGGTCGACTAGGAGTCGTGTTTGGACAAACGTATAAATATAAACCCTTAGTGTTTGTAATAGGGATCGAACAATTTCACAACAAACCGACCCCGTGCCAACCTTCGAGTCCTTCTAGTCGAGTCGTCGAATTCTTCAAGAGGAGCCATCGATCCGTCGACCTCCGTAAGTACCGGCAACCTTGTATCATATCTAGTATCATGCGGTGGATTTAGACCGTGATGCAAGTAGTTTTGTTACCATGCTTAGTATCATGTGGTGGATTTAAGCTTGGTTCAAGAGGGCTTTCTCGTTAGATCATGAGCCATGCGGTAGGCTAAGATCTAGCTTTGAGATAATTATCAGCTCTATTAGATTTGGCAAGATCTAATAGATTCATTAAGTTACCATGTGTTGCTTTGAATTTTACTCTTTCATGTTTAATTCATGTAACACTCTTTTGCCCAATTTGGATTGATTAGATTCGGCTTTATCTTGTTTTACGATCCATATGATGCGTGTTCAAACCTTCAACTCGATGTGGTGCATGGATCACGTGCTCCTCAACCCGAGTCAATCTAGATTGTCACGTGTTGTGGGTTCAAGCGTGTTGATCTAGCATAGTTTGTTACTTCTCCACGGAATCTGTATCGGCTGCACAGCTATATTCGGCAACCCTTCCACGAGTGGAAAGTGTTTATAAGTTCGTTTTAAATAATGTATGCTTTTAGCCTTCCATATTTAGATTGTATCATGCGATGGATTGATCTATTCTTGGTTGGTGGTGTGGTTTCAAACAAGTCATATCATGCGGTGGATTAACTTGTTTGGTGTCACGCTCGACGGGTTTGAAAGTACCTAGACATGCGGTAGACTAGTGCTTTTGTCCTATGCATGCTTATTTACTGCAAATTTACAATCATGCTTCACCTTTATTTATTTTATTGTAATTTATCCTCGAAAATCGGGCATGACCACGTGCGTGCAATGTTGTTTAAAAAAAGACCGATCTTTCGTCATGCTTACGTCATGCATTCGGCTATATCCTGGTTTCATGTTTTGGAGCTCCTGAATGATATTCAAATTGCTGACAGATAGCTTGTTGTAGCTATATGTCATTTTAATTGGCTTTATAGCCGTAAATACGGAACTGTATGGTACCACCCGACAAGTTCCATGTTCTATCTAACTGCTTTTCATCCTTTGTCAGTTTCAGGAAAATTGACTGGCACGCTTTGGATTCAGCACGTGTGTTCAGCTAGCTTTGTTCGGCTTGCTGTGTGCTTGGCCTGAGGTGCTGATTTTGCGTCAACACACTTTTTGGCATGCCCACTGGGACCATCTAGCTGATCAAGATGTCTGATATTCATGATGTCATGGATGTCACCATAGATGAGATGTCTCCAGAACAACAATTGCAACTAAAGGAAGCCGTTGATCAATTTCAGCAGAAGTGTCTCATCTCATTTTCTAAAAACAGAAGTGGCGTACCATAGCTTAAGTCTGACATGCCAACAGTTCTACTACCAGGAGAACCTGATACTACATCTGCTGAAGAGAAACAAGAAGTTATGAATGCGGTTCAGCACACTATGGAAGACATAATGGTCAAACACAATACTGCTGTCTTGAGTATGTATGTTCTGACAAATGATGGTTGGTGTCTTTGGCCCAGGCATGGAAAAGGTGCTTAATCGAGTATCACCCCAAGGGCCTAGTTCGAGACAGGAGAATCAAGTGTTGCTGTTAATGGCCAACCAGCTCAAGATGCAAGTGCTCAGCCTCCTCCACATAGTACGGGAGGTCAGCCAATCCAGCAGCAGAACCCTTATCAGGTAGTGCCCAATGGGCCTACTTATGGAGACTTGGCATTCGGCTCTTCTGGAGTTCCACCTGGCTCTACTTACATGATAGCCCAGCAAATAATAGTCTATAGAAGAACATGTATGGGGTGGATATTCGGAATTCATGGACTACGATGCCATTGATGCTTTCCCGAATCCTGGATATGGTACGGCCATAGGGATGCCTACTGGGCCTACTGGAAGGCCAAGGAATCAAGACGCTAACGTTGATCTTATGGTGCAGAAAATGGCTGATGTGTTACAAAATCAATTCAGTCCAAAACCCAAGAATCAAGGGCATGTGTATACACCTCCTTTCCTAGAATGGTATAACAGGGTGGCCTTGCCACACACGGTGAAAGCTCCTGCAGATTTCACGAAGTTTTCTGGGCAAGATGATACTAGCACTGTGGAGCATATAACCCGGTACTTGATGCAGCTTGGGGAAGCTTCAGCTCATGAAGAATTCATTCAGGATCAGATATTTCCCCCTATCACTCACAGGCCCGGCCATTACATGGTTAAATTCTTTTCCTACTCACTCAATCTGTTTCTGGAAGGATTTGGAACAAAAGTTTCATGCTCGTTATTTCATTGGCAGTACTGAGAAAAAGCTAATTGATCTAACCACCCTGAGGCAGAGGAACAATGAAACACCAATGGAGTTCCTCAGGAGGTTCAGAGAGACCAAAAGCATGTGCTTCTCTTTGAACCTGCCAGACGATCAATTGGCTGGTACGGCTGTAGCGGGAATGTTGCCGGCTATTCGGGAAAAGCTATGCGGCATGGAGTTCGATAATCTTGGCCAATTGTCTCACAGATTGTCTTTAATGAGCAACCAAGCTTATGGATTCAAGAAAGACTCCAGGTTTGCCAAACACAGTGATATAGCTGACATCTACAACCAATTCCTTGAAAGAGCTGATCAAGGTGAGGAATTTGATGATGAAGAGGAAGTAGCTGCAGCTGAAATAGTGTGGGGCAAAAAGCCATTAACAGTGAACCAGAGATGGGTCAAGCAAGCCAAGTGCACTTATGATTTTGATGTGACCAAGGCTGATAAGCTCTTTGAGTTCCTCGTGAAGGAAGGCCGAATCAAGTTTCCAGAAGGGCATTCTATGCTTCGGCCTGATGGAGTGAAAGAAAAGAGATACTGTGGGTTTTGTGACAGGAATTCTCACTCCATCAACGAGTGCAGAGTTTTCAGGATGAGAATTCAAAAGGCTATCCAAGAAGGTCATCTGAAATTTGACAATAAAATGAGGTTGGATGGCAATCCTTTTCCTCAAAATATGATTGGGTTTTCAGTCAACATGGTGGCTATTGAGGAAAAAGGAAAAGTGAAGGTTTTGACTTCAGTGATGGCGAAGCAGGATGGATCAGTTGACCCTGCTCAACAAGTAACAGTTGAACTAGTCCACAAGGAAGTGCCTCGCATCTTGAAAAGTCAATTTGAAGTGGGGGAATCTTCTAAACCTAGGGTGACTTCGCGCATTCTCCTTAATAAGTGGCAGCGTCAGCAAGAAAAGGAGCGCTACCAGAAACAAAAGTACGAGGAGGAGAAGGGAAGTTTTGAATAAGAAGTGCACAAGAGAGAATGAGAAGAGCATGCGCAGGAGCAAGAGCGTGTGCATTAGGGATGTGCGTTCTTCAGGCATTGCTAGAATGAATGTTTAAAACTCCCAACGTTGAGAAATTGTCCTGAATGCAGTGACAAATATACTGAGTATAGGCGGGATACTGTCAATCACCGATCTGTCCATGAAAGAATTGGAAGGATACATCCTAGTGACGGTCGGCGCATAAAAATAAATGAAGTTAATGATCAACCAAGGAAAAGATATGCTGATCACAGGTGGGTTGATCATGAAGAAGAAGAAGAAGAAGAGTGTTAATATGTCTGGCAGAAAGGACAGTGGTGCCCACCTGGCTTGAGGAGAAGCCAAAAGAGAAGAGTTCAACGCTTGAGAAATCAGGAGTTGAAGCAGGCAGGGATCAAGAAAAAACAGGTGTGGTGTCCAAAGGATAAACCTGATGGATCTGGTCGTTCGGCTCCCACGTGCATGGTATGCTTCTTGCCGAATGAATTCATGGCTCCAGCTAATCAGGTTGTGCAGGAAGAGATGTCGCCAGCCATCGATGAGGCTGAGCAACTTGGGCTGATGGCACAACTACTGTTGGCCAAGCAAGCTACCTTTGACAAGATAGCCAAGAATCAGCACATGAAACCGCTATACTTGAGGGGATATGTCAATGGGAAGCCATTGACCAAGATGTTCGTTGATGTTGGAGCTGCGGTGAATGTGATGTCGTACACTATATATAGGAAGCTTGGCATGGGCTCTAGAGATTTGACGCCAACAAGTATAGTTCTGAATGATTTTACTGGGAATCCTTCAGACACCAAGGGTTGTGTACATGTGGATCTGATGATCGTATCTAAAACCTTGCTCACATAGCTTGCTGCTTGGACGGGACAGGATCCATGCAAATTGCTGCATCCCATCTACCATGCAACAACAGCTTGTTCAATGGGTGGATGGTGATATAAAAGTGTCCAAGCAGATGATTCAGTAAGCGTGGCTAACGTGGAACTAGCCTTCTAGGAGTATCAAGGTATAGATTGCTTCTCAGGCAAGTACTGGGGTGAAGGTCCTGTTGAACCAGTCAGCAGTGATCAACAGCTGATTCAAGCAGTCGACTCTTATAGCAATTTTTAATGGTGAATCCGATTGATGGAACTGATGGAAAGTTAGGGCGTGGATTCATGTTGGCTGACAAATTGGAAGAAATTGATATTGGAGATGGTGATAAGCCAAGGCCGACATTTATCAGTACTGACTTGGATTCAAGTTTCAAAAAAGAGTTGATCAAGCTACTTAAAGAATACAAAGATTGCTTCGCTTGGGATTATTCGGAGATGACTGGTTTGGATCGTTCCATTGTTGAGCATCGGTTGCCAATCAAGCCTGGTTTTAAACCTTACAAGAAACCTCCCCGAAAGATATACAAGGATGAAGTATTGGCCGATGTGAAAAAAGAAGTTGAGATATTGATCGAAGCAAATTTCATTATGCCATTTAGGTATGCAGAGTGGATCTCTAATATTGTCCCTGTTTACAGGAAAAATGGGAAGATGAGGGTTTGCATAGACTTTAGAGATCTAAATAGAGCTACGCCCATGGATGGATATCCAATGCCTATTGTTGACCTGTTGGTTGATGCCGCTGCTGGACATAAGGTTATTAACTTCATGGATGGCAATGCAGGGTACAATCAAATTTTTATGGCAATAGAAGATATATCAAAAACAGCCTTCAGATGTCCTGGACATATAGGCCTTTTTGAGTGGATTGTCATGACATTTGGGTTGAAAAATGTCGGTGCAACTTATCAAAGAGCCATGAATTATATTTTTCACGAGTGGATGAAGGACCGATACGGCGAACCGAGAGAGGGGGGGAGTGAATGGGAGCCGATAAAAATTCTTCTCGATGGAGATGAAAACTCCAACAAGACGAACACGGCTTCCAACACACGTCTCCGACTCACTACCCAAGTTGGCCAAGCCCACGTAGCCACTGGAGTGCCACCGGACCTAGGAACCAACACACACGGCCTTCCGACTCGAGAACGCAGCGGAACAACAAACCCCGAGTCTACGGACCCACACCGGTCAGACCGGTGAGCACCACCGGTCGGACCGGTCCCTCGCCCTGGTGAAAACCGAGCAACTTTCACTAAGTGGCTCTACACCGGTCAGACCGGTGAGACACACCGGTCAGACCGATGGCAGCCTCGAAAGCCCCCAAGGCACCAAATAGGCCAACCGACCACCAAACGGACCCAAACTCGAAACGAGCGGCACCACGGGACAACAGCGAACTCACCAAGACGTTCACCCGAGCAAAAACCCACAAGGGCTTGCACCGGTCAGACCGGTCAAGAGCACCGGTCAGACCGGTGTGGCACAGGCGACTCGGGATGAACAAGACCCGCGGGTCAACTCCCCCCCAATCCAAATCTCGATCTCCCGAATCGCTCCACGGACTTGAACAAGACTTTGGGGATATCAGGAACACCTCATGAGGAGTCCATAGCCAAGTTTAATCCCACCAAATCTCGTCCAAAAAGGAGGAATCGAAGAAATCCCGCCGAAAGCACTTCCAACCCAAGAACTCAAGAAACCCCAAATTCGAGCAACTTTTCTCACGGATTTGGGAGGGGAATCACAGCCCAAAGAACCACGAAGGGTTCCCACAAATTTCCCCCACCGAATCACCAAGAGAAAAGCCCCAAAAAACACCCCAAAGAAATCACGAAGAGAGGGCTCCTAAAATCACCACCAAGAACAACCGGGGAAAACACATCCAAACCTTGAGGAACCACGCCGAATCATCTATACATGAAACAAAGGTTCGTACAAGGTCTAGCAAGCCGCCCGATCATCCATCCCTCTCTACAAGATCTCTCCGTGAAGCTCTCTTGCTAGTCCTAAGGAAAACCTAGAGAAAATAGGTGGAAAATAGGAAAACTAATGAGCTAGGGTTCCAAGAGTTGGCTGCCATCCTCTCACCTCTTGGGTTATATAGGCGGCAACCGAATGTCTAAAATGCCCTTCTCTACTAACTAGGGATACAAGCCCCTCAAGGGCGGATTTGGAATTCTTGATGTCTTCACCATCGGACGGATGCCCGCGACCGCACTCGCGTAGCCTCGACGCAAGCCATGCGATCCCGACGCGTGTCCTCCGCTTCGAAGATTCCGGACCGCGTCGTCGCACACCGGTCGGGCCGGTGCTCCTCACCGGTCGACCGGTCCCCACCGGCCGACCCACCGGTCGACCGGTCCGGTGCCGCCTGCACCTCCGTCTTCGGTTCTCCGGTCTTGGCTTTGTGGATCAACCAAGGAACCCGGTGGTTTTCTCGGTGAACCACCGGAAACCCCGCGAACTCGGTGTAGCCTCCGCCAATCTCCACTCATGACTTGGCTCCCACGTAGTCCCGGCTCGACCTTGGTTTTGAGGCTCAACCAAGAAACCGTCCACGACTTCATCTTGCTTGTTCATGCCACCATGCGGCCCGCACTTGACCCCCGCCGGCCACCGGTCCCTCGAACAAAGCCTATTGTCTTCTCCACACCCGGAGGCCTCACCGGCGACGACCTTTCGCGCTTGTTCTTCACCTGCACCAACACGAGTCAAGCCGCAACCTGCACCTGCAATACTTAGCCAAGAATCAGTCCACACAACGTTGTCAATCACTCATCACACAAGGAAGCGACCATCCACCGGTCCTCGAACCACACATGGTCCTCAATCTCCCCCTTGATGAGTGCATTGACAACACCCACACGAAAGTAACAAAAGAGAAAAGAAAAAGAAAAGAAACGAACAAAAAGAAACTCCAACAAGCGATCGAAAGCCAAACAAAGGCAACGAGCAAGATCACTTGAAGGAAAACAAGTCTCGGACCCCTTAGGCAAGGGCAACGGCTCGACACATCCGAGACAAAGCAAAGGTCAAGCAAAGAGCGCAAACCACCAAAACAAAGCTCAAACACCACAAAGAGCTCCCTTTGCACACATGCAAGCTCCCCCTGAACCAATGCAACTCCCCCTGGACGAATGCATGCAAAACAACAAAAAACAGGGCAGCTGCAGCAATTTCAGCTCACACCGGTCAGACCGGTCATCACCACCGGTCAGACCGGTGCCCAACATATGTACAGGGCCAGCACTCACACCGGTCAGACCGGTGCTCTTCACCGGTCAGACCGGTGTACAACAGAGCCCAGAAATGGCTCGAAACCACCCGAGAACCTTCCAAATGCGTCCGGCAAGCCATTTCAAGCTCAAACTTCTCCCCCTTGTTGGCAATGCATGAATCAAGCCAAAAAATGCAAAAAATGCAACCTAGAGCTTCTCAAATAGACAAAATTCAACAAAGAATGCTACACATGTCCAAATGAGCAAGTTAGGTACTCGACGGCTTCGTATCGATCTCAACTACATGATCACCAAGTTTCACAACCATTGGACGAAGCTAAAATGGATTTTGGCAATTTTGCGAAAAACTTGCCTCTCATGAGCAAAGTCCTAAACATGATCAAAGCATATCAAAAATGGCAAAGCCACACAAACTTCATGCTAGGACAGCCATTCTAATCATAAGACCATCACAAACACCCACAAGCACCTCATGTCATGTCAAAGCCACCGAGCCATGTGCCTACTTCTATGTATGAGACTTCTCATTGGTAGGCATCATGCAACGGTTTAGCACCCAAGGCAAATTAAATTCAGCACATATGACATGGGAGCACATTTCCAAGCATTTTTCATTTCATTTTCAGATTTGTAAATGGTACATGAAATGTCTTTGCGACAAAAAGGAACTTATGCTCCTCCACAAGATAAATCAAGAGGGCTAAACATTCATGATGGCAAATGAGCCTTTGGCCCCATATGATCAATAAACTAGCTATCCTACCACAAATTAAGCATAGCAAGGCCACAAAAATATGTCAAGAGCATGTAAAGGCATTTACACATGAGAGAGCATACATGTGACATTTTTCAAAAGCATAGCTATCAACCATGGATTATTCATCAAGATCATCAAGAGCTAAGCCAAACTAACCGTAGCATACCAAACAAGCTCACAAAGACATATATTTCAATCCATGGTGAACAATGTATCTAAGAGAAGCTTTTCCTAACCAATGCATATGATACAAAATGCATGCAATCTAAGATACAAGGATGCCTATACATCATGTTACATATGCCATGCCAAATGCAAGAAATGCACAAAGGAAAGCTATACATATGCTACAAAGGAGCTCCCACACACAAAGCTCACAAACCACAAGCTCCTCGAGGGGAGGCAAAAAGGGCTCGACACCACCGCAAAAGAGCAAAGGAGCACCAAACTCACAAGCTCCCCCTAAACTCATGCATTAAGGCCAAAGAGCGTACAAAGCTCACCTTACACACATGAGATAAGGCAAAGAGCAAAAGAAACCAAGTGGCTTGACAAAGGCCACACACTCGAAGGTCACAAATACACTCACCTTTATCATTTCTTCACAATTCACTCATCCTTGTCCAGCATCCCCGAAAGCGATGTACCTCCATGTCACCACCGGGGTATGAAGCCGAAGAACCACCCCCAATATCAACCAAATGTTCTCCGGGCCATCCACCTGCAACTCAAAACCAAGAGCGAGAGCGAGCAACCGACTCAACACTGGGGTTAGTTCCAAATGTGTAAAACCAGTGCCTAGCCATTTGCTCGAAAGTGGGGTTAGCAAAAACCAAACCATCTTTCCTACCAAAGCTACCTCCACGAACACCACCACGGTAACCACCATGAGGGAACCAACCCTCTCTCGCCCGGAGGAGGACCAAAACCACGAAAGAAAGCCCGTGGACCATCCCTTTTCTCCTTCTCAAAGCCATGACTCCTCCCATCCCCGTAGTGAGCTCGAGGGGGAGAATGCCTAGCAACCGGCCTCCCGCAAACTTTCCGGACCAACCACCGAACCACGACCTCCGTAAACAACCCTCGCACCCGTACGAGCACGAAACCCAAACTGCCGCCTGTCCGTGCCCGCACCGGTCGACCGGTGCTCCACACCGGTCCGACCGGTGTAGCTCGGGCAAGCAGCACCTCCAACAGCCTTCCGCTCTCCCCAAGCCCGAACTGACCTCACACTCGCCTTGGCCCTGGGCAACTGCACACGAGGCTCAAGTACACCATCGAAAGGGTGGTACTTGTCCTTGTTAGCCCACTCCTTCGCCATTCTCTCCTCACGCTTCCTCTTGAAGCAAAACGCTCTCTTGTGACCATCCTTCCCACAAAACTCACAATGGAAACGGATCGATCTAGACTTAGGCTTGGGACGAGGCTCTTCACAAGGCTTCTCACTTGGTTTCTCACTAGGCGTTTTACTCGCCTTCTCACTCGGTTTTTCTCTTGGTTGGTTTGGCTTGGATGCAAACTTGTCTTTGGGTGTGGGTTGTGGTGGAACTGAAACATTCCCAAATTTCCTTTCTCTCTCACCACTGCCCTCACCAACCTTATCCAATCCCAAAGCCCAACCGTCAAAGCGCTTACAACTAGCAATCATCATACCAAGCTGAGGTTCTTGACTCGACAACCAACTCAGCGCTTCACGCAACTTATCATTCTCATCTTGCAAGCGACCAACACATTTTGCAAGATCCAAATTCTTCATAGCATGCAACTCACATGTAGAGCAAGAAGTAGGAATAGGCACTTTCAAATCAGCCTCAAGTGAAACAATGCGAGAACGGAGCTCAGCAATTTTCTCATGCAAACTAGGGCAAGAAGTGCAAGCACCAAGCAAAGTGGGTCTAGATTGTAGCTCAGCCAACTCAACCCTAAGCACATCTAGTTCCTCACACTTGGAGGCATACTTCTCCCTAAGATCAGTCAAGTCAGCCAGGAAAACAGAGCAATCAGCACAATCGTTCTCATCCGAAACAACAGGGCTAGCCTTAAGGGAATCAATCTCAAGCTTGCTATCAAGCACCTGTGTCTCTAGCTCACCGGCCTAGTCCTAGCATCCTCGAGTGAAGATCTAAGCTCCTTCCTAAGCTTCTTAGCCTCTCTAAGCATGTGATCGCGATTATCAAGCAAGTCAACCAACTCCTCATTCTCCTTGCGCAAAGAGGAGAGCTCATCACATACCTCATCCTCGGAATCCAAGTCCGAGGCGTCCTTCTCCGGCTTCTCTTGTTGCTCGAACCGCGAGCCATGCCGCGAAGTCGTCCTTGAGGCTTAGGCCCGTCACACAAAGGCCGTTGAGATACTTGCCGATGTTCTTCTTCTTCTTCCTCTTCTTGTCATCCTCTTCGTCTTCATCACTCGAGCTTGAAGACGTGTCCTCGGAATCGGACTCGATGTCGCTCGATCTCTTCATCTTCTCTCGAGACCGCGTCTTCTTCTCATGTCCATGATCCTTCTTCCTGGACTTCTTCTTCTTGTCCTTGGACTTGTGCTTGTCGTGGTCGTTCACCTTTGGACACTCGGCGAAATAGTGTCCGGTCTTGCCGCACTTGAAGCATGTCCTCGTGTTCCTCCTCCTCGTTCACGTGGTTCTCGTGCGGCCTCTTGAACCGCCTCGTCAGGAGCGCCAGCTCGTCCTCTCCAAGCTCGTCGAACTCCTCATCTGGCATAGACATCAAAGAGGAGAAGGAGAACATCCTGGTGGATGGGTTAGAGTTAGCCTTTCCTTTGGAACCACCAACGAGGGCGAGACTATGGGAGTCAGTCGGACCCTCGAGCTTGGCAGTCATGCCCCTATCCACCTCAGCCGACTTGAGCTTCGAGAACGGCTCGTTCACGGTCGAGTGTCATACTTCTCCGACTCCACAATGGCCTCGAACTTTCCGCCCCAAATCGTACGATCCAAAGAGTGTAAGAGCTTGACCGCTCTATCATGATCATCGTACGGGAGCACGTCCACATTGGCCCTCATGTTGTTCACAACCACCGTGAACCTCTCGAAACAAGGCATCGATGGACTCACCGGGGAGATGAGTGAAGTTCTCGTACTCTCTCCGGTAGGTCGCATACATCCGTGCCCTCGAACCCGGGCATTCCCAACATGAGCCTCCTTCAACACCGCCCAAATCCTACAAGCCAAGTGCTCGGTGTGCACCCGATCGAACTCGGGCCGACACAAAGCACGAAACAAGTAGTCGACCGCCTTATTGTTGGCGTCGAAGGCGTCCCCTCGATCTCGGAGCGAGGAAATCAACCGGCCGGACATAGCCCGTGTCCACCGTGACATCCCAAAGAAGCCGACCCTTTCCGCAGAGAAACGCACCCATCCTCTTTCTCCACAACTGGTAGTTCTTTCCATCGAAGTGTGGAGGACCCGAACCCCGTTCTTGGTACGCCATCCTTGGATCTTAGATTGCTTAGAGTCAATGAAGACCCGAACCGGCTCTGATACCACTTGAAGGACCGATACGGCGAACCAGAGAGGGGGGGAGTGAATGGGAGTCGATAAAAATTCTTCTCGAAGGAGATGAAAACTCCAAGATGAATGCGGCTTCCAACACACGTCTCCGACTCACTACCCAAGTTAGCCAAGCCCACGTAGCCACTGGAGTGCCACCGGACCTAGGAACCAACACACACGGCCTTCCGACTCGAGAACGCAGCGGAACAACAAACCCCGAGTCTACGGACCCACACCGGTCGGACCGGTGAGCACCACCGGTCGACCGGTCCCCGTCGGTGAAAACCGAGCAACTTTCACTAAGTGGCTCTAAACCGGTCGGGACCAAGTGAGACACACCGGTCAGACCGATGGCAGCCTGAAAGCCCCCAAGGCACCAAACAGGCCAACCGACCACCAAACGGACCCAAACTCGAAACAGCAGCACCACGGGACAACAGCGAACTCACCAAGACGTTCACCCGAGCAAAAACCCACAAGGGCTTGCACCGGTCAGACCGGTCAAGAGCACCGGTCAGACCGGTGTGGCACGGGCGGCTCGGGATGAACAAGACCCGCGGTCAACTCCCCCCCAATCCAAATCTCGATCTCCCGAATCGCTCCACGGACTTGAACAAGACTTTGGGGATATCAGGAACACCTCATGAGGAGTCCATAGCCAAGTTTAATCCCACCAAATCTCGTCCAAAAAGGAGGAATCGAAGAAATCCCGCCGAAAGCACTTCCAACCCAAGAACTCAAGAAACCCCAAATTCGAGCAACTTTTCTCACGGATTTGGGAGGGGAATCACAGCCCAAAGAACCACGAAGGGTTCCCACAAATTTACCCCACCGAATCACCAAGAGAAAAGCCCCAAAAAAACACCCCAAAGAAATCACGAAGAGAGGGCTCCGAAAATCACCACCAAGAACAACCGGGGAAAACACATCCAAACCTTGAGGAACCACGCCGAATCATCTATACATGAAACAAAGGTTCGTACAAGGTCTAGCAAGCCGCCCGATCATCCATCACTCTCTACAAGATCTCTCCGTGAAGCTCTCTTGCTAGTCCTAAGGAAAACCTAGAGAAAATAGGTGGAAAATAGGAAAACTAATGAGCTAGGGTTCCAAGAGTTGGCTGCCATCCTCTCACCTCTTGGGTTATATAGGCGGCAACCGAATGTCTAAAATGCCCTTCTCTACTAACTAGGGATACAAGCCCCTCAAGGGCGGATTTGGAATTCTTGATGTCTTCACCATCGGACGGATGCCGGCGACCGCACTCGCGTAGCCTCGACGCAAGCCATGCGATCCCGACGCGTGTCCTCCGCTTCGAAGATTCCGGATCGCGTCGTCGCACACCGGTCGGACCGGTGCTCCTCACCGGTCCGACCGGTCCCCACCCGGTCGGGCCGGTCGGACCCACCCGGTCGGCCGGTCGGACCCACCCCGGTCGGACCGGTCCGTGCCGCCGCACCTCCGTCTTCGGTTCTCCGGTCTTGGCTTTGTGGATCAACCAAGGAACCCGGTGGTTTTCGCGGTGAACCACCGGAAACCCCGCGAACTCGGTGTAGCCTCCGCCAATCTCCACTCATGACTTGGCTCCCACGTAGTCCCGGCTCGACCTTGGTTTTGAGGCTCAACCAAGAAACCGTCCACGACTTCATCTTGCTTGTTCATGCCACCATGCGGCCCGCACTTGACCCCCGCCGGCCACCGGGTCCCTCGAACAAAGCCTACTTGTCTTCTCCACACCCGGAGGCCTCACCGCAACGACCTTTCGCGCTTGTTCTTCACCCGCACCAACACGAGTCAAGCCGCAACCCGCACCCGCAATACTTAGCCAAGAATCGGTCCACACAACGTTGTCAATCACTCATCACACAAGGAAGCGACCATCCACCGGTCCTCGAACCACACATGGTCCTCGGTGGATCAGCAAAATTGTTGAGATATACATTGATGACGTCGTGATCAAGTCTTTGGATCATGCATCACACTTGGATGATGTGAGGAAAACTCTAGAGTGCACCCGAAAACAAAGGCTTAAGATGAACCCGAACAAGTGTGCCTTTGGGGTTTTAGCTGGAGAGTTCTTGGGATTTTTCGTGCATGAGGGAGGAATAGAAGTTGGCAAGAAAAGCATAAAAGCTATCGATGAAGTTGTTCCTCCAACCAATCTCAAAGAATTGCTATCACTACTCGGCAAGATCAACTTTGTGAGAAGATTTATTTCAAATTTGTCACAAAAGATGTTTCCTTTCTCTCCACTGTTGAGGATCAAGAAGGATCAGAAGTTTGTATGGGGTGACGAACAACAAAAGGCTTTCGATGAAATCAAGGAGTACATGAAGGAACCGCTAGTGTTGGTGCCTTCGCAATTGAACAAGCCTTTTAAGTTGTACGTGGCGGTCGATACCCAAACCATTGGATCGGCCCTCATACAAGAATTTGAGGGAAAGGAACGAGTAGTTGCGTACCTTAGCCGAAAATTGCTTGATCCCAAAACAAGATATTCAGCTGCAGATAAGCTTTGCTTGTGTCTTTATTACTCATGTACAAAGTTTCAGCACTATTTGTTGAATGCCGAATGCATTGTATATTCAAAATTTGATGTAATTAAACACAGGTTGTCTATGCCAATTTTGAATGGAAGGATTGGCAAGTGGATTTTAGCTTTGTCTGAGTTTGAGTTGAAATTCGAATCGGCAGAAGCTGTTAAAGATCAGATTTTTGCTGATTTCATTACTGAACATCGCGATCCATCAATTGATCTGCAGCAGCACCAGACCGGTCTGACCGATGGGTACCGGTCTGACCGGTGGGGAGCACCGGTCTGACCGGTGTGCGACGACGCAGTCCGGAGACTTCAAAGCGGAGGACACGCGTCGGGATCGCATGGCTTGCGTCGAGGCTACGCAGGGTGCGGTCGTCGGGCATCCGTCCGATGGTGAAGACATGAAGACTTCCAAATCCGCCCTTGAGGGGCTTGTATCCCTAGTTATTAGGAAAGGGCATTTTAGACATTCGGTTGCCTCCATATAACCCAAGAGGTGAGAGGATGGCAGCCAACACTTGGAACCCTGGCTCATTTGTTTTCCCATTTTCCTTCCTATATTCTGTAGGTTTTCCATAGGACTAGCAAGAGAGCTTCTAGGAGAGATCTTGTTGAGAGGGATGGATGATCGGGCGGCTTGCTAGACCTTGTATGAACCTTTGTTTCATGTATAGATGATTCGGCGTGGTTCCTCAAGGTTTGGATGTGTTTTCCCCAGTTGTTCTTGGTGGTGATTTTCGGAGCCCTCTCTTGGTTATTTCTTTGGGTTGTTTTCGGGACCTTTCTCTTCGGGATTTGATGGGGGAAATTTGTGGGAACCCTTCGTGGTTCTTTGGGCTGTGATTCCCCTCCCAAATTCGTGAGTAAAGGTGCTCGATTTTGGGGTTTCTTGAGTTCTTGGGATGGAAGTGCTCTTGGCGGGATTTCCTTGATTCCTCCTTTTTGGACGAGTTTTGGTGGGATTAAACTTGGCTATGGACTCCTCATGAGGTGTTCCTAATATCCCCAAAGTCTTGTTCAAGTCCGTGGAGCGATTCGGGAGATCGGGGAGTTGACCCGCGGGTCTTTGTTCATCCCGAGTCGCCCAGGCTACACCGGTCTGACCGGTGCTCTTGACCGGTCTGACCGGTGCGAGCCCTGGTGGGTTTTTGCTCAGGTGCACGTCTGGGTGTGTTCGTTGTTGTCCTGTGTTGGGGCTGTTTCCAGTTTGGGTCAGTTTGGAAGTCGGTTGGCCTGTTTGGTGCTTTGGGGGCTTTCAGGCTGTGACCGGTCTGACCGGTGCGTCTCACCGGTCTGACCAGTGTGGAGCCACTTAGTGAAAGTTGCTCAGTTTTACCAGCAGGGACCGGTCTGACCGGTGGTGCTCACCGGTCTGACCGGTGTGGGTCTGTAGACTCGAGGTTTGGTGTTCCGCTGCGTTCTCGGGTCGGAAGGTTGTGTGTTTGTTCCTAGGTCTAGTGGCACTCCAGTGGCTACGTGGGCTTGACCAACTTGGGTAGTGAGTCGGAGACGTGTGTTGGAAGCCGTGTTCATCTTGTTGGAGCCTCCATCTCCTTCGAGAAGAATTTTTATCGGCTCCCATTCACTCTCCCCCTCTCTGGTTCGCCATATCGGTCCTTCAGCCGGTCAGATTGCCTGGGCCGGTCTAACCGCCCAAGGGGTGCGATCTGACCGCCCTGTCGCTGGCACCGAGATGCTTCGAAGCGAAGGACACGCGTCGGGATCGCAAGGCTTGCGTCGAGGCTAAGCAGGTTGCGGTTGCCGGGCATCCGTCCGATGAAGAAATTCCGAAGACTTCCAAATCCGCCCATGAGGGGCTTGTATCCCTAGTTATTAGGTGAGAGTAGTTTAGTCTTTTGGGGGCCTCCATATATACTCATTGAGTGGATGGATGGCAGCCAACTATTGGAACCCTAGCTCATTTGTTTTTCCATTTTTGTTCTCCATATTCCCTAGTTTTTCCTAGGACTAGCTTGAGAGCTTCATGTGAGATCTAGAGAGAGGGATGGATGTTTGGGTGGCAAGCTAGACCTTGTACGAACCTTTATGGTATGTATAGATGGTTCGGCGTTGTTCCTCAAGGTGGTTTTCCCGTCCTTCTTTGTGTTGATTTTCGGAGCTCTTTGTTGGCGGTGTTTTGAGGACGATTTCTTGGGGTCTTTAGTGGGTGTCACGTATGAGGATCTTGTGCCTCTTTGGCTGGTGACTTTGCCCCCAAATCTCCCTTGAATCGGACTCGATTTGGTGGTTTTTCGAGCTGGGCGAGTTCTTGACCTAGAGTGGCGATTTCTTCGATTCCTCTTGATTCTGAGCGATTCGGGTCGATTCCTTTGAGGTAGAGGTTGCCGAGGAGGTAACCCAACTACTCCCGAAGTTTTGCTACAATCCGTGGAGTGATTCGGGAGATCGGGCGCGAGGAAGTTGAGGTTTGACCCGCGGGTTCATTTTCTGGAAGGGGCGGTCTAACCGCCTGGGGGCGGTCTAACCGCCCTAGGTCTTCCAGGTCAAAGGTTTGTCTCGTCGAATTTTCCTTTGTGAGTTTGTTCGCCTTGATCAGAGGAACGTCTGGGTGAAATTTCGGGTCGTTCTCGTGCCGGTTGCTAGGTGTTCTTGGTTGGAGTTCGTTGCTGGGTACAGGAGGTTAGCCGGTCTAACTGCCCCTAGGCCCCTGGGTAGAGTTTTGGTTTTCACCAAGTTTTTCTAGTAGCTAGCATGGCCTTGACCAGAGATCTCTGTTGGTGAAACCGTGGTGCGTTTTGGAGCTCAGAATAGGTGTTTCGGAGGTTTCTTGGTTGCCTGGTGGAGGCGGTCTAACCGCCCCTATACCCGGTCTAACCGCCCCCTCTGGACAGTCGGCTTTCGAGTTGTTTCCGCTGTTGTGGGTGCGTGTTTGTTGAGGTTCTAGGTAGTGTTTGTTCCTAGGACCAATAGCACTCCAGTGTCTACGTGGTTTTGGCAAACGGAAGGTAGAAGTGCGGAGCGTGTGATTTTGGGGGTCTGACCGAGTGAGTTCATCTTGTCGGAGTTTGAATCTCCTTCGAGAAGAATTTTTATCGGCTCCCATTCACTCCCCCCCTCTCTGGTCGCCTAATCGGTCCTTCGAGTGGTATCAAAGCCGGTTCGAGTCTTTGTTGACTCTAACCAGTTTAAGATCCAAGGATGCCGTACCAGGAACAGGGTTCGGGTCCTCCACACATCGATGGGAAGAACTACCAGATGTGGAGTAAGCGGATGGGTGCGTTCCTCCGCGGAAAGGGTCAGATCCTTTGGGATGTCACGATGGACACATGCTATGTCCAGTCATCGGACTTCCTCGCTCCAGGATCGAGGGATAGGTTCGACGCCAACAACAAGGCGGTCGACTACTTTTTTCGTGCTCTGTGTCAGCCTGAGTTTGATCGGGTGCACACCGAGCACTTGGCTTGTAGAATTTTGACGGTGCTGAAGGAGGCTCATGTTGGGAATGCCCAGGTACAGGCACGGATGTATGCGACCTACCGGAGAGAGTACGAGAACTTCACTCATCTCCCCGGTGAGTCCATCGATGCCTTGTTTCAGAGGTTCACGGTGGTTGTGAACAACATGAGGGCCAATGTGGACGTGCTCCCATACGATGATCATGATAGAGCTGTCAAGCTCTTACACTCTTTAGATTGTACAATATGGGGCTGAAAGTTCAAGGCCATTGTGGAGTCGGAGAAGTATGACACTCTGACGGCGAATCAGCTATTCTCGAAGCTCAAGTCGGCTGAGGTGGATAGGGGCATGACTGCCAAGCTCGATGGTCCGACTGATTCCCATAGTCTCGCCCTCGTTTGTGGTTCGAAAGAAAAGTCTAACACTAACCCATCCACCAGGATGTTCTCTTTTTCCTCTTTGATGTCTATGCCAGATGAGGAGTTCGACGTGCTTAGAGAGGACAAGCTGGCACTCCTGACGAGGCGGTTCGAGAGGCTGCACGAGAACCGAGTGAACATGAGGAGGAACACGAGGACATGCTTCCAGTGCGGCAAGCCAGGACACTTCGTCGCCGACTGCCCGGAGAAGGTCGAGAATAGGGACAGCTACAAGCACAAGTCGAGGAACGATGGCAAGTACCGGTCGAGGAGGGACCACAATAGCAAGTACAAGAACAAGCACAAGGACGAGCGACAATCGAGGAAAAAGGAGAGCCAAGGCAACGCCCGAGCGATGGTTGGTGCGAGTGACGTCGACTCCAATTCCGTGTACTCCACCTCGAGCTCAAGTTGCGGTGAAGACGAAGGTGATCGTCGCAAGGGCAAGAAGTTGTCCAAGAACCTGAGCGGCTGAGCTGCTTCGCTAGAGACGGCTTCTGCACCATGGCGCTGAGCTCCGGCAGCAAGAAGAGCAGACAGAGCGACTCGGACTCTGAGTCCGACGATGAGGTGCGTGATGAGCTTCCCTTCTTGTGCCAGGAGAATGAACGGCTTGGTACATTGCTTGACAATCGTGATGACATTCTTAGAGAGGCAAAGAAAATGAGAAAAGAGCTTAGGTCTTCACTCGAGGATGCTAGGACTAGAGTGGCTGAGCTAAAAATACAGGTTCTTGATAGCAAGCTTGAGATTGATTCCCTTAAGGCTAGTCCTGTTGATAGCAAGCTTGAGGTTGATTGTGCTGATTTCTCTATCTTTCTTGCTGATCTTGCTTTGTTCAGGGAAAAGCATGCCTCCAAGTGTCAGGAACTAGATGTGCTTAAGGTTGAAGTGGCTAAGCTTAAACCTAGATCTGCTTTGCTAGGTGCTTGCACTTCTTGCCCTGATTTGCATACTAAAATTGATGAGATGCATGCTTACACTAGTTCTCTTGAGGCTAAATTGAAGGAACCCATTCCTACATCATGCTCTACCTGTGAAATGCATGCTTTGAAAAATTTGGAACTTGCACATTATGTTGATCGTTTGCAGGATGAGAATGATGAGCTGAGAAAGTTGATGGGTTGGTTGTCTGGTCATGAGCCTCAGTTGAGGATGATGATTGAGGCATTTAAGAGGCAGGATGGTGAGGGACTTGGGGCAAACAAGGTTGGTGAAGGAAGTGGAGAGAATATCCCAGAGCCACCAAAAACCCACCACAAGAATGATTTTCCCGCAAAACCTAACCATCTTAGGAACCGACTAGATAGAACCCCAGCTCCACCCGTGTTTCCTACCCCCACAAATGATCGCCAAAAGCCTATCAAGTTTGTGAGCACTTTCGGGAAAGTGTTCTTTGGGAAAGAGAGTGAGAAGGCTAGTGAGGAGAAACCGGTGGAGAGGTTGAGTGGAGAGAAACCAAGTGAGCAGCCCCAATCAAAGCCTAAACCTAAACTTGTGAGGTTCCATTGTGGCTATTGTGGGAAAGAGGGTCAAAAGGATGAGTTTTGCTTCAAGAGGAAGCAGGAAGAGAGGATGGCAAAGGAGTGGGCGAACAAGGATAGGTACAACCCTTCCCATGGTGCACCTAAGCCTCGTATGCCACTGCCAAGGGGTAAAGCTGTGGTGAGAAGTGTTCCGGCATGTGGAGACGCGAGTTCCTGTAGCAGAGGAGCTGTTCTGGAGAGGGCGGTCAGACCGGCCTGGCTAGGCGGTCAGACCGGCCCTGCCCAGAGGGGGGGCGGTTAGACCGGCCTGGCTAGGCAGTTCAACCGCCCCCCCCCCCCCCCCCCCGAATTCTGGGCGGAGTGGTTTTCAAGGTGGTGAGTTGAGAGGTTTCAGTTCTAGAGGTGGTGTTGCTGGTGGTTGGTCTGGAGAGTCAGCAGGTGGTCAGTTTGCTAGGCATTATCCCCCTCGAGTTCACCACGGGGATGGGAGGAGTAATAGCTTTGAGAAAGAGAGGAGGGACGGTCCACGGGTCGTCTTTCATGGCTTTGGTCCTCCTCCAGGCAGCGAGGGGTGCTTTCCTCGGAGTGGTTACCGAGGTGGTGTTCGTGGTAGTAGTTTTGGTAGGAAAGATGGCTTCATGTGTGCTAATGAGGACCATGTGTGGTTCGAGGACCGGTAGATGGTCGCTTCCTTGTGTGATGAGTGATTGATAACGTTGTGTGGACTGATTCTTGGCTAAGTATTGCAGGTGCAGGTTGCGGCTTGACTGGTGTTGGTGCAGGTGAAGAACAAGCGTGAAAGGTCGTCGTCGGTGAGGCCTCCAGGTGTGGAGAAGACAAGTAGGCTTCGTTCGAGGGACCCGGTGGACAGCGGGGTCAAGTGCGGGCCGCATGGTGGCATGAACAACAAGATGAAGTCATGACGGTTTCTTGGTTGAGCCTCAAAACCAAGGTCGAGCCGGGACTACGTGGGCGCCGAGTCATGAGTGGAGATTGGCGGAGGCTACACCGAGTTCGCGGGGTTTCCGGTGGTTCACCAGAAAACCACTAGGTTCCTTGGTTGATCCACAAAGCCAAGACCGAAGAACCGAAGACGGCGGCGCGGCGCCGCCCGGACCGTTCGACCGGTGGGTACCGGTCTGACCGGTGGGTACCGGTCTAACCGGTGGGAGCACTGGTCTGACCGGTGTGCGACGACGCAGTCCGGAGACTTCAAAGCGGAGGACACGCGTCGGGATCGCATGGCTTGCGTCGAGCCTACGCAGGGTGCGGTCACCGGGCATCCGTCCGATGGTGAAGACATGAAGACTTCCAAATCCGCCCTTGAGGGGCTTGTATCCCGAGTTATTAGAGAAGGGTATTTTAGACTTTTAGTTGCCTCCATATAACCCAAGAGGTGAGAGGATGGCAGCTAACTCTTGGAACTCTAGCTCATTTGTTTTCCTATTTTCCTTCCTATTTTCCTTAGGATTTCCATAGGACTAGCTTGAGAGCTTCATGGTTAGATCTTGTGAGAGGGTTGGATGATTAGGCGGTAAGCTAGACCTTGTATGAATCTTTGTTGCATGTATAGATGATTCGGCGTGGTTCCTCAAGGTTTGGATGTGTTGTTCCCGGTTGTTCTTGGTGGCGATTTTCGGAGCCCTCTCTTGGTGATTTCTTTGGGGTGTTTTCGGGACCTTTCTCTTGGGGATTTGATGGGGGAAATTTGTGGGAACCCTTCGTGGTTCTTTGGGCTGTGATTCCCCTCCCAAATTCGTGGTCCTTCGTGGCTCGATTTTGAGGTTTTACAGGTTCTAGGGTTTGTGGTGCTCTTGGCGGGATTTCTTCGATTCCTCCTTTTTGGACGAGTTTTGGTGGGATTAAACTTGGCTATGGACTCCTCATGAGGTGTTCCTAATATCCCCAAAGTCTTGTTCAAGTCCGTGGAGCGATTCGGGAGATCGAGGTTTGGATTTGGGGGAGTTGACCCGAGGGTGGTATTCATCCCGAGCTGCCCAAGCTACACCGGTCTGACCGGTGCTCTTGACCGGTCTGACCGGTGCAACCCTCAGCGGGTTTTTGCTTGGGTGAATGTTTGGGTGTGTTCGCTGTTGTCCTGTGTTGCTGCTGTTTCGAGTTTGGGTCAGTTTGGCGATCAGTTGGCCTGTTTGGTGCCTTGAGGGCTTTCAGGCTGTGACCGGTCTAATCGGTGTGTCTCACCGGTCTGACCGGTGTGGAGCCACTTAGTG
The DNA here is from genome assembly GCA_947561735.1 of Cenchrus americanus. Classification (NCBI taxonomy): domain Eukaryota; kingdom Viridiplantae; phylum Streptophyta; class Magnoliopsida; order Poales; family Poaceae; genus Cenchrus; species Cenchrus americanus. Next base: position 164,977,801 of record OX387245.1, read on the forward strand.
AAAGTTGCCTAGTTTCACCAGCAGGGACCGGTCTGACCGGTGGTGCTCACCGGTTTGACCGGTGTTGGTCTGCAGACTCGAGGTTTGGTGTTCCGCTGCGTTCTCGGGTCGGAAGGTTGTGTGTTGGTTCCTAGGTCCAGTGGTACTCCAGTGGCTACGTGGGCTTGGCCAATTTGGGTAGTGAGTCGGAGACGTGTGTTGGAAGCCGTGTTCATTTTGTCGGAGTTTCCATCTCCCTTGAGAAGAATTTTTATCGGCTCCCATTCACTCCCCCCCTCTCTGGTTCGCCGTATCGGTCCTTCAAGTGGTATCAGAGCCGGTTCGGGTCTTTGTTGACTCTAACCAGTCTAAGATCCAAGGATGGCGTACCAGGAATGGGGTTCGGGTCCTCCACACTTCAATGGCAAGAACTACCAGATGTGGAGTAAGCGGATGGGTGCGTTCCTCCGCGGAAAGGGTCAGATCCTTTGGGATGTCACGGTGGACATAGGCTATGTCCAACCGATGGACTTCCTCGCTCCAGGATCGAGGGACAGATTCGACGCCAACAATAAGGCGGTCGACTACTTGTTTCGTGCTTTGTGTCAGCCTGAGTTCGATCGGGTGCACACCGAGCACTTGGCTTGTAGAATTTGGTCGGTGCTTGTGACAACCCCACCTGAGATAATTCCGTACTATTGCCTAAACCACTCCATTTGGTCAATAAGCGATAATAAGGAATCATCCTGTTGAGTATTGCCGGGCTTACACCCGGTAAATCACTTGAAAACACAGAGAGGATCGAACGAATGCATTAAAACTCCCACGAAGGGAAGTCCAGAGTGCCTTACACATAAATACCAATCTCCCCATAGGGTCCAATTATTACAAGCCATTATTTTCGACATGAGAGTAAATCATTTAGAGTTTTACTAAAACAGCGGAAGTTCTAATAATGACACGTTACGACATCACCAGAGGCCATCTGTGACGCCATTACTCAACGTCCTCATCCACCCATTCCAGCTCCCTACCGGGTGGAATCTTACCAGGCCAAACAACTTCACCTGAAACAACAATTATAGCAAGTCTGAGTATACTAATACTCAGCAAGACTTACCCGACCAAAAGCTACCTCTAGACATGCCGGCTTTTGGCTGGTGGGTTTGTTTTTCCAAAAACGACTAAGATCATGGATCCTTACTTTCAACGTTTTAGCTCGATTTCTAGTGAGATTATCATTACTAAATGAGCAACTAATACAAACAAAACTTTTACAACACATTTAATTCACGTAGAAGGTTTCACATAGTTCCATTATTACGGGATATCGTGGCTAGCTGATTAAGCAGTCTCGGATAACGGTGAGAGGCCGATAATCGATTTTCTCATACACCTTGCAAGGTAATCTAAACACACGGAGCGGTGCCCCACAGAGCTGACACCGACCAAACGGTTCCCAAAAATTTTCGGGTTGGGATGATAGCCTACAGTCCCGGGTACAGGGCTATCTGGAATGCCCCACACAGTGCATCCAGCCTCACACATGTACCCTCCTTCCGGTTGCAAGCCGGGCAGGAGACGAATCGAGATTAGTAGTAGTAAAAACCCGTACCGTCTCATTAAGGTACTAGGCTTACCGGTCCCATTCCCGACAAGTGCTTAGTACATTCAAAAGCTTAGCCCATGAAGCCACTAGACCGGAGCCCAAATCCCATGCTCTTACCACATGAGCAAATCATTAGTTTACATGAGGGTTCCACAAAGGAAATCCTATTCTCGCGAGTGACGAACATCACTCGACTTTTACCGGGTCCTTAGAGCATAGCATCTAGCGACCTAGCATACTAGTAGAAGAACATAGGCACCTAGGGATCATGCAATTAACGTAAATGCACATAGAATAACATAGATAGTTGCATAAAGTTAAATAAAACATGGGTTAATGATAGAACCGGGGCTTTCCTTCGCTAGCACAAGCAGTTAGACAATCTTCCGGACTTTGGCCCGGATCTTGCTCTATGGCGACGTAATGCACGCCTCCTCCGGCTCCCTCGTTCACGTCTTCTAACACAAGCGTGTAATTACCGTTGGGCACTTCTACACGGAGGATGCAATGCAAGACTTAAGTGACCATTTGCATTTAATTAATCGCAAACAACTTATGACAACCAAGAGGTGCATGCTTGAACACATTCACCTAGATAATAATACATTCAGCATACTCTTCCTATAAAGGAACAATATGTGTTGCTTATTATCTAGACTTTTACGGTGACTGTGCACATATATATAAAAAATTAATTTAATTCTCATCAACAAAACAGTAGCAAGGCTACAAGTTGGATAGGGTTGGTCATCTTCCCCTTAAGAAATGCATTTAATATTTCTTCCCTTTGAAGATAATTAAAAGCCTTTGTAGCCTTTTCCTTAAGGTGATTGTGTGCGCAACTATTAAGGAATACCTTATTTAAATACAAACAGCAAGGAATTTATTTTTACACTACCATTTTACTTTTCTAACTCCTTTTTTTCCTTTAAGCACAAAAGGGGGGCATTTTTCCTATTTTCCTTTTTCTGAATTAAACTAGTTTGAACTCTCTTAAACCAAATTAAGACATATGAAGCCTGTCCAACAGCATCTACTGGCCCCACTGATCAGGAGCACTTCCTTGGACAGTAGAAGATTAGCCTTTGCACCACTGAAATTTATTACACAATTTAAAGGCAACACTAGCTGGCATATAAGGGAATAAAGCATATTAATTTCGATAGGACAGAAATGATTCCCATCTCTCTCCTACACATACTCTGGTCCTAAACAAGCTTAAAGAACTAACAAACACACACATAGCCCTTGTGAAACATGCCACACCAATTTATGATTAAAAACAAGAAAAATTGAGAAAATAATATTTCCAACTGAGATAAAATCATGGTAAATTCACCCAAAGTGCTTTTTGACAACAATGATAGTAGCCAGAAGTTGGGCTCAAAAATAATTATATTTGGAGCTACAAAAATCATCTAGCCAGATTTATCAATTTCACAAAATGATTTTTATTAAAAGATTTCTTCAGTAACTTTGTGCAATTTTTGGCACAGATCCTAGACATACTAGTTCCCACAACATATCCGAAGTTCGGCTCTAGACCAGTTGTAGATTTTACAGAATCACAGATCTAGGTATTTTACATTTGTATTTTTCAAGCAAAAACTAAAGCTCAAAAATATATACACCTTTGGAGAATATTGTATTTTTCTACAATTTTTAATCGATTTTACAAGTTTCAGCTGAAACACACCAAAAGACAAGAATCTTTTTACTGGAAACCCCCTGGAAATTTTCAAATCTTCACACATATGCCCTTGCCTTCCCCTCCCCTGGAACCGACGGCAACGGCGAGCTCGCCGGCGGCGCGGAGAAGCGCGGCAGGCAAACAAGCGAGGGGGATATGAAATTGGGCTCACCCTCTCTCGATTGGCAGTGGTGACTCAGCCGGAGCGGTCGCCAGCGAGTGGCGGCGGCGGCACCGGGGCAGCACGGCCACGGAGGCGCGAAGTCCGGCGAGAGAAAAGGCCCGGCTGAGCAATACGCGACGCACAGAGCTTCAGTGAGACCTAGAGGAGATGCTATGGGGGCCCATTGGCTAGGAGAGTAGGCGGGGGCACGGGCTCGGCAAGGCTTGCCCAGCGGCGGCCGCGGGAGCTCGAATTCCGGCGAGCTGGTGGCTCGGTCTGAGCAATAAATGAGCTGGGAAGCTACTAGGGACTCTAGGGGTGGTAGGAGCAAGACGGGTTGGTGAAGCAGGTGACCGGAGGGTCGGGTTCACCGTGAGCACCAACGGCTGCAATGGCGGCTCGGTGGTGCAGCGTCCCCTCACGCGAAGGACGGTGAGGCGCTTATGCAGGCAAGCTCCGAGGCGGTTGCGGGTTTTCTTGCACACCAAGGCGATGGGTGAGGTAGTACAAGCGCGGCGTGGGGCGGTGACGCCGCAGCGACGTGCGCGGGCTTCGGCCGTGCGACGGCGCGGCCAATGGTCGGGCGGCGCGGCGTGGACGCGTGGCGCGTGCGTATTGGGCGAGCGGGGGCGGTGGCTCGGCGGTTCCGGAGCGGCGCAAGGACCCGCGGACCAAGGCTAACCTCGGCGTGCGTGTACGGCGTCGTACGGCGGCGGCGGCGTCATGACCGGGCGCGACGTCGCGCGCGCGGCGCGAGCTCGCGTTCCGGCGCCAAAACCTTTCGGTTTAGCCATGTTCAAACGTGATTTTCTCCAAAATCTTCAACTAAAGTGCTACAAGGGATCAACAGCAAAGTTGTAGATCAACTGACCCTCTATCACTTTCACAAAGGGCGTCTAGCCTTTTTCTCAATAGTTTTTGCACATATTGGATGCCAACGTGCAGAATGTCTCGGCTCCAGTGAATAGTACTTACACGCGTTGACTTGAACTTTTCACCAATTTGCACTTCAAACCAGCAATGCCACCCAACATGAAAAATGTGTCTCTCAATAAAACACACAACTTTTGTATTGGAGAATTTGAAGTCTTTAGGAAAAATTTGGAGAACGCGGCAAAAGTTTCGGCTAACATGGATGGGTCAACAAGACTCAAGGGCTTTTGGGTGGGATTTTGACCAAAGTGAACTTTGGTTGACCGAAAGGTGTCATTAGGGTTTGTCGGTGATGTTTTCGAGGTGATGTCCCAGGTTGGCCGTCGTTTGACCAAGGTCAACCCAGTTGACCGGATCATTAGGGTTGATTAATCCGGCTGAAAACCTGGGGCGTCACAGTGCTGAAGGAGGCTCATGTTGGAAATGCCCAGGTTCAGGCATGGATGTATGCGACCTACCGGAGAGAGTACGAGAACTTCACTCATCTCCCCGGTGAGTCCATCGATGCCTTGTTTCAGAGGTTCACGGTGGTTGTGAACAACATGAGGGCCAATGTGGACGTGCTCTTACACTCTCTCTTTGGAGCGTACGATTTGGGGCAGAAAGTTCGAGGCCATTGTGGAGTCGGAGAAGTATGACACTCTGACTGTGAACAAGCTATTCTCAAAGCTCAAGTCAGCTGAGGTGGATAGGGGCATGACTGCCAAGCTTGAGGGTCCGACTGATTCCCATAGTCTTGCCCTCGTTGGTGGTTCGAAGGGAAAGGCTAACACTAACCCATCCACCAGGATGTTCTCTTTTTCCTCTTTGATGTCTATGCCAGATGAGGAGTTTGACGAGCTTGGAGAGGACGAGTTGGCGCTCTTGACGAGGTGGTTCGAGAGGCTACACGAGAACCAAGTGAACATGAGGAGGAACATGAGGACATGCTTCCTGTGCGGCAAGCCAGGACACTTCGTCGCCAATTGCCTAGAGAAGGTCGAGAAGAAGGACGGCTACAAGCACAAGCCGAGGAACGATGGCAAGTACCGAACGAGGCGCGACCACAAGAGGAAGCACAAGAACAAGTATAAGGACGAGCGACGATCGAGGAAGAAGGAGAGCCGAGGCAAGGCCCGAGCGATGGTTGGAGCAAGCGACGTCGACTCCAGTTCCGCGTACTCCACCTCGAGCTCGAGCAGCAGCGAGGTTGAAGGTGATCGTCGCAAGAGCAAGAAGTCTTCCAAGAACACGAGCGGGGGGAGGCCGCTCGCGAGAGACGGCTTTGCACCATGGCGCTGAGCTCCGACTGCAAGAAGAGCACACAGAGTGACTCTGACTCCGATTCTGACGACGAGGTGCGTGATGAACTTCCCTTCTTGCTCCAGGAGAATGAGAGGCTTGGCTCTTTGCTTGATAACCGTGATGACATGCTTAGAGAGGCCAAGAAAATGAGAAAAGAGATTAGGGCTTCACTCGAGGATGCTAGGACTAGAGTGGCTAAGCTAGAGACACAGTGCTTATAGCAAGCCTGAGATTGATTCCCTTAAGGCTAGCCCTGTAGTTTCGTATGAGGTTGATTGTGCTGAGTGCTCCATATTTCTTGCTGATGTTGCTTTGTTTAAGGAGAAGCATGCTTCCAAGTGTGAGGAACTAGATGTGCTTAGGGTTGAAGTGGCTGAGCTTAAGTCTAGACCTGCTTTGCTATGTGCTTGCACTTCTTGCCCTGTTTTGCATGCTAAGATTGATGAGATGCATGCTTACACTAGTTCACTTGATGCTAAGTTGAAGGAACCCATGCCTACATCATGCTCTACCTGTGAAATGCATGCTTTGAAAAAAATTGGAATTTGCACATTATGTTGATCGTTTGCACGATGAGAATGATGAGCTGAGAAAGTTGATGGGTTGGTTGTCTGGTCATGAGCCTCAGTTGAGGATGATGATCGAGGCATTTAAGAGGCAGGATGGTGAGGGACTTGGGGCAAACAAGGTTGGTGAGGGAAGTGGAGAGAATATCCTAGAGCCACCAAAAACCCACCACAAAAATGATTTCCCCACAAAACCCAACCATCTTAGGAACCGACTAGACACAACCCCAGCTCCACACGTATTTCCTACACCCACAAATGTTCTACAAAAGCCTATCAAGTTTGCGAGCACTTCGGGGAAAGTGTTCTTTGGGAAAGAAAGTAAGAAGGCTACTGAGGGGAAACCGGTGGAGGATTTGAGTGGAGAGAAACCAAGTGAGCAGCCACATCCCAAGCATAAGCCTAAGCTTGTGAGGTTTCATTGTGGCTATTGTGCGAGAGATGGCCATAAGGATGAGATTTTCTTCAGGAGGAAGCGTGAGGAGAGAATGGCAAAGGAGTGGGCTAACAAGGACAAGTACCACCCTTCCGATGGTCTACTTGAGCCTCGTGTGCAGATGCCCAAGGCGAGTGTGAGGACAGTTCGGGCTTGGGGAGAGCGGAAGGCTGTTGGAGGTGCTGCTGCCCAGGTCACACCGGTCAGACCGGTGTGGGGCACCGGTCAGACCGGTGCAGGCCTAGATAGGCAGCGGTTTGGGTTTCGTGCTCGTACAGGTGCGAGGGTTGTTTCTGGAGGTCGTGGTTCTGGTGGTTGGGCTGGAGAGTTTGCAGGTGGCCAGGTTGCTAGGTGTTCCCCCCTCGAGTTCACTACGGGGATGGGAGGAGTCGTAGCTTTGAGAAGGAGAGGAGGGACGGTCCACGGGTTCTCTTTTGTGGTTTTGGTCCTTCTCCAGGCAGAGAGGGGTGGTTCCCTCAGGGTGGTTACTGTGGTGGTGATCGTGGAGGTAGCTTTGGTAGGAGAGATGCTTTGGTTGGTGCTAACCCCACTTTCGAGCAAATGGCTTGGCACTAGTTTTACTCTTTTGGTACTAACCCCGATCTTTGAGTCGTTTGTTCGCTCACGTGCTCGTTTTTTAATTTCAGGTGGGAGACTTGAAGAACATTTGGTTGATTGACTCCGGTTGCTCGAGGCATATGACCGGAGACAGGGGGTGGTTCTCAAGTCTCGTCCCGGTGGTGACAAACAGGTACATCACTTTTGGGGGCAATGGGTGTGGGCGTGTGCTTTCAGAAGGTGAGATCATAGTAGTGACAAGATCACTCTGAGGCTTGTTGCTCTTATTCAATCACTGGGTTACAATCTACTTTCTGTGTCCTAGTTGTTTGATGACGGCTTTGAGGTGTTGTTTCGGCCAGGTGGTTCTCAGATTTTGGACTCTTGAGGGGACCTTGTCTGTATGGTCGTTCCCGAGGGTCAGGTGTTTCGTGCTGATTTTTTTCATTCTTAGGGTCTGGAGCATTGTTTCTTGGCTAGTTCTTCGAGAGAGTTGTGTAAGTGGCATAGGAAGTTGGGTCACTTGAGCTTTGACCTTTTGTCTCGCTTGAGTAAACTCAATTTGGTCCGAGGATTGCCACGGTTCAGGCTTGAGAAAGATTTGGTTTGTGCTCCCTGTAGGCATGCCAAGATGGTAGCTTCTTCTCACCCGCCTCTCACCGACGTGATGACTGAGCGTCCAAGCGAGCTGCTCCATATGGACCTTGTTGGCCCAGCTCGTGTACGATCTGCGGGTGGGAAGTGGTATGTCCTTGTTGTGGTGGACGACTATTCTCGGTATGCGTGGGTGTTCTTTCTTGAGGATAAGTGGGAAACGTTTGGTTTGTTCGAGATCTAGTCTTGAGGTTGAGGAACGAGAGGCACAGAGATGCCTTACGAGCTATCCGCAGTGATACTGGCTCGGAATTCAGAAACTCTCGTTTTGAAACCTTTTGCCATGACTTGGGTCTTGAGCACCAGTTTTCGATTCCGTATACGCCTACCAGAATGGTGTTGTGGAGAGGAAGAACAGAACCTTGTGCGAGATGGCTCGGACGATGCTTGATGAGCATAGGACTCCGAGGAGGTATTGGGTTGAGGCGGTGAATACCGCGTGCTATGTGTCAAACAGGATCTACCTCAGAGTGCACAAGAAGAAGACATGCTATGACTTGATGCATGGTCACACACCCAAGGTGAGTCACTTACATGTCTTTGGTTGCTAGTGTTTCATTCTGAAGAAATGCAGGAAGTTGGATAAGTTTGAGGCTAGGTCTGTCGATGGTATTTTCTTTGGTTATGCATCTCATTCTAGAGCATATCGTGTGCTCAATCTTGAAACTAACCAAATCATGGATACTTGCGAGGTAACCTTCGACGAGACAGAGCCACGTAGTCAGCTTGTCTTTGAGTGTGCAGGTGATGATGAGCTTGGCGAGGAGATCTTTCTGGAGGAGCATGAACATGGAGAGGATGAAGATGGCGGTGTGGTGCCCCCGGCTGAACATGTACCCACTACTTCGACTACGGTGATGGACGGACCCTCTACTACACCTACGACGACAAATCAAGAACGAGGAGAAGCTGATGTTGAGGGGGAGGTAGCATCAAGGCGAGAACCTCCCCTGCAAGTACACGTGGATCACCCAGCTTCGAGGATCATCGGTGACATGAATGAACGCACTACACGGTCGAGGGTTCGAAACAATTCTCATTTCGCTCATGCTGCATTTGTTGCTACTTTTGCGCCCAAAGACATTGGACACGCACTATCTGATCACAATCGGGTTAAATCGATGCATGAGGAGTTGGAGAACTTTGAGAGGAATCAGGTTTGGGAGTTGGTTGACCCTCCCCCAGGGTGTAAGCCGATTGGTACAAAGTGGGTGTGGAAGAACAAAGAGGGAGAGAAAGGTGAGGTTGTGAGAAACAAGTCAAGGCTTGTTGCTTAGGGGTTCAGTCAGAAGGAGGGGATCGACTACGAAGAGACTTTTTCTCCCATAGCCCGTTTGGAGGCGATTAGGATCCTTCTAGCCTTTTCCGTGGCTAAAGGGTTCAAGTTGCACCAAATGGATGTGAAGAGTGCTTTTCTGAATGGTGTGTTGGAGGAAGAAGTGTATGTGAGGCAACCTCCAGGGTTTGAGAGTGATAAGTACCCCCACCGGGTGTATAAGTCGAGGAAGGCGCTGTATGGGTTGAAGCAGGCGCCTAGAGCTTGGTATGGCAGGTTGAGGGGGTTCTTGTTTGAGAGAGATTTTGAGATGGGGAAGGTTGATCAGACCTTGTTTTTGCTGAGGCAGGGTAGAGATATCTTGATTGTGCAGGTGTACGTGGATGATATTGTCTTTGGTGGCTCGTCTAGCTCTCTTGTTGCAAGGTTTGCAGAGGATATGAGCAAGGAATTTGAGATGAGCATGATGGGCGAGTTGCAGTTCTTCCTCGGTCTACAAATCAAACAATCAAAGGAAGGAATATTTGTGCACCAGGCTAAGTACACCAAGGACATTGTGCGGAAGTTCAAGATGGAGGACTCCAAGGCTATAACGACACCGATGAGTACGACTACAGCTCTTGATGCAGACGAGGAAGGTGAACACGTGGACCAGAAGGAGTACCGGAGCATGATCGGGTCACTCCTCTACTTGACGGCGACGAGGTCGGACATACAGTTCTCGGTGTGTCTGTGCTCTCGTGTTCAAGCATCTCCGAGGACTTCGCATCGGCAAGCGGTAAAGCGAATTTTCAGGTACTTGCGTCACACTCCCGACTTCGGCCATTGGTACTCCGCGTCCTCTTCTTTGGCGCTTCATGGTTTTTCAGACGCGGATTTTGACGGGTGTCGGTTGGATAGGAAGTCCACTTCTTGGACTTGCCAGTTTTTGGGTTCTTCTTTGGTGTCTTGGTCTTCCCGCAAACAATCGAGTGTTGCTCAATCCACTACCGAGGCCGAGTATGTTGCCGCTGCTAGTTGTTGTTCTCAGCTCAGTTGGATTACATTCACCATGAGTGACTTTGGTGAGGAGTATACCCATGTTCCATTTTAATGTGATAGCACTAGTGCCATAAGCGTTGCAAAGAACAAAGTGCTCCATTCCAAAACCAAGCACATAGAAGTGAGGTATCATTTTTTGAGAGACAACCTAGAGAAAGGAAAGATTGCTTTGATCCATGTACCCACACATGACCAACTAGCCGATATTTTCACCAAACCCCTAGATCAAGCAACTTTCACTCGTTTGCGGGGGGACTAGGTGTGTGTTTGATTTCTTGAGTTGGGTGTGTGGGAGCTCCTTTGTAGCATATGTATAGTTTCCTTTGTGCATTTCTTGCATTTGGCATGGCATATGTAACATGATGTATAGGCATCCTTATATCTTAGATTGCATGCATTTTGTATCATATGCATCGGTTAGGAAAAGCTTCTCTCATATACATTGTTCACCATGGAATGAGATATATGTCTTTGTGAGCTTGTTTGGTATGCTATGGTTAGTTTGGCTGAGCTCTTGATGATCTTGATGAATAATCCATGGTTGATAGCTACGTTTTTGAAAATGTCACATTTATGCTCTCTCATGTGTAAGTGCCTTTATATGCTCTTGACATGTTTTAGTGGCTTGGCTATGCTTAATTTGTGGTTGGATACCTAGTTTATTGATCATATGGGGCCAAAAGCTCATTTGCCATCATGAATGTTGACCCTCTTGCTTTATCTTGTGGAGGGGCATAAGTTCCTTTTTGTCGCAAAGACATTTCATGTACCAATTATGAATCTGAAAATGAAATGAAAAATGCTTGGAAAATATGCTCCCATGTCATATGTGCTGAAATTAATTTTCTTTGGGTGCTAAACCGTTGCATGATGCCTACCAATGAGAAGTCTCATACATAGAAGTAGGCACATGGCTCGGTGGCTTTGACATGACATGAGGTGCTTGTGGGTGTTTGTGATGGTCTTATGATTAGAATGGCTGTCCTAGCATGAAGTTTGTGTGGCTTTGCCATTTTGATATGGTTTGATCATGTTTAGGACTTTGCTCATGAGAGGCAAGTTTTTCGCAAAATTGCTCAAATCCATCTTAGCTTCGTCTAATGGTTGTGAAACTTGGTGATCATGTAGTTGAGATCGATACGAAGTTTTAGAGAATCTAACTTGCTCATTTAGACATGTGTAGCATTCTTTGCTGAATTTTGTCTATTTGAGAAGCTCTAGGTTGAAAGTTTTGCATTTTTGGCTTGATTCATGCATTGCCAACAAGGGGGAGAAGTTTTGATCTTGAAATGTCTTGCTGGGTGCTTTTAGAAGGTTTTCAGGTGGTTTCGAGCCATTTCTGGGCTTTGTTGTGCTCCGGTCTGACCGGTCGAGGTCACCGGTCTGACCGGTGTGAGTGCTGGTCCTGTGCACATCTTAGGCACCGGTCTAATCGGTGGTGATGACCGGTCTGACCGGTGTGAGCTGAAGTTGGTGCAGCTGCCCTGTTTTCAGCTGGTTTGCATGCATTCATCCAGGGGGAGGTGCATTGGTTCAGGGGGAGCTTGCGTGTGTGCAGGGGGAGCTCTTTGTGGTTGTTCGAGCTTTGCTTTGGTGGTTTGCGCTGTTTGTTTGAGCTTTGCTTTGTCTCGGATGTGTCGAGCCGTTGCCCTTGCCTAAGGGGTCTGAGACTTGTCTTCTTCAAGTGATCTTGCTCTTTGCCTTTGTTCGGCTTTCGATCGCTTGTTGGAGTTTCTTTTTGTTCGTTTCTTTTCTTTTTCTTTTCTCTCTTGTTACTTTCGTGTGGGTGTTGTCAATGCACTCATCAATGGGGAGATTGAGGACCATGTGTGGTTCGAGGACCGGTGGATGGTCGCTTCCTTGTGTGATGAGTGATTGACAACGTTGTGTGGACTGATTCTTGGCTAAGTGTTGCAGGTGCAGGTTGCGGCTTGACTGGTGTTGGTGCATGTGAAGAACAAGTGCGAAAGGTCGTCGCCGGTGAGGCCTCCAGGTGTGGAGAAGACAAGTAGGCTTCGTTCGAGGGACCCGGTGGCCAGCGGGGTCAAGTGCGGGCCGCATGGTGGCATGAATAGCAAGATGAAGTCATGACGGTTTCTTGGTTGAGCCTCAAAACCAAGGTCGAGCCGGGACTACATGGGAGCCGAGTCATGAGTGGATATTGGCGGAGGCTACACCGAGTTCGCGGGGTTTCCGGTGGTTCACTAGAAAATCACTGGGTTCCTTGGTTGATCCACAAAGCCAAGACCGAAGAACCGAAGATGGTCTTTGCCGCAGAGCCGCCGGGCCGGTCCCGACCGGTGGGGAGCACCGGTCGACCGTGTGCGACGACGCAGTCCGGAGACTTCAAAGCGGAGGACACGCGTCGGGATCGCATGGCTTGCGTCGAGGCTACACAAGGTGCGGTCGCCGGGCATCCGTCCGATGGTGAAGACATGAAGACTTCCAAATCCGCCCTTGAGGGGCTTGTATCCCTAGTTATTAGAGAAGGGTATTTTAGACTTTCGGTTGCCTCCATATAACCCAAGAGGTGAGAGAATGGCAGCAAACTCTTTGAACTCTAGCTCATCTATTTTACTATTTTCCTTCCTATTTTCCTTAGGATTTCCATAGGACTAGCTTGAGAGCTTCATGGTGAGATCTTGTGAGAGGTTGGATGATCGGGCGGCAAGCTAGACCTTGTATGAACCTTTGTTGCATGTATAGATGATTCTGCGTGGTTCCTCAAGGTTTGGATGTGTTGTTCCCGGTTGTTCTTGGTGGTGATTTTCGGAGCCCTCTCTTGATGATTTCTTTGGGGTGTTTTCGGGACCTTTCTCTTGGGGATTTGATGGGTCAAATTTGTGTGAACCCTTCGTGGTTCTTTGGGCTGTGATTCCCCTCCCAAATCCGTGAGTAATGTGCCTCGATTTTGAGGTTTTCCGGGTTCTATGGTTTGTGGTGCTCTTGGCGGGATTTCTTCGATTCCTCCTTTTTGGACTAGTTTTGGTGGGATTAAACTTGGCTATGGACTCCTCATGAGGTGTTCCTAATATCCCCAAAGTCTTGTACAAATCCGTGGAGCGATTCGGGAGATCGAGGTTTGCATTTGGGGGAGTTGACCCGCGGGTCTTTGTTCATCCCGAGTCGCCCGGAGCTACACCGGTCTGACCGGTGCTCTTAACCGGTCTGACCGGTGCAACCCTCGGTGGGTTTTTGCTCGGGTGAACGACTGGGTGTGTTCGCTGTTGTCTTGTATTGCTGCTGTTTCGAGTTTGGGTCAGTTTGGTGCCTTGGGGGCTTTCAGGCTGTGACCGGTCTAACCGGTGTGTCTCACCGATCTGACCGGTGTGGAGCCACTTAGTGAAAGTTGCCTAGTTTCACCAGCAGGGACCGGTCTGACCGGTGGTGGTCACCGGTCTGATCGGTGTTGGTCTGCAGACTCGAGGTTTGCTGTTCCGCTGCGTTCTCGGGTCGGAAGGTTGTGTGTTGGTTCCTAGGTCCAGTGGCACTCCAGTGGCTACGTGGGCTTGGCCAATTTGGGTAGTGAGTCGGAGACGTGTGTTGGAAGCCGTGTTAATCTTGTCGGAGTTTCCATCTCCCTCGAGAAGAATTTTTATCGGCTCCCATTCACTCCCCCCCCCCCTCTCCCGGTTCGCCGTATCGGTCCTTCAGCTAACCCCACTTTCGAGCGAATGGCTCGGCACTGGTTTTACTCTTTTGGTACTAACCCCGATCTTTGAGTCGTTTGTTCGCTCACATGCTCATTTTTGAATTTCAGGTGGGAGACTTGAAGAACATTTGGTTGATTGACTCCCGTTACTCAAGGCATATGACCGGAGACAGGGGTGGTTCTCAAGTCTCGTCCCGGTAGAGACGAAGAGATACATCACTTTTGGGGACAATGGGCGTGGACGTGTGCTTTCAGAAGGTGAGATTAAGGAGAGTGACAAAATCACTCTGAGGCGTGTTGCTCTTGTTCAGTCGCTGGTGTACAATTTGCTTTCTGTGTCACAGTTGTTGGATGAGGGTTTTGAGGTGTTGTTTCGGCCCGGTGGTTCTCGGATTTTAGACTCTCGAGGGGACATTGTTTGTATGGTCGTTACCGAGTGTCAGGTGTTTCGTGCTGATTTTTCTCAGTCTTCGGGTGTGGAGCATTGTTTCTTGGCTGGTTCTTCGGGTGATGATTGCCACGGTTGAGGCTTGAGAAAGAGTTGGTTTGTGCGCCGTGTAGGCATGCCAAGATGGTAGCCTCTTCTCACCCGCCTCTCACCGATGTGATGACTGAGCGTCCATGCGAGCTGCTCCATATGGACCTTGTTGGCCCAGCTCGTGTGCGATCTGCGGGTGGGAAGTGGTATGTCCTTGTTCTGGTGGACGACTATTCTCGGTATGCATGGGTGTTCTTTCTCGAGGATAAGGGGGAGACGTTTGGTTTTGTTCGAGATCTAGTATTGAGGTTGAGGAACGAGAGGCACGGAGATGCCGTACGAGCTATCCGCAGGGATAATGGCTCGGAATTCAGAAACTCTCGTTTTGAAACCTTTTGCCATGACTTGGGTCTTGAGCACCAGTTTTCGAGTCCGTATACGCCTCCCCAGAATGGTGTTGTGGAAAGGAAGAACATGACTTTGTGCGAGATGGCTCGGACGATGCTTGATGAGCATAGGACTCCAAGGAGGTATTGGGCTGAGGCGGTGAATACCGCGTGCTATGTGTCGAACAGGATCTACCTCAGAGTGCTCAAGAAGAAAACATGCTAAGAGTTGATGCATGGTCGCACACCCAAGGTGAGTCACTTCCATGTCTTTGGTTGCAAGTGTTTCATTCTGAAGAAAGGCGGGAAGTTAGATAAGTTTGAGGTTAGGTCTGTCGATGGTATTTTCTTTGGTTATGCATCTCATTCTAGAGCATATCGTGTGCTAAATCTTGAAACTAACCAAATCATGGAACTTGCGAGGTAACCTTCGACGAGACAGAGCCACGTAGTCAGCTTGTTTTTGAGTGTGCAGGTGATGATGAGCTTGGCGAGGAGATCTTTCAGGAGGAGGAGCATGAACATGGAGACGATGAAGATGGTGGTGTGGTGCCCCCGACTGAACATGTACCCACTACATCAATTACGGTGATGGACGGACCCTCTACTACACCTACGACGACAAATCAAGAACGAGGAGAAGCTGATGTTGAGGGGGAGGTAGCATCAAGGCGAGAACCTCCCCGGCGAGTACAAGTGGATCACCCAGCTTCGAGGATCATCGGCAACATGAATGAACGCACTACACGGTCGAGGGTTCAGAACAATTCTCATTTCGCTCATGCTGCATTTGTTACTTCTTTTGAGCCCAAACACATTGGACACGCACTATCTGATCACAATTGGGTTAATTCGATGCATGAGGAGTTGGAGAACTTTGAGAGGAATCAGGTTTGGGAGTTGGTTGACCCTCCCCAGGTTGTAAGCCGATTGGTACAAAGTGGGTGTGGAAGAACAAAGAGTGAGAGAAAGGTGAGGTTGTGAGGAACAAGTGGAGGCTTGTTGCTCAGGGGTTCAGTCAGAAGGAGGGGATCAACTACGAGGAAACCTTTGCTCCCGTAATCCGTTTGGAGGCAATTAGGATCCTTCTAGCCTTTTCCGTGGCTAAAGGGTTCAAGTTGCACCAAATGGATGTGAAGAGTGCTTTTCTGAATGGTGTGTTGGAGGAAGAAGTGTATGTGAGACAACCTCCGGGGTTTGAGAGTGAGAAGTACCCCCATCGGGTGTACAAGTTGAGGAAGGCGATGTATGGGTTGAAGCAGGCGCCTAGAGCTTGGTATGGTAGGTTTAGGGGGTTCTTGTTTGAGAGAGGTTTTGAGATGGGGAAGGTCGATCAGACCTTGTTTTTGCTGAGGCAGGGCAGAGATATCCTGATTGTGCAGGTATACGTGGATGATATTGTCGTTGGTGGCTCGTCTAACTCTCTTGTTGCAAGGTTTGCAGAGGATATGAGCTGGGAATTTGAGATGAGCATGATGGGCGAGTTGTAGTTCTTCCTCGGTCTACAAATCAAGCAATCAAAGGAAGGAACATTTGTGCACCAAGCTAAGTACACCAAGGACATTGTGCGGAAGTTCAAGATGGAGGACTCCAAGGCTATGACGACGCCGCTGAGTACGACTACAGCTCTTGATGCGGACGAGGAAGGTGAACACGTGGGCCAGAAGGAGTACCGGAGCATGATCGGGTCACTCCTCTGCTTGACAGCGACGACGCCGGACATACAGTTCTCGGTGTGTCTACGCGCTCGTTTTCAAGCGTCTCCGAGGACTTTGCATCGGCAAGCAGTGAAGCGAATTTTCAGGTACTTGCGTCACACTCCCGACTTCGGCCTTTGGTACCTCGCGTCCTCTTCTTTGGCGCTTCATGGTTTTTCAGATGCGGATTTTGCCGGGTGTCGGTTGGATAGGAAGTCTACTTCTGGGACTTGCCAGTTTTTGGGTTCTTCTTTGGTGTCTTGGTCTTCCCGCAAACAGTCGAGTGTTGCACAATCCACTACCGAGGCGGAGTATGTTGCCGCTGCTAGTTGTTGCTCTCAGCTCCTTTGGATTTCATACACCATGAGTGACTTTGGTGAGGAGTATACCCATGTCCCACTTCAATGTGATAGCACCAGTGCCATAAGCGTTGCAAAGAACCCAGTGCTCCATTCCAAAACCAAGCACATAGAAGTGAGGTATGATTTTCTGAGGGACAACGTAGAGAAAGGAAAGATGGCTTTGATCCATGTACCCACACATGACCAACTAGACGATATTTTCACCAAACCCCTAGATCAAGCAACTTTCACTCGTTTGGGGGGGGAACTTGGTGTGTGTTTGATTTCTTGAGTTCGGTGTGTGGGAGCTCCTTTGTAGCTTATGTATAGTTTCCTTTGTGCATTTCTTGCATTTGGCATGGCATATGTAACATGATGTATAGGCATCCTTGTATCTTAGATTGCATGCATTTTGTACCATATGCATTAGATAGGAAAAGCTTCTCCTATATATATTGTTCACCATAGGATGCTATATATGTTTTTGTGAGCTTGTTTGGTATGATATGGTTAGTTTGGCTTAGCTCTTGATGATCTTGATGAATAATCCATGGTTGATGGCTATGTTTTTGAAAAAAGTCACATGTATTGTCTCTCATGTGTAAATGCCTTTATATGATCTTGACATGTTTTACTGGCTTTGTCGTGCTTAATTTGTGGTTGGATAGCTAGTTTATTGATCATATGGGGCCAAAGGCTCATTTGCCATCATGAATGTTTGGCCCTCTTGCTTTATTTTGTGGAGGGGCATAAGTTCCTTTTTGTCGCAAAGACATTTCATGTACCAATTATGAATCTGAAAATGAAATGTAAAATGCTTGGAAAATTTGCTCCTATGTCATATGTGCTGAAATTAATTTGCTTTGGTTGCTAAACCGTTGCATGATGCCTACCAATGAGAAGTCTCATACATAGAAGTAGGCACATGGCTCGGTGGCTTTGACATGACATGAGGTGCTTGTCGGTGTTTGTGATGGTCTTATGATTAGAATGGCTGTCCTAGCATGAAGTCTGTGTGGCTTTGCCATTTTTACATGTTTTACTCATGTTTAGGTTTTTGCTTATGAGAGAGTAATTTTTCGCAAAATTACACAAATCCTTTTTAGCCTTGTCCAATGGTTGTGCAACTTGGTGATCATGTAGTTAAGGTCATTACGAACCTGTAGAGTATCTAACTTGCTCATTTGGACTTGTGTAGCTCCATGTGATGAATTTTGTATATTTGAGAAGCTATGTGTTGAAACTTTTCGCATTTTGCCTTGATTCATGCATTGTCAACAAGGGGGAGAAGTTTGTGCATGCTTTGGGCACCTGGGAGTGTTTGGAAGGTGTTCCAATTGGTTCGGGAAAATTTTGAGCAGTTTGGTGCAGGGCCGTTCTCTTGGGGCGGTCTAACCGCCCCCAAGCGGTCAGATCAAGTGCTGGCGGTCTAACCGCCCTGTGTAGGCTGTCTAACCGCTCTGTGCATGTTGAGAAGGTTTTTGCTCTTTGGTGCATTCCCTTATTGCATTGTTGCATTGGTTCAGGGGGAGTGTGCTTTGGCTCAGGGGGAGCTTGCATATGTGCAGGGGGAGCTCTTTGTGGTGTTCGAGCTTTGGTTCGGTGGTTTGCGCTCTTTGTTTGAGCGTGTGTTTGTTTCGGATGTGTCGAGCCGTTGCCCTTGCCTAAGGGGTCCGAGACTTGTCTTCTTCAAGTGATCTTGTTCTTCACCTTTCTTTGGCTTTCGATCGCTTGTTGGCTAGGTTCACGGGGGTGTGCTTTGGCTCAGGGCAAGCGATCGAAAGCCAAAGAAAGGCAAAGAGCAAGATCACTTGAAGAAGAAAAGTCTCAAACCTCTTAGGCAAGGGAAACGGCTCGACACATCTGAGACAAAACCTTGCTCCCCCTGCACATATGCAAACTCCCACTTAACAAGTGCCAACTCTGGGCACAAACCGGTCAGGCCGGTTCCTAAAACCGGTCAGACCGGTTGCCCAAACTGGTCAGACTAGTTTCCAAAACCGGTCAGACCGCTTTGGTACAGCAGACCACACCCCCAAAAGCAAAAAATGCAAAAGAAATGCACAAGCTCCCCCTTGACTCTTCGGATAGGTTCTAGGGATGAAATGCAACTTTTCTCCACCTTTCTTTCTCCCCTTGTTGCCAATGCATGAATCAAGGCTCAAATTTGAAAACATGCAACCTAGAGCTTCTCAAGTATACAAATTCATCACAAGATTCTACACATGTCCAAATAAGCAAGTTAGATACTCTACAACATCATAATGACATCAACTTCATGATTACCAAGTATCACAACCATTGGATGAAGCTAAGACAGAATTGAGCAATTTTGCGAAAATTTACCCTCTCATGAGCAAAGTCCTAAACATGAGCAAAACATGTCAAAATGGCAAAGCCACACAAACTTCATGGTAGGACAACCATTCTAAACATAAGACCATCACAAACACCCACAAACACCTAATGTCATGTCAAAGCTACCGAGACATGTGCCTACTTCTATATATGAGACTTCTCATTGGTAGGCATCATGCAATGGTTTGGCACCCAAACTAAATTTAAATTTAGCACTTATGACATGGGAGTACATTTTCCAAGCAATTTACATTTCATTTTCAGATTCATATTTGGTACATAAAATGTCTTTGCGACAAAAAATAACTTATGCCCCTCCACAAGATAAAGCATGGGGGCTAAACATTCATAATGGCAAATGAGTCTTTGGCCCCATGTGATCAAAATAAGCTATACAACCACAAATTATGCTTAGACAAGCCACTAAAACATGTCAAGATCATATAAAAGGCATTTACTCAAAAGAGAGCATACATGTGACATTTTTTAAAAAACATAGCGATCAACCATGGATATAAATCAAGATCACCAAGAGCTAAGCCAAACAAACCATAGCATACCAAACTAGCTCACAAGATCATATAAAGCACATCATGGTCACTACAAGATTTTCAGTCAAATGCAACACCGAAGAAGTGTAGCAAAAGACCCAAAAATGGTAGCAATGGTACTTTTGCTACCAGTTTTTGGTTAAATGTCGTTGCACTTGTGACCGTAGCAATAGCAGAATGCAACGGGTCACGTTTTAGTTGCGACACAGCCCCTCTATTGCAACTCATTTGACACTTTTGCAACACATGGTGAGTGCTGTGACAAAAGCCATTGCAACCACTATGGGTGTGGCAATAGTATCAATTGCAACGAACTAGGCGTTGCTAGCAATAAGTATTGCGACACGCTGGTCGTGTAGCAACACAATGCAATCGCAACATTGGTATTGCGGTTGTGGTTATTGCTACATGGAGAAAGCATTGCAATAGAGGTTCTGTATTGCCACGTCACCTAAATAGTAGCTATAGGTGGCTTAGGTTATTGCAACATCTCTATACGTTGGTTGCTACAAAGAGGTCCTATGTTGCCACGTTTGTGAATGGTTGCTACAGGCGGCATAGGCTATTGCCACCGTCATCTTTTTGTAGTTGCAATAGACAGTTTCTCTATTGCCATGTTTATTGTGCCTATTGCCACGACTAAATGTGGGTGTTATGTGCCATCATATATTGCAACGCTAGATTAACATATTAATAATTCATGTTGTGATGCTTTGATTGGTAGCTTAAATCAATAATCACAAAACGGAAAATATATGAGTGATACTTCAACATCCATTTAAACGAAATATAATTTGTTCTTACAAATCTTTAACGAAACGCACAGTGTCAAATCACGTGAGAACACAAGTAGATAGCTTAACACATAATAATGTATGCAACAACCAATGTCTACTGTAGCAGTGAAGGTTCTGAAAATATGTACGTTGGCCATCATCCTACCATTCGCATGATCTTTCTAAAACTAAAATCATTGTCATGCATTAGTTAAACTAAAATTCTAGAAAAAGCATTAACATGCATTAGTTAAACTAAAGCTCTAGGTACTACTAAAATTTACACGTATTTTGCAACTTGATGATGGTCAAGATCATTAAAGCATGAGATTGTTCAGCTATTTTCCTAAAAAACTTATGATGTGTATATACATGATAAGTGCACTCGATGTTTCATACAGCGAGACCAGTGGTGGCAATGCTAATTGAACACTGAAGCAAAAGAGTTTTAGTACTAGCTTGCTTTCTGTGAGCGGCACTATTTCCTTTCCATGAACAGAACAAACTTGTTTGAGTGTAACAAAGGGTACCAAATTATTATTTCCTAAATTTTACACAACCTGAATGGATGGAGTGATTATGGCAGAAGAAACAGACTAAAAATAAAAAACTAACAGAAAAATAATACATATGAAAATGCTTACCAGATTAAAATAACAAGAGTTTGCAAATCCAGATTTGGTAAAATTCCAGAGAGAACAATCATGATCACAGAGGACCAACATTCAAAGCTGTAAGATTGTAAAAGAAAGTTTGTTAGCCTTACATTGGAATAAATACAAAGAGTAAGATGCTCAAGAACATTATTGTAATTACCACATCAGTGCATATGGCAGATCTAGGCACAGTAGACCAGAGTAGACAGATTTGGTGATAGAACATATCAATATGAGCCGTGGGAAAGTTAAACATTGGAATCATAAAGCCAAACAGTCAAACAAATGCTAAGTCATTTTTTCACCCAAAAAAGAGAACGAAGTGTTAATATGTTCACGGGAACTGTTATTAAAAAAATATGGTTACGATAACAAGCACTATATGATTCCTTTCAATCAGGAGAATGATTCTGGTAGAGCATTGAGGTGCTACCATAGCTGTTTACTCTAGAATCTGGAGAAAGAGATGCAACTATGATGTTACAAGCTTTTGCATAGGGACAAGTTCCTGACATTGGTATACAAAGCAAAGCCAATAATTCAGTGGGAGATTACTAGTATGTAACCATGTTGTAGTACTAAAAAATTCGCTTTTTACTTACAAATAAAAGGAATATCCAAGATTTTCTAGCAATACAATGGGTGCAATCCAGGCTTGCATCAGGAGTTTTACCAGCTTGAGAAATATCATCATTGCTATATTATTGACAGTATGAAGCCTTTATTCTATTCGCTGAAGTGATCGATCCATGAGCAACAAAAGACGCAACAAGAATGCTTACGATGCTTTTATGATGCAACTGCAAAACTGGAATTCGGACAATGAATTAAAGAAGTACATACACAAAAATAGAAGCTATTTGCTAGTAGTATTGATAAGTTAGCGTACTGAGCCTCTTCATGGCTAAGTAGGAAGAAACTTAACTTTACAAATTTATGGTCATCAAGCATCTATCCAAAGCTATAAGGATTCCAAAATTTAAATGATCTTTGCATGACTTCCTATTCCTAGATAAGCAGTGTAATATCTTGCATTGAGCACCGTTGAACCACCTTAGGAATTGCATTATGCTCTGTTGACGGTGTATATTTGTGTTAAAGTTCAAGTAGACTTGCAAGCGGACAAGTCTCCTGTCGTAGTCAAGGGACCATTCTTCCCTCGAGTAGTGAACCCAAGATATCGAATCCGTGGAACAAATGTGAGATGCAAGAGTTGATCTAGTAAAGCCGAGAAACTTCAATCTTCAAGAGGTGAAACCTAATGCATCTAATATTAAAGAACATCAAAACAAATCTAATCTCACTACAAGAAATCCTTTGATCCATGACGAAATTCTCATGACGTTTTTTGATTTCGTCATAGATCACACTGCATCCATGACAAACAGTCAAATTTCGTCATAGATTCGCAGTGCTGGATATGAAGCCCGATATGAAGTCCAAACACTATGACGTTGCGCCAATTTCGTCATATATTTCGTCACAGATCACGCTACATCCATGACAACCATCAGATTTCGTCATGGATTAGCAGTGTTGGATATGAAGTCCAAACACTATGACGTTGCACGAATTTCGTCATAATCCGACCCACATTGCATTTCAACATTTCCTCATGATCAATACATTTAAAAAATCATATAATATGTGAAAATAATTAGAGATAATCACAATTAATAATTTAAAAATCTAAATTTATTTTTTTTTCTAAAGCATATAATATTATATATTCATTATATAAATATACCTATATAGAGGAAAATAAAATTGGATTTCCGTTTTATAATTTCTTATAATTTACTATGATTTTCTAAATATTTAGTCGAAATAAATAAAAAAAAGAAAAAGACAAAACCGTTTTTAAAACCACGCATAACCAAACTCGGGATGTAATCTGGACAGTTTCAAAAGTTGAAGGATATACTTTGTGTCTTTACAAAGTTTAGGGATGAAAACTAGACTTTAGCGAAAATTTAACCGGTGTCAAATTTACATGGGCTTGCTAACCGGAGTCAAAGTCTGACAGTGGCCCTTTAACTACTTAACTTGACCAGGAAACCACCCCGAGCAACCAAACCAGCCCACTTTGCCCAACAGGCCGACCCAAATGAGCAGCCCAATAAGTTGGCCCAGGTTCGTGAAAATGGAGGGCCACGAGCAGACTTTTTGACATCCATGAGTTCAAAATTTAATTATTTCAAATAAACCTGTAGAAATTCATTTAAATGATAGAAAATAGCAATTTGTTCAAAAAATCTTGAAACTTATAAAAGACAACTTAAATGTGTTCTTTTACATGTGAAAAATATGTTTGGGGTATATAAGATAATTATTTTCCAGTACATGCAGAAAAGGTGTCTTAATTAGGTATTTGAAAATAGAAAAATATATTTTTTGCATAATAAATGGAAATGTTAATTCCCATGTGTTAATAGAAGAGTAAATATAAGGTTATGTGTAGATTGAGATGTACATGACCAATAAAATACTTTAGGGTATACAAACTTCAAAGTTTAAGTTGAGTTGTATGAAATAGTGTGAGAGACCTATATAGTTTGTGAACAATGTATACTCCAATTTTCACAAAATCTTATGAAACTTTTTTTAAGCTTGTACATCCATAAAATGATTATATGCCAATCCACATAATTTTTGGAGAAGTTTTACATATTATTATCATTATTTTATAACAAGGTGATTGGTAGAAGTTCGAGTTTTCCCTACGAGTTAGTTGATTTTTTCGTCAATCTCTTAGATGCGGGATAGAATGAAACATATGTGCCTAAGTATAGTTTTTTTTGAATTTTTTTATTTTTATTAGAGGTACACAACTTCTTTTCTTTACTGAAAGAGAATAAATAAAAGATATTTTTGGCATAACAAGTGGATTTGTTGAATTAACTCTAAGAGACAATTGAATTTTCCCTATAAGTCAGTTAAATTTTTCATCAATCTCCAAGAATGGAGACACATAAATATAGTTTTTTTGTGATTTTTTGAATCTTATTGGAAGTACATACAAGTCAACCTGGAATTATTTTTTGGAACATGCTGAAAATCGGTTAAATGATAGAACATATCAAATCAATTTCAAATATTTTTTGAACTCCTAAAAGTCATTTTATATGTTTCCTTTTATATATAAAAATGAGTTTGTGTATATAGGATAATAACTTTTATGTGTTACTTTACAACAATACAATAAAATGAAAAAGAAAACAAAAACAAGAAAAAAATGTTAGCTTCAAACGAACTCAGCTGTTTCGGCCCAACTATTTTTGACCATCAATCTTGAATCCAATGGCTAAAATCTTGTTCGCTTCGTATAAAAGGATCCCAAACCCTAACATGTTCCACTCCCTCCCTCTCCTCTCCCCTCCCCCTCATCCTCCTTCCATCACCCCCGCCGCCCCGCTCCGCCTCCCTCCTCACCTGCACCGCATCTCCCACTTCCCCCCTCTCTTCACCCTTGCTCCCGACTCCCCCAAACCTCGCACCATACTGGCCTCCGCCTCCCTCGCCTCCCCTCCCCCTCCCCGATGTGCACAGCGAGCGTGGACCCAGATCTGGCTGGTGTGGACCCAGATCCGGGCTCCAGCCATGCATGGCGAGCTGGGTAGTGAGGCACGAGGTGAGGGCGGTCGTGCCTCAGGCGAGCTCCGCCTGCAGGCCGGGTCCGGCGCCACTCCTTCTCTGGCCTCTCTCCCCCCCTCCCGCGCGCCGCCCCGCCCTCGGCGGCCGTGTACCACTCGTCAACGACGCCACGTGAAGCTTCTCCTGCACAACGGTGTGGACGACATCTCCGTTAAGGACCTTCGCCTCCGACGCGTCGGCGTCCTCGAGCTCCCTCCCCGTGGCGCCGGCGAGGTTGACCTAGGCGCCCTTCCCTCCCCTACCTGCGAGCATGCCCCGCATCCAAGGTGAGGCCATGGATCTCCTCCCCACCCGGCTGCAATGGATCTCTTCCAGTCATGTACATCTCCCCCACTCTCTCATGTTTCTTCGCTGATTTCCCCCCAAACTAGCCTCTCTAATTTCTGGAAGCAGCAGCAGCTGCAGGCCATGGTGGCGACCACCGGTGTCTGGAAGTTGATCAAGCCCTTCGTCAACGGTGGTGCCTTCGGGATGCTCACCACCTGCGCCATCCAGCCCATCGACATGGTCAAGGTAATGTGCCTCCACGCTGCTCCTGCTTCTCCATCCCCCGTTCGGCTTCCTAGTGTGCTGGTGTGTGTGAGAACGAGATGGGTGCTGATTTGCAAACAAGGGACTCTGGCCAATTTCGGTGTCCTTTGTTTGGAACCTTAACGCAAAGTTTGGTATGTAAACGTATTAGAAACTTTAAAATGGCATTGGAATACATCACTGCTGATTCATCTGGAATAAGCATGTCGTCCTATTTTCAGTATCATTGGTAAGCAAAGCATGTTGTCTTGTGACAATTCCCATTCATGGATGGCTTTAGAGCGTCAGTTGGCATTGAAAACCAATTAGCATCTTTGATGCAACTTTGTTTTTGGGGTCCAAAGTTTGCTAGAATAATGTATAAGTATAAGCATCAGAATCGATTCCGATGGAGTGGTACCTTGTATACTGGCCCAAAGCCACCCTCACCGAGCTTGTTGTTGACCGAGAAACCGTCGGTAGCACTCGATGTAGAGTCGGTACCTTTTATAATCTCTAGATTTATAGTGCATAAGCGGACATGAAATTTGATTTACCAGGATGTAGAGTCTTGTAACATTTTACTTCAATTCTCCCCGTCAACGCCACAATAGAATTATTGTGCAATAGCCGGAACTCGCTTTTGTTTCGGATATGGAAACCATAATAGAATTACATCCTAATTTCACAAATCTTGTTGTTCCTTCTTATTGTTTTGATCCCGATGACTTGCTGTAATTTCTCATCTTGTTCTGTTTGTTTTTTACTTCCCAAACACCGAGTTATTTGCCACTTTTGTTTCTTATTACGGCGGATAGGTGCATTCTCGTCAAGATGATCTCATCCCCGCCCCATCCGCAATGTACAAGTTCTTACGAGTGAGCCGGAGCGGTAATGGCCGATTCTTCTCTCTCGTGCTTCGCAATATATGACCTCTCCCGAGGATGGTACTATACCCCACACACCGGTATCTTACGCAAAGTTTTTCCCTCATCATTTGTAGGCATGCCAATAGCCACTTTGAAGATGATGATCAACTTCAAAAGGACATGGAATTGGCACATCGGATGGCACTTGCCGAATCAAATGCGAACGTCATGGTATTGAAACCGTGTATTTTTCCTATTTGGAATAATAGCAGCCGTAGAACGCGGTTCTTTTCAATAGTAAGAATGGAACGCTTTCTCTGCATAACACTTGGTGAATCTAGTTTACGCAACTCACATCATTTAAGATTATGTATCATCATTCTATTCCAAAGTCGAACATGTGATTTGCTCATTAATTTGGAGTAGCGTGTCAGCTCATTAAATTGCTAAAGTCAAATGTGATTAATATTTCTTTTGGATCCGAACCATACTAGCAAAGAGTATTTTAATTACATTTACTATGTATTTACCTACTAAGATATAGTGAGTTGCATCTAGTTTATGTAACATTCATTATCCCACTTATCGACAACTAATTAGATTTGGACTCAGTTCTTTATGCTTTCAGGATATATAATATTTAAATCCACATCACTAGTTAATATAAATTCAAGATCTAATGCTTCATAAAAGATAGCTGATCCAAAACTAGTAATTAAAAAATCTAATAGTTGTTTCACTATCTTTGCTTTATAACTCTTTTTTTGGTAGGTCAGCTAGCTCATCTCTACACTTCTTTTATGCAGGTTAACTCGAAAGCTTATGTAGGTTAACTCGACAGCTCAAGCACAGGCTGCAATGGATCAAGTTTGATTTCTCTCAGGTTAGAGTTTGTGCAATAATTGATATAGAGTGCATGCTTATCAGCTGAAACATATCAAGTAGCCCCATAGGTCATGAACTGGGCAAACAAAAACGATCGTAAAGTGTTTTCATGCTTGTGATTTCTTAAAGGTATACCTGCTGGTGTATGGCGCTTATGCACTTTGGATTTGTTCTTGTTACTTTCATGCTTAAGGTTGCATAGCATTTGTTTATTCTTAATAAACCATATATGTGCCCCTACATTGCGCTTGTTTCTTTGAATGCACATTTACGGGTATACGATTAGCTTGCTCCTATGTTTAACTCATAGCTAATTAGCTTGAACGGTTTTGGTGCTTGTGCACGATAGCAGTGTTAGCTCTACATTTTCTCTTAATTTCATTGCATGTCCAAAGCATGCTAATATTGCCATAATATGTCCAAAGAATATGTGTGATTCAATTGGATATCCGTGTAGGCGTTCGCTTCCTTGTAGCCGTTATGTGCATGAACTATTTGTCGAAATGCCTAACGAGATTGGTGCTTTGCTTATAATATAAATTCGGTATTTAACTCGGATGTATGAATTCTTTGGTGCTTAGCAATTAAGTTTTCTTATCTTTTGTTTCAGCTATATAACCGAGCGTGAGAAATTTGAAGCTCGGTATTTAACTCACCTCATGGCTTGCATGCATGAGGTATACCGCCTACAAAAGTTTTAAAATACCGAGTATCTTGCCTCGGTATTCGGTAGTGATGTTGTATGGTGGTGTAGATGTACCGGATATGTTGGTGATGTCGTGATTTGATATTTTGATGTCATGATGAACATAAACATGATTCATGGAAGTATTTTTTGGCCAGAATTGATTTGTGTTTTTTGAGATTTTTGTTTTGATCTGTTGGAAAAACTTTGTTGGGCTGAAATGTATATGAGTTGTGGTTGAAATGTATATGTGCTGTGTATGAAATGTATACGAGCTATGTATGAAAAGTAAATGGGCTGTGTATGAAATGTAAATGGGCTTTCCTAAAATTTATCTGGGCCGAAATAGCTATCCAGTTTGTGCCCAATCTTGAATTCGGCTTTGTTAACAAATGGCATGTGTTGACGTCATTTTCGAGAAAATGCGACGTCGGCATTCGCCACATCGGTACCGTCACGTGGTTGACACGTTGCCATCTCATCATCCACGTCGGCATCCAACTCATCGTCCAAGTCATCCATGAGTGATGTGGCAATCGATCCATGACGTTCATTTTCGTCATAGATTAAGGGCTTTGGGCCGGGTTCGGTGGGCTTTAGACAATTCTATGACGGCTTCAAATCGTCATGGATCATGTCAATCTATGACGAAAACTTAAGGACGTCACGAGAAGGGATCCGTGACGCTCAATACATGACCTTTTAAAATTTCGTCATAGATGCTTGTTTTATGACGAATTTTCGATGATCTATGACGAAAGTGGCACGTCATAGACTACAACATTTTTTGTAGTGTCTACTAAAGACCAGAGGTAGCAAGAGATAGAGCTGGATAGATAAACCGATCTAGAGAGATCGGGTCTAGCCTTTTTGTTCAAGTTCCAAGCAAAAGAAGAAGTAGCAAGTTCAATCTCATTAGAAACCTCTTTAAACCACGGCTTCTCGTCCAACTCCAAAAATGCCCGCCTTTTGGAGCCACCGTTCTGTCACAACGCACCCCTATTCGTGCGGGTTAGTCTAGGTCGAGTCCAAGGACAAGTTGAAATCTTTCGGAAGGTCAGGCATGTACCTCTAGCCACCTTGTCTACAAGAACACCCTATGTGATCTATCTCGAGAATAGATCTAAGATAAGAAAAGCCGATCGAAAACAAAGATGTCAGAGAAACACTTGATCGTTAAAAATCGGATTCAACTTGATAATTCAACATTACATACGATACATGAATCAAGATTACAATCCGGATCCTATCTCGCTCTTGCTTCTAGCTCCGGGAACTCCGACGTGGTCTTCCTTACAAGGTTCCCACGTTGGCTAGGGAGACCCTAGTCAACTAGCTCGACCCTCTCCTCTCCGAGATGGTATCCCTCTCTTCTCTACTCCTCGGCGACCGATGACGAATGGACTCCTCCGTGGCTCTTGGCCTCGGGGATATAAATAGTCTGAATGGCGGCTAGGTCAAAGGGGGCTGACTGGGCCCCGGAATGGGCTGGGCCGGCCTGGGCCGACTGGCCTGGGCCCATTTCGGCCCAGTCAGCCGCTTCTTTCGCATGGTGTTGGTTCCCAACTCTTCTAGATCCTTCCCCCTTCTGCATGTGGGCCCTTGTCGTCAGTTTCTCTCCGAGTTGGACCTAGCTCCTTGCTCCGCAAGATTCGACACTTTTCTGACTAGGTCCTCGGAGTTTGTCATCTTCTCGGGTTTGGTCCCTGTGCTACTTGGAGTTAAGTTTGCTTCATTGCTTGACTTGTACCGGGCTTCAAGGTCTTGTCACAAGATGCTTGATGAACTTATCCCAGAAGTCTTGCTTTCAACACTAAAACCCTACATAAACACTAAACTCCAAAACCAACATGCATGAATGAACTTGTTATACCAAGGGGTTTAGCACCAATGGATAAGATATAAAAGTTATGCCAACACCAAAGGTAAACTCATGGCTAGGTTGACAGAATTTCACCGTCAACATGCTCACAGATTTTTGTTATGGGTTTGCGGAGGACTACCCAAATTACAGAGCCAGATTCATCCAATACTGTCTTCATCAGGAATAAAAGGATGTATGTTTTTCAGCGCATGCATAGACTTGCTATTGCTGAAGATTCCCACATTGACCTATCCCATCTTCATATCATAAAAACACATCTAAACTAATGCCATACCAATATTTAAAAGTGCATATTCTCTCTCTGGCATATCAGGCTCCACATTGACAGAGAACATAAACGTGAAATCGATCAGGTACACCTGTCAGAAATCACCTCATCAAGGATGCCATTTAATTTAGATTCTACAGGCAAGCAACAAATTCAAGTCATTGGTTCACGACTAATCAAATTCTATATCCTCTGTGTTGAGGATCCTCCTATTCTTCCTGCTCCAATCTACACCGTCAAGATCGTCTATGTCGTCGAATTAAAATGCTAGAGACAGTATCTACAGACGCAGTCACACGCAAACACAAATTAACAAAGCTATTAAGAACACGAAAAATGCTGCAATTTCTTCTCTCATGGGAAGCACAGGTTGTACGGAGGCTGGGCAGGAGATCTTCACTTCATATCACATGGACAACCGCAGCCCATCACTCTGTAGACCCACCGGCCATTGAGCAGCATCTCACCAATCGGCTGCTTGATGAAGAAAGCACCCTCATCGATTCCTCCGTGCTGTAGGAGTCATGGTGCACTCAGGAGGGAGAGGAACAGGAAGGCGGAGCAAATCAAGGCAGGGGGGCGAGGGGTAGACCTGTGGGACGGAGTAGCAGGCAGATGTGGTGCCGGTAGCGGTGGCAGTCTGCCTTGCCGCCTGCCCCTCCATCTACGCTGGTGCTGCATCATAGAGAAAAAAATCAGGGGAGCAGATGTGGTGGCGTGCTACAGGCCCAAGCGGCATCCATGGCGGTGGGATCCAATATCCATGGGCAGTGTCGACAAACATGGCAGATCAAGACCTCCCAACACCAAACACCAAATACTTCTGCTTGACCACAAAGTGTGCCATCGGGAGGCAGGAGGTCTCATTCAAGCTCACCCACCCTTGTCGGGACGGACTCCTTGATGATGGAAGGTACCCCTCCTCTAATGCCTTCGACGACGGAGTTGCTTTACACATATGCTAGAGTGGAGGAGTGGTGGTGCGATGACGTGGTGGGGAGCAAAGAGGAGAGGAGGAGGTGCGAGCGGTCAGGCCAGAGGCATCGCAGGTCGAGGGGAGGAAGAGGAATCGGTGGCAGCATCGGGGAAAGGAGGGTAGGCAGTGAGCAAAAAAAATATAAGGCGGAAGCGGAGGTGGACCGTGGTGGACGAGGCGGGTGGGAGGGGGCGTGTGTGGGGCCGAGCGGAAGACGGGGCACGGGGGCAAGGTGGACGCGCGAGCCGAAGGCGGACGCCGCAGGGCAGAGAAAGAAAGGACAATCAATTTTTTTCTTAACTTCTTATACACTTTTTAGGGGCATAGAGATGAGATGAGAACGCGATCAGCTGTCCGTTTGGTCATGAACAGTCGGAAATCATCGAACTGCTTGGTCTTTCATTCATCATGCTTAAATCAATTTTCTTTTTCCTTTTTCTATTTTTTTGTGACATGTAAGTAAATTACAAAAATAATAATATTATAAATATCAATACATTTTTCACATGTAAAATAAGACATTTAATACTTTAATGGGATGTTTATGGAGCCAAACTATGATGTTGTGTGCATCTATGTAAATTTCTCACCAAGTTTACCTATTACTGTAATTATTTTATGATTTACTAAAGAAAATATGTTAAAACCCCCTAAGCTACATAAAAATTTCTAAAACCTTGGATGGCACCTCCTTTGGTGTATAAGTGTTGAAAACAAGTTTTAATTGATTCTGAGAAAGTGGTAATTCACATCTACACAAAGTCATACATTGTGTCACACATGCCTTTATATATGAGCGAGAGATGTTCATCCTTGTATGAGATGTTTAGTACCACTTTGCTGAAATCATTTAAAACTTCAATGGGGTGTTTATGGAGCCAAACTATGATGTTGTGTGTATCTATGCAAATTTCTGACAAAGTTTTACCTATTATTGTAATTATTTTATGATGTACTAAAGAATAAATGTTAAAATACTCTAAGCTACATAAAAAATTCAAAAACTTGGAGGGACACCTCCTTTTCGTGTATAAGTGTTGTCAAAAAGTTTCAATTGATTCTTAGAAAGTGGTGATGCACAGCCTCACAAAGTCGTACGTGGTCTCACACATGTCCCTGTACATGAGCGAGAGATGTTCATCCTCGTATGAGAAGTATAGTAACACCCTGTCGAAATCATTTATAACTTTAATGGAATAATTATGGAGCCAAACTATGATCTTGTGCGCATCTATGCAAATTCGAGACCAAGTTTACTTATTACTGTAATTATCTTATGACTAAAGGATAAATATTAAAATACCCTTACCTAGATAAAACATAGTGAGTTCACCTAGTGGGGAATAATTGTTAAGATTCTCATGTTTAAAAAATAATTATAGTAGCATATAGAAAAAATTAAAGAATTAAAATCAAATTTTAAAACTAAAGAATAAATATTGAAAGAAATGAATTGGGAACGCATATTAAAAATTAAAAAGTACGCCCACAGGATTTGAACACTGCAGCTCAAGCTCATGTAAAACTTTACCACTGCGCTATCTAGGTGTGTTCCTTATAACACAAGTTTGAATTTATTTAACATATTATTGAAGACTACAGAGTTATGAAAGCTAGGAATATTTAGGTGAAGACTACTACCTCTGTCCTTAAATACATGACATCATTAACTTTTTCTGTTCATTTGACTATTCGTCTTTTCTACAACTTTTTTGCAAATCTATAAACCAACAAGTTAAATCTAAGGTGGGATCGGGTGACACAACAATTTAAAGTTAATTTAGTTTTCTAGCATTTTGTCTATTGCAACCATTTTGGGCCTATTGCCACACTTTTCTGGTGTTGCATTAGAAAAAGCAATAATATATTTAGAAAACTTGACTTCTTTGTTTCTCAAATAACCAAATTTTCGATGTTGCAATTCTTCGGTGTTGCATTTTCAAAACCATATGCACATCAAATTTTGTCACAACTTGTTTGCCATAAGAATATGAAATATTATGTTACATTAGTAATCGTAATATAATTTCTGTCTATTCTCCATTTGTGTGGAAGAAAACAAGCCATAAAAATACAAGAAATAGCAATTAACATAGAAGCATACACTATTAAATAAAAATCGTGATTTCAGAAAAATATATTTTAAAAAATCATAAATTTTTGAGTTTTCTTGAGGGGGAAATACCAGTTACAAATTGTAGTAATGAATTAAGAAGAGAAAGATGAATTGTTGATGTGTTCTTCTTCCCAATCTAGATGAATTTCGATAAAGAGTTGATGCATATCCCTCACAAAGGCATATGTGACGCACATAGTGCTATAGCTAAGTGAGATGTTCGTAGTTGTGAAATACAATATCACTTTGTTGAAATTATTTGAAATTTTTATGGGATGGTCATGGATCCCAAATATGTTGTTGTGTGAATATGTGGAATTTTCTGACCAAGTTTAGCTCTTATTGTAATTATTTATTCAATTACTAAATAATAAATGTTAAAATGCAATAATTTGGATACCTTACACAGAAGATGAATGTTTTAGTGGTAAGGCTCCTAACTATTTAGTAGTTGGTCATGGGTTCAAAGTTCCGTAGAAGCAATTTATTTTTTTAATTTTTTTCACTGATGACAGGTCATTTTCTCACTTATTCAAACTTCAACCGCGGCTAGGGTCGACTATGCATGGCCGAGTGACGTGGAAATTGTGGCGGGGGCTCCTGTAAGTGCCATGTCAGCACTATGTTGGGCCACATATGACATGTGTCAATGAGGACCAGGAGCGTCCCAGTGGTCGATGGATGACCGCTCCTCAGTGATGAGTGATTGACAACGGGTGTTGGACTGACTCTTGGCTTAGTGCGCAGGTGTAGGCTGCGGCCTAGTTCGTGTTGTTGCAGGTGAAGAACGGGCGAGAAAGGTCTTCAGCCTTGAGGGGCCTCCGGGAGATGGAGAGACAAGTAGGCTCGGTTCGAGGGACCGGTGGACGAGCGGGGCCGGGTGCGGGTCACATGGTGGCGACACAAGCAAGACGAAGTCATGGACAAGTGAGCCGGTGCACGGTGGAGGTCAAGTCAAGTGGTTTGGCGGGAGGCGGACCGTGCACGCGGGGTTTGGTGGTTTGCCCACAAAACCATCGGCGGACGGTTTCTTGGTTTGGGCCTCAAAACCAAGTCCGAGGGCCCAACACGACGGAGACGGGATCCGGGCGTGTCGGGAAGCTTCGAGGCGGAGGACACGAGGCGGGATCGCATGGCTTGCGTCGGGAGGACGCGGGGGTGCGGCAAAGGCGTGGCCGTCCGATGGCAAGACCCACAAACATTACCAAAATGCCCCTACATGGGTTGTATCGCCAGTAGTTTAGTTAGGGGTAGTCGAGTCATTTACCACTCCGGCGGGACCTGATATATAAGCCATGAGTGTGTGTGGATGGCTCCCTCTCTCCGCGACTTAGGGTTTCATTTCCCCCCTCCTCTTTCTCATTTTCGTAGCTATTTTTCTTCCATTTTTCTCTAGGCTAGCATGAGAGCTTCATGAGAGATTTGTTGAGAGGGATGGATGCTAGGGCGGCATGCTAGACCTTGTGAATCTTTCCTGGTTTGTATAGAAGATTCGGGGTTGTTTTTCGTGGCTTTTTGTGCTTGTTTTCGTGCCTTTGTTTCCGGTGTGATTCCGCGGATTTGAGTGGGTTTCTCCCCGAATTTCTTTGAGGGAAACATGGATAGATGTCTTGTGCATCATTGTGCTTGATCTTGTGCCCTCAAACGCCGGGAAACCACTTCGATTCGTGAGTTTTCGTTCGGTGCTCTAGCTTTTGGTGGTACTCAAAGGATTCGCGATTCCCGGTGATTTAGGGAGTTAGGAGGCAAGATTTTTGGGCTATAGCATCCTTGTGTGACGCTTTTCAAGTCCCCAAACCCTTGTCTCCATAGCTTCAACCGTTTGGGAAATCCGATGATGATTTGGGGGAGTTGACTTTCGGGGTCGGGCTGTTTCTGCTCTGTCCGCACCTGCGGACAGTCCGGGGGGGGTCGCGGACGGTCCGCGTGGGTCGTGTTCGTCCCGTGTTCTTCGCGTTCTTGCTCGTCCTTCGTTTCGATCCGTCGCGATTTTGGTTTTTGGTTGGACGGAGTTTCGGACGGTCCGCGGTGTTGGCGGACGGTCGCGGGTGCTTGGCGGACGGTC
Organism: Cenchrus americanus; assembly: GCA_947561735.1. Lineage (NCBI taxonomy): Eukaryota > Viridiplantae > Streptophyta > Magnoliopsida > Poales > Poaceae > Cenchrus > Cenchrus americanus. Next base: position 165,012,798 of record OX387245.1, read on the forward strand.
CGCGTGCTCCCCACGGACGGTCCGTGGGTCGTGTGTGGCTTTGGTTCGTTCCGTGTGATTTAACGGACGGTCCGCGAAACGGCCGGACGGTCCGCGACGTCGGCGCGGACGGTCCGCGAGAGCGGTCGGACGATCCGCGCGGTCCATCGCGGACGGTCCGCACCGCCGGGCGGACGATCCGCCGGGAGCTCGTGCGGTCTTTGTTTGTTTCGATTCCTTCTTTCCCTTTCTAGTGCTTCCGCGTGTGCTTCTAGGAATCGTTCCTAAGGCTACGGAGTTGATCCATAACCTCGTGGTCTTGGCGATTGGTGCGTGATTCGATCCATCGCTTGTGTGTGACCGGGATTTGAGTAGGACATAGGCCGGGTTCTTTGGGAAGAATTTTTACCGGCTCCTATTCACTCCCCCACTCTCTAGTCGCCATCCGATCCTTCAATTGGTATCAGAGCTTGGTGCCGGATTCTTTGCGACTTTGACAAGTCTCGAATCCTAAGATGGTGTACGTTGAGCGGGGCGGTCCGCCGCACTTCGATGGCAAGGGTTACCACAAGTGGGCGGCTCGTATGATGATCTTTCTTCGAGGAAAGCTGTTGGATTTTATTGTGCTTGACAAGACCTATGCTATTCCGGTCAACATCCATACTCTTATGGTGACCAATGCCGATGCCAAGGCCAAGTATGAGGCTAATGCAAAAGCCGTTGATCACTTGTGCCGAGCTTGTGTGATCCGAGTTTGAGCGTGTTCGCCATTTGAATCTTGCTTGGCACATTTGGGAAAAGTTGTTGTTTGCTCACGGTGGTGATAACCATGTGAAGGCTCGCCTCTTTGTCTCTTACCGGATGCAATATGAGAATTTCACTCCACTTCCCGGTGAGAACATTGATGCGATGTTTCAGAGGTTCACCGCCATCGTGAACAACATGAAGGCTAATGTTGAGGATTTTCCGTACTCCGAGCATGATCAGGCTTTGAAGCTCTTGCATGTCTTGGACCCAAACGTTTGGGGTGCTAAGGTTGAGGCCATCAAGGAGTCTGGGCATTATTTGACTATTGAGTTGGATGACCTCTTTTCTAAGCTCAAGTCAGCTGAGGTTGACAGGAAGTTGCTATCCAAGCATGAGGGCTCGACTGACCATAGTCTTGCTCTTGTGGGAGGATCAAAGGGCAAATCTAACCCTTCCCGTCGACGTTTTCTTTTGTCCTCTCTTATGTCCATTCCGGATGAGGAGTTTGATGTGCTTGGGCGAGGAGGAGCCGGCCTTGCTCTCAAGAAGGTTTGAACGACTACACGAGAGTCGGAGGAATGCAAGGCGGAGCTCGGGGACGTGCTACAAGTGTGGCAAGTGTGGTCACTTCATCGCCGAGTGCCGGAAGCGGAGGAGAACAAGTACAAGGTGAACGAGTACAAGACGCACCCGAGGCGTGAAGACAAGTACTCCTCCAAGGGCAAGCACTTCAACAAGTCCAAGACCAAGGACAAGGACAAGCGGCGACCGAGCAAGAGCGCCTACAAGAAGAACAAGGCAAGAGCGATGGTGGCCGGTGCGAGTGACGTCGACTCAAGCTCAAGCGAGGAGCGATCAAGCTCAAGCGGCGAAGATGAAGACGCCGGGAGGCGCAATGGCAAGAAGAGTGCAAGCCGGAACCTCGGCGGGGCCGAGCCGTGTGGCGCTTGAGGGCTTCGTGGCATGGCCCATAGCTCGAGCAACAAGAAGAGCGAGAAGGAGGACAGCGACTCGACTCGAGGATGAGGTAAACCGTGACCCCGACTCTTTGCTTGCCGAGATTGCTAGGTTGAATGGTTTGCTTGATAACCGTGATAGTGTGCTTGAGAGATGCCAAAAAGATGAGGAAAGATCTTAGGGCTCGGCTTGAGAATGCTAGTGAGAAAGTGGGAGAGTTAGAGTCAAAATTGCTTGAATTGAAACTTGAGAATGACTCTTTGAAACTCACTCCTACTCCTCCCCGATGATGTTGAATGTGATGCTTGGTTGAATGAGATCAAACTCGCTTAATGAGAAGAATGCTTCTATTTTGGCTCAACTAGATGCTCTTAGGATCGAACATGATGAGCTTAAGGCTAGACCTACTTTGCTTGGTGCTTGCAAATCATGTCCTACTATGCATGCTAAGCTTGTTGATGCTCGCTCTACTATTAGTTCTTTGGAAGCATCTTTGAAATCTCCTGTTGCAAATGCATGTTCTAGCTGTGATGAAGTCACTTTGCGAAATCTTGAACTTACTTCCCGTTTGGATGTCATTTATGAGGAAAATGATTATTTGAGGAAGGTGTTGGGTTGGTTGTCTGGGCAGGAACCTTAATTGAAAATCATGATTGAGGAGTTCAAGAGAGCTGATGGTCGTGGTTTGGGGTTTGAGAAGTTGGGTGAGAAAGTGGGAGAGAACAGTGGGGAGAGTGTGTACGAGAAGTGTGTTGAGTCTAACCCCGGGTTTGAGGTGATCGGAGAGATCCAAGTCCCACTCCCAAAAGCACCCAAGAACTCTTTCACACCAAAGCCCAACCACCTTTGCAACAAGCTTGACACAACCCAAGATCCACCCAAGTTCCCACCTAAGACAAATGATTTCCAGAAACCAGTGAAGTTTGTGGGTGAGAAGGGTGAGAAGCCTAGAGAGAAGCCAGAGCCAAAACCAAAACCCATCCCCTTCGGTGTGAGTATTGTGGCAAGGAGAGGCATCTTGCGAGTTTTTCTACAAGAGGAAGAGGGATGAGAGCCTTGCTAGGGAGCAAGCAAACCGGGACAGTATCGCCGGCCTCATGGTATTCCCGAGCCTAGAGTGCCACTTCCACGGGGTGTGGGAAGTGTGAGAAGTGTTGGCGGGTTCCCACGGAGAGGTGGTGGTGAGAGGTTTGTCGGGAGAGATGATGGTGTGCGTCTTTGGTGAGAGGTTTGGTCGGGCTCGTGGTGGTTTTGTCGGACGTCCTCCTACTCATCCTCGGTACGGGTTTAGGGGAGATGATCGCAGCTTTGGGTTCCGGAGGAATTACGGACCACGATTTCCCCCTCGTGGTGCTCGTACTCCTCCCATGGGACATGGGAAGTTTGGTGGCAAGGGAGTGATGTTTGCTAACCCCTCTTTTGAGCGAGATGGCTCGACACCGGTTTAACTTTCTCTATGCTAACCCAGTGTCGAGTCGCTAGCTCACTCTCGTTCTTGTTTCTGACTGCAGGCAGGAGGCTTGGAGAACATTTGGTTGATCGACTCCGGGTGTTCTCGACACATGACCGGAGATAAGAAGTGGTTCTCCAGCCTCACCCCAGTGAAGGAAAAGATGTACATCACATTTGGGGACAATGGACGAGGTAGGGTGCTTTCGGAGGGTGTTGTGCATGTGAGTGACAAGGTAACGTTGAAGAGAGTGGCTCTTGTGAAGTCTTTGGATTTTAATTTGCTTTCGGTTTCCCGGTTGCTTGATGAAGGTTTTGAGGTGCGTTTCAAGTCCGGAGAGTCTCGTTTGCTTGATTCTCGAGGTGATCTTGTCCGTATGATCATCCCCGAGGGTCGATTTTCGTGGCTGATTTCTCTCGTTCTTTGGGCCCCGCTCGCCTGTTTGATGGCCGGTCCTTCTTCTCGATTTGTGGAAATGGCATAGGCGGTTGGGACACTTGAGCTTTGATTTGGTTTCCCGCTTGAGTGGTCTTGACCTTGTCCGAGGATTGCCGAAGTTGAAGTTTGAGAAGGATTTGGTTTGTGCTCCTTGTAGGCATGGTAAGATGGTAGCCACTCCCCATCCACCCCTGACCGATGTCATGACCGAGCGTCCGACGGAGCCGTTGCATATGGACCTTGTTGGGCCGGCTCGAGTTCGCTCGGTGGGTCGGAAGTGGTATGTCCTTGTTGTGGTGGACGATTACTCTCGCTATGCCCGGGTGTTCTTTTCGGAGGATAAGAGTGAGACTTTTGGCTTTGTTCGAGATCCGATCGTGAGGTTGAAAAACGAGAGGCATGGGTATTCGAGCTATCCGCAAGTGATAATGGCTCGAGTTCAAGAACTCTCGTTTTGATGCCTTTTGTCGTGATCTAGGTCTTGAACATCGGTATTCGACCCCTTATGTGCCCCCTCAAAATGGAGTCGTGGAAAGGAAAAATCGGACTCTTTGTGAGATGGCTAGGACGATGCTCGATGAGCACGGGACTCCTAGGAGGTATTGGGCCGAGGCGGTCAATACGGCTTGTCATGTTTCCAACCGGATTTTATTGAGAGCTTTCAAGAAAAAGACCCGTTATGAGCTTATGCATGGTCGGGCACCCAAGGTGAGTCACTTCCGAGTTTTTGGCCGCAAGTGCTTTATTTTGAAGAAGGGAAAACTCGACAAGTTTGAGGCTAGGTCTAGTGATGGTATTTTCTTTGGATATGCTAACCATTCCGAGCCTATAGGGTGCTTAACCTTGAGACTAACAAAATCATGGAGACTTGCGAGGTGACCTTCGACGAGACAATGCCATGTACCTCTCTTGGTTTTGAATGTGCGGGTGATGAAGAAATGGCCGAGGACCTCTTTGAGGAGCGAGAAAGATGAAGATGGAGATGATGATGGGGAGAACCATGCGCCTGAAGCTGAGCATGTACCCACTACTTCCCCTACGACCACTTTGGAGCATGGACCGTCTACTTCATGGACAACGACGGTGCAACAAGAGGACCAGGCGAGAGAAGCTGAAGTTGAGGGGGAGGTAGTCTCGAGGCGTGAGGCTCCCCGGCGGATTCAAGAAGTGCATCCCCTGTCGAAGATCATTGGGAACATTGATGAACGCACTACACGGTCGAGGTCCAGGAATTCCTCTCATTTTGCTCATGCTGCTTTTGTTGCTACCTTTGAGCCCAAGAACATTGGACATGTTTTATCCGATGAAAACTGGGTCAATCCTATGCATGAGGAGTTGGAAAACTTTGAGAGGAACCGGTGTGGGAGTTAGTTGAACCACCTCCTAATTGCCATCCCATAGGAACCAAGTGGGTTTGGAAGAACAAAGAGGGAGAGAATGGGATGGTTGTGAGGAACAAGTCCGGACTTGTTGCTCGGGGGTTTAGTCGAAGGAGGGGATCGACTATGAGGAGACCTTTGCTCCCGTGGCCCGTCTTGAGGCAATTCGGATCCTTCTAGCTTTTGCCGTGGCTAAAGGGTTCAAGTTGTTTCGGATGGACGTGAGGAGTGCTTTTCGAACGGGGTCATAGAGGAGGAAGTGTATGTGAAGCGACCACCGGGGTTTGAGAGCGAGTTGTACCCACACGAGTATACGGGTTGAAAAGGGCTCGTATGGGTTGAAACGGGCGTCCGTGCTTGGTATGGGAGATTGAGAGGTTTTCTTTTGAGCGAGAGGGTTTGTGATGGGTACCGTGGATAGAACCTTGTTTCTCCTCAAGCATAGAAATGACTTGCCGATTGTGCGGATATACGTGGATGATATTGTCTTTGGTGGCTCGTCACATAACCTTGTTGCCAAGTTTGCGGATGAGATGAGCGGGGAGTTCGAGATGAGCATGATGGGCGAGTTGCGGTATTTTCTCGGGGCCGCGATCAAGCAAGTGAAGGACGGTACATTTGTGCACCAAACCAAGTACACGAAAGACATGCGAGGAAGTTCCGGATGCAAGATGTGAAGCCGATGTCAACTCCCATGGGGAGTACGGCCACTTTGGATGCGGATGAGGACGGAGAACCGGTGGACCGGCGGGAGTACGGGAGCATGATCGGCTCCCTCCTCTACTTGACGGCGACGAGGCCGGACATACGCTTCGGCGTGTGTCCGTGCGCTCGTTTTCGAGCTTCGCCGAGGACATCACATCGACGGGCCGTCAAGAGGATTTTCGGTATCTACGATCCGCCCCTGGTCTTGGCCTTTGGTATTCTTCCTCCTCGACTCTTTCTCTACATGGTTTTTCTGATGCGGATTTTGCTGGTTGTCGAGTCGAGAGGAAGTCTACTTCGGCACTTATCGGTTTCTTGGTTCTTCGTTGGTCTCATGGTCTTCCCGCAAGCAGTCTAGTGTAGCTCGGTCTACCACGGAGGCGGAGTATGTTCCGCCGCGAGTTGTTGTTCTCGACCGTTGTGGATTTCATACACCTTGAGAGACTTTAGTGAGGAGTGCACCCGGATCCCACTTCTTTGTGATAGCACCGAGTGCCATAAGCGTAGCCAAAAACCCGGTGCTTCACTCCGAACCAAACATATAGAAGTGAGGTATCATTTACGGAGGGACAATGTGGAGAAAGGAACCATTGTTTTGAGCCATGTCCCTACCCAAGATCAGCTAGCCGACATCTTTACAAAGCCTCTCGACCAAGCTACATTTGTGCGCTTGCGGGGGAACTTGGGGTTTGTTGCCCTTTCTAGTTGTTTCTTGGGGGATTTCCTTTTGTACCATATGTATCATACCATGTTTACTTTGATGTATATACATGCTTTGCTTAATGTATAAACCATGGTAGGATAGCCATCTTGTCATATATCATGTTGCATTTGTGTCATATTGCATTTTAGGATGATGAGCTTCTTTCATATGCCATATTTGAGTCTCTTTGGCTATTTGTGAGATATTGGTTATATGTGTGGAGAAATGGTGATGTGAGGCTATGCTCTTGGAATATTTGAGATATATGTGTGGTGAGATAGCCCCTTTATTGAAATAAAGGGTAAACTTGACTAATTTTTGATGAATTGTGCTCCACTCGTGTGTAGTTGTGTATCCATGTCACAGTTTGGTCTAAATGTGCTTTTCATGCTTAGATTGTGCTTGGATGCCTTGTTCTTGCATTTGGGCCAAAGGCCGGATATCATTGTGAATGTTTAGCCTATGTTGCATTCATGGGGGAGCATAAGCTTCTTTTTGCCGCAAAGGCACTTCATGTACCACGAAATGAATTAATCTTGAAAAGAAGTGTATAATGCTTGAAAAATGCTCCATCCATCATGTCTATGCTTAAAAAGTCTTATCTTTCACATATGGGTGCAAAACATGTTGTATGATGGTCACCGGTGGAGAAGTCTCCCCGAAGTGGACACATGGCTCATGAGCTTTGACATGACATGCTTTGCTTTATGGGTGTTTGCCATGATCTTTTGCTGAGAATTTGATATCCTTGTATGATCTTTAAATGGTATGCATGTTTGTGGCTCAAGTGTGACATGGATAGGCCTTTACATGTGAAGCGAGCCTCCTTTTGGTAAAACTGATTAAATCTGAAAATTTTGCTTTGTCACATGCTTGTATTTTCATATATTACTTGTGGCAATGCTTTGACTATGCTATGATTCATGTGTGTGATCTTTGTCTCATTTTTTAGCCTTTGACACTAGATTTGGCCTATTTGAGAAGCTCATGTAGATGTTTATATGCTTTGCTTTGCATGTCTGCATTTTCACCTTGATTCATACATTGTCAACAAGGGGGAGAAAAGGTAAGCTTAATGAAAATTCAGAAGAGGTGAGCTGAAATTTGGAAGTGTGCATCCACATGTTCAGGGGGAGCTTGCATTTGTTCAGGGGGAGCTTTCTTGCTGTTTTCGGTGTGGATTTTGTGCTTTGCTTGGCTTGTGACCTTTCTTCGCCTTTCTTCGGTTTTGGTCATGAGTTGAGCTTCTTTGTTTTTCTTTCTTCTTTCTTATCTCTTTTTCTCTGAATTTCATTTCGCGTTGTGTGTTGTCAATGCACTCATCAAGGGGGAGATTGAGGACCGGGGAGCGTCCCGGTGGTCGATGGATGACCGCTCCTCGGTGATGAGTGATTGACAATGGGTGTTGGACCGACTCTTGGCTTAGTGCGCGGGGTGTAGGCGCGGCCTAGTTCGTGTTGTTGCGAGGTGAAGAACGGGCGCGAAAGGTCTTCAGCCTTGAGGGGCCTCCGGGAGATGGAGAGACAAGTAGGCTCGGTTCGAGGGACCCGGTGGACAGCGGGACTGGGTGCGGGTCACATGGTGGCGACACAAGCAAAACGAAGTCATGGACAAGTGAGCCCGTGCACGGTGGCGGTCAAGTCAAGTGGTTTGGCGGGAGGCCGGACCGGGCACGCGGGGTTTGGTGGTTTGCCCACAAAACCATCGGCGGACGGTTTCTTGGTTTGGGCCTCAAAACCAAGTTCGAGGGCCCAACACAACGAGAGATGGGATCCGGGCGTGTCGGGAAGCTTCGAGGCGGAGGACACGCGGCGGGATCGCATGGCTTGCGTCGGGAGGACGCGGGGTGCGGCAAAGGCGTGGCCGTTCGATGGCAAGACCCACAAACATTACCAAAATGCCCCTACGTGGGTTGTATCGCCAGTAGTTTAGTTAGGGGTAGTCGAGTCATTTACCACTCCGGCGGGACTCGATATATAAGCCATGAGTGTGTGTGGATGGCTCCCTCTCTCCGCGACTTAGGGTTTCATTTCCCCCCTCCTCTTTCTCATTTTCGTAGCTATTTTTCTTCCATTTTTCTCTAGGCTAGCATGAGAGCTTCATGAGAGATTTGTTGAGAGGGATGGATGCTAGGGCGGCATGCTAGACCTTGTGAATCTTTCCTGGTTTGTATAGAAGATTCGGGGTTGTTTTTCGTGGCTTTTTGTGCTTGTTTTCGTGCCTTTGTTTCCGGTGTGATTCCGCGGATTTGAGTGGGTTTCTCCCCGGATTTCTTTGAGGGAAACATGGATAGATGTCTTGTGCATCATTGTGCTTGATCTTGTGCCCTCAAACGCCGGGAAACCACTTCGATTCGTGAGTTTTCGTTCGGTGCTCTAGCTTTTGGTGGTACTCAAAGGATTCGCGATTCCCGGTGATTTAGGGAGTTAGGAGGCAAGATTTTTGGGCTATAGCATCCTTGTGTGACGCTTTTCAAGTCCCCAAACCCTTGTCTCCATAGCTTCAACCGTTTGGGAAATCCGATGATGATTTGGGGGAGTTGACTTTCGGGGTCGAGCTGTTTCTCGCTCCGTCCGCACTCGCGGCGCATGGTCCGCAAGGGGGTCGCGGACGGTCCGCGTGGGTCGTGTTCGTCCCGTGTCCTTCGCGTTCTTGCTCGTCCTTCGTTTCGATCCGTCGCGATTTTGGTTTTTGGTTGGACGGAGTTTCGGACGGTCCGTCGTGTCGGGCGGACGGTCCGCGGGTGCTTGGCGGACGGTCCGCGTGCTCCCCGCGGACGGTCCGTGGGTCGTGTGTGGCTTTGGTTCGTTCGTGTGATTTAACGGACGGTCCGCGAGAAGGGCCGGACGGTCCGGACGTCGGCGCGGACGGTCCGCGAGAGCAGGTCGGACGGTCCGCGCGGTTCATCGCGGACGGTCCGCACTGCCGGCCGGACGGTCCGCCGGGAGCTTCGTGCGGTCTTGTTTGTTTCGATTCCTTCCTTCCCTTTCTAGTGCTTCCGCGTGTGCTTCTAGGAATCGTTCCTAAGGCTAGAGGTTGATCCATAACCTCGTGGTCTTGGCGATTGGTGCGTGATTCGATCCATCGCTTGTGTGTGACCGGGATTTGAGTAGGACATAGGCCGGGTTCTTTGGGAAGAATTTTTACCGGCTCCTATTCACTCCCCCCCTCTCTAGTCGCCATCTGATCCTTCAGTCAACACGGCCGCCAACGCTAGTTGGCAAAATGTAATCAATTTAAAAAACCAATGCCATATCAGCAAAATGTAATCAATTAAAACAAAAAACATCACTATATGCAAAAAGTATGGTAGTTCGAACTTGAGACCTAAATCTTGGGTGGTAGGTGACTTACCACTAAGTTGCATGATTTGTTGTGATTATGTTTGGTATTAAATTATGTCTAGTCATCTAGAAATGGTAGGGTTACTATGAGCTGACAACATAGTAATACTTTTTCACTAATGTAGGTCATTTGCAAATAATTTTAATAAAGTGTCACCATACATTGTTCACCAATTAATAAGTAGATTTGCTATTTTGTATCATTTAAATGAATTTCTACATGTTTACCGAAAGTAATTCCAAATTGACCTATATTTAGGCACTTATGGTCCATTCTAGTCCACAACTAGGAGTATACATTGTTCAAAAACTAAATAGTTCATCACATTGTTTCAAATAACTCAACTTGAACTTTAAAATTTTTACACAGTCAAGTACTTTCTTACCCAATGGACACCTCACATTTGGATGCATTGTGTTTTAGTGTGTCAGATTAAATTCCAGCCGCCGCCGGGGTGCGGCTGGGCACAGCTGGTGCGTGGCCAGTCGGGGCCAGGGTGCGGCTAGTCGTTGCCAGGGTGCAACAATGGTGCGGCCGGCCGTAGCCAGGGTGCGGCCGGTTGGGCCGAGCTGGGGCGTGGCCGACGGTGGCCAAGGTGCGACCGGCTGGTGGCACCGCATAACCACGTCCTCAAGGTTGGACCGGGTGACGTGACAATTTAAAGTTATTTGGTTTCCTGGCATTGTGTCTATTGCAACCATTTTGGGCCTATTGCATCACTTATCCAGTGTAAAGTAATTATTCTTTTTTAATATCTATATGGTTACTATAAGATGACCACATAAAACATGAAAAGCCTTCAACGATGCTAGCTAGTACAAACATTATAATGGTGTAGTGGTTTGTTATATACTAGTAAAGTATTGAGGTCCTTGGTTCAATTCCAAATCATGGCGTTTTTTATTTTTTCTATTTTGTCGACAGATTGTTTTTCTACCAATTCAAAATTCTTTCTTAAAATTAATAATTAGAATAAAATCTCAATTCAAAATTAGTCAAGTTCTATATTTGACTATGAATTGTATTTTTTCATACTATATCATACACTCTACAAGGCCCAATCCAAATCAACATCAACTCCTAGTTCTCGTTGCAATTCTCAAAGTATATTTCAAAAAAAAGTAAGTGTTGCACTTGAACACAATTTTCGCTTCAAACACAGAGATCTCGTTGCAACAAAATTTAGCACTTGCAAAAATATCAAAGTATATTGCAACGGCCAATAAATGTTGTAATTGAACCCCACTTCTGCTTCGCCACCAAGAGTTCTCATTGCATTAAGCATTCAACATTTGCAATGCTTGTGAAATTTTATGCAACACAAAATAAATGTAGTAATAGTCAAGACGAAATGCAACTAACACAAATGTAGTTGGTTTACTACTACACAATTGCAACCAAAATCAATTATACTGCTACCATATTTCATCATTGGAATATCGTCCACCTAATGCAACAGAGCTTCGCAACATCTTGAGAATCATTGTATTAATGACACGTACGCTACAATTTTTTAGAATGGTTGTAATACAACGATCTCTAGCAACCAAATTTTAAACGTTGCAATTCTTCGTTCTTGCATTTAACACAAAACCTTGTAGTGGGTGAACAATCTATATGAGAGAAGCTTTTCCTACAAAATGCATACAATCTAAGATACAAGGATGCCTATACATCATGTTACATATGCCATGCCAAATGCAATAAATGCACAAAGGAAACCTATAAATATGGTACAAAGGAGCTCCCACACACCCAACTCAATAAATCAAACAAACACCAAGCTCCCCCGCAAACGAGTGAAAGTTGCTTGATCTAGGGGTTTGGTGAAAATATCGGCTAGTTGGTCATGTGTGGGTACATGGATCAAAGCTATCTTCCCTTTCTCTACATTGTCTCTCAGAAAATGATACCTCACTTCTATGTGCTTGGTTTTGGAATGGAGCACTAGGTTCTTTGCAACACTTATGGCACTGGTGCTGTCACGTTGAAGTGGAACATGGGTATACTCCTCACCAAAGTCACTCATGGTGTACGTGATCCAAAGGTGCTGAGAGCAATAACTAGCTGCGGCAACGTACTCTGCCTCGGTAGTGGATTGAGCAACATTCGACTATCTGCGGGAAGACCAAGACACCAAAGAAGATCGCAAGAACTGGCATGTGCTAGAAGTGGACTTCCTATCCAACCGACACTCGGCAAAATCCGCGTCTGAAAAACCATGAAGCGCCAAAGAAGAAGACGCGGAGTACCAAAGGCCGAAGTCGGGAGTGTGACGCAAGTACTTGAATATGCGCTTGACCTCTTACCGATGCGAAGTCCTTGGAGACGCTTGAAAACGAGCGCACGGACATATAGAGAACTGGATGTCCGGCCTCGTCGCCGTCAAGTAGAGGAGTGACCCGATCATGCTTCGGTACTCCTTCTAGTCCATGTGTTCACCTTCCTCATCTGCTTCGAGAGTTGTAGTCGTACTCATAGGCATCGCCATGGCCTTGGAATCCTCCATCTTGAATTTCTTCACAATGTCCTTGTTGTACTTAACTTGGTGCACAAATGTTCCTTCCTTTGATTGCTTGATTTGTAGCCTGAGGAAGGACTGCAACTCACCCATCATGCTCATCTCAAATTCCCTGCTCATATCATCTGCAAACCTTGCAGCAAGAGAGTTAGACGAGCGACCAAAGACAATATCATCCACGTACACCTGCACAATCAGGATATCTCTGCCCTGCCTGAGAAGAAACAAGGTCTGATCTACCTTCCCCATCTCAAACCCTCTCTCAAACAGGACCACCCTCAACCTACCATACCAAGCTCTTGGCGCCAGCTTCAACCCATACAACACCTTCCTCAACTTGTACACCCCCATACAACACCTTCCTCAACTTGTACACCCGGTGGGGGTGCTTCTCGCTCTCAAACCCCAGTAGCTGCCTCGCATACACTTTTACCTCAACACACCAATCAAGAAGGCACTCTTCACATCCATTTGGTGCAACCAGAAACCTTTAGCCACGGAAAAAGCTAGAATGATCCTGATCGCCTCCAAATGAGCTACGGGAGCAAAGGTCTCCTCGTAGTCGATCCGTTCCTTCTGACTAACCCCCTGAGCAACAAGCCTTGACTTGTTTCTCACGACTTCACCTTTTTCTCCCTCTTTGTTCTTCCACACCCATTTTGTCCCAGTTGGCTTACACCCTGGGGAGGGTCAACCAATTCCCAAACCTGATTCTTCTCAAAGTTCTCCAACTCCCCATGCATCAAATTAACCCAATAATGATCAGATAGTGCGTGTCTAATGTCTTTGGGCTCAAAGGTGGCAACAAAAGCAGCATGAGCAAAATGGGAATTGTTCCGAACCCTCGACCGTGTAGTACGTTCATTCCACTACGTGAAAAACTGGCTTTGGTAACGAGTGTATATCGCTTTTGGTAACGGGCAATGCGCCCGTTACCGATCAAGCGTTACAAATAAGCCACGAAATATTGATAACACATATTCGTAACGGGCATCAAACAACAACCGTTACCACAACTAGCCACCTGTCATGTGAAAATGACTGTTTCTCTGGGCCCACAGGGAACTTTGGTAATGGGCACCAAAACAAAACTTGTTACTGTGAAATCAATATCAGAGACGCGTGTGGTGAACCTGCGTCTCCAATATCTCAACGAACGGGCCACGTATTGGTAACGGGCTTTTATGGTGCCCATTACTTTGTTGGCAAGTTTGTAATGGGTGTTCCAATTGAAGCCTGTTACTCAGTGGTCAGTGTTTGTAACGAGCTTTAATTAACGCCCGTTACAGATACGTAGGCCACCCCTATAGTAACCTGTGCCTGCTTGTCGGCTGCATCCTGGATCCAGCCAGGATTTGGCAGCCATCAGGGGCTGCATCCTGGAACCAGTCAGAATATGACTAAATTCATAGAAATTATATCCAGCATCCAAATTCACAAAAAATCACAATTCACATGCATCATATGACAAAATTCAACATCATTATCTCATAAAAGGAGGAATGCAACAATATCACAAAAATTCATGGACAATCAGGAATGCAAAAATTTATGGATAAGGGGGAATGCAAAAAATTCCTAGTCACCAAACACAATCTGAGCCCACATAGTTTCATGAGCATGAAATTTTCCTTCAGCTGTGATCACCTGTTCCATGAGGAATGTGGTGATTCTTTCACAAACATATGCTAGCAATGATTTGTCGAGAGGATGCTCATCTAGTCCTAATCTCTAGATATAATAATGTCACCAGTCAGCACACATATATAAGTGGTTACCAAACATGTGTAGTGCTAATAAGCAAGAACTGTGCTCAGTTGCAGGTTTTACAAATGAAGATCCCAAGAAAGTACATCCATATGTGGGCTGCTATCTTTTAATTGAAGCATGTGATAGGCACAATAAAAGCCGTAGAGTCTGGATCCAGTAGGTTGTTTGTGGCACTGCAATAAACGTACAAAAAAAAATAGTGGTGATCGAGAAGAAATAAACTCAAGATTTAGTACTAGCTTCCACATGAAGGAAATAAGTGGTATGTACCTTAACATCTTTGACGTGTTCCAAGTGGTCAAGGCGCAAGAACTTCTTTTTGCCGTAGTAACATTCCAAAGCCCTACAATGAAACAAGCAACAATGATTAGGACACTATTAATTAATATACTCTGTATAGTTTGTTGACGATAGGTTAAAAAAATAACTTACTCATTAATGATTTGCTCGAAAGGGTCAGTATTAGTATTAATTGTCTTCAATGAATCAAGATAGTAGACCTTCTGCTGCTTCGGAACGATCGTCACTGCAATCTAATGGTTCGTACTAAGATAAGCAGTAAGCATTAAATTCTTTGTAGCATATTGTTTGAAGGAATTGAGCATATAGGACACAAAGAAAGAAACAGTGTTATCTGTACTGCTCAACGTTGTCGAGCAAAGGCATTCAGGATCAAGGTAGCCAACTGCAGGGCCCTTGTTGTCAACTTCTACAGGCATATTCCTATTAGTAAGAAAAAACAAGTATGAGGAGGCAAAATACTTGGTAATAAAGACGATGTGAGGCAAAAAGCACAATTCGATAGAGGATGTGATTAGTGAGAAGCAGATTAAATTTTCAAGCAACTTACAGGATGAAGCAGCGGAGAAGTGTCAGATCCAAAGCATCCGTGTTGAAGAGATCATACAAATCACTGAGTTGCAAAAGCATCAGCTGGAGTGCATTTGACGATTCATATCTCTTCGGCCATGCATTGGTCTTGGGCCGAAGTGCTACCATAGTGTCAGAAGCATCATTTGACTTACCACGTTGCATGTAGAATGTGTGGAGCATTATGGTAAAAGGAGCAGCCTTTTTGATATCACCATCACTGAGAATGTTCTTTCCGAATCTGTAATTTGGGTTAGCCATAGCCCAATGATTCTTTTCAGTGTCACTCTCAGATTGCTTTGGGTTAGTCATATACCGACAATTCTCCTTGGTGTTTCATTTAGATTGCTTTCTAGTAGGCCTCTTAGAGGTTTTATTTACAGCAATTTTCTTTTCCTGCTACTTTGAGATGGCTGAAGAAGGTTTCTTAATGGCTTGCTTGCCTGCTGAAGGTCTTCTTGCATCTTTGAAATCACTGAAGGTTTCTCAAGGGCTTTCTTGCCTAGTGGTGTCTCACCAGGACCTATTATATAGGTATTAGGCCCAGATGTACCTACTTTGGCATGATTGTTTTGAGCACTTCCGTTTGGGGGTGTAGGTTTTTTTGTTTCATGAGAAGGAGAAGAAGGAGGAGGAGGTGCTAGGCGTGGTGGTGGGGATGGAATATTTGGTGTCTCTTGCGGATGTGGGGATGCAAGTTTTTCTGTTTTTCAAGACTAGGAGTAGGTGGGGATGGAATATTTTGTGTACCTTCCGGATGTGGGGATGGAACGTGTGGGGATTGAGGAGGAGGAGGAGGAGGAGGAGGAGGAGGAGGAGGAGGAGGAGGAGGAGGAGGGGAACCATTTGAGGAAGGAACCTGTACCGTAGTGTGTGAACTACAGGGAATCTGTACAATAGCCTGTGAAGATATACATGTTGGTGCTCCTTTGATGTCAATCCGACACCTTCTCCACTATAACCTCTGTCCTTGAACTTGTCCGAGTTTCATCACCTCGTCATTAGGAGGGTATTCCAACAATTCATCCGCAAAGATAGTATATACAGTGATCACTTCAACCACAACACATTCTTCATGAATTGGGACTGTTTGTAGCGTAGTCTCCTTTGCATGAACAAGACAAATTACAACCTCACATTGAAGCCCCTCCATGTGATCCATAGGCCATAGTGTGTGGGTTCAGTCAACATGCCTATAAGGTCTTCGTGTGTACGATCGTCACAGCGCACCTCCGTCGCCAACTCTGTAGTGCCATCGATCAAACCTACATGTGCCGACACACAACTGCTCTTCAGTGTGGTAGGTGAAGGGCTTGAGCGATTAGACATCGGTGACAACACCACCTCTGCATATGCATGTTCTGCATCCGCATCTTAGCCACTAGTTCTTGCTTGATTTGTTCCTTTATCTTTTCCATATCAACTGATGTGTCAGTCTTCGTCCTCTTCTTCTTCCTGTACATCTCGACGTGCTAAGGCCGTGCATACTTCCAGCCCTGGTAGCTGGAGACACCACGCACACGACCGTGTTGTTCAGCGCGGCCCAAGCACTGACTTAGCACATCATACTCCCTCTGCCCTGCCATTACTGAAGATTCTGCACATGCAATCTTCGCCTTGATGTCCGTAACCAGTTTTTCTGCCTTTTTGTTGTTGAACACTATCACAACAACACGGTCTTTAATCACTAGGTTACTCCTTGCTCGTAGCAAATTAATGAAACGATCTTCAGGGTAGGCGTCATATGGGTTGGGTATACCAGCTGCAGCTAATTGTCTGTCTTCTTCCTCCCATTGTTCTAGTTTCACAGTATAACCAGTTGGACCCATGTTGTGCTCGCTTGTGTTCTGGCTTCGGAGTTCTTTGAATTTGACACTAGCAGATGAGGCTTACTCGGTTTCTGCCTATTTCATGAACTCCTTCCACTGTTCTGGGACAATAAACGGCTGCCTTGTAAATGGCTCAAGGCCATTTTCTGATAAAATCACGCCTAAGATGAAATATGAGTTGTCTCCATGCCTTGGCTGCCGTATTCCAGAAAAGCTTGAATGCTTGCGGTTTCGCATCTTCCTGGAACTTCAAGTGTTTCTGCACATGCTTATCAAACAAGTCCCACTTTTCATCATTGCGCAGTTCTTTGATTTCCGGCAAGATCAAAGGTATCTTTTGTCTAGCAACGAGCCCCGCAAGTGCCCTGAACCTGCGCTTTTGAGTCAATGGTACCGACATCCCCACTATCATTGTGTCACTTGGCCACTTTGTGGATGTCCTTGGCGCTCGGCCTCGGCACTGAGCCCCACCCAACTGGTCTTGTTGTGCACTAACAGTGCCATAACCCTCTTCTTCATCTTGTGGCCCAGGTCTATAGTCCTTGTCAGAATTATCTTGTGAATTAATAGTCAAGGAAATTACAGTAACTACTTTAGCCCACTGTAATATCATTGATCTTGGTAAACCATTAAGATAAATGAAAAATTCAGTAACCAAAAAGTTAGTGCAGGCAAAGCGACCATACCATTAGATGCAGACTGCCTCGGTTGCTGATGAGGTACTTATTCAACTTGGAGAGAATGTGCAGATGTGCATAGGAACAAGAGCAAAACCAAATGTAGGAGTCAATCTAAAGGGAAATGCTAAGTATGTATACGATCGACAGCTAAGTATGTCCACATGTACTTATACAAAGAAGCCACGGCATACCATGCAATTCCCACAAGTAAAAGTATATTATACGCATTTATATAAAAAGAAAACCATACGAACACATATGTTGTATACTTGATTACCTGAACGCATGTGTGCTGCAAAAGCGCGCTTGGCCTAATTCCATAAACTCGAGCAAATATACCAAATTACCTTATTACTGAATTGTTGTTAATTTTACAATTATTACCGAGTTGGTAGAATGCATTTACCGAATTGTATAATACATTTTTAGAGCGGCATACCATAGACTCAAATCCTAGATTCGCCACTGACCTTCGCACTACCGGAGCGGAGGGATATCTACTCCTCGTTGCTGCCTGCTCACCGCCACTTCCTCATCCTCACGTCGACCTCATGGCTGGATCCCTCCTCCTAGTCGTCGTCGTCATCGTCATCGTCGTTGAAGGACCGATACGGCGAACCAGTGAGGGGGGAGTGAATGGGAGCCGATAAAAATTCTATTCAAGAATTTGACCTATGAACCCGATTTCACTCATGCACCTCCGCTAACTTTTCTTGCCAAGTCCACGTAGCCACTGAAGTGCTACTGGACCTAGGAGCAAGACCCAACCAACAACCATAGCACACATGCAGCGGAAACACACACGACACGACTGCTGGCAGCCCAAACCGGTCAGGCCGGTTTCTGAAACCGGTCAGACCGCTTCTGTTAGACTTACCCTCACGCAAGCAGGGGAAACCGGTTAGACCGGTTTAGCAAACCGGTCAGGCCGGTTCTGTCCAGAAACTCCCAAAAACCCTTCCAGCCTCAAGAACCTCTCCTCCTTTGAACAAGAATAGCCATAGCACAACAGAGACTTCCTTGCTCAAAAACTCTTCACGACAACCCACAGGACTATTCCGGTCAGACCGTTTTGGGAAACCGGTCAGGCCGGTTTTGGTCTGGACAGTCGGGAAGAACTCAACCCGTGGGAAAAACTCAAACCTTCCACCAATTGATCTCCCGATTCATTCCACAGATCAAAGTGAGACTTTGGGGATAGATGGGGTACCTCGTGGGCTACCCTTGTCTAGAAGCTCGGTCCCCAAAACCCACTCAATCAAGAGGAATCGAAAGTCAACCCTCAAGAACACCTCTAACCCTAGAACTCCGAAAACTCCAAAATTGAGCCCCTTAACTCTCGGATTTGGGAGGGAATTGAAGGCAAAAGAACCACAAAGGGTTCACATCAATTTCCCCCATCAAATCACCAAGGGCAAGGTCCCGAAAACACACCGAGAAAACCACCAAGAGAGGGCTCCGAAAATCACCACCAAGAAGAACTAGGAACAACACTACAGAGCCTTGAGGAACCATGCCAAATCATCTATACATACCACAGAGGTTCATACAAGGTCTAGCTTGCCGCCCGATCATCCAACCCTCTCACAAGATCTCACCATGAAGCTCTCAAGCTAGTCCGATGGAAATCCAAAGAAAATAGGAAGGGAAAATAGGAAAACAAATGAGCTAGGGTTCCAAGAGTTGGCTGCCATCCTCTCACCCCCTGGGTTATATGGAGGCAAGCCGAAAGACTGAAATACCCCTAAAGCCTAAACTAGGATACACACCCACCAAGGGAACTTTGGGAATTTGTCTTTGTAGCACCATTGGACGGATGCCCGGCGACCGCACTTCGCGTAGCCTCGACACAAGCCTTGCGATCCCGACACGTGTCCTCCGCTTCGAAGCTTCCGGCGCCCTGCGACCCCAACCCGGTCAGACCGTTTCTCCAAACCGGCCAGGCCGGTTTTAGCCAGACAGCCACGCCCGGTCTTCGGCCTCGGCTTTGTGGCTCAGCCGAGTAACCCGGTGATTTTCTGGTGAACCACCACAAACCCCGCGAACTTGATGTATCCTCCGCCAATCACCACTCATGACTTGGCTCCCACGAAGTCCCGGCTCGATGGCTCAACCAAGAAACTGTCCACCGACTTCATCTTCCTGTTCTTGCCACCATGCGGCCCGCACTTGACCCCGCTGGCCACCGGGTCCCTCGAACGAAGCCTACTTGTCTTATCCACACCTGGAGGCCTCACCGGCAATGACCTTTGGCGCTTGTTCTTCACCTGCACCAACACGAGTCAAGCCGTAACCTGCACCTGCAATACTTAGCCAAGAATTAGTCCACACAACGTTGTCAATCACTCATCACACCAGGAAGCGACCATCCACCGGTCCTCGAACCACACATAGTCCTCAATCTCCCCCTTGATGAGTGCATTGACAACACACACATTTGGTAAATAGAGAAAATGAAAACAAAAGGAAACAAACAAAACAGAAACGCCAACAAGCGATCGAAAGCCGAGAAAAGGCAAAGAGCAAGATCACTTGAAGAAGACAAGTCTCAGACCCCTTAGGAAAGAGCAACGGCTCGACACATCCGAGACAAAACCATGCTCAAGCAAAGAGCACAAACCACAAAAGCAAACAAGAGCTCCCCTTCACATATGCAAACTCCCCCTGAACGAGTGCCAACTCTGGGCACAAACCAATCAGGCCGAGTCACAAAACTGGTTTGAGTGGTTCCACCAAAACCGGTCAGACCGGTTCCCAAAACCGGTCAGGCCGATTTCGTACAGCAGACCACACCCCGCAAAATCCAAAAATGTAAAAGAAATGCACAAGCTCTGATGAGTACTAATCTAGGATTAGCATAAGGGATGGCCCGATCTTCACGGCAGTAGGTTTTGTAACAAGATAACTTGCTGAAAATCAGCGGATAAAGGCTTTATACCTGACCAAGGTTGGATGCGACCAAGTGACGGGGAGAGAGGCACTGAAGAAGCTTCGACTCGATCTCCGAACGACCACAGAACCACGATCCAGGGTAGCTTTATACCAGCCAAGGTTTGATGCGACCAAGCGACGGGGAGAGAGGCACCGAAACCGCGAAGACTTCGACTCGATCTCCGAACGACCGCAGAACCACAACCGGAGCTAATCCACACAAATAGAGGCAGTTGTACTGGAACTCTCAGAGCACGAACTAGTGGATCCCAGAGGAATCTCTTCACAAGTCCAAGAAGGACAAGGAAGAACAAGGGTGTGAGTAAGGCACTCAGGCAGCTCGGCTGCGAAATCACTTGGACTATCTCAATTCATCAAAAGTTGTTTACATCTGAGGTGTAGGGGTCTATTTATACATGGAACAAGCCTCTAGGATGGGTGAAAACATGAAAACAAAGTATTTGGTTCGTCAATATGAAAGGGCTCCTCGAAATGGTCTTCTGAACTTTTCCCGCGTGGCTGTTTGACTGCTGAGCAGTCTTCAATGATTCGATCATAAGTTCTTCTAGGAATATTCCAATGACGTGGGACTAGATGCGTTGGAAAGCTAACTCGATTATCTTTCCAACGGTGTATAGCATGCTATGGGAAACTTCGTAGATTGGTACAGTTTAATGCCTGAACTTATGCTTCAGGAAACTGCCGAATGGATTGCCGAATGGATTGGGAAATTGCCGAATGGATTGTCGATTGCCGAATGGCCTTGCTGAATGACGAGAATTTTGCCGATTCTAGCTTCGTGACCTTCGTCTTGATGATTCTCTTCAACGTACCTGAGAAGTATCAATATACAAGACTTAGGTAGCATAAAGTTATCATTAGAATTGAGTTTAAATTCACAAAGTAGCGTGTGCACCTCTTGTTGTATCTTGTTTAGCTCGGCTACTTGTGATTGGTCCTGCAGGTGTTGGTGTAGAGGTCGGCAATGTAGTCGATGAGGTCGGCAAAGTGGTCGGAGTGGTCGATGACGCTGGCGTGTGCATATCATCTTCCCTTCCTTGAAAAGGAGTCGTCCTCGACTCTAACTCTTGTATTCCAAAGAGTTGTGCTAGGCAAAGGACTTGTACTGTGACAACAACGTAATCTTTGTCCTCCAACACAGCAAGGTGTTTCAATCTATAATCATACAGACCAAGTAGTAGCCTTGTAGGTGGAAACATAAATAATTTGAAGTCAAGTTTAGCTTTCACCTCGAATGGATTCTTAGAGCAAATAGTGAATGTTGAATGCCTTGGCATGGTCATATCATCCTCCCTCCCTTCAAGAAAAGTCGTCCGCGACTTTTGTTTACCTGAAAATAATCTAGACAAAGCAGAGGGTGGATGCACATCATGATTCCAATAATCATTTTCTTTGTTCTGTTTACTTGCTCCATTATGATTCAATTTCACAATATTAGCTTTTCCATGTATGAAATATTCTCTCACCCTTGGGAAAACTACAAATAGCTTAGAAGTTCGAAGCACAAGAATTTCTTGTAATCCAATTAATTGATTCATGTTATCATATTTCATCTTTGCAAGATCGAATATACCAAGAGACGTGGAAGAAGCATTATTAACATTCTCATTGCATGATTCAATGATGTATTTGTCAAACTTTTCATCAAATCGATGTTGAGCATTCATGGTATTCCAAAAATTATTATGGCTTAAATGATTCATGAGTTTAGAAGCATACCTGTCAACCTTAATGCTTCGCAAGTGGTCGAAAAACTTTTGTGTGCATGATCCATGCTTTGCACATGTTTTCTTTCTTTCCATGGATGGAATGCACATGATGGTAGCATTAATTGTTTAAAATCACAAGCATCAAGTGATAGTTGTATCTCAAGAAACTTATCAATGTGTTTTTCACTCAATGGTTTTGACTCTAAACCAGCAAGTATGTCATATGTTACACAAATTGCATGAACTTGGAAGATATTTACAACATGATCTCCATTTAAAATAAAAGTAAACTTGAAACTATGAGCAGTAGTCAAATCACTCAAGGATGTCATCACAAAAATTTTCTCAAGTATTTTATCAATAAGGATAGGCATGTCAAGCATACACAAACAATCAGTAAGATATATCCTTGCAATCAAAGCAAGACATGTAACCAACCGAACAAGATGAAGCATGTCGGTATATGAGGTGTTGGAAGGATCATTCAAAGCACAGAGACTCTTATCAAAGTAAAATTCATTACTTGTTTCAACATGAGATCCAGTTAAATCAGCACAAAGATTTTGATTATGTTCTATGGCTGAAACATTATTATCATGAGTATTCATTTCTTTGTTATCAAATTTATTTACATGTATAGTATCAGATATATGAGTGCAAAGTATTATATAAATGAACCACATCAAAGCATAGAAAAAATCATATATGATTGAACATTGCTTATCAACTTGAAAAATTTCAGCAAAGGCATGGTCATGTGACACTACAAAATCAGCACAGCTATCATGGTCAATTTTATTAGAAACATGTGCTTTATCAGAATTACTCACCACTAGACTTTGCAAATATAAATCTGAATTATTTTCATTACCTTCATGAATTTGTGGTGGTCCAACAACCATGCATGACATTTCTGAAATATTACCACTTCTCTCGTCATGGTTCATGTTTTGGGAAGCAAAGAATTGATTCGGCTGAATGGAAACCTTCTCATCTCTCACAACAAGTATGGAGCTGTCATGAGCAGTCATCTTTTCCTCATTCCCATTGCAAGCCTGCACATGTGAAAAGACAACTCTAAAAGTAGAGATGAGCGTGTTAGTTTCAAAAATATCCTCACATGTCTTGCATTCTATCACTCTGTTTTTCAGTGGTGTATCCCTCACGCTCTCATTAGTGGTACTCTCAATATCATGGAGGGTGGAATCACACAACTCTCTTTTGTATTCACGCTCTTTCAGTTTGGTTATGTGGCTCTCAATTTCACATGGGTTTTGATGCACAATTACTTCGGTGTCCAATGGAACAACATATTTATATGTGTCATACTTCGTCATATTCTTCAATGGCATTGGGGCAGCGATTGTTGCAAAAGAATCAAGAGCTGAAGCACCCTCAAATGCTACTAAACTTGCATCACATGAAGGAGAAGCTTCTGAATTTGTATTGCCATCAATCTGAACATTATGTCGCTTGTCAGACAATGAAATTTCAGCATCACTATCCATGGCAATCACTTGATCTTCTTCATCAAATCTTGGGGGCTGATCATAATTAACTTCTTGATTTTTTTCATGAACCTGCATCACAAATGAAACAAAACTAGAAGAAGGTGTTATGTTGTTAGTATTAAATAATTCCTCACATGAATCCTCTTCTTTTCACTCATTTTGACAATGGGTTCACTCAATTCTTTTGAATCCCCTCTCCTAGCCATCATTACT
The DNA here is from genome assembly GCA_947561735.1 of Cenchrus americanus. Lineage (NCBI taxonomy): Eukaryota > Viridiplantae > Streptophyta > Magnoliopsida > Poales > Poaceae > Cenchrus > Cenchrus americanus. The sequence goes on from OX387245.1 coordinate 165,036,556, forward strand.
AATCCCTCTTTGCCCGATTTTTGGGTTCTTTGAGGCTGTGGGGTGTTATGTGGCTGTGGAAACTCTCCCTCAATATTTTTGTGGATCACTCTTAATTGTTTCGCACTCTCTCGCTGAATTTTTCTTTTGGTGGAAGCATCTTCAGCACCATTGAGAACACATGGGCGAGGACTATGCCCACGAGCACCTCCCCCATGCTGTCGACTACGGCCCAACATACCACCATAAGTTGTGGTTGGGCTATGTTGTTGTGGAACATGGTGACCAAGTTGTGTAGGGAAACGCTTGTCGAACATTCTTTCCATGGCGTCCAAAAATGAGTTTTCAAAATGATGTAACTCAGCCTGGGAGATTGGTGCCTCTGTTTCTCTATGTCCACCATGACGAACACTTGAATATGGTCCTGCCATGTTAGGGGCAGCAAGAAATATGTGGAATATGAAGTATTTGTGGAAACACTCAAACTCACCACTTACTTACCCAAGTTCTGCCTGTCCTCAAGGACTGTGATTGTGCTAGTGTTGGCAGCTTCAACGGAGGTGGTAGTGAGGTCGTAAGGATTGCGATTTGAAAGTCCCGGTTTCAGATGTGAGGTGGAGCTATAGGTGGCTAAACAAGGAGGGCTTACGGTACTGTCAACCAAGTGAAATAATGTGCTCAAAATATATAAAGTGGCAGCAATATAGATTACTACCAGCTTGGAATGAAAGTGAACTTTAACAAACACCCGCAACACAATTCCCCTTCAAATTCTTTCACTTCTCTCTTTTTTTAATCCTTTTTTGACTCTTTTCTTTCTTTTTTTTGATCTTATTTTTTTTATACAACACGAACAGAGGTGCGAATATTAGATGGAAACAAAACAAACACACTATATATAAATGGTGGCGACTTAGCAACTTGAAGAATCACAAAAACACAAGGTAACAGTACCGCCAAAGGGTTATAGGTAGATTTTTAAGGCTCTGGACTATAGGACGAAACAAAATATATATAACTAATAGTAAAAGGGATAAATATATGATGATGGTAAGACCTACCGTGTCAACGAAAGCTCTGATACCAGATGATGAGTACTAATCTAGGATTAGCACAAGGGATGGCCCGATCTTCACGGCAGTAAGTTTTGTAACAAGATAACTTGCTGAAAATCAGCGGATAAAGGCTTTATACGTGACCAAGGTTGGATGCGACCAAGTGATGGGGAGAGAGGCACCGAAGAAGCTTCGACTCGATCTCCGAACGACCACAGAACCACGATCCGGGGTAGCTTTATACCAGCCAAGGTTGGATGCGACCAAGCGACGGGGAGAGAGGCACCGAAACCGCGAAGACTTCGACTCGATCTCCGAACGACCACAGAACCACAACCGGAGCTAATCCACACAAATAGAGGCAGCCGTACTAGAACTCTCAGGGCACGAACTAGTGGATCCCAGAGGAATCTCTTCACAAGTCCAAGAAGAACAAGGAAGAACAAGGGTGTGAGTAAGGCACTCAGGCAGCTCGGCTGCGAAATCACTTGGACTATCTCAATTCATCAAAAGTTGTTTACATCTGAGGTGTAGGGGTCTATTTATACATGGAACAAGCCTCTAGGATGGGTGAAAACATGAAAACAAAGTATTTGGTTCGTCAATGTGAAAGGGCTCCTCGAAATGGTCTTCTGAACTTTTCCCGCGTGGCTGTTTGACTGCTGAGCAGTCTTCAATGTTTCGATCATAAGTTCTTCTAGGAATCTTCAAATGACGTGGGACTAGATGCGTTGGAAAGTTAACTCGATTATATTTCCAACGGTGTATAGCATGCTATGGGAAACTTCGTAGATTGGTACAGTTTAATGCCCGAACTTATGCTTCAGGAAATTGCCGAATGGATTGTCGATTTGCGAATGGCCTTGCTGAATGACGAGAACTTTGCCGATTCTAGCTTCGTGACCTTCGTCTTGATGATTCTCTTCAACGTACCTGAGAAGTATCAATATACAAGACTTAGGTAGCAGAAAGTTATCATTAGAATTGAGTTTAAATTCACAAAGTAGCGCGTGCACCTCTTGTTGTATCTTTTTTAGCTCGGCTACGTGTGATTGGTCCTGCAGGTGTTGGTGTAGAGGTCGGCAATGTAGTCGATGAGGTCGGCAAAGTGGTCGGAGTGGTCGATGACGCTGGCGTGTGCATATCAAGCTCCCCCTTGGCTCTTGGGATAGATTCTAGGGATGCAATGCAACTTTTCTCCACCTTTCTTTCTCCCCTTGTTGCTAATGCATGAATTAAGGCTCAAATTTGAAAATGTGCAACCTAGAGCTTCTGAAGTATACAAAAGTCATCACAAGGTGCTACACATGTCCAAATGAGCAAGTTAGATACTCTACGGCTTCGTAATGACATCAATTTCATGATTACCAAGTTTCACAACCAACAGACGAAGCTAAGATAGAATTAAGCAATTTTGCGAAAAGTTACCCTCTCATGACAAAGACCTAAACATGAGCAAAACATGTCAAAATGGCAAAGCCACACAAACTTCACTCTAGGACAACCATTCTAATCATAAGACCATCACAAACACCCACAAACACCTCATGTCATGTCAAAGCCACCGAGACATGTGCCTACTTCTATATATGAGACTTCTCATTGGCAGGCATCATGCAACGGTTTAGCACCCAAAGCAAATTTAAATTTAGCACTTATGACATGGGAGCACATTTTCCAAGCAATTTACATTTCATTTTCAGATTCATATTTGGTACATGAAATGTCTTTGCGACAAAAAGGAACTTGTGCCCCTCCACAAGATAAAGCAAGAGGGCTAAACATTCATGATGGCAAATGAGCCTTTAGCCCCATATGATCAATAAACTAGCTATCCAACCACAATTTAAGCATAACCAAGCCACTAAAACATATCAAGATCATATAAAGGCATTTACACATGAGAGAGCATATATGTGACATTTTTCAAAAACATAGCCATCAACCATGGATATAAATCAAGATCATCAAGAGCTAAGCCAAACTAACCATAGCATACCAAACTAGCTCACACGATCATATATAGCACATCATGGTGAACAATGTATATGAGAGAAGCTTTTCCTTCAAAATGCATATGATACCAAATGCATGCAATCTAAGATACAAGGATGCCTATACATCATGTTACATATGACATGCCAAATGCAAGAAATGCACAAAGGAAAGCTATACATATGCTACAAAGGAGCTCCCACACACCGAACTCAAGAAATCAAACACACATCAAGCTCCCCCTGCAAATGAGTGAAAGATGCTTAATCTAGGGTTTGGTGAAAATATCAGCTAGTTGGTCATGTGTGGGTACATGGATCAAAGCTATCTTCCCTTTCTCAACATTGTCTCTCAGAAAATGATACCTCACTTCTATGTGCTTGGTTTTGGAATGGAGCACTGGGTTCTTTACAACGCTTATGGCACTGGTGTTGTCACATTGAAGTGGTACATAGGTATACTCCTTACCAAAGTCACTCATGGTGTATGTGATCCAAAGGAGCTGAGAGCAACAACTAGCAGCAACAACGAACTCTGCCTCGGTAGTGGATTGAGCAACAATCGACTGTTTGTGGGAGGACCAAGACACCAAAGAAGATCCCAAAAACTGGCAAGTCCCAGAAGTGGACTTCCTATCCAACCGACACCCGGCAAAATCCGCAACCGAAAACCCATGAAGAGCCAAAGAAGAGGATGTGGAGTACCAAAGGCCGAAGTTGGGGGTATGACGCAAGTACCTGAAAACTCACTTCACCGCTTGCCGATGCGAAGTCCTCGGAGACGCTTGAAAATGAGCGCACAGACATACCGAGAACTGGATGTCCGGCCTCGTCGCCGTTAAATAGAGGAGTGACCCGATCATGCTCCGGTACTCCTTCTGGTCCACGTGTTCCTTCCTCGTCCGCATCAAGAGCTGTAGTCGTACTCATCGGCGTCATCATAGCCTTGGAGTCCTCCATCTTGAACTTCCACACAATGTCTTTGGTGTACATAGCTTGGTGCAAAAACGTTCCTTTGATTGCTTGATTTGTAGCCCGAGGAAGAACTGCAACTCGCCCATCATGCTCATCTCAATTTCCCTGCTCATATCTTCTGCAAACCTTGCAACAAGAAAGTTAGACGAGCCACCAAAGACAATATCATACACGTACACTTGCACAATCAGGATATCTCTGCCCTGCCCAAGAAGAAACAAGGTCTGATCGACCTTCCCTATCTCAAAACCTCTCTCGAACAAGAACCCCCTCAACCTGCCATACCAAGCTCTAGGCGCCTGCTTTAACCCATAAAGCGCTGTCCTCAACTTGTACACCCGGTGGGGGTACTTCTCACACTCAAACCCCGGTGGTTGCCTCACATACACTTCTTCCTCCAACACACCACTCAGGAAAGCACTCTTCACATCCATTTGGTGCAACTTGAACCCTTTAGCCACGGAAAAGGCTAGAAGGATCCTTATTGCCTCCAAATGGGCTACGGGAGTGAAAGTCTCCTCGTAGTCGATCCCCTCCTTCTGATTGAACCCCTGAGCAACAAGTTTTGACTTGTTTCTCACCACTTCACCTTTCTCTCCCTCTTTGTTCGTCCACACCCACTTTGTACCAATCGGCTTACACCCTGAGGAGGGTCAACCAATTCCCAAACCTAATTCCTCTCAAAATTCTCCAACTCCTCATGCATCGAATTAACCCAATTATGATCACATAGTGTGTGTCCAATTTCTTTGGGCTCAACAGTAGCAACAAATGCAGCATGAGTGAAATGAGAATTGTTTCGAACCCTCGACCGTGTAGTACGTTCATTCATGTCACTGATTATCCTTGAAGCTGGCTGATCCATTTGTACTCTTCGGGGAGGTTCTAGCCTTGATGCTACCTCCCCCTCAACTGTAGCTTCTCCTCATCTTTATTTGTTGTCGTAGGTGTAGGAGAGGGGCTGTCCACCACTGTAGTCGAAGTAGTGGGTACATGTTCAGCCGGGGGCACCACACCTCCATCTGCATCATCTCCAAGTTCATGCTCCTCCTTCTGAAAGATCTCTTCGCCAAGCTCATCGTCACTTGCACACTCAAAGACAAGCTGACAACGTGGTTGTGTCTCGTCGAAGGTCACCTTGCAAGTCTCCACGATTTGGTTAGTTTGAAGATTGAGCACACGATATGCTCTAGAATGAGATACATAACCAAAGAAAATACCATCGACTGGCCTAGCCTCAAACTTATCGAACTTCTTCCCTTTCTTCAGAATAAAGCACTTGCAACCAAAGACATGGAAGTGACTCACCTTGGGTGTGCGACCGTGCATCAACTCGTATCAGGTTTTCTTCTTATGAACTCTGAGGTAGATCCTGTTCGACACATAGCACGCGATGTTCACCGCCTCAGCCCAGAACCTTCTCGGAGTCCCATGCTCATCAAGCATCATCTGAGCCATCTCACACAAGGTCCAGTTTTTCGTTTCCAGAACACCATTCTGAGGAGGCGTATACGGACTCAAAAACTGGTGTTCAAGACCCAAGTCATGGCAAAAGGTTTCAAAACGAGAGTTTCTAAATTCTGAGCCATTATCACTGCGGATTGCTCGTATGGCATCTTCGTGCCTCTTGTTCTTCAACCTCAAGACAAGATCACAAACAAAACCAAACGTCTCCGCCTTATCCTCGAGAAAGAACACCCACGCATACCGAGAGTAGTCGTCCACCACAACGAGGACATACCACTTCCCACCCGCAGATCGCACACGAGCTGGCCAACAAGGTCCATATGGAGCACCTCGCATGGACGCTCAGTCATCACATCGGTGAGAGGCGGGTGAGAAAAAGCTACCATTTTGGCATGCCTACACGGAGCACAAACCAACCCTTTCTCAAGCCTCAACCGTGGCAATCCTCGGACCAAATCGAGTTTACTCAAGAGAGACAAAAGGTCAAAGCTCAAGTGACCCAACTTCCTATGCCACTTCCACAACTCACTCGAGGAACCAGCCAAGAAACAACGCTGAACACCAGAAGACTGAGAAAAATCCGCTCGAAACACCTGACCCTCGGGAACGACCATACAAACAAGGTCCCCTCGAGAGTCCAAAATCCAAGAACCACCAGGCCGAAACAATACCTCAAAACCCTCATCCAACAGCTGGGACACAGAAAGCAAATTGTATCCAAGCAATTGAACAAGAGCAACACGCTTGAGAGTGATCTTGTCACTCACCTTAATCTCACCTTTTTGTCCCCAAAAGTGATGTACCTCTTTGTCACGACCGGGATGAGACTTGATAACCACCCCTTGTCTCCGGTTATATGCCTCGAGCAACCGGAGTCAATCAACCAAATGATCTCCAAGTCTCCCACCTGAAATTCAAAAATGAGCACGTGAGCAAACAAACGACTCAGCACTGGGGCTAGTACCAAAAGATAAAACCAGTGCCGAGCCATTTGCTCAAAAGTGGGGTTAGCACACTCCAAAGCATCTCTCCTATCAAAACTATCTCCATGAACACCACCCCGGTAACCACTCTGAGGAAACTAACCCTCTCTGCCTGGAGGAGGACCAAGACCACGACAGGAGAATCGTGGATTGTCCCTCCTCTCCATCTCAAAGCTACGACTCCTCCCATCCCCATATTGAGCATGAGACGGAGAATGCCTAGCAAATTGACCACCTGTAGACCCTCCAGACCAACCACCAGAACCACGACCACCTAAGACAAATCGAGACTCCTCACGAGCACGGAAACCAAACCTGCCCCTCTGCAGACTCCAAACCAGTCTGACCGGTTTCAAACTGTTCTCACACTCCCCAAGCCGGAACTGTTCTCACACTCGCCTTAGCTCTGGGCATCTGCACACAAGGATCAAGTACACCATTGGAGGGGTGGTACTTGTCCTTGTTAGCCCACTCCTTAGCCATTCTCTCCTCTCGCTTCCTCTTGAAGCAAAACTCATCCTTGTGGTCATCTCTCCCACAATAGCCACAACGAAACCTCACATGCTTGGATTTAGGCCTGGATTGGGACTGATCACTTGGTTTCTCTCCACTCGGCTTCTCAACCGGTTTCTCCTCACTAGCCTTCTCACTATCTTTCCCAAAGAACACTTTTCCTGAAGTGCTCACAAACTTGATAGGCTTTTGGAAATCATTTGTTTGTGGAGGAAACATGGGTGGAGCTGGGGTTGTGTCTAGTCGGTTCCTGAGATGGTTAGGCTTAGGAGGGAAATCATTTTTGTGGTGGGTTTTTGGTGGCTCTGGAATGTTTTCTCCACTTCCCTCACCAACCTTGTTTGCCCCAAGTCCCACACCATTCTGCCTCTTGAATCGCTCGATCATTATCCTCAACTGAGGCTCATGACCAGACAACCAACCCATCAACTTCTCAACTCATCATTCTCATCCTACAAATGATCAACATAATGTGCATATTCCAGATTCTTCAAAGCATGCAATTCACAAGTAGAGCAAGATGTAGGAATTGGTTCATTCAACTTAGTCTCAAGAGAAACAGTATAAGCATGCATCTCATCAATTTTCTCATGCAAAACAGGGCAAGAAGTGCAAGCACCTAGCAAAGCAGATCTAGACTTAAGCTCAGCCACTTCAACCCTAACCACATCTGGTTCCTCACACTTGGAGGCATGCTTTTCCTTAAACAAGGGAAGATCATCAAGGAAAATAGAGCAATCAGCACATTAAACATCATCAGAAACAACAGGTGAAGCTTTCAGAGAATCAATTTCTAGATTAGCATCCAAATTCCGTGTTTCTAGCTCAGCCACTCCAGTCCTAGCATCCTCGAGTGAAGCCCTAAGCTCTTTCCTCATTTTCTTAGCATCCCTAAGCATGTCATCACGATTATTAAGCAACAAGCCAAGCCATTCATTCTCCTGATGCAATAAGGGGGGTTCATCACGCACCTCGTCGTCGGAGTCAGAGTCCGAGTCGCTCTGTGTGCTCTTCTTGCTGCCAGAGCTCAGCGCCATGGTGCAGAAGCCGTCTCTAGCGAAGTAGCTCAGCCCGCTCAGGTTCTTTGACGACTTCCTGCCCTTGCGACGATCACCTTCATCTTCACTGCGGCTTGAGCTCGAGGTGGAGTACGCAGAACTAGAGTCGACGTCGCTCGCTCCAACCATCGCTCAGACCTTGCCTCGGCTCTCCTTCTTCCTCGATCGTCGCTCGTCCATGTGCTTGTTCTTGTGCTTGCTCTTGTGATCACCCCTCAACCCGTACTTGCCATCCATTCTTGACTTGTGCTTGTAGCCATCCTTGTTCTCGACCTTCTCTTGGCAGTCGGCGACAAAGTGTTCCGGCTTGCCGCATTGGAAGCATGTCCTCGTGTTCCTCCTCATGTTCACCGGGTTCTCGTGCAGCCTCTCGACTCTCCTCGTCAGCAACGCCAGCTCGTCCTCTCCAAGAACGTCAAACTCTTCATCTAGCATAGACATCAAATTCTACCGACCAGAGGAGGTGTGGAGACAGAGACGACGATGAGTGCCAGCGAGGGGCCAAGCAGCAGACGACCCCGCGCACCTGGGATCGAGGAGAACCGAAATGCGAAGTGGTGTCGCAACTGGATCCGCGCGCGTGTCGGCGAGATGGCAGCGAAGAGGGAGACGACGATGAGCACCGGAGAGGGGACAAGTGGCGGTGGAGTGAACCCAATGCCGGAGACGAGGGTCCTTGGCTGGATCCTCTCGGATTCCGATGAGGGGCCAAGCAGTGGCAAGGAGTAGCGTGTTGGCGAGGGGGCAGCGAAGTGGGCGAGTGGCCTGCCTCACGTTTGCGAGCACAAGTGTCTGGAAACTACAAAGAGGTGTCGAGGGAGCGGCAAAGAAGGTGTAGAGGACCTCATCTCTGACTCTGGCAATGACTACGACGACAGCGAGGCAAGTTTCTCTAAATCTCACTGCCTTTTACTTGTTCTATAGATGGAGCTTAAAGTAGCTTGAGCTTGAGCTTCATAAAGTTAATTAGTGCCTATGATGATATCTTCCATGCTTGTCATGAACTTATTTATACCAAGTTCTGAGGTAAAGCTGTAACATCCCTGGTGTTTAATTGTGCTAATGACATCACCTAGCTTTGTTAATTAAGGTTAATTAGTCCCTAAGCATGTTTGACATTGTTGGTCACACTTTTGCACAAAAGACCTTGGTCAAAATCCCAAACCATGGTCAAACCCCAAGTGCTCCTTAAATGCTGGATTAGTTTTCTTGCAAGTTCCCAAAATTTCAATATAGAACTTCAAAATCGGCCAACACCAAAGTTGCTCAATTTTTCCAGGAACACATTTCATTCCATTACTGACATTTCAAATTCTGAGGTTTGAGCCCTCAAAAACTCAATCAAAGCCCCGCTGAACAGTTTGACTGAGCCATACCAATCTGCAACTTCGAAAAAGTTTATCTCAAAATCTGTTGAGAAATTGACCGATCGGCCTTTACGAAAGTTGGAGAGGGTTATCTGGTCTACAACTTTCTTATTTGGAGAATTTGAACTTTAGTTCAAAATTTTTGAGTATGAATCGGTCTGGGACGCAAATTGATTTCGGGCTGGGACGCCAGAGCGCGCTCCGTACGCGACGTCGTGCCGCGCGCCGCGCGCCGCGCCACGCAACGCACCCACATCGCCCGCCGTCCGTACGCCGTCACGACGAGGACCACGCGTCGGTCTTTGTCGGCCGGGCCCATGGCCTCGCGCCCGCCGGCCCGCACACCCGCACACCACACGCACGCGGCACCGCCGGTGGCCGAGCCGCGCCGTGCGCGCGCGCGCCGCCACGGCCACGCACCATGCCCACACGCCGGCCCGCCCGACCGAGCCACCCCGGCATGCATGCGTGCCATTAGGCCCTCCCAACACCCCACGCACCCCTCCTCCCCTCGCATTTTCTCGGCGCCGCACCGCGCCGCTCCTCCGCGTCCGCCGTCGCCGCGGCGTAGAGCTCACCAGTGCGCCCTGCGGTCCACCGCCCCTGCTCGAGTTCAAGCGCCTTAGAAGACTCCACCCGCACCCCTTGGACCCTCCCGTGCACGTGCTTTGGCCGGTCGACTCGCCTGCTCACCAGCATTGTGGCCGACCGCTGCCTCCCTCGCCGCCGGCTGTCGTCGGAGCTGTTTCCCGCCGAAGCAACCCCACCAAGCGACCGAGGGTGAGTCCAAATCCCACTCTAGACGTTCACTCGCCGGAGTCCGGCCACCCCTCGCCACCGGCCAGCCTTGCTCCGCCGCTGGGGACCCGATTGTAATCTCTGTTTTCGATCGGGGGGCCTTTCTGCAAAACGACATCTACAGATCTAGGGTTAACAAGCTGAACCTTGTACAATCGATACAAAATCACAGAAAAATCGTAAAAATGCAAACTCTATTGTTCTGGAATCCTTCCTAAGATAACTAACTTTTCCAGAAAGGAAGTTTTCAAATTTCAGTGTAGTTTTTAAATGAATTTGAATTGATCAGTTTGAGAAAATTTGAAATAACTTGAAAAGTATAAATGGTATGGATGTGAATTTCGGATATGTTGTCAATATTATTATTCCTGGCATTGTGTGCAAAAATGGTACATAAATCATCTGTATATCTTCAGTTATGAATTTATATTGATTTCAGCTTGTTCTCTATTTATGAATTGTTTAAATTTATCTATTGATTGCCTTCCAACTTTCTGCTGTAGCTATCCAATGCTTAATAGTATGTTTCATAAATCAGAGTTAAATTTTGGACATGTGTAGATTGCTCTGCTAATTTATGGTGGCTAGTTTGAGTTAAATTCAAATCCATATTTCTACTGCAGCAATGGATGTAACATTTGGTGTGTGAGCTAAATATGTCCTTATCATGTTGTGTGCCAAGTTATAGCCTCAGATGCTATGTATATTTTGTTTTATGATTTATTCATGCTCCTAATAGCTTAAGCCTGTCACTTTTATCATAATTGTCATGTAGCTTTTTTTGCCTCCTTTTGGGTCAGAACTTATTTATTGTTGTTATGTGCATGCTGGTAAAATTTCGTGGTTAGTTTGTGTATATATTTGCCAGAGTTGAAATTCCTAGTAATGGAGATTTAAAGTAAAAAATAAAGGAAAAACAGACCTATCTCCACTTGCAGCTTAAATTCAAGCTTAAAATTTATTAAACCATCTCTCGAACAGCCCCAAAACACTTTAGTGAAGTTTACTTAACTAATGAGCTTATATGTGTACACAGTCACCATTAAACAAGAATAAAGTTTCTCACCCATCCACTTGTCCTTGGTGCAGAAAAGTTTAATTAAAAACTTGTTAAGGTGAATATGACCAACAAAACCACCTATGTTTATGTATGAATTCAGAACTGAATTTAATGTCTTAAGTTTGTATACTCGAATCATAATGCATCTGCATATCGTATAGAACTTCCCGACGGAAACTACCAGCTGGTGCATGAGTCTGAGGGAGAACCAGCTGAGGGGGAAGCGAACGTGGTGGAAGTGCAGCAAGACCCGAACCAAAGTTCGGAGGATCTCGCTTCTGACTTTGCCAGTGAAGGCAAGCCCCGTAGCATAAACTATTTTTATTAACTCCTGCAACTGTTCCTTTTATGTTAGGCTTGTGCATTTACGTTCAGGAGTGGATTTGAAACCTTGGATGCATGGTCCTAGGTTTCTATGTTCAAATACTAGCATGTCAGGTCGCTAGTTGCCATGCTTAGGACCACGGTAGAAGTCGAGTGATGACTGTCACTAGCGAGCTATAGGTCTCTTTTGTTGGAATCATAAGATTTGTTGAACTTACAGGCTCATGTGGTAAGAGCATGGGACCGACTCCGGTCAATAGATATCAGTGGCTAAGCTTTTGAACGTACTAAACATTTGTCGGGAATGGGACCGGTAAGCTTAGTACTTTCCTGATCCGGCAAGGGAACTCTCTACCACTACACCCAAGAGTGATCCCCAGATACTAGGCAGTGGTGCATAGGTGGATCCGGACGGTCAGATACTGTGGTCGGGTAACCTGGTACCAGGGACTGTGGACTTGATCCCGAACTGAGGACGGTTGGGAACCGCTTGGTTGGTGTATACCCCACCCCTTTGGTTTTATTTGGCATTCTTGGGGTATGCATTCTTCCGTATGTTTAGGTCCACCATGCAAGGTTACTAATCGATCGATCGTCGGCCTCTCACAGTTATCTGAGACTGCTTAACCATCCACTCTATGTCCCTTAATGATGGAATTGAGAAGGAATTTGTATACTTGTTTAAGTTGTATTGCACAACCCTTACTTGAATTAGTTGGCTAATCTAGTAATTGTTAAATGAATAGTAATTGGAGCTAAAATCTGAAAGTAAGGATATACTCTTTGTTACTTTTCAGCAAAACAACCCACCAGCCATAATGCCTTTCATGTCTAGAGAGTTGGTGATTTTTCAATCACCCGACGGTTAAGTCTTGTTGAGTATTAGTATACTCAGCCTTGCTTTTGTTGATGTTTATCAGGTGATGATGTGTGTGATGATGGCTTTCCGTGGCCTGGTTCTGTCCCACCTGGTTGGGAGTATGAGTGGGAGGATGACAGTGCTTACTGGCATCACAGATGGCCTCGTGTGATGTTGCTTGTGCCGTTTAATATTTTATTTCCGCTGTGTTTCAAACTCTGAACTACTTACCTTTATGTTAAACACTCGGTTTGTATAATTAACCTTTGAAGGATGTTATGTAATAACTTGTGACTTCTTTATCTCTGGACTCGCCTTCGTGTGAGTTTGATGTACAATTGTCGATCCTGTGATGTAAGTGATTTACCGGGTTTGACCCGGCAGAGACGACAGTTACTTTTTTACTATTTCTTAATGGCCAAGAGGAGTGGTTTAGGCAATAATATGGAATTAATTTGAGCGGTTCTGTCACAGCTGGCATCAGAGCTTCACTTGTACACCAGAGGTCTTAATACACCCTTAACAACATGTTTTGTAATAAAACATGTTTTGTAATAAAACTGGCAAGATTAAGGATGGTTAGTCCGAGAGGCCCTAGAGGTTATTGGGTTTTTCTGGTGGCTAGTTAACTATGGTTTATCTAGACTAACTTCCAGCACATTACTTTCATTCAAGACTTACTTTCTTGTACTACCACACTAGTTCATCACATGTCTTATACGTGGTGGTACCACAGGAAAGTCCTGTGAGGGACTAGTGGGACCTATTCCAACGGGTGCGACGTCGCGTCTGAGTCTCGTCATGTGTCTTATACGTGATGGTACCACAGGGAAGTCCTGTGAGGGATGAGTGATGCCTATTCCAATGGGCACTCACGTCGCGTCAGAGTCTTAAATACGATGTTGTCCATGCAACAGCTTTATGCATGGATGCCGTTTCTACAGTGAACGGTAATGTATGTGGACGCTTTCATGAGTGCTGTCATGGAAGGTTCAGGATGCTCTGTGATTTTCTGCAGGTACACTAACCGCGACTCGTTAGATCCGGTAACTCCTTTGGTTTAGCTTTCGACTAACTATTATAGGGAGAGCTTAATTGTCGTGCCACCGGCACTAACTTTGCGTTGACAAGGAATTGTCTGTGAGGACGCATAGGTGCTTGCATCATGTTAAAAAACATAAGTGAACAGCAACCGTAAACTTTAAAACTTGAAGTTAAAACTTCATCGAAATCTGTCAAAAAGCATATAAGGTCCATCTATTTATCAAGTGAACAAGCTGCTGGTCTGGAATTCTTTTTCCGATCAATATAACAGGTTTCTTCAGAAATCAGCTAAGAAAAAGATTCAAAATCTTCTAATGGGTATGCTGTAAAAATTTCGTAAAATTTGGATGAACCCAACTCAAGTTAGGATCTTTGTCCTAAGGTTTAATCTAGCTATCTTTTGAGAGCAGTTCAGTTCTGAAATTTTTCGGCCCCTAAGATCTAGTTTCCAGGCAAAGTGCTAGATAGAAATGTTGCTCTAAATCTTGTTGTGGATCTGCTGTGAAAAATTCAAGAATTTTTATTATAGGAATTTGAAGTTATGCTCTGTTTAGTGCAGTGCTGTTGGCTGGAATTTCTAGGTGACAGCAATCTGAACTTTGTGCTTTTTGACCATTTTCCTTTTGTTTTTAGCTCAACTTTTGAATACCAAACTTGTCTCTTAATATCTCAGCGATAATCTGGTGAAATTGGGGAATTTTTGGCAGAACAGTTTTTGAGTTACATGCATTTTTGTACACTGTACAGAATCTGTCATTTCTTAACTCACGCTAACCAGTGGGAGTTTTGTGATGCAGGTGGCTGGACGGCATTTCTGGGAGGTTTGTCCGGACAGTTCAGTCCGTACCGACGGGCTGCACCTTGAGGGGTTTGCCTGCATCTTGTGGGACGCCTTTCACTCGTCATGGTACCCCACGCCTCCGACTTACGAGGCGGTGGAGACCGCGCAGCTGGGAGTGCCCTGTTGCCGTGTTCAGGTGTCCGTGCCGCTCCACCCGGACCACCCGGAGTGGGCCGACCTGAGCACAGACGCTGGAGGTGGCCACCTTGGGAGTGCTTAACTCCTTCTGCGACCAGCACCCTGGCGAGGTGTCTACCTCACTGGTGGGACTGCTACCGACTGTGGACCCCGAGGACCCCGCGTGGAGGCACCGTATGGGGCACATGGCCGACCTTTTGGCAGGCATGCACCCACTCGACGCGCTGCAGGAGATGGTTCGCGCGCGAGGGTGCGTTGTACCATCTACAGGCCCTTCGCAGTGCTGCTTCCACCGCGGTGGCTGCTTCTGCTCTCGACTCCGCCGGAGAGCTGGGAGTGCACACCCACCACCTGCGCTCTCTCTCGTTTGGCTACATGGGCCTTGAGTGGGACCTTGCCGAGGCACGACTGCGGGTCCGACAGCTGGAGGCCTGTGAGGCCAACTGGGTGGCACGTGACGCTCAATGGGTCAACGTGGTCACTGATCGTCTCCATGCCATCGTGGGGCTGCAGGAGCAGTGGGAGCAGCAGAGAGAGGAGTTAGAGTTGCTGAAGGACGAGAGGTTTGTTCACCTCTAGGCACTGGTGGACATGGATGGACAGCTCGAGGCCATGGACCGAGACTTAGGGTGCCAACGAGTTGATTGAGATGCTGCAGCAGCCCCTTCCACCACCGGCCCCGGGAGCTATGGAGGGTGACCAGGACGACGCTCAGTCCATGGTGGACGACACCGAGGCTCCTCCACTGGACCCGATGGATGAGGGGTCGCCTGCTGCAGGCGCCACCTCGGGTGGTGGTGGTGCTCACTAGATGTTGATAGACGGGTGTCCATACTCATACGGGTAGCCTGATTTTGGTCCGTGAATGGGATAGGCTAACGTAGCCTGATGCTACCATTGACCACTATGTAACTTAGGGTGAAGACTTGCTAAAGTTAGGCTAATGTGTTGTAATTAAGTCTGCTAGATGAATGTTGTGATCTCGGTGCAGCAGTATGTAATGGGAAGTTTGAACCTCTTTATGGTCAGAACAGGGCTGTGAAATGAATACCAAAGTTGTTGGAAATTACATTGTGTGTGTGCTCGTAAAATTTCAGCCTCATTGCTTTTACGGTTTGGAAGATATGATTTTTTTGTAACTGGCTACAGTCTGAATTTCAGGCTGGACAGACAGATGGAATTTTAATTTTTCGGGCATGTTAACGTTAAAATTCATGGTTCAGTTGAATACCAAAGTTGTAGTGAATGAAAATTTTCTACTACTGACCAAAAATTAGCAGCTTTCGATAATCGAGCAGCGAGATATGAATTTTATGCGACAGAGTGTATGGCTGTCTTCTCTGGAAATTGTGCATAGATGAAACGCTTTTCACATGTTCTTCTTATTTATGCTTATATTGGCAAGATTATGGATATGTGGCTAACCTCCATTAAAATTTTTTCGGATGGTGGGATCAACACGCGCTACTCCCCATGGGTTTGGCGGTGCTAGTGGTAGCGACCTGCCGCCACCACCTCCCCCACCGAACATGACGCCTATGGAGACCTTCCTCCTCGCTCAAGCTGATATGATGCGCCAGATACTGCAAAATCAACAGCAGATGAATCAGTGGCGTAATGATCAGCAAGAGGAAGATCCTCGAGTGGCAACTTATGCTCAAGTCTCTGCTCTGAAACCGCCGCTTTTTCACAAAGTGGAGGAACCATTGGAGGCTGATGCTTGGCTGCGTGCTATTGAAGCCAAGTTGGATGTTCTCACCTCGCCATGCTCCGAGGAGCGAAAGGTTAAGTTTGCAGCAATGTATCATCGTGGTCCAGAACTGCGTTGGTGGTATCACTTCAAGATGATGCAGCCTAATGGGCATGAGATCACGTGGGTCGAATTCAAGACTGTGTTTAAGAATCATCACATTCCTAAGGGGGTGGTGGAGAAGAATTTGAATGAGCTCTTGAACTTGAGGCAGGGTTCTCACTCGCTGTATCAGTATGCACAGAAATGCAACAATCTGTGCCAGTATGGTGACTACTATGTTGTTACAGATGCCAAGAAAATGGATCGCTTTCGTAGGGGTCTTGATCCTGAGCTTTATGAAAAGCTGAACCACATCAAGACGAACAGCTATCATGAGATACTGGATCTGGCCATATCCCAGGAGGATGCAATGAAGAAGGTGTAGAATGCAAAGAAAAGGAAGGTTGCGTTCAACTCTAACAACGCTCCTAAGCGCAAGTTCCGCATAGTTCAGAAGGCACTGCAGAATTTTCAGCGGAATCAACGTTCTGGACGTTGGGTTGTGAAACCTCCCCAAAATCAGCAGCAAGGGAATTTCCGTTCCCCAAATTTTCAGTGGCAGAATGCTAGGCCCAATGCACCCCCACCTGCCCACACCAACAATGAAGGACGCTGCTACAATTGTGGGAAACCCGGGCATTTTATGAGTGCTTTTCCTCAACCCAAGCAGCAAAATCATGGACGGGGACGGCCCCAGAACAATAAGGACAAGGGAAAGAAGCAGACCGTGCAAGTCAAGCAGGGTCGTCTCTACTTCACCACAATGGTGGGAGTTCCTGAGGGAGCAGCAGTTATGACGGGTACCTTCTCTATCCATGGCAAACCTATTAAGATTTTGTTTGATTCCGATGCTACACATAGTTTTATGAACCAAAGTACAGAAGTCAGCTTGGGTCTAAATGTGCTCCGAGTTAAGAATGAGTATAAGATCGCAACCCCCGGAGGGAAAATATCCTGCAACACACTAGTCAAGAGTGTACCTTTGCAACTAGGTAGCAAGGTCTTCCAGACCAATCCCTTAACCTTGGGGCTAGATGGAATAGATGTCATTTTAGGAATGGATTGGATGACACATCATAAAGTAACATTGTATATTGCTGAACGAAGAATAGAAATCACTTCACCTGGTGTCGGTGCCTCGACTCTTTACTTACCTTTGAGGGGATCTATGTACCCCAGTGCCTATGTCTCAATAGCCACAAACTTAGAGGAAATCCCAGTGGTCTGTGACTATCCGGATGTCTTTCCTGATGATCTGCCGGGCATGCCACCGGATCGGGACATTGAGTTCGTGATTGAACTACAACCTGGTACGGCACATATTTTGAAAAGAGCATATCGTATGCCACCCAAGGAGCTGGCTGAGTTGAAGACCCAGTTTCATTCGCCCGAGTTCTTCTCCTTGGGGATGTCCTGCTCTCTTTGTTAAAAATAAAGACGGTAGTTTGAGGCTATGTGTGGACTACCGCCCTCTCAATGCAGTCACTATCAAAAATAAATACCCGCTGCCCCGCATTGATGTATTGTTTGATCAACTTGCCAGAGCCAAGGTCTTTTCCAAAATTGATCTTAGGTCGGGTTATCATCAGATAAAGATTCGGCCTTGCGATATTCCTAGGACTGCCTTCTCCACACGATATGGACTGTATGAATATCTGGTTATATCCTTCGATCTTACTAATGCACCTGCCTACTTCATATACCTCATGAACTCAGTGTTCATGACTGAACTAGATAAATTCGTTGTGGTTTTCATCGACGACATCTTGGTTTATTCCAAAAGCGAAGAAGAGCTTGCTGAAAATCTTCGCATAGTTCTTCAATGTTTGGGGGATCATACATTCTATGCCAAGTTCTCCAAATGCGAATTCTGGTTGGATAGTGTTAAGTTCTTGGGGCATTACATCTCTAGTGAAGGTATATCCGTGGATCCAAGTAAAGTAAAAGAGGTGATTGACCAGAACCCACCAAAGTCCGTCCATCAAATTAGAAGCTTTCTTGGGTTGGCTGGGTATTACCGTCGCTTTGTCCTAGATTTTTCCAGAATCGCCAAACCTATGACTGAATTATTGAAGAAAGTTGTCAAAATTGTGTGGGATGAAAAATGTGAGAATGCTTTCCAAACTATAAAGCAGTACCTAACTTCCGCCCCAGTGTTAGCTCAACCCGATGACACCAAGCCATATGAGGTTTATTGTGGTGCGTCGAGCATAGGTCTGGGCTGTGTCCTTATGCAAGAAAACCGAGGTATTGCTTATGCTTCCAGAGCACTCCGCCCACACGAGAAGAATTATCCAACTCATGATCTTGAGCTAGCAGTGGTTGTTCATTCCTTGAAAATCTGGAGGCATTACTTAATGGGAACCCGTTGCAATATCTAGACCGATCATAAAAGTCTCAAGTATATCTTTACTGAAGCTGATTTGAATATGCGTCAAAGGAGGTGGTTAGAGCTCATTAAGGATTACGATCCTGAGGTGGACTACCACCCCGACAAAGCCAATGTAGTTGCGGATGCTCTCAGCCACAAGAGTCATTGCTATTGCTTGTCCTCGGAATCATATAGGGATACCCCGTGCAGTGAACTAAGTAAATTACGCCTAGAAATTGTTCCTCAAGGCATGTTGAATACCATCTCGGTAGAGTCTGTCTTGTGGGATAAATTATTAATGGCTCAAGCCAGTGACGAGGGAATTAAAACCATCAAGCAGAGGTTGTCTCAAAATGATCAAAAATACACGTGCTTCCGACAAGACCAAAATGGTACAATTTGGTTTGGGCAGCGTCTCGTTGTTCCAGAAGACCCTACCGTCAGGAAGGAAATTTTGGATGAGGCTCATCTCTCCAAGTTCTCAATTCACCCTGGGAGTAGTAAAATGTACCAAGATTTGAAAGGGAATTTCTGGTGGTCCAACATGAAGGTCAACATAGCAAAGTATGATTCTGAGTGCGGCACATGTTCCAGAATCAAGGCAAGCCATTTAAAAACAGCAGGTACTCTCCAGCCTTTGCCCATACCTTCATGGAAATGGGATGACATCAGCATGGATTTCATTGTGGGATTGCCACTCACGTCCAGGAATCACGATTCTATCTGGGTCGTGGTGGATAGGCTAACCAAGACCGAACACTTCATCGCTGTTAACAGCACTTACTCAGCTAAAGACTATGCAGAGATCTATCTTGACCGCACAGTGCGATTGAACGGAATCCTTATGACCATCATTTATGATTGAGGTCCTCAGTTTATAGCTCGTTTTTGGGAATAGTTACACGGAAACTTGGGAACAAAGCTAATCCGTAGTTCCGCCTATCATCCTCAGACGGATGGGCAGACGGAAGAGTCAACCAAATCGTCGAAGACATGCTTCGGGCATGTATCATTCACTTTGACAAGAGTTGGGACACATGCTTAGCCTTGGCAGAATTTTCTTACAATAACAGCTATCATGCTAGCTTGAAGATGGCACCCTTTGAGGCTCTTTACGGACGAAGATGCCGCACCACTTTGAACTGGTCTCAAGTGGGAGAGCGGAAGTTCTTTGGTCCAAATTTAGTTAAAGAAGCCGAAGAGAAGGTCGAAGTGATAAAAGAAAACTTAAAAGCCGCGCAGATGAGACAAAAGAGTTAGCATGACAAGGGAACAACCGTAAGGGAATACCAAGTTGGTGAAAAGGTGTATTTGAGAGTTTCACCCACAAAAGGGGTACAAACATTTGGAGTAAAAGGGAAATTAGCTCCAAGATACATTGGCCTTTATGAAATTATGGAAATTTGTGGACTAGTTGCTTATTGCATTCGCCTACCCGAGCGGTTTGCTGCTGTCCACAATGTGTTCCACGTGTCTCAATTAAGGAAGTGTCCCCATGAACCTGAAATGAGGGTAATCAATGAAGCCAACGCATGGATACAACCAGATCTTTCTTTGGTCGAACATCCTATACGAATTCTTGGCACAAAGGAGATGAAGACAAGGAGAAAATCAGTGACTATGTACAAGGTCTTATCGAGTCATCATACGGAAGAAGAAGCCACCTGGGAAACTGAACACTATCTTAACACTCATTACTCGGGATTCTTACAAATCCAGAATCGTAAGTTCCTTTTCCCCAACCTCCGTCTTTAAATTCTGATCTCGGGACGAGATCCTTGTTAAGGGGGTAGGCTGTAACATCCCTGATGTTTAATTGTGCTAATGACATCACCTAGCTTTGTTAATCAAGGTTAATTAGTCCCTAAGCATGTTTGACATTGTTGGTCACTGTCATATGGACTTCCTTGGGCCCACTACCTCGGTGGGTACCAGGACCGACTACTCGGTGGGCCCTTGGGACTACCTGGCTTGCGCTGCACGGCAGTTGATGGCGTGGAGCACAAGGACTACGGAGGAGAAGTACTCGGTTAGGAAGCTGTACATGTCCCGCACTGTATGGACGACTCCTAGACGTACTCGACTAGTACTCTCTCCCTACTCCGACTTGTAACCCTGCCTCCCGGACTATATAGGGCGAGGCAGGGATCCTTCTCTTGCATGCGAATCTCATCTCACGGCGCACAATTACGACATCTTGTAATCGTGCCCAATCAATCCAGAGCTACGCAGCATACAGGACGTAGGGTATTACGCACCTCGCGGCACGAACCTGTCTAAATTGTGTGTCGCGTGTCTCTTCCTTCGAGTTACCGATCTCGGCCAGGCCACATTCATCTGCTTCGGGTACTCCCCTTAGTAGGTTGCTGGTCTAAAACAACCGACAGTGGCGCGCCGGTAGGGGCTCTCGCCCGAGATCACATGGCGAACTCGACGGCTCTTGTCTACTTCAAGACAACCGTCTCCTTCAACCGCGGCGACACCTTCGTGTTCAGCGCCTGGGTCTGCACTGCTGACGGCGCGGGATCTTTCCAGCGCCGCCTCACCATGCCGCCCAACCCGAAGACCGGCTTCGTGACGCTTCCAGAAGTTGTCACAGGTGAGCTCGTCGGCAAGTTTGGCGAAATTTCGCTCTTCAACCAACACGTCGACTTCGAGCTCGAGTCCGCTTCCAACTCGAACTCGACGTCTCCTTGGGCTATCGCATGCAAGCCGGCTACTCAGCGATCGCACGTGGCCCCACCATCCCGTGAGCGCTCTGCGCGTGGTCCCCGCGTCCTCAGCCGGGCCCGCACGGAGGCTCCCTATTCGCGCCGGGCCAGCAAGGAGCCCGTACCCGAGTACAACTCGGACTCCGACACCGCCCCGGCCATGCTTCGGACTCCAACCCCCTCTCCGGGTTTTACTCGGATTCCGCATACGAGTTCGACTTTGGGTCGGACCCAGAGGATTCCGAGTTCGAGAACAACTCCACTAAGCATCCCTTATCAGGGCCGGCCTCTGGGCTGGTTATAACATCCACACCGGCCGGGAGATTCCTCTACTGGCCAGACCGCAAGCCCACCGACCTGATAAGTGAAGACTCACGCTACGTTGCCTACATCGACTCGCTCCCGTTCCAGGAGGGAACACCACTTGCCCAAGCTGACTCAAACACCCCGACTGAGGTGGCGGCTTCTGAGTCCAGCCTTGGCACACCTGATCGCCAAGTCTTCATGGCTGCTGGCGACAGCCCAGGACCTTTAGGGACGGCTCAAAACAAGTACCTTGAAGACATCTCCTCCGACGAGCTGTCTGCCAACGCTCCAGCAGACGAGACCCCCGCTGACAGGGACGCTCAACGCGAGCGTAACAGAAAGCGCAGCGAACGGCGCCGTCGTCTCCGAGACAACCTCCCCATCCGCAATCTCGAGGAAGCTCTCGAGGCGGTCGAGAGCAGAGTACACACTACCCCTGAGCAATGCCTCATGTCGATCACAGCGATCGCACGCCAGGCCCAAGGCATTCGCGCCGGGGAGGTCATCGCCAAGCTCGCTGAAGACGCCTACTTCATGCGGGTCGACAACAGGGCCAACCAGCCTCCTCCCGCCAGGCACCGCGACAACGAAGCTACAAGTCGCAGCGCCAACCACGGTCCCAACCGTACTCGGGCTGAGCTCCCAGCCCAGCCCAACCGTACTCGCTCAAACGCCGGCGGACCTCCACAAGGTGGCAACAGCAACCGCGAGGTTGTCCCCCACCGTGCTCCTGCCGGCGGCGGTGGCCGCGACCCTGATGGCGGCGGCAGCGGGCGACGGAAGCTCCAACCATGGAGCCAACAGGAGGGCCGGCGGCGGGGGTAGTCGCGGTGGCCGTGGCCACGCGAACAGCCACGCCTCTGGTGCCTCACAGGGCGGCTACGATGCCCGCCAGAAGATTGAGGAGCTGCGGCGGAAGAAGTCAACCACTGCAGGCGACAACGACGGCTTCCCCGCCTTCTCACCTCGATATCGCAACTTGCTCCTCCCCGACAAGTTCAAGCCTTTGGGGATCACCAAGTACGACGCGAAGCAGGACCCATCCAGTGGCTTAGGTGCTACGCCCTCTGCATCGAGAAAGCTGGCGGCAACAACGACACCAAGTGCCTCTACTTCCCCTTCTGCCTGGACCAAGCTCCACTCACATGGCTTGAGTCGCTGGACAAGCACTCGATCGACAAGTGGGACCGGTCGAAGGAGCGAGTTCACCAAAGAACTTCGGCGGGCGCCATGGGCCGATCGGGTACTCGCATGGACCTGACCATGGTCAAGCAGGAACAAGGCGAGACCCTCCGCAAGTACATGCGCCGCTTCTTCGACAAGCGCGCTACCGTGGTCGACGTCACCGACAAGGTGGTCATCGACCTCTTCCAAGACGGCCTCTACCACTGCTGCACCTTTGAAGACTTTGGTCGTCGCCGCCCCAAGTCCATCCCCCACCTCAAGGACATGATCACGTCCTGGGCGGATGAAGAAGACAAGGCCAACGCCAAGTACGACGCCATCCGTGGCAAGAACAAGTAGAACGCGGGCGGCGGCAGCGGCAACAACGGGAACCAAGGCGGTCGCAGCAACAACAACAACTACTCGGGTCCCAACCGCAAGCGCAAGCCAGACAACACTGTCGCGGCTATCCAGCGCCCTGCGAAGGAGAACTCGAAGAAGAACTCCGACGGCTTCATAGACTTGCTAAAGGAGAAGTGCCCGTGGCATCTGAACGGCAACCACACCACCGAGCAGTGCTACCAACTCAGGCATGCACTCAAGGGTACTCCAGAGCCACCGCACCCTCACGACAAAAAAGGGCAAGAAGAAGAACGACGGAGATAACAACGACTTCCAGGAACCCGACAAGACCGTCAACGTCCTCTTCGGTGGACTACCCAGCAGGCGGGAGCAAAAAGCTACCCGTCGAGAAGTTATGAGCATTGAACCAGCGGTCCCGACCCCACCCAGGTGGTCGGAGGTACCCATTACCTTCTCCCCGTGCGGATCAATGGAGTAGCTTTCTCCGAACCGAGGCGTTCCCCCCTCGTCCTAAAGCCAGTGGTCGCGGGCTCCAAGCTCAACAAGGTCCTCATCGACGGTGGAAGCGGGCTCAACGTCCTTTTCACCAAGACCTTGAAGAAGATGAAGCTCGACATCACCCACATGCTCACCAAGAGCAACACGCCCTTCTACGCCATCGTCCCCGGCAATGCGGCTATCCCACTGGGCTCAGTGGTCCTGCCAGTTACCTTCGGGGAATCTCGGGACAACTACCGTACTGAGTACATCAAGTTCGAGGTCGCAGACTTCGAGACCTCCTACCATGCCATCCTTGGCAGACCGGCCATCACCAAATTCATGGCGGTGCCCCACTACACCTACTTGGTACTCAAGATGCCAAGCCCAGCGGGTGTACTCTCTCTCCAAGGGGACTTGAGGATCTCCCACGAATGCGACACAGAAGCCGTGGAGATCGCCTCTATGAATCAAGTACCCAACGCCATGATGGAGGTCTACGCTGCGTCGAAGAAGCTTGCTACAAGCGAACTCGACATCTCGGAGAAGTCTGACAGCGCCATCAAGCCTCAACCAGCTGAGGAGGTTCTAGTGAAGAAGATCGACCTCGGAACAGGCGACTCTAGCAAGACCACCACCATCGGGGCCGGCCTCGACCCCAAATAGGAAGACGCGCTCATCAACTTCCTCCGGGGTAACCGCGACATCTTCGCGTGGAAGCCAGCGGACATGCCAGGAGTGCCCAGGGAGTTGATTGAGCACTGCCTCAGCATGGATCCTAAGGCCACCCCCAAGCGACAACACCTCCGACACCTTGCCGACAACAGACGGGACGCCATCAAGAAGGAACTCGCCAAACTGCTCGCGGCTGGCTTCATCAGAGAAGTCTTCCATCTGAGAGTGGCTTTCCAACCCCCGTCCTCGTCCGCAAGAAGAACTCGAACGAGTGGAGGATGTGCGTCGACTACAACCGACCTCAACAAGCACGCGCCCCATGGACCCCTTCGGGTTGCCGCGGATTGATCAAGTCATCGACTCCACGGCGGGCGCGACTGCTCCGCTTCCTCGATCGCTACTACGGGTACCACCAGATCGCGATCAAGGAAGAAGACCAGGAGAAGACCGCGTTCATCACCCCGTTTGGCGCGTACTGCTACACGACCATGTCCTTCGGGTTGAAGAACGCCGGCGCCACCTACCAGCGAGCTATGCAGGCCTGCTTCAAGAAGCAACTCAACAAGAACGTCAAAGCCTACGTGGGTGACGTGGTAGTCAAGACCAGAAACTTCAGTACCCTCATCGACGACCTTGAAGAGACTTTCGCATCCCTGCGCGAGTACCGCTGGAAGCTCAACCCGAACAAGTGCGTCTTCGGCGTACCTTCGGGCAAACTACTCGGCTTCATCATCAGCCAACGCGGCATCGAAGCCAACCCCGAGAAGATCTCCACCATCACCAGCATGAAAGCTCCCACGTGCATCAAAGACGTCCAGAAGCTAACCGGGTGCATGGCGGCATTGAACAAATTCATCTCGAAGCTTGGAGAACGGGGGCTCCCCTTCTTCAAACATCTTAAGCACCAAGAGAAGTTCGTGTGGACTCTAGAGGCGGATCAAGCCCCTGCCCAGCCCAAGGACTTCCTATTGAAGCCACCGGTCCTCACGACCCCTCGCAACGGCAAGCAGCTACTGCTCTACCTCGCTGCGACTACTCACGTGGTCAGCACTGCCATCATCGTCGAGCGGCAGGAAGACGGCCACGCCTACCCAGTCCAGCGCCCAGTCTACTTCGTCAGCGAGGTCTGTCAGAGTCCAAGGCACGCTATCAGCCCGTGCAGAAGCTTCTGTACACAGTACTCATCACCTCACGGAAGCTACGACACTACTTCCAGGAGTACTCGATCTCCGTCATCACTGACTACCCGCTCGGTGACATCCTGCGGAACCAAGATGCTACTGGAAGAATCTCCAAGTGGGCAGTCGAGCTCGGCGCCCTCACCATCGACTTCAAGTCACGCACAACCATCAAGTCGCAGGCGCTAGTCAACTTCATGGCGGAGTGGCGGGAGAACCAGCTACCTACCCCAACCGTGCGACCAGAGCATTGGGTGATGTACTTCGACGGCTCACTCAACCTCGAGGGCGCAGGTGCAGGGGTACTCCTGATCTCCCCAACAGGCGAACAACTCAAGTACGTCCTGCAGGTCTTCTGGAAGGTGTCAAACAACGAAGCCGAGTACGAAGCTCTCCTACACGGGCTCCGCCTCGTGGCTTCATTGGGCATCAAGCGGCTTCTAGTCTACGGTTACTCCGCAGTGGTGATCAACTAAGTCAACAAGTCCAGGGACCGCAACAAGGAGAACATGGATGCCTACTGCCTAGAAGTCCGCAAGCTCGAGAACAAGTTCTACGGTCTCGAGTTCCACCACATCGTCCGCGACAACAATGTTGCAGCGGACGTCCTGTCGAAGCTTGGATCTACCCGCGCTCAAGTATCAGCGGGTGTCTTCGTTCATGAGCTTCACGCGCCATCCATCCCGGAACCGGCGCCACCGACCACTATCCCAGCGCACCCACCGGCTGGACAGGAGGTCATGATGATCGACGTGGACTGGAGGCAACCCTTCATCGACTACCTCAGCGAGCAGAAGGTTCCCTCGGACCAGAACATGGCTGAGCAGCTCATCCGTTGCGCTAAGTCCTACGTCCTCGTCGGAGACAAGCTTTACAAGTGGGGCGCATCTTCTGGAGTACTCATGAAGTGCGTCTCCCAGCAAGAAGGCAAGGACATCTTGGAGGAGATCCACAAGGGCGTCTGCGGCAACCACGCGTCTTCCCGCGCGCTGGTCAGCAAGTCCATCCGGCGAGCTTTCTACTGGCCCATAGCTCTGGGCAACGCCGAAGAACTCGTCAGAAGGTGCCAAGGATTCCAATACTTCGCCAAGCGGCAACACGTGACGACCTACAAGCTAGTCACCATACCGCCAACACCGGCCCTTCGCCTGGCCGGGGGCTCGACGTGATTGGGCCACCGCCCTCGCGCCGGTGGTTTCAACGCAGTACCGGTGGACATCGACATGTTCACCAAGTGGATCGAGGTCAAGCCGGTCACATGCCCTAAGGCCGACAGTACTCGACTTCCTGGATGAACTCGTGCATCGCTACGGACTACCCCACCGCATCATCACAGATCTGGGCTCCAACTTCAACAACCACCAGTTCTGGAAGTACTGCGAGAACAGCGGGATCGACGTCCGATACGTCTCAGTTGCCCATCCTCGGGCCAACGGACAAGTCGAGCGCGCCAACGGGATGGTGCTCGACACTCTCAAAAAGCGACTACACGACGCTGCCAACTCCAAAGGGGGCAAGTGGATCAAGGAACTACCCAACGCACTCTGGGGGCTACGTACTCAACCCTCCAAGCCAACAGGGCAATCCCCTTACTTCCTGGTCTATGGCTCCGAAGCAATCCTCCCTGCTGACGTCATATGGAACTCACCAGCAGTGGAGCATTATGACGAAGGCGTCTCTGAAGACAGCAGAAGAGTTGACATCGACGGACTCGAAGAAGCTCGCTGCGCTGCCCTCGTCCAATCAGCAAGGTACCTGGAGGGTATCCGACGCTACCATGATCGCAACGTCAAGGAACGCTCCTTCAACGTTGGTGATCTCGTCCTCCGTCGTATCTAGAACACGGAAGGACTACACAAGCTCAGCTCCTCCTGGGAAGGTCCCTTCACCGTGGCAAGGGTGACCAGGCTGGGCTCCTACCGCCTCCAGACACTTGAAGGCGAAGACATCAACAACTTGTGGAACGTCGACCAGCTCTGTCGGTTCTACGCCTAGTCTACACAACTACTCCGGGGTTTCAAGTCTACACGACTACGTCAACAGCCCTCTGCCGTAAGCGGCCTCCGGGTCCTGGCTCCTGTCTCCGGACTACCCCTCTCCAGGATCCAGCCCACGCGACTACCTACGGATCCTGGGCTGCGATGAGCGACAAAGGACTCTAGCAGCAGTCTACTAAGAGACCATGTACTCCAAGATCCAGCCTACACGGCTACCTACGGATCTACTGTTGTAAGCGGCTACTCGCCCTAGCACCACTTAGCTGTAAGCGGCCTCCGGGTCCAGGCGACTACTCTGTAACTACGGCCCTGGCCATCTAGGTGTACTCCTTCTGTAATAAAGTTTGATTGATCATCAACTTCTTTACTGTCTACTTCCCTCAACAGGACTACCGCCGAGTACGACTACTCGCATCAACTCCACGATGGGGCTCCAAACTCTAAGATCGCGACTACGAGTACTCATTGATGGAACTTTTTCTTCATTAATACTTGAACAAATACATTACAAATGTTTTTGTACACATACTGCCATGAGCTAACTGTTACAGGACTACTGGAGGTTCAGCTTTTCGGCGACTTGCTCCACAATGGGCGTCATCTGCTCCAGCAGCTCTGCATACTGCTCATCTGTACAGTTGGCGGCTACCCCGCCAGCTACTACTTCCACAGGCGCCTTCGGGAAGTAGGACTTCATGAAGGCTAGCACCTGGTTCGGGATCGACCTTTCCAGATGCTTCACATACGTCGCCAGCCGGCTGGGGGCTTCCTTGAAGCGATCCACGAGCGGTGCTATCTTGGGGCCGCCAGGATGAGGCACCAAGAGTCTTGCAATCGGAAGCGCGGCTTCTTCAAGTTCCTTCAGCTGGGCCCGCAGCGCCTCACAGTCCTCGTTCAACTTCTGCAACGATTTGTAGCAGTTGACGAGGTCACGATCAGAAGCAATGAGAAGCTCCATGTGCTTGTCGCACTCGAAGGCAAGTTCCTTATATTCAAGCTCGAGTACCTGGCGGGCCTCCTGCTGCCGGTAGAAGAGGTTCTTCATATCTGTCTCTGAGGTCCTCAACTGCTCCACCCGGGTCTCAAGCTCTGCAAAACAACAAGGCGCAGTGGGTTAGACTACTTCTTGACCTCCAACAACTACCCAACAAGTCAAGCGGTGTACCTTTGTTCTTATTGCGGAGTGTTTTGTTCTTCCGCGCCAAGTCGTCGCTCTTTGCCTGCATCTCCTGGATGTCATTGTGATATTTGGCCAAGGCGGCGTCAAGCTTGGACTGCATGGCGGCCACGTGCTTCCGCGACTTCAAGAGTTGATCTTTCAGCACTTCAGCACGGAACACCGCGTCGCCGAAGCCTTGCAGCATGTTGGACTTCTCGCGGGACCTCTCCACAACGTCCTGCACAGACAACACATGTCAAACGAGTACTCAACGACAAAGGATTGACTACTCAGGAGTTAAGACTACTCACCTTCATCCATTGTTCAGCCTGGCGGACCGCCTCCAGAAGCCTGGCCACCGTCGCCGGGTCGACCAGGTCGTCTGCCAGCAATCCACCCCGCCACGACTACTCGCGGCGGCTTCAGTCATCGGCGCAGAGCGGATGGGCTCTGCGTACTGGATCTCCGGGGAGCGGACAACCACCACCAGAGCAAGCTCTGGCGGCACGGTGGCCTCCTCTCCTCCGGTCGCCACGGCGGCCTCCTCAGCGGCCTCCTCCATCGGCTCGGGGTCTCCTTCAGCAACCTCCGGCACTTGTGGTGTCAAGTTCTGCATGGGCACCGCCGCCGGGATGTCGCTCCCTTCGGCCTCGGCACCTGTCAAGAAGTAGTCTAACCCAAGACTAGTACTCGACTACACTAGTCAAGACGTCCTACCTCTTGGGGTGTGGTCTCGGAGACCTTCAACTTCTTCATTACCCGCTTGCGGGCGGGGTTGCGCGGCTTCCGCGGCGGCGCAGCCAGACTAGCCTCCAGGCTAGCCGGCGGATCTTGCATGAGGGGCACGTGAGGTAGGCCGGGACGGCTGAACCTCGACCGCAGCTGGAAGCGGTCCTGCAGCGTCTCCTCGTCGTCCTCGTCGTCGGACGTATCTTTTACGATGACAGTATCATCTCCTTTGCCGACTTCCCGCCGCTCCTTGGCCTTGGTTTTTCCCTCCTCCGGGATCTCGACTTCTTGAGGGGGCAGCTGCGGTTCGGAGACGAACTTCTTCAAGTCGACCTGCAAGACACAAGACATCAGCGCGATTGCTCACAAGGATGGGTACTCGACTAGGGGGTACGACTACTTACCTCCTTTGGCGGGCGCGCGGCGGAGTACTCTGGGACAGGGCACGCCGTGTACGGTGGCATGTCCTTGAAGATGCGCGTCAGCCTATCAACGATGTCGTTGTAGTCGACTTCGCTTCCAGGCATCTTCGACGTGTCCTTGTCGCCGGTGTACTCGAAGCCCAGGGTGTCGCGGCCCATCAGTGGCTGCACCCTGCGCTTCATGAAGCTGAAGGCCACGTGCACGGCCCTCAGCCCGGCTTCTCGCAACACCTTGATGCGCGCCAACAGCTCAGGGAGCTGGATCCCCTCCTGCATCGTGGGCTCCGTGTTCCACCAGGCGCGATGTTTGGGTTGCTTCCCACTCGGCTTCGGCAACCCTGGGTGGTGGTTCGTTATGTAGAACCACTTCGCTTTCCAATCCTGGATGGAGTCGATGAGCTTGTACGAGAGGTACTGCTCGGCCGCATCCTCCTGCATCTGGATTCCTGCTCCGCCAACTAATCGCGGGTTGCTGGCGCTCGGCTGCGGCTTCACCCGGAAGAACTTCCGGAACAAGATCCAGTGGGGCTTGATCCCCAGGAACACTTCACAGAACTGTACGAAGACAGCGGTATGGAAAATACTGTTGGGATTGAGGTTGAGGTACTCGACGCCGTAGTACCCCAGGAGGCCTTTGAAGAAATCGCTTGCTGGCAGTGGGAGTCCGTGCTCCACGAAGCGCGCGAACATCGGCATCTCGTCTTCGCTCTTCTCCATGGGGTACGGGTCCCTGGCGGCGGCCCTCCAACTGTCCATCTCCTTCTCACGGATGAATCCGCTGTTGAGGGGAGCCAGCAAATCTTCGGTCTTCATCTTCGACTTTTTCCACTCGCGGCTCGGATCTGGCCGCAGTGGAGACAACGGTGGTGCTGCCCCCGCGGCAGCCACGGCGGCCTCGTCACGGCTCCTCTTCTTCCCGGCGGTCTTCGCGCTCTTGGACGGCGATGGCTTCATTCTCCAAGTGCACGGGGTCTTCACGCGCATTCGCTCAGGGGCTACTCTAGCAGCTCTAGGTGGCGGCGCGCTTGGATCTACAGCGACGGCGGCGTGCGCTAGAGGAGATTATGGCCATGATCTATTCGAAATGGCTACAACAGCGATGGGTGAAAAACCCTAAGGGTTTTGGCTTCTATTTATATGTCAAAATGGCCCTCCAATGGCCGGATGGATAAGTCCGCGCTTGGCTGACTCAGCGGCCGCGCGTGACTCTTCGTATTCTACTAGTCGACACGCCTCACCTCGGGGGCTCGACTACTTCTACTCGACTACCTGGGAAGCGACAAGACTCAGGAGCATCTCAGGACACATTCTACAAGATGACCCTTAAATTCGAGAGGAAGTACTGGACTCAAGGCTCGGGGGCTCCGTGCCACGTGTCCTTCGGTTTTTTTCCCTCCGGATTTTTCGGGATATTCTTGCCAAGACTTCAGTTGGACCCTCGACCCGAGTCTACGACTCAACCTAAGGCTCGGGGGCTACTCCATATGGAGTGCGATTTTGCAATCGCACTTCCATATCAGCTTCGGCTTCAAGACAACGCGGGCATTTTTGAAGACCTTCGAGGGCAGCACTCAAGGACACTTGGGACTACTCGAGAAGACTTCAGGATTGCTCAAACATCAGCTGGAGTACATTCCAGCCTCGGGATGTTTCGACTACTCTTGAAGACTTTTGACTTGTAGTACTTGGGGATGCTTGAGGACTACTCGTTAAGGCCGTCAAGATTACTTGAAGCTATCCTTCTCGACTACAAAGTACTCGGGGGCTTGTCGTATGGACCTCCTTGGGCCCACTACCTTGGTGGGTACCAGGACCGACTACTCGGTGGGCCCTTGGGACTACCTGGCTTGCGCTGCACGGCAGTTGATGGCATGGAGCACAAGGACTACGGAGGAGAAGTACTCGGTTAGGAAGCTGTACATGTCCCGCACTGTATGGACGACTCCTAGACGTACTCGACTAGTACCGTTGGTGTGACCGTTGGTCACCGCGCAATGCCGGCGAGCACCCGTGCGTGCCGTTCGTGGCAAGTGGCCGGGCCGGGTGGCGCGGATCCGCCGGCCGGCGCACCGTCCGCGGTGTGCCATTGGCCGCCAGAGCGGCGCACATTGTCGGTCGTGCCCTCGACCTTCCTACACGGCCTTGTGGCACCAGCACGTTCTTACCTACCCCAACCGACCTTCCCGCACGCTTATAAGCCAGTCCCCGCCGTCCCTCGCGCGGACGCATTCCTGCCCGAGCCGCCGCCGTCCGCCATTGCCGCCGCTCGGTGAGCACCGTGTTCCAGTCAATTTCCTCGCGCACCCAAGAGCTCCAGCCCTTCCCTGTGTACCACAACACCTCCCCGAGCTACGTGTTGTTCAAGCTGTGCCACCCATTCGCCGGAGCCCGAGTTTCCGCAGCCGCCGCCGGACCGCCGCCGTCGAGCTCGCTCCTCCGCCGCTTCTCCAAGCCCCGTGACCTGCCTGGTACCTTCTCTGGGTCACATGGAAGCTCCCCGTGCAGCACGTGGTTGAGCCCAGGCCTTTCCCACACCGCCGTTGAGCTTCCCGCGGGCGCGCCGCCGCTGCTCTGCCGCCGTAGCTCGCCGGAGTCCTCACCGGTCGAGCCACCACCACCAATCGGTCGCAAGTGAGCCCAATCGACGATCCCCGTAGCATGTTTGCGTGGCTGAGTCCCACCTCGCCGCCGGCGAGCTGGTTCCCGCCGTCGGGCCCGAGGGGGAATGAACCGAGGGTAGATTTGTGAAGATTTCAAAAGTTTCAGGGTCCCCAGCGCAAGAAGATTCTTCCTTATTTTGTGAATTAGTCCAGCACCTTGTAAAATCGATTAAAAATCGTAGAAAAATCCAAAAATAGCAAACCCAATTTTGCTATGCTCAGTGTAATGAGAACTACAACCTTGTCCAAATATATATATACTTTTGAGTTTTAGTTTTTGCTTGAAAAATAGGAATGTGAAATACTTAGATTGGTGTTTCTACAAAATTCACCCAAGCTCTTGAGCTGGATTTTGTATATGTTGTGGTAACTAGTATGCCTAGACTCTGTGCCAAAATTTGCACAAAGTTGCTGAAGGGATTTTCCTGATTAAATTATTTTGTTTTATTGGTCAATCTGCCTAGATGATTTTTGTAGCTGGTTACATAATTATGTTTGAGCCCAACTTCTGGCTATAGTCTTGTTATGTTAAAAAGCACCTTTGGTGAATTTACCATGATTTTATCGCTGTTAGAAATAATATTTACTCATTTATGCATGTTTTTAATCATAAAGGCCATAGGTGTGTTGGTTAGTTCTTTAAGTTTGTTTTGGACCAGAGTATGTGTAGAAGAAAGATGAGAATCAATTCTGTCTTATTTATTTTGTTATGCATTATCTCCCTTTTATGCTAACTAGGAATGCTCCTGTTTTGGTGTATAAAATTCATTGGTGCTAAAACCTTTTCCTTTCTGTCCATGTATGCCTCCTGGTCAGTATGACCTGTGGGGGGGGCTGCTGGATCAGTTTGTATGTTTTGGGTATGCAAAAGAGCTCAAACTTGAACAATCTAGAAAAGGGAAAATAGGAAAAAGTCACCCTCTCTAGTGCATGACTTAAGAAGAAGTGTTAGGAAAAGTAAAATGGTGCTAGGAAAATAATGGCCTTGCTATTTTTTTAAATTAATTATTTCTTTAATAGATGTGCACACAATCACCCTAAAGAGAAGGATAAATAGGCCTTTGATTATTTCTTTTAAAAGGAAAAATGTGTAAATACTTTTGTTAACGTGAATATGACCAACAACATACTCCTTGCAACTGTTGCTGCTGTTGATGAATTAATTTAAAATAACTACACTCCTAATCCCTGTATTGCATTCCCCGTGTAGAAGTCCCCGACGGTAGCTATACGCTTGTGCCGACTGACGAGGACGAGAGAGCAGGAGGAGACGTGCACTACGTGACCGTAGAGCAAGACCTGAGCCAAAGTCCGGAAGTTTGTGTGTCTGCTTGTACTGACGAAGTCAAGCCCCGGTTTATTCATTAACCCCTGTGTTTCTTTAAAACTTCTGAATTTACTTCTTGTTATTGCATGTGCATTTACGTTCAGGAGTTGAATTGAAACCCTAGTTGCATGAACCATAAGTACCAATGATCTTTTACTAGCCTGTTAGGTCGCTAGTTGCTATGCTTAAGGATCCGGTACAAGTAGTGATGATCGTCACTCGCGAGAATAGGATCTCCTTTATGGAATCACCATATGTTTAAATGGATTGATCATGTTGTAACAGCATGGGATTTGGGCTCTGGTCCAATGGCTTCATTGGCTAAGTGTTTGAAAGTACTAAACACTTGTCGGAAATGGGTACGGTAAGCCTAGTACCTAAATGAGGCGGTACGGGGTTTTACTATCACTACTCGTAGGGTTGCGACCCCGGGCTCGCCACCCGAGTGCATGCGTGAGGCGGGGTGACCTTGGTGGCGTAACCCAGATAAACCATGTACATAAGATTGTGAGCTATTATCCCCAAACCGAAGAATGACGGGAACCGCCTGGTTGGTGAACTCTTAGTGAGGGCACCTCCCGTGTGTTTAGGTCCAACTTGCAAGGTTATGAATCAATTGATTGTCGGCCTCTCACCGTTATCTGAGACTACTTACCCGACTGGCCATGACATCCCTTTTATGATGGAACTTTGTGAAGATTTTTACTTGAATTAATTGTTTGTACAACTTTGGTTGCAATAGTTGCTTATCTAGTAATCATCACTTCTACTAGAACTTGAGCTAAAATGTGAAAGTAAGGATTCACTACTTAGCAGCTTTTTGGCAAACCAACCCACAAGCCAAAAGCCTTGCATGACTAGAGGTAAAGCCTTTTCTTTTGGACGGGTAAGTCTTGCTGAGTATTAGTATACTCAGCCCTGCTTATTAAATGTTGTTCCAGGTAATGCATCTGATGTGTGGCCCGGAGAACATGCACCCGGCTGGGAGCTGGAATGGGTGGATGGCGAGGTGTGATTACATCATGGACAGACCTCCTATGATGTGATTGTACCGTTTAGTTATCTTCTGCTATTTTCAATAAACTCTGAACCATTACTTTCTTGTCAAAGAACTATGCTTGTAATAATGACCCCTACGGGGATGTGATGGATAATTTGTAAGGCACTCTGGACTCTCCTTCGTGGGAGTTTTAATGCATTCGTTCGATCCTCTCTGTGTTTCCAAGTGATTTACCGGGTGTAAACCCGGCAATACTCAACGGGATGCTTCCTTATTATCGCTTAATGACCAAATGGAGTGGTTTAGGCGATAGTACGGAATTATCTCGGGTGGGGTTGTCACAGCTGGTATCAGAGCGCCGAATGCACCAGAGTGATTAGACTAATATTAATCATATGATTTACAATAAAACTTGCCAAGATTGTTTGGATTGTGAAAATCTGTTGGATCGTTAAGGAATGATATAGATCGGGAGGCCCTAGAGGGAATTTTTGGGTTCTTTAAGGTGGCATAAGAATCTATGGTTTATTTTGCTAACTTCCAGCACTTACTTTATGTCAGACTTACTTTATTGCACAACCAAACTAGATGAGCCACGTGTTTCATACGTGTGCTGTTCCACATCACGGGAATTGCGAGGGTTGATGGAGTGATCCCTTCCATGGATCTCATCTTTGCATCTAGATTTGAGTTGTGGTGTCGCCACGTGTCTCATACGTGTGCATTCCGCATGTCGATCATGCGAGGCAAGGATACACTCCATTCAAACGGAGGGTTTCCGAGGTTGGACGCTGCCCATGCAGCGGCTTGACGCATGGATACCGTTTCTATAAGTGAACGGTACTGCATGTGGACGCTTTCGTGACGTGCTGGCACGAAAGGTTCATTTTCTGCAGGTACACTAACAACGTGAGTAAGTCGTTAAGTGCGAATCGAGTAGCTCCGACTAGTTATTATAAGGAGAGCCGATTATAAGTTTGCCACCGGCACTAACTACGTCTTTTGGAGCTAGTTGGAAGGTCGTATAAGGCGTGTGCGTGCATAATTGAAATCTTGATAAACCTAAAATTGGTTCTCAATTGCTTGAATAATTTTTCGAAGAGTGAATTGCTTGATCTTAAATAAGGTTTTACTCTCTTTTGAATTTAGGAAAATTCTGGCAGATTCTGTCTATGTCGTTTCTCAATTTTTGTAGCCAAATCTGTAAGGAATCTGAATAGACATCCTTTAGGAAAGTTGTTCCTTTTGAAGTTTAGCATCCACTGTGAATTTTCCAGGATTTTAGGAATTTTTTGTAGAGAGTTATGCTCAGTTTAGCGAGTCTCTGTTCTGCTGTTTTCAGAACAGCACCCTGCCGCAAAAGAAATTTTTAGAGCATGTTCCAAATCAATTTAGACTTACCTTTGAATACCAAAAGTGTGCATAATCATGCCATTAAGTGCTGTGAAAAATTGGGAATTTTTGGGGCCCTGGTTTTTATGATATGAATATTTGTTCATACCTACCAGATTTTTACCCTATTGCTCGTTGATGTCGATTGATATCTAACGTGTAGTTCCTAATTGTTGTACAGATGGCGCAGCCACCGATCTACGAGATCGACACGGACGGTACGATTCGTACCGATGCCCTTCACTGGGAGGGTTTTCCCCGTATATTGTGGGAGACTCTCAGTGATGTGGGCTACGTTACGCCGCCGCTGTACGAGGTGGTCTCTTTTTGGGACCAGGGTGTTCCCTAGGCCCGCACGACCGCTACGGTGCTTGCTCACCCCGAGCACCCGGAGTGAGCGGACATGAGCATGGTGTTCTTTGCTCACCGCAGTGTTGAGTCGGTTGAGTCCGCGGCCATGCGGATTCTTCACACTTTCTGTGAGCAGCACCTGGACGAGGTGATGCTTACGGCGTTGGGTTTGTTCCCGGCCACGGACCCACTCGACCCAGCATGGTGTGAGCGTTTCTCGCTCACCGACGTGTTACTCACGGCAGACCCTCCAGAAGTTGTTGTGCGTCAGCTTCTGAGGTTCTTGGAGGCGGTGTAAAACATGCAGGTGTTTCATCTTTCCACTCAGGGTATGCTCTCCGCTGTGTTGATGGACTCCACAGCAATGAGGGATATCCTTACTCTTGACCTTCAGTACGAGCGCCAGGCCGTTGCTCACCTCCAGCAGGAGATCGTTACGCTTCAGGACGAGCACATTCAGTGGCACCAGGAGCGTGCTGAGCTCACGGAGCAGTTGTTTGCCCGAGAGCACGCTCTTGAGATGACTCAGGTGCAGTTCGCTCACACTGAGGCTCAGCGTTTTGCCTTGGTGCACAACGTGATGGAGATGCAGAACCAGGTAGCAGAGATGGAGATTGAGATAGAGGTGTGGCAGGCGATGGCCCAGCAGGGTCAGCAGTCGCCGATCGCACCACCGGCCGCACATGCCGCCCCATACGAGTTACAGGGAGTTTCAGGCTTGAGCGAGGAGAGTACTGGTGGTCCACCACCTGACTCCCCGGACACTAGTACTGGCTCCGCTGCAGGTTACTAGTAGCCTTAGCTGTTGTCTTTAGAGGATGATCGTGTACTCTTAGTTTAGCCTCCTCAGCTAGCTTTTGTGTAAGGGTAGAGGCTGCTCAGAGAGTATATTGGATGACCTTTTGTTGTACATAAGTGTGTAAGCGTTTCCAAGACTCCGCATCATGTAATGCGTAGATGGACATCTCGGTGTTGCCATATTTAATGAATAATTCAGGGTTGTTGTGATCAAAATCTCGCCTTGTGTTGAATACCCACCTTGTGTGTTATGTTGTGGAGATCATGATCACCGAAATTCACCACCATTGCATAAGCGTACCGGGAATTATAGCAAAATTTTTCAGTTCAGCCTACAGCAAAAACAGCTAGGCATAACCCCGGTATTGGAATTTTTCGGGCATGTTAACGTTGGATTTAGACCTCAGGTTGAATACTAATGTGGGAGCTCAGGAAATTTTGCACTTGCTGACCAAAAATGGGAGTTTTTGCTACTGCGGGCAGAGAGTTATGAATTTTCTAATAACTCCATTGTGCTGTCCAGTTTTGCACCAATTGGTGCTATGAGTTTCATTGTGCATATTCTTCTTGTGGATAACATGAACAAGCTTGCGAATATGTGACTAACGAAAATCTTATGGATTTCAGATGGTGGGACAAACTCGTGCTTCTCCCAACAGCTTTGGTGCAAGCGGGAGTGACGCTCTGACTCCTCCTCCCAATATGACCATGCAAGAGCAGTTTATGGTCACCCAAACCGAAGTGATGAGGCAGCTCTTGCAGACGCAGCAGCAGCTTGCTTAGCAGTTGCCGAATAACCCTCGTGGGGAAAACATCGACGGCCAGCGTCGAGTCACCAAATATGAGCATTTCTATGGCATGAAGCCCCCGACTTTTGAAGAGGCCAAGGAGCCACAGGCTGCCGATGCGTGGATCAAGGCTATCGAAGCCAAGTTCTCTGTGTTCACCTTGCCCTTATCCGAGGAGCGAAAGGCCAACATCGCTGCTCTCCAGCTTCGTGGTGCAGCATTGATATGGTGGGAGAACTTCAGGACCATGATTCTTGCCGGACACCAGATCACATGGGCTGAATTCAAGCAGGCCTTCAAGGAACATCACATTCCTAAGGGTCTCATGGATAGGAAGATGAAGGAGTTGCTTGCTTTAAAGCAAGGATCTCACACGTTGTATGAGTATGCAAACAAATTCAACGCCTTGTGTCAGTATGGTGGGCATCATGTTGACAACGATGCCAAGAAGATAGAGCGTTTACGTGATGGGCTACACGGGGATTTCACAGCTATCAGGACCTGGTGAACAAGGCCATTTCTCAAGAAGATGCCATGTCCAAAGCCCAAAGAGATAGAAAGAGGCAGGCCGGATTCACCACTACCGGTGGGTCGGGCAAGAAATTCCGTTTCATCAAGAAAGGTACTCAGGGTCCTCCCCAGTCATATTCAACTGGACACTGGAGGCTAACCCCGTCTCAGAACAAGCCATCTGGGAATTTCCAGTTCCGTAAGGCACAGCAGCAGCCATTAAAGCCTAGTGCACCCCTGACTAACAACAACAACAGTGCTAATAAGGATCGCCGCTGTTATAATTTTGGGCGACCCAGACACTATGCCAATGAGTGCCCTAAGCCCAGGCAGAACAAGCAGGGTGAAAGCTCAGGCTTCCATCAGGGGAACCAAGTAAAGAAGCCAGTGGTGCAAGTCAAGCAGGGTAAACTCAACTTCACCACCCTGGCTGACGTTCCGGAGGGAGCAGCAGTGCTGACGGGTACATTCTCTATCTGAGATCACCGAATTAGAATATTGTTTGATTCTGGAGTGACTCATAGTTTCATCAGTGAAATCCTAGTGAGCAAGTTAGTCTTACATTCTTGTCATACCAAAGACTCTTTCGTCGTAGCCACGGCGGGAGGAAGAATCCTCTCCAACACCATAACCAAAGCCGTTCCTTTGCAGCTCGGCTGTAAAACTTTCTTAACCAACCTAATTCATTTGGGATTAGGAGGTCTAGATGTGATTCTAGGAATGAATTGGTTGACCCAGCATCATGTGGTTTTGGATATTTCCACCAGAACGATAGAAATACATTCCCCTACCAGTGGTCATACTATCTTGTACCTACCCCAAGTGGGAAACACCCATCCGAGTTCCTATGCTGCCGTAGCCACCCAACTATAGGATATTCTAGTGGTATGTGAGTATCCCGACATTTTTTCCGACGACTTGCCTGGTATGCCACCAGACAGGGACATCGAATTTGTCATAGAACTTCAACCAGGTACCGCACCAATATCTAAAAGGCCCTACCGAATGCCACCCAAATAACTGGTAGAGTTGAATGTTCAGTTGCAAGAATTACTTGATAAGGGGTATATCCGCCCAAGTTCTTCTCCTTGGGGAAGTCCCGCTCTGTTTGTGAAAAAGAAAGATGGTAGTTTGCGGATGTGCGTTGACTATCGTCCCCTCAATGCGGTGACAATTAAGAATAAATACTCGTTGCCCCGCATCGACGTTCTCTTTGATCAATTGGCTGGTGCCAAAGTCTTTTCCAAGATTGATCTTAGATCTGGCTATCATCAAATCAAAATTCGAGCGAGTGACGTACCAAAGACAACCTTTTCCACCATATACGGTCTCTATGAATTCCTAGTGATGTCCTTTGGTCTCACCAATGCACCTGCCTATTTCATGTACCTTATGAACTTAGTTTTAATGAATGAACTGGACAAGTTCGTAGTGGTCTTCATTGATGATATTCTCATATATTCCAAAAGCGAAGCTGAGCATGCGAAGCATCTTCGTATTGTTTTGCAGCGATTGAGAGATCACAAACTCTATGCCAAATTCTCCAAATGTGAATTCTGGCTGGATAGTGTGAAGTTTTTGGGTCATACTATTTCCAAGGATGGTATCTCCGTGGATCCTAGGAAAGTGCAGGAGGTCATGGATTGGAAGCCACCCAAATCAATACATCAAATTCGTAGCTTCCTGGCTCTAGCAGGCTATTATCATCGGTTTATTCCGGATTTCTCCAGAATAGCTAAACCCATGACAGAACTTCTGAAGAAGGGTGTCAAGTTTGTGTGGAGCGAGGAATGTGACCAAGCTTTTCTCACCTTGAGGAAACACTTAACCGTATTGACTCAACCGGATATGTCCAAACCATTTGAGGTGTTTTGTGACGCTTCAGGCACTGGTCTTGGTTGCGTGCTTATGCAAGAAAACCGAGTCATTGCCTATGCATCACGGGCACTTCGAACTCATGAGAAGAACTATCCGACTCATCATCTTGAGTTAGCAGCAGTTGTGCATGCCTTGAAGCTTTGGTGGCACTACTTGATGGGTAATCACTGCAATATCTACACCGACCACAAGAGTCTCAAGTACATTTTCACTCAATCTGACTTGAATATGAGGCAACGAAGATGGTTGGAATTAATCAAGGATTATGATTTAGAAGTCCATT
This sequence comes from Cenchrus americanus, assembly GCA_947561735.1. NCBI lineage: Eukaryota > Viridiplantae > Streptophyta > Magnoliopsida > Poales > Poaceae > Cenchrus > Cenchrus americanus. Next base: position 165,077,342 of record OX387245.1, read on the forward strand.
ATCATCCCGGCAAGGCTGACGTGATTGTCGATGCGCTGAGCCGAAGAATGAAGCTCTATGCGAAGAAATGAGAAAGCTTAGCTTGGAAGTGGTCGAGCACGACAAGCTTCATGTCGTTTCTATCGAATCCCCTCTCCATGAAAGAATTGTTGTAGCTCAACTCAATGATGAAGAGATTCACAAAATCAACCAAAAATTAGAAGAAGGAGACCCCAAGTATGATTGTTTCCGAAAGGATGACAAGGGAGTTGTTTGGTTCGGACAAAGATTAGTGGTACCTCGGAATAAGAATTAAAGGAGATTTTAGATGAGGCTCATCTCTCTAAATTCACCATTCACCCCGGAAGTACCAAAATGTACCGAGATCTTAGGGAAAATTTTTGGTGGTAAAAAATGAAGGGTGAAATAGCCGAGTATGTGTCCAGTTGTGACACATGCCAAAGAATCAAGGCTAGTCATCTAAAGATCGCGGGTCAAATGCAACCATTAACCATCCCTGCATGGAAGTGGGACGATATCAGTATGGATTTCATTGTCGGTTTACCTCTGACGCCTCGGAAGCATGACTCCATTTGGGTCATAGTGGACCGACTTACCAAGACCGCTCACTTTATTCTCGTCCACACCACCTATTCAGCTGAGCGATACGCGGAAATCTATATTGATCTCATAGTGCGCTTGCATGGTGTTCCCAAGACTACCTTGTCAGATCGTGGCACTCAGTTCATTGCTCGCTTCTGGGCACAGGTGCACAAGTCCTTGGGAACCAAGCTAATCCATAGCTCCAGTTATCATCCTCAGACTGATGGTCAGACGGAAAGAGTAAATCAAGTAGTAGAAGATATGTTAAGGGCTTGTGTCATTCATTTTGACAAATCATGGGACAAATGCCTAGCTCTAGCAGAGTTTGCTTACAACAATAGCTATCAGGCTAGTCTGAAGATGGCGTCGTTCGATGCCTTGTATGGAAGAAGGTGCGTACCCCTTTGAATTGGTCTCAAGCGGGTGAACGAACCTTGTTTGGCCCTAAGCTAGTGCAAGAACCCGAAGAAAAAGTGAGTGTTATTAGAGAGAATCTGAGGGCAGCTCAGATGAGGCAAAATAGCTACCATGATAAAGCTAGAGCTCCCCGAGAGCTCCCCTAAAGGTATCTCCAACCAAGAGCGTGCAACGCTTTGGAGTAAAAGGGAAATTAGCTCCACGCTATATTGGTCCTTATGAAGTCATCGAGAAGTTTGGTACGACTGCCTGTCGTATTCGACTTCCCGGCCAATTATCTGCAGTGCACGACGTGTTTCACGTCTCGCAATTGAAGAAGTGTGAGCAAGTTCCCGAGACACAGATAATTGAAGAGACCAATGCGGAAATATAACAGGATATATCACTAGCAGAGTATCCAAGGAGGGTATTGGACCATAAAGAAAGGCAGACTCGAAGACAAAAGGTAAAAATGTACAAGAGACAATGGAGCCACCACACAGAAGAAGAAGAAGCTACATGGGAGACTGAGCAGTTTCTCAACGCCAAGTACACCGACTTTCTTCCGAGTCAAGCTCGTAAGTGAACTCTCCTCATGTGCTATTGATTCGAATCTCGGGACGAGATTCCCGTTAAGGGGGGTAGGCTGTAACAACTCGTGTTTCTGCTCAGTGACAAATTGTGCTAATGACCCTCTTAATCACTCTTCCAACTAACCTTGAGGACCCTAGGTCAACCCTTGGTCAAAGCCCTAACTCAAAACCCCTTTGATTCCCTTAACCACTTGATGCCATTCTGGAACTTTGGCGCGTTCTCCAAAATTTCCCTAAACACTTCAAAACCACCCAAAGAGAAAAATGTGCAGGATGTTGAGGCACACAACTTTGCTGTTGAGTGGCATTCGAAATTTGGAGGAATTCTTGGTGAAACAGGCCTTGGAAGGTGCCCTGTTCCTATTCACAGGCGCCGAGTTTCTAGCCAGGTTGGCATGGCGTTCCTGCTCCATTGCTTGGACAAAACCCCTACAAGCCTTTGTAAAAGTTGTAGAGGGATCCCTAATCTCCAACTTTGCTTTAGACGCTAAGGTACAATTTAGTTTAGAAAATTGGAGAAAAACAATTTTGAAAACAGAATCATGAAATACATTTACACCGAGAACGCCGGAGCGCGTCCAGGGCGCGACGTCATGCGCGGCCACCGCCGTACCCGCTTCGGGCGCGCACGACGACGCGCGGTGTGACCTCGGTCACCGCGCGCAGCTTCCGGCAAGCACCCGTGCGTACCGTCCGTGGCAAGTGGGCCGGGCCGGGTGGCGCGGATCCGCCGGCCGGCGCACCGCCCGCGGCGTGCCATTGGCCGTCGGAGCGGCGCACGTTGCCAGCCATGCCCTCGACCTCCCTACGCGGCCTAGTGGCACCGGCATGTTCCTACCTACCCCAACCGACCTTCCCGCGCGCTTATAAGCCAGTCCCCACCGTCCCTTGCGTGCACGCATTCCTGCCTGAGCCGCCGCCGTCCGCCATTGCCGCCGCTCGGTGAGCACCGTGTTCCAGTCGATTTCCTCGCGCACCCAAGAGCTCCAGACCTTCCCTGTGTACCACAACACCTCCCCGAGCTACGTGTTGTTCAAGATGAGCCACCCATTCGCCGGAGCCCGAGTTTCCTCGGCAGCCGCCGGACCGCCAGCATCGTGCTTGCTCCTCCGCCACTTCTCCAAGCCCCGTGACCTGCCTGGTACCTTCTCTGGGTCACATGGAAGCTCCCCGTGCAGCACGTGGTTGATACCAAGCCTTTCCCGCACCGCCGTCAAGCTTCCCACGGGCGCGCCGCCGCTGCTTCGCCGCCACCGCTCGCCGGAGTCCTCACCGGTCGATCCACCACCACCAATCGGTCGCAGGTGAGCCCAATCGACGATCCCCGTGCCATGTTTGCGTGGCCGAGTCCCACCTCGCCACCGGCGAGCTGGTTCCCGCCGTCGGGCCCGAGGGGGGATGAACCGAGGGTAGATTTGTGAAGATTTCAAAAGTTTCAGGGTCCCCAACGCAAGAAGGTTCTTCCTTATTTTGTGAATTAGTCGAGCACCTTGTAAATTCGATTAAAAATCGTAGAAAAATCCAAAAATAGCAAACCCAATTTTGCTAAGCTCAGTGTAACGAGAACTACAACCTTTTCCAAATATGTATATACTTTTGAGTTTTAGTTTTTGCTTGAAAAATAGGAATGTGAAATACTTAGATTGGTGTTTCTGCAAAATCCACCCAAGCTCTTGAGCTGGATTTTGGATATGTTGTGGTAACTAGTATGCCTAGACTCTGTGTCAAAATTTGCACAAAGTTGCTAAAGGGATTTTCCTGATTAAATTACTTTGTGTTATTGGTCAATCTGCCTAGATGATTTTTGTAGCTGGTTACATAATAATGTTTGAGCCCAACTTCTAGCTATAGTCTTGTTATGTTAAAAAGCACCTTTGGTAAATTTACTATGATTTTATCTCTGTTAGAATTAATATTTACTCATTTATGCATGTTTTTAATCATAAATATGAGTAGCATGTTTCATAAAGGCTATAGGTGTGTTGGTTAGTTCTTTAAGTTTGTTTTGGACCAGAGTATGTGTAGGAGAAAGATGAGAATCAATTCTATCTTATTTATTTTGTTATGCATTATTTCCCTTTTATGGGAACTAGGAATGCTCCTATTTTTGTGTATAAAATTCATTGGTGCTAAAACCCTTTCCTTACTGTCCATGTATGCCTCCTGGTTAGTAGGACCTGTGGGGGGGCTGCTGGATCAGTTTGTATGTTTTGGGTATGCAAAAGAGCTCAAACTAGAATAATCTAGAAAAGGGAAAATAGGAAAAAGTCACCCTCTCTAGTGCATGACTTAAGAAGAAGTGTTAGGAAAAGTAAAATGGTGCTAGGAAAATAATGGCCTTGCTGTTTGTTTTTAAATTAATTATTTCTTTAATAGATGTGCACACAATCACCCTAAAGAGAAGGCTAAATAGGCCTTTGATTATTTCTTTTAAAAGGAAAAATGTGTAAATACTTTTGTTAAGGTGAATATGACCAACCACATACTCCTTGCAACTGTTGCTGCTGTTGGTGAATTAATTTAAAATAATTACACTCCTAATCCCTGCATTGCATTCCCCGTGTAGAAGTCCTCGACGGTAGCTATACGCTTGTGCCGGCTGACGAGGACGAGGGAGCAGGAGGAGACGTGTACTACGTGACCGTAGAGCAAGACCCTCGCCAAAGTCCGGAAGTTTGTGTGTCTGTTTGTACTGACGAAGGCAGGCCCCGGTTTATTCATTAACCCCTGTGTTTCTTTAAAACTTATGAATTTACTTTTTGTTATTGCATGTGCATTTACGTTCAGGAGTTGAATTGAAACCCTAGTTGCATGAACCATAAGTACATATGATCTTTTACTAGCCTGTTAGGTCGCTAGTTGCTATGCTTAAGGATCCGGTACAAGTCGAGTGATGTTCCTCACTCACGAGAATAGGATCTCCATATGGAATCACCATATGTTTAAATGGATTGCTAATGTGGTAAGAGGATGGGATTTGGGCTCCGGTCCAATGGCTTCGTTGGCTAAGTGTTTGAAAGTACTAAACACTAGTCGGAAATGGTACGGTAAGCCTAGTACCTAAATGAGGCGGTACGGGGTTTTACTATCACTACTCTTAGGGTTGCGACGCCGGGCTCGCCACCCGAGTGCATGCGTGAGGTTGGGTGACCTTGGTGGCTTAACCCAGATATACCTTGTACTTAAGCCTGTGAGCTATTATCCCCAAACTGAGGAATGACGGGAACCGCCTGGTTGGCGAACTCTTAGTGAGGGCACCTCCCGTGTGTTTAGGTCCACCTTGCAAGGTTATGAATCAATCGATTGTCGGCCTCTCACCGTTATCTGAGACTACTTACCCGACTGGCCATGACATCCCTTTTTTGATGGAACTTTGTGAAGATTTTTACTTGAATTAATTGTTTGTACAACTTTGGTTGCAATAGTTGCTTATCTAGTAATGATCACTTCTACTAGAACTTGAGCTAAAATGTGAAAGTAAGGATTCACTACTTAGAAGCTTTTTGGCAAACCAACCCACAAGCCAAAAGCCTTGCATGACTAGAGGTAAAGTCTTTTCTTTTCGACGGGTAAGTCTTGCTGAGTATTAGTATACTCAGCCCTGCTTATTAAATGTTGTTCCAGGTAATGCATCTGATGTGTGGCCCGGAGAACTTCCACCCGGCTGGGAGCTGGAATGGGTGGATGGCGAGGAGTGATTGCATCATGGACAGGTCTCCTATGATGTGATCGTACCGTTTAGTTATCTTCCGCTGTTTTCAATAAACTCTGGACCATTTACTTTCATGTCAAAGAACTATGCTTGTAATAATGACCCCTACGGGGATGTGATGGATAATTTGTAAGGCACTCTGGACTCTCCTTCGAGGGAGTTTTAATGCATTCGTTCGATCCTCTCTGTGTTTCCAAGTGATTTACCGGGTGTAAACCCGGCAATACTCAACGGGATGCTTTCTTATTATCGCTTAATGACCAAATGGAGTGGTTTAGGCGATAGTACGGAATTATCTCGGGTGGGGTTGTCACCTGGCACGCATGCGTGCCATTAGGCCCTCCCAACGCCCCACGCACCCCTCCTCCCTCGCATTTGCTCAGGCTCCACACCGCACCGCTTCTCCCCGTCCGCCGTTGCCGCCGCGCAGAGCTCGCTAGTGCGCCCCGCGGTCCACCGCCCCTGCTCGAGTTTAAGCGCCGTAGAAGCCTCCACCCGCACCCCTTGGACCCTCCCGTGCACATGCTTTGCCAAGTCGACTCGCCTACTCGCCGGCATTGCGGACGCCGCGGCCGACCGCCGCCTCCCTCGTCGCCGACCGTCGCCATGGCTGTTTCCCGTCGAACCAACCCCACCAAGAGATTGAGGGTGAGTCCAAACCCCACCCTAGCTGCTCACTCGCCGGAGTCCGGCCACCCCTCGCCGCAAGCCAGCCTTGCTCCGCCACCGGGGACCCGATTGTAATCTCAGTTTTTGATCGGGGGGCCTTTTTGCAAAACGACATCTACAGATCTGGGGTTAACAAGATGAACATTGTAAAATCGATATAAAATCACAGGAAAATTGTAAAAATGCAAACTGAATTGTTCTGGAATCCTTGTTAAGAAAACTAACTTTTCTAGAAAGGAAGTTTTCAAATTTCAGTGTAGTTTTTAAATGAATTTGAATTGATCAGTATGAGAAAATTTGAAATAACATGAAAAGTATAAATGCTATGGATGTGAATTTTGGATATGTTTTCAATACTATCATTCCTGGCATTCTGTGAACAAATGGCACTTAAATCATGTGTATATCTTCAGTTATGAATTTATATTACTTTTAGCATGTTCTCTATTTATGAATTGTTTAAATTTATCTATTGATCAAATGCCTTCCAACTTTCTATTGTAGCTCTGCAATGCTTAATAGTATGTTTCATAAATCAAAGATGAATTTTGGACATGTGTAGATTGCTCTGATAATTTATGGTGGCTAGTTTGAGTTAAATTCATATTGATATTTCTACTGCAGCAATGGATGTAATTTTTGGTGTGTGAGCTAAATATGTCCTTATCATGTTGTGTCCCAAGTTATAGCCTCAGATGCTATGTATATTTTGTTTTATGATTTATTCATGCTCCTAGTAGCTTAAGCTTGCCGATTTTATCATAATTGTCTTGTAGCTTTGTTTTGCCTCATTTTGGGCAGAACTTATGTATTGTTGTAATGTGCATGCTGGTAAAATTTCGTGGTCAGTTTGTGTCTATATTTGCCAGAATTGAAGTTCCTAGTAATTGAGCTTTAAAGGAACAAATTAAGGAAAAACAGACCTGTCTCCATTTGCAGCTTAAATTGAAGCTTGAAATTTACAAAACCATCTCTGGAACAGCCCCAAAACACTTTAGTGAAGTTTACTTAACTAATGAGCTTATATGTGTACACAGTCACCATTAAACAAGAATAAAGTTTCTCACCCATCCACTTGTCCTTGGTGAAGTAAAGTTTGATTAAAAACTTGTTAAGGTGAATATGACCAACAAAACCACCTATGTTTATCTCTGAATTCAGAACTGAATTTAATTTCTTAAGTTTGTATACTCGAATCATAATGCATGTGCATATCGTATAGAACTTCCCGACGGAAACTATCAGCTGGTGCCTGAGTCTGAGGGAGAACCAGCTGAGGGGGAAGTGAACGTGGTGGAAGTGCAGCAAGACCCGAGCCAAAGTTCGGAGGATCTCGCTTCTAACTTTGCCAGTGAAGGCAAGCCCTGGAGCATAACTTATTTTTGTTAACTCCTGCAACTTTTCCTTTTATGTTATGCTTGTGCATTTACGTTCAGGAGTTGATTTGAAACCTTAGATGCATGATCCTAGGTTTCTTTGTTCAAATACTAGCATGTCAGGTCGCTAGTTGCCATGCTTAGGACCACGGTAGAAGTCGAGTGATGACCGTCACTCGCGAGCTATAGGTCTCTTTTGTTGGAATCATAAGATTTGTTGAACTTACGGGCTCATGTGGTAAGAGCATGGGACCGACTCCGGTCAATAGATGTCAGTGGTTAAGCTTTTGAACGTACTAAACATTTGTCGGGAATGGGACCGGTAAGCTTAGTACTTTCCTGATCCGGCAAGGGAACTCTCTACCACTACACCCAAGAGTGATCCCCATATACTAGGCAGTGGTGCATAGGTGGATCCGGATGGTCAGATACCGTGGCCGGGTAACCTAGTACCAAGGACTGTGGACTTGATCCCGAACTGAGGACGGTTGGGAACCGCTTGGTTGGTGTATACCCCACCCCTTTGGTTTTATTTGGCATTCTTGGGGTATGCATTCTTCCGTATGTTTAGGTCCACCATGCAAGGTTACTAATCAATCGATCGTTGGCCTCTCACAGTTATCTGAGACTTCTTAACCATCCACTCTATGTCCCTTAATGATGGAATTGAGAAGGAATTTGTATACTTGTTTAAGTTGTATTGCACAATCCTTACTTGAATTAGTTGGCTAATCTAGTAATGGTTAAATGAATAGTCATTGGAGCTAATATCTGAAAGTAAGGACATACTGTTTGTTACTTTTCAGCAAAACAACCCACCAGCCATAAAGCCTTGCATGTCTAGGGAGTTGGTGATTTTGCAATCACCCGACGGTTAAGTCTCGCTGAGTATTAGTATACTCAGCCTTGCTTTTGTTGATGTTTTTTTAGGTGATGATGTGTGTGATGATGGCTTTTCGTTGCCTGGTCCTGTCCCACCCGGTTGGGAGCACGAGTGGGAGGATGACAGTGCTTAGTGGCATCACAGATGGCCTCGTGTGATGTTGCTTGTGCCGTTTAGTATTTTATTTCCGCTGTGTTTCAAACTCTGAAATATTTACCTTTAAGTTAAAGACTCTGTTTGTAATAATGAACCTTTGAAGGATGTTATGTAATAACTTGTGACTTTTTTATCTCTAGACTCGCCTTCGTGTGAGTTTAATGTACAATTGTCGATCCTGTGATGTAAGTGATTTACCGGGTTTGACCCGGCAGAGACGACAAGTTACTTCTTTATTATTGCTTAATGGCCAAGATGAGTGGTTTAGGCAATAATGTGGAATTAATTTGAACGGTTCTGTCACAAATCAGTTCTGAACTAAGTTCTGCTTTTACTTGTCACACCTTCTCCAAGGTCTGAGGCAAATTAGTTCTGAATTAACTATGTTGTTCATATACCATGTTTAACCCTGTTTCAGGCAAAACTCTTTGAGTCGCGAGCAGAGCTTGAGTTACTTCTTAACCTTAATGTTTGGGATTATGTGAAACCCGAGTTTGAAAAAATCACAAAATAAGTGAACATCCTCATCAAAAAGGCTAAGCACATAAGGAGGTACAATTATACCACTGAACAAAATCTCGAGCCCATTGAAGGTGCGCTAGAAGGGCTTCAAGAAACCTTGGTTGCTTACGAAGAGGCTACAAAAAGAGCCAATAATCTTGATGGGGCATGATCTAGTTCAACCTTGTGATGTGCAGGGTGAGTAGCCATACTTTTGTGGATGTTCAAGGGGCATGCTTTAGTTGATGTGTATGGTCAGATAGCCCGAAATAATTATCTTTATTCCTATGGACAAGTTATCTTCATCTTTGTGGACGAGTTATCTCTCTTATGATGTCTGTTTTGTCTCAGAAGATATGTGTGTTGATTGTGCCTATATGTCGAAATGGAAGCATTGAGAGATGGATTGGGTTGTCCTGTCAATGAGGATAGACTCAAAGGAGATGATGATTAACAAACCTCCGTCTCATTTGTTCACTGACGCCGCGCTCCAGCTTCACGGCAGTTGAGTGCTCTCAGACTTCAATTGTTGGGCTCTCAAACTAGTAACGGGCATCAAATGCTCATCGGTAACAGACTTTATAGCACGTTACAAATACGGAGTGATCACTAATGGACTTAAACAACCCGTTACTGATAGGGTGTTGATTAGTAACGGACTGTACTAGTTCGTTACCGATAGGTTTCACTTGTGTAACGGGCTCTATTTAACGTCCATTACAGAGAACTCATGTAATGGGCGTTTAAGAATGAAGGACCGATACGGCGAACCAGAGAGGGGGGAGTGAATGGGAGCCGATAAAAATTCTTCTCGAACGAGATGGAAACTCCAACAAGATGAGCACGGCTTCAAACACACGTCTCCGACTCACTACCCACGTTGGCCAAGCCCACGTAGCCACTGGAGTGCCACTGGACCTAGGAACCAACACACAACCTTCCGACCCGAGAACGCAGCGGAACACCAAACCTCGAGTCTACAGACCAACACCGGTCAGACCGGTGAGCACCATCGGTCAGACCGGTCCCTGCTGGTAAAACCGAGCAACTTTCACTAAGTGGCTTTACACCGGTCAGACCGGTGAGACACACCGGTAAGACCGGTCACAGCCTGAAAGCCCCCAAAGCACCAAACAGGCCCACCGACCACCAAACTGATCCAAACTCGAAACAGCAGCAACACAGGACAACGGCGAACACACCCAGACGTTCACCAGAGCAAAACCCCACCGAGGGTTGCACCGGTAAAACCGGTCAAGAGCACCGGTCAGACCGGTGTAGCCTGGGAAGCTCGGGATGAACAACACCCGCGGGACAACTCTCCCGAATCGCTCCACGGACTTGAACAAGACTTTGGGGATATTAGGAACACCTCATGAGGAGTCCATAGCCAAGTTTAATACCACAAAAATTTGTCCAAAAAGTATGAATCGAAGAATCCCGCCAAGAACACGACAAACCCTAGAACTCGGAAAACCCCAAAATCGAGCCCCTTTACTCACGGATTTGGGAGGGGAATCACAGCCCAAAGGACCACAAAGGGTTACCTCAAATTTCCCCCATCAAATCCCCAAGAGAAACGTCCCGAAAACAACCCAAAGAAATCACCAAGAGAGGGCTCCGAAAATCACCACCAAGAACAACCGGGAACAACACATCCAGACCTTGAGGAACCACGCCGAATCATCTATACATGCAACAAAGGTTCATACAAGGTCTAGCTTGCCGCCCAATGATCCAACCCTCTCACAAGATCTCACAATGAAGCTCTCAAGCTAGTCCTATGGAAATCCTAAGGAAAATAGGAACGAAAATAGGAAACAAATGAGCTAGAGTTCCAAGAGTTGGCTGCCATCCTCTCACCTCTTGGGTTATATGGAGGCAACCGAAAGTCTAAAATGCCCTTTCCTAATAACTAGGGATACAAGCCCCTCAAGAGCGGATTTGGAAGTCTTCATGTCTTCACCATCGGACGGATGCCCTGCGACCGCATCCTGCGTAGCCTCGACGCACGCCATGTGATCCCGATGCATGTCCTCCGCTTTGAAGTCTCCGGACTGCGTCGTCGCACACCGTTCAGACCGGTGCTCCCCACCGATCAGACCGGTCTGGCGCTGCTGCAGCTCCGTCTTCGGTTCATCGGTCTTGGCTTTGTGGATCAACCAAGGAACCCAGTGGTTTTCTAGTGAACCACCGGAAACCCCGCGAACTCGGTGTAGCCTCCGCCAATCTCCACTCATGACTCGGCTTCCACGTAGTCCCGGCTCGACCTTGGTTTTGAGGCTCAACCAAGAAACCGTCCATGACTTCATCTTGCTGTTCATGCCACCATGCAGCCCGCACATGACCCCGCTGGCCACCGGGTCCCTCGAACGAAGCCTACTTGTCTTCTCCACACCTGGAGGCCTCATCGGCGACGACCTTTCACGCTTGTTCTTCACCTGCACCAACACCAGTCAAGCCGCAACGTGCACCTGCAATACTTAGCCAAGAATCAGTCCACTCAACGTTGTCAATCACTCATCACAAAAGGAAGCGACCATCCACCAGTCCTCGAACCGCACATGGTCCTCAATCTCCTCCTTGATGCGTGCATTGACAACACCCACACGAAAGTAACAAGAGGGAAAAGAAAAAGGAAAGAAACAAACGAAAAGAAACTCCAATAAGCGATCGAAAGCCAAACAAAGGCAAAGAGCAAGATCACTTGAAGAAGACAAGTCTCGGACCCCTTAGGCAAGGGCAACGGATCGACACATCCGAGACAAAACAAAGCTCAAACAAAGAGCACAAACCACCAAAGCAAAGCTCGAAAAACCACAAAGAGCTCCCCCTGCAGACATGCAAGCTCCCCTGAACCAATGCACCTCCCCCTGGACGAATGCATGCAAACCACTTGAAAATAGGGCAGCTGCAACACTTTCAGCTCACACCGGTCAGACCGGACCTCACCACCGGTCAGACCGGTGCCTAAGATGTGCACAGGACCAGCACTCACACCGATCAGACCGGTGACCTCGACCGGTCAGACCGGTGCACAACAGAGCCCAGAAATGGCTCAAAACCACTTGAAAACCTTCTAAATGTGTCCAGCAAGCCATTTCAAGCTCAAATTTTTCCCCCTTCTTGGCAATGCATGAATCAAGCCAAAAATGCAAAACTTTCAACCTAGAGCTTCTCAAATCGACAAAATTCAACATAGGATGATACACATGTCCAAATGAGCAAGTTAGATACTCTATAGCTTCGTATCGACAATTAACTACAAGGTCACCAAGTTTCACAACCACTGGACGAAGCTAAGATGGATTTGGTCAATTTTGCGAAAAACTTGCCTCTCATGAGCAAAGTCCTAAATATGATCAAAACATATCAAAATTGCAAAGCCACACAAACTTCATGCCAGGACAACCATTATAATCATACGACCATCACAAACACCCACAAGCACCTCATGTCATGTCAAAGACACCGAGCCATGTGCCTACTTCTATGTATGAGACTTCTCATTGGTAGGCATCATGCAACGGTTTAGCACCCAAAGCAAATTAAATTCAGCACATATGACATGTGAGCATATTTTCCACGCATTTTTCATTTCATTTTCAGATTTATAAATTGTACATGAAATGTCTTTGTGACAAAAAGGAACTTATGCCCCTCCACAATATGAAGCAAGAGGGCTAAATTTTCATGATGGCAAGTGAGCCTTTGACCCCATATGATCAATAAACTATCTATCCAACCACAAATTAAGCATAGCAAAGCCACTAAAACATGCCAAGATCATGTAAAGGCATTTACACATGAGAGCGCATACATGTGACATTTTTCCAAAACATAGCCATCAACCATGGATTATTCATCAAGATCATCAAGAGCTAAGCCAAACTAACCATAGCATACCAAACAAGCTCACAAAAACATATATCTCTTTCCATGGTGAACTATGTATATGAGAGAAGCTTTTCCTAACCAATGCATATGATACAAAATGCATGCAATCTAAGATACAAGGATGCCTATACATCATGTTACATATTCCATGCCAAATGCAAGAAATGCACAAAGGAAAGCTATACATATGCTACAAAGGAGCTCCTACACACCCAACTCAAGAAATCAAACACACACCAAGTTCCCACCCGCAAATGAGTGAAAGTTGCTTGATCTAGGGGTTTGGTGAAAATATCGGCTAGTTGGTCATGTGTGGGTACTATGTGCTTGGTTTTGGAATGGAGCACTGGGTTCTTTGCAACGCTTATGACACTGGTGCTATCACATTGAAGTGGGACATGGGTATAGTCTTCACCAAAGTCACTCATTGTGTATGAAATCCAAAGGAGCTGAGAGCAACAACTAGCAGCGGAAACATACTCGGCCTCGGTAGTGGATTGAGCAACACTCGATTGTTTGCGGAAAGACCAAGACACCAAAGAAGACCCCAAAAACTGGCAAGTCCTAGAAGTGGACTACCTATCCAACCGACACTCGGCAAAATCCGCGTCTGAAAAACCATGAAGCGCCAAAGAAGAGGACGCGGAGTACCAAAGGCCGAAGTCGAGAGTGTGACGCAAGTACCTGAAAATTCGCTTCACCGCTTGCCGATGCGAAGTCCTCTGAGACGCTTGAAAACGAGCACACAAACACACCGAGAACTGTATGTCCGGCCTAGTCGCCGTCAAGTAGAGGAGTGACCCGATTATGCTTGAGTACTCCTTCTGGTCCACATGTTCACCTTCCTCGTCCGCATCAAGAGCTGTAGTCGTACTCATCGGCGTCGTCATAGCCTTGGAGTCCTCCATCTTGAACTTCCGCACAATGTCCTTGGTGTACTTAGCCTGGAGCACAAATGTTCCTTCCTTTGATTGTTTGATTTGTAGCCCGAGGAAGAACTGCAACTCGCCCATCATGCTCATCTCAAATTCCCTGCTCATATCATCTGCAAACCTTGCAACAAGAGAGTTAGACGAGCCACCAAAGACAATATCATCCACGTACACCTGCACAATCAGGATATCTCTGCCCTGCCTCAACAAAAACAAGGTCTGATCGACCTTCCCCATCTCAAAACCTCTCTCAAACAAGAACCCCCTCAACCTACCATCACAAGCTCTAGGCCCCTGCTTCAACCCATACAGCGCCTTCCACAACTTGTACACCCGATGGGGGTACTTCTCACTCTCAAACCCTGGAGGTTGCCCCACATACACTTCATCCACCGACACACCATTCAGAAAAGCACTCTTCACATCCATTCGGTGCAACTTGAACCCTTTAGCCACAGAAAAGGATAGAAGGATCCTAATCGCCTCCAAACGGGCTACGGGAGCAAAGGTCTCCTCGTAGTCGATCCCCTCCTTCTGATTGAACCCCTGAGCAACAAGCCTCTACTTGTTTCTCACAACCTCACCTTTCTCTCCCTCTTTTTTCTTCCACACCCACTTTGTACCAATCGGCTTACACCCTGGGGTAGGGTCAACCAACTCCCAAACCTGATTCCTCTCAAAGTTCTCCAACTCCTCATGCATCGAATTAACCCAATTGTGATCAGATAGTGCGTGTCCAATGTCTTTGGGCTCAAAAGTAGCAACAAATGCAGCATTAGCGAAATGAGAGTTGTTCCGAACCCTCGACCGTGTAGTGCGTTCATTCATGTCGCCGATGATCCTCGAAGCTCGGTGATCCTAGCCCAACTCATTATGCTAATCACACTTATGGTGAAGCAAAAAATAAATTAGCTTTGTATAGGATTTTTTCTTACTCTCAACTTGGAAAAAGAGGTTTTGCTATCCTTTATTACAAGGTTTTCTAGATAATTTTCAGAACTAAAATCCTCCAACTTTTAACATTGAACATAGCACAACTAACATGTGAAGCTCAAGATCGAAGTGTGGTATGTGTACTTTAAGTAGTAGCAATTCCACTAAGCACCACGCTAAAGTTTTTTCGAACCACACACTTATGTTCATATATCAAGAATTAAAGATAAACAAATGAGTGAATAAAGATAAGCATCACACAAGACACAAAATATATAAAGACTCTTTTTATTCGATTTTCTTTGACTCAACACTAATTTAAGACACTTCAAACTTGCAAAAATTTAAAAACGCACTCGAAAACTAAAGACTCTTTAAACTCTAAGACTCTCTCGAAGATCAAACCGAACCTAAACTTGAAGCTCAAAAGCTAAGGCTAGCTAGCTAGCTCTCTCCCACGCTAAAAACATACGACGTCCTCTTCGTATCTTACAAAATTCCTAAGGGGAAAAACTAGACCTAGTGGTACTTCCTGCAACTATTGAACCACTTGCCTCTAATGTTCCCGACCATGCCAAAAAGTTTGTGCATGTTGCGGTTAAGGAACTTGTAGTCGTCTTCAACTACGCGCTCCAAATCCTCCAAACGCTGCTTCATCGCCTCTATGGCTTGGAGACATTCGTCGACCGACACGTAGAGATCCGTGATGGAGTGACGGTAAGCCGCACAATACATCGGATGTAATCCGAACGGGTCGTCATTGCCATCGTCTCCACCGTCGTCGCCACTGTCGTCGCCGCCGTTGTCGCCACCACCATTGTTGTCGCCGCCGCCGTTGGGGCCTTCGGGAGTCTTCGCCTTGGGCACCTCATCCCAAATGTAAAGATCGTTATCATCTCTTCTGGCAGCCGCCCACGAACTCGGGCTACGATCGTTGGAGTAGTCGCTACCCCCATAATCCTTAGGCTCGGGCGACACCTCCTTGTAGTCTTTCCACTTCATGCCTTGGATGTGCGCCGACCTTCGAACGGGCGTAGAGACCTTCTCTCCTTCGACGGGGTTGCGAGATGCGATAGCTCCGGTCGGGACACGCCCTCCGCAACGGATGCTGGCGGTCCTCCTGATCTCGATGGGTAGCTTGAGCTCGCATTGCTTCGCCTACTCCATCGATGGCTCCTTGGCTTCTTGCTTCAACTCTAAGCTCCTCGGGGGCATAGTGGCTGCTGCGTGGGGGCAAAATATTGCTTGAAGTGATTGATTCCCGAGCTCCCAATTCGGCCAAATAAATAGTGCGAAGAGAAAAACCCTAGGAACATCATTTTCCTTATTCAAACTTCCCTTAAAATTTTTTGACCGAAGAAGGAAGACGAAAAGGAGCAATTTAGGCAAAAACCGGGACCAACCGCCACCGGGACCCACCTGGGCTGGTCGGACAGGGCCGGCCAGCCCACCCTGTATTGGGGGCCGGGCCGGTCCGGTTTTTCGTGCACCACCCTTATTTCACCACCTTAGCCCATGGGAAAAAGTTGGCCCAGTAAATCTTCGTGAGAAACTCCAGAAAATTAAACGAAAATTTATTTACAGAAATTCATGCCTTGTTTTCGTCCTAGGCGGGACGTTCGGGCTCTTCTTCCATGGTGAAGACATCTACATGGTGAAGGGGCACAACGTCGGGTTCGTAGTACACCTTAAGTCGTTGACCATTCTCCATAAATTGATCGCCTTTTATATCCATAATTGTTACCGCTCCGTTGGAGAGCACCGAATGCACAACATAAGGTCCATCCCACTTGCTTTGCAATTTCCCCTTTCCGAAGGTTTCAAACCTCGAATTGTCGAGGAGGACCTTATCTCCTTCTTTAAACTCTTTCTTTTTCAATCTTTTATCATACCACCTTTTGATTCTCTTTTTTGTATATGCTTGCATTTTCATACACCTTCAACCTCATCTCCTCTAGCTCGCTTATTTGGATTCTTCGTTTCACGACCGCGGCATCGATATTGAGGTTCATCTCTTTAATCGCCCAATAGGCATTATGTTCCAACTCAACCGGAAGGTGGCAAGCTTTTCCATAGACGAATTGATAAGGGGTCATACCTATCGGTGTCTTGAACGTGGTTCGATAAGCCCATAATGCTCTGTCTAATTTCTTTGACCAATATTTGCCTCCCTTCTCTATGGTTTTGTTGAGGATACTTTTTAATTGCCTATTTGACGTTTCCGCTTGTCCGTTGGTTTGTGGGTGATAGGCCGTAGAAACCCTATGTTAAATCCCCAACTTGGACAAGCACTTTTTGAAATTTTCCCGGTGAAGTGAGCTCCTCCATCACTTATCAAGATTCTCGGTGTACCGAAACGAGGAAAAGTCACGTTCTTGATCATAGTAATGGACTCCTCTGTGGAAGCTTTAGGACATGGCATAGCCTCTACCCATTTGGATACATAATCAACCATGACTAGAATATACTCATATCCGCATGAGTTTTTGAAAGGCCCCATGAAGTCTATACCCCATACATCGAATAAATCAACTTGTAGATCGTAATTCAAGGGCATAGAATTTCTTTGAGAGATGTTTCTGGTTCTTTGGCATTCGGGGCATGATGCAACATTTCTTTTAGTATATTCATGCATCACCGCCAATAGAATCTGCTCGACCTTACTTTCGCTTGGGTTCGAAAATGGCTATAGTGTCCAACGTACTCTGCCGAGTGGCACTTTCTCAGAATTTCTACCCTCTCTTCTCGTGGCACACATCTTCTCATCAATTCCATTATTGCCAAGTTTGAAGAGGTATGGTGCATCCCAATAGTAGTTTCTACTTTCGGAGATTATATTCTTTTGAGAATTTTTATCTAGATGATCGAGAGGCATCTTCCGAATCACTCGAATGATATCAATCATCCAAGTGTCCTTATCGAGCACTCGATAGAGGTGGTCATCTCTCATCTTATCTTCTATGGAATCTTAATCATCTTGTCCTCAATTCATCCTAGACAAATGATCGGCCACAACATTCTTCACCCCCTTTTTGTTACGAATTCCAACATCAAATTCTTGGAGAAGAAGGATCCAACGAATCAAACGTGGTTTAGCTTCCTTCTTAGCCAAGAGATACTTGATGGCTACGTGATCGGTGTAAACAATGACCATTGAGTTCACGATGTAAGATCTGAATTTTTCGAAAGCGAATACCAACGCTAGCAACTCCTTTTCCGTAGTGGCATAGTTTAATTGTGCCCCATTAAGAGTTTTTCTAGCTTAGTAAACAGCGTGAACTGGGCCTTCCTTTCTTTGACCCAAAACCGCGCTTACGGCGTAGTTACTTGCATCGCACATGATCTCGAAAGGTTGGCTCCAGTCCGGAGGTTGAATAATGGGAGCACTCACCAACGCACTTTTCAAGGTCCGGAAAGCCGCTAGGCACTTCTCATCAAAGTCAAAAGCCACATCCTTTTAAAGAAGATGCATTAAAGGCTTAGTGATCTTTGAGAATAGCTTAATAAATTTTCTATAAAATTCGGCATGGACTAGAAAGCTCCTTAAGGACTTAACATCTGTCGGAGGTGGGAGTTGCTCAACCATCTCTACCTTAGCCTTGTCCACTTTAATGCCTCTCTCGGATATAACGTGTCTTAGCACTATGCCTTGCTTAACCATGAAGTGGCACTTTTCCCAATTTAACAACAAGTCTACCTCTGCGCATCTCGTGAGGACCTTTTCCAAGTTTGCCAAGCAATCCATGAACGTCTACCCATAAACGGAAAAAACATCCATGAACACCTCGACAATTTCTTCAATGAATTCCAAAAATACGGCCATCATGCGACGTTGAAAAGAGACCGGAGCGTTGCACAGACCGAAGGGCATCCTTCTATATGCAAACGTTCCATAAGGGCACGTAAACTTTGTTTTGTGTTGATCGTCCGGGTGAATGGGAATTTGCATGAACCCCGAGTACCCATCGAGAAAGCAAAAATAAGCGTGGTTTGCTAATCTCTCGAGCATCTCTTCAATGAACGGTAGGGGGAAGTGATCTTTCTTCATCGCTTTGTTAAGCTTACGATTATCGATACACATGCGCCACCTGGTCACGGTTCTTTGTGGAATCAACTCGTCCTTCTCATTTCTCACCACGGTCAAACCTCCTTTCTTTGGTACACCATGTACCGGGCTCACCCACTCGCTATGCGGACCGGGTAGACGATTCCGGCATCAAGTAACTTGATGACCTCTTTCTTTACTACCTCTCACATGGCATGAGTTAGCCTCCTTTGGTGGTCCACTACGGGCTTAAATTGGTCTTCCATTGGTATACAATGAGTGCAAATGGCTGGGTTAATACCTTTGAGATCACTAATCGAATATCCAATCACCTTCCTATGTTTTCTCAATAAAATCAGCAACTTCTAATTTTCTTCGGGACTCAACTCGTCGCTCATGATGACTAGATAAGTCTTGTCTGGGCCCAAATATTCATACTTTAATCCTTTGGGCAAAGGTTTAAGGTCTACCTCGGGCACTTGTGGCTCCTCGGGTTTTATTTCTCCTATGTCCTCAAAATTTCCTTCCTCCACGCTTCCATCTTGTGGTTCTAAGCCTTTCGTTGCTTCTTCTAGTTCTTCATCTTGTTGATTACTAATTTGATTTTCCATTGCTCTTTGCAGCGGGTCTCTAAGGGTTTCAACAAAACAAAGACTATCTATCTCCTCTACCTCATCTTCGCGAGGAAAGGGTGTAGGGTGTTTAGATACGTGAAGAAAATTATATGTGTACTTTGTTCCATTAAGGTTCATTATTACTTTGCCTTCTCCGGCATCCAACACGACAACAACCAACTTAAGAAAGGGCCTACCTAGGATTATGTGATCATGATTACTATGGTAAGCATCAATAACAAAGTAGTCGGTTGGTATACATTTTCCAGAGATTTTTACTTTCATGTTGCAAGCAATACCTAGAGGTTTACTAGTTCTACCATCTCCCATAATTAATTTCGTTGATGTTGGAGCTAAGTCTAGGTTGTGGTCTTGAACTTTATCATAAATTTTAGAAGATAATACACTTACTTGGGCTCCGATGTCGCATAAAGTTTTGCATTGAATTCCGTTGATCTCGCAACTCAAGCGTGGTGCCATCTTCTCTTCTCCTTCGGATCCTATCGTGTAAATTTCGGTGAGGCGAGCGTATGGTGATGCTTCGGGCTTGATCCCCATGATTCTTTTCACCTCGGCTATGTGTTCCGGATCCACTTCATCGTCTCCAAATAGCTTTTGAAAGTTTCACCGGTGGTTTCAAGGTCGTATGATTCTTCCGCTTTCTTCTCCGGTGGGAAATCCACTTCCAATGCTCTCGCCATCCCCTTTTGACTAGGGAACGGTCTTCTCTTGTCGAATACTTCTCCGTAATCGATAGGAACCCAATCCATTGGTTCCAACTCCCTTAGTGGCTTCGCGCTTGACATGCTTCTCTTGTTTGTCTCATTTGATGCGGCGATGTCAAAGCTCGGGGTAGCTCTTGACTTGATGTGTTCTTCTACAAGCTTTTCCGGGATTGGCTCCTTTTTGTGACTTCCGGGGTTGCCTCTATAGAAAATTCAGCACACTTTTTCTTCCGTGAATTATATTCCGTCTCTTCCGCAAGTCTTGTTTCCCAATCTCTTCGCATGGCAGCCGCTTTACAAATTTTTTGTAGAAGTTGGGCGGCTTCCGTGAGTGTTTTCTCCATGAGATACCCACCTGAACACATTTGGACGTGTTGCATGCAACTAGGGTTAGGGAAAAGAAAAATGTATGCAAGAGTACGTCACTAGAGAAGCCGAGTCTTGGTCCTTGTTCGATTAACTCATTAAACATATCCCAAGCTTGGTCTAACCCTTCATCTTCTCCTTGCATGAAAGTGATCACTTGCTTCCTTAGATGTTGAACTTTGCTAATTCGAAAGAACTTCTCGCAAAACTTCTTTGTCAACTTGTTCCAATTGCCTTCAACTTCAAAGGATGCAAACGAGTACCATGTCTTTGCATTGCCGGCAAGTGAGTAGGGAAAGAGATTCCATTTGAACCATTCATCGGGAACTCCTTCTTGACGCACCGTGTTTCATAGCGTCATGAAATGCCTTATGTGTCTATATGGGTTCTCCGTAACCATCCCTTCAAACGGGTTTGCCGCCACCATCTCGGTGATCTTTGATTTAATTTCATATTTGGTCGCTTCGAGCTTCGAATCCGACTCTTGTACTTTTATGTCTTCACATCGAGGGCTAGTGTAATCCCTTAATGATTTCTACGGTTCTTCCACGGGTTGATTGACGAACGCCATCTAGACAACAAGATAGAAACAAAAACAAAAACAAAACAAGTGGTTTTCTAGATAATATGTGTTAGATATAGAAAACAAAAGATAAACTAAATATAAAACTACGTTAGATGCAAACCAAACGATGTAAATTTGCTTGCTCCCAGGCAACGGCGCCAGAAAAAGGGGCTTGTTGATGGATAAAAGACATATCCCTCTACGATCCGCTAGCGTACGGACCCCACACCTTTTTCACCATGGTATTCCCAAGGTTCTTGTCAATTCGCGGAGCAAGGGGATTACAAGCGTTCGATCTACCTCTACACACTCTAGCTACTCAAACCTCTAACTACGATTAAACTAGAAAACAACTGAACTACACTAGAGAGAATGATTAAACAATCAAGATAAAAGACACTCGCCCAAGGGTCTACGATACTAGAGCATGCAATCTCTTAAGGACATGAAAACCAATCTAATCTATCGGGGTTGTGACCAAGCGTTCGATCTACCTTTACACTCTATCTACTCAAACCCTAATTATGATTAAACTAGAAAACAACTAAACTACACCAGAGAGAATTATTAAGCTATCAAGATAAAAGACACTCGCCCATGGGTCTATGATACTAGAGCATGCAATCGCTTTAAACAAGAAAACCAATCTAATCTATCGGGGCTTGTGACCACGGTTTCTCCCTTTCCCTCCTCTCGTACAGTCACTACGCGAAGGTATTCATGACTAGACCTATGATGGACACGACGTATTGAATGGATTCAAAGAAGCATTGGAGCTCTTACTCCCTTTACGGCATGGTAGCTAACCTTAAGCATTAAAGTATATTCAAGACAAGATGATAGATAGACAATCCAACAAAGTATGATTACATCTCAAAATCGATTACAACCCATGGACGAATAAGGAGATTACCCCATCAAGGTGCTAGACATAGCACCGTTGATCATGGTTTACCTTCCGACGGTGTCTTCCTTCTTCTCCACTTGTGGGTGCTTCCTTCGAGGTGGTTGATCTCCCTCCAGAGATCTCCCTCCTCTCTCTCTAGCTTGTGGATGGCCTTCTGGTGCGAATGGCTCTCTCCTTGTCGAATGGCGGCGCCTCCAGGGTTTTAGGGTTGAAGATCCTTCGGGTGCAAGGAAAGGGGGCCGAACCGACCCCCGGAGTGGGCTGGGCCAGCCGGCCTGGGCCGACCGGCTTAGGCCCATCTCGGCCCGGTTCGGTCGCCCCTTCGCTCCTGTGGGTCCCCAGGTGATTATGCACTTTGCCCCCTCCACTTGCATGATTTTGACGATGTCATCCTCGCGTCCAAGATGGAGGTTCTCCGCGCATGAAGTTCGGTCTTTTACGCTTCAATCCCCGGGGGTGTTCCTTGTAGCACTTCTGTCCTTGCCACCATTGGAAGTGATTTCATGAAGCTCATGAACACGAACAAGACTCCGTAAATGTCCATGTTTTCGTACATAAACACAACACTTCCAAATGCATGCACATAGATGAACTTGTTATATGATTAGTGTGCCTAGTGGTGGGTTAGTTCCATAATCAAATCCAAACCAAAGTGTAATGAACATTCTTGGTGTACCAAAATACACCGTCAACATTCATGCTGGGGAGGTTCTTGCCTTGATGCTACCTCCCCCTCAGCAGTAGCTTCTCCTTGATCTTCGTTTGTCGTTGTAGGTGTGCGAGAGGGGTTGTTCATCACGGTAGTCTAAGTAGTAGGTACATGCTCAGCCACGCGCACCACACCGCCATCTTCATCATCTCAATGTTCATGCTACTCCTCCTGAAATATCTCCTCTCCAAGTTCATCATCACCTGCATTATAAAA
This sequence comes from Cenchrus americanus, assembly GCA_947561735.1. Taxonomy (NCBI): domain Eukaryota; kingdom Viridiplantae; phylum Streptophyta; class Magnoliopsida; order Poales; family Poaceae; genus Cenchrus; species Cenchrus americanus. Next base: position 165,100,119 of record OX387245.1, read on the forward strand.
AATAGCTGACTACGTGGCTATGTCTCGTCGAAGGTTACCTCGCAAGTCTCCACAATTTGGTTAGTTTCAAGATTGAGCACACGATATGCTTTAGAGTGAAATGCATAACCAAAGAAAATACCATCGACCGACCTAGCCTCAAACTTGTCCAACTTCTTCCCTTTCTTAAGAATAAAACACTTGCAACCAAAGACATGGAAGTGACTCACCTTGGCTATGTGGCCGTGCATCAACTCGTAATAGGTTTTCTTCTTGTGCACTCTGAGATAGATCCTGTTCGAAACATAGCATGTGGTATTCACCGCCTCAGCCCAAAACCATCTCTGAGTCCTATTCTCATCAAGCATCATCTGAGCCATGTCACACAAGGTTTTGTTTTTCCTTTCCACAACACCATTTTGAGGAGGCGTATACAGACTCGAAAACTGGTGTTCAAGACCGTAGTCATGGCAAAAGGTTTCAAAAACGAGAGTTTCTGAATTCTGAGCCATTGCCACTGCGGATTGCTCGTATGGCATCTCCGTGCCTCTCGTTCCTCAACCTCAAGACAAGATCTCGAACAAAACCAAACGTCTCCCCTTTCTCCATAAGAAAGAACACCCACGCACACAAACCAACTTTTTTTCAAGCCTCAGCCGTGGCAATCCTCGGACCAAATTGAGTTTACTCAAGCGATACAGAAGGTCAAAGCTCAAGTGACCCAACTTCCTATGCCACCTGCACAACTCACTCAATAAACCAGCCAAGAAACAACGCGCAACACCCGAAGACTAAGAAAATTCAGCTCAAAACACCTGACCCTCGGGAACGACCATACAGACAAGGTCCCCTCGAGAATCCAAAATCCGAGAACCACCAGGCCGAAACAACACCTCAAATCCCTCATCCAATAGCTGGGATACAGAAAGAAAATTGTACCCAAGTGATTGAACAAGAGCAACATGCCTGATAGTGATCTTGTCACTCACCTTAATCTCACCTTCTGATAACACACGCCCTCATCCATTGTCCCCAAAGGTGATGTACCTCTTTGTCACCACTGGGACGAGAATTGAGAACCATGCCTTGTCTCCGGTCATATGCCTCGAGCAACCGGAATCAATCAACCAAATCTTCAAGTCTTCCACCTGAAATTCAACAACGAGCACGTGAGCGAACAAACGACTTAGCACTGGGTTTAGTACCAAAAGAGTAAACCCAATGTCGAGCCATTTCCTCCAAAGTGGGGTTAGCGCACTCCAAAACACCTCTCTAATACCACCACGGTAACCACTATGAGGAAACCAACCCTCTCTTCCCGGAGGTGGACCAAAACCACAAAAAGAAGACCGTGGGTCGTTCCTCCTCTCCACCTCAATGCCACGACTCCTCCCATCCCCGTATTGAGCACGAGGGGGAGAACGCCTAGCAAACTGACCACCTGCAAATTCTCCAGACCAACCACCAGAACCACGGCCTCCTGCAACAAACTGAGACTCCTCACGAGCACGAAAACCAAACTGGCCCCATTGCTGTCTCAAAAATAGTCTGACCGGTTTCAAAACCAGTCTGACCGGTTTCACTCCTCCAGCAACACCTCCTGCAGCCTTTCGCTCTCCCCAAGCCGGAACTGTTTTCACACTCACCTTGGCCCTCAGCATCTGCACATAGGGCTAAAGTACACCATTGGGAGGGTGGTACTTGTCCTTGTTAGCCTACTCTTTTGCCATTCTCTCCTCACGCCTCTTCTTGAAGCAAAACTCCTCTTTGTGGTCATCTCTCCCATAATAGCCACAATGAAACCTTATGGGCTTAGGCTTATGCTTGGGATAGGGTTGCTCACTTGGTTTCTCTCCACTCGGCTTCTCCACCGGCTTCTCCTCACTAGTCTACTCACTCTCTTTCCCAAAGAACACTTTCCCCAAATTGCTTATGAATTTGATGGGCTTTTGGAAATTATTTGTGGAGTGAGGGAATATGGGTGGATGTGGATTTGTGTCGAGTTTGTTTAGTAGTGGGTTGGGTTTAGGGATATAGGCATTATTGTGGTAGGTTTTTGGTGGGGCAAGGATATCACCAATATTTTCTTCTCCTTCATCACTAGACTCCCCAATATTCTCCGACCCAAACCCACACCCATCTTGGCGCTTATAGGTCTCCATCATCATTCTCAACTGGGGTTCATGCCTCGACAACCAACCCATCATTTTTCTCAACTCTTCATTTTCTCAACATAATGTTCAAGTTCCAGATACTTCAAAGCATGCAATTCACAGGTAGAACAAGAAGTAGGAATCGGTTCTTTCAGCTTAGCCTCAAGAGAAACTGTGTAAGCATGCATCTCATCAATTTTCCATGCAAAACAGGGCAAGAAGTGCGAGCTCCTAGCAAAGTAGGTCTAGACTTAAGTTCAGCGACTTCAACCCTAAGCACATCTAGTTCCTCACACTTGGAGGCATGCTTCTCCTAAAACACAGCAAGATCATCTAGGAAAATAGGACAATAAGCACATTCAATTCATCAGAAACAACAGGTGAAGCATTGAGGGAATCAATTTCAAGCTTAGCATCCAAGTTCTGTGTTTCTAACTCAACCACTCCAGTCCTAGCATCCTCAAGTGAAGCCCTAAGCTCTTTCATCCTCTTTTTCGCCTCTCTAAGCATGTCATCACGATTATCAAGCAACAAGCCAAGCCGTCATTCACCTGATGCAAGAAGGGAAGCTCATCACGTACCTCGTCGTCGAGTCGGAGCCCGAGTCCCTCTGGTTGCTCTTCTTACTGCCAGAGCTAAGCGCCATGGTGCACAAGCCGTCTCTAGCGAAGCAGCTCAACCCGCTCAGGTTATTGAATGACTTCCTGCCCTTGCACCGATCACCTTCATCTTCACTACTGCTCGAGATCGAGGTGGAGTACGCGAAACTGGAGTCGAGGTCGCTCGCTCCAACCATCACTCGGGCCTTGCCTCAGCTCTCCTTCTTCCTCAATCGTCGCTCATCCTTGTGCTTGCTCTTGTGCTTGTGCTTGTGGTCGCGCCTTGACCGGTACTTCCCTTCTGTCTTCGACTTGTCCTTGTAGTTGTCCTTGTTCTCGACCTTCTCGGGGCAGTTGGCATAAAAGTGTCCCGGCTTGCCGCACTGGAAGCATGTCCTCATGTTCCTCCTCATGTTCCCCGGTTCTCATGAATCCTCTCGGAAAGCTTGGTCAGCAGCACCAGCTCGTCCTCTCCAAGCACATCGAACTCCTCATCTGGCATAGTCATCGAAGTGGACAAGGAGAACATCCTGGTGGATGGGTTAGCATTAGACTTTCCTTTTGAGCCACCGATGAGGGCGAGACTATGAGAATCAGTCGTGCCCTCAATCTTGGCTGTCATGCCCGATCCACCTCAGCCGACTTGAGCTTCGAGAATAGCTCGTTCACGACCAGAGTGTCATACTTCTCCGACTCCACAATGGCCTCGAAGTTTCTGCCCCAAACCGTACAATCCAATGAGTGTAAGAGCTTGATGGCTCTATCATGATCATCGTACAGGAGCACGCCCACATTGGCCGTCAAGTTGTTCACCACCACCGTAAACCTCTAAAACATGGCATCAATGGACTCACCGGGGAGATGAGTGAAGTTCTTGTACTCTCTCCGGTAAGTCGCACACATCCGAGCATGAACTTGGGCGTTTCCAACATGAGCTTCCTTCAACACCGACCAGATTCTACAAGCCAAGCTCTTTGTGTGTACCTGATCGAACTCAGGTTGTCATAGAGCACGAAACAAGTAGTCGACCGCCTTGTTGTTGGCGTCGCACATGTCCCTCGTCGTGGAGTGAGGAAGTTCATCGGCTGGACATAGCCTGTGTCCATCGTGACATCCCAAAGAATCTGACCCTTTGCACAGAGGAACGTTGCCATCCGTTACTCCACATCTGGTAGTTCTCTCCATCGAAGTGTGGAGGACCCGAACCCCATTCTTGGTACGCCGTCTTTGGATCTTAAACTAGTTAGAGTCAATAAAGACCCGTAACCAGCTCTGATACAACTTGAAGGACCGAAGCAGCAAACCAGAGGGGGGGGAGTGAATGGGAGCCGATAAAAATTCTATTTAAGAATTCGGCATATGAACCCGATTTCACTCGTGCACCTCCACAAGCTTCTCTTGCCAAGTCCACGCAGCCACTGGAGTGCTACTGAACCTAGGTGCAAGACCCAACCGACAACCACTCGACAACACGCAACAGAAAACAACTCGAGCACCTACTGCCAGAGAAAAAACGGTAAGGCCGGTTTCAGAAACCGGTCAGACCGCTTCAGTGGGACTTGGCCTTTCAACAGGCAGGGGAAACAGTTGACGGTGTATTTTGGTCCACCAAACATGTTCATCACACTTTGGTTTGGATTTGTTTATGGAACTAACCTGCCACTAGGCACACTAATCATATAAGAAGTTCATCTATGTGCATGCATTTGGAAGTGTTGTGTTTATGTAGCAAAACATGGATATAAAGGACGGATTCACAACAAGTTCAAAGGAGCATTTACGGAGTCTTGTTCGTGTTCATGAGCTTGATGAAATCACTTCCAATGGTGGCAAGTACCGAAGTGCTACGTAGGAACACCCCCGGGGATTGAAGCGTAGAAGACCGAACTTCATGCATGGAGAACCTCCATCTTAGACGCGATGATGGCATCGTCAAAATCATACAAGTGCAAGGGGCAAAGTGCATAATCGCCTGAGGACCCACGGTAGTGAAGGGGCGACCGAACCGGGCCGAAATGAGCCTGGGCCGGTCGGCCTAGGCCGGCTGGCCCAACCCACATCCGGTGTCGGTCCGGCCCCCCTTTCCTTGCACCCGAAGGATCTTTAACCCTAAAACCCTGGAGGCGCCGCCATTCGCAGGGGACAGAGCCATTTGCACCAGGAGGCCATCCACAAGCTAGAGAGAGAGGAGGGAGATCTCCGGAGGGGGATCAACCACCTCGAAGTAAGCGCCCACAAGTGGAGAAGAAGGAAGACACCGTCGGAAGGGTGACCATGATCAACAGTGCTATGTCTAGCACCTGGATGGGATAATCTCCTTATTCGTCCATGGGTTGTAATAGACTTGAGATGTAATCATACTTTTTTGGATTATCTATCTATCATCTTGTGTTGAATATACTTTAATTCTTAAGGTTAGCTACCATTCCGTAAAGGGAGTAGAGCTCCAATGCTCCCTTAGATCCATTCAATACGCCGTGTCCATCATAGGTTTAGTCATGAGTACCTTCGCGTAGTGACAGTACGAGAGGAGGGAAAGGGCGAAACCGTGGTCACAAGCCCCGATAGATTAGATTGGTTTTCTTGTTTAAAGCGATTGCATGCTCTAGTATCATAGACCCTTGGGTGAGTGTCTTTTATCTTGATAGCTTAATCATTCTCTCTGGTGTAGTTTAGTTGTTTTCTAGTTTAATCATAATTAGGGTTTGAGTAGATAGAGTGTAAAGGTAGATCGAACGCTTGTAATCCCCTTGCTCCGCGGATTGACAGAATCCCGTGGTGAAAAAGGTGTAGGTCCGTACACTTGTGGATCGTAGAGAGATACGTCTTTTATCCATCAACAAGCCCCTTTTTCTGGCGCCGTTGCCGGGGAGCAAGCTAGTTTACATAGTTTGGTTTGCATTAACTTAGTTTTATATCTGGTTTCTCTTTTGTTTACTAATATCTAACACATATTATCTAGAAAACCACTTTGTTTGTTTTTGTTTTTGTTTTTATCTTGTTGTCTAGATGGCGTTCATCAATCAACCCGTGGAAGAACTGGAGAAATCACTAAGGGATTACGCTAGTCCTCGATGTGAAGACATAAGAGTACAAGAGTCTGATTCGAAGCTCGAAGCGACCAAGTATGAAATCAAATCCAATATCATCGAGATGGTGGCGGCAAACCCGTTTTAAAGGATGGTTATAGAGAACCCATATAGACACATAAGGCATTTCACGACGCTATGCAACACGGTGCGTCAAGAAGAATTAGGTTTAATGAGTTGATCGAACAAGGATGAGGACCATGTGTGGTTCGAGGACCGGTGGATGGTCGCTTCCTTGTGTGATGAGTGATTGACAACGTTGTGTGGACCGATTCTTGGCTAAGTATTGCGGGTGCGAGGTTGCGGCTTGACTCGTGTTGGTGCGGGTGAAGAACAAGCGCGAAAGGTCGTTGCGGGTGAGGCCTCCGTGTGTGGAGAAGACAAGTAGGCTTCGTTCGAGGGACCCGGTGGCCGGCGGGGTCAAGTGCGGGCCGCATGGTGGCATGAACAAGAAGATGAAGTCGTGGACGGTTTCTTGGTAGAGCCTCAAAACCAAGGTCGAGCCGGGACTACGTGGGAGCCGAGTCATGAGTGGAGATTGGCGGAGGCTACACCGAGTTCGCGGGGTTTGCGGTGGTTCACCGTAAAACCACCGGGTTACTCGGTTGAGCCACAAAACCGAGGCCGAAGACTCGACGAGGAGGTGCGGCCACCCGGGCCGGTTCAACCGCCCGGAGAGGGGCGGTCGGACCGCCCGGGGCCGGTCGGATCCACCGGGCCGGTCCTAACCGCCCGTGGGGGCGGTCCGACCGCCCGGCCGCCGCGCCGAGAAGCTTCGAAGCGGAGGACACGCATCGGGATCGCAAGGCGTGCGTCGAGGCTACGCAGGGTGCGGTCGCCGGGCATCCGTCCGATGGTGAAGACATCAAGAATTCCAAATCCGCCCTTGAGGGGCATGTATCCCTAGTTAGTAGAGAGGGGCATTTTAGACATTCGGTTGCCGCCTATATAACCCAAGAGGTGAGAGGTTGGCAGCCAACTCTTGGAACCCTAGCTCATTTCGTTTTTCCATTTTCGTTCTCTATTTTCCCTTGGTTTTTAGAAGGCTAGTTTGAGAGCTTCATGTGAGATCAAGAGAGAGGGATGGATGTTTGGGTGGCAAACTAGACCTTGTACGAACCTTTCATGGCATGTATAGAAGGTTCGGCGTGGTTCTTGATGGTGGTTTTCCCGTCTCTTTGATGTTGATTTTCGGAGCTCTTTTTGGCGGTGTTTTGAGAACGATTTCTTGGGGTTTTTGGTGGGTGTCACGTATGAGGTTCTTGTGCCTCTTTGGCTGGTGACTTTGCCCCCAAATCCCCTTTGAATCGGACTCGATTTGGTGGTTTTTCGAGTTGGGCGAGTTCTTGACCTAGAGAAGCGATTTCTTCGATTCCTCTTGATTGTGAGCGTTTCGGGTCGATTCCTTTGAAGTAGAGGTTGCCCGGAGGTAACCCGGCTATCCCCGAAGTTTGGCTGCAATCCGTGGAGTGATTCGGGAGATTGAGCGCAAGGAAGTTGAGGTTTGACCCGCGGGTTCCTGTTCCGGAAGGGGCGGTCTAACCGCCTGCAGGGGGCGGTCTAACCGCCCGGGTGTTTCCGGGTCAAAGTTTTGTTTCGCCGGATTTTCCTCTGTGAGTTCGTTCGCCTTGATCGAGGAGTGTCCGGGTGAAATTTGGGGTCGTTCTCGTGCAGTTTGCTAGGTGTTCTTGGTTGGAGTTCGTTGCTGGGTACAGGAGGTTAGACCGCCCCAGGTAGCCGGTCTAACCGCCCCTAGGCCCTTGGGTGAAGTTTTGGTTTTCGCCAAGATTTTCTGGTAGCTAGCATGGCCTTGACCAGAGATCTCTGTTGGTGAAACCGTGGTGTGCTTTGGTGCTCGGAAGAGGCGTTTCGGAGGATTTCTTGGTTGCCGTGTGGAGGCGGTCTAACCGCCCCCTATACCCGGTCTAACCGCCCCCTCCGGTTAGCCGGCTTTCGAGTTGTTTCCGCTGTCGGTGCTGCGTGTGTGTTGTGGTTGCTGGTAGAGTTTGTTCCTAGGACCGCAGCACTCCGGTGGCTACGTGGTTTTGGCAAACGGGAGGTAGAAGTGCGGAGCGTGTGATTTCGGGGGTTCGACCGAGCTAGTTCGTCTTGTCGGAGTTCCAATCTCCCTCGAGAAGAATTTTTATCGGCTCCCATTCACTCCCCCCCCCTCTCCGGTCGCCTTATCGGTCCTTCAAGTGGTATCGCAGCCGGTTCGGGTCTTTGTTGACTCTAACCGCCCTAAGATCCAAGGATGGCGTACCGAGAACGGGGTTCGGGTCCTCCACACTTTGATGGAAAGAACTACCAGATGTGGAGCAAGCGGATGGGTGCGTTCCTCCGCGGAAAGGGTCAGACTCGTGGGATGTCACGGTGGACACAGGATATGTCCAGCCGATGGATTTCCTTGCTCCAGGGTCGAGGGACAGATTCGACGCCAACAATAAGGCGGTCGACTACTTGTTTCGTGCTTTGTGTCGGCCGAGTTCGATCGGGTGCACACCGAGCACTTGGCTTGTGGGATTTGGGCGGTGTTGAAGGAGGCTCATGTTGGGAACGCCCGTGTTCGAGCACGGTTGTATGCGACCTACGGAGAGAGTACGAGAACTTCACTCATCTACCCGGTGAGTCCATCGATGCCTTGTTCCGCAGGTTCACGGTGGTTGTGAACAACATGAGGGCCAATGTGGACGTGCTCCCGTACGATGATCATGATAGAGCGGTCAAGCTCTTACACTCTTTGGATCGTACGATATGGGGCGGAAAGTTCGAGGCCATAGTCGAGTCGGAGAGGTACGATACTCTGACGGTGAACGAGCTGTTCTCGAAGCTCAAGTCGGCTGAGGTGGATAGGGGCATGACAGCCAAGATCGAGGGCCCGACTGACTCTCATAGTCTCGCCCTCGTCGGTGGTTTGAAAGGAAAGGCTAATACTAACCCATCCACCGGATGTTTTCTTTGTCCTCTTTGATGTCTATGCCAGATGAGGAGTTCGACGTGCTTGGAGAGGACGAGCTGGCGCTCCTGACGAGGCGGTTCGAGAGGTTGCACGAGAACCGCGTGAACATGAGGAGGAACACGAGGACATGCTTCAAGTGCGGCAAGACTGGACACTATTTCGCCGAGTGTCCGAAGGTGAACAACCACGACAAGCACAAGTTCAAGGACAAGAGGAAGAAGTCCAAGAAGAAGGATCATGAACATGGGAAGAAGGCACGGTCTCGAGAGAAGATGAAGAGATCAAGCGACATCGAGTCTGATTCCGAGGACACGTCTTCAAGCTCGAGTGATGAAGACGAAGAGGATGAGAAGAAGAGGAAGAAGAAGAAGAACCCCGGCAAGTATCTCAACGGCCTTTGTGTGACGGGCCTAAGCCTCGGGGACGACTTCGCGGCATGGCTCGCGGTTCGAGCAGCAAGAGAAGCAGAAGGACGCCTCAAACTTGGATTCCGAGGATGAGGTATGTGATGAGCTATCTTCTTTGCGCAAAGAGAATGAGGAGTTGGTTGACTTGCTTGATAATCGCGATCACATGCTTAGAGAGGCTAAGAAGCTTAGAAAGGAGCTTAGATCTTTGCTCGAGGATGCTAGGACTAGAGTGGCCGAGCTAGAAACACGGTTCTTGATAGCAAGCTTGAAATTGATTCGCTTAAGGCTAGCCCCGTTGTTTCGATGAAAATGATTGTGCCGATTGCTCGCTTTCCTAGCCGACTTGACCGATCTTAGGGAGAAGTATGCCTCCAAGTGTGAGGAACTAGATGTGCTTAGGGTTGAATTGGCTGAGCTACAATCTAGACCCACTTTGCTTGGTGCTTGCACTTCTTGCCCCGGTTTGCATGAGAAAATTGTTGAGCTTCGTTCTCGCATTGGTTCGCTAGAGGCCGATTTGAAAGTGCCTATTCCTACTTCTTGTTCTACATGTGAGTTGCATGCTATGAAGAATTTGGATCTTGCAAAATGTGTTGGTCGCTTGCAAGATGAGAATGATAAGTTGCGTGAAGCGCAGAGTTGGTTGTCGAGTCAAGAACCTCAGCTTGGTATGATGATTGCTAGCTGTAAGCGCTTTGATGGTTGGGTTTTGGGATTGGATAAGGTTGGTGAGGGCAGTGGTGAGAGAGAAAGGAAATTTGGGAATGTTTCAGTTCCACCACAACCCACACCCAAAGACAAGTTTGCATCCAAGCCAAACCAACCTAGTGAAAAGCCTAGTGAGAAACCAAGTGAAGAGTCTCACCCCAAGCCTAAGCCCAAACCAATCCTTTTCCATTGTGAGTTTTGTGGGAAGGATGGTCACAAGAGAGAGTTTTGCTATAAGAGAAAGAGAGAGGCGAGAATGGCTAAGGAGTGGGCGAACAAGGACGGTACCACCCTTCTCATGGTGTGCTCCGAGCCTCATATGCCACCGCCTAAGGGAAAGGGCTTTGTGTGTAAGGATCCGGCATGGGGATATGAGAAATCCCGTAGCCGCAGGTGGTGGTCCGGAGAGGGCGGTCGACCGGCCCGGCTAGGCGGTCGGGACCGGCCCCCGCCCGGGGAAGGGCGGTCGACCGGCCCGGCTAGGCGGTCGGGCCGGCCCTCCCCGCATTTCGGCGCTTCCGTTTCCGAGGTCGTGATGTTGGTGGTTTCGGTTCCCTTGGTCATGGTGCGGATGGTAGACACTTTGAGTCCGGTGGCGTTGAGTTTGTCGGACGTTCTCCACCTCGTGATCAATACGAGTTTGGGAGAGGTCGCAGTTTTGAGTCTCAGAGGGGCTACGGACCATGCTTTCCCTTTCGTGGTACTCGTACTCCTTCAGTGAGACGGGAGTGGTGTTCCCATGGTGGTTCCAGGTTTGATAGGTTTGACAGGATGGATCGCTGTATTGATAGGCAGGGTAGGATGAATGTTGCTAACCCCACTTTTGAGGAAATGGCCCGACACTGGTTTCACACCTTTGGGACTAACCCCAGTGTTGAGTCATTTGCTCGTTCTTGCTCTTGGTTTTGAGTTGCAGGTGGGAGGCCCGGAGAACATTTGGTTGATATCGGGGGTGGTTCTTCGGCCTCATACCCCGGTGGTGACATGTAGGTACATCACTTTCGGGGATGGTGGACAAGGATGAGTGAATTGTGAAGAAATGATAAAGGTAAGTGCTTTGTGACCTTTGAGTGTGTGGCCTTGGTCAAGCCACTTGGTTTGTTTTGCTCCTTCTCTATATCATGTGTGTAGGGTGAGCTTTGTATGCTCTTTGGCCCTAGTGCATGTGTTTAGGGGGAGCTTGTGAGTTTTGTGCTCCTTTGCTCTTTTGCCGGTGGTGTCGAGCCCTTTTTGCCTCCCCTCGAGGAGCCGGTCTTTTGTGAGCTTTGTGTGTCCGGTTGGTTTCCTAAGTTGGTGGTGAAGCTCCTTGTGTAGCATATGTATAGCTTTCCTTTGTGCATTTATTGCATTTGGCATGGCATGTGTAACATGATGTATAGGCATCCTTGTATCTTAGATTGCATGCATTTTGTATCATATGCATTTTTAGGGAAAGCTTCTCCTATATACAATGTTTACCATGGGTTGCTATATATGTTCTTGTGAGCTTGTTTGATATGCTACGGTTAGTTTGGCTTAGCTCTTGATGATCTTGATGAATGATCCATGGTTGATGGCTAACTTTTGAAAAATGTCACATACATGCTCTCTCATGCGTAAATGCCTATATATGATCTTGACATGTTTTAGTGGCTTTGCTATGCTTTCTTTGTGGTTGGATAGCTAGTTTATTGATCATATGGAGCCAAAGGCTCGCTTGCCATCATGAATGTTTAGCCCTCTTGCTTAATCTTGTGGAGGGGCATAAGTTCCTTTTTGTCGCAAAGACATTTCATGTACCATTTACAAATCTGAAAATGAAATGAAAAATGCTTGGAAAATATGTTCCCATGTCATATGTGCTAAAATTAATTTGCTTTGGGTGCTAAACCGTTGCATGATGCCTACCAATGAGAAGTCTCATACATAGAAGTAGGCACATGGCTCGGTGGCTTTGACATGACATGAGGTGCTTTTGGGTGTTTATGATGGTCTTATGATTAGAATGGCTGTCCTAGCATGAAGTTTGAGTGGCTTTGCCATTTTGATATGTTTTGCTCATGTTTAGGTATTTGCTTGTGAGAGAGTAACTTTTCGCAAAATTACTCAAATCCTTTTTAGCCTTGTCCAATGATTGTGAAACTTGGTGATCATGTAGTTAAGGTCATTACGAACCTGTCGAGTATCTAACTTGCTCATTTGGACTTGTGTAGCTCCTTGTGATGAATTTTGTATATTTGAGAAGCTACATGTTGAAAGTTTTTGCATTTTGCCTTGATTCATGCATTGTCAACAAGGGGGAGAAGTGTGTGCATGATTTGGGCACCTGGGAGCTAATGGAAGGTGTCCAAAGTGGTTCGGCAATTTTCAGAGAAGTTTTTGCAGGGCGGTCACATGGGGCGGTCTAACCTCCCCTGGGGCGGTCACATGACCAGGGGCGGTTTAACCGGCCTGTGCAGGCGGTTTAACCGCCCTATGCAGTGTGAGCTTGGTTTGCTCTTTGTCATGCATTTCCAAGTGACCTTCTTGCATGCATTGGTTCAGGGGGAGTTTGCATATGTGCAGGGGGAGCTCTTGTGTGAGTTTTTGGCTCGTGGCCTTGTGTGCTTTTGGTGGTTTTTGCTCTTTGCTTGAGCATGGTTTTGTCTCGGATGTGTCGAGCCGTTGCCCTTGCCTAAGGGGTCCGAGACTTGTTCTTCTTCAAGTGATCTTGCTCTTTGCCTTTCTTTGGCTTTCGATCACTTGTTGGAGTTTTTCTTTTAGTAGTTTATTTTCTTTTCTTTTTCTCCTTGGTTACAAATCATGGGTGTTGTCAATGCACTCATCAAGGGGGAGATTGAGGACCATGTGTGGTTCGAGGACCGGTGGATGGTCGCTTCCTTGTGTGATGAGTGATTGACAACGTTGTGTGGACCGATTCTTGGCTAAGTATTGCGGGTGCGGGTTGCGGCTTGACTCGTGTTGGTGCGGGTGAAGAACAAGCGCGAAAGGTCGTTGCCGGTGAGGCCTCCGGGTGTGGAGAAGACAAGTAGGCTTCGTTCGAGGGACCCGGTGGCCGGCGGGGGTCAAGTGCGGGCCGCATGGTGGCATGAACAAGAAGATGAAGTCGTGGACGGTTTCTTGGTAGAGCCTCAAAACCAAGGTCGAGCCGGGACTACGTGGGAGCCGAGTCATGAGTGGAGATTGGCGGAGGCTACACCGAGTTCGCGGGGTTTGCGGTGGTTCACCGTAAAACCACCGGGTTACTCGGTTGAGCCACAAAACCGAGGCCGAAGACTCGACGAGGAGGTGCGGCCACCCGGGCCGGTTCAACCGCCCGAGAGGGGCGGTCGGACCGCCCGGGGCCGGTCGGATCCACCGGGCCGGTCTAACCGCCCGTGGGGGGCGGTCCGACCGCCCGGCCGCCGGCGCCGAGAAGCTTCGAAGCGGAGGACACGCGTCGGGATCGCAAGGCGTGCGTCGAGGCTACGCAGGGGTGCGGTCGCCGGCATCCGTCCGATGGTGAAGACATCAAGAATTCCAAATCCGCCCTTGAGGGGCATGTATCCCTAGTTAGTAGAGAGGGGCATTTTAGACATTCGGTTGCCGCCTATATAACCCAAGAGGTGAGAGGTTGGCGGCCAACTCTTGGAACCCTAGCTCATTTCGTTTTTCCATTTTCGTTCTCTATTTTCCCTAGGTTTTTAGAAGGCTAGTTTGAGAGCTTCATGTGAGATCAAGAGAGGGATGGATGTTTGGGTGGCAAACTAGACCTTGTACGAACCATTCATGGCTTGTATAGAAGGTTCGGCGTGGTTCTTGATGGTGGTTTTCCCGTCTCTTTGATGTTGACTTTCGGAGCTCTTTTTGGCGGTGTTTTGAGAACGATTTCTTGGGGTTTTTGGTGGGTGTCACGTATGAGGTTCTTGTGCCTCTTTGGCTGGTGACTTTGCCCCCAAATCCCCTTTGAATCGGACTCGATTTGGTGGTTTTTCGAGTTGGGCGAGTTCTTGACCTAGAGAAGCGATTTCTTCGATTCCTCTTGATTGTGAGCGTTTCGGGTCGATTCCTTTGAAGTAGAGGTTGCCCAGGAGGTAACCCAGCTATCCCCGAAGTTTGGCTGCAATCCGTGGAGTGATTCGGGAGATTGAGCGCAAGGAAGTTGAGGTTTGACCCGCGGGTTCCTGTTCTGGAAGGGGCGGTCTAACCGCCTGCAGGGGGCGGTCTAACCGCCCGGGGTGTTTCCGGGTCAAAGTTTTGTTTCGCCGGATTTTCCTCTGTGAGTTCGTTCGCCTTGATCAGAGGAGTGTCTGGGTGAAATTTGGGGTCGTTCTCGTGCAGTTTGCTAGGTGTTCTTGGTTGGAGTTCGTTGCTGGGTACAGGAGGTTAGACCGCCCCAGGTAGCCGGTCTAACCGCCCCTAGGCCCTTGGGTGAAGTTTTGGTTTTCGCCAAGATTTTCTGGTAGCTAGCATGGCCTTGACCAGAGATCTCTGTTGGTGAAACCGTGGTGTGCTTTGGTGCTCGGAAGAGGCGTTTCGGAGGATTTCTTGGTTGCCAGGTGGAGGCGGTCTAACCGCCCCCTATACCCGGTCTAACCGCCCCCTCTGGTTAGCCGGCTTTCGAGTTGTTTCCGCTGTCGGTGCTGCGTGTGTGTTGTGGTTGCTGGTAGAGTTTGTTCCTAGGACCAGTAGCACTCCAGTGGCTACGTGGTTTTGGCAAACGGGAGGTAGAAGTGCGGAGCGTGTGATTTCGGGGGTTCGACCGAGCTAGTTCGTCTTGTCGGAGTTCCAATCTCCCTCGAGAAGAATTTTTATCGGCTCCCATTCACTCCCCCCTCTCTGGTCGCCTTATCGGTCCTTCAAAGGACCAAGACTCGGCTTCTCTGGTGACGTACTCTTGCATACATTTTTGTTTTCCCTAACCCCTAGTTGCATGCAACACATCCAAATATGTGTAGATGGGGATCTCATGGAGAAAACACTCACAGAATCCGCCCAACTTCTACAAAAAATTAGTAAAGCGGCTGCCATGCGAAGATATTGGGAAACAAGACTTGCGGGAGAGCCGGAACATAATTCAAGTAAGAAGAAGTGTGCTGAGAGCTGAAACATAATTCGATGTGAAGAGGCAACCCCGGAAGTCACAAAAGAGGAGCCAATTACGGAAAAGCTTGAAGAAGAACACATCAAGTCAAGAACTACCCCGAGCGTTGACTTCACCGCATCGAATGAAACAAACAAGAGAAGCATGTCAAGCGCGAAGCCACTAAGGGAGCTCGGACCAATGGATTGGGTTCCAATCGATTACGGAGAAATATTCGACAAGAGAAGAACATTCCCTAATCAAAAGGGGGTGGCAAGAGCATTGGAAGTGGATTTCCCACCGGAGAAGAAAGCGGAAGATTCATACGACCTTGAAACCACCGGTGACATCTTTCAAAAGCTCTTTGGAGATGACGAAGTGGATCCGAAACACATAGCCGAGGTGAAAAGAATCATGGGGATCAAGCCAGAAGCATCGCCATATGCTCGCCTCGCCGAAGATTACGCGATAGGATTCGAAGAAGAAGAGAAGACGGCACCACACTTGAGTTGCGAGATCAACGGAGTTCAATGCAAAGCTTTATGCGACATCGGAGCCCAAGTAAGTGCCCTATCTTCTAAAATTTACAATAAAGTTCAAGACCACAACCTAGACTTAGCTCCAATATCAGCTAAATTAATCATGGGAGATGGTAGAACTATCAGACCTCTAGGTATTGCTTGCAACATGAATGTATAAATCTCTGGAAAATTTATACCAACTGATTTCTTTGTAATTGATGCTTACCATAGTAATCATGATCATATAATCCTAGGTAGTCCCTTTCTTAAGTTGGTTGATGCCGTGTTGGATGCTAGAAAAGGCAAAGTAACAATGAACCTTAATGGAAAGAAGTACACTCTTTTCTTTTCATTTCTAAACACCCTACTCCCTTTCCTCCCGAAGACGAAGAAGTAGAGGAGGTAGCTAGTCTTTGTTTTGTTGAAAGCCTTAGAGACATGCTGCAAAGAGTGATGGAAAATCAAGTTAATGATCAACAAGACGAATAGCTAGAAGAAGCAACAAAAGGCTTAGAACCACAAGATAGAAGCGTGGAGGAAGAAAAATTCGAGGACATAGGAGAGATTAAACCCGAGGAGCCACAAGTGCCCAAGGTAGACCTTAAACCTTTGCCTAAAGGATTAAAGTATGAATTTTTCGGCCCATACAAAACTTATCCAGTCATTGTGAGCAACGAGTTGAGTCCCGAAGAAAATGAGGAGTTGCTGATTTTATTTAAAAAACATAGGAAGGTGATTGTATATTCGATTAATGATCTCAAAGGTCTTAGCCCAACCTTTTGCACTCATCGTATACCAATGGAAGACCAATGTAAGCCCGTAGTGAACCACCAAAGGAGGCTAACTCATGCCATGCGAGAGGTAGTGAAGAAAGAGATCATCAAGTTACTTGATGCCGGAATCATCTACCCGGTTCCGCAAAGAGAATGGGTGAGCCCGGTACATTGTGTACCAAATAAAGGAGGTTTAACCGTGTTAAAGAATGAGAAAAATGAGTTGATACCGCAAAGAACTGTGACCGGGTGGCGGATGTGTATCGATTATCGTAAGCTTAACAAAGCGACAAAGAAGATCACTTCCCCCTACCATTCATCGACGAGATGCTCGAGAGATTAGCAAACAACGCTTATTTTTGCTTTCTCAATGGATACTCGGGGTTCATGCAAATTCCCATTCACCGGGACGATCAACACAAAACAATGTTTACATGCCCTTATAGAACGTTTGCATATAGAAGGATGCCCTTCGTTCTATGCAACGCTCCGGCCTCTTTTCAACGTTGCATGATGGCCGTATTTTCGGAATTCATCGAAGAAATTGTCGAAGTATTCATTGATGATTTTTTCTTTTATGGGAAGTCATTCATGGATTGCTTGGCAAACTTGGATAAGGTCTTCACGAGGTGTGCGGAGGTAGACTTGGTGTTAAATAGGGAAAAGTGCCACTTCATGGTTAAGAAAGGCATAGTGCTCGGACATGTTATATCCGAGAGAGGCATTGAAGTCGATAAGGATAAGGTAGAGATGGTTGAGCAACTCCCACCTCCGACAGATGTTATGTCCATGAGGAGCTTTCTAGGTCATGCCGGATTTTATAGAAGATTTATGAAGGACTTCTCAAAGATCACTAAGCCTTTAATGCATCTCCTTCAAAAGGATGTGGCTTTCGACTTTGATGAGAAGCGCCTAGCGGCATTCTGGACCTTGAAAAGTCCGTTGGTGAGTGCTCCCATTATTCAACCTCCGGATTGGAGCCAACCTTTCAGGATCATGTGTGATGCAAGTGACTACGCCGTAGGTGCGGTTTTGGGTCAAGGAAAGGAAGGCTGAGTTCACGTCGTTTACTACGCTAGCAAAACTCTTAATGAGGCACAATTAAACTATGCTACTACAGAAAAGGAGTTGCCAGCGGTGGTATTCGCCTTCGAAAAATTCAGATCTTACAACGTGAACTCGAAAGTCATTGTTTACACCGATCACGCAGCCATCAAGTATCTCTTGGCTAAGAAGGATGCTAAACCACGTTTGATCCGTTGGATCCTTCTCCTCCAAGAGTTTGATGTTAAAATTCGTGATAAGAAGGGGGTGGAGAATGTTGTCGTCGATCATTTGTCTAGAATGAATCGTGGACAAGATGATAAAGAGCCCACAGAAGACAAGATGAGAGATGACCACCTCTATCGAATGCTCGATAAAGATACTTTGATGATTGATATCATTCGAGTAATTCAGAAGATGCCTCTCGATCTTCTAGATAAAAACTCTCAAAGGAAGATAATCTCCAAAAGTAAGAAATACTTTTGGGATGCACCTTACCTCTTCAAACTTGGCAATGATGGAGTCATGAGAAGATGTGTGCCAAGGGAAGAGAGGCTAGAAATTTTGATAAAGTGCCACTCGGCGGAGTATGGTGGACACTATAGCTATTTTAGGACCCAAGCAAAAGTGTGGTCTAGCAGATTCTATGTGCCGGAGATGCATGAGGATACTAAGAGATATGTTGCATCATGCCCCGAATGCCAAAGGACTGGAAACATCTCTCAAAAAAATTCTATGCCTTTGAAATACAATCTACAAATCGATTTATTCGATGTGTGGGGTATAGACTTCATGGGGCCTTTCAAAAACTCACACGGATATGAGTATATTCTAGTCATGGTTGATTATGTATCCAAGTGAGTAGATGCTATGCCATGTCGTAAAGCTTCCACACAGGAGTCCATTACTATGATCAAGAACGTGATTTTTCCTCTTTTCGGTACACCGAGAATCTTGATGAGTGATGGAGGAACTCACTTCACCGGGAAGAATTTCAAAAAAGTGCTTGTCCAAGTTAGGAATTGAACATAGGGTCTCTACGGCCTATCATCCACAAACCAACACACAAGAGGAAACATCGAATAGGCAATTAAAAAGCTTTCTCAACAAAACCATAGAGAAGGGAGGCAAGAATTGGTCAAAGAAATTAGACGGGGCTTTGTGGGCTTATCGAACGGCGTTCAAGACACCGATAGGTATGACCCCTTATCAATTCGTCTATGGGAAATCTTGCCACCTTCCGTTTGAGTTGGAACATAAAGCCTACTGGGCGATTAAAGAGATGAACCTTGATCTCGATGCCGCGGTGGTGAAACGAAGAATTCAAATAAGCGATCTAGAGGAGATGAGGTTGGAAGCATATGAAAATGCAAGCATATACAAAGAGAGAATCAAAAGATGGTATGATAAAAGGTTGAAAAAGAAAGAGTTTAAAGAAGGAGATAAGGTCCTCCTCTACAATTCGAGGTTTAAAACCTTCGGAAAGGGGAAATTGCAAAGCAAGTGGGACGGACCTTATGTTGTGCATTCGGTGCTCTCCAACGGAGCGGTAACCATTATGGATGTGAAAGGTGATCAATTTAGGGTGAATGGTCAATGGATTAAGGTTTACTAATAACCGACGTTGTGCCCCTTCACCATGGAAGACGATCTCGAACGTCTGGCCTAGGACAAAAAACAAGGCATGGATTTTTGTAAATAGTTTTTCCATTAATTTTTTGGAGTTTCTCGTGAAGATTTACTGGGCCAACCTTTTCCCATAGGCTGAGAAAGCGAAAAAAGGGCGGTACACAGGAAACCGGATCGGACCGGCCCCCGGAATAGGGTGGGCCGGCCGGCCCAGTCCGATCGGCCCAGGTGAGCCCCGACGGCGTTTCGCCCCGGTTTTTCCCCGGATTGCTCCTTTTCGACTTCCTTCTTCGGTCTGAAAATTTTAAGGGAAGTTTGAATAAGGGAATTGAGGTTCCTAGGGTTTTCCTCTTTGGATTATTTATTTGGGCGGATTGGGTGCTCGGGAATCCGTCCCATCAAGCATACTTTTGCACCCACGCAGCAGCCATGGCGTCACCGAGGAGCTTAGAGTTGAAGCAAGGCGCCGAGGAGCCATCGATGGAGGAGGTGAAGTGATGCGAGCTCTAGCTACTCGTCGAGATCAAGAGGACCGCCCGCATCCTTTGTGGAGGGTGTGTCCCGACCGGAGCTATCACTTCTTGCAACCCCGTCGAGGAGGAGAAGGTCCCTACTCCCGTTCGAAGGTCGGCGCGCATCCAAGGCTTGAAGTGAAAGGACTACAAGGAGCTGTCGCCCGAGCCTAAGGACTATGGGGATAGCGACTACTCAGACGATCGTAGCCCGTGCTCGTGGGCGGCCACCGGAGGAGATGATAATGATCTTTACATTTGGGAAGAGGTGCCCAAGGAGAAGACTCCCGAAGGCCCCAACGGCGGCGGCAACGACGACGGCGGCGACGACAATGGTGATGGCGACGATGGCGGCGACAATGGCGGAGATCCTGGCGATGACGACCCTTTTGGTATGCATCTGATGTGTTGTGCGTCTTGCCGTCACTCCATCTCGGAGCTCTACGCAATGGTCGATGAATGTTTCCAGGACATGGAGGCGATGAGGCAGCGTATGGAGGATTTGGAGCGCGTGGTCGAAGATGACTACAAGTTCCTGAACCGCAACGTGCGCAAACTTTTTGGCATGGTCGGGAACATGAGAGGCAAGTGGTGCAATAGTTGCGGAAAGTACCACTAGGTTTAGTTTTCCCGCTTAGGATTTTTGTAAGATAGGACGAGGACGTCGTATGATTTTTGCATGGGGGAGAGCTAGCTAGCTAGCCTTTTAAATTTTGAGCTTTAAGTTTAGTTTTCCTCGGTTTAGTTTTCGAGAGAGTCTTAGAGTTTAAGAGTCTTTAGTTTTTGAGCGTGTTTTTAAATTTTTGCAAGTTTGAAGTGTCTTAATTTAGTGTTGAGTCAAAGAAAATCAAATCAAAATAGTCCTTTAAATCTTGTGTCTTGTGTGATGCTTATCTTTATTAACTTGTTTGTTTATCTTTAATTCTTGATATATGAACATAAGTGTGTGGTTTGAAAAACGTTTATCGTGGTGCTTAGTGGAATTGCTACCTCTAAAAGTACACATACCACACTTCGATCTTGAGCTTCACATGTTGGTTGTGCTATGTTCAATGCTAAAAGTTGGAGGATTTCAGTTCTGAAAATTATCTAAAAACCTTGTAATAAAGGTTAGCAAAACCTCTTTTTCCAAGTTGGGAGTAAAACAAATCCTATACAAAGCCAATTAATTTTTTGCTCCACCATAAGTGTGATTAGCACGATGAGTTGGGCTAGGATCCTTCTCTCTTTGGAGTTTTAATTTCGAGCAATCATCATGTCCTTGTGCTTATCTTTTGTTGCTAGCCTCGTCATGTATTCAGTAACGTGACATTCACATCGAAAGTCCCATACATCGTCGAATCCCATACCCAACCCTATACATCTCTTTTGTACATCACATTCCTTGAACACAACCTACTTTCAAAGTTTCGTCTCGTCTCTAGCATGGTTTATTTAAAATTTCAGATTGTATGCATGTAAGAAAGAGATGAGTCGAGAGCTTTGAAAAGATGTCAAGTGAGGGAAAAATAAAGAGAAAAGTATGAGTATGGAAAAATGAAAAAAAATAGAAAGTAAAGAAAGAGAAAAATATGAGAATGAAAGAATGATCATTGGCTTTGAAAGTTAAACAACCATTAGAGGAAGTTCTTAGTTTGACAATACTTGTGTTGATTGCGCTAGCCCTACCTATAGCTACACTTTACATTATATGAGAGACTTATGGGAGGTGAGAGTTTTATAAAACTGGTTTAGGATAGGCACCTCATATGAGTGACTTGAGAGAACTTGGAGAAATGTTTTTGTCTAGTACTTGTTGCAGGGATTTTGTTTTTGA
This sequence comes from Cenchrus americanus, assembly GCA_947561735.1. Classification (NCBI taxonomy): domain Eukaryota; kingdom Viridiplantae; phylum Streptophyta; class Magnoliopsida; order Poales; family Poaceae; genus Cenchrus; species Cenchrus americanus. The sequence continues at coordinate 165,121,352 of OX387245.1, forward strand.
AAATCATAAAAACCCTCTGATGGAAGCAAAAAACTAAGCGTGGCTGAGATTGAAGGATTCGAGCAAAGAGTTTGAGTTGTGGGGTAAATCTTGACATGGCAAAGGTTCTAAACGCCCATGTTTATGTTTGATGATCATTACTGTTGACGGTTAATAGTTGTATCAAAGTTCGTTTATACTTGCAAGCGGACAAATCTCCCGTCGTAGTCAAGGGACCCTTCTTCCCTCGAGTGGTGAACCCAAGGTATCAAATCCATGGAACAAATGTGCGACACAAAAGATGATCTAGTAATGCCAAGTTACTTCAATCTTTGATAGATAAAACCCTAATGTAATCTAACATAAGAATCTACATAAGAACGAATCTAATCTACTAAAGACCGGAGATAACAAAGATAAAGGGGGTGGATAAACCGGTCTAGAGAGATCGGGTTGAGCCTTTTGTTGAAGTTCCAAGCGAAAGAAGAAGTAGCAAATCGAATCTCATTAGAAGCCTCTTTAAATCGTGGTATCCCGTCTGACTCCGAAAACTCCCGCCTTTCAGAGCCCCCGTTCTGTCACAACGTACTCCTATTCATGCGGGTAGACTAGGGGGAGTCCATGGACAAGTCGAGTTCTTGCTGAAGGTCAGGCGTGCACCTCTAGTCACCGCGGCTACAAGAACACCCTATGTGATCTATCTCGAGAATAGATTTAGAATAAGCAAAGTCAATCGAAAAACGAAGACTTCGAAGAAACACTTGATCGCTAGAAATCGGATTCAACTTGATAATTCAACTAGTACAATGATACATGAACAAGATCACCACCGGGATCCTACCTTGGTCTTGCTCCTAGCTCCGGGAACTCCGACGTGGTCTTCCTTGCAAGGTTCCCACGTCGGCTAGGGAAACCCTAGTCAACTAGCTCGACCCTCTCCTCTCCGAGATGGTGTCCCTCTCTTCTCTACTCCTCAGCGGTCGTTGACGAATTCTTCCCTGCGTGGCTCTCGACCCCGGGGCTATAAATAGCCGAAATGGCGGCTAGGTCAAACGGGGAGGCAAACGGACCCTGGACTGGGCTGGGCCGGCCGGCCTGGGCCGACCGGCCTGGGCCCATCTAGTCCCAGTTACCTGCCTCCTTCCTGTGGCATCGGTTCCCAAGTCTTCTAGATCCTTCCCCCTTTTGCATGTGGACGTAGATCCTTGTCCCGCAAGATTCGACACTTTTCTGGGTAGGTCCTCGAACTTTGTCATCTTCTCGGGTTTGGTCCCTCGGCTTCTTGGAGTCAAGTTTGCTTCATTGCATGACTTGTACAGGGCTTCAAGGTCTTGTCACAAGGTGCTTGATGAACTTATCCCGGAAGTCTTGCTTTCTATGTCAAAACCCTGCATAAACACTAAACTCCAAAACTGACATGCACGAATGAACTTGTCATACCAAGGGGGTTAGTACCAATGGATAAAGTATAAAACTCATGTCAACACCGAAGGTAAACTCATGCTTAAACCTTGCTCGTCCTCGAGTAAGCCTTTGATGGATATTATCATTGCCCTTAATTGTTTAAACCTTGCACTTGATCACACATGAGAAAACATAATGCTCTCAAAATTTTAATTCATTAAAGTTCCATAATGCACTAACCTTCATCTCTACAGAGGGTAGATTCTAATTAAGCTTATCCCAGAAGTATTAACATACTCCAATGTTTAAATAGACCTCAGAAATTTTGAAATAAAGAACGAGATGAAAAAGAGCTAAACCAAGTTCACAAATTTAAGCCATCTTTCATATTGCTCATGAACTCTCATCTCACTTTGTCTCCATAGCCTATTTATTCTACTCCTTTCCCTCTCATAACATGTATATGTGGTAGGCTTTATATGGAGTTTTGGGAAAGTTTAGTCCTACCAAGATATTATAAATGAGATGCTGACAAAACAAGACAAGCTTCTCATGGTCTTACCGAGACTCGTCAAGAAGGTCATTGGAAAATAATGTTATATCAAGGAGCGGAAAGAGAAAAGTACACACACTCGAGAAAGGTGGACATGTGCAAATGGTGAAGAGTGATCCCGAGGCACAAAGGAAGTCCTCGTTATCGGATTGCACATGGTTGGAAAATGAGTATGGATCATTTAATCTTGAAGCCTTGAAATTCCTAATGCACTTTAGAGAACCGGGGAGTTCACTTTATTTTATTTTCACGCAACTCATATTTTTCTCTTTCTCTTTCTCATTGTTTTTAGATTTGCTCCCATTGAACTCTAAAATTACATTGTACCTACCTCCTCCCCCATGCTTAGACGTTGCTCATCCTCGGGCAAAGAGGTGATAGAGATAAGGTAGGTACCTGGAATACTTTTCCTTTGGAGAGATACTTGAATTCTTCAATGTTGGCACCGTCTTGCAATCTTCCTTGAATTGATGATCCATCCTCAACGATAGGTTGTGGTCTAGGAGGTAATCACAAATATGATATTTGGTTTTAAGGGTGGATATACGGCGAGATTTGTGAGATCTCCAATGTAGGGATACACAATGCACGGATAAGGGGCTAGCAATAAGATAGATACGCAAAAACGGAATGACCAGCTTCTTAGTCTCGGGCCAGAGAAATCATGGCATGCAATAAGTCACTCAAAAATAAATCTTGTACTCAAATATATATAAGGCTTTGGATAGGTAGAGCAACACACAAGTGATATTCATAACAAGGTTAGCATTACTTTTAGAATAAAAACCATCTTTAATCTACCTAAAACTTGAGAGGACATAAAACACTACGGGTCTTTATTTTAATCATAACCTCCGCTAAAGATTAAGCTAGCATTTAGATAAATTCAGAATTGTATTTTAAGAGAGCACTAGCTTAAACATGCATAAATCAAATACAAAGATAAACAAAGCGGCAATTATAATCATATATCATCATGACACAAATTTCATAACTTTTCCAAAGGTATGAACAAGGCGGTGTCTTTATTAATGATGAAAACTAGTTGAAGTACATGCTGAAAATAAAATAACACACTTGCTGAAATTTAAATTAAAACTGAAAAATACTACACAAACACAAGCTGAAAATTACAGAAAAAGGTAAAAGAAAAGAAAACTAAAGCTCCTGCTTCTTCTTAATCCTCCGTCGGTGGTTGGTATTGATGATCTTGGTAGTTGTACCCTTGCTCATAGTAGGTTTGGACATCCCCTCCAACGAATTGTTCCAGCGGTACTAGGTGAAGACGCCCAAGCTCATAGGCAAAATTTGCATTGTCTTCACCAAGTTGAGCCGCGTTGGTTTGGATGGCTGCGACGTTTTGCATGTTTCTTGCAGCATACCCTCCAATTATGGCCATGCATTGTTGTGGTTGGGGGTATTGTGCGTAGGGCTCAACAAAGGTTACATTGGCCACCACATAATTTTGTGGGGGCATGGCTGGACCACTCCCCCGTGCTTGCATTGTTGGCCCTCCGCAATAATTTCGCGGAGTAGGGATTCCTCCGAATGGTGGCACATAGTTTGGTTGTGCACCACCCTATTGCGCGGAGGAAGATCCCTTCTCTACAATTCTTCCTTTTTTATTTTTCCTTGCCGGGACAAGGAGTCCCTCCTCCAAACAATCTTCCTCCCTTGAATGAAAAGCCTAAGTGTTGAGTCCGGAAGGGGTAGGTTCACCTTGGCCACATGAAAGCCTCCTCTCTCATCTCCACTAATATATTTTCCTTGCCTCAAATACTCAAATCTGAGAGGGGTTCCACGTAAAAGATGTTCGGGATTCCTTGTAATCCCTGGCCTTAGGGAGATGGCCAACATAGAGAGGTATCACCCCGAACCAATATCTCTCGATCCCGATGTTGCCTCGCAACTCCATCGATTCATCATAAGGTATGAGGGGTCTATTGGCTGCTTGGAAATTAATGCCGAGTAGAGCCAATTCGACTCCATGTCGGTCACCTTCATCTCGCTCATCCTCCCCATAATCCTCTTGCACATCCAAGAGTGAAATACTTGGATAATGGGGTTGCGGATGGAATTGTGTTGTTGGTGGGCTTCTCCGGAGATTAAATTTGAAAACCCGTCTATCGTATGGACCTCCCTGGGCGCACTACCTCGATGGGTACCAGGACCAACTACTCGGTGGGCCCCTAGGACTACTCGACTTGCGTTGCACGACACCTGCTGCCGTGAAGCACAAGGACTACGAAGGAGAAGTACTCAGATAGGAAGCTGTACATGTCCCGCACTGTATAGAGGACTCCTAGACGTACTCGACTAGTACACTCTCCCTGAACCGACTTGTAATCCTGCCTCCCGGACTATATAAGTTGAGTCTGGGACCTCTCTCTCTCTCTCTCACAGCTTAAGATTGCATCATCTTGTAATCGCACCCAATCAATCCAGAGCCACGCAGCATACAGGACGTAGGATATTACGCACTTCGCGGCCCGAACCTGTCTAAATTGTGTACCACGTGTCTCTTCCTTCGAGTTACCGATCTCGGCGAGGCCACATTCATCTACTTCGGGTACTCCCCTTAGTAGGTTGCCGGTCTAAAACACTGACAGCTGGCACGCCAGATAAGGGATCTCGCCTGAGATCACATGGCGAACTCAACGGCTTCCATCTACATCAAGCCAACCGTCGCCTTCAACCGCGGCGACACCTTCGTCTTCGGTGCCTGGGTCTGCACTGCTGACGGCGCCGGATTCTTCCAACGCCGCTTCACCATGCCACCCAACCCGGAGACCGGCCTCGTGACACTTCCCGAAGTAGTCACGGGGGAACTCGCCGGCAAATTCAGCGAAATTTCTCTTTTCGACCAACACGTCGACTTCGATTTTGGATCCACCTCCAACTCGAGCTCGACGTCCTCGTGGGCTATCGTATGTGAGCCGGCTACTCAGCCATCGCATGTGGACACCCCACCCCGCGAGCGCTTCACACGTGGCCCCCGCAACGTCAGCAGGGCCCACACGAAGGCTCCCACTACACACCAGGCCGGCAAGGAACCCGTACCCAAGTACGACTCGGACACCAACACCGCCCCCGGCCACGCCTCGGACTCCAACCCCCTCTTCGGTTTCTACTCGGACTCCGCGTACGAGTTCGACTTCGGATGAGACCCTGAGGAGCCCGAGTCCGAGGACAACTCTACAGAGCAACCCATGTCAGGACCGGCTTCCGGGCTGGTTATAACATCTACACCCGCCGGGAGATTCGTCTACTGGCCGGACCGCAAGCCCGCTGACCTGACAAAGGGGAACTCGCGCCGTGTCGCCTACGTCGACACACTTCCCTTCCAGGAGGGAACACCGCTTGCTCCAGCTGGGGAGCACACTCCTACAGAGGTGGCAACCAGCGACTCCAGCCTTGGCTCTCCCGACCGGCATGTCTTCATGACTACCAACGAGACGCCAGGGCCCTTAGGCATGGTCCTTGACCAATACCTCGAGGACATCTCAGCGGAAGAGTTGTCCACCGACGAGCCCGCCGACGAGACCGCCACCAACAGAGACGCCAGACGTGAATGCAACAGAAAGCATAAAGAACGGCGCCATCGTCTCCGCAACTCCCTCCCCATCTGCAACCTCGCTGAAGCACTCGACCAAGTTGAGAGCCGGGTACACACTACCCCAGAGCAATGCCTCATGTCTATCACTACGATAGCACGTCAGGCCCTGGGAATGCGCGCAGGAAAAGTCGTCCCCAAGCTCGCGGAAGAGGCCTACTTCATGCGAGTCAACACCAGGGTCGCTCAACCACCTCCCGTCAGGAACCGCGACAACGAAGCAACCAGTCGCAGTGCGGACCTCGGTCGTAACCGTACCCGAGCTGAACTGTTGGCCAATCCCAACCATACTCGCACAACGGCCGGCGGACCCTCTGAAGGTGGCAACAGCGCTGCAGCTGCTGGTGGCGATCGTGAGATCGTCCCTCATCTCGACCCTAGCGGCGGAGGCAGCGACAGCGGAAGCTCCAACCACAGGTCTAACAGGAGGGCCGGTGGCGGAGGCGATCGCAGTGGCCGAGGCCACGCGAATAGCCACGCCTCCGGAGCCTTACAGGGCGGCTTCGACGCCCGCCAGAAGATTGAAGAACTACGACGCAAGAAGGCTTCCACGTCAAGCGACAACGACAGCTTCCCTGCCTTCTCTGCGCGACTTCGCAACCTCCTCGTCCTAGAGAAATTCAGCCTATGGGAATCACCAAGTACGACGCGAAGTAGGACCCTGTGCAGTGGCTCAGATGCTACGCCCTCTCCATCGAAAATGCTGGTGGCAACAACGACACCAAGTGCCTCTACTTCCCCTTCTGCCTGGAACACGCACCTCTTACATGGCTCGAGTCACTTGAGAAGTACTCCATCGACAAGTGGGACCAGCGGAAGGAGCAGTTCACCAGCAACTTCGTGGGCGCAATGGGCCACTCTGGTACTCTCATGGACCTGGCCATGGTGAAGCAGGAACAAGGCGAGACCCTTCGCAAGTACATGCGGCGCTTCTTCGACAAGCGCGCCACAGTAGTCGATGTCTCTGACAAAGAAGTCATCGACCTCTTCCAAGACGGTCTCTACCACTGTCGTACCTTCGAAGACTTCGGCCGTCGCCACCCAAGCTCCATCACCCACCTCAAGGACATGATCACGTCTTGGGTCGATGAAGAAGACAAGGCCAGTGCCAAGTACGACGCCATCCGTGGCAAGAGCAAGCAGAACACGGGCGGCGGCAGCAGCAACAATGGGAGCCAAGGCGGTCGCAACAACAACAACTACTCGGGTCCCAACCGCAAGCGCAAGCCAGACAACACTGTCGCGGCTATCCAGTGCCCTGCGAAGGAGAACTCGAAGAAGACCTCCGGTGATTCCAAAGACTTGCTGAAGGAGACGTGTCCGTGGCATCTGGACGGCAACCACACCATTGACCAGTGCTACCAACTCAGGCGAGCACTCAAGGATACTCCGGAGCCACGACACCCTCATGACAAGAAAGGCAAGAAGAAGAACAACGAAGGGAATGGCGACTTCCAGGAACCCGACAAGATGGTCAACGTCCTCTTCGGCGGACTACCCAGCAGGCGGTTCCAAAAGGCTACCCGTCGAGAAGTCATGAGCATTGAACCAGCGGTTCCGACCCCTCTTAGGTGGTCGGAGGTACCCATTGCCTTCTCCCGCGCGGATCAATGGACTAGCTTCTCCGAACCAGGGCGGTTCCCAATCGTCCTGAAGCCAGTGGTCGCGGGCTCCGAGCTCAACAAGGTCCTTATCGACGGTGGAAGCAGGCTTAACGTCCTTTTCACCAAGACCTAGAAGAAGATGAAGCTCGACATCACCCACATGCTCACCAAGAGCACCTCGCCCTTCTACGGCATTATCCTCGAGAACGCGGCTATCCCACTGGGCTAAGTGGTCCTGCCAATTACCTTCGGGGAGTCTCGGGACAACTATTGTACTGAGTACATCAAGTTCGAAGTCACGAACTTCGAGACGTCTTACCATGCCATCCTCGGCAGACCGTCTATTGCCAAGTTCATGGCGGTACCCCACTACACCTACTTGGTACTCAAGATGCCAAGTCCAGCAGGTGTACTCTCGCTGCAAGGGGACTTGAAGATATCGCACGACTGCGAGACGAAAGCTGTGGAGATCGCCTCCACAAATCAAGTACCCAATGCAATGATGGAGATCTATGCTGCATCGAAGAAGCTTGCCCCAACTGAACTCGACATCCCAGAGAAGTCGGATAAAGCTAACAAGCCTCAGCCAGCTGAGGAGGTTCTGGTCAAAACAATTGACCTCGGGACAGGCGACATCAGCAAGACCACCACCATCGGGGCGGGCCTCGACCCCAAATAGGAAGACGCACTCATCAACTTCATCTGGGCTAACCGCGACATCCGACATCTTCGCGTGGAAACCAGCAGACATGCCAGGGGTGTCTAGGGAGTTGATCGAGCATTCACTCAACGTCGACCCTAAAGCTACCCCGAAGCGACAACACCTCCGCCACTTCGCCGATGACAGACGGGACGCCATCAAGAAGGAACTCGCCAAACTACTCGCGGCTGGCTTCATCAGAGAAGTCTTTCATCCTGAGTGGCTCGCCAACCCCGTCCTCGTCCGCAAGAAGAACCCGAACGAGTGGAGGATGTGCGTCGACTACACCAACCTCAACAAGCACTGGCCCAAGGACCCTTTGGGTTGCCGCGGATCGACCAAGTCATTGACTCCACGGCGGGCTGTGACCAGCTCTGCTTCCTCGACTGCTACTCCGGGTACCACCAGATCACGATCAAGGAAGAAGACCAGGAGAAGACCGCGTTCATTACCCCGTTTGGCGCGTACTGCTACATGACCGTGTCCTCCGGGTTGAAGAACGCCGGCGCTCCATACCAACAAGCTATTCAGGCCTGCTTCAAGAGGCAACTCAACAAGAATGTTGAAGCCTACGTGGATGACGTGGTCGTCAAGACCAGAAACTCCAACACGCTCATCGACGACCTTGGAGAGAATTTTGCATCCCTGCGCGAGTACCGCTGGAAGCTCAACCCGAACAAGTGAGTCTTTGGCATACCATCGAGCAAACTACTCGGCTTCATCATCAGCCATCGCGGCATCGAAGCCAATCCCGAGAAGATCTCCGCCATCACCAGCATGAAATCTCCCACGTGCATCAAAGACGTGCAGAAGCTGACCGAGTGCATGGCGGCCTTGAACATATTTATCTCGAAGCTTGGAGAACGGGGGCTCCCCTTCTTCAAATTACTCAAACACCAAGAGATGTTCGTGTGGACTCCAGAGGCGGACCAAGCCCTTGCCCAGCTCAAGGACTTCCTATTGAAGCCACCAGTCCTCACGGCTCCTTGCAAAGGCGAGCAGCTACTGCTCTACCTCGCTGCGACTACTCACGTGGTCAGTACTGCCATCATCGTCGAGCGGCAGAAAGACGGCCACGCCTATCCAGTCCAGCGCCCAGTCTACTTCGTTAGCGTGGTCCTGTCAGAATCTAAGGCACGCTACCAGCCTGTACAGAAGCTTCTATACGCAGTGCTCATCACCTTGCGGAAGCTATGACACTACTTCCAGGACTACTCGATCTCCGTTGTCACTGACTACCCGCTCGGCGACATCCTGCGGAACCAAGATGCTACTGGAAGAATCTCCAAATGGGCAGTCGAACTCGGCGCCCTCAACATCAACTTCAAGCCATGCATAGCCATCAAGTCGCAGGCACTAGTCGACTTCATGGCGGAGTGGCGGGAGAATCAGCTACCCACTCCAACCCAGCGCCCAGAGCATTGGGTGATGTACTTCGACGGCTCACTCAACCTCGAGGGCGTAGGTGCAGGAGTACTCTTGATCTCTCCAACAGGCGAACAACTCAAGTACATCCTGCAGATCTTCTGGAAGGTCTCAAACAACGAAGCCGAGTACGAAGCTCTGCTACACGGGCTCCGCCTCGTGGCTTCACTGGGCATCAAGCGGCTACTAGTCTACAGCGACTGCGCAGTGGTCATCGACCAAGTCAACAAGTCCTGGGACCGCAACAAGGAGAACATGGACGCCTACTACCTAGAAGTCCCGGCTCGACCTTGGTTTTGTGGCTCAACCAAGAAACCGTCCATGACTTCATCTTGTTGTTCATGCCACCATGCGGCCCGCACTTGACCCCGCTGGCCACCGGGTACCTCAAACGAAGCCTACTTGTCTTCTCCACACCTGGAGGCCTCACCGGCGACGACTTTTCGCGCTTGTTCTTCACCTGCACCAACACCAGTCAAGCCACAACCTGCACCTGCAATACTTAGCCAAGAGTCAGTCCACACAACGTTGTCAATCACTCATCACACAAGGAAGCGACCATCCACCGGTCCTCGAACCACACATGGTCCTCAATCTCCCCCTTGATGAGTGCATTGATAACACCCACACGAAAGTAATAATAGATAAAAGAAAAAGAAAAGAAACGAAGAGAAAGAAACTCCAACAAGCGATCGAAAGCCAAACAAAGGCAAAGAGCAAGATCACTTGAAGAAGACAAGTCTCGGACCCCTTAGGCAAGGGCAACGGCTCGACACATCTGAGACAAAAACAAAGCTCAAGCAACAAGCACGAACCACAAAAGCAAAGCACAAAGAGCTCCCCCTGCACACATGCAAGCTCCTCCTTAACCAATGCACCTCCCCCTGGACGAATGCATGCAAACCAGCTCACACCGGTCAGACCGGTCATCACCACCGGTCAGACCGGTGCCTAAGATGTGCACAGGATCAGCACTCAAACCGGTCAGACCGGTGACCTCGACCGGTCAGACCGGTGACAAACAGAGCCCAGAAATGGCTCGAAACCACCTGAAAACCTTCTAAATGCATCTAGCAAGCCATTTCAAGCTCAAACTTCTCCCCCTTGTTGGAAATGCATGAATCAAGCCAAAAATGCAAAACTTTCAACCTAGAGCTTCTCAAATAGACAAAATTCAACAAAGAATGCTACACATGTTCAAATGAGCAAGTTAGATACTCTATAGCTTCGTATCAACCTCAACTACATGATCACCAAGTTTCACAACCATTGGATGAAGCTAAGATGAATTTGGGCAACTTTGCGAAAAACTCGCCTCTCATGGGCAAAGTCCTAAAAATGATCAAAACATATCAAAATGGCAAAGCCACACAAACTTCATGCTAGGACAACCATTCTAATCATACGACCATCACAAACACCCACAAGCACCTCATGTCATGTCAAAGCCACCGAGCCATGTGCCTACTTCTATGTGTGAGACTTCTCATTGGTAGGCATCATGCAATGGTTTAGCACCCAAAGCAAATTAAATTCAGTACATATGACATGGGAGCATATTTCCAAGCATTTTCATCTCATTTTCAGATTTATAAATGGTACATGAAATGTCTTTGCGACAAAAAGGAACTTATGCCCCTCCACAAGATGAAGCAAGAGGACTAAACATTCATGATGGCAAATGAGCCTTTGGCCCCATATTGAGGACCATGTGTGGTTCGAGGACCGGTGGATGGTCGCTTCCTTGTGTGATGAGTTATTGACAACGTTGTGTGGACTGATTCTTGGCTAAGTATTGTAGGTGCAGGTTGCGGCTTGACTCGTGTTGGTGCAGGTGAAGAACAAGCGCGAAAGGTCCTTGCCGGTGAGGCCTCCAGGTGTGGAGAAGACAAGTAGGCTTCGTTTGAGGGACCCGGTGGCCAGTGGGGTCAAGTGCGGGCCGCATGGTGGCATGAACAGCAAGATGAAGTTGTGGACGGTTTTTTTGTAGAGCCTCAGAACCAAGGTCGAGCCGGGACTACGTGGGAGCCGAGTCATGAGTGGAGATTGGCGGAGGCTACACCTAGTTCGCGTGGTTTGCAGTGGTTCACCAGAAAACCACTGGGTTGCTAGGTTGAGCAACAAAACCGAGGTCAGACCGCCTGTTGCCGGTCAGATCTCCCGGGCCGGTCTAACCGCCCAGGGGGGCGGTCTGACCGCCCTGGCCGCCGGCGCCGAGATGCTTCGAAGCGGAGGACACGCATCATGAACTCTCATCTCGCTTGTCTCTCAAGCCTATATATTCTACTCCTATCCCTCTCATAACATATATGCGTGGTATGCTTTATATGGAGCTTTGGGAAAGTTTAGTCCTAACAAGATTTTATAAATGAGGTGTTGTCAAAACAAGACAAGCTTCTCATGGTCTTACCGAGACTCGTCAAAAAGGTCATTGGAAAATAATGTTAAATCAAGGAGGGGAAAGAGAAAAATACATACACTTTAGATGAGTGGACTTGTGCAAATGGCAAAGAGTGATCCCGAGGCACAAAGGAAGTCCTTGTTATCAGATTGCACATGGTTGGAAAATGAGAATGGATCTTTTAAACTTGAAGCCTTGAATGCACTCTTAGAGAACCGGGGTGTTCACTTTACGCATACTCATATATATATATATATATACATATACATATACATATATATATATATTCTCTTTCTCTTATTTCTCATTCTTTTCTTTCTTTCTTTCTTTCTTTCATTCATTCATTTTTTATGAGACTTTCACCTTGGAAGTCACGTACATCGCCTTCAAATTTTTCTTTCATACATTATTTGTTTTTAAATTGCTCCCCTTTGAACTCTAAAACTGCACCGTACCTACCTCCTCCCCCATGCTTAGACGTTGCTCGTTCGAGCAAAGAGGCGAAAAATAAGGTAGGTACCGGAAATAGTTTTCCTTTGGAGAGATACTTGAAATCTTCAATGTCGGCACCGTCTTGCGATCTTCCTTGAATTGATGATCCATTCTCAATGATAGGTTGTGGTCGAGGAGGTAAACACAAAAGATGATATTTGGTTTTAAGGGTGGATATCCGGTGAGGTTTGTGAAATCTCCGATGCGGGGATACACAATGCACGGATAAAAGGCTAACAAAAAGATAGATACGCAAAAACGGAATGACCAGCTTCTTAGTCTCGGGCCAGAGAAATCATGGCCTGCAATAACTCACTCAAAAATAAATCTTGTACACTAAGGTTTATGCACTCAAATATATATTAGGCTTTGGATAGGTTGAGCAACACACAAGTGATATTTGTGACAAGGTTAACAATATTTTTGAGCATAAAAGACATCTTTAATCTATTCATAACTTGAGAGCACATAAAACACCATGGGTCTTTATTTTAAATCATAACCTCCGCTGAAGATTGAGCTAGCATTTAAATAAATTCAGATTTGTATTTTTAAGAGAACACTACCTTAAACATGCATAGATCAATTACAAAGATGAACAAAGCTGCAATTATAATCACATATCATCATGGCACAAATTTTTGTAACTTTTCCAAAGATATAATCAAGGTGGTGTCTTTATTAATGATGATATCAAGTTGAAATACAAACTGAAAATAAACAAACATGCAAGCTGAAATTTAAATAAAAACAGAAAATACTACGCAAACACACATAAGCAAAAGCTGAAAATTATAGAGAAAAAGAAAAGAAAAGAAAACTAAAGTTCCTAAATCTTCTAGTCCTCCGCCGGTGGTTGATGTTGATGATCTTGATAATAATACCCTTGCTCATAATATGATTGGACATTCCCTCCGACGAATTGATTTGGCTCCACAAGGTGAAGGCGTCCAAGCTCAAAGGCAATATTTGCGTTGCCTTCACCAAGTTGAGCTGCGATAGCTTGGATGGCTGCGATGTTTTGGGTGTTTCTTGCAGCATACCCTCCAATTATGGCCATGCTTTGTTGTGGTTGGGGATGATGTGCGTAGGGCTCCGCGAAGTTAGCGTTGGGCACCACATAATTTGGTGGGGGTACCGGTGCACCACCCCCCATGCTTGCTCTTGTGGCCCTCCGTAATAACTTGGCGGAGGAGGGATCACGCCGAATGGTTGCACATTGGGTTGTGCTCCACTCGCTTGTGCGGAGGATGTTCCCTCCTCTACGATTCTTCCTCTTTTGTTCTTCCTTGCAGGGACAAGGAGTCCCTCTTCCAACCAATCTTCCCTCCCTTCGATGAAAAGCCTAAGCCTCTCATTGGGAAGGGGTAGGTTTACCATGGCCAAACGATAACCTCCTCTCTCATCTCCACCAATGTATTTGCCTTGCCGCAAATACTCAATGCCAAGAGTGGTACCACGCAAAAGATGGTCGGGGTTCCTTGCGATCCCCGGCCGTAAGGAGAAGGCCAACATGGAGAGGTAGCACCCCGAACCAATATTCCCTGCCCCCGATGTTGCTTCACAACACCAACGGTTGATCATAAGGTAAGAGGGGTCAATTGGCTGCCTGGCAATTAAAGCCGAGTAGAGCCAATTCAACTCCGTGTCGGTCACCTTCGTCTCCTTGATCCTCCCCAATACCCTCTTGCACATCCAAGAGTGAAATATCCGGATAATGGGGTTGCGGATGCAATTGTGTTGTTGATGGGCTTCTCTGGAGATCATATTGCAAAATCCCGCTAACATGCCCGGTGGCACGTCAACTTTCTCCGGAGCTCCCTTGTGGAATCCAAGTAGCTCCCTAACGTGCTCGTAGGGAACCACTTGTTGGACTCCCTCCAAACGGAATGACAAGCTTTGCACCCCATCATCAAGGATAGGCGGAATAGTCATTAAAATTTCCAAGGCGAACCCCAAGTGGGTGTCCGCCGATACTCCGTTGGAGAACTGCACCCATCCAAGGTGCCCCAACATGTAGTATATGTCGGTGCCAAAACCCAAGGTGTAGAGTGCTTGGTCGTCGAACTCGACGTTGGCACAAGCCTCTTCTCAAGATTAGAGAGCCTCTCCTCCTCCTCCGATGACAAGATGATGAAGCCGTACGAAGATAAATCGGAGTGTAAGGAGGTGGCGCGGTCGAACGGGTCGATCGTCGTGGTGGCGCGGGCTGCTCCTCCGTGTGCCCTCGAGATTCGGTAAACCTCATGGACGTGCTTCTTGCAGCCCTCATACCACCAAGGAGGAGAGCATCGTTCCTCCTCAGTGGTGCCGTATCCGTCTCCATGCTCCGGGGAGACTCGGAAACCGAGTGCCTCCTTGAAGACGTGGTTGATGACGGCTTGGACGACGACGAACTCTTCTTCTTGGAGAAGAGACTTGTGGTTTTCTTCCACATGGTTGCTACACTCTTTTCTTCAACTAAAACTCCGGGTTGCAACCGGTAACAAGGCACTTAAACTCTTTGCTTCGGATGTGGACTTTGAGTGGATTAAGGATGTGGATTTTTCTTGAGCTATCAAGCTTGGGAAGGTTGGCTATGTCTACGGAGGTTTTGAGCACACAAACTTGACCACACAAACAAAGGAAGGAGAGGGAAGCTTGCCTGCAGAAAACGGGAGCCGGGGGGCTCCTTAAGTAGGGGAGGCCGGCCGGCCGGGCCGCCGGGCTCGGGGCCTCGGTGCACCTCCCCGCCTCGTCTTTCTTCCAGCACGATAATTTCGCCTCTGCAACTTTCCTGCCCGTGTGCTCCACGAGTTGCACCGCCTAAACGCTCTCGTCCACTCCTTTTCTTGCATTATTGGTCCTTGCACTTGATGCTTCATGCTTTGGCTCATGTCCATGCTCCCTAGCTCCACTTGCTTCACATGCCACCATGAAATTCCTGCAAAGTTGATGCTTGCTGCCCACCATGCTTGTCCTTTGCATGTGGAATTGGTGAAAGTTGATGAAAGGGAATCCAATGGTGCATGCATGATTATTTCAAACTAGATTGCCTCCATTAAGGTAAGTTTAAGGTTAAGCACTCCTCTAATTCGAAATTTAAAATATTTTCAGAGCCATGCAAGAGCTCAGACATAATTTTAGAGAAGTTTTTAAACCATTAAAAACAAATGTAAGTCGAAAATAGTTTTCGACTACGTTGATTTCGGTCTCACCGGTATAGTTTGCCTTCATCGGTTGAGAGCAAACTTTTCCCGGCTTGATCATGGGGCATAGGTTTAGGTTCTAATTTTGGCTAAATAAGAGAGATTTTGAATGAAACAAAATTAGATGAGGCTTAGAAAAATTCTAATCCTAGAGAAACCAAGGATATAGATTTTTAAACCAACCAAAAGTTTTGATTTCTAGGCTCACGCGAGTTCTACCACGTGCTGAATTTTATTAACACCTAGATATAAGTCGTGGCTCTACTCGTGTGGTTTTAGCATGAAAAATAAGTCAACCTCAGCACCAAAATGAGGGTGAAAGGTTGAGTTAGGTTCTGAAATTATTTGGTTGTGGTTTCTCGAAAAGAAAAGAACAAACAAGCACATAGGAGGGTTCATGCAAAGGGTTTATGATAAAGCAAAACATTCAATCAAGAATTATGTCTCTAATATTGTTCAACCACGTCAAAGTCTAATGTCTTTGCGTAATAAAACTCAAAACTAAATTATTAAAAATACTCGAAAAACCTGGAATCGGGTTGTCCTCCCGGTAGCTTATTCTTGACTCGACGAAACGGGTTGCCTCCCGCCTAGCGCTTCGTTTATAGTCTATAGCTAGACTTCTTCACTTGATTACTCCGGATCAACGCTCTTTGCGGGCGTTGCAATCTTGGGTACCCACTTCCGCACCATCTTGGGCGCGGGCTTGTCTTCCGGCTTAGTCATTTTTTTGGTCTTCACAGGCGGCTTCTCTTACTTTGTCTTGACGGATGCAACACCTTCTTTGATTTTCTTTATGTTCATTTTTTTCGCCTCCTTCTTCTTTTTCAGCCCCTCCATTTGTTTTGGTTCTCCCTTCACTCCAATCATGTTGCATGCCTCGATTCTTGGACGGAACTTGAAGGAACTCCTTTCTCCGTTGATATCGAACATGATCTCCCCCTTGCCAACATCAATAGTAGCTCCCACGGTCTTGAGGAAAGGCCTCCCTAGGATGAGCGGCGGCTTCTCCCTCTCTCCCATCTCGAGCACAACGAAGTCGATGGGGACGAAGTGGTGTCTGACATTCACGGGTACATCTTCAGCAATGCCCAAGGGATAACGAATGGAGTTGTCTCCCAACTCCAAACATATACCCGTAGGCTCCGTTGGTAGTCGTAGCTTCTCAAACACATCCCTCGGCATGACACTCACACTTGCTCCAAGGTCGCATAACGCCTTCTCGAAGTTGAAAGAACCAACTAAACATGGAATTGTAGGGCACCCGGGGTCCTTTTGCTTTTCTAGCCCATTAGCAATAGCGGCACTACACTCCTCGGACATCTTGACATGATCTACCCCGAGTGTTGCTACCTCATATTTATTTGCAAGTATGTCTTTAAAGTAACGAGAATATGTAGGTACTTGTAGGGCATCTAGTAATGGCATATTGATGCTAAGTCTACGCACAACTTCCACAAACTTCTCAAAGTGGTTGTCAAGTTTACCTCGGAAGAAGCGTGGCTTGAGTTGCGGTATCCTCGTGTCTTCCTTCGGCATCTCAAATTCGGGTTCCTTGGTGACGATCCCCGTAACCTTCTCTTTAGCAACTCCTTCCACCTCGGTGGATAGTTTAAGCTTCCTTGCTCCCGCGGAACATTCCGGATCTTCGGCCTCCTTCCCCGAACGTGTTTGAATGGCCTTCGCCGATTCGGCACTTCTGGGTTGTCCCGGAAGCTTCCCTTCATCATTAGTGAGGCGCCCCGCAAGTTGTCCAACTTGCGTCTCGAGCATCTTCATCATGTTGAGCACTTGATGATTGGAACTTCTGACCTCTGTCACCTTGCTATCGATGTTCTCCAACACCTTGTCTATGGTCTTGAACTTGGTGATGGTGTCCTTGTTGATCTTAGCTTGCTCATCCATGAACTCCTTCAATTGTATACGAACCGGAACCGCGTTAGGAATAGATGAGCTTGCATTAAATTGAGGCCTACCTTGCCCGTAGCGGAAGTTCGGCAATTCTCCCTTCCTCGTGTAGTCGAGCACTTTGGCTTCCTCCGGACAATCTTTGTGGATATGACCATACTCTCCACATTCCTCGCAGGTGGACCTTGCTTCGGTGGCCTTCAAGTCTTGAGCCTCTTTCTTTTCCATCTCCACCTTCTCCAACCTCCTCATGAGCGAGTCGATCTTGCCTTCAAGTATGTTCTCCTTCTCCACTTGCAAGACTCCTTTGACGTTCCCCGTGGGTTGAACCGGATGTAGGCGCCCAGATGACGCCCATGTGTCATTATTCGCGACCTTCTTGAATAGCGTGAAAGCTTCCGTCGGTGTAAGCTCGATGATAGATCCTCCCGCCGATGGATCGATGATCGTCCTTGACACCATGGTGAGTCCCTGATAGAACTTTTGCACGAGGTCTTCCTTCGGGAACTTGTGATGTGGAACCGCCCGGGTGTACTCGTTGAAGCGCTCGAATGCCTCCGAGATAGTTTCCGTAGGATATTGAACAAAGGTGGCAATCTTATTACGCAAGCTTTGAGTCTTACCCGGCGAGTAGTATTCCTTCATGAAAGCCTTCATCAACGTGTTCCAATTTTGCACCGTCTCCGCCGGTTGAGAGTGGAACCATTGCAAAGCCTTCCCGAGTAGTGAGAACGGAAGAAGCCTTGCCCTCATTTGGTCTTGAGTCACCCCATCCATGTTGAAAGTCTGACATAGTTGAATGAATGCTTGTAGATGAAGGTTCGGATCCTCTTTACCGGTGAAGGGTGAATGTTGCACCATGCGGATTATTGAGGTCTTGATCTCGAACGGTCTTCCGATCTCCTCAAGGTTCAAGATTGGTAGGTCGATGATGTCTGGGGTGCATAGCTCCCCAATCTTGCGTTCTGGCGGTGGTTGGTCACCCATTGGTGGAAGTCGATTCTCCCGAGGACTTTGAGGTGGTGAATTCTTCGGAGATTCCTGCGATCCTTTGTCTTCCGACTCTGAATCTACAAAATCTAGCTTTTTAGCTTGATGTGCTTCGCGTCTCCTAAGCCTGTAAAGTTTTTCTGGATCATCCACAAAATTATCGGGTTTGTTGGAGAGGTAGCTGTCCATCTCCTATTAGGGTTAACCATAAACAAAGTATGCAAAAACTAGAAAGTAAAAACAAATATATAAAAACTAGGGTTAGACAAACTAGATTAGATGTATTTTGAGGATGATCAAAGTTTAGTAGATGCAAAAAGAAAAACAAAAAAACTGAAAATTACAAGAAAAGGCAATAAAAAATCAAATCTTGATCACTTGTTCCCTGGCAACGGCGCCAGAAAAAGGGGCTTGTTGACGGTTAATAATTATATCAAGGTTCGTTCGTGACTTGCAAGCGGACAAGTCTCCCGTCATAGTCAAGGGACCCTTCTTCCCTCGAGTGGTGAACCCAAGGTATCGAATCCGTGGAACAAATGTGTGACGCAAAACTCAATCTAATAAAGCCAAGTAACTTCAATCTTCGATAAAAGAAATTCTAATGCATCTAGGTAAAAGACACGAAACTAATCTAATCTACTAATGACCAGAGAAAACAAAGTAAGATTGGGTAGATAAACCGATCTAGAGGGATCGGGGTAAGCCTTTTGTTGAAGTTCCAAGCAAGAGAAGAAGTAGCAAATCGAATCTTATAAGAAGCCTCTTTAAATCGTGGTTTCCCGTCCAAATCCGAAAATATCCGCCTTTCGAAACCCCCGTTCTGTCACAACGTATCCCTACTCAGGCGGGGAGCTTAGGGCGAGTCAAAAGTCATGTCGAGATTCTTTCGGAAGATCCGGCGTGTACCTCTTGCCACCGTAGCTGCAAGAACACCCTATGTAATCTATCTCGAGAATAGAATTGGAATAAGCAAAGCCGATCGAAAAACAAAATCTTCGAGGAAACACTTGATCGCTAGGAAAAGATTCAACTTGATAATTCAACTATAACAATGATACATACACAAGATCACCACCGGGATCCTTCCTTGATCTTGCTTCTAGCTTCGGGAACTCCTACGTGGTTTTCTGTGCAAGGTTCCCACGTCGGCTATGGTAATCCTAGTCAACTAGCTCGACCCTCTCCTATCGGAGATGGTGTCCCTCTCTTCTCTGCTCCTAGGCGGCCAATGACGAATTGTATGATGTGTGGCTCTCGGTCACGGGGCTATAAATGGCCTGATTGGCAGCTAGGGCAAAGGGGAGCCTCACTGGGCCCTGGACAGGGCTGGGCCGGCCGGCCTGTGTCACACCCGGTTTTAAAGGCAAAACCGAATGCATTGATCACGTGTGCGCCAGGATCAAGTTACACACACGCTTAGACATTATGAATACCAAAAACAGTGCCACACGAATAAAGAGTTATTACAAACCATAGTCTTAAACGAATCTTAAACAAACGAGTTCTCGCGGCGGACAAAATGCCTCCACGGGCGGTGGCCCGAAGACTACGCACACCTAGAACTCCCGGAAATCTCCTGGAATATCTTCAAAGTTCTCCCGGTCCGAGCGACAAATCCGGGTATTGTAGATGCAAGAGAATAAACAAGCGTGAGCACATATCGTACTCGGCAGAGAGAACAACATAACATGCAAGGCCATATGGTGGATGGCTAAGGTTCAAGCACTTTAGCATTTTAGTTGGTCAAGTTTTATTAGCAACCCGATTACTAAAGGTGTATGTTCATACCAACCCAATTAATAAGATATAAGCATCATAAATAAAGAATAAAACAACAATTTAAACATTAAAGTTCCATAATTTAATCATGTGAGTGTCCGGGCCGCTCTTGACCATGAGCACGGCTAATCGATTAGTTTACATCTTTACCCACAAGCGGCGTAAAAGCTCCGAAGAACTTTGGACCCAACCATGCGGTGTTTGCAAGACACCATATCACACTTCCGAGGTGTGATTGCATAGGGACGCTACATGGCCTTTACAAAGGTTCCCTAGCAAGTTATGACCCACAAGGTCCGGATCGATTAGCAAGGTATAAAGTCCCCTAGCGAGGTCGATACCCCACCATAAAATAATAACTCACCCAACCCCCTGCTAGAGCGAGTCCATACCCCACGGTACCGCCGATCCCTTGTCCTTATCATTTAAGACCATCCCAAGCTAAAGTTCCTAATTACTCAGCCAAGACCATTTCCCATTAGTTCTTGTGGTTGTACTGTTTTCCTGGGTGGTTCTCCATGTTCCGATTACATTTTAAAGTGGTCTTGTAAAGTAAAAGATCATAAACGGAACATAGAATAACAAAAGGTATCCAAGTTGATTAATACCAATTCCCGGTTGAGCATGCTAAGCAATAACTACCTCAAGATTAAATTAGTTCCCGGTATCAAGGTAAAGGTAGTAAAAATCTAGGCATGATCCTTAATAGGTTCCCATCAAATTAATGCAAGCGAAAAGTAAAAATAGTGAATTTAAATGCATGTTATGTAGGACAAGCGGGCATGCATCAAGGAATACTTGCCTTCAACAAAGCCTTGCTGCTCAAACTCTTGCTCGACTTGATCTTCAAATCCCTCGAACGAATCGCTCTCTACGGTCCACAATCATCACATACAAGCATACAATAGGAATAAATAAGAAACAGTCACCAAACAGATCAAACAGATCTAAATAGTAGCATAAAACTAATCTACGCTTCGAGACGAACGCATGGACATAAAGAACGCTAAAATCGGAGCTAAAACGACTAAGTTATGGCTTAGGGAAGGTATAGGGACTAATCGTAAAGATTTGAAAAGGTTTTGGGCTAAAACAAAGAAAAAGGACTAAACGTAAGAAAACTTCTAAGGTGGAAGGGTCTTTCCGTGAAAACCAAAAAGCTCGGGGGTTTTCTTGCAAAATTACGGAACAGGCCGGGTTGACCGGTATTAACCGGGTCGGCTTGATCTAGATCCGTTGGATCTAGATCCGGCGGCCGAGGATGCGCGCGGGTTAAGAGGGGCGGCGGGGCCGAACCGGATGCGTCGGATCTTGATCCGACGACGCGAGATGCGTGCGTGCGGGCGCGCGCGGCGGAGGGCGACGGCCGACGGCGGCGGCCGGCGGCGGCGGCGGCGGGGGCTCGCCGGCGAACTCGATCTAGTGCTCCGGGGCTCGGTTTGAGGCTCGGATTGCATCTACGCGACGCGCACGAGCCGGCGAACCTATCTAGGGGGCGGCGTCTCGGGCGAAGACGCGGCGGCGCGGGCGGCCGGCGCGGCGGCGCGGGGGCGCGGACTCCGGCGAGGTCGCGCGGGCGGTAGGGGGCACGGGGACGACGGCGGGTAGCACGGGCTCGGCGCTCACCTCTTTGCGCGGCTCGGAGCGATCTCACGGCGACGAAGCGGCGGCGGAACCGAGGAATCGACGGCGGCGGCGGCGAGCTCGGGCTAGGGTTCGGCGAGGCGCGGCTAGGGCAAGAGGCGGCGCGGGTTGCTCGGGTAGGAGGTCCGGGGGGGCGGCGGTGGCCTTAAATAGCCCGGGCGGGGAGCTCGCCCGTGGCGTGCGGGCCACGCGGGGACGCCGGGCGCGGTCGGACTCCCTGCTCGAGTCCGGCTCGGCGACGACCACATGTGGGGGATGACGGGTGGTCCCCACCGCTCGGTGTCGGCGGGAGCGGGAGGGAGGCGGGGGCTGCCGGTGGCGTTGGGCCGGCGGCTGCCGTGAGGGGTCGTCGGGCGGAAAGGCCGGCCGGGTGGGCCGCGGGCGGGCGGGCGAGCGCGGCGGGCGGGGCGCGCGGTCTTCCGGGCCACGGCGCGGCGGGGCGCTGCCGTTGCCGCCGGGCTACCGGGGTTGGGCTAGAAAGGAAAAGGGATGAAGGGAAATAGGGTTTAGGTTTTGGGATTTTAGGGATTTAGGAAAAAGGCACCAAACAAATGGAATTCAAATTTTGAATTTGAATTCCAGGCAACCAAAAATAATGCTCCAGCATGAATGCCACAAATGATTCCTATATTTCATTAACTTTATTTTAGAAAAGTTTTGAATGCCTAAAATTAAATAAAACAACCATATATTCCTTAAGCAAATAAATGGTTGCTAGCAAATTTTAATAAAGCCAAACTTTTAATAGAATTAAGGTGTTACAAATCCTACCCCCTTAAGAAGAATCTCGTCCTCGAGATTCGGACGGATTGGGAAAAAGATGCGGAAACTCGCTTTCGGCTCATCCTCTCTTTCCCATGTTGCCTCATCCTCTCGCATGATTACTCCACTTTGTACTTTGCACATCTTAATCACACTATTCCCGGTGACCCTTGTCATGGTTTCCGGTATCCGAATAGGTTGTTCAACAATGGTGAGATCCTCTTCGACGTTTAGATCATCCAAGGGTAACGGCTCTTTGTCATGGGGACCAAAACCCTTCCTTAACTGAGAGATATGGAATACATCATGCACATCAGCTAGCTGGACTGGCAACTCCAATCTGTAAGCCACTTCTCCCACTCTCTCAAGGATCTTGAAAGGTCCAATAAACCGAGGTGACAACTTTCCTTTAACTCTGAATCGACGCAAACCTCTGATAGGTGACACCTTTAGGTACACATAATCGCCTTCCTGAAAGACCACATCCCTTCGTTTGCCATCTGCATAACTTTTCTGTCCGGACCGAGCAATCCTCAAATTTTCTCGATGATCCGAACTTGTTTCTCCGCTTCTCGATGATATCCGCCCCAAATAACTCGCCTTTCACCTGTCTCACTCCAATATAACGGAGTTCTACACTTCCTTCCGTACGGGGCCTCAAAGGGTGACATTTTGAGATCGGCTTGGTAGCCGTTGTTATAAGAGAACTCGGCATATGGCAAGCTCTTATCCCAACTACAACCATGCTTAAGCGCACAAGCTCTCGGCATGTCTTCTAGGATCCGATTGGTTCTCTCTGTGTGTCTATCCGTCCGTGGATGATAAGGCGAGCTGAAATTTAGCTTAGTATCCGAGAGATTCATGCAACTTCCCCCGGAAACGAGAAGTAAGCGAGTACCTCCGTCGACACGATCTTCTTCGGTACACCATGTAAACACACAATCCTGGACATGTATAGTTCTGCCAACTTAGCTCCTGTATAAGTAGTCTTTACCGGAATGAAGTGAGCTACCTTAGTCAAACGATCCACGATAACCCAAATCGAATCATAACCATCTCGGGTTCGAGGTAAACCCACTATGAAGTCCATTCCGATCTCTTCCCACTTCCACTCAGGCACCTTCAATGGTTGAAGCAAACCAGCGGGTTTCGATGTTCGGCCTTAACCGGTGGCAAGTGTCACACAAAGCCACATGTGCGGCCACATCTCTCTTCATACCGTACCACCAATACCTGCCGCTTGAGATCCTGGTACATCTTAGTACTACCCGGATGGATAGAGTAAGCCGAGTCATGAGCTTCTCTCAAGATCTTCTCTACGAGATCTCCCTGTCTCGGTACACACAACCGGTTCTTAAACCACACGGTTCCTTGCTCATCTTCTCGTGAAATCCGGGGCTTCTCCTTGTTGCATACTCTCTTTAATCTTTTGTATTCCGAAGCATCCTCTAGCTGCCACTTACGTATCTCTTGCTCCAGAGTGGACTGTACTTCCAAAGTCACTCCTTCGAAGATGTGCAACCACTTTCAAGTTGAGCCTTTCAAACTCTTTTACCAACTCGTCAGGAAACTGAATGGTCATAGCCATGTTAGTGTGGCCCTTCCGACTCAAAGCATCGGCAACCGCATTCGCTTTACCCGGATGGTAATGAATCTCTAGATCATAGTCCTTGATCAATTCTAACCAACGACGCCTGTCTTAGATTAAGATCCTTCGAGTGAAGATATACTTCGAGTCTTGTGATCGGTATAGATCCGACACTTAGTTCCCATAATGTAGTGTCTCCAAATCTTCAATGCATGAACCACTAGCGTCGCTAACTCAAGATCATGCGTAGGATAGTTCAACTCATGCTTCCTCAACCGACGAGATGCATAAGCTATAACATGACCTTCTTGCATCAACACACATCCTAGACCTTGTCGAGATGCATCACGATAAATGTCAAAGCGTAGATCGGGCATTACTAGAACAGTCTTTGTGGTTAACCGCTTCTTTAACTCTTCAAAACTGGACCGACATGCACCGGTCCATTTGAATTCCCCTGTCCTTCTCTAGCAATGTAGTGAGAGGCTTCACAATCTTGGAGGATCCTTCAATAAACCGATGATAGTAACCAGCAAGTCCAAGGAAACTCCGAATCTCGGACAACTCGTACAAGGGGCTTCCCACTTCAATACATCACTAACCTTGCTTTGGGATCCACTTTGCAATACCTCCGTTGGTGATGATATGACCTAGAAAAGACACTTCCTTGAGCCGAATTCACACTTGCCGAACTTCGCATATAACTCATGCTCTCTCGGCTTCGCAACACAAGTCTCAAATGCTCCTCATGGTCCTCGTCATTCTTGGAGTAGATCAAAATGTCATCAATGAATACCACAACGAACTTGTCCAGATACTCCATAAAGATCTTGTTCATCAAGTACATAAATTACGCGGGTGCATTGGTTAACCCAAAAGACATAACTGTGTACTCATACGATCCGTACACGGTAGTAAAAGCTGTCTTAGGAATATCGAAGGCCTAATCTTCAATCGATGATAACCGGATCGCGGATCGATCTTAGAAAACACTTTATCTCCTCTCATCCGATCGAACAAATCTTCAATACGTGGCAGAGGGTACTTGTTCTTGATGGTAACATCATTAAGGGACTCGTAATCAACACACATCCTCTGTGTGCCATCTTTCTTACCCACAAAGATAATAGGTGCTCCCCGGGGTGATGAACTAGCACGAATGAACCCTTTACCCAATAATTCTTAATCCGAGCTTTAAGTTCTTGTAACCGATCACTAGACATTCTATATGGGCGCTTAGAGATAGGGGCGATTACCGGTGTAAAAGATCAATAACGAACTCAACATCTCGGTCGGGGGCATACCCGGCAACTCCTCGGGAAAAACATCGGGATAATCGCACACTACTCGTATGTCTTCCAAGGTCGCTCCATCAAGCTTATTCACGGCACGGCATTTGATGGTGCGGGATCTCGCCGCAAACTCAAATCTTTCACCAACTGGACTTGTAAGAAGGATTGATCTATTAGCACACCGTATCACCGCATCACACGCGGTCAACCATCCCATTCCCAATATCACATCGATCCCCTTTGAATCCAAGATTATAAGATTGGCACGGAAATCTCTCGCCCGCAATCTTGAGATGGACGTTATCACATTTATAGATGGCTTTCAATTCCCCCCGGGTGAGGTAACTAACATGTGGCGAGACATGGGACCGATAGGTAGATTATGTTGAGCTACGAACCGGGATGTAATGAAAGAATGGGATGCTCCGAGAATCAAACAAAACCGAGGCGGGAGTAGAGTTGACTAGAAACATACCGAGCACCACTGCGGGGTTCTCCCGGGGCGACTTCGGCATCAACGTGCATCGCCTTGCCTCATGCATAGCTCTGTTGCCCTTTGTTAGACTGTGGGGTTTGGCTTCCGCTCCTTGTCTGCTGCTGGTTCTGCACTGGGGTGTGTGGAGGGTTCCTCTTTGGGCAAGCATTGGCATAGTGACCAAGCTCTCCGCACTTGAAGCAAGTAGTGGTGGCAGGATTGGGCGGTGCCACGGACCTTACAGGTGTGCCAACTGGGGCTCTCTGCTGACTCTGCTGGGAAGCTGGGCGGGGAGTCTGAGGAACAGGACGCTGAAACTGCCGAGCGGACCGCCGGAACCGCCGAGCGGGACGCCGGGACTGGCTGCCGCCAAAAGTATCCACCCGGTCCCCCAAAGCGGAACGGGGTGTTCGGCGGTGGGTTGAAGCGCGGGCGAGACGCACTCCCCAAACCGCCTAGAGCCGGCGGCCTTCCTCTTCTCGCTCTCCGAGCTCCTTGCGCTTGTGCTCCAAGCGAGATGGCGGCATCAACTAGCCGCCGAAAGTTAGGGAAAGGGTAAGACATCGGTGGTACCGCAACGAACCGGCTAACCCATCCGGGAACGGCTCCTGCTTCTTCCTATCTTCGAGCAACCTCCTCGACTGCATAGCGAGACGGCTCGGTGAACTTGTCTCTATACTCGGCCATCGACATTCTCCCACGCTTCGCAGAAAGGAACTCCTTCTTCTTGATCTTCATGACTCCGGAGGGTATGTGATGGCTTCGAAGTTGGTGGTAAACTCCTCCCAAGTGATGGTGTTTGGGGCGGCATGAGCGACGAGAATACGCATCCCACCAAGCGGCTGCAATCCTTGAAGTCATCCCGCAAAGATACGGGACCTTCTCTCTGTCGTCACACTGACAGGTAGTGAGCATCTTCATTATTGTCTTTAGCCAATCTTCAGCTTCTAGTGGATCAGCGGCGTGAGTAATCACAGGAGGGTGATGACTCATAAACTCCCGGTGCTTGTTGCGGGGCGCAGGTGGCGGCACCGGCGGATTGTTGACCTGGGCTTGCAAGTTTGTCACGGTGGTGGTCAAGTTCTGGAGGAGCTGGGTCTGTGCCTCCAGGAACTGCTGCATAGCGGGATCCATTTGTCTTGGCCGGGGTGCTCTTCCTGCTGGCTGATCAACACCTGATCCTGACCTGGTGTTCACCATCTGAGTGTTAGGGACATTATTTTAGATGATTGCACCAAGGGTTAAACTTAGGAAGTTAAGATAGCAAAGATATTCAGATAAGACAGATTCTGTTGACTCCATACAATCAGGCATAGCTCTCAGTGTGGGTAACCAAAAATTATGGATTTTGGACAGATAAAAGGTAATGAAATTACGAAACTACTCCAACTGGAATCACCTCAATCGGAGTTGTGTAGCTCTGGTTATAAAATAAACAAGTCAGGTAGGTCAGCAGTGTTTAACAGGTTCGTGAGGCTGTAATGTTTCAGTTATAACTCTCTGGTTATCCATCCAAATATTCTGAATTTTTCATAGAAAATCAGTCACAAAATTCTTGAACTTTACCAATTGGTTTTACTGCAATCGGAATTCTGTAGCTCGAGATAAAATTAAAACAGTGCAGCTGACTCAGGAAGCTGCGCGAACAGATTTAGGGATCTCGAATTTGCATTAAGGGAAAACTTAAAGGGACAAAAAGATTAAGATAGATAACTGATTGAGACTGAAAGTTAACCCCCACAAACTTACTACTAAACCAATGTCGTTGTGGTCATCACTCCACAACACATTGCACTCAACCAAAAATCCAACTCATACATTAAGCACAAAATCAAGCATTCAACCACACCTCTAAACTAAACACATTTTACCGGTCGTCTACTAGCGATTACAAAGAGATCCTATCCCTTAATCTTAAACCTAAGGACTATCCTCTGTCATGGCATCTGTGCGGGCGTCGGGGGAGTCATAGTGTGGCCTCTTAGGTGACGGGGAGGTACATCCTTCTGTGGCTTCATGGGCTTCGGGCGCTCCTCGTTCGGAAGTGCCGCTTCTAGGGCACGCCTCTGCGTCTCCAGAGTGAAAATCTGCTGCTGTGCTGCATATAGTGTGTTGTTGGCATCATCCAATGCAGGTGTTCACAGCTGCAAGTAGCCTCCGGACATTGTTGAGCGTCCCTTCATAGGCCGGTGGCCGGGGCGATGTAAGTCTTGGCTTCCCCACTTTCTCTGAAAGGTGTGTAATGGCGGTGGGTATCCTCCAACCTGTCACGCTCCTTGTGAGAGAGCACATAGAGCGCCCTCCGAGCCGACTCGCTATCCCGGCATCCATAGTAGTCCCGTGAGCCACGTCATGATGCTTGGACACCTCCTTCACTCCACGGCATGGAATGTACTCCTCCAAGATGGCAGCAACCTCCCAATGGGGCTCGAACCACGGATGAGTCCACGGCTCACAATGGTAGACGGGGGCTTTATCATAGCCCGGGCGAAGTGCCATTGCCCTCGGGTGGTCCGCCATGGGAATGCCTACTCCATCGGCTCGTAGTGGTACACTTCCCGGATCGCTTCCACGTCTTCCTCCTCTTGCTCTTGTTCTTCCATCTCTTGATCCTCGTCTTCTTCCCGGCGCTTGCTCCTCTAGGTTCGGTTGTTCGGCTAATTCATCCTCCTCTCGGAATCATCTCCTCCGGATCTTCCTCATCGTCGGGCACCATGATAAGGTTAGGGAAAACCACAAAGTGCGGGCTCCATCTCAATCTCCTCATCCGTATCTCCATCATGCAAATCATGGTACTCGTTCTCGTGGAGCATACCGATAGATCGCTCCCCGCCCGAGAGGTCTCCGAGCTACGAACAATCCGTAGTGTAGTGCGGAATGAGAAAGATGGTAAGGCAAAAAGGACGAGAGCTAAGGCAAGCACAAGATAAAGAATGCGGACGACTCAAGAGTGAAGCAAAAAGGCAAGAGTAAGGTTAGTAGGAATAAAGCAAGCATGTAAGAGAAAGCTTCTATGAGTATAAAATCCTTAATTCGACCATTACTATCTAGGCTAGCGTTCCTACAGTCAACACAGCTCTGGTACCACTCTGTCACACCCGGTTTTAAAGGCAAAACCGAATGCATTGATCACGTGTGCGCCAGGATCAAGTTACACACACGCTTAGACATTATGAATACCAAAAACAGTGCCACACGAATAAAGAGTTATTACAAACCATAGTCTTAAACGAATCTTAAACAAACGAGTTCTCGCAACGGACAAAATGCCTCCACGGGCAAATGACCGAAGACTACGCACACCTAGAACTCCCGGAAATCTCCCGGAATATCTTCAAAGTTCTCCCCGGTCCCGAGCAAAGAAATCCGGGTATTGTAGATGCAAGAGAATAAACAAGCGTGAGCACATATCGTACTCGGCAAGTGAGAACAACATAACATGCAAGGCCATATGGTGGATGGCTAAGGTTCAAGCACTTTAGCATTTTAGTTGGTCAAGTTTTATTAGCAACCTGATTACTAAAGGTGTAAGTTCATACCAACCCAATTAATAAGATATAAGCATCATAAATAAAGAATAAAACAACAATTTAAACATTAAAGTTCCATAATTTAATCATGTGAGTGTCCAGGCCGCTCTTGACCGTGAGCACGGCTAATCGATTAGTTTAACACTCTGCAGAGGTTGTACATCTTTACCCACAAGCAGCGTAAAAGCTCCGAAGAACTTTGGACCCAACCATGCGGTGTTTGCAAGACACCATATCACACTTCCGATGTGTGATTGCATAGGGACGCTACATGGCCTTTACAAAGGTTCCCTAGCAAGTTATGACCCACAAGGTCTGGATCAGTTAGATGGGTATAAAGTCCCCTAGCAGGTCGATACCCCACCATAAAAGAATAACTCACCCAACCCCCTGCTAGAGCGAGTCCATACCCCACAGCACCGCCGATCCCTTGTCCTTATCAGGTAAGACCATCCCAAGCTAAAGTTCCTAATTACTCAGCCAAGACCATTGCCCATTAGTTCTTGTGGTTGTACTATTTTCCTGGGTGGTTCTCCATGTTCCGATTATCATATTAAAGTGGTCTTGCAAAGTAAAAGATCATAAACGGAGCATAGAATAATAAAGGTAACCAAGTTGATTAATACCAATTCCCGATTGAGCATGCTAAGCAATAACTACCTCAAGATTAATTTAATTCCCGGTATCAAGGTAAAGGTAGTAAAATGCTAGGCATGATCCTTAATAGGTTCCCATCAAATTAATGCAAGCGAAAAGTAAAAACAGTGAATTTAAATGCATGTTATGTAGGACAAGCCGGCATGCATCAAGCAATACTTGCCTTCAACAAAGCCTTGCTGCTCAAACTCTTGCTCGACTTGATCTTCAAATCCCTCGAACGAATCACTCTCTACGGTCCACAATCATCACATACAAGCATACAATAGGAATAAATAAGAAACAGTCACCAAACAGATCAAACAGATCTAAACAGTAGCATAAAACTAATCTACGCTTCGAGACGAACGCGTGGACATAAAGAACGCTAAAATCGGAGCTAAAACGACTAAGTTATGGCTTAGGGAAGGTATAGGGACTAATCTGTAAAGATTTGAAAAGGTTTTGGGCTAAAATAAAGAAAAAGGACTAAACTGTAAGAAAACTTCTAAGGTGGAAGGGTCGGCTTGATCTAGATCCGTTGGATCTAGATCCGGCGACTGCGGATGCGCGCGGGTTAAGAGGGGCGGCGGGCTGAACCGGATGCGTCGGATCTTGATCCGACGGCGCCGGGGATGCGTGCGTGCGGCGCGCGGCGGAGGGCGACGGCCGACGGTGGCGGCCGGCGGCGGCGGCGGCGGGGCTCGTCGGCGAACTCGATCTAGGGCTCCGGGGCTCGGTTTGAGGCTTGGATTGCATCTACGCGACGCGCGCGGGCGGCGAACCTATCTAGGGCGGCGGCTCGGGCGAAGACGCGGCGGCGCGGGCGGCCGACGCGGCGGCGCGGGGCGCGGACTCCGGCGAGGTCGCGCGGGCGGTAGGGGGCACGGGGACGATGGCGGGTAGCACGGGCGCGCCGCTCACCTCTTTGCGCGGCTCCGGAGCGATCTCACGGCGACGAAGCGGCGGCGGAACCGAGGAATCGACGGCGGCGGCGGAGAGCTCGGGCTAGGGTTCGGTGAGGCACGCGCTAGGGCAAGAGGCGGCGCGGGTTGCTCGGGTAGGAGGTCCGGGGGGCGGCGGTGACCTTAAATAGCCGGGCGGGGGAGCTCGCCCGTGGCGTGCGGGCCACGCGGGGGACGCCGGGCGCGGTCGGACTCCCTGCTCGAGTCCGGCTCGGCGACGACCACGGGTGGGGGATGACGGTGGTCCCCACCCGTCGGTGTCGGCCGGGAGGGGGAGGGAGGCGGGGCTGCCGGTGGCATTGGGCCGGCGGCTCGCGCGCGGGGCGTCGGGCGGAAAGGCCGGCCGGGTGGGCCACGGAGCGGGCGGGCGAGCGCGGCGGGCGGGCTGCGCGGTCTTCGGGCCACGCGCGCGAGTGGGCCGCTTTGTTGCTGTCGGGGCTACCGCCGGGTTGGGCTAGAAAGGAAAAGGGATGAAGGGAAATAGGTTTTAGGTTTTGGGATTTTAGGGATTTAGGAAAAAGGCACCAAACAAATGGAATTCAAATTTTGAATTTGAATTCCGAGCAACCAAAAATAATGCTCCAGCATGAATGCCACAAATGATTCCTATATTTCATTAACTTTATTTTAGAAAAGTTTTGAATGCCTAAAATTAAATAAAACAACCATATATTCCTTAAGCAAATAAATGGTTGCTAGCAAATTTTAATAAAGCCAAACTTTTAATAGAATTAAGGTGTTATAGCCTGGGCCGGCCGGCCTGGGCCCATCCAGGCCCAGCCCGAGGCCTCCTTTGCTCTACGTCGGTTCCCTTGCTTCCTGGATGTTTCCCCCTTCTGCATGTAGGTCCACGTCGTCAGTTTCTCTCCGAATTGGACACAACTCCTTGTCTTGCAAGATTCGGCAAGACTTTTCCGGTCGGGTTCTCAAAGTTTGTCGTCTTCTCGGATCAAGTCCCTGGCTTCTTGGAGTTAAGTTTGCTTCATTGCATGACTTGTACGGGGCTTCAAGGTCTTGCCATGAGGTGCTTGATGAACTTATCCCGAAAGTCTTGCTTTCAACGCTAAAACCTTGCATAAACACTAAACTCCAAAACCGACATGCACACGTGAACGTGTTATACCACGGGGGTTAGTACCAATGGATAAGGTATAAAACTCATGACAACACCGAAGGTAAACTCATGGCTAGGTTGACGGATTTTCACCGTCAACATCATCATGGTTATCAAGCAAAGAGCCAAGCCCCTCATTCTACTGGCGCAAGAAGGGAAGTTCATCACGCACCACGTCGTCGGAATCGGAGTCCGAGCCGCTCTGTGTGCTCTTCTTGCTGCCGGAGCTCAGCGCCGTGGTACAGAAGTCGTCTCTCGCGAAGCAGCTCAGCCCGCTCAGGTTCTTGGACGACTTTTTCTTCTTGCGACGATCACCTTCATCTTCACTGCTGCTCGAGCTCGAGGTGGGGTACGCGCAACTGGAGTCGACGTCGCTTGCTCCCACCATCACTCGGGCCTTGCCTCGGCTCTCCTTCTTCCTTGATCGTCGCTCGTCCTTGTACTTGTTCTTGTGCTTGCTCTTGTGGTCGCGCCTCGACCGGTGCTTGCCATCCATCCTTGACTTGTGCTTGTAGCCATCCTTGTTCTCGACCTTCTCCGGGGAGTCGGGAAGCATGTTCTCGTGTTCCTCCTCATGTTCACCCGGTTCTCGTGCAGCCTCTCGAACCTCCTCGTCAGCAGCGCCAGCTCGTCCTCTCGAAGCATATCGAACTCCTCATCTGGCATAGACATCAAAGAGCACAAAGAGAACATCCTGGTGGATGTGTTAGTGTTAGCCTTTCCTTTCGAACCACCAACGAGGGCAAGACTATGGGAATCAGTCAGTCCCTCGAGCTTGGCAGTCGTGCCCCTATCCACCTCAGCCGACTTGAGCTTCGAGAACAGCTCATTCGCCGTCAGAGTATCATACTTCTCTGACTCCACAATGGCCTCGAACTTTCCGCCCCAAATCGTACGATCCAAAGAGTGTAAGAGCTTGACCGCTCTATCATGATCATCGTACGGGAGCACGTCCACGTTGGCCCTCATGTTGTTCACAACCACCGTGAACCTCTGAAACAAGGCATCAATGGACTCACCGGGGAAATGAGTGAAGTTCTCGTACTCTCTCCGGTAGGTTGCATACATCCGTGTCTGAACCTGGGCATTCCCAACATGAGCCTCCTTAAACACCGTCTAAATTCTACAAGTCAAGTGCTCGGTGTGCACCCGATCGAACTCAGGCTGACACAAAGCACGAAACAAGTATTCGACCGCCTTGTTGTTGGCGTCGAATCTGTCCCTCGATCCTGGAGTGAGGAAGTCCATCGGCTGGACACAGCCTGTGTCCACTGTGACATCCCAAAGGATCTGACCCTTTCCGCGGAGAAACGCACTCATCCGCTTGCTCCACATCTGGTAGTTCTTGCCATCAAAGTGTGGAGGACCCGAACCCTATTCCTGGTACGCCATCCTTGGATCTAAGACTGGTTTGAGTCAATAAAGACTCGAACCGGCTCTAATACCACTTGAAGGCGATTAAAATTATTCTCGAAGGAGATGGAAACTCCAACAAGATGAACACGACTTCCAACACACGTCTCCGACTCACTACCCAAGTTGGCCAAGCCCACGTAGCCACTGGAGTGCCACTGGACCTAGGGACCAACACACAACCTTCCGACCCGAGAACGCAGCGGAACACCAAACCTCGAGTCTACAGACCAACACCGGTCAGACCGGTGAGCACCACAGTCGACCCGGTCCCTACCGGTGAAACCGGGCAACTTTCACTCGAGTGGCTCCACACCGGTCGGACGGTGCGACACACCGGTTAGGCCGGTCCACAACCGAAAGCCATCAAAGCACCAAACGAGCCAACCGACCACCAAACTAACCCAAACTCGAAACAGCAACAACACAGGACAACAGCGAACACACCCGGACATTCACCCGAGCAATAACCCACCGAGGGTTGCACCGGCCGAGCCGGTCAAGAGCACCGCCGACCGGTGTAGCCTAGGCAGCTCGGGATGAACAGCACCCGTGGGTCAACTCCTCCAAATCCAAACCTCGATTTCCCGAATCGCTCCACGGACTTGAACAAGACTTTGGGGATATTAGGAACACCTCATGAGGAGTCCATATCCAAGTTTAATCCCACCAAAACTTGTCCAAAAAGGAGGAATCGAAGAAATCCCGCCAAGAGCACCACAAACCCTAGAACTCGGAAAACCCCAAAATCGAGCCCCTTTACTCACGGATTTGGGAGGGGAATCACAGCCCAAAGAACCACGAAGGGTTCCCACAAATTTCCCCCATCAAATCGCCAAGAGAAAGGTTCCGAAAACAACCCAAAGAAATCACCAAGAGAGGGCTCAAAAAATCACCACCAAGAACAACGAGTGAGGACCATACACTTCGAGATAATATTTCTCCCTTGTTCGAATTTTTATACCAAGGCGGCTTCCTCCCGAATGCCGACTATTTCCGTTTCTCTGATGCTTGGAACAGCAATCAACGATCAACTTCAATACTAGGATATATTTCTTCAACTATCTCCCATTTATAGCAGCAGTGAATTCTTCTCCCAGCAAAGTTTTCAAGATATATGCATTTCCGTGCATGCACCTAACCACCCGAAAGGGACCTTCCCAATTTGGAGACCACTTACCGAATGCACTATACTTAGTCCCAATTGGCAATAATGCTTTCCAAACCAAATCTCCTTCTGCAAATTACTTGACCTTTACCTTCTTGTCATAGTACTTAGCAACTCGCATTTTGTTTTTTCAATATTTTCCAAGGCTCTAAGACGAATCATATGCAAACCTTCTAATTCGTCCATCATTAAGTCATTGTAATCCTTGGAACTTAAATCCTTTTGCAATATTATTTTCCTTGGTGTCTCACTGCATCTCCTATGGCAAGATAGCATGATGTCCATAAACCTAGCCCTTTAAGGAGATGTCTGTTTAGCTCCATGAGGAGCTATCTTGAAGCTCCATATGGCTTCATTGAGTACCGAATGCCACCTTTTTGGCTTCTGATCAATCTTCTTTTGTATAATCTTGATCATGATCTTGTTAGAAGCTTTTGCCTGACCATTGGCTTGGTCATAATAAGGAGAAGAATTTAATAATTTGATCCCCATACTTTCAATAGGACTTCAACTCCGAAGATGTAACCGAGTTCCTTGATCTCGTTGTAATTGTCCGAGGAATTCCAAATCTGTAAATGATATGCTCTTTGACAAATCAACCATATTTTTTGATGTCACCTTCTTCAATGGAATTGCCTTCAACCCACTTAGTGAAATAATCACATAAAAGCACAAACTTATGCCCCTTACTAGACTCGAGGATTTATTTGGCCAATCAAATCTATTCCCCATCCTCTGAATGGCCATGGCTTGATAATAGGATTTAGAGCTGATGCTAGAACTCTCCGAATGTTTCCAAACTTTGACAATCTTGACATCCCTTGTAATATCTTAAACAATCTTCTAGCATTGTCACTAACAATATCCAATTTTCCTAATGACCCACTTCATTCGGTAAGCCGACTGATGTGCTCCACACAGCTCATCATGCACTTCACTCATCATCCTCTTCGCTTCTTCTTTACCCAGGCATTGTAGCAACACCCCATCCATGGATTTGTAATACAAACATTCACCAAGAAGAACAAACTTTATACCTGAGCTTCCTAGAGACCTTTCGGGATGGATTCTCCAACAATTAGCAATTTCTTTTCTCCAATCATCTTCTGCTAGACCACTCCCAAAAGCATATACATCGAGCGCAAACACTTCTTGATTCTCTCTATAACCCGAAGCACTTTGAGCTAGCCTATTTGCCTCTCCATTGTTTTCTCTAGGAATATGTTGTAGAATTACTAACCGAAAGCTTTGATTTCTTTGCACTCCTCGTAGTAATTCCTCAGATATCATCTCTGCATTCATATTGGCCATTCAATTGTTTTAGTAACTAGCTCTGAATCTCCAAAATCTCAACTATAATGGACTTTGCCTCTCAAGTATTGAAGCCCTCTCGAGTAATGCTTCAGACTAATGGTTATTTGTGGCAAAATAGGTTGAATTAGGAATAGTGGGACTCAAACATTTCTCCCTTTGGGTGAAATTAATAAAATACCTACTCCACCACCCTTGCCACATGAAGATCCACCAAAACATAAAGCCCAAGGAGTAATCTCAAGCAAATTAAGTAATTTAGACCAAGGATGTTCTAATGAAGTCAAGAATAATCCGTCCTTGCAATGCCTTTGCCTACTAAACCTTAATTCAAACTCGACAAGGCTAAAATCCATTTGTTAATCCTTCCATTCAAATTGGCATAGACAACATGTGTTTAATTACATCAAATTTTGAATATACAATGCATTCGGCATTCAACAAATAGTGCCGAAACTTTGTACATGAGTAATAAACACACAAGCAAAGCTTCTCTGCAGTCGAATATCTTGTTTCGGGATCAAGCAATTTTCGGCTAAGGTATCCAACTACTCTTCTTTTCCCTCAAATTGTTTTATGAGGGCCGATCCAATGGTTTGGGTATCGGCCGCCACGTACAACTTGGGTAAGGCTTGTTCAATTGTGGAGGTACCAATACCGGTGGTTCTTCGTGTACTCTTTGGATTTACTGCTTCCGTTGTTCGTCACTCCATACAAACTTCGATCCTTTTTTGATTCTTAACAGTGGAGAAAAAAGGCAACACCTTTTGTGACAAATTTGATATGAATCTTCTCACAAAAATTGATCTTGCCAAAGGATCGCAATTCCTTAAGATTGGTTGGAGGAACAACTTCATCAATAAAATTTTCATGTTCTTCTTGCCAACTTCTATTCCTCCCTCATGCACCAAAATCCTGGTGAACTCTCTCGCTGAAACTCCAAAAGCACATTTGTTCGGGTTCATCTTAAGCCTATGTTTCCTATGCATTGTAGAGTTTTCTTCTACACGTTCAAATGTGATTCATGATCCAATGACTTGATCACGACATCATCAATATATATTTTCACAATTTTGCCGATCAACTCGTGAAAAATATAATTCATGGCTCTTTGATAAGTTGAACCAGCATTCTTCAACCCAAATGTCATGACAAACCACTCAAATAACCCTATATGTCCAGGACATCTGAAGGCTGTCTCTGCTACATCCTCCACGGCCATAAAAATCTGATTGTACCTCGCATTGCCATCCATGTAGTTAACAACTTTATGCCCAAGAAGAACATCAACCAACAAGTCAGCACCGTGCATTGGATATCCATCCATGGGTGTAGCCCTGTTAGATCTCTATATTAGAGATCCACTCTGCATATCTGCATGGCCGAATGAAATTTGCTTCTATTAATCTCTCAACCTCTTTTTTCACATCGGCCAATACTTCATCCTTGTAAATTTTTCGGGGAGTTTGCTTGTAAGGTCTATAACCAAGCTTGATTGGCAACCGATGCTCAACAATGGAACGATCCAAACCAGGCATCTCCAAATAATCCCAAGTTGAAGCAATTCTTTATATTCTTTAAGAGTTTAATCAACTTCTTCTCTCGAAACCCGAATCCAGTTAGTACTCACCAATGTCACTTTTGGCTTGTCACCATCTCCAATGTCTATTTCTTCAAAATTTATCTACCGAATATAAATCCACGTTCTAACTTTCCATCAGTTCCATCACCTGGATTCTCCATTAAAAATTACTATAAGAGCCGACTCCGTTGAATCGACCGTTGATCACCGCCGATCGGTTCAACAGACCTTCACCCCCGTCCTTGCCCGAGAAGCAATCTATGCCTTGATACTCCCGTAGGGCTAGTTCCATTAAAGCCATGCTTACCGAATCATCCGTTTGGACAACTTCCACGTCGTCATCTACCCACTGAACAAGCTGTTGATGCATAGTAGATGGAATGCAACAGTTCACATGGATCCAATCCCTTCCAAGCAGCAAGCTATATGCCCCTTTGCCATCAATGAAGAAGGTTGTAAGTAGAGTCTTAGATCCGATCATCAAATCTACATGTACACAAATTCTTCCGGTGTCAAGGATTTCCAGCAAAATCATTCAGAACTATGCTCGTTGGCATCAAATCTCCAAGGCTCATGCCAAGCTTTCTGAATGTAGTATATGGCATCACATTGACAGCAGCTGCACCATCAACAAACATCTTAGTCAATGGCTTCCCGTTGACGTACCCTCTTAAGTACAGTGGTCTCATGTGCCGATTCTTGGCTGGCTTATCAAAAGTAGCTTGCTTAGCCAGCATCAATTGTACCATTAACCCAAATTTCATCTCATCCGTCATCTGGCAGTATTTCCCCGCACAATTTGATCGGGCTTGAGCCATGAATTCATTCGGCAGAAACATACCATGCATGTATGAGACGAACGACCGCATTCAATGCTTGTCTTTTGGGTGCCACACTTGTCTCTTCTTAATTCCTGCCTGCTTCAGTTCTGATTCCTCAAGCACTGTACCCTTCTCTTCTCTGGCTTCTTCTAAACCAGGGGCACCACCTGCCCCTTTTGCCGTACATACCCATGATATTCTTCTTCTTCATGATCAACCCACCCGTGATCGCATACCTTACCGCACTGATCATCAATCTTATTTATTTTTAGGCGCCGATCATCACTAGGATGCACCCTTCCAATTCTTTCATGGATGGATCGACGATTGGCAGTGTCTTGCCTGTATTTGATATACCTGTCGCTGCATTCGGAACAGTTATTCCGTGTGGGAAGCTTTAAACCCTCGTTCCAACAAGAAACCGAAGAAGGCACATCCCCAATGTGCACGCTCTTGTTCTCGCATATATTCCTCTTGTTCCTTCCTATACATCTCTTTCATATCTCCGCTTCTCCTCCAAGTACTTTTGCTCCTCTCGTAGCGCTCCTTTTCTTGCTGACGCTGCCATTTATTGAGGAGAATACGCGAAGTCACTCTGGGTTTAGAGGATTCACCCACTTCAATTTGACTATTCGGGAAGCGAGGCTCTTTCTTGTGAATCTGTTCAAATGTGACTTGTCGAGTGGGATCAACTGAGCCATCCTGCTTTGCCTTTTCCGAAGTCAAAACTTTCACCTTTTCTTTCCCTTTAGGCTCAACAGCGTTCACCATGTTAATTGAGAACCCGATCATGTTCTGAGGGAATGGGTTACCATCCAATTTCATCTTATTATCAAACTTCAGATGTCCTTCTTGGATAGCTTTCTGAATCCTTACTCTAAAGACTCTGCATTTATTGATGGAATGAGAATTCTTGTCATGAAATCACAATACTCTCTATCTTTCACCGCATCAAAGCCGAGCGATAGAATGTCCCTTCGGCAACTTGATCCAACCTTCTTTCACGAGGAAATTTAAGAGCGATTCAGCTTTGGTTACATCAAAATCATAGGTGCCTTAAGTTTTCTTGATCCACCTCTGATTTACTGTCAATGGCTCCTTGCCCCACACTATCTCTGCTGCAGCTATTTCCTCTTCATCATCATATTCATCTCCTTGATCTCATTTCTTTCGAGGAATTGATCAGAATTTTGGGGCCTATATTGTTGTGCTTGACAAACTGAGTCTTTCTTGAAGCCATATGCTTGATTGCTCATTAATGACAATCGGTGTGACAGCTAACCAAGGTCGTCGAATTCCATCCCGAATAGCTTTCCGAATGGCCGGCAACATTCCTACTATAGCCATGCTGTCACCAATTGATCATCCGGGTATGTTCCCAGAGCAGCACATGCTTTTTGTCTCTCTCGAATCTCCCGAGGAATTCCATTGGTGTTTCACATCATTCCTCTACCTCAAGGTAGTCCGATCAATTAGCTTTTTCTCATTACTACAAGTGTAATAATGGGCATGGAACTTTTGCTCCAAATCTTTCCAAGAGAGTATAGATTGAGCAGTAGCAAAGTGAACCATGAATGTTGGGCTCCGTCAAGGACAGAGAAGTATCTAATTCTCAAGGCTTCACCAAATAAGCTTCCCCAAGCTGCATTAGGTACTGGGTTATGTGTTCCACAATACTGGTATCATCTTGTCCCGAAACTTAGTGAATTCTATGGGAACTTTCACCCGTTTGGTAGTGCTACCCTTGGTACCATTCTAGGAAGGGCGATGTATACACATGTCCTTGATTCTTAGCTCTTGCTGCACTGATTTTGCAGCACATCGGTCATTCTTGCACCAGGAGATCAACATTGGTGTCTTGATTCCCTGGTCTTCAAAGAGGGCATCCCCGTAGCACCACCATACCTGTGATTCAGGAAAGCATCAATAGCACTATAGTCCATGAACTTCCGAATACCCATTCCCGTACATATTCCTTGCGTCCGTTACTTGTTGGGGCTATCCTGTAAGTAGAGACAGGTTGAACTCCAGTAGTACCGAATGCCATTTCACCATATGTGTGGATTAGGTATTGCTTGATGAGGGTTCTGCCGGATCGGCGTTGACTACCCACATGTTGAGTTGGTCGAACACTCATACTAGATCGTGCGACCGAGCACTTGCATCTTGACGAAGTGGTTGGCATTGGCAGTAACACTTGATTCTCCTATTTCATTATCCGTCTCATTACCATTAGGCCCCTAGGGTGGTGTTCGACTAAGCACCTGACCAGTTGGCCCTTGTGCTCCCTCAAAATGTTTGTCCACGCTTGGGCCAATGAGGACCATGTGTGGTTCGAGGACCGGTGGATGGCCGCTTCCTTGTGTGATGAGTGATTGACAACGTTGTGTGGACTGATTCTTGGCTGGGTATTGCAGGCAGTTGCGGCTTGACCGGTACAGTGTGTGAAGAACAAGCGGCGAAGGTCGTTGCTTGGTGAGGCCTCCAGTGTGGAGAAGATGCAGTTTCGTTTGAGGGACCCAAAGGGGCTGCCGGGGTCAAGTGCGGGCCACATGGTGGCATGAACAGCAAGATGAAGTCATGGATGGTTTCTTGGTTGAGCCTCAAACCAAGGTCGACGGACTACGTGGGAGCCGAGTCATGAGTGGTGATTGGCTGAGGCTACACCGAGTTCGTGGTTTCCAAGGGTTCACCGGTAGTCTACTGGGTTCCTTGGTTGATCCACAAAGCCAATACCGGAGAACCGAAGATGAAAGCAGGCAGCTCTAGACCGGTTCGATCGTGAGGAGCACCCCGTCCGACACGGTGTGACGACATAGTCCGAATCTTCGAATCAAAGGACACGCGTCGAGATTGCATGGCTTGCGTCGAGGCTAAGCAGGGTGCGGTCGCCGGGCATCCGTCCGATGGAGAAAATCTGAACACTTCCAAAACCGCCCTTGAGGGGCTTGTATCCCTAGTTATTAAGTAAGGGCATGAACCCCTTGCCTCCATATAACCCATGAGGTGAGAGTATGGCAGCCATCTCTTGGAACCCTAGTTCATTTGCTTTCCTATTTTCCTTTCCTATTTTTCATTTGCTCCCTCCTCTTTCTCATTTTCGTAGCTATTTTTCCTTCTATTTTCTCTAGGCTAGCATGAGAGCTTCATGAGAGATTTGTTGAGAGGGATGGATGCTAGGGCGGCATGCTAGACCTTGTGAATCTTTCCCGGTTTGTATAGAAGATTCGGGGTTGTTTTTTCGTGGCTTTTTGTGCTTGTTTTCGTGCCTTTGTTCCCGGTGTGATTCCGCGAATTTGAGTTGGTTTCTCCCCGGATTTCTTTGAGGGAAACATGGATGGATGCCTTGCGCACCTTTGGTGATGATCTTGACCCCTCAAACGCCGGATTTGGCCTTCGATTCGTTGACTTTTGGATGAACCCTAGGTCTTTGTGTTCTTGGCAAGGATTTGCGATTCCGGGAGTTGTAGGGAGTTTGAGACCATAATTTTTGGGGCATAACCTCTCCTTGGGGTGTTCATCATCTCCCCAAAATTTCGTCTCAAGACTCCAAGTGGTTTGGGAGATCCTTTGATCTAAAGTTTGGGGCGATTTCGCGGGCAGTTTTCTGGGGGTCGTCCCGGGTGATCCCGGTCCACCGTGCCGGTGACCCGAAGGGGGTAGGTTGACCCGGTCACTTGTGCCCGGGTGACCGTGCGGCTCGTAGGGCTCGGGGTGACCCGGTCACTTGTGCCGGTTGACCCGTAGGTCTCAGCCTTCTTCGTTGTTGCTCAAGTTCTTTCGTGCTTGCTTCCGCTTTGCTTCCTAGCCTTTCAAGCCTTGTTCCTAAGGTATCGAGAGAGGTTTGTGTGTGCTTCCGCTTGTTTGTGTGTGACTCTCGGAGTTGCGATTGGGATATAGGCCGAGTTCTTTCGAGAAAGAATTTTTATCGGCTCCCATTCACTCCCCCCCCTCTCTCGGTCGCCAATCCGGTCCTTCAACGAGGAACAACACATCCAAACCCTGAGGAACCACGCCGAATCATCTATACATGCAACAAAGGTTCATATAAGGTCCAGCTTGCTGCCCAATCATCCAACCCTCTCACAAGATCTCACAACGAAGCTCTCAAGCTAGTCCTATGGAAATCCTAAGGAAAATAGGAAGGAAAATAGGAAAACAAATGAGCTAGGGTTCCCAGAGTTGGCTGCCATCCTCTCACCTCTTGGGTTATATGGAGGCAACCGAAAGTCTAAAATGCCCCTCAAGGGTGGATTTGGAAGTCTTCATGTCTTCACCATTGGACGGATGCCCGGCGACCGCACCCTGCGTTGCCTCGACGCAAGCCATGCGATCCCGATGCGTGTCCTCCGCTTCGAAGTCTCCGGACTGCGTCATCGCACACCGGTCAGACCGGTCAGCACCGTCTTCGGTTCTTCATTCTTAGCTTTGTGGATCATCCAAGGAACCCAGTGGTTTTCTGGTGAACCACCGGAAACCCCGCGAACTCGGTGTAGCCTCCGCCAATCTCCACTCATGACTTGGCTGCCATGTAGTACCGGCTCGACCTTGGTTTTGAGGCTCAACCAAGAAACCGTCCATGACTTCATCTTGCTGTTCATGCCACCATGCGGCCCGCACTTGACCCCGCTGGCCACCGGGTCCCTTGAACGAAGCCTACTTGTCTTCTCCACACCTGGAGGCCTCACCAGCGACGACC
This sequence comes from Cenchrus americanus, assembly GCA_947561735.1. Classification (NCBI taxonomy): domain Eukaryota; kingdom Viridiplantae; phylum Streptophyta; class Magnoliopsida; order Poales; family Poaceae; genus Cenchrus; species Cenchrus americanus. The sequence continues at coordinate 165,164,388 of OX387245.1, forward strand.
TTTCGCGCGTGTTCTTCACCTGCACCAACACCAGTCAAGCCGAAACCTGCACCTGCAATACTTAGTCAAGAATCAGTCCACACAACGTTGTCAATCTCTCATCACACAAGGAAGCGACCATCCACCGGTCCTCGAACCACACATGGTCCTCAATCTTCATCTATCTTGTTTGGAGCTACAACGTAAGCATGATCTAGACTCTCTAGATCGGCTATCTCTTGCTTTCTCTTGCTACCTCTTTACTAGATTAGATTAGATGTGTTTTCTTTATGATATGTTACATTAGATGCATTTTATTTCTTCAATAGATAGCTTTCCTTTCTTTACTAGATTGAATCCTTGCGTTGCACATTGTTCCACGGATTCGATACCTTGGGTTCACCACTCGAGGGAAGAAGGGTCCCTTGACTACGACGGGAGACTTGTCCGCTTGCAATTCTAAACGTTGCGCGGCCTCCTTGGTGGCGCGGGTAAACTAGCCTCCAGGCTAGTCGGTGGATCCTGAACGAGAGGAATATGTGGCAATCCAGGGCGACGGAATCCCGACCGCAGCTGGAAGCACGCCTGGAGCGTCTCCTCATCGTCGTCCTCCTAGGACGTGTCTTCGACGACTACTGTGTCGTCTCCTTCACCAACCTCACGCCACTCCTTGGCTTTGGCCTTCCCTTCCTCTGGGACCTCGACAAGTTGAGGAGGCGACACCGGCTTGGAGACGAACTTCACCAAGTCATCCTGCAAGAAGCACAATACGTCAGCACGACTACTCTTACGTAATGAGTACTCGACAATGGGTACGGTTACAAACATCATTTGGTTCGCGCACGGCGGAGTATTCGGGCACAGGGCAGGGCGTGTACGTTGGCATGTCTTTGAAGATCCTGCCCAACCTATCAACGATGTCGTCGTCGACTTCATCACCTGGCATCCGCGACGTGTCATCGTTGCCGGTGTACTGGAACCCTAGGGTGTCGCGGGCCATCAGCGGCTGCACCCTACACTTCATGAAGATGAAGGCCACATGTTCGGCCCTCAACCCGGCTTCTCTCAATGCCTTGATTTTTGCCAGCAGCTCGGGCAACTGGATTCCTTCCTGCATTGTTGGCTCCGAGTTCCACCACGGCCGGTGCTTGGGCTGCTTCCCGCTTGGCTTCGGCAGCTCCGGGTGGTGGTTGGTGACGTAGAACCACTTCGCTTTCCAATCCTGGTTGTAGTCGATCAGCTTGTACGAGAGGTACTGCTCCGCGGCGTCCTCCCTCATCTGGATCCCGACTCCCCCCTCTACTTGGGGATTGTTGGCACTAGGCTGGGGCTTCACCCGGAAGAATTTCCGGAACAGGATCCAATGGGGCTTGATCCCCAAGAAAGCTTCACAGAAGTGTACGAAGACTGAGGTGTGGAAGATACCGTTGGGGTTGAGGTTGAGGTACTCGATGACGTAGTACCCCAGCAGCCCCTTGAAGAAGTCGCTGGCCGGGAGAGACAGCCCTCGCTCCGCGAACCGGGCGAACATAGGGATCTCGTCTGGGTTCTTCTCCATGGGGTACGGACCCCCTGCAGCGGCTCTCCACATATCAATCTCCTTCTCCCGCAAGAATCCATTGTTGAGAAGGGCTAGCAGGTCTTCGATCTTGGCCTTGGATTTCTTCCACTCTCGATTCGGATTTGGCCGCGGCGGAGATACCAGCGGCGATGTCCCCGCAGCAGATCCGGCGGCCTCCTCGCGAGCCCTCTTCTTCCCACCGGTGGTATTCATGGTCTTCGACGGTGAGGGCTTCATTCTCCAAGGGCAAGGTGTCTTCACTCGCATTCGCTCGGGGGCTACGGCGGTGGCTCTCTACGGCGGCGTGTTCGGATCTACAATCCTCTCAACGGCGGCAGTGTGCACTGGCGGTGATTTCTAGCTCGATCTGCTAGGAATGACTGCGAATGCGTGGGGTGAAAAACCCTAAGGGTTTCGGCTTCTATTTATAAGTCAACAGTGGCTCCTCCAACGGCCGGATGGATAAGTCTGCAAACGGCTGACTCAGCGGCGGCGCCTGACCCTTCAACTTCTACTAGTCGACGCGCCTCATCTAGGGGGCTCGGCTACTTCAATTCAACTTCCTGGGTAGTGACAAGGTTCAAGAGCAACTCAGGACACATTCTACATGATGTCCCTTCAATTCGAGAGGAAGTACTCGACTCAAGGCTCGGGGGCTCCGTGCCACGTGTCCTTCGGTTTTTTCTCCGGATTTTATGGGATATTCTTGCCAAAACTTCAAATGGACCCTCAGCCAGAGCCTACAACTCAACCTATGGCTCGGGGGCTACTCCATATGGAGTGCGATTTTGCAATTGCACTTCCATATCAGTTTCGGCTTCAAGACAACACGGGCATTGTTGAAGACCTTCAAGAGCAGCACTCGAGAACGCTTGGGACTACTCGAGAAGACTTCAGGATTGCTCAAATATCAGCTGGAGTACATTCCAGCCTCGTGATGCTTCGACTACTCTTGAGAACTTTTGACTTGTAGCGCTCACGGACGCTTGAGGACTACTCGTTAAGGCCATTGAGACTACTCGAAGCTATCCTTCTCGACTACAAAGTACTCGGGGGCTTGTCATATGGACCTCCCTGGGCCCACTACCTTGGTGGGGTACCAGGACCGACTAATCGGTGGGCCCCTGGGTCTACTCGACTTGCGCTACACGGCTCCTGCTGGCGTGAAGCACAAGGACTACGGAGGAGAAGTACTCGGATAGGAAGCTGTACATGTCCCGCACTGTATAGAGGACTCCTAGACGTACTCGACTAGTACTCTCTCCCTGAACCGACTTGTAATCCTGCATCCCGGACTATATAAGGCGAGGCAGGGACCTCTCTCTCTCACGGCTTAAGATTGCATCATCTTGTAATCGCACCGAATCAATCCAGAGCCACGCAGCATACAGGACGTAGGGTATTACGCAGCTCGCGGCCCGAACCTGTCTAAATCGTGTGCTATGTGTCTCTTCCTTCGAGTTACTGATCTCGGCGAGGCCACATTCATCTACTTCGGGTACTCCCCTTAGTAGGTTGCCGGTCTAAAACACCGACACCGTCCAACATGCCATCCGCCACATCAACTTTCTCCGGAGCTCCCTTTAGGAACCCAAGTAGTTCCCTGATATACTCGTAGGGAACCACTTGTTGGATTCCCTCCAAACGGAATGATAAACTTTGCACCCCCTCATTAAGGATAGGCTCCATAGTCATCAAGATTTCCAAGGCAAACTCCTTATGGGTGTTTGCCGACACCCCATTGGAGAATTGCACCCATCCAAGGTGCCCCAACATATAATATATGTCCATGCCGAAACCCAATGCATTGAGAGCTTGATCATCGAAATCGATGTTTGCCATAAGCTTCTTCTCAAGGCGAGAGAGTTTCTTATCCACCTCCGACAATATGATGAAGCCATATGAGGAGTACCGCGTTGTGTATGGAGGTGGCGCGGATGAATGAGTCGATCGTCGCGGTGGGACGGACGGCTCCTCCATACGCTCTTGAGGTTCGGTAAACCTCATGGACGTGCTCCTTGTTGCTCTTATGCCACTGAGTTGGAGAGTGTCGTTCCTCCTTGGCGGTGCCGTGTCCTCCTCCATGCTCCGAGGAGACATGGAAACCGAGTGCCTCCTCGAAGACATCATCGAAGATGGCTTGGACGATGATGACCCCTTCTTCTTGGTGAAGAGACTTGTGGTTTTCTTCCACATGATTGCAGCACTGTTCTCTCCACTAATATTCCGGGTTGCAATCGGTAACTAGGCACTTAAAAACTTATTTCGGAATCTGGACTCTGAGTGGATTAAGCGTGTAAATTGTTTGATCTATCAAGCATGGGAAGGTTGGCTATCTCTATGGTGGTTCTGGGCATGAAAACTTGAGCACACAAATAGAGGAATGAGAGGGATGCTTGCCTGCAGAAAACGGGAGTCGGCGGGCTCCTTTTACAGGGGAGCCCGGCCGGTCTGGGCCGACCGGCCTGGGGTGTCGCGTGCTCCTCCCTGCCTCGGCTTTCTTCCAGCACGATCATTTCTCCTCCATGACTTCCTTGCCCGCGTGCACCACGAGTTGCACCGCCCAAACACTCTCGTCCACTCCATTTCTTGCATTATTGGTCCTCCCACTTGATGCTTCATGCTTTGAGTCATGTCCATGCTCCCTTGCTCCACTTGCCTCACATGTCACCATGAATTTCTTGCAAAGTTATGCTTGCTGCTCACCCATGCTTGTCCTTTGCATGTGGTCTTGATGAAAGTTGTTAAAAGGGCATCCAATGGTGCATGCATGATTAATTCTAACTAGATTGCCTACCTTTAAGTATGTTTAAGACTAAGCACTCCTCTAATTTCGAAAATTAAAAGTATTTCAAGAGCTATGGTAAAGCTCAAACATAAATTTGGAGAAGTTTTTAAATCATTAAAAACAAATGTAAGTCCAAAATATTTTCCGATTACATTGATATCAGTCTCACCGGTATAGTTTGCCTTCATTGGTTGAGAGCAAACTTTTCCCGGCTTGATCATGGGGGCATAGGTTTAGGTTCTAATTTTGGCTAAATGGGAGAGATTTTGAATGAAATAAAATTAAATAAGGCTTCAAAAATTCTAATCTTATAGAAACCAAGGATATAAATTTTTAAACCAACCAAAAGTTTAGTTCCTAGGTTCACGCGAGTCTTACCATGTGCTGAAATTTAATTAACACCTAGGTACAAGTCGTGGCTCTACTCGTGTGTTTTAGCATGAAAATCAAGTCAACCACAACATCATAATGAGGATTAATGGTTGAGTTAGGTTCCAAATTTATTTGGTTGCGGTTTCTTGAAAAGAAGAAAACAAACACATAGGAGGGTTCATGTAAAGGGTTTATAATCAAACCAAATATTCAACAAAGAATTATGTCTCTAATATTGTTCAACCACTTCTAAGTCTAATGTCTTTGCATAGTAAAATTCAAAACTGAATTAAAAACTCAAAAAACCTAGAATCGGGTTGTCCTCTTGGTAGCTTATTCTTGACTCGACGAAACGGGTTGCCTCCCGCCTAGTGCTTCGTTTATAGTCCATGGCTAGACTTCTTCACTTGATTACTTCGGATCAACGCTCTTTGCGAGCGTTGCAATCTTGGATACCCACTTCCGCACCATCTTGGGCACGGGCTTGTCTTCCGGCTTAGTCTTTTTTTGGTCTTCACAAGCGGCTTTTCTTCCTTTGTCTTGACGGATGCAACATCTTCCTTGACTTTCTGTACGTCCTTCTTCTTCGGCTCTTTCTTCGTCTTCAGCCCTTCCTTCTTCCTTGGTTATTCCTTAACAACGCGATGATGAGGTGGAACATTTTTAACTTCAATCATATTGCATACCTCGAGGCGTGGTTGAATCTTGAAGGAACTCCTTTCTCCGTTAATGTTGAACATGATCTCCCCTTTGCCAACATCAAAAGTAGCTCCCACGGTCTTGAGGAAAGGCCTCCCAAGGATGAGCGGCGGCTTCTCCCTCTCTCCCATTTCGAGCACCACAGTCGATGGGGATGAAGTGGTGTCCAACCTTCACAGGCACATCTTCGGCGATGCCCAAGGAATAGTGAACGGAGTTGTCACCCAACTCCAAATACATACCCGTAGGCTCCAATGGTAGGCGTAGCTTCTCGAAAACATCTCTTGGCATGACGCTCACACTTGCTCCAAGGTCGCATAACGCTTTCTCGAACTTGAATGAACCAGTGGAACATGGAATTGTCAGGCATCCGGGGTCCTTTTACTTCTCTAGCCCATTAGCAATAGCGGCACTACATTCCTCGGACATCTTGACATAATCTACCCCGAGTGTTGTTATCTCATATTTATTTGCAAGTATGTCTTTAAAGTAACGAGAATATGTAGGTACTTGGAGGGCATCTAATAATGGCATGTTGATGCTAAGTCTACGCACAACATCCACAAACTTCTCAAAGTGATTATCAAGCTTACCTCGGAAGTAGCGTGGTTTGAGTTGTGGTATCTTCGTGTCTTCTCCCAACATCTCAAACTCGGGCTCTTCGGTGACGATCTCCGTAACTTCCTCCTTAGCAAATTCCTTCGTCCCAACGGATGGTTTAAGCTTCCTTGCTCCCGCGGAACATTCCGGATCTTCGGTCTCCTTTCCCCGAACGTGTTGGAATAGCCTTTGCCGATTCGGGACCTTTACGTTGTCCCGGAAGCTTCCCTTCATCACTAGTGAGGTGCCCTGTGAGTTGTCCAACTTGCGTCTCGAGCATCTTCATCATGCTGAGCACTTGATGATTGGAGCTTCCGACCTCCGTCACTTTAGTATTTATGTTCTCCAACACCTTGTCTATGGCCTTGAACTTGATGACGGTGTCCTTGTTGATCTTAGCTTTCTCGTCCACGAAGTCCTTCAATTGTATACAAAGCGGAACCGAATTCAGAATGGATGAGCTTGCATTCAATTGTGGTCTACCTTGCCCGTAGCGGAAGTTCGGCAATTTTCCATTCCTCATGTAGTAGAGCACCTTGGCTTTCTCCAGACAATCTTTGTGGACATGGCCATACTCTCCGCATTCTTCGCATGTGGATCTTGCTTCGGCAGCCTTCAAAACTTGAGCCTCTTTCTTTTCTATCTCCATCTTCTCCAACCTCCTCATGAGTGAATCAATCTTGCCTACAAGTATGTTTTCCTTTTCCACTTGCAAGACTCCTTTGACGTTCCCCGTGGGTTGAACCGGAAGTAGGTGTCTGGATGACGCTCTTGAATAGAGGGAAAGCTTCGGTCGGTGTGAGCTCGATGATAGATCCTCCCGCCGATGCATCGATGATCGTCCTTCACGCCATGGTGAGTCCTTGATAGAACTTTAGCATGAGGTCGTCCTTCGGGAACTTATGATGTGGAACCGCCCGAGTGTACTCATTGAAGCGTTCGAATGCCTTCGAGATAGTCTGCGTAGGCTACTGAGCAAAAGTGGCATCTTATTATGCAAGCTTTGAGTTTTACCCGGCGAGTAGTATTCCTTCATGAAAGCCTTCATCAACGCGTTCCAATTTTGCACCGTCTCCGCCGGTTGAGAGTGGAGCCATTGCAAAGCGTTCCTGAGTAGTGAGTAGGGAAAAAGCCTTTCCCTCATTTGGTATTGAGTCACCCCATCCATATTGAAAGTCTGACATAGTCGAATCAATGCTTGGAGGTGAAGGTTCGGATCCTCTTTACCGATGAAGGGTGAATGTTGCACCATTCAGATTGTTGTGGTCTTGATCTCGAACGGCCTTCCGATCTCTTCGAGGTTCAAGATTGTTATGTCGATGATGTCCGAGGTGCATAGCTCCCCGATGTTGCGTTCTTGCGGTTGATCTCCCATCGGTGGAAGTCGATTCTCCCGAGGACTTTGAGGTGGTGGATTCTTCGGAGATTCCTTCGGTCCCTTGTCTTTCGACTTTGAATCTACAAAATCCAGCTTTTTAGCTTGATGTGCTTCATGTCTCCTTAGCCTGTAAAGTTTTTCTGGATCATCCACAAAATTATTGGGTTTGTTGGAGAGATAGCCGTCCATCTCTTGTTAGGGTGAGCGATAAACAAAATATGCAAAAACAAAAGTAAAAACAAATCTAAGAAAATTAGGGTTAGACAAACTAAATTAGATTGATTTTGAGGATGATCAAAAGTTAATAGGTGCAAAAAGAAAAACTAAAAGAAAACTAAAAATCACAAAAAGGCAATAAAAGAACAAATCTTGATCACTTGTTCCCCGGCAACGGCGCCAGGAAAAGGGGCTTGTTGACGGTTAATAGTTGTATTAAAGTTTGTTTAGACTTGAGGACCATGTGTGGTTCGAGGACCGGTGGATGGTCGCTTCCTTGTGTGATGAGTGATTGACAACGTTGTGTGGACTGATTCTTGGCTAAGCATTGCAGGTGCAGGTTGCGACTTGACTGGTGTTGGTGCAGGTGAAGAACGAGCGTGAAAGGTCGTTGCCGGTGAGGCCTCCAGGTGTAGAGAAGACAAGTAGGCTTCGTTCGAGGGACCCGGTGGCTAGCTGGGTCAAGTGCGGGCCGCATGGTGGCATGAACAGCAAGATGAAGTCATGGACGGTTTCTTGGTTGAGCCTCAAAACCAAGGTCGAGCCGGGACTACGTGGGAGCCGAGTCATGAGTGGAGATTGGCGGAGGCTACACCGAGTTCGCGGGGTTTCCGTGGTTCACCGAGAAAACCATCGGGTTCCTTGGTTGATCCACAAAGCCAAGACCGGAGAACCGAAGACGGAGCCGCAGCGCCGCGACCGGTCGACCCGTTGGTCCGACCGGTCGACGTGCGACGACGCGGTCCGAATCTTCGAAGCGGAGGACACGCGTCGGGATCGCATGGCTTGCGTCGAGGCTACGCAGGGTGCGGTCATCGGGCATCCGTCCGATGGTAAAGACATCAAGAATTCCAAATCCGCCCTTGAGGGGCTTGTATCCCTAGTTAGTAGAGAAGGGCATTTTAGACATTCGGTTGCCTCCATATAACCCAAGAGGTGAGAGGATGGCAGCCAACTCTTTGAACCCTAGCTCATTAGTTTTCCTATTTTCCTTAAGTTTTCTTTAGGACTAGCAACAGCTTCACGGAGAGATCTTGTTGAGAGGGATGGATGATCGGGCGGCTTGCTAGACCTTTTACGAACCTTTGTTTCATGTATAGATTATTCGGCGTGGTTCCTCAAGGTTTGGATGTGTTTTCCCCGGTTGTTCTTGGTGGTGATTTTCGGAGCCCTCTCTTGGTGATTTGTTTGGGTTGTTTTCGGGACTTTTCTCTTGGAGATTTGATGGGGGAAATTTTTGCAAACCCTTCGTGGTTCTTTGGGCTGTGATTCCCCTCCCAAATCCGTGAGTAAAAGTGCTCGTTTTTGGGGTTTCTTGAGTTCTTGGGTTGGAAGTGCTTTCGGCGGGATTTCTTCGATTCCTCATTTTTGGACGAGTTTTTGTGGGATTAAACTTGGCTATGGACTCCTCATGAGGTGTTCCTGATATCCCCAAAGTCTTGTTCAAGTCCGTGGAGTGATTCGGGAGATCGAGTTTTGGATTTGGGGGAGTTGACCCGCGGGTCTTGTTCATCTCGAGTCGCCCGTGCTACACCGGTCCGAATGGTGCTCTTGAGCAGTCCCGACCGCTGCGAGCCCTTGTGGGTTTTTGCCCGGTAAACGTCTTGGTGTGTTCGTTGTTGTCCCGTGTTGTCGCTATTTCGAGTTTGGGTCGGTTTGGTGGTCGGTTGGCTGTTTGGTGCCTTGGGGGGCTTTCGGGCTGCCATTGGTCCGACCGGTGTGTCTCACCGGTCGGCCGGTGTAGAGCCACATAGTGGAAGTTGCTCAGTTTTACCGGTAGGGACCGGTCCGACCGGTGGTGCTCACCGGTCGACCGGTGTGGGTCTGTAGACTCGAGGTTTGGTTTTTCCGCTGCGTTTCTCGGGTCGGAAGGTGGTGTGTTGGTTCCTAGGTCCAGTGGCACTCCAGTGGCTACGTGGGCCTGACCAACCTTGGTAGTGAGTCGGAGACGTGTGTTCGAAGCCGTGTTCATCTTATTGGAGTTTCGATCTCCTTCGAGAAGAATTTTTATCGGCTCCCATTCACTCCCCCCCTCTCTGGTTCGCCGTATCGGTCCTTCAAGTGGTATCAGAGCCGGTTTGGGTCTTTGTTGACTCTAACCAGTCTAAGATCCAAGGATGGCGTACCAGGAACGGGGTTCGGGTCCTCCACACTTCGTTTGCAAGAACTACTAGATGTGGAGCAAGCGGATGGGTGCTTTTCTCCGCGGAAAGGGTCAGATCCTTTGGGATGTCACGGTGGACACTGGCTATGTCCAGCCGATGGACTTCCTCGCTCCTGGATCGAGGGACAGATTCAACGCCAACAATAAGGCGGTCGACTACTTGTTTCATGCTTTGTGTCAGCCTGAGTTCGATCGGGTGCACACCGATCACTTGGCTTGTAGGATTTGGGCGGTGTTGAAGGTGGCTCATGTTGGGAACGCCCAGGTTCAGGCACGGATGTATGCGACCTACACGGACGCAGTACGAGAACTTCACTCATCTCCCCAGTGAGTCCATCGATGCCTTGTTTCGTAGGTTCACGCGTGGTTGTGAACAACATGAGGGCCAATGTGGACGTGCTCCCGTACGATGATCATGATAGAGCGGTCAAGCTCTTACACTCTTTGGATCGTATGATTTGGGGCGGAAAGTTCGAGGCCATTGTGGAGTCGGAGAAGTATGACACTCTGACGGTGAACGAGCTGTTCTCGAAGCTCAAGTCGGCTGAGGTGGATAGGTGCATGACTGCCAAGCTCGAGGGACCGACTGATTCCAATAGTCTTGCCCTAGTTGGTGGTTCCAAAGGAAAGGATCACTCTAACCCATCCACCAGGATGTTCTCTTTTTCGTCTTTGATGTCCATGCCAGATGAGGAGTTTGATGACCTTGGAGAGGACGAGCTGGCGCCCCTGACGAGGCGGTTCGAGAGGCTGCACGAGAACCACGTGAACATGAGGAGGAACACGAGGACTTGCTTCCAGTGCGGCAAGCCGGGACACTTCGTCGCTGACTGCCCGGAGAAGGCCGAGAACAAGGACAGCTACAAGCACAAGCCGAGGATGGATGGCAAGTACCGTTCTAGGTGCTACTACAAGAGCAAGCGCAAGAACAAGTACAAGGACGAGCGACGATCGTGGAAGAAGGAGAGCCGAGGCAAGGCCCGAGCGATGGTGGGAGCGAGCGACGTCGACTCCAGTTCTGCGTACTCCACCTCGAGCTCGTCCAAGAACCTGAGCGGGCTGAGCTGCTTCGCGAGAGACGGCTTCTGCACCATGGCGCTGAGCTCCGGCAGCAAGAAGAGCACACAGAGCGACTCGGACTTTGAGTCCGACGACGAGGTGCATGACAAACTTCCCTTCTTGCGCCAGGAGAATGAGAGGCTTGGCTCTTTGCTTGATAACCGTGATGACATGCTTAGAGAGGCCAAGAAAATGAGGAAAGAGCTTAGGGCTTCACTCGAGGATGCTAGGACTAGAGTGGCTGAGCTAGAAACACGAGTGTGCTTGATAGCAAGCTTGAGATTGATTCCCTCAAGGCTAGCCCCGTTGTCTCCGATGAGAATGATTGTCCTGATTGTTCCATATTCCTTGGCCGGCCTTGCTTTGTTTAAGGAGAAGCATGCCTCCAAGTGTGAGGAACTAGATGTGCTTAGGGTTGAAGTGGTCGAGCTTAAGTCTAGACCTCGCTTTGCTAGGTGCTTGCACTTCTTGCCCCGTTTTGCATGCTAAGATTGATGAGATGCATGCTTACACTAGTTCGCTCGAGGCTAAATTGAAGGAATCCATGCCTACATCTTGCTCTACCTGTGAAATGCATGCATTGTAAAATTTGGAGCTTGCACATTATGTTGATCGTTTGTAGGATGAGAATGATGATTTGAGGAAGTTGATGGGTTGGTTGTCCGGTCATGAGCCTCAGTTGAGGATGATGATCGAGGCCTTTAAGAGGCAAGATGGTGAGGGACTTGGGGCAAACAAGGTTGGTGAGGGAAGTGGAGAGAATATCCCGGAGCCACCAAAAACCCACCACAAAAATGATTTCCCTCCAAAACCTAACCATCTTAGGAACCGACTAGACACAACCCCAGCTCCACCCGTGTTTCCTACACCCACAAATGACCTACAAAAGCCTATCAAGTTTGTGAGCACTTCGGGGAAAGTGTTCTTTGGGAAGGAGAGTGAGAAGGCTAGTGGTGAGAAATCGGTGGAGGGTTTGAGTGGAGAGAAACCAAGTAAGCAGCCACATCCCAAGCCTAAGCCTAAGCTTGTGAGGTTCCATTGTGGCTATTGTGGGAGAGATGGCCATAAGGAGGAGTTTTGCTTGAAGAGAAAGCGTGAGGAGAGAATGGCAAAGGAGTGGGCTATCAAGGACAAGTACCACCCTTCTGATGGTGTACTTGAGCCTCGTGTGCAGATGCCCAGGGTCAAGGCGAGTGTGAGGACAGTTCGGGCTTGGGGAGAGCGGAAGGCTGCTGGTGGTGGTGCTGCCCAGGTCACACCGGTCAGACCGGTGTGGAGCACCGGTCAGACCGGTGCAGGCCTGGACAGACAGTTGTTTGGGTTTCGTGCTCATACAGGTGCGAGGGTTGTTTCTGGTGGTCGTGGTTCTGGTGGTTGGGCTGGAAAGGGTGCAGGTGGTCAGTTTGCTAGGCGTTCTCCCCCTCGAGTTCACTACGGGGATGGGAGGAGTCGTAACTTTGAGTTGGAGAGGAAGGATGTTCCACGGACTTTCTTGCGTGGATTTGGTCCTCCTCCAGGCAGAAAGGGATGGTTCCCTCCGGGTGGTTACCGTGGTGGTGTTCGTGGAGGTAGCTTTGGCAGGAGAGATGCTTTGGTTGGTGCTAACCCCACTTTCGAGCAAATGGCTCGGCACTGGTTTTCCTCTTTTGGTACTAATGAGGACCGGGAGCGTCCCGGTGGTCGGTGGATGACCGCTCCTTAGTGATGAGTGATTGACAACGGGTGTTGGACTGACTCTTGGCTTAGTGCGCGAGTGTAGGCCGCGGCCTAGTTCGTGTTGTTGCAGGTGAAGAACGGGCGCGAAAGGTCTTCAGCCTTGAGGGGCCTCCGGGAGATGGAGAGACAAGTAGGCTCGGTTCGAGGGACCCGGTGGACAGCGGGACTGGGTGCGGGCCACATGGTGGCGACACAAGCAAGACGAAGTCATGGACAGATGAGCTGGTGCACGGTGGCGGTCAAGTCAAGTGGTTTGGCGGGAGGCCGGGGCCGGCACGCGGGGTTTGGTGGTTTGCCCACAAAACCATCGGCGGACGGTTTCTTGGTTTGGGCCTCAAAACCAAGTCCGAGGGCCCAACACGACGGAGACGGGATCCGGCGTGTCGGGAAGCTTCGAAGCGGAGGACACGCGGCGGGATCGCATGGCTTGCGTCGGGAGGACGCGGGGTGCGGCAAAGGCGTGGCCGTCCGATGGCAAGACCCACAAACATTACCAAAATGCCCCTACGTGGGTTGTATCGCCGTAGTGTAGTTAGGGGTAGTCGAGTCATTTACCACTCCTACGGGACCCGATATATAAGCCTGGAGTGTGTGTTGATGGCCTTCTCTCTCCGCGACTTAGGGTTTCATTTCCCCCCTTCTCCTTCTCATTTTCGTAGCTATTTTCCTTCCTATTTTCTCTAGGCTAGCATGAGAGCTTCATGAGAGATTTGTTGAGAGGGATGGATGCTAGGGCGGCATGCTTAGACCTTGTGAATCTTTCCGGTTTGTATAGAAGATTCGGGGTTGTTTTTCGTGGCTTTTTGTGCTTATTTTCGTGCCTTTGTTCCCGGTGTGTTTCCGCGGATTTGAGTGAGTTTCTTCCCGGATTTCTTTGAGGGAAACATGGATAGATGTCTTGTGCATCTTTGTGCTTGATCTTGTGCCCTCAAGCGCCGGGAAATCACTTCGATTCGTATGTTTTCGTTCGGTGCTCTAGTTTTTGGTGGTGCTCAAAGGATTCGCGATTCCCGGTGATTTAGGGAGTTTGGAGGCAAGTTTTTTGGGCTATAGCATCCTTGTGTGACGCTTTTCAAGTACCCAAACCCTTGTCTCCACAAACTTCAACCGTTTGGGAAATCCGATGATGATTTGGGGGAGTTGACTTTCGAGGTCGGGCTTTTTTCTCGTTCGTCCGGGCCTCGCGGACGGTCCGCGGCCTCTGGCGGACGGTCCGCGCGGGTCCGGGCTTCTTCCCGTGTTCTTCGTGTTCTTGCTCGTCCTTTGTTTCGATCCGTTGTGATTTTGGTTTTTGGTTGGACGAAGTTTCGGACGGTCCGCGGTGTCGGGCGGACGGTCCGCGGGGTGCTAGGCGGACGGTCCGCGTGCTCCCCGCGCGGACGGTCCGTGACACGGGGGTGTCTTTGGGTCGTTCCGTGTGCCTTAACGGACGGTCCGCGGCTAAGGCCGGACGGTCCGCGGCTCGGGTGCGGACGGTCCGCGATACCCGGCCGGACGGTCCGCGCGGCTCTTGCGGACGGTCCGCCCCTCCCGCGCGGACGGTCCGCCGCAGCCTCGTGTGCTTTGCTTCTTGGTTCGATTCCTTCCTCCCTTTCTAGTGCTTCCGCGTGTGCTTTGAGGAATCGTTCCTAAGGCTAGAGGTTGATCCATAACCTCGTGGTCTTGGCGATTGGTGCGTGACTCGATCCATCGCTTGTGTGTGACCGGGATTTGAGTAGGACTTAGGCCGGGTTCTTTGGGAAGAATTTTTACCGGCTCCTATTCACTCCCCCCTCTCTAGTCGCCATCTGATCCTTCAATTGGTATCAGAGCTTGGTGCCGGATTCTTTGCGACTTTGACAAGTCTCGAATCCTAAGATGGCGTACGTTGAGCGGGGTGGTCCGCCGCACTTCGATGGCAAGGGTTACCACAAGTGGGCGGCTCGTATGATGATCTTTCTTCGAGGGAAGCTGTTGGATTTTATTGTGCTTGACAAGACATATGCTATTCCGGTCAACATCCATACTCTTATGGTGACCGATGCCGATGCCAAGGCCAAGTATGAGGCTAATGCAAAAGCCGTTGATCACTTGTGCCGAGCTTGTGTGATCCGAGTTTGAGCGTGTTCGCCATTTGAATCTTGCTTGGCAAATTTGGGATAAGTTGTTGGTTGCTCACGGTGGTGATAACCATGTGAAGGCTCGCCTCTTTGTCTCTTACCGGATGCAATATGAGAATTTCACTCCACTTCCCGGTGAGGACATTGATGCGATGTTTCGCAGGTTCACCGCCATCGTGAACAACATGAAGGCAAATGTTGAGGATTTTCCGTATTCCGAGCATGATCGGGCTTTGAAGCTCTTGCATGTCTTGGACCCAAGTGTTTGGGGTGCTAAGGTTGAGGCCATCAAGGAGTCCGGGAACTATTTGACTATTGAGTTGGATGACCTCTTTTCTAAGCTCAAGTCGGCCGAGGTTGACAGGAAGTTGCTATCCAAGCATGAGGGCTCGACCGATCATAGTCTTGCTCTTGTGGGAGGATCAAAGGGCAAATCTAACCCTTCCCGTCGACGCTTTTCTTTGTCCTCTCTTATGTCCATTCCGGATGAGGAGTTTGATGTCTCGGGCGAGGAGGAGCCGGCCTTGCTCTCAAGAAGATTTGAACGACTACACGAGAGTCGGAGGAACGCAAGGCGGAGCTCAGGGACGTGCTACAAGTGTGGCAAGCGTGGCCACTTCATCGCCGAATGCCCGGAAGCGGAGGAGAACAAGTACAAGGTGAACGAGTACAAGGCACACCCGAGGCGTGAAGACAAGTACTCCTCCAAGGGCAAGCACTTCAACAAGTCCAAGAGCAAGGACAAGGACAAGCGGCGACCGAGCAAGAGCACCTACAAGAAGAACAAGGCAAGAGCGATGGTGGCCGGTGCGAGCGACGTCGACTCAAGCTCAAGCGAGGAGCAGTCAAGCTCAAGCAGCGAAGATGAAGACGCCGGGAGGCGCGCTGGCAAGAAGAGTGCAAGCCGGAACCTCAGCGGGCTGAGCTGTGTGGCGCTCGAGGGCTTTTGTGGCATGGCCCATAGCTCGAGCAGCAAGAAGAGTGTGAAGGAGGACAGCGACTCCGACTCAGAGGATGAGGTAAACCGTGACCCCGACTCTTTGCTTGCTGAGATTGCTAGGTTGAATGGTTTGCTTGATAATCGTGATAGTGTGCTGAGAGATGCCAAAAAGATGAGGAAAGATCTTAGGGCTCAGCTTGAGAATGCTAGTGAGAAAGTAGGAGAGTTAGAGTCAAAATTGCTTGAATTGAAACTTGAGAATGACTCCTTGAAACTTGCTCCTACTTCTCCTGATGATGTTGAATGTGTTGAATGTGATGCTTGGTTGAATGAGATCAAAATGCTTAATGAGAAGAATGCTTCTATTTTGGCTCAACTAGATGCTCTTAGGACTGAACATGATGAGCTTAAGGCTAGACCCACTTTGCTTGGTGCTTGCAAATCATGTCCTACTATGCATGCTAAGCTTGTTGATGCTCGTTCTACCATTAGTTCTTTGGAAGCATCTTTGAAATCTCCCGTTGCAAATGCATGTTCTAGCCGTGATGAAGTCACTTTGCGTAATCTTGAGCTTACTTCCCGGTTGGATGTCATCTATGAGGAGAATGACTATTTGAGGAAAGTGTTGGGTTGGTTGTCTGGGCAGGAACCTCAATTGAAAATCATGATTGAGGAGTTCAAGAGAGGCGATGGTCGTGGTTTGGGGTTTGAGAAGTTGGGTGAGAAAGTGGGAGAGAACGAAGTGGGGAGAGTGTGTACGAGAAGTGTGTTGAGTCTAACCCCGGGTTTGAGGTGATCGGAGAGATCCAAGTCCCACTCCCAAAAGCACCCAAGAACTCTTTCACACCAAAGCCCAACCACCTTTGCAACAAGCTTGACACAACCCAAGATCCACCCAAATTCCCACCTAAGACAAATGATTTCCAAAACCCGTGAAGTTTGTGGGTGAGAAGGGTGAGAAGCCTAGAGAGAAGCTGAGCCAAAACCAAAACCCATCCCCTTCGGTGTGAGTATTGTGGCAAGGAGAGGCATCTTGCGAGTTTTGCTACAAGAGGAAGAGGGATGAGAGGCTTGCTAGGGAGCAAGCAAACCGGGACAGTATCGCCGGCCCTCGCGGTATTCCCGAGCCTAGAGTGCCACTTCCACGGGGTGTGGGAAGTGTGAGGAGTGTAGGCGAGGTTCCCACGGAGAGGTGGTGGTGGTGAGAGGTTTGTCGGGAGAGATGATGGTGTGCGTCTTGGTGAGAGGTTTGGTCGGGCTCGTGGTGGTTTTGTCGGACGTCCTCCTACTCGTCCTCGCACGGGTTCGGGGGAGATGATCGCAGCTTTGGGTTCCGGAGGAACTACGGACCACGTTTTCCCCCTCGTGGTGCTCGTACTCCTCCCATGGGACATGGAAAGTTTGGTGGCAAGGGAGTGATGTTTGCTAACCCCTCTTTTGAGCGGATGGCTCGACACCGGTTTAACTTTCTATGTGCTAACCCCGAGTGTCGAGTCGCTAGCTCATTCTCGTTCTTGTTTCCCGATCGCGGCGGGAGGCTTGGAGAACATTTGGTTGATCGACTCCGGGTGTTCTCGACACATGACCGGAGATAAGAAGTGGTTCTCCAGCCTCACCCCAGTGAAGGAAAAGATGTACATCACATTTGGGGACAATGGACGAGGTAGGGTGCTTTGTCGAGGGTGTTGTGCATGTGAGTGACAAGGTAACGTTGAAGAGAGTGGCTCTTGTGAAGTCTTTGGGTTTTAATTTGCTTTCGGTTTCTCAGCTGCTTGATGAGGGTTTTGAGGTGCGTTTCAAGTCTGGCGAGTCTCGTTTGCTTGATTCTCGAGGTGATCTTGTCCGTATGATCATCCCCGAGGGTCGATTTTCGTGGCTGATTTCTCTCGTTCTTTGGGTCCTGCTCGCCTTTGTTTGATGGCCGGTCCTTCTTCCGATTTGTGGAAATGGCATAGGCGGTTGGGACACTTGAGCTTTGATTTGGTTTCCCGCTTGAGTGGTCTTGACCTTGTCCGAGGATTGCCGAAGTTGAAGCTTGAGAAGGATTTGGTTTGTGCTCCTTGTAGGCATGGTAAGATGGTAGCCACTCCCCATCCACCCCTGACCGATGTCATGACCGAGCGTCCGACGGAGCCGTTGCATATGGACCTTGTTGGGCCGGCTCGAGTTCGCTCGGTGGGTGGGAAGTGGTATGTCCTTGTTGTGGTGGACGATTACTCTCGCTATGCCCGGGTGTTCTTCTTGGAGGATAAGAGTGAGACTTTTGGTTTTGTTCGAGATCCGATCGTGAGGTTGAAAAACGAGAGGCATGGGAATGCTATTCGAGCTATCCGCGATGATAATGGCTGCGAGTTTAAGAACTCTCGTTTTGATGCCTTTTGTCGTGATCTAGGTCTTGAACATCGGTATTCGACCCCTTATGTGCCCCCTCAAAATGGAGTCGTGGAAAGGAAAAATCGGACTCTTTGTGAGATGGCTAGGACGATGCTCGATGAGCACGGGACTCCTAGGAGGTTTTGGGCCGAGGCGGTCAATACTGACTTGTCATGTTTCCAATCGGATTTTATTGAGAGCTTTCAAGAAGAAGACCTGTTATGAGCTTATGCATGGTCGGGCACCCAAGGTGAGTCACTTCCGAGTTTTTGGCGCAAGTGCTTTATTTTGAAAAAGGGAAAACTCGACAAGTTTGAGGCTAGGTCTAGTGATGGTATTTTCTTTGGATATGCTAACCACTCTAGAGCCTATAGGGTGCTTAACCTTGAGACTAACAAAATCATGGAGACTTGCGAGGTGACCTTCGACGAGACAATGCCATGTACCTCTCTTGGCTTTGAATGTGCGGGTGATGAAGAGATGGCCGAGGACCTCTTTGAAGAGGAGAAAGATGAAGCCGGAGATGATGATGGGGAGAACCATGCGCCCGAAGCCGAGCATGTACCCACTACTTCCCCTACGACCACTTTGGAGCATGGACCGTCTACTTCATGGACAACGACGGTGCAACAAGAGGACCGGGCGAGAGAAGGCGACATTGAGGGGGAGGTAGTCTCGAGGCGTGAGGCTCCCCGGCGGATTCAAGAAGTGCATCCCCCGTCGAAGATCATTGGAGACATCAATGAACGCACTACACGGTCAAGGTCCGGGAATTCCTCTCATTTTGCTCATGCTTTGCTTTTGTTGCTACTTTTGAGCCCAAGGACATTGGACATGCTTTATCCGATGCAAACCGGGTCAATTCTATGCATGAGGAGTTGGAAAACTTTGAGAGGAACCGGTGTGGGAGTTAGTTGAACCACCTCCAAATTGCCATCCCATAGGAACCAAGTGGGTTTGGAAGAACAAAGAGGGAGAGAATGGGATGGTTGTGAGGAACAAGTCCGGACTTGTTGCTCGGGGGTTTAGTCGAAGGAGGGGATCGACTATGAGGAGACCTTTGCTCCCGTGGCCCGTCTTGAGGCAATTCGGATCCTTCTAGCCTTTGCCGTGGCTAAAGGGTTCAAGTTGTTTCGGATGGACGTGAAGAGTGCTTTTCGAATGGGGTCATAGAGGAGGAGGTGTATGTGAAGCGCCACACAGGGTTTGAGAGCGAGTTGTACCCACACAGGGTATACAGGTTGAAAAGGGCTCTGTATGGGTTGAAACAGGCGCCCCGTGCTTGGTATGGGAGATTGAGAGGTTTTCTTTTGAGCAGAGGGTTTGTGATGGGTACCGTGGATAGAACCTTGTTTCTCCTCAAGCATGGAAATGACTTGTTGATTGTTCAGATTTACGTGGATGATATTGTCTTTGGTGGCTCGTCACATAACCTTGTTGCCAAGTTTGCAGATGAGATGAGCAGGGAGTTCGAGATGAGCATGATGGGCGAGTTGCGGTATTTTCTCGGGGCCGCGATCAAGCAAGTGAAGGACGGTACATTTGTGCACCAGACTAAGTACACGAAAGACATGCTGAGGAAGTTCCAGATGCAAGATGTGAAGCCGATGTCGACTCCCATGGGGAGTACGGCCACTTTGGATGCGGATGAGGACGGAGAACCAGTGGACCAGCGGGAGTACAGGAGCATGATCGGCTCCCTCCTCTACTTGACGGCGACGAGGCCAGACATACAGTTCAGTGTGTGTCTGTGCGCTCGTTTTCAGGCTTCGCCGAGGACGTCACATCGACAGGCCGTCAAGAGGATTTTCAGGTACCTACAGTCTGCCCCTGGTCTTGGCCTTTGGTATTCTTCCTCCTCGACTCTGTCTCTTCATGGTTTTTCCGATGCGGATTTTGCTGGTTGTCGAGTCGAGAGGAAGTCTACTTCTGGCACTTGTTAGTTTCTTGGTTCTTCGTTGGTCTCATGGTCTTCCCGCAAGCAGTCTAGTGTAGCTCAGTCTACCACAGAGGCGGAGTATGTTGCTGCCGCGAGTTGTTGTTCCCAGCTGCTGTGGATTTCATACACTTTGAGAGACTTTGGTGAGGAGTGCACCCAGATCCCACTTCTTTGTGATAGCACCGGTGCCATAAGCGTAGCCAAAAACCCGTTGCTTCACTCTAGAACCAAACACATAGAGGTGAGGTATCATTTCCGAGGGACAATGTGGAGAAAGGAACCATTGTTTTGAGCCATGTCCCTACCCAAGATCAGCTAGCCGACATCTTTACAAAGCCTCTCGACCAAGCTACATTTGTGCGCTTGCGGGGGAACTTGGGGTTTGTTGCCCTTTCTAGTTGATTCTTGGGGGATTTCCTTTTGTACCATATGTATCATACCATGTTTTACTTTGATGTATATATATGCTTTGCTTGATGTATAAACCATGGTAGGATAGCCATCTTGACATATATCATGTTGCATTTGTGTCATATTGCATTTTAGGATGATGAGCTTCTTTCATATGCCATATTTGAGTCTCTTTGGCTATTTGTGAGATATTGGTTATATGTGTGGAGAAATGGTGATGTGAGGCTATGCTCTTGGAATATTTGAGATATATGTGTGGTGAGATAGCCCCTTTTGAGATAAATGCTTAACTTGACTAATTTCGATGAAATATGCTCCACTCGTGTGTAGTTGTGTATCCATGTCACGCTTTGGTCTAAATGTGCTTTTCATGCTTAGATTGTGCTTGGATGCCTTGTTCTTGCATTTGGGCCAAAGGCCGAATATCATTGTGAATGTTTAGCCTATGTTGCATTCATGGGGGAGCATAAGCTTCTTTTTGCCGCAAAGGCGCTTCATGTACCATGAAATGAATCAATCTTGAAAAGAAGTGCATAATGCTTGAAAACTGCTCCATCCATCATGTCTATGTTTAAAATGTCTTATCTTTCACATATGGGTGCAAAACATGTTGCATGATGTTCACCAGTGGAGAAGTCTCCCCGAAGTGGACACATGGCTCATGAGCTTTGACATGACATGCTTTGCTTTATGGGTGTTTGCCATGATCTTTTGCTGAGAATTTGATATCCTTGTATGATCTTTAAATGGTATGCATGTTTGTGGCTCAAGTGTGACATGGATAGGCTTTTACATGTGAAGCGAGTCTTCTTTTGGTAAAAATGCTTAAATCTGAAAATTTTGCTTTGTCACATGCTTGTATTTTCATATATTACTTGTGGCAATGCTTTGACTATGCTATGATTCATGTGTGTGATCTTTGTCTCAATTGTAGCCTTTGACACTAGATTTGGCCTATTTGAGAAGCTCATGTAGATGTTTATATGCTTTGCTTTGCATTTCTGCATTTTCACCTTGATTCATACATTGTCAACAAGGGGGAGAAAAGGTGAGCTTAATGAAAATTCAGAAAAAGGTGAGCTGAAATTTGGAAGTGTGCATCCACATGTTCGGGGGAGGCATTTGTTCGGGGGAGCTTTCTTGCTTGTTTTCGGTGTGGATTTTGTGCCTTGCTTGGCTTGTGACCTTTCTTTGCCTTTCTTCGGTTTTGGTCATGAGTTGAGCTTCTTCGTTTTTCTTTCTTCTTCTTTTCTTTCTTACTCGAATTTCATTTCGCGTTGTGTGTTGTCAATGCACTCATCAAGGGGGAGATTGAGGACCGGAGCGTCCCGGTGGTCGGTGGATGACCGCTCCTTAGTGATGAGTGATTGACAACGGGTGTTGGACCGACTCTTGGCTTAGTGCGCGGGTGTAGGCCGCGGCCTAGTTCGTGTTGTTGCGGGTGAAGAACGGGCGCGAAAGGTCTTCGGCCTTGAGGGGCCTCCGGAGATGGAGAGACAAGTAGGCTCGGTTCGAGGGACCCGGTGGACGGCGGGATCGGGTGCGGGCCACATGGTGGCGACACAAGCAAGACGAAGTCATGGACGGATGAGCCGGTGCACGGTGGCGGTCAAGTCAAGTGGTTTGGCGGGAGGCCGGACCGGGCACGCGGGGTTTGGTGGTTTGCCCACAAAACCATCGGCGGACGGTTTCTTGGTTTGGGCCTCAAAACCAAGTCCGAGGGCCCAACACGACGGAGACGGGATCCGGCGTGTCGGGAAGCTTCGAAGCGGAGGACACGCGGCGGGATCGCATGGCTTGCGTCGGGAGGACGCGGGGTGCGGCAAAGGCGTGGCCGTCCGATGGCAAGACCCACAAACATTACCAAAATGCCCCTACGTGGGTTGTATCGCCAGTAGTGTAGTTAGGGGTAGTCGAGTCATTTACCACTCCGGCGGGACCTGATATATAAGCCTGGAGTGTGTGTTGATGGCCTTCTCTCTCCGCGACTTAGGGTTTCATTTCCCCCCTTCCCTTTCTCATTTTCGTAGCTATTTTCCTTCCTATTTTCTCTAGGCTAGCATGAGAGCTTCATGAGAGATTTGTTGAGAGGGATGGATGCTAGGGCGGCATGCTAGACCTTGTGAATCTTTCCTGGTTTGTATAGAAGATTCGGGGTTGTTTCTCGTGGCTTTTTGTGCTTATTTTCGTGCCTTTGTTCCCGTGTGTTTCCGCGGATTTGAGTGAGTTTCTTCCCGATTTCTTTGAGGGAAACATGGATAGATGTCTTGTGCATCTTTGTGCTTGATCTTGTGCCCTCAAGCGCCGGAAATCACTTCGATTCGTGAGTTTTCGTTCGGTGCTCTAGTTTTTGGTGGTGCTCAAAGGATTCGCGATTCCCGGTGTTTTAGGGAGTTTGGAGGCAAGATTTTTGGGCTATAGCATCCTTGTGTGACGCTTTTCAAGTACCCAAACCCTTGTCTCCACGGCTTCAACCGTTTGGGAAATCCGATGATGATTTGGGGGAGTTGACTTTCGAGGCTCGGGCTTTTTTCGTTCGTCCGGGCCTCGCGGACGGTCCGCGGCCTCCGGCGGACGGTCCGCGCGGGTCCAGCTTCTTCCCGTGTTCTTCGTGTTCTTGCTCGTCCTTTGTTTCGATCCGTTGTGATTTTGGTTTTTGGTTGGACGAAGTTTCGGACGATCCCGCGGTGTCGGGCGGACGGTCCGCGGGTGCTAGGCGGACGGTCCGCGTGCTCCCCGCGGACGGTCCGTGACACGGGGGTGTCTTTGGGTCGTTCGTGTAAATTAACGGACGGTCCGCGGCTAAGGCCGGACGGTCCGCGGCTCGGGTGCGGACGGTCCGCGATACCCGGCCGGACGGTCCGCGCGGCTCTTGCGGACGGTCCGCCCCTCTCGCGCGGACGGTCCGCCGCAGCTCGTGTGCTTTGCTTCTTGGTTCGATTCCTTCCTTCCTTTCTAGTGCTTCCGCGTGTGCTTTGAGGAATCGTTCCTAAGGCTAGAGGTTGATCCATAACCTCGTGGTCTTGGCGATTGGTGCGTGATTCGATCCATCGCTTGTGTGTGACCGGGATTTGAGTAGGACTTAGGCCGGGTTCTTTGGGAAGAATTTTTACCGGCTCCTATTCACTCCCCCCCTCTCTAGTCGCCATCTGATCCTTCAACTAACCCCATCCTGAGTCGTTTGTTCGCTCACGTGCTTATTTTTGAATTTCAGGTGGAAGACTTGGAGAACATTTGGTTGATTGACTCCGGTTGCTCGAGGCATATGACCGGAGACGGGGGGTGGTTCTCAAGTCTCGTCCCGGTGGTGACAAAGAGATACATCACCTTTGGGGACAATGGGCGTGGGCGTGTGCTTTCAGAAGGTGAGATCAAAGTGAGTGACAAGATCACTCTGAGGCGTGTTGCTCTTGTTCAATCGCTGGGGTACAATTTGCTTTCGTGTCCCGGCTTGTTGGATGAGGGTTTTGAGGTGTTGTTTCGGCCGGGTGGTTCTCGGATTGTGGACTCTCGAGGGGACCTTGTTTGTATGGTCGTTCCCGAGGGTCGTGTGTTTCGTGCTGATTTTTCTCAATCTTCGGGTGTGGAGCGTTGTTTCTTGGCTGGTTCTTCGAGTGAGTTGTGGAAGTGGCATAGGAAGTTGGGTCACTTGAGCTTTGACCTTTTGTCACGCTTGAGTAAACTCAATTTGGTCCGAGGATTGCCACGGTTGAGGCTTGAGAAAGAGTTGGTTTGTGCGCCGTGTAGGCATGCCAAGATGGTGGCCTCTTCTCACTCGCCTCTCACCGATGTGATGACTGAGCGTCCATGCGAGCTGCTCCATATGGACCTTGTTGGCCCAGCTCGTGTGCGATCTGCGGCTGGGAAGTGGAATGTCCTTGTTGTGGTGGAGGACAATTCTCGGTATGCGTGGGTGTTCTTTCTTAAGGATAAGGGGGAGACGTTTGGTTTTGTTCGAGATCTAGTCTTGAGGTTGAGGAACGAGAGGCACGGAGATGCCATACGAGCTATCCGCAGTGATAATGGCTCGGAATCCAGGAACTCTCGTTTTGAAACCTTTTCCCATGACTTGGGTCTTGAGCACCGCTTTCGAGTCCGTATACGCCTCCCCGAATGGTGTTGTGGAAAGGAAGAACGGGACCTTGTGCGAGATGGCTCGGACGATGCTTGATGAGCATAGGACTCCGAGGAGGTATTGGGCCGAGGCGGTGAATACCACGTGTTATGTGTCGAACGAATATACCTCGAGTGCACAAGAAGAAGACATGCTATGAGTTGCTTTGCATGGTCGAACACCCAAGGTGAGTCACTTCCATGTCTTTGGTTGCAAGTGTTTCATTCGAAGAAAGGCGGGAAGTTGGATAAGTTTGAGGCTAGGTCCGTCGATGGCATTTTCTTTGGTTATGCATCTCATTCTAGAGCATATCGTGTGCTCAATCTTGAAACTAACAAAATCATGGAGACTTGCGAGGTAACCTTCGACGAGACGAGCCACGTAGTCAGCTTGTCTTTGAGTGTGCAGGTGATGATGAGCTTGGCGAGGAGATCTTTCAGGAGGAGGAGCATGAACTTGGTGATGATGAGGATGGCGGTGCGGTGCCCCCGGCTGAACATGTACCCACTACTTCGACTACGATGATGGATGGACCTTCTGCTACACCTACGACGACAAATCAAGAACGAGGAGAAGCTGATGTTGAGGAGGGGTAGCATCGAGGCGAGAACCTCCCTGGCGAGTACAGATGGATCACCCAGCTTCAAGGATCATCGGCGACATGAATGAACGTACTACACAGTCGAGGGTTCGAAACAACTCCCATTTCGATCATGCTGCATTTGTCGCTACTTTTGAGCCCAAAGACATTGGACACGCGCTATCTGATCACAATTGGGTTAATTCGATGCATGAGGAATTGGAGAACTTTGAGAGGAATCAGGTGTGGGAGTTGGTTGACCCTCCCCCAGGGTGTAAGCTAATTGGTACTAAGTGGGTGTGGAAAAACAAAGAGGGAGAGAAGGGTGAGGTTGTGAGGAACAAGTCGAGACTTGTTGCTCACGGGTTCGGTCAGAAGGAGGGGATCGACTACGAGGAGACCTTTGCTCCCGTAGCCCGTTTGGAGGCGATTAGGATCCTTCTAGCCTTTTCCATGGCTAAAGGGTTCAAGTTGCATCAAATGGATGTGAAGAGTGCCTTCCTGACTAGTGTGCTGGAGGAAGAAGTGTATGTGAGGCAGCCTCTGGGGTTTGAGAGTGAAACGTACCCCCACCGGGTGTACAAGTTGAGGAAGGCGCTGTATGGGTTGAAGCAGGCGCCTAGAGCTTGGTATGGCAGGTTGAGGGGGTTCTTGTTTGAGAGAGGTTTTGAGATGGGGAAGGTCGATCAGACCTTGTTTTTGCCGAGGCGGGCGGAGATATCCCGATTGTGCGGGGTGTACGTGGATGATATTGTCTTTGGTGGCTCGTCTAACTCTCTTGTTGCAAGGTTTGCAGATGATATGAGCAGGGAGTTCGAGATGAGCATGATGGGTGAGTTACAGTTCTTCCTCGGGCTACAAATCAAGCAATCAAAGGAAGGAACGTTTGTGCACCAGGCCAAGTACACCAAGGACATTGTGAGGAAGTTCAAGATGGAGGACTCCAAGGCTATGACAACGCAGATGAGTACAACTACAGCTCTTGATGTGGATGAGGAAGGTGAACACGTGGACCAGAAGGAGTACCGGAGCATGATCGGGTCACTCCTCTACTTGACGGCGACGAGGCCGGACATACAATTCTCGGTGTGTCTGTGCGCTCGTTTTCAAGCGTCTCCGAGGACTTTGCATCGGCGGGCGTGAAGCGAATTTTCAGGTACTTGCGTCACACTCCCGACTTCGGCTTTTGGTACTTCGCGTCCTCTTCTTTGGCGCTTCATGGTTTTTCAGACGCGGATTTTGCCGGGTGTCGGTTGGATAGGAAGTCCACTTCTGGGACTTGCTAGTTTTTGGGTTCCTCTTTGGTGTCTTGGTCTTCCCGCAAGCAGACGAGTGTTGCTCAATCCACGACCGAGGCCGAGTATGTTGCCGCTGCTAGTTGTTGCTCTCAGCTCCTTTGGATCACCTACAGCATGAGTGACTTTGGTGAGGAGTATACCCATGTCCCACTTCAATGTGATAGCACCAGTGCCATAAGCGTTGCCAAGAACCCAGTGCTCCATTCCAAAACCAAGCACATAGAAGTGAGGTACCTTTTTCTGAGAGACAACGTCGAGAAAGGAAAGATAGCTTTGATCCATGTACCCACACATGACCAACTAGCCGATATTTTCACCAAACCCCTAGATCAAGCAACTTTCACTCATTTGCGGGGGGAGCTTGGTGTGTGTTTGATTTCTTGAGTTGGGTGTGTGGGAGCTCTCTTTTACCGGTGGTGTCGAGCCCTTTTTGCCTCCCCTCGAGGAGCCGGTGGTTTGTGAGCTTTGTGTGTGGGAGCTCCTTTGTAGCATATGTATAGCTTTCCTTTGTGCATTTCTTGCATTTTGCATGGCATATGTAACATGATGTATAGGCATCCTTGTATCTTAGATTGCATGCATTTTGTATCATATGCATTGGTTAGAAAAAGCTTCTCTCATATACATTGTTCACCATGGAATGAGATATATGTCTTTGTGAGCTTGTTTGGTATGATATGGTTAGTTTGGCTTAGCTCTTGATGATCTTGATGAATAATCCATGGTTGATAGCTATGCTTTTGAAAAATGTCACATGTATGCTCTCTCATGTGTAAATGCCTTTACATGCTCTTGACATGTTTTTGTGGCCTTGCTATGCTTAATTTGTGGTTGGATAGCTAGTTTATTGATCATATGGGGCCAAAGGCTCATTTGCCATCATGAATGTTTAGCCCTCTTGTTCTATCTTGTGGAGGAGCATAAGTTCCTTTTTGTCGCAAAGACATTTCATCTACCATTTACAAATCTGAAAATGAAATGAAAAATGCTTGGAAATGTGCTCCCATGTCATATGTGCTGAATTTAATTCGCTTTGGGTGCTAAACCGTTGCATGATGTCTACCAATGAGAAGTCTCATACATAGAAGTAGGCACATGGCTCGGTGGCTTTGACATGACATGAGGTGCTTGTGGGTGTTTGTGATGGTCTTATGATTAGAATGGCTGTCCTAGCATGAAGTTTGTGTGGCTTTGCCATTTTGATATGCTTTGATCATGTTTAGGACTTTGCTCATGAGAGACAAGTTTTTCGCAAAATTGCCAAAATACATCTTAGCTTCGTCCAATGGTTGTGAAACTTGGTGATCATGTAGTTGAGATCAATACGAAGCCGTAGAGTATCTAACTTGCTCATTTGGACATGTGTAGCTTTCTTTGTTGAATTTTGTCTATTTGAGAAGCTCTAGGTTGAAAGTTCTACATTTTTGGCTTGATTCATGCATTGTCAACAAGGGGGAGAAGTTTGAGCTTGAAATGGCTTGTTGGACGTGTTTAGAAGGTTTTCAGGTGGTTTCGAGCCATTTCTGGGCTCTGTTGTACACCGGTCCGACCGGTCAAGTTCACCGGTCCGACCGGGTTGAGTGCTGCGTTCCGTACACATGTTGCACACCGGTCCGACCGGTGGTGTTGACCGGTCCGACCGGTCGTGGCTGTTCTGTGCGTACCGCCTCGTTTCAAGTGGTGTCTTGCATGCATTCGTCTAGGGGGAGGTGCATTGGTTCAGGGGGAGCTTGCATGTGTGCAAGGGGAGCTCTTTGTGGTTGTTCGAGCTTTGATTCGGTGGTTTGCGTTCTTTTGCTTGAGCTTTGTTTTGTCTCGGATGTGTCGAGCCGTTGCCCTTGCCTAAGGGGTCCGAGACTTGTCTTCTTCAAGTGATCTTGCTCTTTGCCTTTGTTTGGCTTTCGATCGCTTGTTGGAGTTTCTTTTTGTTTGTTTCTTTTCTTTTTCTTTTCTCTCTTGTTACTTTCGTGTGGGTGTTGTCAATGCACTCATCAAGGGGGAGATTGAGGACCATGTGTGGTTCGAGGACCGGTGGATGGTCGCTTCCTTGTGTGATGAGTGATTGACAACGTTGTGTGGACTGATTCTTGGCTAAGTATTGCAGGTGCAGGTTGCGGCTTGACTAGTGTTGGTGCAGGTGAAGAATAAGCGCGAAAGGTCGTCGCGGTGAGGCCTCCGGTGTGGAGAAGACAAGTAGGCTTCGTTCGAGGGACCCGGTGGCCGGGGGGTCAAGTGCGGGCCGCATGGTGGCATCGACAACAAGATGAAGTCATGGACGGTTTCTTGGTTGAGCCTCAAAACCAAGGTCGAGTCGGGACTACGTGGGAGCCGAGTCATGAGTGGAGATTGGCGGAGGCTACACCGAGTTCGCGGGGTTTCCGGTGGTTCACCGTAAAAACCACCGAGTTCCTTGGTTGATCCACAAAGCCAAGACCGGAGAACCGAAGACGGAGCTGCAGAGCGCCGCGCACCGGTCCCCGACCGGTGGGTCCGACCGGTCTGACCGGTGGGGACCGGTCCCGACCGGTGAGGAGCACCGGTCCGACCGGTATGCGACGACGCAATCCGAATCTTCGAAGTGGAGGACACGCGTCGGGATCGCATGGCTTGCGTCGAGGCTACGCAGGTGCGGTCGCCGGCATCCGTCCGATGGTGAAGACATCAAGAATTCCAAATCCACCCTTGAGGGGCTTGTATCCCTAGTTAGTAGAGAAGGGCGTTTTAGACATTCGGTTGCCTCCATATAACCCAAGAGGTGAGAGGATGGCAGCCAACTCTTTGAACCCTAGCTCATTAGTTTTCCAATTTTCCACCTATTTTCCTTAGGTTTTCTTTAGGACTAGCAAGAGAGCTTCACGGAGAGATCTTGTTGAGAGGGATGGATGATCGGGTGGCTTGCTAGACCTTGTACGAACCTTTGTTTCATGTATAGATGATTCGGCGTGGTTCCTCAAGGTTTGGATGTGTTTTCCCCGGTTGTTCTTGGTGGTGATTTTCGGAGCCCTCTCTTGGTGATTTGTTTGGGTTGTTTTCGGGACTTTTCTCTTGGGGATTTGATGGGGGAAATTTGTGGGAACCCTTCGTGGTTCTTTGGGCAGTGATTCCCCTCCCAAATTCGTGAGTAAAAGTGCTCGTTTTTGGGGTTTCTTGAGTTCTTGGGTTGGAAGTGCTTTCGGCGGGATTTCTTCGATTCCTCCTTTTTGGACGAGTTTTTGTGGGATTAAACTTGGCAATGGACTCCTCATGAGGTGTTCCTAATATCCCCAAAGTCTTGTTCAAGTCCGTGGAGTGATTCGGGAGATCGAGTTTTGGATTTGGGGGAGTTGACCCGCGGGTGCTGTTCATCCCGAGCTGCCCAGGCTACACCGGTCTGACCGGTGCTCTTGACCGGTCTGACTGGTGCGAGCCCTTGTGGGTTTTTGCCCGGGTAAACGTCTTGGTGTGTTCGTTGTTGTCCCGTGTTGCTGCTGTTTCGAGTTTGGGTCAGTTTGGTGGTCGGTTGGCCTGTTTGGTGCCTTGGGGGCTTTTAGGCTGCCATCGGTCTGACCGGTGTGTCTCACCGGTCTGTCCGGTGTAGAGCCACTTAGTGGAAGTTGCTCAGTTTTACCAGCAGGGACCGGTCTGACCGGTGGTGCTCACCGGTCTGACCGGTGTGGGTCTGTAGACTCGAGGTTTGATTTTTCCGCTGCGTTTCTCGGGTCAGAAGGTGGTGTGTTGGTTCCTAGGTCCAGTGGCACTCCAGTGGCTACGTGGGCTTGACCAACCTTGGTAGTGAGTCGGAGATGTGTGTTGGAAGCCGTGTTCATCTTGTTGGTGTTTCGATCTCCTTCGAGAAGAATTTTTATCGGCTCCCATTCACTCCCCCCCCCACTCTGGTTCGCCGTATCGGTCCTTCAAGACTTGCGAGCAGACAAATCTCCCGTCGTAGTCAAGGGACCCTTCTTCCCTAGAGTGGTGAACCCAAGGTATCGAATCCATGGAACAAATGTGCGACGCAAAAGATGATCTTGTAATGCAAAGTAACTTAAATCTTCGGTAGATAAAACCCTAATGCAATCTAACATAAGAATCTACATAAGAACGAATCTAATCTACTAAAGACCAAAGATAACAAAGACAAAGGGGGTAGATAAACCGATCTAGAGAGATCGGGTTGAGCCTTTTATTGAAGTTCCAAGCGAAAGAAGTAGCAAATCGAATCTCATTAGAAGCCTCTTTAAACCGTGGTTTCCCGTCCGACTCCGAAAACGCCCGCCTTTCAGAGCCCCCGTTCTGTCACAACGTACTCCTATTCGTGCGGGTAGACTAGGGTGAGTCCAAGAACAAGTCGAGTTCTTTCGGAAGGTTAGGCGTGCACCTCTAGCCACCGCGGCTACAAGAACACCCTATGTGATCTATCTCGAGAATAGATCTACAATAAGCACAGCCGATCGAAAAACGAAGACTTCGGAGAAACACTTGATCGCTAGAAATCGGATTCAACTTGATAATTCAACCAGTACAATGATATATGAACAAGATCAATACTGGGATCCTACCTTGATCTTGCTCCTAGCTCCGGGAACTCCGACGTGGTCTTCCTTGCAAGGTTCCCACATCGGCTAGGGAAGCCATAGTCAACTAGCTCGACCCTCTCCTCTCCGGGATGGTTTCCATCTCTTCTCTGCTTCTCGGCGGCCGATGACGAATTCTTCTCTATGTGGCTCTCGACCCCGGGGCTATAAATAGCCCGAATGGTGGTAGGTCAAACGGGGAGGCAAACGGGCCCTAGACTGGGCTGGGCCGGCCAGCCTGGGCCGACCGGCATGGGCCCATCCATGCCCAGTTGCCTGCCTCCTTCGCATGGTGTTGGTTCCTGAGTCTTCTAGATCCTTCCCCCCTTCTACATGTAGGCCCTTGTCCTCAGTTTCTCTCCGAGTTGGACGTAGCTCCTTGTCCCGCAAGGTTTGGCAGTTTTATGTGTAGGTCCTCGGAGTTTGTCATATTCTCGGGTTTGGTCCCTAGGCTACTTGGAGTAAAGTTTGCTTCATTGCATGACTTGTACGGGGCTTCAAGGTCTTGTCACAAGGTGCTTGATGAACTTATCCCGGAAGTCTTTCTTTCTACGTCAAAACCCTGCATAAACACTAAACTCCAAAACCGATATGCACGAATGAACTTGTTATACCAAGGGGGACAGTACCAATGGATAAAGTATCAAACTCATGTCAACACCGAAGGTAAACTCATGGCTAGGTTGACGGATTTTCACCGTCAACAATTACTTTATGTTTATGTATTAAAGATAAAGGATTGACTAACTTGTGAAGAAATATTTAGCGGAACATGATTACAACGGTTTGGACGAAGTTCTTTTACGAGTACTTGCTCGAGGACGGACAAGATCTAAGTGTGGGAGAGATGTTGACGGTGTATTTTGGTACACCAAACATGTTCATTACACTTTGGTTTGGATTTGTTATGGAACTAACCCGCCACTAGGCACACTAATCATATAACAAGTTCATATATGTGCATACATTTGGAAGTGTTGTGTTTATGTAGGAAAACATGGACATAAAGGATGGATTCACAACAAGTTCAAAGGAGCATTTACAGAGTCTTGTTCGTGTTAATGAGCTTGATGAAATCACTTCCAATGGTGGCGAGGACCAAAGTGCTACGTAGGAACACCCCCGGGCATTGAAGCGTAGAAGACCGAACTTCATGCACGGAGAACCTCCATCTTGGACGCGAGGATGACATCTTTAAAATCATGCAAGTGGAAGGGGCAAACTACATAATCACCTGAGGACCGAAGGGAGCGAAGGGGCGACCGAACCGGGCCGAAATGGGCCTGGGCCAGTCGGCCCAGGACAGCCGGCCCAGCCCACTTCCGGCGTCTGTTCAGCCCCCCTTTCCTTGCACCCGAAGGATCTTCAACCCTAAAACCGTGGAGGCGCCGCCATTCGCAGGGGTGAGAGTCATTCGCACCAGGAGGCCATCCACAAGCTAGATAGAGAGGAGGGAGATCACCGTAGGGGTATCAACCACCTCGAAGGAAGTACCCACAAGTGGAGAAGAAGGAAGACACCGTCGGAAGGATGACCATGATCAACAGTGCTATGTCTAGCACCTTGATGGGGTAATCTCATTATTCGTCCCTGGTTTGTAATCGATCTTGAGATGTAATCATACTTTGTTGGATTATCTATCTATCATCTTGTGTTAAATATACTTTAATGCTTAAGGTTAGCTACCATGCTGTAAAGGGGGTATAGCTCCAATGCTCCCTTAGATCCATTCAATACGCCGTGTCCATCATATGTCTAGTCACGAATACCTTCGCGTAGTGACAGTACGAGAGGAGGGAAAGGGCGAAACCGTGGTCACATGCCCCGATAGATTAGATTGGTTTTCTTGTTTAAAGCGATTGCATGCCCTAGTATCATAGACCCATGGGCGAGTGTCTTTTATCTTGATAGCTTAATCATTCTCTCTAGTGTAGTTTAGTTGTTTTCTAGTTTAATCATAGTTAGGGTTTGAGTAGCTAGAGTGTAAAGGTAGATCGAACGCTTGTAATCCCCTTGCTCCGCGGATTGACAAGAACCTTGGGAATCCCGTGGTGAAAAAGGTGTTGGTCCGTACGCTTGCGGATCGTAGAGGGATACGTCTTTTATCCATCAACAGAAACCGGTCAGACCAGTTTAGCAAACCGGTCAGACCGGTTCTGTCCAGAACTCCCCAAAAGCCCTTCCAATAGAAGACCTGTCTCAAGAACCTCTCCTCCTTTGAACAAGAATAGCCATAGCATGACAGAGACTTTCTCGCTCCAAAACTCTTCATGACAGCCCACAGGGTTAAACCGGTCAGACCGGTTTTGCGCGGACAGTCGAGAAGAACACAGCTCGTGGGAAAAACTCAAAACTCCGAGCAATAGATCTCCCAATTCGTTCCATGGATCAAAGTGAGACTTTGGGGATAGTTGGGGTACCTCGTGGGCTACCTTTGGCTAGAAGCTCGGTCCCCAAAACCCACTCAATCAAGAGGAATCGAAAGTCAACCCTCAAGAACACCTTCCCATGGAAACCACCAAAATCACCCAAATCGAATCCATTTCGGTGGGTTTGTTGGATCAAGATCACCAAGTAAAGAGGCACAAGGTCCTCATACGTGACATCCAACAAGAATCCCTCAAAGAAACGCCCCAAAACTTCCCCATGGAAATTCCAAGAAAAGGCTCCGAAAATCAACAAAAAGGAAAAACGGGAGGAACACAATCAAGCCTTGAGGAACCACGCCGAATCATCTATACAAACCATGAAAGGTTCATAAAAGGTCTAGCTTCAGCCCGATCATCCTTCCCTCTCCCAAGATCTCACCGTGAGGCTCTCAAGCTAGTCATATAGAAATCATAAGGAAAATAGGAAAAACAAATGAGCTAGGGCTCCAAGAGTTGGTTGCCATCCTCTCACCCCTTGGGTTATATGGAGGCAAGCTGAAAGACTAAAATACCCATAAAGCCTAAACTAGGATACACGCCCACCAAGGTCTCTTTGGGAATTTGTCTTTGTAGCACCATCGGACGGATGCCCAGCGACCACACTTCGAGTAGCCTCGACGCAAGCCTTGCGATCCCGACACGTGTCATCCGCCTCGAAGCTTCCGGTGCCCTGCGACCCCAAACCAGTCAGGCCGGTTTTGGCCTGACAGCCATGCCTGGTCTTCGGCCTCGGCTTTGTGGCTTAGCCGAGTAACCCGATGATTTTCTGGTGAACCACTGCAAACCCCACGAACTTGATGTAGCCTCCGCCAATCACCACTCATGACTTGCCTCCCATTCACTCCCCCCTCTCTGGTTCACCGCCTTGGTCCTTCAGTATCTCGTTATCGTCTGCTGCTCAACTACTTTGATATTGGCCTCCTCCTTAGCAGCTACACATGCTTCTTTCCGTGACCTTGCTTCCTCTTCTGCTTTTCCCTTAATTTCCATCAGTTTCTCTAGAACTTTTAGAGTCCTCACATCCCATTCGGGAACTATCCACCTAAATGACATGCACTTCATGCCATCAGTCTGCAGTCACCAATTTCATTCATATAATTAGCGATTGAACACACTAACATCAAACAGAAAAGCAACATTTATTAGAAATGATACAAGTTATCGTTTAGCTCGCAGCAGCATGCACATTGACGCCCAGGTTTGGCACCTATCTAGTCATACCTCAGATGAACAAGCAACCCGTCCTTACACTCATTTTCATTAGGATCTATAACGATGACTTCACGAGGACCAGGCATCGGCGATCTGGATCTTTCGGAGTCTACTCCAAAGACCTTTAAAATACATGAATATAGTCTGTTGACCTAAATTTCTAAATCCAGAATTCACCTTAACAGCATGGCTAAAGAGAGGACTGACCTAACCCTGCTTCTCCGTTCGCTACTAGGGTCGCAACGATTCGCCATTCACGCCACAGGCAACAATAGATCGAAACACCAACGCAAGCTCTAGTATTTACCACAAGGAAAAGGAGCGTGGTGTCGGTGAGTCTCTTGCAGAGTTGCAGTAGTGTATGCCGCGTTGTCGAAAGAAATGAGATTTATACACTTGTCTGCTGGAAAACTTTTTTTGGCTGTTGCGCACGCTTTTCTCCCGCCAACTTACCAGAACTGCTACATGCTACTGTTGGCGCAATTACACAATTGTTTCTCCGGAAGGTCCTTTCTACCAACCATCAAAAGGACAGATGATCCGGTTCTGGATCAATCCAGACAAATAGCTTCTTAGCTTTTAGGAAGGTCCTTCCTTGCGAAACACCAACAGGTCGGACTTTCCTCGATCAAAATTTCCCCCTTCTCTATCTATTACCACCACACTCCATTGTTCTTCCTCTACCTCCATTGCAAAGCGTATAAATTCTGAATGGTAAATATGCTTGAAACGAATGAGTTTGGATCTTCTACGGAGATTGTGCATGAATTCGGGATGATTAGTGCATACAACCACCCAATCATATGTGAGTATTCCGTGAGGAAAGATTCGCTCCAAGAGAGACATGCACTTATCCTGCAATTGTGTGCTGTTAGACCGAGTTGCCCATTGTAGAAATGAAGTCATAGTTTCCTCGCTTTCCATGTCCCACATTTTTATGCACAGTGCAGCTTCAACCTTTCGACTTGGTACATGTCGGCGACCAAGAGTAAATGAGGCCAGACATTGCGATTCACAATGATCAACACGTCCGTTCAGAGGGGGTGTGCACACAAGTTCGTTGGTTAATGCCTGGTGCCAGTCGTTAACTACACTTCTCAATGACCTCCATTACAATGCGTATGAATTCCGAATGGTGAGTATGCTCGAAACAATTTGAATAGATTAAACCAAATTGGCATAATAAGATGACATCTCATAGCAACTCATCACCACAAAGTTCACACCACCAGTCCACCAACAAGTAGCGAACATCATACAATGATCCGATAGCCAACACCAAGACACAACCATGTTACAAGTTTCATAATAATCATCACTACTCATTCATCTCATGTTTGGCTTGCTGGAGTTTTTCCGTCACCTTCTGCACCTCCTACCATGAACTTAGTGGCCTTGCGGGACTCTCTTGCATTTCTTAATGTTCTTTCAAAAGATCTGGATGTCTCATTTTAGGGAGAGGACTCTATAGGATCTCGAAAGGCATCGAAAACATAATAGAACAATTGGCAGAAAAAGAGAAAGAGCTTTAGTACACATCTAAGGACAAGACAACTGAGGGCGGAGATCATTCTTCTGACCATACACATGGGAATAAAAGCATCAGTGAATGGGTAGGACATTAAGTTTGTCTACTTAATATTTGCTTTTAAATTTTCAAGAATTTCGTTGTCTGTTGGACTGAAAAGGGTACTAATAGGCAAGGGTACCTGTTTCAATCCAACTGACAACGAACTTCTTGAACATTTATTAAAAAAGATGGGACAAACTAACTCAATATCCTACCCATTTATTGACGCTTTTATTCCAATGTCTATGTTAAGAAGAATAATCTCTGCCCTCAGTTTTCTTGTTCTTAGGTGTGTACTGAAGCTATTTCTCTCTTTCAGCTAGTTGTTTTAACATGTTTTGGATCTCTTTGGAGATCCTAATAGAGTTCTCCCCTGAGATGAGGCATCCAGATCTTCTAAAATAACATTAAGATGTCCTTGTAGAACTAAACTAATCCTTGGAGAAAACTCATCTCGTTGTGAAAAATAAACTCATCTTAGTCTATAGAAAAACCTGAATCCCTTCAAACCAATTGTATGAGTACAGTAAAACAATCACCACACGCCACAAAACCTGGTTATTTGCTACCTACATAAACTCAGCAAGGCCATGGTTGTCCTAAATGAACCTATCGATCCATCGATCGATGCAAATTAGAAACTAACTGAATCTAACACCTGTGAATTATGCAAACGCTAACAATCATGGCAGGATCCAGATGTCCACAAAATAGTATCTTCAATCTACAATTTCATAAAACAATGGACCTATCAATCCTATCAATTGTGCATCCGAGGACCATGTGTGGTTCGAGGACCGGTGGATGGTCGCTTCCTTGTGTGATGAGTGATTGACAACGTTGTGTGGACCGATTCTTGGCTAAGTATTGCAGGTGCGAGGTTGCGGCTTGACTCGTGTTGGTGCGGGTGAAGAACAAGCGCGAAAGGTCGTCGCCGGTGAGGCCTCCAGGTGTGGAGAAGACAAGTAGGCTTCTTTCGAGGGACCCGGTGGCCAGCGGGGTCAAGTGCGGGCCGCATGGTGGCATGAACAGCCAAGATGAAGTCGTGGACGGTTTCTTGGTAGAGCCTCAAAACCAAGGTCGAGCCGGGACTACGTGGGAGCCGAGTCATGAGTGGAGATTGGCGGAGGCTACACCGAGTTCACGGGGTTTGCGGTGGTTCACCGTAAAACCACCGGGTTACTCGGTTGAGCCACAAAACCGAGGCCGAAGACTCGACGAGGAGGTGCGGCCGGCCGGGCCGGTTCAACCGCCCGGAGGGGCGGTCGGACCGCCCGGGGCCGGTCGGATCCACCGGGCCGGTCTAACCGCCCAGGGGGGGGCGGTCCGACCGCCCGGCCGCCGGCGCCGAGAAGCTTCGAAGCGGAGGACATGCGTCGGGATCGCAAGGCGTGCGTCGAGGCTACGCAGGGTGCGGTCGCCGGCATCCGTCCGATGGTGAAGACATCAAGAATTCCAAATCCGCCCTTGAGGGGCATGTATCCCTAGTTAGTAGAGAGGGGCATTTTAGACATTCGGTTGCCGCCTATATAACCCAAGAGGTGAGAGGTTGGCAGCCAACTCTTGGAACCCTAGCTCATTTCGTTTTTCCATTTTCGTTCTCTATTTTCCCTAGGTTTTTAGAAGGCTAGTTTGAGAGCTTCATGTGAGATCTAGAGAGAGGGATGGATGTTTGGGTGGCAAACTAGACCTTGTACGAACCATTCATGGCATGTATAGAAGGTTCGGCGTGGTTCTTGATGGTGGTTGTCCCGTCTCTTTGATGTTGATTTTCGGAGCTCTTTTTGGCGGTGTTTTGAGAACGATTTCTTGGGGTTTTTGGTGGGTGTCACGTATGAGGTTCTTGTGCCTCTTTGGTGGTGACTTTGCCCCCAAATCCCCTTTGAATCGGACTCGATTTGGTGGTTTTTCGAGTTGGGCGAGTTCTTGTCCTAGAGAAGCGATTTCTTCGATTCCTCTTGATTGTGAGCGTTTCGGGTCGATTCCTTTGAGGTAGAGGTTGCCCGGGAGGTAACCCGACTATCCCCGAAGTTTGGCTGCAATCCGTGGAGTGATTCGGGAGATTGAGCGCAAGGAAGTTGAGGTTTGACCCGCGGGTTCCTCGTTCGGGAAGGGGCGGTCTAACCGCCCGCAGGGGGCGGTCTAACCGCCCGGGTGTTTCCGGGTCAAAGTTTTGTTTCGCCGGATTTTCCTCTGTGAGTTCGTTCGCCTTGATCGAGGAGTGTCCGGGTGAAATTTGGGGTCGTTCTCGTGCGGTTTGCTAGGTGTTCTTGGTTGGAGTTCGTTGCCGGGTACGGGAGGTTAGACCGCCCCGGTAGCCGGTCTAACCGCCCCTAGGCCCTTGGGTGAAGTTTTGGTTTTCGCCAAGATTCTCTGGTAGCTAGCATGGCCTTGACCGAGAGATCTCTCGTTGGTGAAACCGTGGTGTGTTTTGGTGCTCGGAAGAGGCGTTTCGGAGGATTTCTTGGTTGCCGTGTGGAGGCGGTCTAACCGCCCCCTATACCGGTCTAACCGCCCCCTCGGTTAGCCGCTTTCGAGTTGTTTCCCGCCGTCGGTGCTTGCGTGTGTGTTGTGGTTGCTTGGTAGAGTTTGTTCCTAGGACCGGTAGCACTCCGGTGGCTACGTGGTTTTGGCAAACGGAAGGTAGAAGTGCGGAGCGTGTGATTTCGGGGGGTTCGACCGAGCTAGTTCGTCTTGTCGCAGTTCCAATCTCCCTCGAGAAGAATTTTTATCGGCTCCCATTCACTCCCCCCCCCCTCTCCCCGGTCGCCTTATCGGTCCTTCAAGTGGTATCGAGCCGGTTCGGGTCTTTGTTGACTCTAACCGGTCTAAGATCCAAGGATGGCGTACCGAGAACGGGGTTCGGGTCCTCCACACTTCGATGGAAAGAACTACCGGATGTGGAGCAAGCGGATGGGTGCGTTCCTCCGCGGAAAGGGTCGGTTGCTTTGGGATGTCACGGTGGACACGAGGCTATGTCCAGCCGATGGATTTCCTTGCTCCGGGGTCGAGGGGACGATTCGACGCCAACAATAAGGCGGTCGACTACTTGTTTCGTGCTTTGTGTCGGCCGAGTTCGATCGGGTGCACACCGAGCACTTGGCTTGTAGGATTTGGGCGGTGTTGAAGGAGGCTCATGTTGGGAACGCCCGTGTTCGAGGGCACGGTTGTATGCGACCTACGGGAGAGAGTACGAGAACTTCACTCATCTCCCCGGTGAGTCCATCGATGCCTTGTTCCGAAGTTCACGGTGGTTGTGAACAACATGAGGGCCAATGTGGACGTGCTCCCGTACGATGATCATGATAGAGCGGTCAAGCTCTTACACTCTTTGGATCGTACGATATGGGGCGGAAAGTTCGAGGCCATAGTCGAGTCGGAGAGGTACGACACTCGACGGTGAACGAGCCGTTCTCGAAGCTCAAGTCGGGCCGAGGTGGATAGGGGCATGACCGCCAAGCTCGAGGGACCGACCGACTCCCATAGTCTTGCCCTCGTTGGTGGTTCCAAAGGAAAGACTAACTCTAACCCATCCACCAGGATGTTCTCGTTTTCCTCTTTGATGTCTATGCCGGATGAGGAGTTTGATGACCTTGGAGAGGACGAGCCGGCGCCGTTGACAAGGCGGTTCGAGAGGCCGCACGAGAACCGCGTGAACATGAGGAGGAACACGAGGACTCGCTTCCGGTGCGGCAAGCGGGACACTTCGTCGCCGACCGCCCGAGAAGGCCGAGAGCAAGGACGGCTACAAGCACAAGCCGAGGAAGAACGACGACAAGTACCGTTCGAGGCGTGACCACAAGAGCAAGCACAAGAACAAGTACAAGGACGAGCGACGATCGAGGAAGAAGGAGGGCCGAGGCAAGGCCCGAGCGATGGTTGGAGCGAGCGACGTCGACTCCGGGCTCCGCGTACTCCACCTCGAGCTCGAGCAGCCGACGACGAGGGAGATCGTCGCAAGAACAAGAGGTCGTCCAAGAACCCGAGCGGGGCCGAGCCGCTCGCGAGAGACGGCCTCGTACCATGGCGCCGAGCTCCGGCAAAGAAGAAGAGTACACGGAGCGACTCGGACTGCGAGTCCGACGACGAGGTGCGTGATGAACTTCCCTTCTTGCGCCGGGAGAATGAGAGGCTTGGCTCTTTGCTTGATAACCGTGATGACATGCTTAGAGAGGCCAAGAAAATGAGGAAAGAGCTTAGGGCTTCACTCGAGGATGCTAGGACTAGAGTGGCCGAGCTAGAGACACGGGTGCTTGATAGCAAGCTTGAGATTGATTCGCTTAAGGCTAGCCCCGTTGTTGCCGATGAAAATGATTGTCTTGATTGCTCCATATTCCTTGCTTGATCTTGCTTTGTTTAAGGAGAAGCATGCCTCCAAGTGTGAGGAACTAGATGTGCTTAGGGTTGAAGTGGCCGAGCTTAAGTCTAGACTCGCTTTGCTAGGTGCTTGCACTTCTTGCCCCGTTTTGCATGCTAAGATTGATGAGTTGCATGCTTACACTAGTTCGCTAGAGGCTAAATTGAAGGAACCCATGCCTACATCCTCGCTCTACTTGTGAAATGCATGCATTGAAAAATTTGGAGCTTGCACATTATGTTGATCGCTTGCGGGATGAGAATGGTGACTTGAGGAAGTGGATGGGTTGGTTGTCCGGTCATGAGCCTCGGTTGAGGATGATGATCGAGGCCTTTAAGAGGCAAGACGGTGAGGGGCTTGGGGCAAACAAGGTGGGTGAAGGAAGTGGAGAGAATATCCCGAGCCACCAAAAACCCACCACAAAAATGATTTCCCTCCAAAACCCAACCATCTTAGGAACCGATTAGACACAACCCCGGCTCCACCTATATTTCCTACACCCACAAATGATCTCCAAAAGCCCATCAAGTTTGTGAGCACTTCGGGGAAAGTGTTCTTTGGGAAAGTGAGTGAGAAGGCAAGTGAGGAGAAATCGGTGGAGGAGTTGAGTGGAGAGAAACCAAGCGAGCAGCCCCAATTCAAGCCAAAACCTAAGCTTGTGAGGTTCCGTTGTGGCCATTGTGAGAAGGAGGGTCACAAGGATGAGTTTTGCTTCAAGAGGAAGCGGGAAGAGAGGATGGCAAAGGAGTGGGCGAACAAGGATAGGTACAACCCTTCCCATGGTGTACCTAAGCCTCGTATGCCACCGCCCGGGGGTAAGGCCGTGGTAAGAAGTGTTCCGGCATGGAGAGATGCGAGTTCCGCGCGGCGAGGAGCCGTTCGGGGGGGGCGGTCGGACCGGCACGGCTAGGCGGTCGGAGCCGGCCCGGCCCGAAGGGGGCGGTTAGACCGGCACGGCTAGGCGGTTTAACCCGCCCCCCGCACTCGGGCGGAGTGGTTTTCGAGGTGGTGAGTCAAGAGGTTTCGGGTCCGGAGGTGGAGTTACCGGTGGTTGGTCCGGAAAGACGGCGGGTGGTCGGCTTGCTAGGCATTCTCCCCCTCGAGGTCACTACGGGGATGGGAGGAGTCGTAGCTTTGAGAAGGAGAGGAGGGACGCTCCACGGGTTGTCTTCCGTGGTTTTGGTCCTCCTCCGGCGGTGAGGGGTGGTTTCCTCGGAATGGTTACCGAGGTGGTGTTCGTGGAGGTAGTTTTGGTAGGAGAGATGCTTTGGTTGGTGCTAACCCCACTTTCGAGCAAATGGCTCGGCACTCGGTTTTCCTCTTTTGGTACTAACCCGGTGCCGAGTCGTTTGTTCGCTCACGTGCTTGTTTTTGAATTTCGGGTGGGAGACTTGAAGAACATTTGGTTGATTGACTCCGGTTGTTCGAGGCATATGACCGGAGACAGGGGGTGGTTCTCAAGTCTCGTCCCGTGGTGACGAAGAGGTACATCACTTTTGGGGACAATGGGCGTGGGCGTGTGCTTTCGAAGGTGAGATAAAAGTGAGTGACAAGATCACTCGAGGCGTGTTGCTCTTGTTCAATCGCCGGGGTACAATTTGCTTTCTGTGTCTCGGTTGTTGGATGAGGGCTTTGAGGTGTTGTTTCGGCCGGGTGGTTCTCGGACCGTAGACTCTCGAGGGGACCTTGTTTGTATGGTCGTTCCCGAGGGTCAGGTGTTTCGTGCTGATTTTTCTCAGTCTTCGGGTGTTGAGCGTTGTTTCTTGGCCGGTTCTTCGAGTGAGTTGTGGAAGTGGCATAGGAAGTTGGGTCACTTGAGCTTTGACCTTCGTCTCGCTTGAGTAAACTCAATTTGGTCCGAGGATTGCCACGTTTGAGGCTTGAGAAAGAGTTGGTTTGTGCTCCGTGTAGGCATGCCAAGATGGTGGCCTCTTCTCACCCGCCTCTCACCGATGTGATGACTGAGCGTCCATGCGAGCTGCTCCATATGGACCTTGTTGGCCCAGCTCGTGTGCGATCTCGCGGGTGGGAAGTGGTATGTCCTTGTTGTGGTGGACGACTTTTCTCGGTATGCATGGGTGTTCTTTCTTGAGGAGAAGGGGGAGACGTTTGGTTTTGTTCGAGATCTAGTCTTGAGGTTGAGGAACGAGAGGCACGGAGATGCCATACGAGCTATCCGCG
The DNA here is from genome assembly GCA_947561735.1 of Cenchrus americanus. Lineage (NCBI taxonomy): Eukaryota > Viridiplantae > Streptophyta > Magnoliopsida > Poales > Poaceae > Cenchrus > Cenchrus americanus. The sequence continues at coordinate 165,206,976 of OX387245.1, forward strand.
GTGATAATGGCTCGGAATTCGGGAACTCTCGTTTTGAAACCTTTTGTCATGACTTAGGTCTTGAGCACCCGCTTTTGAGTCCGTATACGCCTCCCCGGAATGGTGTTGTGGAAAGGAAGAACGGGACCTTGTGCGAGATGGCTCGGACGATGCTTGATGAGCATAGGACTCCGAGGAGGTATTGGGCCGAGGCGGTGAATACCGCATGCTATGTGTCGAACGGATATACCTCGCAGTGCACAAGAAGAAGACATGCTATGAGTTGATGCATGGTCGCACACCCAAGGTGAGTCACTTCCATGTCTTTGGTTGCAAGTGTTTCATTCGAAGAAAGGCGGGAAGTTGGATAAGTTTGAGGCTAGGTCTGTCGATGGCATTTTCTTTGGTTATGCATCTCATTCTAGAGCATATCGTGTGCTCAATCTTGAAACTAACCAAATCGTGGAGACTTGCGAGGTAACCTTCGACGAGACAGAGCCACGTAGTCAGCTTGTCTTTGAGTGTGCAGGTGATGATGAGCTTGGCGAGGAGATCTTTCAGGAGGAGGAGCATGAACTTGGTGATGATGAGGATGGCGGTGCGGTGCCCCCGGCTGGACATGTACCCACTACTTCGACTACGATGATGGATGGACCCTCTGCTACACCTACGACGACAAATCAAGAACGAGGAGAAGCTGATGTTGAGGGGGAGGTAGCTTCGAGGCGAGAACCTCCCCGACGAGTTCAAGTGGATCACCCAGCTTCGAGGATCATCGGCGACATGAATGAACGCACTACACGGTCGAGGGTTCGAAACAATTCCCATTTTGCTTATGCTGCGTTTGTTGCTTCTTTTGAGCCCAAAGACATTGGACACGCACTTTCGATCACAATTGGGTTAACTCAATGCATGAGGAGTTGGAGAACTTTGAGAGGAATCGGGTGTGGGAGTTGGTTGACCCTCCCCCGGGGGTGTAAGCCGATAGGTACAAAGTGGGTGTGGAAAAACAAAGAGGGAGAGAAGGGTGAGGTTGTGAGGAACAAGTCGAGACTTGTTGCTCAGGGGTTCAGTCAGAAGGAGGGGATCGACTACGAGGAGACCTTTGCTCCCGTAGCCCGTTTGGAGGCGATTAGGATCCTTCTAGCCTTTTCTCGTGGCTAAAGGGTTCAAGTTGCACCAAATGGATGTGAAGAGTGCTTTTCGAATGGAGTGTTGGAGGAAGAAGTGTATGTGAGACGACCTCGGGGTTTGAGAGTGAGAAGTACCCCCACCGGGTGTACAAGTTGAGGAAGGCGCCGTATGGGTTGAAGCGGACGCCTAGAGCTTGGTATGGCGAGGTTGAGGGGGTTCTTGTTTGAGAGAGGTTTTGAGATGGGGAAGGTCGATCGGACCTTGTTTTTGCGAGAGCGGGGGCGGAGATATTCCGATTGTGCGGGTGTACGTGGATGATATTGTCTTTGGTGGCTCGTCTAACTCTCTTGTTGCGCGGTTTGCGGATGATATGAGCGGGGAGTTCGAGATGAGCATGATGGGTGAGTTGCGGTTCTTCCTTGGGCTACAAATCAAGCAATCAAAGGAAGGAACATTTGTGCACCGGGCTAAGTACACCAAGGACATTGTGAGGAAATTCAAGATGGAGGACTCCAAGGCTATGACGACGCCGATGAGTACGACTACGGCTCTTGATGCGGACGAGGAGGGTGAACACGTGGACCGGAAGGAGTACCGGAGCATGATCGGGTCACTCCTCTACTTGACGGCGACGAGGCCGGGACATACGAGTTCTCGGTGTGTCCGTGCGCTCGTTTTCAAGCGTCTCCGAGGACTTCGCATCGGCAAGCGGTGAAGCGAATTTTCGGTACTTGCGTCACACTCCCGACTTCGGCCTTTGGTACTCCGCGTCCTCTTCTTTGGCGCTTCATGGCTTTTCGAACGCGGATTTTGCCGGGTGTCGGTTGGATAGGAAGTCTACTTCGGGACTTGCCGCTTTTGGGTTCTTCGTTGGTGTCTTGGTCTTCTCGTAAGCGCTCGAGTGTTGCTCAATCCACGACCGAAGCCGAGTATGTTGCCGCCGCTAGTTGTTGCTCTCGGCTCCTTTGGATCACCTACACCATGAGTGATTTTGGTGAGGAGTATACCCATGTCCCACTTCAATGTGATAGCACCAGTGCCATAAGCGTTGCAAAGAACCCAGTGCTCCATTCCAAAACCAAACACATAGAAGTGAGGTATCATTTCCTGAGAGACAACGTAGAAAAAGGGAAGATAGCTTTGATCCATGTACCCACACATGACCAACTAGCCGATATTTTCACCAAACCCCTAGATCATGCAACTTTCACTCGTTTGCGGGGGGAACTTGGTGTATGTTTAATTTCTTGAGTTGGGTGTGTGGGGGCTTTCTTTTGCCGGTGGTGTCGAGCCCGTTCCCCCCCCTCGAGGAGCCGGTTTGTAGAATATGTATAGCTTTCCTTTGTGCATTTCTTGCATTTGGCATGGCATATGTAACATGATGTATAGGCATCCTTGTATCTTAGATTGCATGCATTTTGTATCATATGCATCGGATAGGAAAAGCTTCTCCTATATACATTGTTCACCATGGGTTGCTATATATGTTCTTGTGAGCTTGTTTGATATGCTATGGTTAGTTTGGCTTAGCTCTTGATGATCTTGTTGAATGATTCATGGTTGATGGCTAATTTTTGAAAAATGTCATATACATGCTCTCTCATGCGTAAATGCCTATATATGATCTTGACATGTTTTAGTGGCTTTGCTATGCTTGCTTTGTGATTGGATAGCTAGTTTATTGATCATATGGAGCCAAAGGCTCGCTTGCCATCATGAATGTTTAGCCCTCTTGCTTAATCTTGTGGAGGGGCATAAGTTCCTTTTTGTCGCAAAGACATTTCATGTACCATTTACAAATCTGAAAATGAAATGGAAAATGCTTGGAAAATATGTTCCCATGTCATATGTGCTGAAATTAATTTGCTTTGGGTGCTAAACCGTTGCATGATGCCTACCAATGAGAAGTCTCATACATAGAAGTAGGCACATGGCTCGGTGGCTTTGACATGACATGAGGTGCTTTTGGGTGTTTATGATGGTCTTATGATTAGAATGGCTGTCCTAGCATGAAGTTTGAGTGGCTTTGCCATTTTGATATGTTTTGCTCATGTTTAGGTATTTGCTTGTGAGGGAGTAACTTTTCGCAAAATTACTAAAATTCTTTTTAGCCTTGTCCAATGGTTGTGAAACTTGGTGATCACGTAGTTAAGGTCCTTACGAACTCGTCGAGTATCTAACTTGCTTATTTGGACTTGTGTAGCTCCTTGTGATGAATTTTGTATATTCGAGAAGCTATATGTTGCAAGTTTTCGCATTTTGCCTTGATTCATGCATTGTCAACAAGGGGGAGAAGTTTGTGCATGTTTTGGGCACTGGGAGTGTTTGGAAGGTGTTCCAATTGTTTCGGGCAATTTTTGGGCGGTTTGGTGCGAGCCGGTTTCTTCGGGCGGTCTAACCGCCCCCCGTGCGGTCAAGTCGGGCGGAGGCGGTCTAACCGCCACGGGTAGGCGGTCTAACCGCCCGGGCGGTGTGAGCGGGTTTTTGCTCTTTGTTGCATTCCCGAGTTGCATTGGTGCATGTGTTCGGGGGAGTGTGTTTTGTGGCTCGGGGGGAGCTTGCTTCGTGCGGGGGAGCTCTTTGTAGTGTTCGAGTTTTGCTTTGGTGGTTTGCGCTCTTTGTTTGAGTCGTGTTTTGTCTCGGATGTGTCGAGCCGTTGCCCTTGCCTAAGGGGTCCGAGACTTGTCTTCTTCAAGTGATCTTGCTCTTTGCCTTTCTTTGGTTTTCGATCGCTTGTTGGGGTTTCTTTTTATTTGTTTCTTTTCTTTTCCTTTTCTCTTTTGTTACTTCATGTGAGTGTGTTGTCAATGCACTCATCAAGGGGGAGATTGAGGACCATGTGTGGTTCGAGGGACCGGTGGATGGTCGCTTCCTTGTGTGATGAGTGATTGACAACGTTGTGTGGACCGATTCTTGGCTAAGTATTGCGGGTGCGGGTTGCGGCTTGACTCGTGTTGGTGCGGGTGAAGAACAAGCGCGAAAGGTCGTCGCCGGTGAGGCCTCCGGGTGTGGAGAAGACAAGTAGGCTTCTTTCGAGGGACCGGTGGCCGGCGGGGGTCAAGTGCGGGCCGCATGGTGGCATGAACAAGAAGATGAAGTCGTGGACGGTTTCTTGGTAGAGCCTCAAAACCAAGGTCGAGCCGGGACTACGTGGGAGCCGAGTCATGAGTGGAGATTGGCGGAGGCTACACCGAGTTCGCGGGGTTTGCGGTGGTTCACCGTAAAACCACCGGGTTACTCGGTTGAGCCACAAAACCGAGGCCGAAGACTCGACGAGGAGGTGCGGCCACCCGGGCCGGTTCAACCGCCCGGAGGGGCGGTCGGACCGCCCGGGGCCGGTCGGATCCACCGGGCCGGTCTAACCGCCCGTGGGGGGCGGTCCCGACCGCCCGCCGCCGGCGCCGAGAAGCTTCGAAGCGGAGGACATGCGTCGGGATCGCAAGGCGTGCGTCGAGGCTACGCAGGGTGCGGTCGCCGGCATCCGTCCGATGGTGAAGACATCAAGAATTCCAAATCCGCCCTTGAGGGGCATGTATCCCTAGTTAGTAGAGAGGGGCATTTTAGACATTCGGTTGCCGCCTATATAACCCAAGAGGTGAGAGGTTGGCGACCAACTCTTGGAACCCTAGCTCATTTCGTTTTTCCATTTTCGTTCTCTATTTTCCCTAGGTTTTTAGAAGGCTAGTTTGAGAGCTTCATGTGAGATCTAGAGAGAGGGATGGATGTTTGGGTGGCAAACTAGACCTTGTACGAACCATTCATGGCATGTATAGAAGGTTCGGCGTGGTTCTTGATGGTGGTTGTCCCGTCTCTTTGATGTTGATTTTCGGAGCTCTTTTTGGCGGTGTTTTGAGAACGATTTCTTGGGGTTTTTGGTGGGTGTCACGTATGAGGTTCTTGTGCCTCTTTGGTCGGTGACTTTGCCCCCAAATCCCCTTTGAATCGGACTCGATTTGGTGGTTTTTCGAGTTGGGCGAGTTCTTGTCCTAGAGAAGCGATTTCTTCGATTCCTCTTGATTGTGAGCTTTTCGGGTCGATTCCTTTGAGGTAGAGGTTGCCCGGGAGGTAACCCGACTATCCCCGAAGTTTGGCCGCAATCCGTGGAGTGATTCGGGAGATTGAGCGCAAGGAAGTTGAGGTTTGACCCGCGGGTTCCTCGTTCGGAAGGGGCGGTCTAACCGCCTGCGGGGGCGGTCTAACCGCCCGGGTGTTTCCGGGTCAAAGTTTTGTTTCGCCGGATTTTCCTCCGTGAGTTCGTTCGCCTTGATCGGAGGAGTGTCCGGGTGAAATTTGGGGTCGTTCTCATGCGGTTTGCTAGGTGTTCTTGGTTGGAGTTCGTTGCTTTGGGTACAGGAGGTTAGACCGCCCCGGGTAGCCGGTCTAACCGCCCCTAGGCCCTTGGGTGAAGTTTTGGTTTTCGCCAAGATTCTCTCGGTAGCTAGCATGGCCTTGACCGAGAGATCTCCGTTGGTGAAACCGTGGTGTGTTTTGGTGCTCGGAAGAGGCGTTTCGGAGGATTTCTTGGTTGCCGGGTGGAGGCGGTCTAACCGCCCCCTATACCCGGTCTAACCGCCCCCTCTCGGTTAGCCGGCTTTCGAGTTGTTTCCGCCGCCGTCGGTCTTGCGTGTGTGTTGTGGTTGCTTTGGTAGAGTTTGTTCCTAGGACCGGTAGCACTCCGGTGGCTACGTGGTTTTGGCAAACGGAAGGTAGAAGTGCGGAGCGTGTGATTTCGGGGGTTCGACCGAGCTAGTTCGTCTTGTCGGAGTTCCAATCTCCCTCGAGAAGAATTTTTATCGGCTCCCATTCACTCCCCCCTCTCTCGGTCGCCTTATCGGTCCTTCAAAGCATCTCCACAAAAATCCATAAAACGAGTGGCTTGAAGATCATCTAGCAGCTACTAAAATACAAAACCTACTATAAGAGGTGATGCAAATCGAAAAGTAACTGAATCTAACATGAATTGTCTACAGCCTATCAACTTCTAACACCTATAGAAGTGCAAATCTAAAGGTACGATAATGCAAGCTAAATATACATAATATGTTCATCAATCCTCCATATCCCCAAATCTAGATATTTCCAACCCTAGTAAGATATAGGAGAATATAGCGGCTCAAAACAGAGGACCAACCTCATCTTGCTGTCTCATCCTCTCGTTGCCGAGATGTGGCGGTGCAATCATCTTCCCCTCACCGCTAGGATCCGCCATTCCTACCATGAACTATTGCAGAGCTGCGTAGTGGAAGTCAAAAGTCTTTGCGAAGTCTGAGTGAAGTGTCTCGCCAGCCATTCGATACGTAATTATAGTCTCAACTGAAACTTACAAGTGGGACCTGATCACAGTAAAGAATTTGCATAAACTATTAGTAGAGTTTCCCAAAAACCTATCACAACCAACAAGTGGTGCAATGGTAAACAACACATCCTTGTTCCTTCAGGTCCCTGGTTCGAACCCTTGCCATGGCAAATTATTTTTGCAACATTTCGTGACCTATGCTTACACGTGGGACCCTTAAATATTATTTTTGCAACATTTAGTGACCTATCCTAGAATTATTTATGACGACTTGGAACACTCTATTTTCGAAAAAAACTTACATGTGGGACCCAATTAAATTTTGTGATGACTTGGAATACTATATTGTTAAATAATGCTTACATGTGGGATCAAAGTTGGTTTATGACGCCGTTGACATGGCTAAAATGCTTACATGTGGGACCATGGAAATTTTTATGAAGACTTGGAACACTCTATTTTTGAAAAACAAATACTTACATGTGGGACCCTACTAAATTTTATGACGACTTGGAACACTCTTTTTTTTTAAAGTAATGCTTACATGTGGGACCCAGTTAAATTTTATGATGACTTGGAATACTATATTTTAAAATAATGCTTACATGTGGGATCGAAGTTGGTTTATGACGCAACTGAGATGGCTAAAATGCTTACATGTGGGACCATGGAAAATTTTATGACGACTTGGAACACTCTATTTTCGAAAAACAATTACTTACATGTGGGACCCTACTGAATTTTATGACGACTTGGAACACTCTGTTTTTAAAATAATGCTTACATGTGGGACTGATGTTGGTTTATGATGTTTTTCAAAGCTTATGGCGTCACAAAATAGCATGGAACAGGGAATGCCCGACTACAACGCCCGACTACAGTACCAACTGTAATGACGAAATTTTTTTGTCACTAGATTTGCTTGGAAGTGAAATATTATGACGAGATCAGCCAGGAACATCATAAATCAATGACTCTAAAATGTGGGTGCGTCACTAGTCAATGATTTTCTTGTAGTTATTTCTTGTAGATTAAATCATGACTAGATAAGCATCTATAGCAAGCATGAGCTATGCAATACAATTAATCAAACATCAAGATTATCCATATTATGTCATATAGGGATCATAGTGGCTAGTTGATTAAGAAGTCTCAGATAACGGTGAGAGGCCGACGACCGATCGATTAATAACCTTGCAAGGTGGACCTAAATATAAGGAGGAATGACCTCACAAAGAGTTCATTCAACCAGGCGATTCCCGCCATTCCTCGGATTGGGATCGGATGCCACAGTCCTAGGTACAAGGCTATTTGGTCTGCCTCAGACTAGCATCCAGACTCACCCATGCACCACAGTTTGCAAGATTGGGGCCGCAAGCCAAGATTAGTGGTGCAAAGTTCCTGCACCCCATCATTTAGGTACTAGGCTTATCATACCCATTTCCAACAAATGTTTAGTATGTTCAAATGCTTAATTACTTAACCACATGACTGGAGCCCAGAATCCCATGCTCTTACCATGTGAGCAATCCAATTTATCACATCATGTGATTCCAACATAAGAACCTATTCTCGCGAGGGAAGTTCGTCACTCGACTTGTACCGGGTCCTTAGTGCATAGCAACTAGTGACCTAGCATGCTAGTAAAAGATCATAGTTACTTAGGGAACATGCAACTAGGGTTTCAATTCAACTCCTGAATGTAAATGCACATAGATAGTCAATGATAAATTCAGATGCTTAAAGAGAAACACAAAGGTTTATGACAAACCGGGGCTTGCCTTCGTCAACACACAGTCAAACAAACATCCGGACCTTGGTCCGGGTCTTGATCTACGGTCACGTAGTGCACCTCTCCTCCCGCTCCCTCGTCCTAGTCTGCTGGCACGAGCGTGTAGCTACCGTCAGCAACTTCTACACATAGGATGCATATGCAAGAATTAAATGGTGAACTTAATTTAATTAATTACAAAAGAACACATGACAAACATGGAGTGCATGGTTGGCCACAATCATATTGACAAACATATATTGAGCACATTTTTCCTATAGTACACATGGTGATTTTGGAAAAATTAATTACTTAAATTAGTGTTCTTTGTGTGCACATTTATGCAACTAAACTAAATTAATTCCACAAAAAATAGCAAAGGGTGACCCTAAGCTCTTTAGCACATTCCACAACACATCCATAGGGTCACTAGGTGTGGTAAGGGTGGTTTTCCCATTTAAACCTATCATGGAGCTTAATTTGCTTCTAGTGTTTTTATCCACAAATTATTTCATAAAATACAGTGGTGGTGTTTACTAAGCTCTCTTACTCTAATCAAAGCCACTCAGCGACATTTACACTTAATTGAGCTACAAAATAATTATACCAAAAATGACGAATTGTAGCTATCAAAATAAGATAAAATAATATAAAATAAATAAACATTTTCTAGACCCAAACTTTTGCACACTTAATCTCTGGCCCAAAACTAGGAAAAACACATCACAAGTGTTTCATGGACCTTTGTAGATTTTAAGCTATGCAATTGAACTTTAAACTAAGATTAAATCAAGAATAAATATCTCTAATAATTCCAAAATCATGCTAAAACCAGTAAAGGTGAACCTAGTCGTTTTAAGACTATAGTCAGAAGTTGGGCACAAAAATATATTTATTTTAACCAATAAAATCATAGAGGCAGATTCATCAGAAATACAAATTAATCATAATTAAAGATCTACTCAGTAACTTTGAGCAAAAACATGGATCTAGCCTATTCCAGTCATGACTAACATCATTATGCAAAGATCAAGTCCAGAACATGACTACATTTCAAGTTATGAAAAAACACATTCAAACTGAGTTTGAATTTTAGTTCAAAAACTACTCATCAAAATTATAGACAACCTTTTTAAAATATGTAGGTTTGTTCGTAAGGAAACCAAAAAATTAGTTTTGCATTTTTCGATTTTTCTACGATTTTATATGATTTTTCCAAGGCACTTGACCAAAGGGGGAAAACTTAAAATCTAATTCTAGCACAGACCCTAGAAAGATTTGATTCTTCAAAGAAATGCCCTCGGTTTTATATATCAAACCCTACATGATTTTGATCATGACAGCCGTACCCTTGGCGGTGTAGGGCACCCTCGTCGGCCACGATGGCCGACCAGACTTGGCCAACAAGTTGCACAGGGCGGCGTGGATGCTTACCATGGCTCGATTAGTGGCGGAGTTGAGATTGGAGATGCCTTCGGCGATAGCCAGCGGTGAGGCAGCGGCGGCAGAGCCGCTTCGGCTCAATCTCCAACAAAATGTGGGGATGACCTAAGCCATTTGTGGTCGCGCGATCTTGAGTGGGTGCTAGAGAGTACCTCAAGGGTGTGGGGTGGCTACGAGAGCAAGCAGAAGAAGAAGCCACCGGCGGTGCCGACATTGGCGGATGGCAGCAGTGCTATGTGCGCGCAAAGAGAAAGGAGGGAGGGGTTTTATAGTCGTGGGACGAGTACAGAGGAAGATTGCCCGCTATTGCGTCAATGTGAGGTCGCAGTATGGCCGGCGTGGCGGTGGGCGACGTGCGCCACTAGGAGGCCAATGGCAGGCGCACGGGTGGCCGACCGAGATGTGCGCGCGCCGTGTATCACTTACCAGTGAGCCCACATGCGTCACCGCACGGTGATCATGGACTACACATGGACCGGCGATCACTGCCATGCTCAGCATGTGTGTACTAGTGTACAATGACAACCCGACATGGTGCACGATGGCATCGTGCGTGAGCGTGTGTTCTCGGAGGTATGGTGCGTTTTCCAGTTCAGAGCAGCCCTGTTTGACCCATTTTATCAAAAAATGTTGCAATAGAAGTGCTCTAAAGTGTATATAGCAAAGTTGGAGATCTCATGACTCTCTACAACTTTTACAAAGGCTGATGTGTGTTTTGAGCAACCAACCTTGCATAAATTGCATACCAAGATGTGGAATTTCTCTGGGCCTCGAAGTAGTGATTGCTGGCGTTGACCACATTGCAACCAATTTTGCATAAATTTGAAATGCTGCCAATTATGAAAATTGTGTCAAATGAAAAGATGCACAACTTTTATATTGGCCGATTCTGAAGTGTTTAGGTGAAATTTAGAGAATGTGGAAAAAGTTCTAGGAAGGGAATGAGTGTCAAGGGATTTGACTAGGGGTTCGATCCAAGGTTTAACCACTAATGATGTTGACTTGTTTAAGAGGATGATTAGCACCAATTGGCACTGATTAAAACACGGGGGGGTTACAAGACCTTTTGTGCCTGCAATAATGCAAACCAAGCCGCAACAAACACCTGCAATACTAGGCCAAGAGTCAGTTCACACAACGTTGTCAACCACTCATCACGAGTGCATTGACAACACACCAGTAAAACAATATGAGAAACACACACACAACACAACACTACACACAAATCCTCATATCATCTGGTCAATCAGTCAACTTGGCTTCTCACTATTTGAATATAGGCATTTAGCACCAGAAATGAGAAAGAAAGCACATTGTATCTATACACCTCAGCAATCCAATCTGCTCAAGTTCAACAAATCATAGGTTGCCACATGTACCACCTGGATCGATCACGTTACTAATCCAAGGAAGGCAACCTCGATGAATCAAGCGCTGCCACGTCAACATCACATTGATCAAAGGGCGCGCTCAGCACAAAAAACCGACTCAAAAAGTTATACACACCGCAGAATCACACACACTAGTCACCTAGCCCAAGCAAAGGGCTGATCCTGGCCCTCCACGTGATTGGTTGTTGACGGTTGATTATCGTATCAAAGTTCATATGGATTTGCAAGTGGACAAATCCCCCGTCGTAGTCAAGTGAGCCTTCTTCCCTTAGTTTGAGAACCCAAGGTATCGAATCCGTGGAACAATGTGCAACACAATGATTCAATCTAGTAAAGCAAATAAAGCTATCTTTTGAAGAACCAAGTTGCATCTAATCTGAGAGATCATCAAGAAAACACATCTAATCTAATCTACTAATGGGTAGCAAGAGAAAGCAAAGAGATAACCGATATAGAGAGTCTAGATCATGCGTATGTTGCAGCTGCAAACAAGATAGATGAAGATAGAAATGTGAATCTCATTAAAAGCATCTTTAAACCATGGCCTCCGGTCCGATTCCGAAGACGCCCGCCTTTTGGAGCCACCGTTTTGTCACAACGCACCCCTATTCGTGCGGGTTAGTCTAGGGCGAGTTCGAGAAGAACAAGTTGAAAACACTTGGTCAGTCTGGTATGCACCTCTAGCCACTGCGGCTACAAGAACACCCTATGCAATCTATCTTAAGTATAGATTGGGGAAGAAGCAAAACCAAGGGAGAACAAAATCATCAAGAAGGCAGTTGATCGCTAGAAATCGGTTTCACTATAAAACTTCACCATGAATGATTACATGAACAAGATCACCACCGGGATCTTACCTCGATCTTGGTCCTTGCTCCGGAGCTCTGACGTGGTCTTCCATGCAAGGATCCCACGTCGGCTAGGGAGACCCTAGACAACTAGCACGACTCTCCTTCCGAGATGGTGTCCCTCAAGCTTCTCTGCTCCTTGGCGGTGGATGACGAATTGATTGATGCGTGGCTCTTGGTCAGGGGCTACAAATAACCCGAGAGGCATCTAGGTCAGGGGGGCGACTGGGCCTCGAAGTGGGCCGACTTCGGCCCAGCACGCGGCCTCCTTTGCCCAGTGTTGCTTCCCAAGTCTTCTATAGTCTTCCCCCTTCTGTATGTGGGCCCTTGACGTCAGTTTCTCCACGGTTTAAGTGATAGTCCTTGTCCCGAAAGATTCGGCGGTTTTCTGACTAGGTCCTCGGAGTTTTCCATCTTCTAGGGTTTGGTACTTGGGCTTCTTGGAGTCATGTTTACTTCATTGCTTGACCTGTACCGAGCTTCAAGGTCTTGTCATGAGGTGCTTAATGAACTTACCCCGGAAGTCTTGCTTCAACACTAAAATCCTGCATAAACACTAAACTCCAAAACCGACATGCACAAACGAACTTGTTATACCAATGGGGTTAGTACCAATGGATGGGATATAAAATTCATGCCAACACCGAAGGTAAACTCATGGCTAGGTTGACAGAATTTCACCGTGAACATTGGTCCCTGAAGACATTTTTGGGGTGTGTGAGGACCTCTTAGGCATAGAACTGAGGCACACCCTACCTATCAATAGAAGGCGAGGGGCTCCTTTAGAGCACACACACTTCTTCTTCTCCTTCATTTTGGCCTCTTGGCTTCTCTCTTTAGGAGAGGAGAGCTTCTTGCATATGATTAGTGCTGGCTTTCTAGTGGTTTAGAGTTTTGGAGGAGAGTGAGGGGGAGACTTGGGGTCACGACATGTTCATTGGCACCTTCCCCAAGAACGAACCTCAACAGATGTTGTTGTTCTTCAGTTAGAGCAAAGTGTGTATTTCAATATTTCTTATTTAGACTAAAGTCGTGTTCATACATAGGTGAGTGTGTTCTTGTGTTCTTTATTCGTTCTTGATTTAGTGGCTTGTGTTCTTGGAACACAACCCTTTCGATCTTGTGATGAAGTTTCGTAAGCTAGCATATCCATTTGTGTGCTTGCTTGTCTATTAGGATAAAGTTGATACTCCAGTATTTCTTTAATTAGATCAAAGTGCAACTGTGATTTTGCAAGTGATAGTTGTCAACATGAGAACGTTTTAGTTTCTCCCTCACAGATCTGTTGCTTCGTATTTATATGGATTTCTATTGTAGGGATACGGGTATAGAGACAAAGTTGCGCTATAGTAGTAATCAGTGGTGTAAACGTGGTGTCTAGGCTGTAGATAGGCCATAGTAGTGATAGCCGTTGGAGCATTCATACTCGTCCGCATTCAGATACCATGTAGAGCCAAAGGCCATAGCTGCATGTTAGAGTCGAGGGAGTCATTTCCTAAAGCTAGTGCCCATACTTGAGAAATAGATTTAGACTGTGTGTGTTGTTTGCTAATCCTTCATACCTATCTGATCCTATAGAGTGGTGTCCTTCGACCATAATTAGGCCTGAAGCTAGAGCTCACGGTCCCGTGGATTCGACAACCCTTGGAATACTCCCTTGGGAAGTGCTATAGTAGTATATCCACGCACTTGTGGATAAATTCATGGTCAATTGGTCATCGGTGTCCCTAGTTTACCTTAACGCTCATGCTAACAAGGCACCGTTAGTGGTGACGTTGAGCAATACAAATAGCCAAAGACTCTCCATTGTTTTGGGCAACAGAATATTACTACCTCCCTTCTTAAATACTTGACACCATTGCCTTTTTTTCATTTGTTTGAATATTCATCTTTTCTGCAAGTATTTTTGCAAGTTGATAAACTTACAAGCTAAATCTAAAGTACATGTGACAATAAACATTACGATAGATATTTTACTTTAGTTAACTAACTTGTTCAATAAATATTGGTGGTGAAAGTTGGAGTAAAAAGTCAACAATGTCATATATTTTAAAATAGAGGAAGTACCTCACACACAAAGAATGTTATATATAGTTTGAATATCGCTGACTTAAATAAATAGATTGATTTCATTTTGTCAGTTGTTGTGGCGCAAAATTAAAGTTAATAAGGATGTTACGATCTGCATCGAAGTGGTGCACGCATGGATAAAAAACCGCTACTCTATAGAAACCGACCAGAAACGAAACAATTCGCAATTCCCCTTTTAATCTGCAATCAAATTTTGTATCACATATATATCTGTCATTCGTAATCCTAATTTCATGCTTTTTTGAATTTTTATAATATCACCATCTTTTCAATAATTTCAATGTTTAGTGTTCATTTTAGTTTCATGAATACTTTTATATGCCTTACCTTGTTCTTTAGATGTAAAATATAAAAATAATATTTTTCCACAACCGTTACTACTAATGAAACTTTGTATTTCGTAATCTTACGATGAACACAAGATTATGTTAAAATTTCAAATCCATAAGAGTTCGAATGTGTTATAAATTGTGGAAAACTTCAATATTCAAGTAACATTCTATGAAACTATGTAAGAGATGTAGACATTTGTAAACAAGTATATCTTTCCTTTATCCAAACCATTCAAATTTTTATGACAAGTTTAGGGAACCAACTTTTGTTTACATGCCAATTGGTAGAATTTTGATACCACACTAATATGTTATTAGAAAAACAGATAAATGTTGCCTGCCCGTCCGGACCCATGTGTCAGTCTCAGCAGCCTATATGAAAAAGATAATCATTGCCCACCTGGATCCACATGCTCACATAGGAGATGCGAGTTCAGTACTGCCCTGCCGCCCTCCCTCCCATACATATCCCTTCCTCTCTCATTCTCTACCGGCGGAGGTGGGGAAAGAAGATAATGAGCATTGGCGTTGGAGTGAACCTAAAGCCTTTCTGCAATGATGAGGTCCCAAGCAGCGAATCCGCACCCTGGCTTGACAACAAGCCAAACTTTGCTTGTCATTGACTGGATCTGCGCATGCTAGCAAGGGCAGCGAAGAGGGTGAGGTTGTGCCTACCTTACGTTTGCATGCACAAATGTCTAGCGATGATGCAGGCTCGAGGAAGTAGCGAAGGTGTAGTGGACCTCATCTCCGACTCTGGCAATGATAACGACAACGAGGCAAGTCTCTCTAAATATCAGTGGTTTTTACTTGTTCTATAGATGGGGCTTCTGCTCGAGCTTGATCAGGTTAGTGCCTATGATGATGACTCTGATTTAGCCTTCCATGGTTGTCATGATCTTATACTAAGTACCGATGCAAATCTGTTCTGAACTAAATTCTGCTTTTACTTGTCACCCTGCTAAGATAATTTTCAAGTTCTTATACTTTGCCTATGATGATTATTGTGCCAAATAAAGCTCATTATGATCTTATACTTCTCCATGTTCCGAGGTAAATTAGTTCTGAACTATGTTAAGTTTATACCTTGTTTAATCCTGATGTAGGCTAAAATTTATGACTCGCGAAAAGATTTGGAGATACTACTAAGCCTTAATGTATGGGAATATGTGAAATCAGAGGTTGATTAGTCTCGGAAGAAGTGCACATCCTCCTAAAAACACTATGTTGATGAGGAGGTACAAGCTTCTAGCTGAGCAAAATCTCGAGCCCATAGAAGATGCGTTCAAAGTGTTTCAAGATACCTTGGTTGGTTTGAAGAGACTGCAAAATGAGCCAAATTGGATGGGTCACGAGGAAGTTCAAGATACCATGCTTTTTGTTGATGATCAAGGGGCATTGTTTTTATATGTGCATGGTCAGTTAGCTAGCATGACCATTGTGAAAAATGTGATGGACAAGTTAAGACCTAGCTAGATGGACAAGTTAATTATTTTTCCTAATTATCTCTATTTATGTGGATCTATGTGGACAAGTTATTTTAACTTTATATGTGGACAAGTTATCTCTCTTATGATGTATGTTTTGTCTCCAAAGATATGTGTGGATTGAGCTCTGAATACATGGATTGGAGCCTAAAGAGATCGAGTTGAATTGTCAATTTCGACAGAATCAAAGGAGATGTGGATTCAAAAACCCGCATCTCCAGTGTAGTCAAAGGAGACGCGGATTAACTAACTCACGTCTCCAATGATTTACTACATATTTTGGCAGATTCTTTGTGACTCTCTGCTTGATCCACCTGCAGCTTCTTATTTGTCATGTCGGGCACATAGAAGACTTGCGAAACTTGTTTCGCTAAGACAAATGGCTCTTCCATATAACCAATCTTTTTAAGGTCAACTGTGGTAAACCCATACTTGTCCTTTATGACAACCTTTCTTCCCTAAACCCACCGACACATAAAAATAGGCAACTTGAAGTACACATAATTCAGTTCCCAAACTTTCTCTATTTGTCCAGAGTATGCAGCGTTCTGCCCATTGTGGTCAAAGGCATCAATATGAACACCACTGTTTTGGTATGTGCTTTTCTTGTATTGGGCATTCGTATAGAATGTGTACCCATTTACGTCATACCCTTGATAGCTAGTAACAGTGAATAGAGAACCCTTCGCCAAACATCTAATACCATCATCATTGGTGGAATTGGCGGAATTTTGTACTCGGTTTTTGAACCAGAAGTTGAATCCATTCATATGTTCCTTAGCTATCCAAGGTTTACTCCGATCAGGGTTAACTTGACGCAGGTGCTCTTTATGCTCTTCAATGTATGGGTACAATTTTGATGTGTGTTGCAACATTAGAACATGTGCTTGTCGGTAAAAAATAATGTTAAGGTTAAATGTTTTCTCTTCAAGAAACCTTGTCCCCGCTAACCTTCCCTCATGCCGAGACCTAGCAACGCCAGTTGCATTCCGTGGTCAATGAAATCAAGGAACCAATCAACAACCTCCTCAGAAGAGTACCCCTCAACCATGCTTCCCTCAGGATGAACATGGCTCTTTATATACATGTTTAAAGTGTGCATGAGTCTCTCTTTTCGATACATGTGATGCAAGAACAAAGGGACAAGGTACCCATGTTAGGGGTGAGACCCTGGACAGATCCCCAACGGGGCGACCCAAGCGGTTGTAGGTTGATTGCAGGGGATCTGGAACTAAGAGCGTAGGTGGTAGTTCATGGACGAAAACCGAAATATGGCGAGAATGGAAAGGGACACAAAGATTTAGACTGGTTCAGGCCTCCGGAGAGTAAAACCCTATGTCCAGTATGCGGTGGGATTATGCTTGAATGGGGAAGGACCCTCGAATAGATTTCTAGGCCGCCTTATATGGTGAACGGGCTAGGGCTTCCATTCGAGGTCGGTGGAACCTCATCGGGGTCAGTTACAAATTAGAAAGGTCATCTTTCGTGATTAAATGGTAAATCCCATGATTTCTGGACCTTATGGCGGTGCCGAGCCACAACCTGGGGGAGAGTCTTGCGCCACAAGCCCGGCGGATCCTCCGGGGTCTGGATAAGGTCTTCTCGAGTCTTCCAAGGTCGGCTGGGTTGTGGATAAGGTCTCCGGGTCCACTTGCATGTCGACTGGGCTTCTGGCAGGCCAGGTCCACTTGACAGAGACCTCTGGGACCCTGGTCGGTGGGGACCATGGGTACCCATGTCTCTCAAGCCCCCGATCGATGTGTAGGCGTAGCAGCCGAGATGAGGTCATGTCGAGGCTTGGCGAAGTGATGGCATCGTCAAGGTCGTGTAGGGTGCACGGGGATCCAAAAAGAAATGGATTCCTCCAACGTGCGTGACGTCAAGTATCGAGCTCCTGGAATGTAGGTCCAGGAGGTCGAAGTGAAGACAAGGTGTCGTCCTCTGAAGAGCCGCCAACCTGACATTAGTCAAGTAACCGCCAAGAAGCCATAAGGACCTTGAAGAGGGTTCCTTTGCCGATCTAAGTGAGGTCAAGTGCAGAAGTAGTGGAAGCGGGCTTCCAGCAGTCGATGTGACGTGGAAGGAAGAGGGCATCATGAGACGCACTCGTGACGTGTATGCTGACCTGGAAGGTCGGGTTGATGCTCGAAGAATGAACATAGAACCTACAACCTTCTGCTTGTGCTTTAAGATGCTCTTCCCACTGAATAAGACAAGCCATCTAGAATCTTTGTAAAGTAGTGTCAGGCGCCAGCAGGCACATAGTAGGATCATAGGACCTGCCCCAAACAGAGATGCGGTCGCTGCCTATATGGGACAAAAGCTGAAAAGTTGTCATTCGGAGGGGGGCAAACGTGTCAGCGCTCCCCGAAAGAAGACAAGGACCTCGTGCTTCACATGGTAACAGTGTTATGGATAAGGACGCCACACCAGCTGAAATGTCAACGACATCCAAGTCCAAGCTCCACTATTATAAATGGGAGACCTCATAACTTGCTTAATGACCAAGTAGGCGCATCATGGCGAAGAAGCTTGGTAATTTTGCAATAGGCTGGGCTTATGTCCATCCACCAGATCATAGCACTAGGTTATTGCCATCTGGAGCTAGAAGAATGATTGAGAAGTTAGGAGAACTCCATCAGCCACTTCACCCGCGTTGAGCGAGGAATCTAGATACAGCATGGGGCAGTACATACCTTGACAGGACTTGTGAGCAGAGGCCTGAGGCCTTGCTGGGGGTTACCATGCTGCGGCGGGAGAGGCCCGAGGTGAAGCTGACCCAATTTGGAATCTTGTGGAAGCACCCAGTCAAAAGATGGGACTCCATAGGAAACCTTCTGGGGCTAGAGTAGAGGTGGTTGTGTGGCAGCTGTGACCTCGGTGGCAGTGGAGAGCTCCAAGTGGGTTATGAAGCTAGAAGAAAGCTTGCGACACGATTCATCTGTCTAGGTTGCACCGTAGGCACAGTATAAGGTAGATCGGGACCATTAATTTGTTTGCATTTTGTAATTGGCCTTGGGCCATAGTCCTTTGTAGCTTACACAGCTTTTATACACATGATTGCATGGCAAATGATGTATCTCGATCTTTATGTAAAGGCGCATGGGTAGCAATGGCATGGCCGAGGTCCCGTCGGGGCTGCGGAAGCGCGCCGACCTTTAGAAGGTCTTAGAAATTGACAAAAGAACTCATGTCGACCTGGGTCAACACGGCTATTGTGCAGTGGCACAACGTAGGGTGTCAATCCGGAAGTCGGTAGGTCTTTATTGACCTAGAAGGCAGCGGGGCCTTAGTAAGAAGCTGTAATTGGGACAGATAGGTCGTTAACGGGTAGTAGAGCCTTTAAGGGCGAAGACATTGGTAAAGTTTAGCCGTTGTTGGTCAAGGTGACTTAGAAGGCATGTAGGCAGCTAGGCCTAGGAGACATGGTGTGAACCCGCCATTGGGAGGTCGAGGCGACATAGGAGGCCGTCATTACCTTGACGACCTTGGATAGGCGATAGGGCTGGCCCATAGGTCGTCCATGGTTCATGACGACCGTGAATGTGGTATCAAAGATATTATGTTTAGGGGCTTGAATGTGCGACATAATAGGTCTACGTCGGCCGGAGAACTGACTAGGGGCCGGTAGACGGAAATTCCCGTACGGAACAAGCCGTTACTGCCATTTTCCCGTTAGGCTGAAAGAGCCATTGAGTGGTAGATCCGCGGGAAGCGCCGAGTGGTTGGGTTACCTTGATCTTCGCCAAAGAGACATTAGGTGCGGCCGCCTGTTGCGCTACTAGGGCCCAACTATATAAGGCTCATCCGCGGGCTGGGGACCTTTACTTGCCTTCATTTCTGCTCCACTCTAGGGTTCTGACGCCACTCCATTGCTCGGAGAGTACAATAGTGCCGCTGTGCTTAGGTCCATCGCGCACCGCACCCTCGCATGTGAACCAAGACCCTTGTAGTGTTTAGATCCAAATTCAACGGAATAGCGGAGGAGAAGATAGAGCCTGCGCAGATTCTGCCGCTGCGCACATCAAGCGTGGGTTCGGGGCCCCGGTGAGTGACTTCTTCCGCAATATTCTTCTTCATCCACCTCTATGAGGCCTACCTCAGGATAACTCCACACTTCCACCTGTGATGCCACTTTTTCGAGCTCAAGAAGATGGGGAAGTCCGACGTGGTAGGGAGCATCGGTTTTATGCTGCACCGGTACATGAAGTCGGCGTACAAGGACCTTGTGCTCCTCAACAACACCACTGGTTGGAAGTAGGGTGGTTTTACCTCGACAACCTGGTGCCGACGCTTCCTGTCCGGTCGGGACGCACTCCTGTCCCATTCCCGGAGTGGACCAACCAGCTCAACTCGCGGGAAACTAAGGAGATGTGCCCACTGCTGGAAGACCTAGAGAAGTTGAAGGCAGAGGGGCTGACTGGCGGCATAGTGGCAATCAGCTTCAGCCGCCGGCTGATATAGTCTATCAGGGACCGGGTACACCCGGCGTACGAGTACTGGGGGCAATCTGACCCCACCTGGCTTGTCAAGTGCAAGGTCTCCAGGAGGAGATGGTGGCGCGGGTGAGGACATCTTCGCCAATCGCATCCGCATCCGGGAGTGACCAGGCGCTTGGTGTGTACCGACCTCCTGATGCGATGAGTCTTCTACCTTGTTTCCTTGCCATTTAAAAACTTGCACAGTCTTGATTTAGGTCTTTTCTTCTTTCTGTTCGTTTTCAATTTCGTTAGGGCATCTACTGGTGTCGGACACCATTGCGCAATGAGGAGGACCGTAGTTTTAAGGTCCGTGCTGTGAAGGATATACAACCCCCTCCACAACAGTGCATTGAGGAGTACATCTCCAACTCGTCGGTTGGAAGTGACGACAAAGGTCCCACCATGAGGAGGGTGCCACGAAAGGCCACCACGTTGGTGTCGCGACGCACACGGCAGACGGTAGGCAAGATGTCCGCGTCCCGGGCTACGACAACGATTTCTTCCACCCAGACGGTGGAGGCCAAGAACAAGAAGAGGAAGAGCGTTGTCCCCTATGTGTCATCGGATACGGTGACGGTTAGCTCCGGTGTTGAAACCATCAACGTCGATGATGATGAGGAAGATGCAAAGTCACCCGACGTGTCGATAGTGCTGCTTGCGAAGACGCCTCGCAAGGCCACCGCGGTGGAGGAGCTGGCGTTGGAGGCACACCGCAAGGTTGCCACCGTAGAGGAGCACTTGAGGTCGGGCGCGGACGTCTTGGGCGACTCGGGGTTGCAGAAGACGGCAAGAAGTGCCCCACCTAATCCCATAAAAATCTGGACTTAGGTCCGCGAGCAAATAAGTCATGGCCGTGTTCTGGTTTCGATTGTAGGTTTTCTTTATTGCTGGTTTCGCTGATGAACGTCATTAGGCATTTGGGCGTAAGGGGAGTGAGGCAACGGTGGAGCAGCCACCGGCCGCCTCGGCTGCGAAGGTTATGAGCCAGACCCTTGGCGCTGGGGTGATGGTAGCGTTAGAGGCGGAGAAGGGCGGGATTAGTACTGCTCCATCTGTTGGAGGTCAGCATGACAACCTCTGCGAAACAACCCACAACTGATGCCGGACAAGCAGGATGCAGAAGCGGGCGGCGCCAACTTCGAAGATGACAACCATCGATGCTTGTACGTCGGGACCCCGTGGGAGAATGATGTCATCACCGACCGCCACAATGTCGACATCTTTAAGGAAGCATCACAAACAATTGCACGAACACTCGCGGTAAGAACTTGTACCCTATTATTTTGATCTTTGTCATGTATCTAGAGCGTTTTGTGAGGTCTTAAAACGAAACGTACCTTCTTGTGTTGCGATCGCTTGCCGAGCAGGCACAGGCTCGGATGGGCTTAGTGAGGGAGGCCGCCAACACCCACACGGAAGACGCCGCAGCTCGAGAGGGCACACTGCAAGCAAAGGTCAAGGCTATACAGGAGGTCAAGCGCGTGAAGAAGGCACTAGCTTGTCAAGCGGAGCAGGAGGTGGCCTCCTTGATGAAGAAACTGGAGGTGGCTGAACAGAGAGCGAAGGATGTCGTGGACGACCTCCGGGCTATGGTGGAAAGTATGTTTGCTTTGTCACTGAGCGTTGACTTCATGGGTCTTCTGGGTCTTTGCCTGATTTTCGAACTTGGTTGAATTCAGGTGCCAGGGAGACAGAGGGCACCCTCAAGAAGGAGCTTGCAGAGACTAAGGACCAGGTGAAGGTCCTCAAGGAGAGGACGGTAGAGGTCCAATGAGGTGAGTGGTCTTATCTCCTATAGGTCTTTATCGTTGTTGGTCGGAGGATGTAAGTGATCCGCCTTTTGTTTGCGCAGGTTTGGAGAAGCAGCTCACCGACCTCAGGGAGGCCGCCTAGTACCTGATGGACGTCTACATTCCTTAGGAGGAGGGGCAGAGCCAAAGGAGCTGCTGAAACATCTTGACGAGGCTGATGTCGGATGAAGGCCCTGCTGCACAACACCAGCATGCTCGCCGCGGCTGGGGCATTGGCTGTGGTGAAGTACCGCGAGCCATCCTTCGGCCTACAGAAGGCCGCGAAGGACATCGACCTGTCAGAGCTGGTTTAACGTGAAAAGTCCAAGTTGTCATAGTGGAGGTCATGAAGAAGTTCGACCTCTGAAATTGGGAGTTGAACTGTATCAATCTGTACATGCAAGTTTAGGCCTAGGGTCTATTGATGTATAAAGAACTTTTGTTGTAATAAATACTTTCAAGTTAACTAAATCGCGTGCTCCATTCGAATAGAAGAAACAATCGTTGTGTGAGCTCGAAAATAAACCGATGTGGAGTATTCCCTCAGTTGACCCAACTCAGTGGAGGAACGTCTTACTGACTGTACGGCTCAGTGTGGAGGCTTGGGTACAACTGGTACGCGGAGGGGGGTCTTGGACCCTATGTCTTACAATCAAGCAACTGAGGAAGATTCATAAAGAAAATAAGGGCTAAATAGGTGGGGAACGCGTATAAATATAAAACATAGGAAACCCCTTTAGGTTGTGAGACCCTTAGGTTGGCAAAGCCAAGCTCCCGAGCGCTTTGCGGCCTAACTTAGACCAAGCCCCTGAGCGTTTCGTGGGGGGAAGGGTAAACACAACAGAAAGGTAAAGGAAGACATGAATGTAGGTCGGCAAAAGGTCTGCCGAGGGGGATCTCATTCTTTATTAAATAGAAATTTTAGAACGGGAGAGTACATAGCTTTTAGTTTGGTGCACATCTTCTAAGGATAGAAGCGACGCAGGTGCTTGATGGTCCAGATGTTGGGGACGCCTTGACCGTCGGCCCACTGAAGGCGGTAGGTCGCTGGTCCAATGACTTCAATCACGATGAAGGAGCCTTCCCAATGGGCGGAGAGCTTTTGCATGCTCTTAGCGTCTTGGATGCGTCGCAAGACTAGGTATCCCATGTTAAAGGAACGTTCGGGCACGTTGCAATCGTGGTAACGACGTGCCTACTACTCGTGGCAAGGGTGCCACATTAGCGTGGCCACATGGTGCTCCTCAATGTTGTCGAGGTCGACCTTGCGCGTCTCCTCAGTTGTTCCTTCTTCATAATGTTGGATGCGGGGGGGGGGGGAGGGGCGCCGAAGGCAAGGTTGGTCAGGAGGACGGTCTCCGACCCATAAACCAGGAAAATGGTGAGTAGCCTATAACTGAACTGACCTGAGTCCGGACACCCAAGATCAGATGCAGGAGCTCTGCAAGCCACCTGGCGGCGTATTGGGAAGCGTCGTCGAAGATGCGGTCCTTGATGCCTTGAAGTACCATGCCATTTGCACATTCAACCTAGTCGTTGCAGCGTCGGTGCGCCATCGAAGTGTAATAGATGTGGACGAGGCTGTCTTGTCAAATAACCAAAAGTCCGATCCTGTGAAGGTCGAGCCGAGGTCGGCGACGATCCTGTTGGGGGCTCCGAAGTAGTGGGTGATATCCTCGATGAACTTTGCCACTTACTTCAACGTAACACTGGCAACGGCTCGGACCTCAATCCATTTGGTGAACTTGTCCACTGCCACAAGGATGTACCTGTAGCCGCTAGGTTCTGAAGGGTCCTACTGAGTCCAGACCCCATATGGAGAAGGGTCAGGATGGAGGGATCATCCTCAGGGCTTGAGCTTGGACGTGTTGTTGCTTGGTGAAGAACTGCCACTCTTTGCACTGTCAGACTAGGTCTTGCGCATCGGCCAAAGTGGTAGGCTAGTCAAATCCCAACCTAAAGGCCTTTCCCGCCAGGTTAGAGGAGGCTATGTGGTTGCCGCATTCTCCACTATGGATCTCTCGCAGGAGCCTGAGACCTTCAGACTTGAGGATGCACTTCATCAACATGCCTTTGGAGGCAGACCTCCACTAAAGCTCTGTGCCAATGACGACGTAGTTAGTGTTGCGCTTGACGATCTTCTCCTGTTCAACCTTATCCTTAGAGACCCGGTGTTCCAGGACATAGGTGATGAAGTCGAGGTGCCAATCATCTTCGGCCTTTGTCATAAGCACATCGCAGCTGCCTTGCGGGGTGCGTCGCCAGGCGACGTCTCCAGGTCACTTGGGAGCTTGATCGATGAATTTTTAGGTCTTGGACAAACACGCCGATTGGGACTATGTTGACAGTGAATTTCCGTCAACCTAGAGTACTTGTTATACATTGGTTTCGATTATGATTTGCAACTAACCCGCCACTAAGCATACTAATGATGTAAAAAGTTCACACTTGCATGTCGATTTTGGAGTTTGTTGTTTACGCAGGAAATTAACGTTAAAGAGGAGACTTTCTGGATAAGTTCACCAAGCACTTTGGGTGAAGATCATGAAGCCCGTCACAAGTCAAGACACGCGATGAACATGACTCCAAATGACCCGAGGACCGAAGCGTCAACGTGCAAGTCTTCAGGGACTCAACCAAAAAACAGCGAAGCTTGCATGGCAAGGATTCAAGCCTAAACCGTGAAGGAAACGACGTCAAAGGCCCACATGCAAGTGCACACAAATAAGGGATCACGCGAGAAGCAACCGGGGAGCAAACCGGGGCCGAACTGGGCCGAAATGGGCCTGGGATGGCTGACCTGGGCCAACCGACCCAGCCCTCTCCAGGCCCGGTTCGCGCCTGCTTTTGCCCTAGGTGTTTGTCTATAAATTGTCTTTGCCACCGCCGGCCGCCACATCCATCTATCCAAAGGAACTCGGCGAAACCTAGGAGAGAGCGACGACGGCCACCGCGAGTCCTCGAAGTCTTCTAGGAGATGGCCTAGGCCTACCCTATCCGCCATGGCCGCCTTGCACGGTTGAGCCATGGCGGAGTTCTGAGGCTAGTTGAGGTCATCAATGGTATGTGTTGGTGCGGGATGTAGTCCCGACACTAACTAGAAATGAGCGCTGAGATCTACCTCTCAATGGGCCGGTGCTAGCAAGTAATGACACTGAGTTTATCCTGGTTCCGGTCGTGGCTGTACATCCAGCAGTGATGTGCTCGGGGCAATGTATTGCGTTGCACTGTGGTGCTCGTAGAGGGGGGCCTACAAGCGTGATGGGAGAGGAGGGCTGGCCTCCAAGTCCCAGAGGTATTGAATGAGGCGAGTGCCAATATTGTGGAGAAGGCGGAGAGCGTGTGAGTGATCGCTATCCGTTATCATGTGTCCCCTACGGCTGGGGGACTGCCCCTCCTTTTATAGGCCAAGGAGGGAGCAGTTTACATGAATGTCGCACTATTTCCCTACGTGTGGAGGCATGGCGAACAGTGCCACGGAGCTGACGGCCGTCTTGGCGAATGCTCCCCCAGCCGGGGCGTTGTGGTGCGTCATGTGCTCGTAGCGTCTTCGAGGGTGGCAGCGTAGTGGTTGGTCGTCTGGCCACTGCCGCGGGTCAATGGGGGGCCCGTACGAGACACAGTGGCAGTCGTGGTGACGTCTTGTCCCCGTGCACTTCAACAGCATCGGGATGTCGTCACAGTGCCCGGCGTGGTGCGGTAGTGGCGGGGATGGCCGCACAGGGTTGACAGCGACGGGGATAACCAATCCCGCCGACCTGACATCACGGTGTGGCCCTGTGTAATCACAGAAAAGGCATTCGAGGGTGCTGCCGGCCCCCTTCGAAGGCTCGGTGCGTTAGCCGTACGGGGGTAGGCAGCGCAGTGTCACGGGGCTGACACCGGCCTCATCGCGCAGTGCTACACTGCGGCAGGGATGCGATTCCCGGGCGTGTCAGGGTCGTGGTGTGCATCTTGCGGTGTCAGAGCATTAAATGCCCGTACACAGGGGCAGGTGCCCTCGACCGAGGCGACCCACGACGAGGGGGCTTTGAGCCCTTGAGCGAAACGGACCTCACCCGAGGGGGGTTGAGCCCTTGAGCGAGGTAGACCCCGCCCGAGGGGGCGTTGGGCCCTCGAGCGAGGTGGACCCCGCCCGAGGGGGCATTGGGCCCTCGAGCAAGGCGGACCTCGCTCGAGGAGGTGTTAAGGCCTCGAACGAGGCGGACTCCGCTCGCGGGAGCGTCTAACTCTCGAGCGAGGCGAACCCCGCCCGAGGGGGTATTCGTCGTGCCACACTAGCGGCCCGCGGGGGCCACCATGGTCGTGATTGTGTCGCGTGTGTGCTTTAGATTCGTGGGTTAGTCCGTGATTCTCGTTTTTTTGTAAGTTTTAAGCGGGTTTCCCCTGGTTATTCAGGGGACCCTTATGGCTGTCCCCGACAGTATGTACTTGGTGGAGATGATCTAAACGCATTTATTATATGAGTAAAGTACTTCATGTCATCCGATCTTTTCTCGACTCGATTCCTCCCTCGATGATTTTGTTTTCTTCTTGATTATGCTTCTTCCCCAATCTAGTCTATAGCTAGATTATGTAGGGTGCTCTTGTAGCCGTGGTGGCCAGAGGTGCATACCGGACCGACCAAGTGATTTCAACTTGTTCTATTTAACTCGCCCTAGACTACCCACATGAATAGGAATACGTTGTGACAGAACGACGGTTCCGAAAGGCGGGCGTTTTCGGAATCGGACCAGAGGATAGTAGTTTAAAGATGGCTTTGGATGAGATGCATGTCGCGCTTGCTCTTTTGGCTAGAACTGCGACTAGAAGATGATAGGCATTAGTTTCCCTTGTTTGCTCTTTACCTTGTCTACGTTCATGGATGTGATCAACCTTATGTTCTAACTCATACATCTTTAAGGTCTATGTTCTTATGCAATCAATGCATCATGTTAGGCAAGATCAATAAGTTAGATGGAGAATCCTAGGAGTTTTCTTCCGATCCTTGGATTGACAAATCTAGGGAGGACCCTCCTTGGTGAAAAAGGCACCAAGTCATCCGTAGCCTTGCGGTGAACTTGAGCACGGTTTTCAACCGTCAACAAGCCCCTTTTTCTGGCGCCGTTGCCGGGCATTGGCAACTCAAACCCTAGGGTGATCCATCTATCTCTTTGACTAACCCTAATTTTTATTATTGCATACATGCTTGCTTTCTTGTTTGTGTCCTTGAAAGTTGGTGAAAAGCTAGACACAAGACGTTCGAGAACTTCACATCCACTCCGACAAGATGATGACTACATCAAGATTCACTCTTTAGTGGTAGGTGCAAACTTTTGTTAGTGTCCCATCATCCACTATTGAGTGCACACCCTACATGAGTGATGTTAAACAAGGTACGTCAATGTGTCAAATAATGTTTTAAGACTAAGGTTTTGTGGAGGTTTGTTTGTCTATGCAATAGGTGTTGGAAGCAATCACATTGCGTGAGAAGTACCCGTCACTTTGGCTAAAGCAAAATCATGAAGAAGACACACCATTGCCATCATGCTACTCGCTGGTCCAGCAATGGTGAGGACTTAAGGCCAAAGGAGACGCGATGTAACGCCCCGAAGACCACAAGATCAAGGTCGTCAACATCGGATCAATTCACAAGAAGTTTCTATTCCCATCAATTTCTGCACAACCTCAAGGGAGAACAACAGGATATCTTTGGATATTTATAAGCCCCACAAAGTTACGCTTCCAACGAATCAAGAATCAAGTCAATCGGAGGTTCCTACAAGCGAGTATGGCCGAATTACCGAACGTTGCGCGTTCTGAAATTTTCTGGACAGCATGCAAGAGCGGAAACAAAACTGCCATAACTCCCTCATTTGGGTAATTTTATAAAATTTTCAATGGAACAATATTTTTGTATATGTTATATTATGTACACAGGGGAAAATGCACGAAGAAGAGGCAGCAACACACGATGAGAACAAGATAGTGGAGATGAGGACGACGACAATGAAAAGAAGCTTGGGCAACACTTACATTGGACCACACGAGATGAAATTCAGAAGTTTGGAACAAAAGAAAGACTCCAAGAGCATTGGCAAAAGAAGGCACAAGTTGGCAACATCCGACGCTAGGAGGTGTTAGAAGCAAATCACCATGGATTACACACAAATGATAGCATCCAATGGCACGGATACTCTGGGCTCTCACACGAAGGATCATGGAGTTACATGAAGATATTTGAGACATGTGTGAAGTCCTACAAATGAATAAGAAGAGTGAGTCCACACAAGGCAACATTGATGATGTGTGGCACGAACTAAGAAATTGAGAAAAGACGATACAAGCCACCGATCATTGAAGATTGTTTGCTTTCAACTCTGAGAGACCACTAACGATGGAAAGCACGAAGGCCAAGGTACAAAATAACCTCTCAAGACACTTTTGGAGCTGATAATATTCCTTTGTTATATCTATGATTCATATCCAATAGTGAGATTGATTCAATTCAATGCCTTGTTCTTGTGATAATCGTGATAGGCTAGAATTTCTTGAGAGTGGTAAGGAGGATTTGTTGTGCTTAAAATTTGTTACATGCCTAATGAACCTTTGCCTAATGAGAGCTTAGTGCTGAGAAAGAAAACTTATGCTATAATTAATCACAACTTACTTTATCATAAATTGTAGTCATGGAAGCGTTTGTTTGCAATATGATTTGTAAATCTTGGACTTGCTTTGTGCTCGGTCAAGCTAGTGACCTTAAAAGAGCAAATTGTGGGAGAAATCCCAAGTTTCACTAACCATGCAGGGCATTAAATATAAATTAAGAGGAGAGAAGTCGTACCCAAAGGAATCGCAAACCCGTGCATCACCGTCACCGAACCTCAAAAGCAGACGTCGCTGTTTTCATCAATTTTGATGACCTGGTCAGACATGTTCAAGGAAGAAAATGTTAAAAATCAGAAGCTCCATCAAGTGCCAGTTCCAACGCATCCAAGATCGATGAATTTGAAGACCCGTACAATGAGATATGGCAAAAACATTGAGCGATGTGCAGTCTGAAATAAGCTTTGGACAGATTGCAGCGCCGGAGTAGAACGGGCATAACTCACTCGATCGGAGTCCGTTGGGGGTGAATAAATACTTGATGGAAAGACAATTTCATGCACCATGCATGGAAGCTATTGTTCTCTACATGGTCTGATCTGGACAGAGAGGAAAATTTGTGAAAGAAGAGGCAGCGATAAAGTGTGAAGGAGAAGGTGATGATGATGATGCAAGGAGACGATTGGGTAAGCCTCTCATCGAGTATAAGTGATCGTGTCAAGCATGGAGAGTGGATCAAGGCCGCATGAACACCTTCAAATCTTGCATGAAGGCTCATGGCTCCGCGACAATAAGAAGGTATGTGAGAAAGTCGAGCTCTATGACTTCAAATGAAGCACTTTGTGGGAGGCAACCCGGTTTTTATTTTTATATATACATGACCGTCTACATTGTGCTCTTTAATCGAACCATCAAGTAACATTGTACCATTGCTCTAATAAAAACCAAAACACCATGTTGTATGATCTAATTTCTATTGAGGGAGCGCTTTGTTATTTGATCTTGGGAAACTTGTAGACCTTTTTGTGTGCCTATTAGAGTTTAGAGTCTTTTTCTATTGTGTCTTTTTAGAGAGACATATGAAGTTGGCACCATCCTTTGATTCTAAACTTGTGGCTAGTTAATTTAGGCTAACTTTTGTTTTAGACAACCTCCGTATCATGTTGTTTTGTTCATCCATGTTATATCGCATTGCATGTTGTGTTAATCTAACTTTTTGTCCAACCAACCTAAGCCTTCCTGTAACCCCCACCAAAAACCATAGCCAATAGAGGTAGGATTGATTGTGTTGACCGCGTCCGAGATGAACAAGTCTATCTCTTTCCTCTCTTCTAACTAAAAACTTTGACTAGCCTCCCCATAAAATCCTTAGGAAAATCTTTCACACCTATAGCCATCCTAAAACCATAGGTTAGTTTTTCATTAAATGAATCATAGCGCCACCTTGTTAGTTTGGTGGATTGCTTCTTTTCGATGGGTTACTTCCTATAGACCACATCAAAAGTGTTTTTAAAACCTTGCTAATGTTTAATTGTGCTAACATCTTGCATTTTCATTTTGCATCCATCTCTTTGTCATCATCCACTTTATGTTAGCTTGGGATCTTGTGAAGCTTTATGATGAATGCTTTCGTACCTATGTTAATGCTTCATATGACGATATGGACATTTTTCTTTTTGTAATCTTATGTAAACATGGTGTTTAGACATGATTAGAGACCCACATCATTCAGTTTTATATACCTTGCTATCATATTGCATTGGATTGTTTATAAACTTTGCAATGCGCCCTACTTATCTTACACCATGAAGAGTTGTTAATCTTGGGATAAGCATGATGTTTTGACCATGGTTAATAAATCTTTATGGCGAGGGAGATGTTTGGCGTCCACTTTGTAAGCATGGAGCTTAGAATTTGACATAAACATTGTTTTGTTTTTATACCATCCTTTCATTTGCATACACACTTGCACTCACGTACACCCATTAGTATTTTCGCTAGATTAACTATGCCACAAGTGAAGATCGTAGGAATGTCATGGTTTGTTGGCATAGGTTGAGTATTCCCGACCATCACCTCGGGGGTACTTTGTGCATTATAGTTATCTTGCAAGCATGGTGAATCACTCCCATGAGTTCGTGATAAAAGCTGAAATCAAGATCATTAACGCCTCCAAAATCCCGAAAGGAGCACTGCTGTTTTCATCAAGATTAAGCACCTGTTTAGAGATGTACAAAAGGGAAAAATTGGATATTCAAGTGCTCCATTAAGTCTACTTTCCAATGCATCAAGAATCAACATTTTAGGAGACCTGTGCAAGAAGTTACAACCAAATCTTTGGGCGTCACACATTCTGAAATCAGCCTGGGACAGCTTGCACCAACGAAGTAAAAAGGGCGTAATTCTCTTGTTCGGAGTCCGATCGGGATGAATGACCACTCGTTCGAAAGATAATTTCAAGAACTCTGCAATGGAGCTATTATTCAGTACCAACTCAGTTCTGGAAGTAGAAGAAAAACTCATGGAAGATGAACCAGAAATAAAGGACAACATGGAAGGAGGAGAAGATGGGATGAGAAACATTTGGGATCAAGGCTCGTGGCAAAAGGGCAGACATTGAAGGATGAACAAAGGCAACAATGTGATGATAATATCCTTGCATGAAGGTAGGACTTCAAGAATTTTAATATGGTTCATCATCTTCTGTGCTTAGCAACATGCAAAGCATGGGGGAAGACTTGGTGGACGAAAGAAGACCGCATGGAGTTCAAGGATCACGGTTGCTACGGATGCCGATCTTGCTTCTTCCATGCTAAGCACAATGCTTAAGCATGGGGAAGGGCGCGCTACATCACAAACATCAAAGGACGGTAACAATTCATCAACCTCTCTTTGTCCTTGTCTTTCTAAATGCTTGTATATATGTATATGCCTTCAACAACCTTAGATGCAAATTTTGTATGTCTCTCTCATTAAATATCATGGCTTCTAGGAGTACAACCTAGTTTTAGTTTTGTTTATTGTCATCACCTTGTGCTCACCATGATGAAATAGTTTTGGCTTGATCTTGCTCGTTGATATATGATAATTGTTGCCACTTTGTTTAAACTTTGTGCTTATTTATGCATGATTAAGCTATTGCTCTCTCTAATACAAATCTGAAATTAATTAAATGCTAGCTTAATCTTTTGTGGAGGTCATGATAAAAATAACGACCCATGGTTTCTTTTATGCTCTCAACTTTGGATGGGTCGAAGAACATATTACTTTTTTCTTTTTAAAGTCTTGCTAACCTTGTCATTAATACCTCTTGCATTTTGCTCCACCTATCCAAAGCCTTATATATTGAGTGCAACCAAAGATTACAAGAGTTATTGTTGGGTGAATTGATTCAAGGCTCGTTTATTTGGCTCGTGACTAAGAAGCTGGTCATTCCGTTTTTTGCGTAACTTATCTTTTGCTAGCCTATTATATCCGTGCATTGTGAGCTCCCACATCGGAAGCTTTGCAAATCTCGCCGGATATCCACCCTTTAAACCAACATCATCTTTTGTGTTAACCTCCTTGACCAACCTATCACTTGAGTATGGAGACGATACGTCACAAGAAGGTACTTCAAATGGAAGATTCAAGTCCCCTCTCATCAAACATCCGGTATGTACCTTAACACCACTTCCTCTTTGCTCGGGGACGAGCAAACGTCTAAGCACGGGGGAGGAGGTAGGTACTATGCAAATTAGAGTTCTAGGGGAGATAAAAATGAATAAGATGAGAGGAGAAAAAAATCCAAAGTACCTCACATGTCAAAAAGAAAAAAGAAAAAGAAAAAATTGAAGAAAATAAAAAAAAGAAAAAGAAAAAATGGAGTAATAATAATCTCCCCCGGTTCTCTAGATGCTTAAGGATTTTCCAAGGATTTCAAGATCAAGACCCATACTCATTTTTCCAACCATGTGCAATCCGATAACAAGGACTTCGTTGGGGCCTCGGGATCATTCTTTGCCATTTGCACATGTCCACCTATGAAGGACCGATACGGCGAACCAGAGAGGGGGGGAGTGAATGGGAGCCGATAAAAATTCTTCTCGAAGGAGATGGAAACTCCAACAAGATGAACGCGGCTTCCAACACACTTCTCTAACTCACTACCCAAGTTGGTCAAGCCCACGTAGCCACCGGAGTGCCACCGGACCTAGGAACCAACACACAACCTTCCGACCCGAAAACGCAGTGGAACACCAAACCTCGAGTCTACGGAGACCAAAACCGGTCGACCGGTGAGCACCACCGGTCGACCGGTCCCCTCCGGTGAAACTGGGCAACTTTCACCAAGTGGCTCCACACCGGTCAGACCGGTGAGACACACCGGTTAGACCGGTCACAGCCTGAAAGCCCCCAAAGCACCAAACAGGCTAACCTTCCACCAAACTGACACAAACTAGAAATAACATCAACACGGGACAACGGCGAACACATCCAGAAGTTCACCCGAGCAAAAACCCATCGAGGGTTGCGCCAGTCAGACTGGTCAAGAGCACCGGTCAGACCGGTGTAGCCTGGGCAGCTCGGGATGAACAGCACCCGCGGGTCAACTCCTCCAAATCCAAACCTCGATCTCCCGAATCGCTCAACGAACTTGAACAAGACTTCAAAATCAAGCCCCTTTACTCATGAGGAGTCCATAGCCAAGTTTAATCCCACCAAAACTCGTCCAAAAAGGAGGAATCGAAGAAATCCCGCCAAGAGCACCACAAACCTAGAACTCGGAAAACCCCAAAATCGAGCCCCTTTACTCACAGATTTGGGAGGGGAATCACTGTCCAAAGAACCACGAAGTGTTCCCACAAATTTCCCCCATCAAATCCCCAAGAGAAAGGTCCCAGAAACAACCCAAAGAAATTACCAAGAGAGGGCTCCGAAAATCACCACCAAGAACAACCGGGAACAACACATCCAAACCTTGAGGAACCACGCCGAATCATCTATACATGCAACAAAGGTTCATAAAAGGTCTAGCTTGCCGCCCGATCATCCAACCCTCTCACAAGATCTCCCCATGAAGCTCTCAAGCTAGTCCTATGGAAATCCTGAGGAAAATAGGAAGGAAAAAATAGGAAAACAAATGATCTAGGGTTCCAATAGTTGGCTTCCATCCTCTCAACTCTTAGGTTATATCGAGGAAACCGAAAGTCTAAAATGCCTTTTCCTAATAACTAGAGATACAAGCCCCTCAAGGGCGGATTTGGAAGTTTTCATGTCTTCACCATCGGACAGATGCCCGGCAACTGCACCCTACGTAGCCTCGACGCAAGCCATGCGATCCCAACGCGTGTCCTCCACTTCGAAGTCTCCGGACTGCGTCGTCGCACACCAGTCAGATCGGTGCTCCCCACCGGACAGACCGGCCCACCCCGGTCGGACCGGGTCAGCGGCTTCTTGCGGCTCCTTCTTCGGTTCTTCGCTCTTGGCTTTGTGGATCAACAAAGGAACCCAGTGTTTTTTTGGTGAACCACCGGAAACCCCGCGAACTCGGTGTAGCCTCCGCCAATCTCCACTCATGACTCGGCTCCCACGTAGTCCCGGCTCGACCTTGGTTTTGAGGCTCAACCAAGAAACCGTCCACGACTTCATCTTCTTGTTCATGCCACCATGCGGCCCGCACTTGACCCCCGCTGGCCACCGGGTCCCTCGAACGAAGCCTACTTGTCTTCTCCACACATGGAGGCCTCACCGGCGATGACCTTTCGCGCTTGTTCTTCACCTACACCAACACCAGTCAAGCCGCAACCTGCACCTGCAATACTTAGCCAAGAATCAGTCCACACAACGTTCTCAATCACTCATCACACAAGGAAGCGACCATCCACCGGTCTTCGAACCACACATGGTCCGCAATCTCCCCCTTGATGAGTGCATCGACAACACCCACACGAACGTAACAAGAGAGAAAAGAAAAAGAAAAGAAACAAACAGAAAGAAACTCCAATAAGCGATCGAAAGCCAAACAAAGGCAAAAAGCAAGATCACTTGAAGAAGACAAGTCTCGGACCCCTTAGGCAAGGGCAACGACTCGAAACATCCGAGACAAAAAACAAAGCTCAAGCAAAGAGCGCGAACCATCGAACCAAAGCTCAAACACCACAAAGAGCTCCCCCTGCACACATGCAAGCCCCCCTGAACAAATGCATGCAAACCAGCTGAAAACATGGCAACTGCAGCAACTTCAGCTCACACCGGTCAGACCGGTCATTGCCACCGGTCAGACCGGTGCCTAAGATGTGCACAGGACCAGCACTCACACTGGTCAGACCGGTGACCCCGACCGGTTAGACCGGTGCAAAACAGAGCCCAGAAATGGCTCGAACCCACCTGAAAACCTTCTAAATGCATCCAGCAAGCCATTTCAAGCTCAAACTTCTCCCCCTTGTTGACAATGCATGAATCCAGCCAGAAATGCAAAATTTTCAACCTAGAGCTTCTCAAATAGACAAAATTCAACAAAGAATGCTACACATGTCCGA
Organism: Cenchrus americanus; assembly: GCA_947561735.1. Lineage (NCBI taxonomy): Eukaryota > Viridiplantae > Streptophyta > Magnoliopsida > Poales > Poaceae > Cenchrus > Cenchrus americanus. The sequence continues at coordinate 165,242,125 of OX387245.1, forward strand.
ATGAGCAAGTTAGATACTCTACAGCTTCGTATCGATCTCAACTACATGATCACCAAGTTTCACAACCATTGGACGAAACTAAGATGGATTTTGGCAATTTTGCGAAAAACATGCCTCTCATGAGCAAAGTCCTAAACATGATCAAAGTATATTAAAATGGCAAAGCCACACAAACTTCATGCTAGGACAACCATTCTAATCATAAGACCATCACAAACACCCACAAGCACATCATGTCATGTCAAAGCCGCCGAGCCATGTGCCTACTTCTATGTATGAGACTTCTCATTGGTAGGCATCATGAAATGGTTTAGCACCCAAAGCAAATTAAATTCAGCACATATGACATGGGAGCATATTTTCCAAGCATTTTTCATTTCATTTGCAGGTTTATAATTGGTACATGAAATGTCTTTGCGACAAAAAGGAACTTATGCCCCTCCACAAGATGAAGCAAGAGGGCTAAACATTCATGATGGCAAATGAGCCTTTGGCCCCATATGATTAATAAACTAGCTATCCAACCACAAATTAAGCATAGCAAAGCCACTAAAACATGTCAAGATCATATAAATACATTTACACATGAGAGGTCATACATGTGACATTTTTCAAAAACATAGCCACCAACCATGGATTATTCATCAAGATCATCAAGAGCTAAGCCAAACTAACCATAGCATATCAAACAAGCTCACAAAGACATACATCTCATTCCATGGTGAACAATGTATATGAGAGAAGCTTTTCCTATCCAATGCATATGTTACAAAATGCATGCAATCTAAGATACAAGGATGCCTATACATCATGTTACATATGCCATGCCAAATGCAAGAAATGCACAAAGGAAAGCTATACATATGCTACAAAGAGAGCTCCCACACATCCAACTCAAGAAATCAAACACACACCAAGTTCCCCCCGCAAACGAGTGAAAGTTGCTTGATCTAGGGGTTTGGTGAAAATATCGGCTAGTTGGTCATGTGTGGGTACATGGATCAAAGCTATCTTTCCTTTCTCTACGTTGTCACTCAGAAAATGGTACCTCACTTCTGTGTGCTTGGTTTTGGAATGGAGCACTGGGTTCTTTGCAACGCTTATGGCACTGGTGCTATCACAATGAAGTGGAACATGGTTATACTCCTCACCAAAGTCACTCATGGTGTATGAAATCCAAAGGAGCTGAGAGCAACAACTAGCAGCGGCAACATACTCGGCCTCAGTAGTGGATTGAGCAACACTCGATTGTTTACGGGAAGACCAAGACACCAAAGAAGAACCCAAAAACTGGCAAGTCCCAGAAGTGGACTTCCTATCCAACCAACACCCAGCAAAATCCGCGTCTGAAAAACCATGAAGCGCCAGAGAAGAGGACGCGGAGTACCAAAGGCCGAAGTCGAGAGTGTGACGCAAGTACCTAAAAATTCGCTTCACCGCTTGCCGATGCGAAGTCCTCAGAGACGCTTGAAAACGAGCGCACAGACACACCGAGAACCGTATGTCCGGCCTCATCGCCGTCAAGTAGAGGAGTGACCCGATCATGCTCCGGTACTCCTTCTGGTCCACGTGTTCACCTTCCTCGTCCGCATCAAGAGCTGTAGTCGTACTCATCGGCGTCATCATAGCCTTGGAGTCCTCCATCTTGAACTTCCTCACAATGTCCTTCGTGTACTTAGCCTGGTGCACAAATGTTCCTTCCTTTGATTGCTTGATTTGTAGCCCGAGGAAGAACTGCAACTCGCCCATCATGCTCATCTCAAATTCGCTGCTCATATCATCTACAAACCTTGCAACGAGAGGGTTAGACGAGCCATCAAAGACAATATCATCTACGGACACCTGCACAATCAGGATATCTCTGCCCTGCCTCAGCAAAAACAAGGTCTGATCGACCTTCCCCATATCAAAACCTCTCTCAAACAAGAACCCCCTCAACCTGCTATACCAAGCTCTTGGCGGAGGTTGCCTCACATACAACGCCTTCCTCAACTTGAACACCCGGTGGGGGTACTTCTCACTCTCAAACCCCGGAGGTTGCCTCACATACACTTCTTCCTCCAACACACCATTCAGAAAAGCACTCTTCACATCCATTTGGTGCAACTTGAACCCTTTAGCCACGGAAAAGTCTAGAAGGAGCCTAATCGCCTCCAAACGCGCTACAGGAGCAAAGGTCTCCTCGTAGTCAATCCCCTCCTTCTGACTGAACCCCTGAGCAACAAGCCTCGACTTGTTTCTCGCAACCTCACCTTTCTCTCCCTCTTTGTTTTTCCACACCCACTTTGTACCAATCGGCTTACACCCTGGGGGGGGTCAACCAACTCCCAAACCTGATTCCTCTCAAAGTGCTCCAACTTCTCATGCATCGAATTTACCAAATTGTGATCAGATAGTGCGTGTCCAATGTCTTTGTGCTCAAAAGTAGCAACAAATGCAGCATGAGCGAATTGAGAGTTGTTCCGAAGCCTCGACCGTGTAGTGCGTTCATCCATGTCACCGATGATCCTCGAAGCTGGGTGATCCACTTGTACTCGCCGGGGAGGTTCTCGCCTTGATGCTACCTCCCCCTCAACATCAGCTTCTCCTCGTTCTTGATTTGTCGTCGTAGGTGTAGTAGAGGGTCCATCCATCACGGTAGTCGAAGTAGTGGGTACATGTTCAGGCAGGGGCACCACACCGCCATCTTCAGCCTCTCCATGTTCATGCTCCTCCTCCAGAAAGATCTCCTCACCAAGCTCATCATCACCTGCACACTCAAAGACAAGCTGACTACGTGGCTCTGTCTCGTCGAAGGTTACCTCGCAAGTCTCCACGATTTGGTTAGTTTCAAGATTGAGCACACGATATGCTCTAGAGTGAGATGCATAACCAAAGAAAATACCATCGACAGACCTAGCCTCAAACTTATCCAACTTCCGGCCTTTCTTCAGAATGAAACACTTGCAACCAAAGACATGGAAGTGACTCACCTTGGGTGTGCGACCATGCATCAACTCATAGCATGTCTTCTTCTTGTGCACTCTGAGGTAGATCCTGTTTGACACATAGCACGCGGTATTCACCGCCTCAGCCCAATACCTCCTCGGAGTTCTATGCTCATCAAGCATCGTCCGAGTCATCTCGCACAAGGTCTTGTTCTTCCTTTCCACAACACCATTCGGGGGAGGCGTATACGGACTCGAAAACTGGTGCCCAAGACCCAAGTCATGGCAAAAGGTTTCAAAATGAGAGTTTCTGAATTCCGAGCCATTATCACTGCGGATAGCTCGTATGGCATCTCCGTGCCTCTCGTTCCTCAACCTCAAGACTAGATCTCGAACAAAACCAAACGTCTCCCCCTTATCCTCAAGAAAGAACACCCACGCATACCGAGAATAGTCGTCCACCACAACAAGGACATACCACTTCCCACCCGCAGATCGCACACGAGCTGGGCCAACAAGGTGCATATGGAGCAGCTCGCATGGACGCTCAGTCGTCACATCGGTGAGAGGCGGGTGAGAAGAGGCTACCATCTTGGCATGCCTACACGGCGCACAAACCAACTCTTTCTCAAGCCTCAACCGTGGCAATCGTCGGACCAAATTGAGTTTACTCAAGCGAGACAAAAGGTCAAAGCTCAAGTGAACCAACTTCCTATGACACTTCCACAACTCACTCGAAGAACCAGCCAAGAAACAACACTCCACACCCGAAGACTGAGAAAAATCAGCACGAAACACCTGACCCTTGGGAACGACCATACAGACATGGTCCCCTCGAGAGTCCAAAATCCGAGAACCACCTGGCCGAAACAACACCACAAAACCCTTATCCAACAACTGGGACACAGAAAGCAAATTGTACCCCAGCGATTGAACAAGAGCAACACGCATCAGAGTGATCTTGTCAATCACTTTGATCTCACCTTCTGAAAGCACATGCTCACGCCCATTGTCCCCAAAAGTGGTGTACCTCCTTGTCACCACCGGGACGAGACTTGAGAACCACCCCCTGTCTCCGGTCATATGCCTCGACCAACCGGAGTCAATCAACCAAATGTTCTTCAAGTCTCCCACCTGAAATTCAAAAACGAGCACGTGAGCGAACAAACGACTCGACTGGGGTTAGTACCAAAAGAGTAAAACCAGTGCCGAGCCATTTGCTCCAAAGTGGGGTTAGCACCAACCAAAGCATCTCTCCTACCAAAGCTACCTCCACGATCACCACCACGGTAACCACCCTGAGGGAACCACCCCTCTCTGCCTGGAGGAGGGCCAAAACCACGAAAGAGAACCCGTGGACCGTCCCTCCTCTCCTTCTCAAAGCTACGACTCCTCCCATCTCCATAGTGAACTCGAGGGGGAGAATGCCTAGCAACCTGACCACCTGCAAACTCTCCAGCCCAACCACCAGAACCACAACCTCCAGAAACAACCCTCGCACCTGTACGGGCACGAAACCCAAAATGTTGCCTGTCCAGGCCTGCACCGGTCTGACCGATGTGACCTGGGCAGCAGCACCTCCAATAGCCTTCTGCTCTCCCCAAGCCCGAACTGTCCTCACACTCGCCTTGGCCCTGGGCATCTGCACACGAGGCTCAAGTACACCATCGGAAGGGTGGTACTTGTCCTTGTTAGCCCACTCCTTTGCCATCCACTCATCTCACTTCCTCTTGACGCAAAACTCATCCTTATGGCCATCTCTCCCACAAGAGCCACAATGGAACCTCACAAGCTTAGGCTTAGGCTTGGAATGTGGCTGCTCACTAGGTTTCTCTCCACTCAACTCCTCCATCGGTTTCCCTTCACTGGCCTTCTCACTTTCTTTCCCAAAGAACACTTTCCCCGAAGTGCTCACAAACATGATAGGCTTTTGTAGGTCATTTGTGGGTGTAGGAAACACGGGTGGAGCTGGGGTTGTGTCTAGTCGGTTCCTAAGATCGTTAGGTTTTGGGGGGAAATCATTTTTGTGGTGGGTTCTTGGTGGCTCGGGATATTCTCTCCACTTCCCTCACCATCCTTATTTGCCCCAAGTCCCTCACCATCCTGCCTCTTAAACGCCTCGATCATCATCCTCAACTCAGGCTCATGACCAGACAACGAACCCATCAACTTTCTCAGCTCATCATTCTCATCCTGCAAACGATCAACATAATGTGCAAGTTCCAAATTTTTCAAGGCATGCATTTCACAGGTGGAGCATGATGTAGGCATGGGTTCCTTCAATTTAGCCTCAAGAGAACTAGTGTAAGCATGCATCTCATCAATCTTAGTATGCAAAACAGGGCAAGAAGTGCAAGCACCTAGCAAAGTAGGTCTAGACTTAAGCTCAGCCACTTCAACCCCAAGCACATCTAGTTCCTCACACTTGGAGGCATGCTTCTCCTTAAACAAAGCAAGATCAGCAAGAAAGATGGAGCAATCAGCACAATCAACCTCATCCGACACAACAGGGCTAGCCTTAAGGGAATCAATCTCAAGCTTGCTATCAAGCACCTGTGTCTCTAGCTCAGCCACTCTAGTCCTAGCATCCTCGAGTGAAGCCCTAACCTCTTTTCTCATTTTCTTGGCCTCTCTAAGCATGTCATCACAGTTATCAAGCAAAGAGCCAAGCCTATCATTCTCCTGGCGCAAGAAGGGAAGTTCATCACACACCTCGTCGTCGGAATCGGAGTCCGAGTCGCTCTGTGTGCTCTTCTTGCTGCCGGAGCTCAGCGCCATGGTGCAGAAGCCGTCTCTCACGAAGTAGCTCAGCCCGCTCAGGTTCTTGGACGACTTCTTGTTCTTGCGACGATCACCTTCATCCTCACTGCTGCTCGAGCTCGAGGTAGAGTACGCGTAACTGGAGTTGACGTCGCTCGCTACAACCATTGCTCGGGCCTTGCCTCGGCTCTCCTTCTTCCTCGATCGTCGCTCGTTCTTGTACTTGTACTTGTTCTTCTGCTTGCTCTTGTGGTCGCGCCTCGACCGGTACTTGCCATCGTTCCTCGGCTTGTGCTTGTACCCGTCCTTGTTCTTGACCTTCTCTGGGCAGTCGGCGACGAAGTGTCCCGGCTTGCTGCACTGGAAGCATGTCCTCGTGTTCCTCCTCATGTTCACCCGGTTCTCGTGCAGCCTCTCGAACCGCCTCGTCAAGAGAGCTAGCTCATCCTCTCCAAGCTCGTCGATATCCTCATCTGGCATAGACATCAAAGAGGAAAAAGAGAACATCCTGGTGGATGGGTTAGTGTTAGCCTTTCCTTTCGAACCACAAATGAGGGCAAGACTATGGGAATCAGTCGGTCCCTCGAGCTTGGCAGTCATGCCCCTATCCACCTCAGCCGACTTGAGCATCGAGAACAGCTCATTCACCGTCAGAGTGTCATACTTCTCTGACTCCACAATGGCCTCGAACTTTCCTCCCCAAATCGTACGATCCAAAGAGTGTAAGAGCTTGACCGCTCTATCATGATCATCGTACGGGAGCACGTCCACATTGGCCCTCGTGTTGTTCACAACCACCGTGAACCTCTGAAACAAGGCATCAATGGACTCACCGGGCAGATGAGTGAAGTTCTCGTACTCTCTCCGGTAGGTCGCATACATCCGTGCCTGAACCTGGGCATTCCCAACATGAGCCACCTTCAGCACCGACCAAATTGTACAAGCCAAGTGCTCGGAGTGCACCCGATCGAACTCAAGCTGACACAAAACACGAAACAAGTAGTCGACCGCCTTATTGTTGGCGTCGAATCTATCCCTCGATCCTGGAGTGAGGAAGTCCATCGGCTGGACATAGCCTGTGTCCACCGTGACATCCCAAAGGATCTGACCCTTTCCGCGGAGAAATGCACCAATCCGCTTGCTCCACATCTGGTAGTTCTTGCCATCGAAACGTGGAGGACCCGAATCCCGTTCTTGGTATGCCATCCTTGGATCTTAGACTGGTTAGAGTCAACAAAGACCCGAACTGGCTCTGATACCACTTGAAGGACCGATACGGCGAACTAGAGAGGTGGGAGTGAATGGGAGCCGATAAAAATTCTTCTCGAAGGAGATGGAAACTCCAACAAGATGAACGCGGCTTCCAACACACTTCTCTAACTCACTACCCAAGTTGGTCAAGCCCACGTAGCCACTAGAGTGCCTCTGGACCTAGGAACCAACACACAACCTTCCGACCCGAAAACGCAGCGGAACACCAAACCTCGAGTCTACAGACCAACACCGGTCAGACCGGTGAGCACCACCGGTCAGACCGGTCCCTGCTGGTGAAACTGGGCAACTTTCACCAAGTGGCTCCACACCGGTCAGACCGGTGAGACACACCGGTTAGACCGGTCACAGCCTGAAAGCCCCCAAAGCACCAAACAGGCCAACCTTCCACCAAACTGACACAAACTAGAAATAGCACCAACACGGGACAACAGCGAACACACCCAGACGTTCACCCGAGCAAAAACCTACCGAGGGTTGCACCGGTCAGACTGGTCAAGAGCACCGGTCAGACCGGTGTAGCCAGGGCAGCTCAGGATGAACAGCACCCGCAGGTCAACTCCCCCAAATCCAAACCTCTATCTCCTGAATCGCTCCACGGACTTGAACAAGACTTTGGGGATATTAGGAACACCTCATGAGGAGTCCATAGCCAAGTTGAATCCCACCAAAACTCGTCCAAAAAGGAGGAATCGAAGAAATACCGCCAAGAGCACCACAAACCAATAACTCGGAAAACACCAAAATCGAGCCCCTTTACTCACGGATTTGGGAGGGGAATCACTGCCCAAAGAACCATGAAGGGTTCCCACAAATTTCCCCCATCAAATCCCCAAGAGAAAGGTCTCGAAAACAACCCAATGAAATCACCAAGAGAGGGCTCCGAAAATCACCACCAAGAACAACCGGGAACAACACATCCAAACCTTGAGGAACCACGCCGAATCATCTATACATGCAACAAAGGTTCATACAAGGTCTAGCTTGCCGCCCGATCATCCAACCCTCTCACAAGATCTCACCATGAAGCTCTCAAGCTAGTCCTATGGAAATCCTAAGGAAAATAGCAAGGAAAAAATAGGAAAACAAGTGAGCTAGGGTTCCAAGAGTTGGCTGCCATCCTCTCACCTCTTGGGTTATATGGAGGCAGCCGAAAGTCTAAAATGCCATTTCCTAATAACTAGAGATACAAGCCCCTCATGGGCGAATTTGGAAGTCTTCATGTCTTCACCATCGGACGGATGCATGGCGACCGCACCCTGCGTAGCCTCGACGCAAGCCATGCGATCCCGACGCGTGTCCTCCGCTTCGAAGTCTCCGGACTGCGTCGTCGCACACCGGTCAGACCGGTGCTCCCCACCGGTCGGAGCCGGTACCCACCGGTCGGACCGGTCAGCGGCTGCTTGCGGCTCCCGTCTTCGGTTCTTCGGTCTTGGCTTTGTGGATCAACCAAGGAACCCGGTGGTTTTCCCGGTGAACCACTTTGGAAACCCCGCGAACTCGGTGTAGGCTCCGCCAATCTCCACTCATGACTCGGCTCCCACGTAGTCCCCGCTCGACCTTGGATTTGAGGCTCAACCAAGAAACCGTCCATGACTTGATCTTGCTGTTCATGCCACCATGCGGCCCGCACTTGACCCCGCTGGCCACCGGGTGCCTCGAACGAAGCCTACCTGTCTTCTCGACACCTGGAGGCCTCACCGGCGACGACCTTTCGCGCTTGTTCTTCACCTACACCAACACCAGTCAAGCCGCAACCTGCACCTCCAATACTTAGCCAAGAATCAGTCCACACAACGTTGTCAATCACTCATCACACAAGGAAGCGACCATCCACCGGTCCTCGAACCACACATGGTCCTCAACCTATCTAAAAGTGTGAGTTCTTTCTCTTCCCCCCTCTTGTGAACATTATTTTTCCAATGACCTTTTTGATGAGTCATGATAAGTCCATGAGAAGCTTGCCTTGTTTTGATAATAGTCTCAACTTTAGCATCTTGGTAGGATAAAAACTTTCCTATGAGCTCAAAATAAAACCCTTCCACCTACAAACATGAGAGGCAAAGGATATAGGTCAAGTAGGCTTGAGAGTGTTGTGAGATGAGAGAGTTCATGAACAAGATGCAAGAAGGTTTAAATTTTTGGACTTGGTTTAGCTCTTTTATTCACCTCGTTCTTCACTTCAAAAGTTTCTAAGACCTATTCGAATTTTGTGGAGCATGATTGATTACTTGTGGAAAGAGCTTAAATTATATCTACCCTCCATAGAGATGAAATCTAGTTACATTATGGGATTTTAACAAATATAAACTTGGAGATCATTATGCTTTCTCATGTGTGACCAAGTGCAGGGTATGAACAATGAAAGGCAATGCTGATATCCACTGAAAACTTACTCGGGGACGAGCAAGGTTTATGCATGGGGGAGATGTTGACGGTGAATTTCCGTCAACCTAGAGTACTTGTTATACATTGGTTTCGATTATGATTTGCAATTAACCCGCCACTAAGCGTACTAATGATGTAACAAGTTCACACTTGCATATCGATTTTGGATTTTGTTGTTTACGCAGGAAATTAATGTTAAAGAGGAGACTTCCGGGAAAAGTTCACCAAGCACTTTGGGAGAAGATCATGAAGCTCGTCACAAGTCAATACATGCGATGAACATGACTCCAAATGACCCGAGGATCGAAACGTCAACGTGCAAGTCTTCAGGGACTCAACCAGAAAACAGCGAAGCTTGCATGGCAAGGATTCTAGCCTAAACCGTGAAGGAAACGACGTCAAAGGCCCACATGCAAGTGCACACAAATAAGGGATCACGCGAGAAGCAACCGGGGAGCAAACCGGGGCCGAACCGGGCCAAAATGGGCCTGGGTCGGTCGGCCTGGGCCGACCGCCCAGCCCACTCTGGGCCCGGTTCGCACCCCCTTTTTCCCTAGGTGTTTGTCTATAAATTGTCTCTGTCTCCGCCGGCCGCCACATCCATCCATCCACAGGAACTCGGCGAAACCTAGGAGAGAGCATCGACGGCCGCCGCGAGCCCTTGAAGTCGTCTAGGAGATGGCCTAGGCCTACCCTAGCTGCCATGGCCGCCTTGCACGGTTGAGCAATGGCGGAGTTCCAAAGCTAGTTGAGGTCATCAATGGTATGTACTTGGTGGAGATGATCTAAACGCATTTTTTATGTGAGTAAAGTACTTCATGTCATCTGATCTTTTAGCGACTCGATTCGTCCCTCGATGGTTTTGTTTTCTTCTTGGTTATGCTTCTTCTCCAATCTATTCTATAGCTAGATTACATAGGGTTCTTTTGTAGCCGCGGTGGCTAGAGGTGCATACCGGACCGACCAAGTGATTTCAACTTGTTCTATCGAACTCGCCTTAGACTACCCGCATGACTAAGAATACATTGTGACAGAACGGGGGTTCTGAAAGGCGGGCGTTTTCAGAATCGGACTGGAGGATAGTAGTTTAAAGATGGCTTTGGATGAGATCCATGTCGCGCTTGCTCTTTTGGCTAGAACTACGACTAGAAGATGATAGGCATTAGTTTCCCTTGTTTGCTCTTTACCTTGTCTACGTTCATGGATGCGATCAACCTTATGTTTTAACTCATGCATCTTTAAGATTTATCTTCTTATGCAATCAATGCTTCATGTTAGGCTAGATCAATAGGTTAGATGGAGAATCCTAGGAGTTTGCTTCCGATCCTTGGATTGACAAATCTAGGGAGGACCCTCCTTGGTGAAACAGGCACCAAGTCACTCATAGGCTTGCGGTGAACTTGAGCATGGTTTTGAACCGTCAACAGACTAGTGCGCGCTTGGATCCTAGCTTGGAAAGGACATCCGCCGCCACGTTGTTGTCACGACAGACGTGCTGGAATTCCAGACCCTCGAAGTGGGCTTCGAGCTTCCGGACCTTAGTGCAGTAGGCGTCCATCATGTCCTTCTTGATGTCGCACGTCTTGTTGACCTGGTCAATGACGACCTTGGAGTCACCATAGGCAATGAGCCGCTTGATCCCCATGGAAACGACGATGCACAACCTGTGAATTAGGGCTCGTACTCGGCGCTGTTGTTGCACGCCTCGTAGTGGATCTGTAGGACGTACTTCAAGTGATCACCCTGGAGGGAGATGAAGAGTACGCCTACACTCACTCCTTCGAGGTTCAGGCAACCATCAAATACATCTTCTAGTGCTCCGGCTTCTGCGTCGGTGGGGGTCGCTGGGTCTCTGTCCATTCAGAGATGAAGTCCGCGAGGATTTGCGACTTGATGGCCTGTCTAGGCAAAACTCAAGCTCGAACTCTCCTAGCTCGACCGACCATTTGATGATGCACCCTATGGTGTCACGACTATGCAGGATCTCTGCCAAGGGGAAGCTTGAGACGACCTTGATCTTGTTCGACTAGAAATAGTGTCGGAGCTTGCGCGAGGTGGTGAGGAGGGTGTACAACATCTTCTGAGGTTGCGAGTACCTGATCTTACTATCAGAGTGGACATTGTTGATGTAGTAGAAAGGTCACTAGACATGGTAGGGTTGACCTTCTTCAGGTTGTTCCGCCACCAGGACCGCTGACCATCCGGGTGGACGTGGAGATGTAGAGTAGCAAGGTATCTTTTGGCGCCAGGGCACCAGGACTAGGGGCGTCGTAAGGAAGGTCTTCAGCTCTTCCAACTCCTGGTCTGCCTCTTCTATCCATGCGAATTTGTCTGAATTTTTCAGCACTTGAAGAAGGGAAGGCCTTTCTCCCCGAGCTTGCTGATGAAGCAACCTAGAGCGGCCATCATGTTGATGATCTTCATGACGTCTTTCTTCCTTGTGCGTCTCTTCATCTTGTGGATGCCGCCGACCTTGGTGAGGTTCGCCTCTGTTGGCATTTCTTATGTCGTTACTAAATTCGCAACGGCGCTAGAAAGCATGTTGGTATACTATACGATCACAGATAAATCCGCAAGCGCACGGATACCGTTGTAGCTTTTACCCAGGAGTATTCCAAGGTATTGATTTCCTCAGGGAACAAGAAGTGCAGAGAACCTGAACTAATTCATCTGGGGGTATGGTGACGAAGGACTGAAAGGTAAGGTTAGGTTTCAGGTAGAGAGGGGATAACTAAAGAAGTTGGGACTCGTGAGGGTCACAGATAGAATCAAGACACAACTTGTCGCCCGTCGGGGCCAGAGGGAAAAGAGCCACAGAAAGGGATGAGAAGGGGGCTCTGATGTCATAACTCCTACTAACCAAAACTAACATGGTGGACTACAGAGCCCATCCGGAGCTGTCACCTCCCTAGGGTACCACAACAATTCCTTTGAACAGGGAACCATTCCAAGGCACCGGAAAGCCTAGACACCGCATCTACACTAACCAAGAACTACTTTACTCGGATCCAAAGCAAAGCAATCACAACATGTAGAAACTATTAATAGTAATCGAAGAACCGAAGTGAGAACAATGAAATGACTTGAGACTTAGTTACTCTTGAATCCAAACTTACAAAGTATCCCGGGTGTGGACGATCGAAGGTGTACCGCATCCGCCGAGGTACAAGAAGAAGACCGACTTCGGCTTCTACTCCATTATTCAACTCTCTCTCCCTACTTTCTGAATACTAACTTCTGCAGGGCTCTGCCACTTGCTTCTAATCACTAGTCACACCCTTCTACGAGGTGTCAGGCTCTATATATAGCCCAGTAGGTCGGTGGCTGCAGGAGGGGGGTACATGTAGGCGAGAGGGAGCTGCAGTGCTGAGCAAGGAGGTGTGGTCGTATCTCCAGGTGCGGCCGGCCCTATGATCCACTGCCTATGGTCTTGGACGACCCTGATCACTGCTCTAGAGGTGGTTGTTGGTCGGCTCCTTGGGTCGGTTTCACCCGGCTTGCAAGTTGATAGGTGCGGCCGGTCCTATAGGTGCGGGCACACCTACCCAATTACCGTGTGATGCATCGACGGTCTTGAGGAACGTCCAAGATCACTCCTTGATGGCGGATGAGGCAGTTAAGTGTGGGTCCATCGATTCAAGTGCTTCCAGTCTTAGCCTTTTGATCCAACCGACATAGAATCAACGTTTCTCGTCCATCCAAGACTTGTTCGTGGGATTGTTGGTGTCGTGGACCCAAGACGTGGCATTTGGTAGGTGCAGGCGCACCTAGAGGTGCGGCGGAGCCTAGCCCTGGACAAGTGTGGCCGGCTGTGGCCAGCTACGGCCGGCTCTGGCCTGGCTGCGGCCGGCCGTGGCCAGGTGCAGTCGGCCCTACACCAGTGCTTTCGTGCACCCCTCTATGGTTCATTTGTCCATTGTTATTCCCATATATGTGTACCTACAAGTAAAAATACCAACAAAGCTCGTCGAACCTCAGTAGTATTTAAGATGTGCATGATGTTTTTATATGCTCCTCTCAGTCTTGAGATAATGACCGTCGAATATTTGTTGTAAGGACTGTCAACAAACTCCCCCACACATGGTCTTTTGCTCATCCTCGAGCAAAGTCTAAACTCGGCCTCGGCGGATCAGGAGTTGCATGATGTTATCACTCGAAAGTACCTGCACACAAACTCCATGCTCTTCTTGCTATTTTGAAAAGGTTGGTATGGGAGAAGCTTAGCCTTACTTTAACTGTGGGGCTTTTAGCTGTCCACCTTGCTTCGAAGGTTGAAAAGTAGAATGAGTTTTGACTTTGCATCTCTTACTCCTCTTCTTTTCTGGATCCTATCTCAGGGTTTTTTTTGAGAATTTTGCAAAGAAAGACAAGGTTCCTTAGATGGTTCCCTCGATTGCTCAAGTGGTATTTGTTACCTCACCAAAGGCTTTAAGTGAGCCTCATCTTCCTACTTCTATGGCTTGTATGTGGAGCTTTGGGTAGGATAAGAGAGACTCACTTGTGCCACATGATGTGTTGAGCCAAAGACTGGAACCAAGAAAAAACTAGTCATGCAACTTGATCGAGGTGTGCAAGTGCGTGGAATATTTTTGTGTTTTTCTAAACATTCCTTCCTTTGAGATTCTCCTCTTGCCTTTATTTTGGAGGGGGTCATGCTTTACTATTTTTTATGCTCTTTGATTGGAGCACATTTTTTTCTATGCTTCTTGAGCATATACTTTTTTTTCATCGACCCCTCTCTCCTTTTGCAAGAATACAAGAAGAGAAATCTCTTTGAACTTTGGAGTATTTATTTTTGGTGGATGGATGGCATGTTTTGTGTAACTCCCGGTGTAGGAGTTAGCATGTATATGTGGGTGTACGTGATCTCGATCATTGAAGCATGAAAAGATTCTACCAAGGGTCACAACAATTTGGCAAAACTCAATGGGTCACAAGCTAGCATATGTAGAAGGTTTGTTCATTGATATCGACATATGGCTTTGCTAGGTAATATGACCATCGAGGAACCTGCCTTGTTTTCTTTTCAAAAAGAAATCACATGAGATTTCACCATACTTTAAGACAGAGAAGATCAACATTGTCGCACCATATCATACTAGTCAGCAACCTAGATTTGGTCAAAAGCATTTGCTTCCCACAAAGTTTTACTTTAGGCTCTTGTCTCAAAATATACCAATTCAAAAAAGGCATATAGCACAAAGATATGCACTAGGCTCTTGCTATATTTTAACATAGCAACCATTCACTATTTCGAAAGGTAGAGAGGGGTGCACATACCATCGCTCTTGGAGAAAGTGCGGAATGAGGTATACAAATGTTGATTCGGCCAAACCACAGGGGCGACCGACTTGTTCTTGTGCACTTACCTCATCCCTCGTCGATTAGTGTAGTTGGTGTTGTGCAGCATCATGGCAGGAGATCTCAATTGTCTGTTCCGACGAGCTTGGAAGATCTCCCTCACACTTACTCTTGTACCTAGTGTTATTATTCAAAGAAAAGGGTGGAAACAAAAAGGGAGGCTCTACTAGCTGAAAAGCTAGGAAGCCTGTATTCAAATTCAAATATTTTTGGGTTTTGTTTTAAGAGAGCAAGATGCAAGAACCAACACCATCTTCAAACCAAAATAAGATTTAGTATGAAAGAAACTTACTCGCACTTGGAGTTTGCATTGCTAGGCAATATAACTCAAGTGTGCAGAGTTCAAGCTTCCTTGTAATACTTCTATCCCTGAATTACCTTGGTGTTGTAGTTGGTGTAGCTCTCATGTTTTTAGGCATTGCCTATCCACCGGTCATTTCAATCTTCACCTGAAATGTTAGAGACCAGAAATACCCGAAGGATGACTAATCCTAAAAAGACATGCTCTTGCTTTTATTTGAAAAGGAAATCTAAATGGTTATTCGGGCTATCTCCCAATAGTGCTTTGTTTTGGGTCATATGCTCGACCATTGGAGATCTTCATCTTGTAGCCAATCGAGATGTTGAAACCATCATAGCTCTAGCTACAAGGTTAGTACCAAAAATGACCACAAAATTTGCAATGTTTATGGTAAACAAAAGCATCTAAAACCTTCCTTTCAAAGTTAGCACGCACAAGAAAAACGAGGAGGTTGTAGGTTTCATAAAGGTCATTGGTAATGAGGCTTAATAACTCTGGAAACTTTTGCTGTGAGCATGGAATTTGTGATCGTTCTAGTGTAAAACCTTCATGCCCGAATTTGTTTTGAGAATCCAGTGTCGATGCCTCAAGAATGTCCATAGACAACAGGTTTATGACATTGGAGATGTGTATCTCGAACCTCAAAATGATATGACTGCTTTTTATGGTTGAGCACACTACTCATTACCCCTTAAATGGGTCTTCCGATGAGAATAAAGGGTGGATCTCCTTTTGGGATGTCAAAGATATGATAATCTAGGAAGATCCCATACTCTCTAATCTTTGTTGGATGACTCTAAGGTTTCCCTCCGTCTCTATGGTTGACCCGAAACCCATTGGAGACGCTTATGAGAGAAAGAGAGGAGTTTAGAAATGATATTCATACTGACCCTAGGGTCATAAAACACATCCTGGTAAGAGAGGTTTCCTACTTGGCACTAGAGTAACTTTAGCTCGGGATATAGCTGAATGACTTGATCCATGACTTATGTTTCTCTCAACCACTCCCAACTACTGATTGCGGAGACATGTTCCAACCTTTGTCTCCGTCTTTCTACCTCTTCTGGGTTGGGTATGAGAGTTTCCATTGACTGGTTTTCTTGGTACAAGCACCGGGTTGGCGAGCCAAACCAGATCTTTACATTCGCGGATGAAACCAGCAGCTAGGAGCTTTATTAGTTCTACCATAATGACCTCCTTGCGATCCTTCACAGAGCGGCGCAGCTTCTGCTTGACAGGCTTGACAATCTTGCTTACATCCAACAAGTGCTTAGCCAGCTTCCTTGGAACACCTGGCATATCTGATGGGGTCCATGCGAATATGCCGCGTTATCCCGGAGGAAACTAGTGAACGCGAGTTCCTCTTTTTCTCCACGGTTGTTGCCGATGACCACCGTCTTCTCTAGGTTAGCAAGGCCGATGCAGACCTTTTTTGTTGCTAGTGTGGCGCCGAGGGTGTTGTTGGTGCGCTTATGCTCCGGGGTGATGAGGTCGCTCATGGTGACCTTCGCAGCTTCGGCGACCATAACCGTCGAGGCGTCGACACAGGCTTTCGTCATGGTGATGTCGAGAGCCTCGTTGTTGCATTAGAACGAGTCGATGTGGTTGCCATAAATGGTGAGGACCCCATTCGGAGCTGGCATCTTCAACACCAAGTAGGTGTAATGCGGGATGGTCATGAACCTAGCTAGCATGAGGCGACCTAGGATGGTGTGGTAGGAGGAATTGAAGTCAGCGACCTCGAAGCTGAGGCATGCAGAAGTTATCCTCTATGTCGAAGGTCACAGGAAGTGACACCCGACCCAGGGGTAGGCCGCCTTGCCCAGGACGATGCCGAAGAATGGTTCGTCGCACACTGTAATCCTCTTTAAGTCAAAATCCTTCTTCAAGGTCCCAGAGAGTAGGGTTCCCTCAATTGTAGGCTCAACGACGAGAGGGTAAGAACCGGGGTCTGGGATGTGGACCAAGTGATCAGCTTTGGAGAACATGATCGGCTGCTCCGACCACCAGAGAGGCTGCGCTGGCTTGGTGTGGATGAGGTGGGTCTCACACTTGTCTCTGCTGTAGTTCCTTCTGCTCACGTTGGCTTTGAGACTGTGAACGATCATGTTGATCGACCTCTTAGTGTGCTGAAAGGGGCCATTGGGGTTGCCTGTCACTGGTGGAGGAGGTAACTCGCGCTCATCACAGTGGTCCTCTAGCTGCGAGTCATTGCGACGTCGCTCATCACGGCGGTTGTCGTCACCATGGCCACATCGAACGTCACGGTGGTTGTTGTTGTAGCGACGTGAAGACGATCGATCACGGTCACCTCTAGGTCTCTTCAAATCTTCGGGGGTACAGAACACCCTCTTGAATTGTGAGCACTCGTAGACGGTGTGGGTGGCCCCCTCGCGGAACGTGCAGAGGCTGTCGAGCACTGCGTTGAACTCGTTGACGTTGAATGTCGGCGGTCAACGTCCCTCCACCGCAAGCACCTCTGAAGGTCGTTTGCGCAGCTTGGAGCTTGAGTCACCAGCGGTGCCGGAGGAGCCTGCGTCGCGCTTTGCGTCGGAGTCGAACTGGTTGACCAGCACCTCGTCGGTGTCGATGAGCTTGTTCACGACCTCCATGAGGGCCGAGCCAGTGGTAGCCCCTGACTCGTGGATCTTCTCAAAGATCTTGCGACCTCTGATGCCCTTCTTATAGCTTTTGACGACCTGGTTGTCCTGGACACCAACACAGGTGTTGCGGTTCTCGAAGAACCGGTTAGTATAGTTGCGGAGCCCCTCGTTAGCCTCCATGGTGACCCCCTCCCTCCCCTCCCCTCCCCCCCGAGGTTGAAGGCATTTCCAGGGCGGTTGTACGTCGCCTGGTTAGATGCGAAGGCTTGAGACAGGTCGGCCCATGACGTGAGGCTGCCCTCCGGCAGGTTGTTGAGCTAGAGTGACGGTGCGTCACCCATCACCTGAGGACCGGAGCGTCCGAGGACCAGTGGATGGTCGCCCCAGGCTATGAAGAGTGATTGACAACGTGGTGTGGACTGACTCTTTGCTAAGTATTGCAGGTGTAGATTGCAGCTTGATTTGCATTGGTGCAGGTGAATAGCGAGTGCGAAAGGTCTATGCCTTGCGGTGCCTCCGAGGAGCGGAGAGACAGGTAGGCTCGGCTCGAGGGACCTGGTGGCCAGCGGAGTCAAGTGCGAGTCGCATGGTGGCAAGAAAAGCAAGTCGTGGACAGGAGCAGTGTAGGGTAGCGGCTCACGACCGGAGCCTGCACACGAGGTTTGCGGTGGTTCACCACGAAACCGTCGTGTTACTTGGTTGAGCCACAAAACCAAGACTGAAGGCTCGGTAGGCGGAGATGGGATCTTGGCACGCCGAGAAGCTTGGATGTCGGCGGACACTTGCGGGATCGCAGGGCTTTGTTGACGGTGAAAATCCGTCAACCTAGCCATGAGTTTACCTTCGGTGTTGGCATGAATTTTATACCTTATCCATTGGTACTAACCCCCGTGGTATAACAAGTTCACGTGTGCATGTCGGTTTTGGAGTTTAATGTTTATGCGGGGTTTTAGTGTTGAATGCAAGACTTTTGGGATAAGTTCATCAAGCACCTCATGACAAGACCTTGAAGTCTCGAACAAGTCATGCAATGAAGCAATATTAACTCCAAGAAGCCGGGGGCTTGATCCGAGAAGACGACGGACTCCGGGGGACCCGACCGAGAAAAGTGCTTGAATCTTGCAAGACAAGGAGTTGAGTCCAATTCGGAGAGAAAACGACGACATGGACCTACATGCGAAGGGGGAAGCATCCGGGAAGAAAGGGAACCGACCTCGGGCGAAGGAGCCCACGGGCCGGGCCTAAATGGGCCCGGGCCGGCCGGCCCGGTCCGGTCGGCCCCGAGCCCATTTAGGGCCCAAACCCGTCGCCCTTTGCCCTAGCCGCCAATCGGGCTATTTATAGTCCTCTCGACCAAGAGCCACGCGAGAGAAGATTTCGTCTTCGGCCGCCGAGAAGCGAGAGAAGAGAGGGACACCATCTAGGAGAGGAGAGGGTCGAGCTAGTTGACTAGGGTTTCCCTAGCCGACGTGGGAACCTTGCACGGAAGACCACGTCGGAGTTCCCGGAGCTAGAAGCAAGATCAAGGAAGGATCCCGGTGGTGATCTTGTGTATGTATCATTGTTATAGTTGAATTATCAAGTTGAATCTTTTCCCAGCGATCAAGTGTTTCCTCGAAGATTTCGTTTTTCGATCGGCTTTGCTTATTCCAATTCTATTCTCGAGATAGATTACATAGGGTGTTCTTGTAGCCGCGGTGGCTAGAGGTACACGCCGGATCTTCCGAAAGAATCTCGACTTGTCTTTTGACTCGCCCTAAGCTCCCCGCATGAATAGGGATACGTTGTGACGAACGGGGGTCTCGAAAGGCGGATGTTTTCGGATTTGGACGGGAAACCACGATTTAAAGAGGCTTTTATTAAGATTCGATTTGCTACTTCTTCTCTTGCTTGGAACTTCAACAAAGGCTTACCCCGATCCCTCTAGATCGGTTTATCTACCCAATGTTACTTTGTTTTCTCCGGTTTTTAGTAGATTAGATTCGTTTTGTGTCTTTTACTTAGATGCATTAGGTCTTTTATCAAATATTCAAGATTACTTGGCTTTAATAGATTAAGTCTTGCGTCACACATTTGTTCCACGGATTCGATACCTTGGGTTCACCACTCGAGGGAAGAAGGGTCCCTTGACTACGACGGGAGACTTGTACGCTTACGAGTCACGAACGAACTTTGATACAATTATTAACCGTCAACAAGCCCCTTTTTCTAGCTCCGTTGCCGGGGAACAAGTGATCAAGATTTGATTTTTTTATTGCTTTTTTTTGTAATTTTCAGTACTGATTTTATTTTATTTTTGCATCTACTAAGCTTCGATCATCCTCAAAATACATCTAATCTAGTTTGTCTAACTCTAGTCTTTATAGATTTGTTTTGTTTTCTAGTTTTTTTTGCATACTTTGTTTATTGCTAACCCTAACAGGAGATGGACGGCTACCTCTCCAACAAACCCAATAATTTTGTGGATGATCCGGAGAAAAACTTTACGGTGCTAAGGAGACGCGAAGCACATCAAGCTAAAAAGCTGGATTTTGTAGATTCGGAGTCGGAAGACGAAGGATCGCGAATCTCCGGAGAATTCACCACATCAAAGTCCGCGGGAGAATCGACTTCCACCAATGGGTGACCAACCACCGGAAGAACGCAAGATTGGGGAGCTATGCACCCCAGACATCATCGACCTACCAATCTTGAACCTCGAGGAGATCGGAAGACCGTTCGAGATCAAGACCTCAACCATCCGCATGGTGCAACATTCACCCTTCACCGGCAAAGAGGATCCGAACCTTCACCTCCAAGCATTCATTCAACTATGTCAGACTTTCAACATGGATGGGGTGACTCAAGATCAAATGAGGGCAAGGCTTTTTCCGTTTTCACTACTCGGGAAGGCTTTGCAATGGTTCCACTCTCAACCGGTGGAGACGGTGCAAAATTGGAACACGTTGATGAAGGCTTTCATGAAGGAATACTACTCACCGGGTAAAACTCAAAGCTTGCGTAATAAGATTGCCACCTTTGTTCAATATCCTACGAAACTATCTCGGAGGCATTCGAGCGCTTCAACGAGTACACCGGCGGTTTCACATCACAAGTTCCCGAAAGAAGACCTCGTGCAAAAGTTCTATCAAGGACTCACCATGGCGTCAAGGACGATCATCGATGCATCAGCGGGAGGATCTATCATCGAGCTTACACCGACGGAAGCTTTCACGCTGTTCAAGAAGGTCGCGGATAATGATACGTGGGCGTCATCCGGGCGCCTACACCCTGCTCAACCCATGGGGAACGTCAAAGGAGTCTTGCAAGTGGAGAAGGAAGACATACTTGAAGGCAAGATCGACTCGCTCATGAGGAGGTTGGAGAAGATGGAGATAGAAAAGAAAGAGGCTCAAGACTTGAAGGCCGCCGAAGCAAGGTCCACATGCGAAGAATGTGGAGAGTATGGCCATGTCCGCAAAGATTGTCCGGAGGAAGCCAAAGTGCTCGACTACATGAGGAAGGGAGAATTGCCGAACTTCCGCTACGGGCAAGGTAGGCCTCGGTTTAATGCAAGCTCATCTATTCCTAATGCGGATCCGCTTCGGATACAATTGAAGGAGTTCATGGATGAGCAAGCTAAGATCAACAAGGACACCGTCACCAAGTTCAAGACCATAGACAAGGTGTTGGAGAACATCGATAGCAAAGTGACGGAGGTCGGAAGTTCCAATCATCAAGTGCTCAACATGATGAAGATGCTCGAGACGCAAGTTGGACAACTTGCGGGGGCGCCTCACAAATGATGAAGGGAAGCTTCGGGACAACCCAAATGTCCCGAATCGGCGAAGGCCATTCAAACACGTTCGGGGAAGGAGACCGAAGATCCCGAACGTTCCGCGGGAGCAAGGAAGCTTAAACCGTCCACCGAGGTGGAAGGAGGCTGCTAAAGAGAAGGTTACGGGGATCGTCACCGAGGAACCCGAATTCGAGATGCCGGAGGATGACACGAGGATACCGCAACTCAAGCCACGCTACTTCCGAGATATACTTGCAAATAAATATGAGATAGCAACGCTCGGGGTAGATCATGTCAAAATGTCCGAGGAGTGTAGTGCGGCTATTGCTTATGGGCTAGAGAAGTAAAAAGACCCCGGTGCCCTACAATTCCATGTTCGGTTGGTTCTTTCAACTTCGAGAAGGCGTTATGCGACCTTGGAGCTAGTGTCGGTGTCATGCCGAGGGATGTGTTCGAGAAGCTAAGCCTACCAATGGAGCCTACGGGAATATGTTTGGAGTTGGGAGACAACTCCATTCGCTATCCCTTGGGCATTGCCGAAGATGTACCCGTGAAGATTGGACACCACTTCATCCCCGTCGACTTCGTTGTGCTCGAGATGGGAGAGAGGGGAGAAGCCGCCACTCATCCTTGGGAGGCCGTTCCTCAAGACCGTGGGAGCAACTATTGATGTTGGCAAGGGGGAGATCATGTTCGATATCAACGGAGAAAGGAGTTCCTTCAAGTTCCGTCCAAGGATTGAGGCATGCAACATGATTGGAGTGAAGGGAGAACCAAAACAAACGGAGGCGCTGAAAAAGAAGAAGGAGCCGAAAAAAATGAACGTAACGAAAATCAAAGAAGGTGTTGCATCCGTCAAGACAAAGGAAGAGAAGCCGCCCGTGAAGACCAAAAAAATGACCGAGACGACCAAGCTAAAAGACAAGCCCGCGCCCAAGATGGTGCGAAGTGGGTACCCAAGATTGCAACGCCCGCAAAGAGCGTTGATCCGGAGTGATCAAGTGAAGAAGTCTAGCTATAGACTATAAACGAAGCGCTAGACGGGAGGCAACCCGTTTCGTCAAGTCGAGTCAAGAATAAGCTACGGGAGGACAACCCGATTCCAGGTTTTTCGAGTATTTTTAATAATTTAGTTTTTGAGTTTTATTACGCAAAGACATTAGACTTAGAAGTGGTTGAACAATATTAGAGACATAATTCTTGATTGAATGTTTGCTTTATCATAAACCCTTTGCATGAACCCTCCTATGTGCTTGTTTGATTCTTTTCTTTTCGAGAAACCCCTCAACCAAATAATTTCAGAACCTTAACTCAACCTTTCACCCTCATTATGGTGCTGAGGTTGACTTATTTTTCATGCTAAAACCACACGAGTAGAGCCACGATTTATATTCAAGTGTTATAAAAATTCAGCACGTGGTAGGACTCGCGTGAACCTAGAAATCGAAGCTTTTGGTTGGTTTTAAAAATCTTTATCCTTGGTTTCTCTAGGATTAGAATTTTTCTAAGCCTATTCTAATTTTGTTTTATTCAAAATCTTTCTTATTTAGCCAAAATTAGAACCTAAACCTATGCCCCCATGATCAAGCCGGAAAACGTTCGCTCTCAACCGATGAAAGCAAACTATACCGGTGAGACCAAAATCGACGTAGTCGAAAAATATTTTCGACTTACATTTGTTTTTAATGGTTTAAAAACTTCTCTAAAATTATGCTCGAGCTCTTGCATGGCTCTGAAAAATATTCTAAAATTCGAATTAGAGGAGTGCTTAACCTTAAACACACCTAAATGGAGGCTATCAAGTTTGAATTAATCATGCATGCACCATTGGATTCCCTTTTATCAACTTTCACCAATTCCACATGCAAAGGACAAGCATGGTGGGCAGCAAGCATCAACTTTGCAGGATTTTCATGGTGGCATGTGAAGCAAGTGGAGCTAGGGAGCATGGACATGACCCAAAGCATGGAGCATCAAGTGGGAGGACCAATAATTCAAGAAAAGGAGTGGACGAGAGCGTTTGGGCGGTGCAACTCGTGGAGCACGCGGGCGGGGAAAGTTGCGGAGGCGAAATGATCGTGCCGGGAGAAAGACGCGCCGAGGAGGAGCCGTTGGAGCCCGGGCCGGCCGGCCCGGGCCGGCCGGCCCCGCCCTATAAAACCAGCCCCCCGGCGCCCGTTTTCGCGGAGGCAAGCTTCCCTCTCCTTCCCTTGTTAGTGTGTTCAAGTTTGTGTGCTCAGAACCTCCGTAGACTTAGCCAACCATCCCAAGCTTGATAGCTCAAGAAAAATCCACATCCTTAAATCCACTCAAAGTCCACATCCGAAGCAAAGAGTTTAAGTGCCTAGTTTACCGGTTGCAACCCGGATTTTTAGTTGAAGAAAGAGTGCAGCAACCATGTGGAAGAAGACCACAAGTCTCTTCTCTAAGAAGAAGAGTTCGTCGTCGTCCAAGCCGTCATCAACCACGTCTTCGAGGAGGCACTCGGTTTCCGAGTCTCCCCGGAGCATGGAGACGGACACGGCACCACCGAGGAGGAATGACGCTCTCCTCCTTGGTGGTATGAGAGCTGCGAGAAGCACTTCCATGAGGTTCACCGAACCTCGTGGGCACACGGAGGAGCAGCCCGCGCCACCACGACGATCGACTCGCTCAACCGCACCACCTCCTTACACCCCGACACAATCTTCGTACGGCTTCATCATCTTGTCGGCGGCGGAGGAGGAGAGGCTCGCCAATCTTGAGAAGAGGCTTGTGCCAAACGTCGAGTTCGACGACCAAGCACTCTACACCTTGGGCTTTCGCACCGACATATACTACATGTTGGGGCACCTCGGGTAGGTTCGGTTCTCCAACGAGAATATCGGTGGATACCCACTTGGGTTACGCCTTGGAAATTTTAATGACTATTGCACCCATCGTTGATGATGATGGGGTGCAAAGCTTGTCATTCCGTTTGGAGGGAATCGAGCAAGTGGTTCCCTACGAGCACGTAAGGGAGCCGCTTGGATTCCACAAGGGAGCTCCGGAGAAAGTTGACGTGCCACCGGCATGTTGACGGGATTTTGGAACATGATCTCCGGAGAAGCCCATCAACAACGCAATTGCATCCGCAACCCCATTATCCGGATATTTCACACTTGGATGTGCAAGAGGGTATTGGGGAGGATGAGGGAAACAAAGACCGACACGAGTTGAATTGGCTATACTCGGCTTTAATTGCCGTGCAGGCCAATTGACCCCTCGACCTCATGATCAACCGTTGGTGTTGTGAAGCAACATCGGGGGCTAGTGATATTGGTTCGGGGGTGTTACCTCTCCATGTTGGCCTTTTCCTTGCGACCGGGGATCGCAAGAAACCCCGCTCACCTTTTGCGTGGTACCTCTCTCGGTTTTGAGTACTTGCGGCAAGGCAAGTACATTAGTGGAGATGAGAGAAGAGGTTATCGATTGGCCATTGTGAACCTCCCCCTTCCGAATGAGAGGCTTAGGCTTTTCACCGAAGGAAGGGAAGATTGGTTGGAAGAGGGACTACTTGTCCCTGCAAGGAAGAACAAAAGAGGAAGAATCGTAGAGGAGGGAACATCCTCCGCACAAGCGAGTGGAGCACAACCCAATGTGCAACCATTCGGCGGAGTTCCTCCTCCGCCAAGTTATTACGGAGGGTCTCAACAACAAGCATGGGGGGTGGCGCACCGGTACCCCCACAAAATTATGTTGTGCCCAACGCTAACTTCGCGGAGTCCTACGCTCATCATCCCCAACCACAACAAAGCATGGCCATTATTGGAGGGTATGCTGCAAGAAATGCTCAAAATATCGCAGCCATCCAATCCAACGCAGCCCAACTCGGTGAAGGCAACGCAAATATTGCCTTTGAACTTGGACGCCTTCACCTTGTGGAGCCAAATCAATTCGACGGAGGAAGCGTTCATTCATATTATGAGAAAGGGTATTATTATCAAGACTACCAACATCAACCACCGGCGGAGGACTAGAAGATTTAGGAACTTTAGTTTTCTTTTCTTTTCTTTTTCTCTGTAATTTTCAGCTTTTGCTTATGTGTGTTTGCGTAGTATTTTTCTGTTTTTATTTAAATTTCAGCAAGCATGTTTGTTTATTTTCAGTGTGTATTTCAACTTGATATCACCATTAATAAAGTCACCACCTTGATTATATCATTGGAAAAGTTACAAAATTCGTGCCATGATGATGTATGATTAAAATTGCAGCTTTGTTCATCTTTGTAGTTGATTTATGCATGTTTAAGCTAGTGCTCTCTTAAAAATGCAGATCTGAATTTATTTAAATGCTAGCTTAATTTTCAGTGGAGGTTATGGTTAAAATAAAGACCCATAGTGTTTTATGTGCTCTCAAGTTATGAATAGATTGAAGATGTCTTTTATGCTCAAAAATATTGCTAACCTTGTCACAAATATCACTTGTGTGTTGCTCAACCTACCCAAAGCCTTATATATATTTGAGTGCATGAACCTTAGTGTACAAGATTTATTTTTGAGTGAGTTATTGCGGGCCATGATTTCTCTGGCCCGAGACTAAGAAGCTGGTCATTCCGTTTTTGCGTATCTATCTTTTTGCTAGCCTTTTATCCGTGCATTGTGTATCCCCGCATCGGTGATCTCACAAACTTCGCCGGATATCCACCCTTAAACCAAATATCATCTTTTTGTGATTACCTCCTTGACCACAACCTATCATTGAGGATGGATCATCAATTCAAGGAAGATCGCAAGACGGTGCCAACGTTGAAGATTTCAAGTATCTCTCCAAGGAAAAATATCTCCGGTACCTACCTTATTTTTCGCCTCTTTGCTCGAGGACGAGCAACGTCTAAGCATGGGGGAGGAGGTAGGTACGGTGCAGTTTTAGAGTTCAAAAGGGAGTATTTTAAAAGAATGGACATGTGCAAAGGACTTCTTTTGTGCCTTGGGATCACTCTTTGCCATTTGCACATGTCCACTCATCTAAAGTGTGTGTATTTTTCTCTTTCCCCTCCTTGATTTAACATTATTTTCCAATGACCTTTTGACGAGTCTCGGTAAGACCATGAGAAGCTTGTCTTGTTTTGACAACACCTCATTCATAAAATCTTGTTAGGACTAAACTTTCCCAAAGCTCCATATAAAGCCTACCACATATATATGAGAGGGAAAGGAGTAGAATATATAGGTTTGAGAGACAAGTGAGATGAGAGTTTATGAGAAATACACGAGATGATTTAAATTTGTGAACTTGGTTTTAGCTTTTCTTATCTCGTTCTTCATTTCAAAAAAATTCGAGATCTATTTAAAACTTTGTGAGCATGTTAATACTTGTGGGATAAGCTTAATAAGAATCTACCCTCCGTGGAGATGAAGGCTAGTACATTATGGAATTTAATGAATTAAAATTTTGAGAGCATTATGTTTTTTCATGTGTAGTCAAGTGCAGAGTTTAAACATTGTTTAGCAATGATGATATCCATCGAAGGCTTACTCGAGGACGAGCAAGGTTTAAGCATGGGGGAGATGTTGACGGTGAAAATCCGTCAACCTAGCCATGAGTTTACCTTCGGTGTTGGCATGAATTTTATACCTTATCCATTGGTACTAACCCCCGTGGTATAACAAGTTCACGTGTGCATGTCGGTTTTGGAGTTTAATGTTTATGCGGGGGTTTTAGTGTTGAATGCAAGACTTTTGGGATAAGTTCATAAAGCACCTCATGACAAGACCTTGAAGACCCGAACAAGTCATGCAATGAAGCAATATTAAATCCAAGAAGCCGGGGACTTGATCCGAGAAGACGACGGACTCCGGGGACCCGACCGGAAAAGTCTTTGAATCTTGCAAGACAAGGAGTTGAGTCCAATTCGGAGAGAAACCGACGACATGGACCTACATGCGAAGGGGAAGCATCCAGGAAGCAAGGGAACCGACCTCGGGCGAAGGAGCCCACGGGGGCCGGGCCTAAATGGGCCCGGGCCGGCCGGCCCCGGTCCGGTCGGCCCGAGCCCATTTAGGGCCCAAACCCGTCGCCCTTTGCCCTAGCCGCCAATCGGGCTATTTATAGTCCCCCGACCGAGAGCCACGCGAGAGAGATTTCGTCTTCGGCCGCCGAGAAGCGAGAGAAGAGAGGGACACCATCTAGGAGAGGAGAGGGTCGAGCTAGTTGACTAGGGTTTCCCTAGCCGACGTGGGAACCTTGCACGGAAGACCACGTCGGAGTTCCGGAGCTAGAAGCAAGATCAAGGAAGGATCCCGGTGGTGATCTTGTGTATGTATCATTGTTATAGTTGAATTATCAAGTTGAATCTTTTCCCGGCGATCAAGTGTTTCCTCGAAGATTTCGTTTTTCGATCGGCTTTGCTTATTCCAATTCTATTCTCGAGATAGATTACATAGGGTGTTCTTGTAGCCGCGGTGGCTAGAGCTACACGCCGGATCTTCCGAAAGAATCTCGACTTGTCTTTTGACTCGCCCTAAGCTCCCCGCATGAATAGGGATACGTTGTGACGAACGGGGGTCTCGAAAGGCGGATGTTTTCGGATTTGGACGGGAAACCACGATTTAAAGAGGCTTTTATTAAGATTCGATTTGCTACTTCTTCTCTTGCTTGGAACTTCAACAAAGGCTTACCCCGATCCCTCTAGATCGGTTTATCTACCCAATCTTACTTTGTTTTCTCCGGTTTTTAGTAGATTAGATTCGTTTTGTGTCTTTTACTTAGATGCATTAGGTCTTTTATCGAATATTGAAGATTACTTGGCTTTAATAGATTAAGTCTTGCGTCACACATTTGTTCCACGGATTCGATACCTTGGGTTCACCACTCGAGGGAAGAAGGGTCCCTTGACTACGACGGGAGACTTGTACGCTTGCGAGTCACGAACGAACTTTGATACAATTATTAACCGTCAACGGGCTTGCGTTGGGGAGGACGTGGTCTGCGGCGACGGCAAGGTCGTGTGATGAAGAGGAATGCTACATGACCTATATGCCCCGAGGGGTTTGTATCAGAACTTAAGTGCTAGGGGTAGTGTGGTCTTTTTCCTGGCCCAGAGGGACTCCGGTATATTAACTCCAGGGTTTCCAAGCAAACTATCCTTTCGGACTGCTTCTCATTTTCTTGCTCCATAGGTTTAGATTTTTCATACGTTTGTAAAGAATCTGACCTCCGAGTGAATGGAATCTTTCATGGTTGTGTCGATTTTCCTCTTGTAGCTCGTGTGATTTTCGTGTCTTTTTCGAGCTATTTTTGTCAGATTTTCGTGCATGGCTTGTTCCTTGGATTCTGAGGTGTTTGGGTTCGGATTTGTTGGTAGGGATCATGGATAGTTTCCTCATGCATCTTTGTGCTTGATCGTGACCCCTCAAACTTCGAATTCGGCCTCCGATTGAAGGATTTTGGTTGGAAACCTAGCTTTGTTCTTGAGCTTGGTAGACCTCGATTCCTCTCGATTCATTGGGTTTGAGGCTGCAAATTCGTAGGGATAGCATCTCCTAGAGGTGCTTCACCTTCACCTATTATTTGGTAGCAATCCCTTGGTTGATTCAGGAGATCGAGTAGTAGGAAGGTGGTGTTGACCTTCAAGAGGCCGGGCTTGAGCTGCTGTCTGCGCACCACGCGCATGTTCTGCGCGCCCCTGGCGGACGGTTCGTGAGGAGGCTTTCAACCAGCAGTTCGTCGAGTTCTTCGTGTGTTCTTGTTCGCCTTTCTTTCGATCTGTTTGGCCGTGTGCTTTTGGTTGCACAAGGTTTGGCGGACAGTCCGCGAGGAGAGGCTGGACAGTCCGTGAGGCGCGGACGATCCGTGGGTAGAGAACGGACGGTCCATTTTTCGAGGTGCAATACTGGAGGTTCAGGAGGCTATTTTGGACGATGTCGGTGCGGAATATGGTCCCGACACTAACCGTAGATAACGCCTAGGTCTATCCCTCAATGGTCGATGCTAAGCAACAAATGACACAAGGATTTATCCCGGTTCCCGCCGAGGGGGCCGTACGTCCAGCGGTGGTGTGCTCGTGGCACTATATTGCTCGGCACGGGGTGCTTGTAGTGGGGCAAATACAAGCAAGGCGGGAGAGGAAGCGTGGCTCCCAAGTCCCCGGTGAGTAGGCGAAGATGTTGTGGGAGAATAAGAGAGTGAGTGCACAAGTGCGCCGTGTTCCTCCGATCCGTCCCCCCGCGGGCCGGGGGGCTCGCCTTCCCTTTTATAGGCCAAGGGAGCGGCGAGTTACATGCACGCCGCGCTACCTAGCTTGCGTGTGGGAGCACGTCGTGCTACGGTGTAGAGCGGGTGACCGTCCGGTCGATCTTCGCCGCGATCCGGCCATGATGGCCTACCTTGTACCCGAACAGTGGCGGTTCGAGGGTAGGAGGTGGCGGATGGCGATGGCGTCCCCTAATAGGCTTCGAGGGGGTGCTGATGATGGCCGGTACGGGGCACAGGAGCGGGCAGAACGGCGTTCCTTCCCAATGAGCTCTGCGGTGGTGGAGTGGTTGCTGCAGTGTTCGGGCGTGCGCCTGCGGAGTCAGGCGTGTGCCCGCGCGCGCGTGGGTACGGCGGCCGCGCGCGTTACGGTGGCCGGGATGGCCACCCACCGCCTAGCGCCCCTCACCCAACTGCGGGGTCACGGGAAAGTGGAGTCGAGGGTGCGCCCGGCCCCCTTTCGAGGGTCGAGCGCGTTAGCCGTACGGTGGCGTGCGCGCGGTGTCATGGGGCCGACGCCGGCCGTACCGCACGGTCCACCCCACGCTGGCGGGGATGGGCTCCTCCCCGGGGAGTTGGTGCGGCGGCACCGGGCGTGAGCCCCCGGCGCATGATGGCGCCGTCTCCGCGCGTCGGGGCGTTAAATGCCCGAGTACGGGGCCGGCGCACGCGTGCGGGGCGCCCGTGAGCGTGGCGGGCCCCGGCCGAGGGTGGAGCGAACCCTCGAGCGAGGCGAGGCCCGCTCGAGGGGGAGCGAGCCCTCGAGCGGGGCGGGACCGCTCGAGGGAAGGGGTCGCCCCTCGAACGGGGCGGAACCCGTTCGAGGAGGGGGTTGCCCCTCGAGCGGGGGCGGAGCCCGTTCGAGGAGGAGCGTACCCTCGGGCGAGGCGGAGCCGCTCGAGGGGTCTCATAGGCGAGGCGTGTCTTGGTGGGCCTCCGAAGTCTGCTTTGCATGGGCCACGTCTGCATGGTTAGTCCTCTCGCATGGTTAGGCTTAGTTTATTTTGATGCGGGAATTTAAGTGAGGGTTCCCCCATTATTTGAGGGGACCCCTAGGGCGGTCCCCGACGGTAGCCCCCGAGCATCCGCGGGTTTGCCATTGAGGCTCCCGCGGATGCCGGAACCTACCGATAGGACGTTCTTCCCTCCTTGTTTGCGAACGCTTTCCGTGGGGCCGCGCTAGCGGGCCCGCGGGTCTAGCCCCCGAAGCCCTACGGGGTGTGGGCTCTCTGCGGGGGTTAACCGCGAGCAATTCGGTCAGAAAGGCGTGGCACATATGCCAACCGGCATCGGCGGTATTTCAGCCGGCATCGGGGGTGCACGCTCCCCTGTCCTTGTCTCCCGGCGGGTGCAATTCCAAGGAGGTGTAGCCGTGCGTCAAGCCCCCGAGCCTTGGCCTGTTCGAGGCGATCGGGTCGAGCCTGACGACTTGTTATTTATCGCGCCCTCGCCGTCCCTCCGCGGGTCGGGAGGTGAGGTTTCCACGACTCCCATCGAGCGGGTCGCGAATCGCGGATTCCTCTTCGAGCTGCTAGCGGGTGGTTCAAGTGGACGTCCATGCCCCGTTCGATAAGGGTAGGCGGCGCGGTCGGAGACACGTCCATGGAAGCGCTTGCGTGGGTTTGCTAGGTGGGGCTCGGTCCCGTTCGCTAGGGACCGAGGGCGCGGAAGCTCTCCCTCGGTGGGATCCCCCCGGCTAGGCGCCCTCGGCGGCTCTCGAACACGACATGTGGGGCACCCTCGAGCCGACGGGCTCGAGGAACGGCTCGAATGCGCGTGCCCTCGTCGTCCCTAACTCGTGATCCCGGGGCGCCCGTTCGAACCCGTCGAGGGTCGGGCTTCGAACCTCCGATCGCAAGGGCCGTGCGGAGCCGTGCCTTGGCCAGCCCCGTCTTTTCGCGTTTGCGACCGTCGAGGGTCCGGGCGTGCCGACCCTCGAGGTGCTGGTTGGTGGCATGGCGCGGTATGAGTGCTTTCGGTGTCGCTCTATTTCAAGCGTGACTCGGGCGATCCTCTTACGCGCGTGCCTTCTTTAGGGGGTTGACATCGTCTCGAGTTGGGGGTCATGCCGCTCGAGGGTCCTACGTGGCATGGGTGCCCGCGGTGGTACGCTCTACATCGAGCGGGTCCGGGCGACCTTCTCACGCCCGATATCCCATCGAGGGTCACCTTGTTTCGAGTTGGGGGTCATGCCGCTCGTGGGTTCTACGTGGCATGGGTGCCGCGGCGCCCTCGCTCTACACCGAGCAGGTTCCGGGCGACCTTCTCACGCTGTCATCCCATCGAGGGTCACCCTTGTCTCGAGCCGAGGATTCGCCTCGCTCGAGGGCTCTCCTTGCTTGGCAAGGGGCCCGGGCATTTAATTGCCTTGCGGGCGTGGCCGCGGGTTTTGCAGCGCGGGCGCGCCTTTTTAGGCGCTGCGGCCGCGCGCGCGCGTAGTGGGCGTCATGGCCGGCGGACGTGACGGTTTCGCCTCGGTCGTCGCCGGTCTTGCCGTAATGATGACCCGCCTGCAGTGTTAGAGCCGCTGCAGTCGTGGTGGGGCCCGCCCGTCGACGCGATGGAAAGATTCCTGCAGTTAATGTTGGCGAGGCGTGCGCTCCGGAGAACTCGCCCGTCGCCTATAAAACTGCGGTGAGGAAAGGGCGGCGGTTTTCTACCTTGGCTCCTCACCGTTTTCAGTCCTCCGTCCCTTCGCCTTCGCCTCGCTCTTGCCGTCGCGCGGGCTCGCTGTTTAGAGCTTCTTCCTTGTCTCCTTGTCCTCCGCCCTCGCACTCGTTCGCCCCCCCTCATGGCGCCGCCTCAGCTTCCGATTAGGGTCCTGGAGCCGTACGCATGGGAGAGGTCGACCGTGACCCGGCTCGCCTCCGCGGGCGAGCTGGTCGCCGCCGGCCAGCTCTCGGCCAACGAAGAAGGGCGCCGGCGGGAGTGGATCGTGCCGCCATCGTCGCACCTTGAGCCCAATCCGCCGGAGGGTTACGTGGTGAGCTTCCTCCGCTACCACGAGCGCGGCTTCAACGCGCCGGCGAGCACATTCATGCGGGCATTGTGCTACCACTATGGGGTGGAGCTGCACAATTTCGCCCCCCAACGCTATCTCGCGGGCGGCCACGTTCGTGGCCGTCCTGCGAAGGGTACCGGGGATCCCGCTCAATTGGGAGCTGCGGGTACACCTCTTCCGCGCGGAGCTCATCACGCAGCCCACGTCGGAGCCGAGGACCCGCCGCGCGGTGCGCGCCGGCGGGATGTCGCTCGCTGTGCGGGGGCAGCTCAAGGAGTTCTACATCCCCTGCACCATGACGACGAACAACGCCGGCCGGGAGCGGGGATGGTTTTATCTGCGCAACGCCGAGCCCGGCCTTCCTCCCTACACCGGCCGGGTGTTCAAGAAGAGGCCGACTGGGGCTAAGTGTGGTTTTTTGATTACTCGTTTTAATCCTTGTCCTTGCTTCCGTTTCCTGATGCGCCATCGTTGTCCTCGCGCGCAGCTGGTGCAGTTCAACGCCGCCAAGTCCGTTCCACCCACCCCCGACTCCCGTGCGCTCGGCCGGCGGCGCGGTGGGAGCGGCGGGGGGCGCGCGGCGCGCGGAGGAGCACGCAAGGCGGCACCAAGCGCGCCGCGAGACGCGCGGTCCGCGGAGTACCGGCGGCGGGAGGAGGCGGGGCTCTCCTCCCACCGACATCGAGGAGCCCTCGTCCTCGGACCGGGATGAGGAGGAAGAGTCGAGGGGGAGGGCCCCTCGGACGGGTGGCGGCCGCGCCCCCGTCGCCGGATCTCGCGCCGGCGTCGGGGGTGGCTTCGCTGGGGCGGGCGCGTCGGCGTCCGCCGCCGGCCGGTCATCGTCGGGGGCGGCACGCGCGCGTGGAGGTGCCGGCGCGCGCCACGGAGGCGCGCGCGGCGGACGCGTGCGCGCGCGCGTCAAGCGTGCCCGCGCGTGGCGGGGAGCGCGTCCGCGCGCGCGGCGTCCTTGTCGAGGGCGCGTCGGTGGGCGCGCCGCGCGCGGGGCTAGCGTGCCCCCGCGCGTGGTGGCGGCGTCGGGCGCGCCCACGCGTGAGGCGGGCGTGTCCGCGCGTGCGGCGGCGCCGTCGGGGAGGTGCGCGGCGGCGCGGCCCCGCGCGGCCTCGTCGGAGGCCTCGAGGAAAAGGAAGCGGGCCTTTTCCTCCGCGAGGTAAGGAACTCGTTCTTCCTTTGCCCGGCCTTAGTTTGCTGGTTATTAGACGCTCTAATCCTCCGTTCGTGTTTGCGCGGGGTGGTGCCAACCGTCCCTCCTCTTGCACCGGCCAAGGTGCGGAGGACGGACGCGTCGATCCCCCACCCCGGCGGCGTTCGTCGAGGGGGTCGCGCCCGGGGACGGGCGCGGCGGCGGGCTCGAGCGCGCAAGGCCCGGCCCGGGGCTTCGAGGCCCCGGCCGGTGGATCGGCCCGCCGCGGCGCGGCCGCGAGGTCGCCGGGGGGCGGCCGGCGCCGGTCGCCACGGAGGCGCGGGCCGCGGCGGCGGCTACGGTGGAGGTGCCGCCGCGGTGGCGGCCTTCGCGGAGGAGGCGGAAGCGGGCGCAACCTCGCGGGAGCGCCGCGGATGTGGCGGCACGGACGGAGGTGGCGGCAACGGCGCCACAACGGGCGCCCGCGGCCGCGGAGGCGCGGTGGGGGCGCCGGCGGGGGCGGAGCGGGCGGCTCCGCCCGCCGGCGGTCCCCGGGCGGAGGTGGTGGAGCTCTCGGATGACTCCCCGCCGCACCGGGTGGAACCGGTGGGCCAGGCGGCCCGTGAACTCCCCCCGAGCCCCGGGGAGGGGGCCCTCGTGAGGCGGCACGAGGGTCACGTGATAGTGGGGGGCCGAGGGCACGACGCCGAGGGCTCGTCCTCCCACGCCGGTCGCCCCGCCCGGGTGGGGGGGGCCGCGGAGGACCCCCGGCGTTTGCGACGCCCGGAGGGAGCGGGGAGCTGCGGGGCGAGCTTCGGAGCCACGGCGCCACGCTCAACCGCGCGTTGAACGGGGCGGCGCGGGTCCACGGCGGCCCGGCCTTGGATCGTCTTCCGGGTGAGCCACGGTTGCTCTTCTTCTTTCCCTTTTTCGCTTTCGCGTCTTTGTATTCAAGACTTGGCGCTTACGAGGCTCGATGTGTGGATGCCGGGAGCTCGAGCGCCGCGCCCACGAGAAGTACGGCGCGCTCGACCGAGTGAACGCCGAGGCCCGCCCGGCTCCGGGAGCGATGCAGCGCTTTCGACGCGCTTGCGGAAGCTCTCCGGACGCCCGGACGGTGGGCCGGTGTGCGGGCGATGGCGTGGTGCGACGTGCTCCCCGAGAGCTCAGGGCAGGGTGCGGCGCATCACTCGAGTCTCGAGCGGATTCGCGCGGCCCTCGTCGATCGTGACGAGGCGGCGTGGAACGCGCGCGAGGACACGGACAAGACGCGGACGTTGGCCGCCACCGGGGAGGCGGAGGTGGCCACCGCTCGCGCCGGGCCCGGGAGCTCCGCACGTCGCTCGAGGGAGCGCGGGCGCGGCGGCGCCGGGGGCGAGGAGCGGGCGCGCGGGGGCGGAGCGCGCGCCAAGGAGGCCAATGACACGAAGGCCGCCCTCGACGTCAAGGCTGCGGCTCTCGTCGCCGGCGAGGGGCGGCTCCGGCGGGAGCGCATCGCCGCCCGGGGGGGCGAGGGGCGGCTCCGGCGGGGAGCGAGGGCTGCCCTTGGCGACGCCGGGACGGCGGAGCGGGAGCGCGTTGCTCGCGAGGCGGCGGAGAAGTCGGCCGGAGGAGCGGAACGCCGCATTCTCCGAGGTTGAGGATGAGGCGTTGGCGCTCGGCATCGGCAATGCCGCCCAAGAGATGGCCCTCGTCGAGCAAGGCGAGACCGTCCCGAGCCTCGAGGCGGCGCTTGAGTCCGCGCGCCGCGACCTCGATGCCGGGGAGGAGACAAATCGAAGGTAAGCTCTTGTCGACCCTCGCTTGTTAGTTCTTGCTTTAGAGGGTTCGTTTCCCCCTTTCGATTTCTTGTCGTCTTGTCGCTTCCGGGCTTGCGCACGCCCCCGGGACACGGCTGGCGGGCGGGCGAGGCCACCCGCAAGCTTCTTACAACTCCTCGGAGCGGGAGGCTGCGGGAGGCGCGGGACGCGGCCCTCGAGACTGTCGCGTCGTCGAGGAAGGCGAGGCCCGGGCCGGCGGCTCGGCCGGCCGGCCGCCTACGCGCTCTCGGTGGCCACGTCACGGGGCGGGTGCTTCGGGCGTTGCACACGGCGTGCGAGAAGGCCCTCGGAGTGGTGCGATCCCACTACGAGGTCAACCTCGAGCGGTAGCGGAAGGCTACATCGTGCCCGAGGGCGTCGAGGACGAGGTGGCCATGGAGCGTGCGGACGCGCTTGCTGCGCCGACGCCGCCGAGTCGCTCGCCGAGGCCTTCGAAGAATTCCTCTTCCGGACGCCGGCCCGACGCCGCCGCTCCACCCGCTCGAAAGCACCCGGGCGCTAGGCCCGTTTTTGTTTATGTGTATCGAACTGCGGCCTCGTGGCCTCTTGTAAATAAACAAGTAGTTTCGTGAACATGGTCGGTTTGTAAATGAAATCGCTTGCTTATTGCGCTTTTTGCTTCTTCTTCTTCACGAGTAGATTCTAGTTAGGGGAGTCCGCCTTTCGCAGGGGCCCGCCGGATTGGAGGCGAGAGAGACGGGCCATAGCCGCGCGGCTTGGGGCGTCTCTAGCTCGCGCGCTCCTTCCGCCTCGTGCCGCCTACGCCCCATTCGAATCGTGGCTCGTGGTTGAAGTAGGAAACAAACTTAGCGCGTGTTATTACGTTTTTTGCGCGAAAAAATGGGACCATTTGGGGGGGGGGGGGGTGCCCCCCGCGCGTAGCCCCCGAGGGTAACTTGGGTTTCAGGGGAAAGCCGAGTTGCCCTTTTATTAGATTCGGAGTATTTACATAGGTGACACCAGCGGGGGCGTTGGCCGTGCGTTTTTACGGCGGAAAATGCCCGGAAATCCTAGCTAAGGGTAGAAGCGACGTAGGCGTTGGATGTTCCAAGCGTTGGTGAGTTCTTCGCCGTCCTCGTTGGCAAGCTTGTACGTGCCGGTTTGAGCACCTTCACCACGACGTAGGGTCCCTCCCATGGGGGCGATAGCTTGTGGCGCCCTCGGTTGTCTTGGCGTAGCCTTAGGACCAAATCCCCCTCGGCCGAAATCCTCGCGACGTATCTTGCGCGCTTGGTAGCGTCGTAGGGACTGTTGATACCTTGCGGAGTGCATCAACGCCACAAGGCGTACTTCGTCTAGCTGGTCCAGTGAGTCCTCGCGGGCTCGGCCGGTTAGCATCCCTCGTTGTAGCCCCGAACCTTGGGCGACCCGTATTCCGGATCCGTGGGGAGGATGGCCTCCGCGCCATGGACTAGGAAAAACGGGGTGAACCGGTGGCTACGCATGGGTAGTCCTTAGGCTCCACACGACCGCCGGGCGGCGGTTCTTGGAGCCATTTTCGGCCGTATTTGTTGAGTTGGTCGAAAATTCTGGGGTTTGAGGCCTCGTAGGATCATGCCGTTGGCACGTTCCACTTGGCCGTTGAGTACGTGGGTGTGCCACGGCTGCCCAATCCACTCGGATGTGGAACTTGTCGCGAGAACTCCAAGAACTTCCGGCCCGTGAGCGGGACCCGTTGTACGTGATGATGGAGTTTGGCACTCCAAAGCGGTAGACGATGTCGGTGAAGAACGTGATTGCCTGCTCGGCCCTCAAATTCGTAATGGGGCGCACCTCCACCCACTTGGAGAACTTGTCGATCGCGACGAGCGGGTGGGTGAAGCCCCCGGCGCCTTCCGCGGGGGCCGACGATGTCTAATCCCCACACGGCGAACGGCCATGTTACGGGGATCGTTTGCGAGCTTGAGGGGCAAGTTGGTCTTGCGGGCGTAGAAGCGGCACCCTTCGCAAGTGCGCACGATTTCGTTGGCGTACGTGACCGCGGTAGGCCAATAGAAGCCTTGGCGGAACGCGTTGCCGACGAGGGTGCGCGGCGCGGCGTGGTGGCCACAGATCCCCGCGTGGATGTCCCGTAGGAGCTCGCGCCCCTCGGGAATGGGTATACACCGCTGGAGGATGCCCGACGCGGCGCGCTTGTACAGCTCGCCGTCGACGAGGGTGAATGACTTGGCCATCCTGGCGATGCGCCTGGCTGTGGCCGGTGTGCGGGGAGCTCCCCTCGAGCAATCCGGGCGATGTACTTCTCCCCGCCGGTCCGCCTGGACGGGAGCCGGCTCGATGTCCATTGCGACAGCCTCGTGGGAGCCGTACCCCTCGAGAAGGGAGAGTACGTACGCCTCGTTCGAGGGGTCCTCTTCCATGGGTTCCGCACCCGCCCCGGATTCGAGGGAGCCCCCGAGGGTCCGCCGTCGCTCGAGGGGTAGGGCTCGAAGGTTGCCGAGGGGCGCGCGATGTCGCGCGCGAAAACATTCGGGGGAACGGTGATCCGCCGGACGCTATCTTTGCCGGCTCGTCGCTTCCTCGTTGTACGGCGGGGTACATGATTAAGCTCGATGCGCGTAAAATTTGTCCTCGAGGGCTCGCACGGCTTTACGGTAGGCCTCCATCTTGTCGTCGTGGCGGCTCGCGTTCTTCATGACTTGGTCGATCACGAGCTGCGAATCCCCTCGCACATCGAGGCGCTTGATGCCCAACTCAATGGCGATTTTGAGGCCGCGAGAGGAGGGCCTCGTATTCCGCCATGTTGTTAGACGCGGGGAAGTGGAGACGCACTTGTGTGGCGCATGTGCTCCCCGAGGGGTGACACGAAGAGCGAGGCCCGCGCCCGCTCTGTCTTCATCACCGAGCCGTCGAAGAACGAGTCCGGCACTGCTGCGAATGCGAGGGGGCGGCGGTGCGTGTCCGTCCATTCGGCGACGAAGTCGGCTAGGATTTTCGATTTGATGGCCTTGCGCGGGGGCGTGGCGAGCGTCTCGCCCATCAACTCCACGGACCACTTGGCAATGCCGCCGCGTCGGGGTTGCGAATGATCTCTCCTAACGGGAAGGAAGAGACCACCGTAGCGGGTGGGCCTCAAAGTAGTGGCGGAGCTTGCGCCGCGCGAGGACTACGCATACAACGACTTCGGACACGGGGGTAGCGCGTCTTCGTGTCCGATAGGACTTCGGCGATGTAGTAGACCGGCCTCTCGCACGGGCAAGGCATGTCCTTCCTCCGTGCGCTCCACAACGATCACGGCGGCGACCACCGGGTGGTTGCGGCCACGTAGAGTTGGAGGGGCTCGCCGTCTCGTGGCGGCGTAAGGATTGGGGCGTGCGTCGGAGATGCCTTCGGCTTGTCGAGCGCTTCTCGGGCCTCGGCGGTCCAAGAGAAGCGCTCGTGCTTCTTGAGCGGCCGGTAGAGGGGCGGGGCCCTTCTCACCGAGCCTCGAGACGAAGCGGCTCGGGGCGGCAAGGCACCCCAACACCTTCCGCACCCCTTTGAGGTCCCGGGTGGACCCATTCGCTCGAGGGCCGCGACCTTTTCGGGGGTTGGCCTCGATTCCCCGGCGGGAGACGATGTATCCTAGGAGCATGCCCCGCGGCACTCCAAAGACACATTTTTCGGGGTTGAGCTTGACCCCGTTGGCCCGAGCGGTGAATGCGATGCCAAGATCGGCCCGACCGGGTCGTCCGCCTTCTGGTTTTGACGACGATGTCGTCTACGTAAGCCTCGACCGTCCGCCCGATATGGTCCCCAAAAACGTGCTTGCATGCGGCGGCGATATGTTGCGCCCGCGTTTCGAGGCCAAAGGCATCGTGACGTAACGAACGTCCCGAACGGTGTGATGAACGAAGTCGCGAGCTGGTCGGACTCCTTCATTTTTATTTGATGATATCCCGAATAGGCATCAAGGAAACGAGTAGTTCACACCGGCGGTGGAATCAACGATCGATCTATGCGCGGCAAAGGAAAAGGAACTTTTGGACATGCTTTATTGAGGCTCGGTGTAGTCAATACACATCCTCCACTTCCCATTTTTCTTTTTTACAAGCACGGGATTAGCTAACCATGTCGGGTGGAACACTTCCTTGATGAATCCGGCCTCGAGGAGCTTCCGCGGCTCCACTCCGATCGCCCGTCGCCGTTCCTCGTCGAAGCGGCGCGGCCGGCTGCTGCCGAACGAGCGCGAGCGTTAGGCGGGATATCAAGGGAGTGCTCGGCGACCTCCCTCGGGATGCACGGCATGTCCGAGGGGCTCCACGCGAAAACGTCGGCGTTGGCGCGGAGGAAGTCGACGAGCCTTGCTTCCTATTTAGGATCAAGGGTCGTGCGACCCTCAATGCTTTGCCCTCGGGGGCCGATGGGTCGAGTGGGACCCCTTTGGTTTGCTCGGCGGCCTCGAACGTGCCGACGTGCTTGGTGGCGGAGGGCGAGGTCGTCATTGACCATCTTCTCCGGTGTGTTTACCGGCGCTTCATCCGGCGCTAGCGCCTCTCGCATGTTCCACGCACTCGACATCGCAGTCGAATGCATGCTCGATCGACGACCCGACGGTGATGACGCCGTTTGGACCCGGCATCTTCATCTTCAGGTACGTGTAGTTGGGAACCGCCATGAACTTGGCATAGCATGGTCGCCCAAGGATGGCATGGTAGGCCCCTTTGAATCCCACCACCTCGAAGGTGAGGGTTTCCTTGCGGAAATTCTTGGGGGTCCCGAACCAGACGGGCAGATCGATGCGCCGAGGGGTTGAACTCGCTTTCGGGCGCGATGCCGTGAAACGGCTTCGTCTTCGGGCCGCGGCTGGTCCGGCCCAATCCCCATTAGGCGCAATGTATGCGCGAAGAGGATATTGAGGCTACGCACTCCGTCCATAAGGACCTTCGAAAACCGGGCGTTCCCAATGATGGGATCGACCACCGAAGTCTTGGCCGGGTTCGGGATGCGGTTTGGATGATCATCCCGGCTAAAGGTGATGGCATCCTTCGACCCGATTGAGAAAGGCCGGAGGCGCCCTTTCGCGGCGAGGACTTCGTGCCGCTCCTTCTTGCGCTGCCGGGTTGACATGTCGACGGTAGGTCCCCCAAAAATGAGGAACACATTTTCGACGGCGGGGAAGCCACTGCGTCGCCGTCGCCCCCATCCTTCTTGGCCTCTGCCTCCTTCGCGGCGGCACGGCCATAGAACTTCTTGAGCATGTCGCCTTGCTCAAGAGTGTGATTCACGGGGGTCTTGTGGTAGAGGCATGGCTTCTTCATCATGTCGTCGAACACTCCCGGGCCTCGAGGAGCCGGTCGAGGGCCCCGTCGGGCCGGGTCAACGGCGAGGGCCTCGGCGTTGCCGCCTGTTGCGCCCCTGCTCGCGCGCCTCGCGGCGCGGCTTCTTCCCCCTTCTTGCCCCGCTTGTCATTGCGGCGCGGCTCCTTGGACCCGGCGCCCTCCGCGGGCGTGTCCTCGGAGCGCTTGCCCTTCTTGCCATCGAAGATTGCCCCCACGGCTTCCTCTCCCGGAGGCGAAGGCGGTGGCAATGTCGAACGGCTCGTTCGAGTCCGTGGGCGGGGGCCGTGTCCCGGCTCGCGCACAAGGTCCCGGCACGTGGTGCCCTCGAGGAACGCGTGCACGATCTCTCGACCGTGCCACGGCGGGGAGCTCTGTGCAGCGCTTGGAGAAGCGCCGTATGAAGTCCGCGGCGACTCGCCCGGCTTCGCGTGCGGGGAGCGCGGATCCCGAGGAGTTCCCGGGGTGCACGTATGTGCCCCGGAAGTTGCCCACGAAAGTGTGGACTAGATCGTCCCGGTTGTGGATGCGGGTGGCGGGCAAGTGCTCGAGCCATGTCGGGCCGCATCGCCCGGATGCGGGGGTAAGTTGCGGATGATCACTTCGTCGTTGGTGGCCCCGCCCGGCGTGACGGAGCCGGGCGGTAATCGTTGAGCCAAACACGAGGGTCCGTCTCCCCGTTGTATTTGATGATCGTCGAGGGTTGACGGAAGCGGCGGGGGAACGCCGCCGTGCGGATCTCCCGGGCGAACACACGGGTGCCGGGGGGCTCCGGCGTCGGGGAGCGATCCTCACCGGCTGTCGTAGCGCCCACCCCTTCGAGGGTGGTAGCCTCCCGGCCGCTCGCGCGTCCGCCTTGCCGGTGCGCCCGGCGTTGATGACGTTGCGGGCGTCTCCATCCGGCGCCCTGCGTGTGTCGAGGAGCCGTTCCTTGGCCGGCGTGCGTCCCCGGTCGGCGGGTCGACCCACATGCACCGAGGGTTCGCCCCCCGGTGCCGGATCATCACCCCGCGCGTCCCCCCCCGTTGGCGGATGCGTGAGGCCGAGCTTTCGGCTTGCCGGACGGCCGCTTGCTCAAGGAGGGTCCGCACCTCGCGGTGCATGTCTCGAGCCTCGGGGGTCGAGGGGTGCCGGCATGGCGCGCGGCGGTGTCGCGGCGGCGATGAGCTTTTGGCTCGCTCGCGGCGGAGTATCCGCGTTGTCGACGTTGGGGACGGGGTTGAGGCGGTCGCGGACTTGTCGGCCCTAGCTCCCGCGCGCGTTCGCCGCGCGCGGGGGCCTCCCCTGCCATCGAGGCGCGGAGTAGCCGCACGGTCCGTGCTCCTGCGCCGGCTTGGCCTCGAGCTCGCGAGCTTGGGCCGGTGGCGCGCGTCGACGTCGGCCCCGGCGGGGAGCGCTTGGCCCCGCGGCCGGGCGCGTGGCGACCCCCGGGGGCGGCGTGACTTCCCCATCTCCCGGCGCCCGCCGCACCGGCGGCGTTGGCCGGGTCGTTGGTGATGACGGCGCGGCACTCCCGCGTGGGGTCGTAGCTCCCGATCTTTGGAGTCGTCGGAGCGGCCCGAACCGGTGGTCCGTGGCGTCGAGGAAGCGCCCGAACGCGGCCGGGTCCGGCACACCGGAGAAGTCCCACTCCGCGTACCCATGACGGTTGGCGGGTGGCATCGTGTCGACGGAGCCCCGGGGACGACTCGTCCGTGGCCGAAGTGCGGGATCCCCGGCGACAAAGACGTGTCGACCGGGCGGAACCCTGTGCATCGTCGTGTTGACGTTGGCGTTGTAGGCCGTAGTGGCGCCACGCGGCCCGATGGGGACACATGGTCCCGGAGACCGCGCGCGGTCCCGGCCGGGGCGGTGGCGGCCGTCGTGACGGTGGGCGCACCGCGGCCGGGCGGCGGCGCGCTCGGCTGCCGCCGCTCGGACCGCGCCGACGCGAGCGCGGCCCGGAGCCGCGGCGACGGCGCCGCGGCGTCGACGGTCCCGCGGCATCCGTGTCTGCCGGCGCTGCGCGCGCGCGGTGTCGTGCGTGCGGTGGAGACCGGAGCGGACACGGCCTCCCCGCCGCGCGCGTAGCTCCTCACGGTTGGTGAGGCGCATGAGATAGCCATTCCCCGTGGCTCGGAAGTTCAAGTCCCCGAAGCGGATCTCGAGCCGGCGGAAGGGGGGTCGAGCTACCCATGTTGTAGCGGGTGCTACGGTACTCGGTGCGAATCACCATGGAGGGAGTTAGCGAAATGACCTTAGGCGCTCGCTAGCCCCACGGTGGGCGCCAACGTCGGTGCGGAATATGGTCCCGACACTAACCGGTAGATAACGCCTAGGTCTATCCCTCAATGGTCGATGCTAAGCAACAAATGACACAAGGATTTATCCCGGTTCCCGGCCGAGGGGGCCGTACGTCCGGCGGTGGTGTGCTCGTGGCACTATATTGCTCGGCAAGACCGGGGGTGCTTGTAGTGGGGCAAATACAAGCAAGGCGGGAGAGGAAGCGTGGCTCCCAAGTCCCCGGTGAGTAGGCGAAGATGTTGTGGGAGAATAAGAGAGTGAGTGCACAGTGCGCTGTGTTCCTCCGGATCCATCCCCCGCGGGCCGGGGGCTCGCCTTCCCTTTTATAGGCCAAGGGAGCGGCGAGTTACATGCACGCCGCGCTACCTAGCTGCGTGTGGGAGCACGTCGTGCTGCGGTGTAGAGCGGGTGACCGTCCGGTCGATCTTCGCCGCGATCCGGCCATGATGGCCTACCTTGTACCCGAACAGTGGCGGTTCGAGGGTAGGAGGCGGCAGATGGCGATGGCGTCCCCTGATAGGCTTCGAGGGGGGTGCTGATGATGGCGGTACGGGGCACGGGAGCGGGCGAACGGCGTTCCTTCCCAATGAGCTGCGGTGGTGGAGTGGTTGCTTTGCGGTGTTCGGGCGTGCGCTCGCGGAGTCGGGGCGTGTG
The DNA here is from genome assembly GCA_947561735.1 of Cenchrus americanus. Lineage (NCBI taxonomy): Eukaryota > Viridiplantae > Streptophyta > Magnoliopsida > Poales > Poaceae > Cenchrus > Cenchrus americanus. Next base: position 165,285,883 of record OX387245.1, read on the forward strand.
CCCGCGCGCGTGGGTACGGCGGCCGCGCCGTTGCGGTGGCGGGATGGCCACCCACCGGCCTAGCGTCCCTCACCCTAACCTGCGGGCTCACGGGAAAGTGGAGTCGAGGGTGCGCCGGCCCCCTTTCGAGGGTCGAGCGCGTTAGCCGTACGGTGGCGTGCGCGCGGTGTCATGGGACCGACGCCGGCCGTACCGCACGGTCCACCCCACGGTGGCGGGGATGGGCTCCTCCCCGGGGAGTTGGTGCGGCGGCACGGGGCGTGAGCCCCGGCGCATGATGGCGCCGTCTCGCGGCGTCGGGGCGTTAAATGCCCGAGTACGGGGCCGGCGCATGCGTGCGGGGCGCCCGTGAGCGTGGCGGGCCCCGGCCGAGGGTGGAGCGAACCCTCGAGCGAGGCGAGGCCCGCTCGAGGGGAGCGAGCCCTCGAGCGGGGCGGGACCGCTCGAGGGAAGGGTCGCCCCTCGAACGGGGCGGAACCCGTTCGAGGAGGGGGTTGCCCCTCGAGCGGGGCGGAGCCCGTTCGAGGAGGAGCGTACCCTCGGGCGGCGGAGCACCGCTCGAGGGGTCTCATAGGCGAGCTGTCTTGGTGGGCCTCCGAAGTCTCGTTCGCATGGGCCACGTCCCGCATGGTTAGTCCTCTGCATGGTTAGGCTTAGTTTATTTTGATGCGAGGAATTTAAGTGAGGGTTCCCCCATTATTTGAGGGGACCCCTAGGGCGGTCCCCGACGGACGATGCGTGTGTAGAGGACGGATGGTCCATTTTTCGAGGTGCAGTACTAGAGGTTCAAGATGCTATTTCGGACGGTCCGCAGTGAACCCGCAAACGGTTCGCAGTGAACCCGCGGGCGGTCCGCAGTGAACCCGCGGGCGGTCCGCAGTGAACCCGCGGACGGTCCGCCAGGCCCCCGCAGACAGTCTGCCTGGTCCATGCGGACGGTCCGCCCCAGGTTTCGCAGATTGCCTAAGTCCTTTGCTTCTTCAGTTGTGCTTCTGTGTTGCTTTGAGTTTGGGTTTGTTCCTAGGGTTGGTAGGACCGTTGTGACTACGTGACCCTGGCAAACTCATGTGGGAATCCTTGATTGTTAATTTGGGACATAGGCCGAGTTCGACCCTCTGGAAGAATTTTTATCAGCTCCCAATCACTCCCCCCTCTTTGGTCACCTAATCGGTCCTTCAATTAGTATCAGAGCCGGTTACGGATCTTCGTGATTCTAACCCGTCTATGATCCAAAGATGGCATACCAGGAATGGGGTTCGGGTCATCCACACTTTGATGGTACTAACTACCAGATGTGGCAAAGGCGGATGGCTGCTTTCCTCCGCGGCAAGGGTCTGCTCCTGTGGGATGTCAAGGTGAACACCTCTTATGTGCATCCTGCGAACTTCCTTTCTCTAGGATCGAGGGACATGTTCAATGCCAACAATAGGTGGTCGACTACCTGTACCGTGCTCCGTGTTAATCTGAATTCGATCGGGTTCAGACAAAGGACTTGGCGTGCAGGATTTGAGAGTAGCAAAAGAATTCTCATGCCGGGAACTCTTAGATTCAGGCTCGAGTCTTTGCGACCTACCGGAGAGAGTACGAGAATTTCACGCATCTCCCCAGTGAGTCTATTGATGCCATGCTTCAGCGGTGCACAGTGATTGTGAACAACGTCAGGGCTAATGTGGTCGTGCTCTCGTATGATGACCATGACAGGGCTATCAAGCTCCTGCATTCTCTGCATCGTACAGTGTGGAGTGAGAAGGTGAAGGCCATTCTTGAGTCGGAGAAGTATGAGACGCTCACGGTGGACGAGCGGGTTTCCATGCTCAAATCATCCGAGGTGGACCATGGCGTGCGTGCAAAGATCAAGAACCCGAGTGACCCTCATAGTCTGGCTCTCGTATCTGGTTCAAGGACTAATGCTAACATGTCTTCAAGACATTTTTCTTTGTCTTGCCTTGTGTCCATACCAGATGAGGAATTCGACGTGCTGGTAGAGGAGGACCTCGCATTGCTGAACGGGCAGTTCGAGCACATGTACACGAACCGGAAGAACGCTCGGATGAGCTCAGGCATGTGCTACTAGTGCAGGAAGCATGGGCACTTCGTCGCCGAGTGCTCGGAAGCCATGGAGGTCAAGCCCGAGCACAAGCACCGTCTGAGGACCGACCACAACCACCGCTCGAGGGACGACTACAAGGGAAAGAAGAAGTACGAGTGGGTCCCAAGTAAGATTGGTGGCCACAAGAATAAGGAGTGGGTGATGTTTGCCGGCGCAAGTGACATCGACTCAAGCTCCTGCTACTCTTCGTCGAGCTCAAGTGGTGAAGATGAGAACCAACACAAGGGCAAGCGGTCGATCAAGAACATCAACCGTTTGTGCTTCCCCGCCCAAGGCTTTTGCGGCATGAAACATAGCTCTGCAAGGAAGAAGAGCAACAAGGATGTCTCGGGCTCCAACTCCGAGGAATAGGTAAACAATGATCCATCCTTCTTGATAGCGGAGAATGCTAGGTTGAATGACATGCTTGACAACCGTGATGATGTGCTTAGAAAGACCAACAAGGAGAAGAGGGAGTATAGGTCTTTGCTTGGAGAGGCTAAGGAGAAGGTGGTTGAGCTGGAATCTTTGCTTGATGATGCTAGGGCTCAAATAGATTCCCTTAAGTCTACTTCTGTTGTGAGAGACATGGGACCCATGGGTCCCCACCGAACAGGGTCCCAGAGGTCCGTGTCAAGTGGACCCGACCTGCCAGAATCCTCGCCGAGCAAGTGGGCCCAAAGACCTTATGGAATGTTGACGGTTAATAATTATATCAAAGTTCGTTTGTGACTCGCAAGCGTACAAGTCTCCCGTCGTAGTCAAGGGACCCTTCTTCCCTCGAGTGGTGAACCCAAGGTATCGAATCCGTGGAACAAATGTGTGACGCAAAACTTAATCTAATAAAGCCATGTAACTCCAATCTTCGATAAAACCCTAATGCATCTAAGTAAAAGACACAAAACGAATCTAATCTACTAAAAACCGGAGAAAACAAAGTAAGATTGGGTAGATAAACCGATCTAGAGGGATCGGGGTAAGCCTTTTGTTGAAGTTCCAAGCAAGAGAAGAAGTAGCAAATCGAATCTTAATAGAAACCTCTTTAAATCGTGGTTTTCCGTCCAAATCCGAAAACATACGCCTTTCGAGACCCCCGTTCTGTCACAACGTATCCCTATTCATGCGGGGAGCTTAGGGCGAGTCAAAAGACAAGTCGAGATTCTTTCGGAAGATCCGGCGTGTACCTCTAGCCACCGCGGCTATAAGAACACCCTATGTAATCTATCTCGAGAATAGAATTGGAATAAGCAAAGCCGATCAAAAAACGAAATCTTCGAGGAAACACTTGATCGCTAGGAAAAGATTCAACTTGATAATTCAACTATAACAATGATACATACACAAGATCACCACCGGGATCCTTCCTTGATCTTGCTTCTAGCTCGGGAACTCCGACGTGGTCTTCCGTGCAAGGTTCCCACGTCGGCTAGGGGAACCCTAGTCAACTAGCTCGACCCTCTCCTCTCCGAGATGGTGTCCCTCTCTTCTCTCGCTCCTCGGCGGCCGATGACGAATTCTTCTCTCGCGACGCTCTCGGTCGGGGGGCTATAAATAGCCCGATTGGCGGCTAGGGCAAAGGAGGGGGCATTTGGGCCCTGGATGGGCCTGGGCCGACCGGACTGGGCCGGCCGGCTTCGGGCCCATCTAGGCCCAGCCCGAGGGCTCCTTCGCTCCACGTCGGTTCCCTTGCTTCCTGGATGTTTCCCCCTTCTGCATGTAGGTCCATGTCGTCGGTTTCTCTCCGAATTGGACTCAACTCCTTGTCTTGCAAGATTCAGCACTTTTCTGGTCAGGTCCTCGGAGTCTGTCGTCTTCTCGGATCAAGTCCCTGGCTTCTTGGAGTTAAGTTTGCTTCATTGCATGACTTGTACGGGGCTTCAAGGTCTTGTCATGAGGTGCTTGATGAACTTATCCCGAAAGTCTTGCATTCAACACTAAAACCCTGCATAAACATTAAACTCCAAAACCGACATGCACATGTGAACTTGTTATACCACGGGGGTTAGTACCAATAGATAAGGTATAAAACTCATGCCAACACCGAAGGTAAACTCATGGCTAGTTTGACGGATTTTCACCATCAACATCTCCCCCATGCTTAAACCTTGCTCGTCCTCGAGTAAGCCTTTGAGGGATATCATCATTGCCAAACAATGTTTAAACCTTGCACTTGATCATACATGAGAAAACATAATGCTCTCAAAATTTTAATTCATTAAAGTTCCATAATGTACTAGCCTTCATCTCTACGGAGGGTAGATTCTTATTAAGCTTATCCCACGAATAAATTTTATTAACATGCTCACAAAGTTTAAATAGATCTCAGAATTTTTGAAATAAAGAACGAGATAAAGAAAAGTTAAACCAAGCTCACAAATTTAAATCCTCTTGTATATTGCTCATGAACTCTCATCTCACTTGTCTCTCAAGCCTATATATTCTACTCCTTTCCCTCTCATATATATGTGTGGTAGGATTTATATGGAGCTTTGGGAAAGTTTGGTCCTAACAAGGTTTTATAAATGAGGTGTTGTCAAAACAAGACAAGCTTCTCATGGTCTTACCGAGACTCGTCAAAAAGGTCATTGGAAAATAATGTTAAATCAAGGAGGGGAAAGAGAAAAATACACACACTTTTAGATGAGTGGACATGTGCAAATGGCAAAGAGTGATCCCGAGGCACAAAGGAAGTCCTCGTTATCGGATTGCACATGGTTGGAAAAATGAGAATGGATCTTTTTAACTTGAAGCCTTGAATGCACTTTTAGAGAGCCGGGGAGTTCACTTTACGCACATATATATTTTTTTTTCTCTTTCTCATATTTCTCATTCTTTTCTTTCTTTCTTTCTTTCTTTCTTTCTTTCATTATATATATATTTCTTTCTTCACCTTGAAAGTCATGATCATCGCCGGATTTTTTCTTTCATCATTATATTATTATTATTATTATTGTTTTTAAATACTCCCTTTTTGAACTCTAAAACTGCACCGTACCTACCTCCTCCCCCATGCTTAGACGTTGCTCGTCCTCGAGCAAAGAGGCGAAAAATAAGGTAGGTATCAGGGTATTCTTCCTTGGAGAGATACTTGAAATCTTCTATGTCGGCACCGTCTTGCGTTCTTCCTTGAATTGATGATCCATTCTCAACGATAGGTTGTGGTCAAGGAGGTAATCACAAAAGATGATATTTGGTTTAAGGGTGGATATCTGGCGAAGTTTGTGAGATCTCCGATGCGGGGATACACAATGCACGGATAAAAGGCTAGCAAAAAGATAGATACGCAAAAACGGAATGACCAACTTTCTTAGTCTCGGGCCAGAGAAATCATGGCCTGCAATAACTCACTCAAAAATAAATCTTGTACACTAAGGTTTACGCACTCAAATATATATAAGGCTTTGGATAGGTTGAGCAACACACAAGCGATATTTGTGACAAGGTTAGCGATATTTTTGAGCATAAAAGACATCTTTAATCTATTCTTAACTTGAGAGCACATAAAACACTATGGGTCTTTATTTTAATCATAACCTCCGCTGAAAATTAAGCTAGCATTTAAATAAATTCAGATTTGTATTTTTAAGAGAGCACTAGCTTAAACATGCATAAATCAATTACAAAGATGAACAAAGCTGCAATTATAATCATATATCATCATGGCACGAATTTTGTAACTTTTGCAATGATATAATCAAGGTGGTGTCTTTATTAATGATGACATCAAGTTGAAATACAAACTGAAAATAAACAAACATGCTTGCTGAAATTTAAATAAAAACAGAAAATACTACGCAAACACACATAAGCAAAAGCTGAAAATTACAGAGAAAAAGAAAAGAAAAGAAAACTAAAGTTCCTAAATCTTCTATTCCTCCGCCGGTGGTTGATGTTGATGATCTTGATAATAATACCCTTGCTCATAATACGATTGGACATTCCCTCCGACGAATTGATTTGGCTGCACAAGGTGAAGGCGTCCGATCTCAAAGGCAATATTTGCGTTGCCTTCACCAAGTTGAGCTGCGTTAGCTTGGATGGCTGCAATGTTTTGGGCGTTTCTTGCAGCATACCCTCCAATTATGGCCATGCTTTGTTGTGGTTGGGGATGATGAGCGTAGGACTCCGCGAAGTTAGCGTTGGGCACAACATAATTTGGTGGGGGTACCGGTGCACCACCCCCCCATGCTTGCTCTTGTGGCCCTCCGTAATAACTTGGCGGAGGAGGGACCCCGCCGAATGGTTGCACATTGGGTTGTGCTCCACTGACTTGTGCGGAGGATGTTCCCTCCTCTACGATTCTTCCTCTTTTGTTCTTCCTTGCAGGGACAAGGAGTCCCTCTTCCAACCAATCTTCCCTCCCTTCGGTGAAAAGCCTAAGCCTCTCATTCGGAAGGGGTAGGTTCACTATGGCTAACCGATAACCTCCTCTATCATCTCCACTAATGTATTTGCCTTGCCGCAAATACTTAATGCCGAGAGAGGTACCACGCAAAAGGTGGTCGGGGTTTCTTGCGATCCCCGGCCGCAAGGAGAAGGCCAACATGGTAAGGTAGCACCCCGAACCAATATTACCCGCCCCCGATGTTGCTTCACAACACCAACGGTTGATCATGAGGTAAGAGGGGTCTATTGGCTGCCTGGCAATTAAAGCCGAGTATAGCCAATTCAACTCCGTGTCGGTCACCTTTGTCTCCTTCATCCTCCCCAATACCCTCTTGCACATCCAAGAGTGAAATATCCGGATAATGGGGTTGCGAATGCAATTGCATTGTTGATGGGCTTCTCCGGAGATCATATTCCAAAATCCTGCTAACATGCCGAGTGGCACGTCAACTTTCTCCGGAGCTCCCTTGTGGAATCCAAGTAGCTCCCTAACGTGCTCGTAGGGAACCACTTGTTGGACTCCCTCCAAACGGAATGACAAGCTTTGCACCCCATCATCATCAATGATGGGTGCAATAGTCATCAAAATTTCCAAGGCGAACCCCAAATGGGTGTCCACCGATACTCTGTTGGAGAAATGCACCCATCCAAGGTGCCCCAACATATAGTATATGTCGGTGCCAAAACCCAAGGTGTAGAGTGCTTGGTCGTCGAACTCGACGTTGGGCACAAGCCTCTTCTCAAGATTAGAGAGCCTCTCCTCCTCCTCCGCCGACAAGATGATGAAGCCGTATGAAGAGTATGTCGGGGTGTAAGGAGGTGGTGCGGTTGAGCGAGTCGATCGTCGTGGTGGCGCGGGCTGCTCTTCCGTGTGCCCACGAGGTTCGGTAAACCTCATGGAAGTGCTTCTTGCAGCCCTCATACCACCAAGGAGGAGAGCATCGTTCCTACTCGGTGGTGCTCGTATCCGTCTCCATGCTCCGGGGTGACTCGGAAACCGAGTGCCTCCTCGAAGACGTGGTTGATGACATCTTGGACGACGACGAACTCTTCTTCTTGGAGAAGAGACTTGTGGTCTTCTTCCACATGGTTGCTTGCACTCTTTTCTTCAACTAAAACTCCGGGTTACAACCGGTAACTAGGCACTTAAACTTCCTTGCTTCGGATGTGGACTTTGAGTGGATTAAGGATGTGGATTTTTTCTAGAGCTATCAAGCTTGGGAAGGTTGGCTATGTCTTCGGAGGTTTTGAGCACACAAACATGAACACATAAGCAAAGGAAGGAGAGGGAAGCTTGCTCGCGAAAACGGGAGCCGGGGGGCTCCTTATGTAGGTGAGGCCGGCCGGCCCGGGCCGGCCGGCTCGGGGTCCTTCTGGCTCCTCCCCGCCTCGTCTTTCTTCCAGCACGATCATTTCGCCTCTGCAACTTTCCCCGCCCGCGTGCTCCACGAGTTGCACCGCCCAAACGCTCTCGTCCACTCCTTTTCTTGCATTATTGGTCCTTCCACTTGATGCTTCATGCTTTGGGTCATATCCATGCTCCCTAGCTCCACTTGCTTCACATGCCACCATGAAATTCCTGCAAAGTTGATGCTTGCTGCCCACCATGCTTGTCCTTTGCATGTGGAATTGGTGGAAGTTGATAAAAGGGAATCCAATGGTGCATGCATGATTAATTCAAACTAGATTGCCTCCATTTAAGTGTGTTTAAGGTTAAGCACTCCCCTAATTCGAAATTTAAAATATTTTTCAGAGCCATGCAAGAGCTCAAACATAATTTTAGAGAAGTTTTTAAACCATTAAAAACAAATGTAAGTCGAAAATATTTTTCGACTACGTCGATTTCGGTTTCGCCGGTATAGTTTGCCTTCATTGGCTGAGAGCAGACATTTTCCCGGCTTGATGGGCATAGGTTTAGGTTCTAATTTTGGCTAAATAAGAAAGATTTTGAATAAAACAAAATTAGAATAGGCTTAGAAAAATTCTAATCCTAGAGAAACCAAGGATAAAGATTTTTAAAACCAACCAAAAGTTTTGATTTCTAAGTTCACGCGAGTTCTACCACGTGCTGAATTTTTTATTAACACATAGATATAAATCGTGGCTCTACTCGTGTGGTTTTAGCATGAAAAATAAGTCAACCTCAGCACCATAATGAGGGTGAGAGGTTGAGTTAGGTTCTGAAATTATTTGGTTGAGGTTTCTCGAAAAGAAAAGAACAAACAAGCACATAGGAGGGTTCATGCAAAGGGTTTATGATAAAGCAAACATTCAATCAAGAACTATGTCTCTAATATTGTTCAACCACTTCTAAGTCTAATGTCTTTGCGTAATAAAACTCAAAAACTAAATTATTAAAAATACTCGAAAAACCCGGAATCGGGTTGTCCTCCCGTAGCTTATTCTTGACTCGACGAAACGGGTTGCCTCCCGCCTAGCTTTTCGTTTATAGTCTATAGCTAGACTTCTTCACTTGATTACTCCGGATCAACGCTCTTTGCGGGCGTTGCAATCTTGGGTACCCACTTCCGCACCATCTTGGGTGCGGGCTTGTCTTCCGGCTTAGTTGGCTTAGTCATTTTTTTGTTCTTCACAGGCGGCTTCTCTTCCTTTGTCTTGACGGATGCAACACCTTCTTTGATTTTCTTTACGTTCATTTTTTTCGGCTCCTTCTTCTTTTCAGCCCCTCCGTTTGTTTTGGTTCTCCCTTCACACCAATCATGTTGCATGCCTCAATCCTTGGACGGAACTTGAAGGAACTCCTTTCTCCGTTGATATCGAACATGATCTCCCCCTTGCCAACATCAATAGTAGCTCCCACGGTCTTGAGGAACGGCCTCCCTAGGATGAGCGGCGGCTTCTCCCTCTCTCCCATCTCGAGCACAACGAAGTCGACGGGGATGAAGTGGTGTCCAATCTTCACGGGTACATCTTCAGCAATGCCCAAGGGATAGCGAATGGAGTTGTCTCCCAACTCCGGACATATTCCCGTAGGCTCCATTGGTAGGCGTAGCTTCTCGAACACATCCCTCGGCATGACGCTCACACTAGCTCCAAGGTCGCATAACGCCTTCTCGAAGTTGAAAGAACCAACCGAACATGGAATTGTAGGGCACCGGGGTCTTTTTGCTTCTCTAGCCCATAAGCAATAGCCGCACTACACTCCTCGGACATCTTGACATGATCTACCCCGAGTGTTGCTATCTCATATTTATTTGCAAGTATGTCTTTAAAGTAACGAGAATATGTAGGTACTTGTAGGGATCTGGTAATGGCATGTTGATGCTAAGTCTACGCACAACTTCCACAAACTTCTCAAAGTGGTTGTCAAGTTTACCTCGGAAGTAGCGTGGCTTGAGTTGCGGTATCCTCGTGTCTTCCTCCGCATCTCGAATTCGGGTTCCTCGGTGACGATCCCCGTAACCTTCTCTTTAGTAGCTCCTTCCACCTCGGTGGATGGTTTAAGCTTCCTTGCTCCCGCGGAACGTTCCGCATCTTCGGTCTCCTTCCCCGAACGCGTTTGAATGGCCTTCGCCGATTCGGGACATTTGGGTTGTCCCGAAGCTTCCCTTCATCATTAGTGTGGCCCCCCCGCAAGTTGTCCAACTTGCGTCTCGCGCATCTTCATCATGTTGAGCACTTGATGATTGGAACTTCCGACCTCCGTCACCTTGCTATCGATGTTCTCCAACACCTTGTCTATGGTCTTGAACTTGGTGACGGTGTCCTTGTTGATCTTAGCTTCCTCATCCATGAACTCCTTCAATTGCATACGAAGCGGAACCACATTAGGAATAGATGAGCTTGCATTAAATTGAGGCCTACCTTGCCCGTAGCGGAAGTTCGGCAATTCTCCCTTCCTCATGTAGTCGAGCACTTTGGCTTCCTCCGGACAATCTTTGCGGACATGGCCATACTCTCCACATTTTTCGCATGTGGACCTTGCTTCGGCGGCCTTCAAGTCTTGAGCCTCTTTCTTTTCCATCTCCATCTTCTCCAACCTCCTCATGAGCGAGTCGATCTTGCCTTCAAGTATGTTCTCCTTCTCCACTTGCAAGACTCCTTTGATGTTTCCCGTGGGTTGAACCGGATGTAGGCGCCGGACGACGCCCACGTGTCATTATCCGCGACCTTCTTGAATAGAGTGAAAGCTTCCGTCGGTGTAAGTTCGATGATGGATCCTCCCGCCGATGCATCGATGATCGTCCTTGACGCCATGGTGAGTCCTTGATAGAACTTTTGCACGAGGTCTTCTTTCGGGAACTTGTGATGTGGAACCGCCCGGGTGTACTCGTTGAAGCGCTCGAATGCCTCCGAGATAGTTTCCGTAGGATTTTGAACAAAGGTGGCAATCTTATTACGCAAGCTTTGAGTTTTACCCGGTGAGTAGTATTCCTTCATGAAAGCCTTCATCAACGTGTTCCAATTTTGCACCGTCTCCGCCGGTTGAGAGTGGAACCACTGCAAAGCCTTCCCGAGTAGTGAAAACGGAAAAAGCCTTGCCCTCATTTGGTCTTGAGTCACCCCATCCATGTTGAAAGTCTGACATAGTTGAATGAATGCTTGGAGGTGAAGGTTCGGATCCTCTTTACCGGTGAAGGGTGAATGTTGCACCATGCGGATTGTTGAGGTCTTGATCTCGAACGGTCTTCCGATCTCCTCAAGGTTCAAGATTGGTAGGTCGATGATGTCTGGGGTGCATAGCTCCCCAATCTTGCGTTCTTGCGGTGGTTGGTCACCCATCGGTGGAAGTCGATTCTCCCGAGGACTTTGAGGTGGTGAATTCTTCGGAGATTTCTGCGATCCTTTGTCTTCCGACTCCGAATCTACAAAATCCAGCTTTTTAGCTTGATGTGCTTCACGTCTCCTTAGCCTGTAAAGTTTTTCTGGATCATCCACAAAATTATTGGGTTTGTTGGAGAGGTAGCCGTCCATCTCCTGTTAGGGTTAGCAATAAACAAAGTATGCAAAAACTAGGGTTAGACAAACTAGATTAGATGTATTTTGAGGATGATCAAAATTTAGCAGATGCAAAAAATAAAAACAAAAAGAAAACTGAAAATTACAAAAAGGCAAAAAAAAAAAATCAAATGTTGATCACTTGTCCCCCGGCAACGGCGCCAGAAAAAGGGGCTTGTTGACGGTTAATAATTATATCAAAGTTTGTTTGTGACTCGCAAGCGTACAAGTCTCCCGTCGTAGTCAAGAGACCCTTCTTCCCTCGAGTGGTGAACCCAAGGTATCGAATCCGTGGAACAAATGTGTGACGCAAAACTTAATCTAATAAAGCCATGTAACTCCAATCTTCGATAAAACCCTAATGCATCTAAGTAAAAGACACAAAACGAATCTAATCTACTAAAAACCGGAGAAAACAAATTAAGATTGGGTAGATAAACCGATCTAGAGGGATCGAGGTAAGCCTTTTGTTGAAGTTCCAAGCAAGAGAAGAAGTAGCAAATCGAATCTTAATAGAAGCCTCTTTAAATCGTGGTTTCCCGTCCAAATCCGAAAACATCCGCCTTTCGAGACCCCCGTTCTGTCATAACGTATCCCTATTCATGCGGGGAGCTTAGGGCGAGTCAAAAGACAAGTCGAGATTCTTTCGGAAGATCCGGCGTGTACCTCTAGCCACCGCGGCTACAAGAACACCCTATGTAATCTATCTCGAGAATAGAATTGGAATAAGCAAAGCCGATCGAAAAACGAAATCTTCGAGGAAACACTTGATCGCTAGGAAAAGATTCAACTTGATAATTCAACTATAACAATGATACATACACAAGATCACCACCGGGATCCTTCCTTGATCTTGCTTCTAGCTCCGGAACTCCGACGTGGTCTTCCGTGCAAGGTTCCCACGTCCGCTAGGGGAACCCTAGTCAACTAGCTCGACCCTCTCCTCTCCGAGATGGTGTCCCTCTCTTCTCTCGCTCCTCGGCGGCCGATGACGAATTCTTCTCGCGAGGCTCTCGGTCGGGGGGCTATAAATAGCCCGATTGGCGGCTAGGGCAAAGGAGGGGGCATTTGGTCCCCGGATGGGCCCGGGGCCGACCGGATTGGGCCGGCCGGCCCGGGCCCATCTAGGCCCGGCCCCCGAGGGCTCCTTTGCTCTACGTCGGTTCCCTTGCTTCCTGGATGTTTCCCCCTTCTGCATGTAGGTCCATGTCGTCAGTTTCTCTCCGAATTGGACTCAACTCCTTGTCTTGCAAGATTCAGCACTTTTTTGGTCAGGTCCTCGGAGTCTGTCGTCTTCTCGGATCAAGTCCCTGGCTTCTTGGAGTTAAGTTTGCTTCATTGCATGACTTGTACGGGGCTTCAAGGTCTTGTCATGAGGTGCTTGATGAACTTATCCCGAAAGTCTTGCATTCAACACTAAAACCCTGCATAAACATTAAACTCCAAAACCGACATGCACACGTGAACTTGTTATACCACGGGGGTTAGTACCAATGGATAAGGTATAAAACTCATGCCAACACCGAAGGTAAACTCATGGCTAGGTTGACGGATTTTCACCGTCAACATAGAACCACTATATTGATTAAATGGATTGCTCATGTGGTAAGAGCATGGGATTTGGGCTCCGGTCAAATGGCTTCATTGGTTAAGTATTTGAAAGTGCTATACACTTGTGGGAAATGGGTACGATAAGCCTAGTACCTAAATGAGGCGGTACAGGAATTTACTATCACTACACTTATGGTTGCGGCCCCGGGCTCGCCACCCGAGTGCATGCGTGAGGTTGGGTGACTTAGTGGCATAGCCTAGATAAACCATATACTTAAGACTGTGAGCTATTATCCCCACACCAAGGAATGACGGGAACCGCCTGGTTGCTGAACTCTTAGTGAGGGCTGCACCTCCCGTGTGTTTAGGTCCACCTTGCAAGGTTTTGAATCAATCGACTGCCGGCCTCTCACCGTTATCCGAGACTACTTAATCTACTGGCCATGATGTCCTTTTATGATGGAACTTTGTGAAGATTATTACTTTGATTAATTGTATGTACAACCTTGATTGGAATAGTTCCTTATCTAGTAATGATTACTTCTACTAGAACATGAGCTAAAATGTGAAAGCAAGGATTCACTACTTAGTAGCTTTTTGGCAAACAAACCCACTAGCCAAAGGCCTTGCATGATTAGAGGTAAAGTCTTTCGTTTAGACGGGTAAGCCTTGTTGAGTATTAGTATACTCAGCCTTGCTTTATAAATGTCGTTTCCAGGTAATGCATGTGATGTGTGGCCTGGAGAACTTCCACCCGGCGGGAGCTGGAATGGGTGGATGACGAGGAGTGATTGCATCATGGACAGGCCTCCTATGATGTGATCGTATCGTTTAGTTATCTTCCACTGTTTTCAATAAACTCTGAACTATTTACTTTCATGTCAAAGACTATGTTTGTAATAATGGATCCTATGGGGATTTGATGTTAATTCGTAAGGCACTCTGGACTCTCCTTCGTGGGAGTTTTAATGCATACGTTCGATCCTCTCTATGTTGTCAAGTGATTTACCGGGTGTTAACCCAGCAACACTCAGCGGGATGATTCTTTATTGTCACTTAATGACCAAGAGGAGTGGTTTAGGTGATAGTACGGAATTATCTCGGTTGCGGTTGTCAAAGTTGGTACCAGAGCATCCGTATGCACCGAAGTGATTAGATTAATACTAATCACATGGTTTACAATAAACTTACCCAGATTGATTGGATTTGGAAAATCCGTTGGATCGCTAAGGAATGATCTAGATCGAGAGGCTCTAGAGGGAATGTTTGGGTTATTTAAGGTGGCATAAGAATTTATGGTGTATTTTGCTAACTTGCAACACTTTAATGTATGTCAGACTTACTTTCTCGCACAACCAAACTAGATGAGCCACGTGTTTCATACGTGTGTTGTTCCGCATCACGGGAATTGCGAGGGTTGATGGAGTGATCCATTCTAAGGATCCCATCTTCACATGTGGTTATGAGTTGTGGTGTCGTCACGTTTATCATACGTGTGCATTCCGCATGTCGATCATGCGAGGCAAGGATACACTCCATTCAAACGGAGGGTGTCCGAGGTTGGACGCTGTCCATGCAGCGGCTTGACGCATGGATACCGTTTCTATAGTGAACGATAATGTATGTGGACGCTTCCGTGGCATGCTGGCACATAAGGTTCATTTTCTGTAGGTACACTAACAATGTTTCGTAAATCGTTAAGTGTAAATCGAGTAGCTCCGACTAGTTATTATAAGGAGAGCCGTTTATAAGCTTGCCACCGGCACTAACTACGTCATTTGCATCCATGTGTGTGAGGTCATTTAAGACGTGTGCATTCATGATTAAAATCTAGTTGAACCTAAAATTGGTCCTTGCTTGTTTGAGTAATTTTTCCTAGTATGATTGCTTGATCTTAGATAAGGCTTTCCTCTCTTTTGATCTTAGGAAATTCCCGACAGATTCTGTTGCTGTCTTTTTCAATTTTTATAGCCCAATATGTAAGGAATCTGACTAGACATCCTTTAGGAAAGTTGTTGCTTATCAAGTTTAGCATCTACTGTGAATTTCTCAGTATTGTAGGAAGTTTGTACAGAGAGTTATGCTCAGTTTAGTGAGTCTCTGTTCTGCTGTTTTTTCAGGGTAACCTCCCTCTGAAAATGCAATTTTTCGAGCATGTTCCAATCCAATCTAGATCTACCTTTTAATACCAAAAGTGTGCATAATTATGCCACTGAGCTGCTGGTGAAATTTGGGAAAATTTTGGGACCTTGGTGTTTGAGTTGGGAATTTTTGTTCCCCACCGCCAGAATAAGACCCCTGTACCAAATCCTTCCACACGTGATAACCTTAGCTTTAGATTCCAAGTTGAATATCAAATTGCTCCAACCCCTGCATTGGGTTGCAATTTTGAGTCATGAATCCTCATAGTCTTGGGCTCAGCGCATGAAATTCGTAGTTCTAGAAGATTGCATTGCCCGAGTCGAAGTTTTGTTCCAATTGAGTTTTTTCATCTTACATGTTCTGCTTGTGAGAACAAGCTTATGAATATGTATTTAATGTAAGCTCAATTCTTTCAGATGGTGGAACAGACATGCAGCTCCCCGGTTGGTTTTGGTGTGTCGAGTAGTGGTAAAGATCTACTACCACCACCACCCAGGACGATGGTAGAGGCATTCATGGCTGCTCAAAAGGGAATGTTGTGCCAAATCCTTCAGACGCAGCAGCAGCTTGTCCAGATGCTGCAGCAACAACCTCCTCTTGGTGCCAATCCAGATGGACCAAAATTGGTCGCTCAGACCATGATCTCCACCGGAAAAGATCCGGAGAAACCTCGACCCTATGCGTCTTGCTCACCCCGAGCACCTACTCAGGGTGATATAGACACCATTGCTGGTGCAATTGAGATGTTGGAAGAACAAAATTCAGTGTTAAGTCATATTGTGGACAATATCCTCCAAGATCGTTATCAAGGGTTATCTCCAACTAGTTTAACTGACGGTCTCTCCCGCTTATGCAATTTGTTGGTGGATCATATGAAGAAGAGTCAACTCAACACCTCTGATTCTCTACTACCACCATCGAAGCTACCAATGGACCTTACCAAGAAGAAGGGAAAAGCCGGAGCCACAAGTGAGCATTCCCTGAAATGGATTTGAGTTAGTGGAGAATTACCTTAAAGGAATTTTGTCCTCGCAAGGGCAAACAAAGTGATGACAGCGGCAAGAAGCCACGTCAACAAGCTTCCAAGCCTAAAGAACTTCTGCCCCGCATTTGCTACAATTGTAGAGAACCCGGACATTATGCCAAAAAATGCCTGAACCCTCGGAGGAACAAGCCCAATCCACAGAGGCAAGGCTCCAAAGCAAATAAGAGTCATCATGACAAGAAACCAGATATTCGAGTGAAGCAAGGTTAGCGTAACTTCATTCGAGAACACCTCTCTCTATGACTTGCCATTATTTGTTGTTTGTGAACAACCCACCGTGGACGGGTGATGGTAATGCTTATGCTTCTTGATGCCCTAAGCTACCCTTACTAGCGACATCCTTATCTCAATCGTGTTTGACCTTGCAATCTTGAACGTCTTCATCTTGATCTTTCTCACAACTTTATGAACACATAAAACATGATTAGAAAGAGTTAAATTCTGTTGGTATAATTTGAGCATCATCATCTCATGCATGGGTTGCACCCTTAATTTAATAATTCATGGGCGTGCATTACATGGCATGTGTATTGGGAACCTGGGATGGACTAACATGCATACGCATTGAAGCTTTCCACCTTCCTCCCCTATCCTCCTTATGGCTGATGAGATTGTTGTTCCATGACCAAAGGTGCCGCCACGGAACCTAGTGCATCATGTGTGCTGGAGCCGTGTGATTACCACTAGGGGCGCGCTAGGTATCTTGGTTAGGGGGGCATGCAACTCACCGTGAATCCGTGTTCTCCACTTTATGTTATCCCCTTGTTGCCAGCTAACTGCATGAGTAAACAAGTCATGCTAACAAGCATCACGAGCATCATATCCCATGAACATGTGCATTTTTCACTATGCATCATGGCAAGTGCATCATATGTTCATATGCACAAGCATCATGTGCTCATCTGCATGTGCATCACACTCTATGCACCACAACATGAGCATTAAAATGTGCATCACCCCATTGTTACACAAAGTATCCCCTCTTCATCGACATTCAATCATAGGTCTCATTGGTGCATAGCTCATTCAATTTAAAATTGCTCATGTGAGAAAATATCTTCTGAAATTATTGTATCTACCCATCTCTTCAAGTCATTCTCATTACTATCCATAAACAACTCTGTGCAACCGCTCCTTATGACCTTGCCATCCTTTATTGTTTCTATGGACAAATAACCTTGGACTTCTGGTAGTGGAACCTTTGATCCATCCTTGCATCATTGTTGCTTTTCAAGATTAAATCTAGAAATCTTAGTAAAATAATTTAGTGAATATTTGTTTACTAGCCTTCCCTTTCTTCATAGAAATCTCTTTTGGTAATCACCTTTGTCAACTTGGTTTCTTTCGGCCTAATCACAAAGCTCGCTTAGCATGTGATAAAATCAATCGGCTAAGTTAATGAAGTTTGAGCAATGTTTTTCGGGAGCAATCAAGGTCCTCAAGAAGTCAAGGCATGAGAGCCCTTCATCACTTATCAATCTGTGGTTCGTCGATCATACCTTCCAAATCCTAGGAATCAAGAAAACAAGCAAATGAAGGATCGGTTAAATCTTTTGCTAAATTCTCCTAGTTACAATCTCACCATCACGGTTAGTTCTTCCGACTATTGGACCCCATCCTTTTCAATGCCATGATGGTACGACGTCGTAGCATCTCCCTGCCATCTCTTTTCCCGCGGCCACGGTCACGTCGCCGAGACCTCACACGCCGAGCATTATCGAGCCCCGTGTGGCCATTCCGCTAGTCCCTACCTCAGTCGGTTGGGATGATCGTTGCGTTTCCGTTGAGGTATAAAAAGGGAAACCCTTTCGCGGTGTTGCTATTGCCAAGTCTCGCCTGTTTTCGAGCTCAACAGTGCCGCCGCTCTTGATCTTCCCCTTCGGCCAGTTGTTGGCCACCCCGCCACTAGCCCACCTCCGCCCACTCCCCGAGCAAGCTGTCCGCCGTCTTCGTCGACAACCTCCAGAAGGAGCGAGGAAGAAGACCGAGAGAAGAGCCCCAACCTGCATCGCCGACCATGCCTCCGTTTGTGGAGACGCTCGAGTCCCTCCGCTGGACGCTTGTAGCGATGTACCTCTGCATCGTCAGTGGAGTTTGTCTTCTTTTAGTTTTCTATGTACACATCCATCTCCCACTTCCTCATGAACTGCGTTGAGGCAGTGAGGAGAACACCATGTATCTATTGCCCCATCTGAATTCTCGCTATCGAGAAGTGTAAGCGAGTATGTCTTCCGCCTTTGTAACCTTTGCCTTGTTGGAAGATTTGCTCTAATCTTGTTGTCCAATCTCGGGACGAGATTCTGTTTAAGGGGGTAGGCTCTGACGCCCAAGTTTTCAGCCAGGTTTATTAACCCTAATGAGCCGGGTCAACCGAGTTGACTTTGGTCAAATGATAGTCAGCCTGGGCCATCATCTCGAAAACATCACTGACAACCCCTAATGACCCACTTTGGTCGACCTTGGTCAACCTTTGGTCAAAACCCTAGTCAAAACCCCTTGAGCACTCTTTTCCCTCCTATGTCGCTCAGAACTTTTGCCTCGTTCTCCAAATTTCACCTAAACACTTCAAAATCTCTCAATGTAAAAGTTGTGTAATTTGTCGACGAACACAACTTTCATGTTGAGTGGCATTTGAGATTTGGAGTGGAAATGCGTGAAAAATCTTGATCAACGCTTATAGTTATTATTCATCAGTGCCCACGAAACTGCCAAACTTGGCATGCAATTTGTGCACAGTTGGTTGAGAAAAAGGCCATACGCCCTTTGTAATAGTTGTAGAGGGATACTAGATCTACAACTTTCTTATTCATACCTTGGTGCACTTTAGTTGAAAATTTTTGAGCAAAATGTGGTCAAACAGGGCTGCGTGAAATGATTTCTCAGGCGCCGACGCTCTCTATCCCTTGTCGCATAACGCCGCGCGCGTGGCTGCCAGGAAACCGCGTCGTGGGCCCGGCACGAACGCCAAGGCCCCATGGGTACCACGCGGCACGTGTAGGGGCATTGGACGGAACGCCCACTGCCACTCTCCCCCATCCCGCTCACGCCACGCGTTTACGGTCATTGTGTCGCCTGGCCAGTCACGTCGCCGCCGTACGCCACGCGCTGAGCCATCGCCTCGTCGGCCCATACCTTGACTCCTGTGGCCGACGTGCGCAATGGTCTTGACTTCCCCCCAAGGCATGAGAGCCTATAAAAGGCGCAAGAGCTCGCCGGTGTGCGCGCGTGCAAGACCCCGATGTCCATCGCCACCACAGTTCACCACTGAGGCCGCGCGGTGAACTCCTGTGCCCGCTCTGTTTCCCAGCTACCCAAACCTCTAGGCACCTTCGTTAGGATCCACCGAAGCTGCCGAGGCCACTTGTTGTCCAGCTCGCCGGAGCAGAGCTCCCAGCGGCGCCCGCCGCCCTGCTCCGCCGACCGTGGTGGCCGGTCGCCTCTCTAGAGCAAGTAGGACCCAAATCGTACCCTCGTGGACCCTAGACCCTCCCTAGCCGCTTCCCCGGCCAAGACCGCCGGCGAGGTCGCCGGATTCCGGCCGGCTGCGCCGCCCCTTAGCCCAAGGACCACATTGCATGGTCCAAGGAACTTCTAAGGGTCTGGACGCAAACCGAGGGTATGGTTGTGAGGCTTTAGAACTTTCCAAGTGCCTCTTCGCAAAATGATTCTTTACCCTTTGTAGTGTTTTGGCTGAACCTGTAAAATCTATATAAATTTGTATAAAAAATCAAAAAATTGCAAACCCAATTTTGTTGTGCTCTGTGTGAAAAAACATACAACTTCCTCAAAGCATGTATATACTTTTGGGCTTTAGTTTTTGCTTGAAAAATTGAAATGTCAAAGCATGTTTCTGCAAAATCCATGCGTGGTCTGGAGCTGGATTTTGGATATGTTTTGGACACTAGCATGTGTAGGTCCTGTGCCAAAACATGCACAAAGTTACTGAAGGAATCTTGTTATATAAATTATCTTGTGATATTGACAAATCTGCCTAGATGATTTTTGTAGCTTAAAATATAATTATTTTTGAGCCCTACTTCTTGGTATTGTCATGTTATGCTAAAATGCACCTCTGGTTAATTTACCTTGATTTTATCTCTGATAGAAATATTATTTCCAAATTTATGCTTGTTTTCATTCATAAATGTTTATGTCAAGATCCATAATAGCTATAAGTGTGATTGTTGGTTTATTAGGCTTGTTTTGGACAAAGGCATTTGTAGGAGAAAGTTTGGCTTCATTTCTGTTATATTTATTTTTATATGTATTAATCCTTTAAATGCTAGCTAGAAATGCCTTTATTTGTGTGCATTTAATTTGCAGTGGCTCAAACTTGTTGCTTGCTGTCCAAATAAGTGTTCCCAGGTCAGTAGTGAAACGAACCGGATTTCCGCGAACGGATACCCGACTCTTAGCACCTCGGTGGTAGTCCCAGGAGGGCTACCACGTGCAAACCCTGTCTCAGCGATGCCAAAATCCATACAAAAAGATAAAACAGAATAGAAAGAGTACAACATTTATTTTATTACATTAATCAGAGTACATCTCTTCGGCACATGACGGGTACAAGTCCATCGGGACTGAATCAAACACAAATAAAATGTCTAGCAGCGTCTCCATGAAAGCGCGGGGAAACTCCAAATCCGCAGGCAGCTCGAGTGTAGGAAGAGCACTAGTCCACCCATCCGTCGTTGTCGAAGTCGTAGTCCGGCTCTGTGTCAGAGACACCAAGATCTACCCGATAAGTGGGTAGGTCAGGTCAGCTTCCCAACAAAGAGGCAAAAGCGGTGTATATTCTACTATGCATGAGTTAACCCTACTCTGGCTGTAGAAGGCCTAAGCAAAGCAGCAATGCAACGATCAAGGTAAGCAGAATTTAGTTGTCAGGTCCACACCTTGGAGAAGCTCACGCTTCCGAGGTCCACACCTCTGGGGTGCACACCCCGCTCAAGGATACCACACCAAAACACCGGATCTCAACCACGATCCAGATCCCAACTCTCATCTGCGATGTGGGGCCCACCTGCTCCTATCCCCACATCTCAGAGGCCGAGGCCGGGCTCACACACTCGGGGGAGAGAGAGACGCACAAGAGAAGAGTATCTAGCCAGAATAACAGATCTCAGGACTGTCCATAACCAGTGGACACGGACTATAGCTATAGGTTTAAACACTCTGCAGAGGTTGTACAACTGTACCCGCCCGAATAGGACTGGAACCGCCCGTCACCGATTCCAGGCCCTACCCTACGGCTGAAGGCCAAGTAGTGGATAGTACCCTCCTGCGTCTCCGAGCCTGGCTCGGCCTCCGCGGCAGAGCTCATACTACCCGCGAGAGGTCCGTCGAAGCTGTGGAACCCTTCCCCGGCCTCGCCGGGGCAAAGTCTTCTAAGGAGGGAAAGACCACTCCCGACACGGTCACACCGACCCGCCTACAGGAGGGACGCTATCCACTACAAGTCTCACCCCGCACCCCCGCCAATAACAAGGCGGGCGGTTTGTACAGTAAGAGTCCAAAGAAGCATGGTTAATTTGACTATCGGTCCTTAAGGGGCCGAGAGAGAGCACTCACCATCTCCATCCCACACGACACGTCCCTCGGGTTAGAGGCCAGATCGCATCTTCCCTCGGCAGACGTTCAGGAGTAACCAAGCGGCTCGCCCCCGCCAAAACACAACAAGGAGATACGCACCCAAAACGCACGCTAGAAACACACCGAGATATCCACATCGCGGCCCAAGCCCAGAATACCATCCATAATCAAGCAACAAAAGTATGGATAGTTGAGGTAAGGGACTAGCTAGGGGTCTGTAGCTAGTCCCGCAGGAAGTAAAACAAGGAATCAGGGTATAATAAAATATCAAGGCATGGCTATTGAGCTGGTTATGCAATTCATCAGGGCAATGCATATAAAGTATAGCACTAGCATCTAATTAACAACATGGGATCTACATGGTTGGGAGTGACATGACACCTTTGTTGCGGTTGAAGCAGTCGCTGTCCGGAGCAGTGTACTTGGGGTCATCCGCGTCCTCCTGGTCGAAGCTCGGGTCTGCGGCACGAGATTCGACGCGGAAATAAGAATACGGTGCACATCTAAGCAATAACTCCAAATAAGAACCAATTTTTAGAAGATCCAAAAGAGCTCAAACTACCTACAAACAACAATGTTTCGAAATTACGAATTTATAGAAATTAGTTCTATATTTTTCTGAGCTTCCTATAAATAGTAATGAATTTTTAAAGGTTAAAACCATATATTAAGCATTTCTGGAAAACCACCCAGAAAAAGAAAAGGATTTAAGAAGAGACGCCGCTGACCTCGGTTTGCGGGCCGAAGATGGGCTGAAAGTGTCACTGGGCCGCAGGTGGCCCAGTGGACTCGGTCCAGTTAGATGTTGGGTCATGGCCCAGATGGACCGGGGAACGCAGCCGAGCTGGCTATCCTACAGAGGTTCAAGAAACACCCCCATACACCGCCATGCGCGGTGCCGATGGCCTGTTAGAGGTTAGATGAGCTTAGGGCCCAGATCCGGCCGGCGGCCCACTTCCCAGTTTGCTTCACCGCACAAGGTTCGCATGCATACCAGGTGTTCGACGAAACGTCGCGGCGCTCTCTGCGGCGGCGCCGTGCAACGCCGAACCCAGGTCCTTACCGGCGGTGGTTCCGGTTCACCAGGCGGCAAGCTTTCAACCCGCGGGTCGCCCACGGCGTCCAGAACAACTCCTCAAGGCCGCGCGCATGGGCGCCGGCGCGCCGGCGTGGCGGTGGGGGGTGCGGGCGACCTCGGCCCCGCCGTGGCTCCACGCCGGGGGTGCGTGGTTTACCAACACGCTGGCGCACGGATCCCCCGGACGCCCACACGGAGCAGCGCCTTGGTAACCAGAGGCGCGGCCCGCGGCGTCGCGGTGGCGTCATCGGTACCTGCACCCAAAACACTGCATGCCGACCAGTTCACAGGGTCATCGCACAGCGACGGCGCGCACAAGGGCATGGGAGGTCCAGGTGCTGCAAGCCGTCGCGGGCGTTCTCAAGCGCGCTTGGCTAGCCTATGTTCCAGGCTAAAGCGTGACGATGCGTGGCCACAACCGTGCTTGCGCACGCGCGGCCTCGCCGTGCCCGCTCGGTGCAGCCATCTGGTAGCCAGAGGCGCAGCTCGAAGCGAGGCGGCGACGCACCCATCATTCCCTGCACAAGAAAACACGGCACGACGGCCGGTCCCAAACACCTTTCTCGCACGGCGACGGCGGCGCCCAAGAGCACGATCGGCTCAGGAGCCCCCTCCGTCGCAGCACGGCAGTCCTGCGGCTCGAAGGCCAGCATCCAGTCATGTACAAACGGGCGACGCATGTCGACGTCGCCAATCCATCACAGGAAAGAGACCAAGGGGAGGAGAGAATAAATTGGCCGGGCGGTGCTCACGGTGGGGCAGCGGTGTAGTCGTGGCCGGCTCGGGGTAGACGGTGGCGTGGCGAAGATGTTCAGGGTGATGTAGGCGTTCCCGGCGGTGTAGATGTCCACGCCGGCGGTCGTCTTCCTCAGCTCCGGCTCCTCGCTCACGGCTCCTTCCTTTCCCGGCGCGGCGCGGCGGCGGCGCGCTCCTTTCCCCTTCTCTCCCGGCGCAAGAAGAGACGATGGAGAGTAGAAAACCCCAATGGAGTTGGTGGCTTGGCGTCCGTGATTCGCATGCCTGGGGCTTTTGAAGCGAGGCCGCGGACAGCTCGGGTGATTTGCCCCCTGTGCCCCTAGTCGTTCACCGACATGGGCAAGTGGCTCCCGTGGCCGCCGCTCGTTCACGCCTCGGATGCGTGCGGTGTGAGGGGCAATTGGGTCATTGCCTACACCTGCGGTCGAATCCGGCCCCAACGCGCACGCACCGGCCCTCAGTGTGCGGGGCCGCCCGGCCGGCGTGACCGCCCCGTCGCCAGCCCTGGCGTGGCCGGCTCGGTTGACCGGCTGCTGGAAAAGGCGAAGAAGAAAGAGATGAAGGGGGCTGATTGCTGGGTCCCCTTCGTCAGCGGATGAAGCAGGAAGGAGTTGAGGGGGTGAGGGTGATGGGCTGCCGCGGCTGATTTGGTTGCTGGGCCGGCTAAGATAGATGGGCCCGCTGCATGCTTTAGGAAAGGCCGGCCCAGGAAGAGAACTAAAAACTTTGGGAAATAGAATTGTTTTAAAAGCTAAAGTTTAAGTTTGAATTTGGATAATTTCCAAATTCAAACCACACACAAATAAGATCCAAATAAAACTAGTAAAGTCCAACTCACATATTTTACCATAGTTTGAATATATGTTTTTATAAATGGGTCAAACTGGTGGAGAATTTAGGAGAGGGCTAGCTATTTGGCTTGAAAATTGATAGCACTCCATTTCAGTCAAAAAGTTTTAAATTTTCGCAAAATTTTCACACCTAAAATCTTGGGTTGTTACATTCTCCCCCACCACCGAGAATCTCGTCCTCGAGATTTAGTCCTATACCTCCTCCGTGAACAAGTGAGGGTACTCCTTTCTGAGATCCGCTTCCTTCTCCCAAGTTGCCTCTCGCTCTATTTGGTTGCTCCACAACACCTTACAAAAGGGAACGGTTGTTCTCCTTGTCTCCTTGACAGCTCGGTCCAAGATCTTCTCAAGATATTCTGCATAGTCAAGGTTGTCTTGCAGGTCTAGCAACTCCATGGGCACTTGCTTAGCTTCCACTGCCTTCTCACTCTTTTTCAGCTGTGACACGTGAAACACTAGGTGTACCCCTGCAATTGTCTCGGGTAGCGCAAGCTGGTAGGCTAGTCTTCCAATCCTTCGGGTGATAGGGTACGACCCCACGTACCTCGGGGCGAGCTTCCCTTTCACCAAGAACCTTTTAGTTCCTTGAGCGTTGAGACTTTCAAGTACACTCGGTCTCCAACTGCAAAAGTCAACTCTCTCCTTTTGTCGGCATAGCTCTTCTGACGGCTTTGAGCGACCCTCAAGTTCTCACGTACTTTCTCAACTTTCTCCTCTGCTTCCTCAATGATTGCTGGCCCAAACAGTGCCCGTTCTCCCACCTCCGACCAAGCTAGCGGGGTTCTGCACTTCCGCCCATAAAGGTCCTCAAAGGGAGCCATCCGAAGACTTGCTTGAAAGCTGTTGTTGTACGAGAACTCTGCAAATGGCAAACTGCTCTCCCAATCGGTGCATAGGTGAGTGCACACGCTCGTAGCATATCCTCCAGAACCTGGTTAACCCTCTCTGTCTGCCCATCTGTCTGTGGGTGAAAAGCTGTGTTGTAGTTGAGAGTGGTGCCCATGAGTTTATGGAAGCTCCGCCAAAACTTGGCGACAAACTGCGGTCCGCGATCGGACACAATACTCTTGGGTGCCCCGTGTAACCTCAAAATTTGCTCTACGTACAAGTTTGCCAAGCGTTCTGTCCCAAAGGTCAACTTCACCGGTACAAAGTGCGCCACCTTGGTCAGTCGGTCCACTATGACCTAAATCGAATCATTCCCCTTTGGTGTCAGGGGATGTCCGACTACAAAGACCATGGAGATGTCCTCCCACTTCCAAACCAGAATTGCCAACGGCCTAAGCAATCCTGAAGGTTTCTGGTGCTCGATCTTCACTCTGCTACAGGTGTCACAACAGGCCACGTAGTGAGCTATATCTCTCCTCATGTCCTTCCACCAGTATCTGGTCTTCAGATATTTGTACATCTTTGTGCTGCATGGGTGGATCGAGTACCTCGAATCGTGAGCTTCTCTCATGATCTGCTCTAGGAGTGCCTTATCTTGTGGTACACAGATCCGTTCTTTCAACCACACTGTGCCTTGCTCATCTATCCGGTAATCTTCTGCTTTACCATGTTTCATCAGTTCTCGCAAAGCTTTGGTCTCTGCACACGACTTCTGAGCTGTTCGGATTCGTTCCTCCAGGTCGTAGGTCACTTGCAGTTCGTTGACTTGGCCAAGGTCCACAATTTCAAGCCTCAGCTTTTCTAGCTCTTCATGTAAGGCAGGTTGCTCTTCTCTCACCATGAGGTTGTTGCAATAGGTTTTCCGGCTCAGTGCATTTGCCACGACGTTAGCTTTGCCTGGGTGGTAGTTGATCTCGACGTCGTAGTCCTTGATCAGCTCTAACCATCGCCTCTGCCTCATGTTCAGCTCTGTTTGGGTGAAGAAGTACTTTAAGCTCTTGCGGTCGGAACAGCTCACACTTGTCCCCTATCAGGTAGTGTCTCCAGATCTTGAGTGCATGCACAATGGCTGCCAACTCCAAGTCGTGTGTCGGGTAGTTTTCCTCGTGTTTCTTCAGCTTCCTGGAAGCATAAGCCACAACTTTCCCTTCCTGCATCAGCACACAACCAAGTCCTTGCTTCGAAGCGTCGTAGTAGACCACGAAGCCTTTCTTGATATCTGGCAAGGTAAGCACTGGGGCTGTGGTGAGTCTCTTTTTCAACTCCTGGAAGCTCTTCTCACACGCTTCTGACCACTCGAAATTTGTGTTGTTCTTGAGCAACTCTGTCATCGGCTTAGCGATCTTGGAGAAGTTCTCAACGAACCTTCGGTAGTAACCTGCCAACCCAAGGAAGCTTCTGATGTCTGTCACGTTCAACGGCTGCTCCCACTGGGTAACTGACTCGACCTTGGACGGGTCCACGACTATCCCCTCTGCTGACAACACGTGTCCCAAAAACGTGACTTTCTCCATCCAGAACTCGCACTTAATGAACTTGGCGTACAGTTTCTGCTGCCTCAGCCTCTCTAGCACGACCCTCAGGTGCTCCTCGTGCTCCTCTGTAGTCTCAAAGTAAATCAGGATATCGTCGATAAACACCACCACAAACCTATCCAACTCTTCCATGAAGACTTTGTTCATCAAGTTCATGAAGTAAGCAGGGGCGTTGGTCAGCCGAAAGAGACCACCACGAACTCGTACAAGCCATACCGTGTGGTGAAGGCTGTCTTGGGGATATCCTGTTCTCAGATCTTCATCTGGTGGTAACCTGACCTAAGATCGATCATGGAGAAGAACTTTGCCTTCTTGAGCATATCCAGCAGGTCCTCGATTCTAGGTAGCGGGTACTTATTCTTGATCGTCATCGAGTTGAGCGTGCGGTAGTCTATGCACATCCTCTTGGTACCGTCTTTCTTCTCCATGAAGAGCACAGGTGAACCCTACGGTGAGGCACTCGGCCGAACAAACCCTTGCTCGAGCAGCTTCTTGAGCTATTTCTTCAACTCGTCAAGCTCATCGGACGACATCCGGTACGGACTCTTTGCAATGGGCCCCGCCCCGGGCATCAGCTCAATCACAAACTCCACGTCTCGATCTGGGGGTAACTCCGTAAGCTCCTCTGGAAACATGTCCTGAAACTCACAAACCACTGGAATTTCTTCAATTTCCTTCCCACTCATGTTGCACATCATTGTAGCAGCCTTCGGACTATGTGGTTCGATCCGCACTTTAGTCCCACTGGGGTGTTCTAGCTGTATAACCCTGGGGTTGCAAGAGACTATCCCGTTGTGCTTCGCCAACCAATCCATTCCTAGGATCACGTCTATCACGGTAGACTCCAAGACTGACAAATCTGCCGTGAATAGTTGCCCCTCAAACACCATCTTCTTTCCCCTGCACTCTAACGTACTCCTCTTCTTTCCTAGCGGAGAGCTAGTTAAGATAGGCCTTGGTCGAGGCTTAGTTGGTAAAGACCTTTCTTTAACAAACTTGGTAGAAATATATGAAAACTGAGCTACAGTATCGAACAAAACAGTTGCCAAAACTGAGTCAACAAGGAACTCACCAAGTGTGACGTCTGGTGCGGCTGCTGCATCCTCGGCGGTGAGGTGGTTCGGGCGGCCTCGAGTAGCCGGCGGCCGAGCGGTCCTCTCGCCGTGTACGGGGTGGTTGTCCTCCCGGTGCTGGTGGCTTGGCTGGAGTCTGGAACTGAGAGCTGCGGTTCTGACTTCCTGGTTGAACCTGCTGTGGACACTCGAACGACTTGTGCCCAACCTGACGACAGTTGAAACAAGTCACCTTAGCTCTATCTGCTGACTGCGGTGGTGTCTCTGCTGTGTCTGGTGGCCCTGAGGGTAACCTGTCCTCTGCCTCTGAGGTGGACCTGTGCGTCCTGCCTGGTCTGTGCGCTTGGACTTGCTTCCACGAACCTCCATGTACTCGAGCCTCGACCTCTCAACGATTAGTGCCTTGTCGATAATGGAGCAAGTGTCGGGCAGTCGTGCGCGGACAAGTGGTGTGCCATCCCCTTGTACAGTCCCTTCCTGAACCAGTAAACCTTCTTCTTCTCGGTGTCGGTGTCGTCTGGCACATACCTCATCAGCTCTTGGTAGCGGTTGACGTACTCCTGCACTGACATACTTCCCATCTTGAGGTGCCTAAACTCGTCAGCCTTCCTGTCCATCACGGCCTCTGGAATGTGGTTGCTCCTGAAAGCCTCCACGAACTCGTCCCACCCGATGTGCAACGGGTTCGGGTGCGGGTCACAGTAGCTGTCCCACCACGCACTGACTGTGCCGATCAGCTGGTGTGCTGCCATGGTCACACACTCCTCCTCAGTGAGCTCAGTCAACTCCAGCTTCTTCTCAAGCTCTCGCAGCCAGTTGTCCACGTCCATCGGATCTACTGAGTGGTCGAAAGTTGGTGGTCGTAGCTTGTTAAAGTTCTCAACCTTCTTCTGGAAACCCTCTGGCGCATTGCTGTGCTGACCCCTGTGGTTGTTGTTGTTGTTGTTCTGTGCAAGCAACTGAGTGATCGTCTGCATCAGCTCGTGAAGGATCAGATGGCGACTAAATAGGGGGGGAGTGAATAGGAGCCGGTAAAAATTATTCTCAAAGAACCCGGCCTATACCCTAGACATTTCTCGGTCACACACAAGCGATGGATCGAATCACACACCAACCGCCAAGACAACAAGGTTATGGATCAACCTCAAGTCTTAGGAACGATTCCTTGAAACACACGCGGAAGCACGAAAGAAGGGGGAAAGGAATCGAATCAAAGAACCATCTTTGTCGCCCTCGGGCGGACCGTCCGGCCAGGCGGGGCGGACTGTTCGCAAAGGCCGCGCGGACAGTCCGGCCTGGAGCCGCGGACAGTTCGCAAGGGACACGCGGACCGTCCGGCCGGGGGCCACGGACCGTCCGTTAAAGACAACAGCACTACCAGAACCGACCCGAGAAAAACAGACCGTCCGCGAAGACCGGGCGGACCGTCCACGCGGGGTCCGGACCGTTCGCTACTGAAGCTCGGACCGTCCGTGAACCAGCTGCAACGAAAACCTAAAACCAAACCGGATCGAAAGAAAAGGCACGCAAGAACACGACGAACACGCGACGAACACGCAGCCCGCGGACCGTCCGCCACCTTCCCGCGGACCGTCCGCGCCGCACGGAAAGAGCAGAAAACTGCTCGACCCCGAGGGTCAACTCTCCCAATCCATCACTAGATCTCCCAAACGGTAGAAGCTGTTGAAGCAAGAGTTTGGGGACAAGTTAAGCGTCAAACAAGGATGTTATACCCCAAAAATTTCACCTCCTAACTTCCTAAATCACCGGGAATCGCGGATCCTTTGAACACCACCAAAAGCTAGAGCACCGAACGAAAATCCTTGAATCAAAGTGGTTTCCCGGCGATTGAGGGCACAAGATCAATCACAAAGATGCACTAGACATCCATCCATGTTTCCCTCAAAGAAATCCGGGGAGAAACCCACTCAAATCCGCGGAATCACACCGAGAACAAAGGCACCAAAAACAAGCACGAAAAAGACCACGCAAATCACAACGCCGAATCTTCTATACAAACCAGGTAAGATTCAAAAGGTCTAGCATGCCGCCCTAGCATCCATCCCTCTCAACAAATCTCACATGAAGCTCTCATGCTAACCTAGAGAAAATGGAGAAGAAAATAGCTACAAAAATATGAAATGGGAGGGGGAAATGAAACCCTAAGTCGCGGAGAGAGAGAGCCGTCCACACACCCTCATGGCTTATATATCGGGTCCCGCCGGAGTGGTAAATGACTCTACTACCCCTAACTAAACTACTGGCGATACAACCCACGCAGGGCATTTAGGTAATGTTTGTGGGTCTTGCCATCGGACGGCCACGCCTTTGCCGCACCCCGCGTCCTCCCGACGCAAGCCATGCGATCCCGCCGCGTGTCCTCCGCTTCGAAGCTTCACGACACGCCCGGATCCCGTCTCCGTCGTGTTGGGCCCTCGGACTTGGTTTTGAGGCCCAAACCAATAAACCGTCCTCTGATGGTTTTGTGGGCAAACCGCCAAACCCCGCGTGCTCGGTCCGGCCTCCCGCCAAACCACTTGACTCGACCGCCACCATGTACCGGCTTGATTGTCCATGACTTCATCTTGCTCGTGTCGCCACCATGTGGCCCGCACCCAGTCCCGCTGTCCACCGGGTCCCTCGAACCGAGCCTACTTGTCTCTCCATCTCCCGGAGGCCCCTCAAGGCTGAAGACCTTTCGCGCCCGTTCTTCACCTGCAACACCACGAGCTAGGCCGCAGCCTACACCTGCACACTAAGCCAAGAGTCAGTCCAACACCCGTTGTCAATCACTCATCACTAAGGAGCGGTCATCCACCGACCACTGGGACGCTCCTGGTCCTCAATCTCCCCCTTGATGAGTGCATTGACAACACACAACGCGAAATGAAATTCAGAGAAAGAAAGAAAGGAAGAAGAAAGAAAAAAAACAAAGAAGCTCAACTCATGACCAAAACCAAAGAAAGGCAAATAAAGGTCACAAGCCAAGCAAAGCACAAACTCCACACTGAAATCAGCAAGAATGCTCCCCCTGAACAAATGCAAGCTCCCCCTGAACATGTGGATGCAAACTTTTGAATTTTAGCTCACCTCTTCTGAATTTTCATTAAGCTCACCTCTTCTCCCCCTTGTTGACAATGTATAAAACAAGGTGAAAATGCAGAAATGCAAAACAAAGCATATAAACATCTACATGAGCTTCTCAAATAGGCCAAATCTAGTGTCAAAGGCTAAAAATGAGACAAAGATCACACATAGGAATCATAGCAGAGTCAAAGCATTGCCACAGGTAATATTTGAAAATACAAGCATGTGACAAAGCAAAATTTTCAGATTTAAGCAGTTTTACCAAAAGAAGACTCGCTTCACATGTAAAAGCCTATCCATGTCACACTTGAGCCACAAACATTCATACCATTCAGAGATCATACAAGGATATCAAATGCTCAGCAAAAGATCATGGCAAACACCCATAAAGCAAAGCATGTCATGTCAAAGCTCATGAGCCATGTGTCCACTTCGGGGACACTTCTCCACTGGTGAACATCATGCAACATGTTTTGCACCCATATGTGAAAGATAAGACATTTTAAGCATAGACATGATGGATGGAGCATTTTTCAAGCATTACACACTTCTTTTCAAGATTAAGTCATTTCATGGTACATGAAGTGCCTTTGCGGCAAAAAGAAGCTTATGCTCCTCCATGAATGCAACATAGGCTAAACATTCACAATGATATTCGGCCTTTGGCCCAAATGCAAGAAAAAGACATCCAAGCACAATCTAAGCACAGAAAGCACATTTAGACCAAAACGTGACATGGATACACTACTACACATGAGTGAAGCACATTTCACCAAAAATTAGTCAAGATTAGCATTTCTTTCAAAAAGGGCTATCTCACCACACATATATCTCAAATATTCCAAGAGCATAGCCTCACATCACCATTTCTCCACACATATGACCAATATCTCACAAATAGCCAAAGAGACTCAAATAGGGCATATGAAAGAAGCTCATCATCCTAAAATGCAATATGATACAAATGCAACATAATATATGACAAGATGGCTATCCTACCATGGTTTGTACATCAAGCAAAGCATGTATATACATCAAAGTAAAACATGGTATGATACATATGATACAAAAAGAAACCCCCAAGGATCAACTAGAAAGGGCAACAAACCCCAAGTTCCCCCGCAAGCGCACAAATGTAGCTTGGTCGAGAGGCTTTGTAAAGATGTCGGCTAGCTGATCTTGGGTAGGGACATGGCTCAACACAATGGTTCCTTTTTCCACATTGTCCCTCAAGAAATGATACCTCACTTCTATGTGTTTGGTTCTGGAGTGAAGCACTCGGTTTTTGGCTACGCTTATGGCACTCGGTGCTATCACAAAAAAGTGGGATCCGGGTGCACTTCTCACCAAAGTCTCTCAAAGTGTATGAAATCCACAACAATCGGGAACAACAACTCGCGGCCGCAACATACTCCGCCTCGGTGGTAGACCGAGCTACACTAGATCGCTTGCGGGAAGACCATGAAACCAATGAAGACCCAAGAAACCGGCAAGTACCGTAAGTAGACTTCCTCTCTACTCGACAACCAAAAAATCCGCATCGGAAAAACCATGAAGAGAGAGAGTCGAGGAGGAAGAATACCGCAGAGGCCAAGACCGAGGGGCGGATCGTAGGTACCGAAAATCCTCTTGACGGCCTGTCGATGTGATGTCCTCGGCGAAGCCTGAAAACGAGCGCACAGACAGACACTGAACTGTATGTCTGGCCTCGTCGCCGTCAGGTAGAGGAGGGAGCCGATCATGCTCCTGTACTCCCGCTGGTCCACTGGTTCTCCGTCCTCGTCCGCATCCAAAGTAGCCGTACTCCCCATGGGAGTCGACATCGGCTTCACATCTTACATCTGGAACTTCCTCAGCATGTCTCTCGTGTACTTGGTCTGGTGCACGAATGTTCCATCTTTCACTAGCTTGATCTACAGCCCGAGAAAGTACTGCAACTCACCCATCATGCTCATCTCGAACTCCCTGCTCATCTCATCTGCAAACTTGGCAACAAGGTTTTGTGACGAGCCACCAAAGACAATATCATCCACGTATATCTGAACAATCAACAAGTCATTTCCATGCTTGAGGAGAAACAGGGTCCTATCCACGGTACCCATCACAAACCCTCTGCTCAACGAGAAAACCTCTCAATCTCCCATACCAAGCACGGGCGCCCGTTTCAACCCATACGAGCCCTTTTCAACCCGTACACCCCGTGTGGGTACAACTCGCTCTCAAACCCGTGTGGTCGCTTCACATACACCTCCTCCTCTATGACCCCATTCGAAAGGCACTCTTCACATCCATCCGAAACAACTTGAACCCTTTAGCCACGGCAAAGGCTAGAAGGATCCGAATTGCCTCAAGACGGGCCACGGAGCAAAGGTCTCCTCATAGTCGATCCCCTCCTTCTAATCGAACCCTTGAGCAACAAGTCTGGACTTGTTCCTCACAACCATCCCATTCTCTCCCTCTTTGTTCTTCCAAACCCACTTGGTTCCTATAGGATGGCAATTTGGGGGTGGTTCAACTAACTCCCACACCTGGTTCCTCTCAAAGTTTTCCAACTCCTCATGCATAGAATTGACCCAGTTTGCATCAGATAAAGCATGTCCAATGTCCTTGGGCTCAAAGGTGGCAACAAAAGCAGCATGAGAAAAATGAGAGGAATTCCTGTACCTTGACCGTGTAGTACGTTCGTCGATGTCCCCTATGATCTTCGACAGGGGATGCACTTCTTGAATCCGCCGGGGAGCCTCACGCCTCGAGACTAACTCCCCCTCAACTTCAGCTTCTCTCGCCTGGTCCTCTTGTCGCACCGTCGTTGTCCATGAAGTAGACGGTCCACGCTCTGTAGTGGTCGTAGGGGAAGTAGTGGGTACACACTCAGCTTCCGGCGCATGGTTCTCCCCATCATCATCTCCAGCTTCATCCTTCTCCTCTTCAAAGAGGTCCTCGGCCATCTCCTCTTCACTTGCACATTCAAAGCCAAGAGAGGTACATGTCATTGTCTCGTCGAAGGTTACCTCGCAAGTCTCCATGATTTTGTTAGTCTCAAGGTTAAGCACCCTACAGGCTCTAGAGTGGTTAGCATATCCAAAGAAAATACCATCACTAGACCTAGCCTCAAACTTGTCGACCTTTCCCTTCTTAAGAATAAAGCACTTGCAGCCAAAGACTCGGAAATGACTCACCTTGGGTGCCCGACCATGCATCAGCTCATAACAAGTCTTCTTCTTGAAAGCTCGCAATAAAATCCTGTTAGAGACATGACAAGCCGTATTGACCGCCTCAGCCCAATACCTCTAGGAGTCCTGTGCTCATCGAGCATCGTCCTAGCCATCTCACAAAGAGTCCGATTTTTCCTTTCCACGACTCCATTTTGAGGAGGCACATAAGGGGTCGAATACTAATGTTCAAGACCTAGATCACGACAGAAGGCATCAAAACGAGAGTTCTTGAACTCTGAGCCATTATCACTGCGGATAGCTCGAATAGCATTCCCATGCCTCTAGTTTTTTCAACCTCACGATCAGATCTCGAACAAAGCCAAATGTCTCACTCTTATCCTCCAAGAAAAACACCCAGGCATAGCGAGAGTAATCGTCCACCACAACAAGGACATACCACTTCCCACCCACCGAGCGAACTCGAGCTGGCCCAACAAGGTCCATATGCAACAGCTCTGTTGGACGCTCGGTCATGATATTGGTCAGGGGTGGATGAGGAGTGGCTACCATTTTGCCATGCCTACAAGGAGCACAAACCAAATCCTTCTCAAGCTTCAACCTCGGCAATCCTCGGACAAGGTCAAGGCCACTCAAGCGAGAAACCAAATCAAAGCTTAAGTGTCCCAACCACCTATGCCATTTCCACAAATCAGAAGAAGGACCAACCATCAAACCGCGAGCAGGACCCAAAGAACGAGAGAAATCAACCCTGAAAATCTGACCCTCGGGGATGAACATACAGACAAGATCACCTCCAGAATCCAGCAAACGAGACTCGCCAGACTTGAAACGCACCTCAAAAGCCTCATCAAGCAACTGAGAAACCGAAAGAAAATTGAAACACAAAGACTTCACAAGAGCCACTCTCTTCAACGTTACCTTGTCACTCAAATTGAAACCCAAAGACTTCACAAGAGCCACTCTCTTCAACGTTACCTTGTCACTCAAATTGAAACCCAAAGGCCGGAGAACAACTTCTTATCTCCGGTCATGTGTCGAGAACACCCGAGTCGATCAACCAAATGTCCTCCAAGCCTCCCGCCCGTAGTCGAAACAAGAACGAGAATGAGCTAACCACTCGATACTTGGGTTAGCACAAAGAAAGTTGAACCGGTGTCGAGCCATCCGCTCAAAAGAGGGGTTAGCAAACATCATTCCCTTGCCACCAAGCTTCCCATGTCCCATGGAAGGAGTACGAGCACCACGAGGGGGAAAACGTGGTCCGTAGTTCCTCTGGAACCCAAAGCTGCGATCATCTCCCCTAAACCCGTATTGAGGACGAGTAGGGGACGTCCAGCAAAGCCACCACGAGCCCGACCAAACCTCTCACCAGTACGCACACCGTCATCTCTCCTCTCAAACCTCGCACCACCACCTCTCTGTGGGAACCTGCCAATACTCCTCACACTTCCCACACCCCGTGGAAGTGGCACTCTAGGCTCAGGAATACCATGAGACTGGCGATACATGTCTCGGTTTGCTTGCTCCTAGCAAAACTCGCTAGGTGTCCGTCCTTCCCACAATAGTCACATCCGAAGGGGATGGGTTTTGGTTTTGGCTCTAGATTCTCACTAGGCTTCACACCCTTCTCACTCACAAACCTCACCGGTTTCTTGAAGTCATTTGTCTTAGTTGGGAATTTGGGTGGATCTTGGGTTGTGTCAAGCTTGTTGCAAAGGCGGTTGGGCTTTGGTGTGAAAGAGTTCTTGGGTGCTTTTGGAAGTGGAACTTGGATGTCTCCGATCACATCAAACTCGGGGTTAGACTCAACACACTTCTCATACACACTCTCCCCACTGTTCTCTCCCACTTTCTCACCCAACTTCTCAAAACCCAAACCACGACCATCAGCTCTCTTGAACTCCTCAATCATGATTTTCAATTGAGGTTTTTGCCCAGACAACAAACCCAACACCTTCCTCAAATACTCATTCTCCTCATAGATGACATCCAAACGTGAAGTAAGTTCAAGATTGTGCAAAGTAACCTCATCACAGCTAGAGCATTCTTTTGCAATAGGAGATTTCCAAGATGCTCTCAAAGAACTAATGGTAGAATGAGCATCAACAAGCTTAGCATGCATAGAAGGACATGATTTACAAGCACCAAGCAAAGTAGGTGTAGCCTTAAGCTCATCATACTCAGTCCTAAGAGCATCTAGTTTAGCCAAAGTGGAAGCATTCTTCTCATTAAGCAACTTGATCTCATTCAACCATGCATCACACTCAAGACATTCAACATCATCAGGAGTAGTAGGAGCAAGCTTCAAAGAGTCATTCTCAAGTTTCAATTCAAGCAATTTGGACTCTAACTCTCCTACTCTCTCACTAGCATTCTCATGTTGAGCCCTAAGATCTTTCCTCATCTTTTTGGCATCTCTTAGCACACTATCACGGTTGTCAATCAAGCCATTCAACCTAGTGATCTCAGCAAGCAAAGAGTCGGGGTCACGATATACCTCATCCTCCGAGTCGGAGTCGCTGTCTTCCTTCTCGCTCTTCTTGCTGCTCGAGCTATGGGCCATCCCACAGAAGCCTTCAAGCACCACACAGCTCAACCCATTGAGGTTTCGGCTTGCACTCTTCTTGCCCTTGCGCCTCCCGGCGTCTTCATCTTCACTGCTTGAGCTTGGCTGCGCGTCGCTTGAGCTTGAGTCGACGTCGCTTGCACCGGCCACCATGGCTCTTGCCTTGTCCTTCTTGTAGCCGCCCTTGCTCGGTCGCCGCTTGTCCTTGTCCTTGTCCTTGCTCTTGGACTTGCCGAAGTGCTTGCCCTTGGAGGAGTACATGTCTTCACGCCTTGGGTGCGCCTTGTACTCACTCATCTTGTACTTGTTCTCCTCCGCTTCCGGCACTCGCCGATGAAGTGGCCACGCCCGCCACACTTGTAGCACGTCCCGGAGCTCCGCCTTGCATTCCTCCGACTCTCGTGTAGTCGATCAAACCTTCTTGAGAGCAAGGCCAACTCCTCCTCGCCCAGCACATCAAACTCCTCATCTGGAATAGACATAAGAGAAGACAAGGAAAACTGTCGACAGGAAGGGTTAGCTTTGCCCTTTGATCCGCCCACAAGAGCAAGACTATGGTCAGTCGAGCCTTCATTCTTAGATTGCAACTTCCTGTCAACCTCAGCCGACTTAAGATTAGAAAAGAGGTCATCCAACTCAATAGTCAAATATTGCCCAGACTCCTTGATGGCCTCAACCTTAGCACCCCAAACATTTGGGTCCAAGACATGCAAGAGCTTCAAAGCCTGATCATGCTCAGTGTAGGGAAAATTCTCAACATTAGCCTTCATGTTGTTCACGATGGCGGTGAACCTCTGGAACATCACATCAATGTCCTCACCGGGAAGTTGAGTAAAGTTCTCATATTGCATCCGGTAAGAAACAAAGAGGCGAGCCTTCACATGGTTATCACCACCGTGAGCAACCAACAACTTCTCCCAAATTTGCCAAGCAAAATTCAAATGGCGTACACGCTCAAACTCTGGATCACACAAGCTTCGGACCAAGTGATCAACAGCTTTTGCATCAGCCTCATACTTGGCCTTAGCACCGGCATCGGTCACCATAAGAGTATGGATGTTGACCGGAATAACATATGTCTTGTCAAGCACAATGAAATCCAACAACTTGCCACGAAGAAAGATCATCATACGAGCCGCCCACTTGTGGTAACTCTTGCCATCGAAGTGCGGCGGACTGCCTCGCTCAACGTACACCATCTTAGGATTCAAGACTTGTCAAAGTCGCAAAGAATCCGGCACCAAGCTCTGATACCAATTGAAGGATCAGATGGCGACTAGAGCGGGGGGGAGTGAATAAGAGCTGGTAAAAATTCTTCTCAAAGAACCCGGCCTATACCCTAGACAATTCCCGGTCACGCACAAGCGATGGATCGAATCACACACCAACCGCCAAGACAACAAGGTTATGGATCAACCTCAAGTCTTAGGAACAATTCCTTGAAACACACGCGGAAGCACGAAAGAAGGGGTCAAGGAATTGAATCAAAGAACCACGCTGTCAGCCTCGGGCGGACTACCGTCCGCAAAGGCCGCGCGGACAGTCCGTCCAGGAGCCGCGGACAGTCCACAAGGGACACGCGGACCGTACGGCCGGGGGCCACGGACCGTCCGTTAAAGACAACAGAACCACCAGAACCGACCCGAGAAAAACGAACCGTCCGCGAAGACCGGGCGGACCGTCCGCGCGGGTTCCGGACCGTTCGCTACTGAAGCTCGGACCGTCCGCGAACCAGCTGCAACGAAAACCTAAAACTAACCCGGATCGAAAGCAAAGGCACGCAAGAACACAACGAACACACGACGAACATGCAGCCCGCAGACCGTCTGCCACCTTCCCGCGGACCGTCCGCGCCGCACGGACAGAGCAGAAAACTGCTCGACCCCGAGGGTCAACTCTCCCAATCCATCACCGGATCTCCCAAATGGTAGAAGCTGTTGAAGAAAGAGTTTGGGGACATGTTAAGCGTCAAACAAGGATGCTATACCCCAAAAATTTTGGCTCCTAACTTCCTAAATCACCGGGAATCGCGGATCCTTTGAACACCAGCAAAAGCTAGAGCACCGAACGAAAATCCTTGAATCAAAGTGGTTTCCCGGCGATTGAGGGCACAAGATCAATCACAAAGATGCACTAGACATCCATCCATGTTTCCCTCAAAGAAATCCGGGGAGAAACCCACTCAAATCCGCGGAATCACATCGAGAACAAAGGCACCAAAAACAAGCACGAAAAAGACCACGCAAATCACAACGCCGAATCTTCTATACAAACCAGGAAAGATTCACAAGGTCTAGCATGCCGCCCTAGCATCCATCCCTCTCAACAAATCTCACATGAAGCTCTCATGCTAGCCTCGAGAAAATGGAGAAGAAAATAGCTACGAAAATAAGAAATGGGAGGGGGGAAATGAAACCCTAAGTCGCGGAGAGAGAGAGCCATCCACACACCCTCATGGCTTATATATCGGGTCCCGCGGGAGTGGTAAATGACTCTACTACCCCTAACTAAACTACTGGCGATACAACCCACGCAGGGGCATTTAGGTAATGTTTGTGGGTCTTGCCATCGGACGGCCACGCCTTTGCCGCACCCCGCGTCCTCCCGACGCAAGCCATGCGATCCCGCCGCGTGTCCTCCGCTTCGAAGCTTCACGACACGCCCGGATCCCGTCTCCGTCGTGTTGGGCCCTCGGACTTGGTTTTGAGGCCCAAACCTAGAAACCGTCCTCTGATGGTTTTGTGGGCAAACCGCCAAACCCCGCGTGCTCGGTCCGGCCTCCCGCCAAACCACTTGACTCGACCGCCACCGTGCACCGGCTTGATTGTCCATGACTTTGTCTTGCTCGTGTCACCACCATGTGGCCCGCACCCAGTCTCGCTGTCCACCGGGTCCCTCAAACCGAGCCTTCTTGTCTCTCCATCTCCCGGAGGCCCCTCAAGGCTGAAGACCTTTCGCGCCCGTTCTTCACCTGCAACACCACGAACTAGGCCGCAGCCTACACCTGCACACTAAGCCAAGAGTCAGTCCAACACCCATTGTCAATCACTCATCACTAAGGAGCGGTCATCCACTGACCACCGGGATGCTCCTGGTCCTCAGCTGGGTCTGTACTGCCATCATGTCGGCCAAGTTCGGGGGAGGTGGCGGTGGTGGCACCTCATGTCCATGAGCCTGGCCTGCTCCTCCCTCGGGCTGGGGTACCTGCTTGTGCTCGAGCTCCTGCACGTGAGCTCCCTCGTCGTCGTACACGGGTCCTCGCCCGCCGACTCGGCCTCCTCAGCCTCCGCGGCCTGCTCGGACTCCACGGAGCCCTTCTCGTGGCGCGTGACCTCCACAGCGTTCGCGTCCTCTCGCTCCTGCTGGGTTAGGGGCATCTCCCCCCCCCCCCCGTTGTCCCCAGCGACCTCCTCGAAGCGGGCCAGGAGTCGTCCGGACCTCCTTGCTCCCGACATCTGTTCCATTTGCAAGAGTCAGTAGTGGTAGGGAGAATATTAATAAGGTTATTAACTATAAAGGAGTAATCCTGCTAGCAATCAGAGAATTTCATTCAGACAAATAAGAAGCATGAAATCCGAGAAAAACCATGAAGATCCATGTCACTCAATCAATGCAACCATACAAAAGGGGTGTACCTCGAGGTTTACTCCAACGACCTTCGAGGGTACACGTCAACACATCACGCTAACGCATGGTACATCATGGGGTAGCTACTACAGGCATGACAACATGAGCGGTGGCATTACAACTAACTCATTGAGACATCTCAGAATCTACTGCTAGATCTCTACTCCCATCACGGGGTACTCTGGGGTGCCTCT
The DNA here is from genome assembly GCA_947561735.1 of Cenchrus americanus. NCBI lineage: Eukaryota > Viridiplantae > Streptophyta > Magnoliopsida > Poales > Poaceae > Cenchrus > Cenchrus americanus. Next base: position 165,326,478 of record OX387245.1, read on the forward strand.
GGGCTGGAGTCTGGTGGAACTGAGTAGAACGGTGGTGAGTAAGCCCCTGGGTAACCCGGCATCCCGATCGCCGGTCCTCCGTAGTAGTCCCGGTTGTCTTGAAGAGCGCGGTCCATCTCCACTGTGACTAGGTAACGTGGTGTCTCTACTGTGTCTGTTGGCCCTGAGCGTAACATGTCCTCTGCCTCTGAGGTGGACCTGAGCGTCCTGCTTGGTATGTGCGCTTGGACATGCTTCCACGAATCTCCATGTACTCGAGGCTCGACCTCTCAACGATCAGTGCCTTGTCGATAATGGAGCGAAGTGTAGGGCAGTCGTGCGCGGACAAGTGGTGTGCCATCCCCTTGAGCAGTCCCTTCCTGAACCAGTAAACCTTCTTCTTATCGGTGTCGGTGTCGTCTGGCACGTACCTCATCAGCTCTTGGTAGCGGTTGGCATACTCCTGCACTGACATACTTCCCGTCTTGAGGTGCCTGAACTCGTTAGCCTTCCTGTCCATCACGTCCTCTGGAATGTGGTGGCTCCTGAAGGCCTCCACGAACTCGTCCCTCCCGATGTGCAACAGGTCCGGGTGCGAGTCACGATAGCCGTCCCCACCACGCACCGGCCGTGCCGATCGGCCGGTGCGCCGCCACGGTCACACACTCCTCCTCAGTGAGCTCAGTCAACTCCAGCTTCTTCTCAATCTCTCGCAGCCAGTTGTCCGCGTCCATCGGATCTGCTGAGTGGTCGAAAGTTGGCAGTCGCAGCTTGTTGAAGTTCTCAACCTTCTTCTGGAAACCCTCTGGCGCGTTGCGGTGCTGACCCCTGTGGTTATTGTTGTTGTTGTTCTGCGCAAGCAACTGAGTGATCGTCTGCATCAGCTGGGTCTATACTACCATCACGTCGGCCAAGTTCGGGGGAGGTGGCGGTGGTGGCACCTCGTGTCCCTGAGCCTGGCCTGCTCCTCCCTCGGGCTGGGGTACCTGCTCGTGCTCGAGCTCCGGCTCCTGAGCTCCCTCGTCATCGTACACAGGTCCTCACCCGCCAACTCGGCCTCCTCGGCCTCCGCGGCCTGCTCAGCCTCCACGGAGCCCTCCTCGTGGCGCGTGACCTCCACGGCGTCCGCGGCCTCTCGCTCCTGCTGGGTTAGGGGCATCTCCCCCCCCCCCCCCCCCCGTTGTCCCCAGTGACCTCCTCGAAGCGGGTCAGGAGTCGTCCGGACCTCCTTGCTCCCGACATCTGTTCCATTTGCAAGAGTCAGTAGTGGTACGGAGAATATTAATAAGGTTATTAAATATAAAGGAGTAATCCTGCTAGCAATCAGAGAATTTCATTCAGACAAATATGAAGCATGAAATCCGAGAAAAACCATGAAGATCCATGTCACTCAATCAATGCCACCATATAAAAGGGGTGTACCTCGAGGTTTACTCCAACGACCTTCGAGGGTACACGGCAACACATCACGCTAACGCATGGTACATCATGGTGTAGCTACTACAGGCATGACATCATGAGCGGTAGCATTACAACTAACTCATTGAGACATCTCAGAATCTACTGCTAGATCTCTACTCCGGCCACGGGGTACTCTGGGGTGCCTCTGGGCTGGAGTCTGGAGGAACTGAGTAGAACGGCGGTGAGTAAGCCCCTGGGTAACCCGACATCCTGATCGCCGGTCCTCCGTAGTAGTCCTGGGTATCCTGAAGAGCGCGGTCCATCTCCGCTATGACTGGGTAACGTGGTGTCTCTGCTGTGTCTGTTGGCCCTGAGCGTAACCTGTCCTCTGCCTCTGAGGTGGACCTGAGCGTCTTGCCTGGTCTGTGCGCTTGAACTTGCTTCCACGAACCTCCATGTACTCGAGCCTCGACCTCTCAACGATCTGTGCCTTGTCGATAATGGAGCGAAGTGTCGGGCAGTCGTGCGCGGACAAGTGGTGTGCCATCCCCTTGTGTAGTCCCTTCCTGAACCAGTAAACCTTCTTCTCGGTGTCGGTGTCGTCTGGCACGTACCTCATCAGCTCTTGGTAGCGGTTGGCGTACTCCTGCACTGACATACTTCCCATCTTGAGGTGCCTGAACTCGTCAGCCTTCCTGTCCATCACGGCCTCTAGAATGTGGTGGCTCCTGAAGGCCTCCACGAACTCGTCCCACCCAGTGTGCAACGGGTCCGGGTGCGAGTCACAGTAGTTGTCCCACCACGCACTGGCTGTGCCGATCAGCTGGTGCGCTGCCACGGTCACACACTCTTCCTCAGTGAGCTCAGTCAACCCCAGCTTCTTCTCAATATCTCGCAGCCAGTTGTCCGCGTCCATCGGATCTGCTGATTGGTCGAAAGTTGGCGGTCGCAGCTTGTTGAAGTTCTCAACCTTCTTCTGGAAACCCTCTGGCGCGTTGCGGTGCTGACCCCTGTGGTTGTTGTTGTTGTTCTGCGCAAGCAACTGAGTGATCGTCTGCATCAACTGGGTCTGTACTGCCATCACGTCGGCCAAGTTCGGGGGAGGTGGCGGTGGTTGCACCTCATGTCCCTGAGCCTGGCCTGCTCCTCCCTTGAGCTGGGGTACCTACTCGTGCTCGAGCTGCTGCTCCTGAGCTCCCTCGTCGTCGTACACAGGTCCTCACCTGCCGACTCGGCCTCCTCGGCCTCCGCGGCCTGGTCGGCCTCCACAGAGCCCTCCTCATGGCGCGTGATCTCCACGGCGTCCGCGGCCTCTCGCTCCTGCTGGGTTATGTGCATCTTCCCCCCCGTTGTCCCCAGCGACCTCCTCGAAGCGGACCAGGAGTCGTCCGGACCTCCTTGCTCCGGACATCTGTTCCATTTGCAAGAGTCAGTAGTGGTAGGGAGAATATTAATAAGGTTATTAACTATAAAGGAGTAATCCTGCTAGCAATCAGAGAATTTCATTCAGACAAATAAGAAGCATGAAATCCGAGAAAAACCATGAAGATCCATGTCACTCAATCAATGCCACCATACAAAAGGGGTGTACCTCGAGGTTTACTCTAACGACCTTCGAGGGTACACGACAACACATCACGCTAACGCATGGTACATCATGGGGTAGCTACTACAGGCATGACAACATGAGCGGTAGCATTACAACTAACTCATTAAGACATCTCAGAATCTATTGCTAGATTTCTACTCCCGTCACGGGGTGCTCTGGGGTGCCTCTTGGCTGGAGTCTGGTGGAACTGAGTAGAACGGTGGTGAGTAAGCCCCTGGGTAACCCGGCATCCTGATCGCCGGTCCTCCATAGTAGTCCCGGGTGTCCTGAAGAGCGCGGTCCATCTCCACTGAGTCCTGGGAGCCTCTCGGGTATGGGCCTAGACGTGGAAGGAGTGTCGGGGGTAGCTCAAAGGTCTCTGCTCGCAGTCGTGGTCTCTTCTTCGGCGGTAGCTGCGCGGAGAGCTCCTCCAGCTCCCTCAGCCTCTACTGGTCGGAACGCTCCCAGACCGTGCGTGTCCTGGCAGCTCGGTCCCACTCCTCGTAGACCAACCCACCGAGGTAGCACAAGTGGTTGTAGTTGTGTCGACTCGCCTCTTGTAGGTCCCACATCCTCACCTGGTAGTCATCTGCTGTAGCTCCAACCGACTCCAACTGGTCCTTTGCCTCTGCCAGCCTCTCTCTGTCCTCGCGCGTGGCCTCCACTGTAGCCCGGTGCTGCTCCTGTGCTGACCTCAGTCGTGCCTCCAGTGTAGCGATCCTCCTGGCGTCCCGCTTGGAACTAGCTCTGGCGGCTACTAGCCTGAGCTGCACCAGCTCACCGTTCCTCTGGTGAGACTCCTGCAGCAGGTCGGCTAAGTCCAGCTTCTCCATCTCCAGCTCCTGGGCAAGCTGCAGACACTGGTCCCACTTCCATCTCAGGTAAGTGATCTCACTGTCTGCCCAATAGAGCGCCTGGTCCTGAGCCAAGATGCATCGGTTGGCCGTGTGCATCTTCTTGTCCTCCTCCTCCGAAGTCACCTCAAGGTACTAAGCTCGGTCATACATGTCCCAGCGACTCGGGTCGTAGACCCCCGTCGGAAGAACGATGAACGGGGTGTCCTTAAGCTTCTCCCCAAGCTGGATACAGACCTCCTTGAGAGCTCAGCGTGCGCAAGTCTGGTGTGCCTCCATGGAAGAACTCTCAAAGCAGTGCACCTTGACTCCCTTGAACTCTGGCACTCGTGGGTCCACCGGCACCGTGACGGTCAGGAACGTAGCAGACTGGTCCAGGGGCCCCACGGTCCTCCCCTCGTAGCTGACCCGGTCGGTCCCCACTCCCGCTGCCTCCCGGACACTCCCCTCGAAGGTGACGAAGCCTCCGCCCACTTGTCGTACGACTCCCGGAGGGATCCACGCCTCCTCCGCCATCTGCACAAAGTTGTTAGAGCGTAGTTAGTATGGTAGTTAGTGAAAGTTAATCAAGATAATGCATATATATAAGTATAGATATATAAATACGGAAGCCAAGGGGTTTATATAAAGTTTTAAGGTTCAAAAACGGCTTCCTAAGCTATCGACCATTCTTGGGGCTCGTCCTACAGTCAAGCATGGCTCTGGTACCAACTGAAACGAACCAGATTTCCGCGAATGGATACCCGACTCTTAGCACCTCGGTGGTAGTCCCAGGAGGGCTACCACGTGCAAACCCTATCTCAGCGATGCCAAAATCCGTACAAACAGATAAAACAGAATAGAAAGAGTACAACATTTATTTTATTACATTAATCAGAGTACATCTCTTCGGCACATGCCGGGTACAAGTCCATCGGGACTGAATCAAACATAAATAAAACGTCTAGCAGCGTCTCCATGAAAGCGCGGGGAAACTCCAAACCCGCAGGCAGCTCGAGTGTAGGAAGAGCACTAGTCCACCCATTCGTCGTTGTCGAAGTCGTAGTCCGGCTCTGTGTCAGAGACACAAGGATCTACCCGATAAGCGGGTAGGTCAGGTCAGCTTCCCAACAAAGAGGCAAAAGCGGTGTATATTCTACTATGCATGAGTTAACCCTACTCTGGCTGTAGAAGGCTTAAGCAAAGCAGCAAAGCAACGATCAAGGTAAGCAGAATTCAGCTGTGAGGTCCACACCTCAGAGAAGCTCACGCTTCCGAGGTCCACACCTCTGGGGTTCACACCCCGCTCAAGGATACCACACCAAAACACCGGATCTCAACCACGATCCAGATCCAACTCTCATCTGCGATGTGAGGCCCACCTGCTCCTATCCCCACATCTCAACGGTCGAGGCCGGGCTCACACACTCGGGGGAGAGAGAGAAGCACAAGAGAAGAGTATCTAGCCAGAATAACAGATCTCTAGACTATCCATAACCAGTGGACACGGACTATAGCTATAGGTTTAAACACTCTGCAGAGGTTGTACAACTGTACCCGCCCGAATAGGCCTGGAACCGGCCGTCTCCGATTCCAGGCCCTACCCTACGGCTGAAGGCCAAGTAGTGGATAGTACCCTCCTGCGTCTCCGAACCTGGCTCAGCCTTCGCGGCAGAGCTCATACTACCGGGAGAGGTCCCTCGAAGCTGTGGAACCCTTCCCCTGCCTCGTCGGGGCAAAGTCTTCTAAGGAGGGAAAGACCACAACCGACACGGTCACACCGACCCGCCTACCGGATGGACGCTATCCACTACAAGTCTCACCCCACACCCCCACCCATAACAAGGCGGGCGGTTTGTATGGTAAGAGTCCAAAGAAGCATGGTTAATCTCACGATCGGTCCTTAAGGGGCCGAGAGCGAGCACTCACCATCTCCATCCCACACGACACGTCCCTCGGGTTAGAGGCCAGATCGCATCTTCCCTCGGCAGACGTTCACAAGTAACCAAGTGGCTCGCCCCCGCCAAAACACAACAAGGAGATACGCACCCAGAACACACGCTAGAAACACACCGAGATATCCACATCTCAGCCCAAGCAAGAATACCATCCATAATCAAGCAACAAAAGTATGGATAGTTGACGTAAGGGACTAGCAAGGGGTCTGTAGGTAGTCCCGCAGGAAGTAAAACAAGGAATCAGGGTATAATAAAATATCAAGGCATGGCTATTAAGCTGGTTATGCAATTCATCAGAGCAATGCATATAAAGTATATCACTAGCACCTAATTAACAACATGGGATCTACATGGTTGGGAGTGACATGAAACCTTCGTTGCCGTTGTAGCAGTCGCTGTCCGGAGCAGTGTACTCGGGGTCCTCCGCGTCCTCCTGGTCGAAGCTCGGGTCTGCGGCACGAGATTCGACGCGGAAAAAAGAATACGGTGCACATTTAAGCAATAACTTCAAATAAGGACCAATTTTTAGAAGATCTAGAAGAGCTCAAACTATCTACAAACAGCAAGGTTTCGAAATTACGAATTTATAGAAATTAGTTTTATATTTTTCTGAGCTTCCTATAAATAGTTATGAATTTTTAAAGGTTAAAACCATATATTAAGCATTTCTGGAAAACTACCCAGAAAAAGAAAAGGATTTTAGAAAAGACGTCGCTGACGTCAGCTTGACGTCAGCGACCCTCGGTTAATGGGCCGAGGATGGGCCGAAAGTGTCACTGGGCTGCAGGTGGCCCAGTGGACTAGGCCCAGTTAGATGCTGGGTCACGACCCAGATGGAATGGGGAACGCAGCCTAGCTGGCTATCTTACAGAAGATCAAGAAACACCCCCAAACACCCCCATGCGCGGTGCCGATGGCCTGCTAGAGGTTAGTTGGGCTTAGGGCCCAGATCCGGCCGGCAGCCCACTTCCCAGTTTGCTTCACCGCACAAGGTTCGCATGCATACCAGGTGTTCGACGAAACGTCCCGGCGCTCTCTGCGGCGGCGCCGTGCAATGCCGAACCCAGGTCCTTACCGGCGGTGGTTGGGGTTCACCAGGCGGCAAGCTTTCAACCCGCGGGTCGCCGACGACGTCCAGAACAACTCCTCAAGGCCGCGACCAGTGCGCTAGGCATGGGCGCCCGGCGCGCCAGTGTAGCGGCGCGGGGTGCGGCGATCTCCGGCCCAGCCGTGGCTCCACGCTGGGGTGCGTGGTTTACCAACACGCTGGCGCACGGATCCCCCGGACGCACACACAGAGTAGCGCCCTGGTAACCAGAGGCGCAACCCGCGGCGTCGCGGCGGCGTCATCGGTACCTGCACCCAAAACACTGCATGCCGACTAATTCACAAGGTCATCGCACGGCGACGGCGAGCACAAGGGCATGGGAGGTCCAGGTGCTGCAAGCCATCGCGGGCGTTCTCAAGCGTGCTTGGCTAGCCTGTGTTCCAGGCCAAAGTGTGCCGGTACGTGGCCACATCCGTGCTTGCGCACGCGCGGCCTCGCCGTGCCCGCTTGGTGCAGCCATCTGGTAGCCAGAGGCGCAGCTCGAAGCGAGGCGGCGACAGACCCATCATTCCCTGCACAAGAAAACACGACACGACGGCCGATCCCAAACACCTTCCTCGCACGGCGACGGCGGCGCCCAAGAGCACGATCGGCTCAGGAGCCCCCTCCGTCGCGGCACGGCAGTCCTGCGGCTCGAAGGCCAGCATCCAGGCATGTACACGGGCGACGCGTCTCGACGTCGCCGATCCATCACAGGAAAGAGACCAAGGGGGAGGAGAGAATAGATTGGCCGGGCGGTGCTCACGGTGGGGCGGCGGTGTAGTCGTGGCCGGCTCGGGGTAGACGGTGGCGTGGTGAAGATGTTCAGGGCGATGTAGGCGTTCCCGGCGGTGTAGATGTCCACGCCGGCGGTCGTCTTCCTCAGCTCCAGCTCCTCGCTCCCGGCTCCTTCCTTTCCCGGCGCGGCGCGGCGGCGGCGCGCTCCTTTCCCCTTCTCTCCCTGCGCAAGCAGAGACAATGGAGAGTACAAAACCCCAATGGGGTTGGTGGCTTGGTGTCCGTGATTCGCATGCTTGGGGCTTTTGAAGCGAGGCCGCGGACAGCTCGAGTAATTTGCCGCATGTGCCCCTGGCCGTTCGCTGGCATGGGCAAGTGGCTCCCGTGGCTGCCGCTCGTTCACACCTCGGATGCGCGCGGTGTGAGGGGCAATAGGGTCATTGCCTACCCCTGCGGTCGAATCCGACCCCAACGCGCACGCACCGGCCCTCGGCGTGCGGGCCGCCTGACTGACGCGACCGCCCCGTCGCCCGCCTTGTCGTGGCCGGCTCGGTTGACCGGCTGCTGGAAAAGGCGAAGAAGAAAGGGATGAAGGGGGCTGACTGCTGGGTCCCCTCCGTCAGCGGGTGAAGCAGGAAGGAGTTGAGGGGTGAGGATGATGGGCTGCTGCGGCTGATTTGGTTGCTGGGCCAGCTAAGATAGATGGGCCCGCTGCGGGCTTTAGGAAAGGCCGGCCCAGGAAGAGAACTAAAAACTTTGGGAAATAGAATTGGTTTAAAAGCTAAAGTTTAAGTTTGAATTTGGATAATTTCCAAATTCAAACCACACACAAATAAGATCCAAATAAAACCAGTAAAGTCCAACTCACATATTTTACCATAGTTTGAATATATGTTTTTATAAATGGGTCAAACAGGTGGAGAATTTAGTAGAGGGCTAGCAATTTGGCTTGAAAATTGATAGCACTCCATTTCAGTCAAAAAGTTTTAAATTTTCGCAAAATTTTCACACCTAAAATCCTGGGTTGTTACAAGTAGGACTAGTAGGTACTGTTGGGCAAGTTTTGATGTGTGATTGGTTGATTAAAGATTGAAAACTAGATTAATCTAGTGAGGGGAAAATAGGAAAAACCAATTCTTTTATGCATAAGCTATATAAAAGAATTAGGAGAATAATTGATGGCATGAAAGTACATTTCCTTGCTGTTTGTGTTAAAATAATTAATTTCTTGCTATATGTACACAATCACCATCATGACAGTGTTATATAGTCTTTTTGTGTTTATCTTTAAAGAGAAAATGTTTAAATGCTTTTGTTAAGGTGAATATGGCCAACCATAAAATTCTTGTGGTTGTTTGCTACTGATTGATAATTAAATTAAATTAATTTAATTGTATATACGTACAAAGTCACTATTAAAAAGTCTAGATACTAAAGCAACGCATATCGTTCCTCTATAGGAAGAGTATGCTCAATGTATTATTATCTAGGTGAATGTGGTCAACCATGCACCCCATGGTTGGCATGTGTCGTTTTGCGGATTAATTAAATCAAACCGTCAATTAAGTCTTGCATTGCATCCTCCATGTAGAAGTCCCAGACGGTAGCTATACGCTTGTGCCAGCTGACGAGGACGAGAGAGCAGGAGGAGACGTGCACTACATGACCGTAGAGCAAGACCCGGACAAAAGTCTTGAAGTTTGTGGGACCGCCTGTGCTGACAAAGCCAAGCCCCGGTTTAATCATTAACCTATGTGTCTCATTTAAACTTCTGAATTTATCTTTGTTATTTTATGTGCATTTACGTTCAGGAGTTGATTGAAACCCTAGTTGCATGAATCCTAAGTACGTATGATCTTTTACTAGCATGTTAGGTCGTTAGCTGCTATGCTCTAAGGATCCGGTACAAGTCGAGTGATGTTCGTCACTCGCGAGAATAATATCTCCTTTATGGAACCACTATATTGATTAAATTGATTGCTCATGTGGTAAGAGCGTGGGATTTGGGCTCCGGTCCAATGTCTTCGTTGGTTAAGTGTTTGAAAGTACTAAACATCGGAAATTGGTACGATAAGCCTAGTACCTAAATGAGGCGGTACGGGGTTTTGCTATCACTACTCTTAGGGTTGCGGCCCCGGGCTCGCCACCCGAGTGCATGCGTGAGGCTGGGTGACCTTAGTGGCATAGCCCAGACAAACCTTGTACTTAAGACTGTGAGTTATTATCCCCAAACCGAGGAATGACGGCAACCGCATGGTTGGTGAACTCTTAGTGAGGGCACCTCCCGTGTGTTTAGGTCCACTTTGCAAGGTTTTGAATCAATCGACTGTCGGCCTCTCACCGTTATCCGAGACTACTTAATCTACTGGCCATGATATCCTTTTATGATGGAACTTTGTGAAGATTATTACTTTGATTAATTGTTTGTATAACCTTGATTGCAATAGTTGCTTATCTAGTAATGATTACTTCTACTAGAACATGAGCTAAAATGTGAAAGTAAGGATTCACTACTTAGTAGCTTTTTGGTAAACAAACCCAGTAGCCAAAGGCCTTGCATGATTAGAGGTAAAGTCTTTCGTTTAGATGGGTAAGCCTTGCTGAGTACTAGTATACTCAGCCTTGCTTTATAAATGTTGTTTCCAGGTAATGCATGTGATGTGTGGCCCGGAGAACTTCCACCCGGCTGGGAGCTGGAATTGGTGGATGACGAGGAGTGATTGCATCATGGACAGGCCTCCTATGATGTGATCGTATCGTTTAGTTATCTTTTGTCGTTTTCAATAAACTCTGAACTATTTACTTTCATGTCAAAGACTATGTTTGTAATAATGGACCCTATGGGGATTTGATGTTAATTCGTAAGGCACTCTGGACTCTCCTTCGTGGGAGTTTTAGTGCATACGTTCGATCCTCTCTGTGTTCTCAAGTGATTTACCAGGCGTTAACCCGGCAACACTCAACAGGATGATTCTTTATTATCGCTTAATGACAAAGAGGAGTTGTTTAGGTGATAGTATGGAATTATCTCGGGTGGGGTTGTCACAAAAACCCACCACAAAAATGTCTTTGTTCCTAAGCCAAATCATCTTAGGAACCGACTAGACACAACCCCAGCTCCACCTGTGTTTCCTCCACAAACCGACAACTTCCAGAAACCCATCAAGTTTTGGAGTGTCTTGGGGAATGAGTTCTTTGGGAAGAAGGGAGAGAAACCGAGTGAGGAGAAACCAAAGCCCAAAGAGAGTCCAAAACCAAAGCAAAAACCAAAACCCTTCCATTGTGAGCATAGTGGGAGGGATGGGCACCTTGCTGAGTTTTGCTTCAGGAGGAAGCGTGAGGAGAGGTTGGCTGGAGAGTTGGACAATAAGGACAGGTACCGCCCTTCTCGTGGTGTGACTGAGCCTAGGTCCGTGCCGAGAGGCGAGGGTATGGTGCGTACCATTTACCCTCGAGAGAGGCATGAGTTTGTGCGTCGAGGTGAGCCACCACATAGAGAAGGTGGTAGGCGTGTTGGGTTTGTCCGTGGTTAGTTTGATGGACGTTTCTTCGCTCGTGGCCAATACGAGTATGGGGGGAACAATCGCACCTTTAGGTCCCAGAGGAGCTATGGGCCACAGTCTCCCCTTCGTGGTACGCGTAGTCCTCCAAGGGGACGTGTGGGTGTTCGACCTAGGAGAGATAGGATGAATTTTGCTAACCCCACGTTTGAGCAAATGGCGATGCACAGGTTCGATTCGTTTTGTACTGACCGCAGTGCTGAGTCGTTTGCTCACTCTCGCTCTCGTTTTTTATTTTGCGGGTGGGAGGCATGGATGGCTTTTGGTTGATCTACTCCTGTTGCTCTCGACACATGACCTGAGATCGAATGTGGTTCTCCAGCCTCACCACAGTGATGACCAAAGAGTACATCACTTTTGGGGATAATGGGAAACATAGAGTGCTTTCAGTGGGCATGGTGAAGGTGAGTGAGTCTGTGACTCTTCGGCGTGTTTTTCTTGTCAAGTCTTTAGGGTACAATATTCTCTCTGTTTCCTAGCTTCTTTATGAGGGTTTTGAAGTCCGTTTCAAAACAGGCTGTTCTCGTGTTTTGGATTCTCGACGCGATCTCGTGTGCACCATTGTCCCCCGAGGGTCAAATTTTCAGAGCCGTTTTCTCTCGGTGCGTTGGCTCTTCTCGTTGCTTGGTTGCTGGTGTTTCGGCAGAGCTTTGGAAATGCATAGGAGACTAGGTCACTTGAGTTTCGACTTGTGTCATGCTTGAGTGGGCTAGGATTAGTGCGAGGATTTCCAAAGTTGAAATACCAAAAGGATTTGGTATGTGCTCCATGTAGGCATGGCAAGATGGTCACCGCCTCTCATCCACCTCTGGAATCCATTATGACAGAGAGGCCATGCGAGCTGTTCCATATGGACTTGGTTGGTCTAGCTCGTGTGTGCTCGACAGGTGGGAAATGGTATGTCCTTGTGATCGTGGACGACTATTCTCGCTATGATTGGGTCTTCTTCTTAGTCGACAAGGGGGAGATGTTTGGTTTTGTTCGAGATCTAATCATGAGGTTGAAGAATGAGAAGAATGGAGATGTTGTTCAAGCTATTCATAGTGACAATGGCAGTGAATTTTAAAACTCTCATTTTGAAACCTTTTTTTGTGATTTGGGTCTCGAACATCAGTTTTCTTCTCCCTATGTGGCTTCTCAGAATGGTGTAGTAGAAAGAAAAATCGTTCCCTTTGTGAGATGGCTCGGACGATGCTCGATGATCATAGGACTCCGAGATGATATTGGCGAAGGCAGTGAATACCGCTTGGCATGTTGGGAATCGAATTTTTATGAGGGCCTTCTTGAACAAGATGTTTTATGACCTGATGCACGGGCGAGCACCTAGACTGAGCCATTTCAGGGCTTTTGGTTGTTGGTGCTTTATTCTCTAGAAGGGTAGGCTTGATGAGTTTGAGTCAAGGTCCTTCGATGGGAGTTTCTTGGGTTATGCTAGTCATTCTCAAGCATTTCGTGTGCTCAACCTTGATACTAACCTAGTCATGGAGACTTGCGAGGTTACCTTTGACGAGACACAACCATGCACTTCGTATGTCTTTCAGTGTGTAGGTGATGATGAAGTTGACAAGAAGATCTTTAAGGACGAGGAGGATGAAGCTGGATAGGATGATGGTGATGATGGTGAAGCTCCAGCCACGCATGTACTTTCTACTTCCACTACGACGACTACAGTGCAGGATGGTCCATCCCCTACACTGCCGAAGATTGAGCAAGATCAAGTGGAAGCAACTGCGGAGGGGGAGGTTGTGTCCAGGCGAGAGGCACTAAGGCGTGTTCAAGTTGATCATCCACCCTCAAGAATCATCGGCGACATCAATGAGCAAAGGACACGGTCGAGGTCCAGAATTGCTTCTCACTTTGCTCATTCAGCTTTTGTTGCTACCTTGGAGCCGAAAGACATTGGACACGCTCTATCTGATCCTAATTGGGTGAATGCCATGCATGAAGAATTAGAGAATTTTGACAGAAACCAAGTGTGGGAGTAAGTGGAGCGACCATCAAGCTGCAAACCTATTGGGACAAAATGGGTGTGGAAAAACAAAGAGGGAGAAAATGGTGAGGTGGTGAGGAACAAGGCGAGGTTGGTTGCTCAGGGCTATAATCAGAAGGAGGGGATAGACTATGAGGAGACATTTGCTCCTGTAGCTCGTTTAGAGGCAATCAGGATTCTTCTAGCCTTTTCTGTGGCTAAAGGATTCAAGTTGTACCAAATGGATGAGAAGAGTGCCTTCTTGAATGGGTTCCTAGAGGACGAAGTTTATGTGAGGCAGCCACCTGGGTTTGAGAGTGTTGAGTTTCCCCACCGAGTGTACAAAATGGGAAGGCCTTGTATGGGCTGAAACAAGCTCCTAGGTCATGGCATGGTAGGTTCAGGGGGTTCTTGTTCAGCGAGGGGTTTGAGATGGGCAAGGTCGATAAGACTCTTTTTCTCCTCAGGTAGGGTGATGATATCCTAATTGTTCAAGTGTACGTGGATGATATTGTCTCTGGCAACTCGACTCACTCTTTGGTTGTGAGATTTGCAGAGGATATGAGCAAAGAATTTGAAATATCCATGATGGGAGAGTTGAAGTTCTTCCTCGGGCTTCAGATCAAACAGGCGAAAGAGGGAACCTTTGTGCATCAAGTCATGTACACGAAGGACGTCCTCAAGAAGTTCAAGATGGATGACTCGAAGCCCCTATCGACACCGATGAGTACGACTGCAGAACTCGACACGGATGAGGACGGAGAGCCCGTGGATCAGAAGGAGTACCGGAGCATGATTCGCTCCCTCTTGTACTTGACCACGACGAGGCCGGACATCCAGTTTTTTGTGTGTATGTGTGCTCATTTTCAGGCGTCGTCGAGGACTTCACATCTGCAGGCCGTCAAGCGGATCTTTAGGTATCTTTGATACACTCCTGAGCTCGGTATTTGGTACCCGGCGTCCTCTTCCCTTTTGCTTCTTGGTTTTTTGGATGCCAACTTTACGGGGTGTCGAGTCGATAGGAAGTCGATTTCGGGGACGTGCCAGTTTTTGGGATTGTCATTTGTTTCTTGGTCTTCTCGCAAACAATCTAGTGTAGCACAGTCTACCACAAAAGCTGAGTATATTGATGCTGCTAGTTGTTGCTCACAACTGCTTTGGATCACATACACGCTGAGTGACTTTGGTGAGGAGTGTTCCCATGTACCTCTCATGTGTGATAGCACGAGTGCCATTAGTGTTGCCAAAACCACCGTGCTTCACTCCAGAACCAAACATATAGAAGTGAGGTACCACTTTTTGAGAGATGAGAAGGGAAACATAGACCTCATCCATGTACCAACAGAAAAGCAGCTTGCCGATATCCTAACCAAGCCTTTGGACCAAGCTACATTTACTCGTTTGCGAGAAAAGCTTGGAGTCCTTTTTCCTTTTTGAGCTTCGGTTGGGAGGGTTGACGTACATATGCATGTTGCATTTTCATTTTTGTATCATAGACTGCATTTGTATCCTATGCGATAAAGATGTGCTTCTCTCATATGCTTTGCTCACCATGATACGCTAGATATGAGGTTATGACTTTGCTTGTGATGCTCATCAGATGTATAGCTATGTTGTTGGCAGCTTTGGGATATATATGCTTGTGGATGGCTTTCTTTTTGTAAAACTGCTATATGATCCTCTCCTGTGAGTAGAATGCCTCTCATGTTCAAATTGGGTGTTTATGGTTATATCTTGCTTAATTTGTGCTTGGAACCATGTTCGTTTCATTTGGGATCAAAGATCCATTTATCATCATGAATTTTTAGCCTACATGCTACTTTGTGGAGAAGCCTAAGCTTCTTTTCGCTACAAAGGCACTACATTTACCGTGCTTGATTTGTAAGTTATGAAAACGGTATGTGAGATGCCTATGCTTGAAAAATATGCTTCCATGTCTTAAATTCTTTAAATTACTTATCTTGGGTGCTAAACCGTTGCATGATGTTCACCAATGAGAAGTCTCATATCTAGAAGTGGACACATGGCTCGGTGGCTTTGACATGACATGAGATAGCTTGTGGGAGTTTGTGATGACCTTGTGATGAGAATGTGTGACCTTGCATGAGGTTTGTGGGTTATATGTTATTTGTGCTCATTTTGACCATGTGTAGGTCCTATGCTCATGAGAGGGAAAGTTTTGTGAAAATGCTTTATTTTGATCATGGATATCTCACTTGCTTGTATGTCCCTTTCTATCTTGTTTGTGGTGCTTGCGCTCTAATTGTGGCTATCTTGCTTGTCTATGTCTCATTTTTAGCATGTTGTAGTGCTCTTTGTATATTTGAGAAGCACATGCTAGAATTTGTGGACTTGATTCATGCATTACCAACAAGGGGGAGGAAAGTACCCATTCATGTTTCCAGGGGGAGTTTTGCATCAAGGGAAGAAAAATTTAGGAGAAATGCATTTGTTCAAGGGGAGCTTGCATTCATGCATTTGGGGGCTCTTTTTCTCCTGAATTTTAGTTATGCTATTTTGCCGATGGTATCGAGCCCTTTTGTCTCACCTTGAGGAGTCGGTAATTTTGGAGCATTTTATCTTGGTTGTGTCGAGCCGTTACCCTTGCCTTAGGGGATCGAGATTTTTCCCACTCAAGTGATCTTTACTTGACTTTTGTTTGGCTTTTGATCACTTGTTTGAGTTTTTTGTTCATTTCTTTTCTTTTACTATTTTCACTGAATTGGTTACTTGTGTGTGTTGTCAATGCACTCATCAATGGGGGGATTGAGGACTGGAGCGTCCGAGGACCGGTGGATGGTCGCTCCTGGCTGTGATGAGTGATTGACAACGTGGTGTGGACTGACTGTTGATCAAGTATTGCAGGTGCAGGTTGCGGCTTGATTTGCGTTGGTGCAGGTGAAGAGCGAGCGTGAAAGGTCTATGCCTTGCAGGGCCTCCGAGGAGTGGAGAGACATGTAGGCTCGGCTTGAGGGACCCGGTGGCCAGCGGAGTCAAGTGCGGGCCGCATGTTGGCAAGAAAAGCAAGACGAGGTCGTGGACAGGAGCCGGTGCAGGGTAGCGGCTCACGACCGAAGTCTGCACACGGGGTTTGCGGCGGTTCACAACAAAACCGTCGGGTTACTTGGTTGTGCCGCAAAACCAAGACCAGAGGCTCGGCGGGCGGAGATAGGATCCAGGCGCATCGAGAAGCTTCGATGCCGGTGGACACATGGCAGGATCACGGGGCTTGTGTCCGGAGGACGCGGTCTGCAGCGACGGCGTGGCCGTGTGATGAAGAGAAGTGCTACATGACCTATATGACCATTAGGGGTTTGTATCACAACTTAAGTGCTAGGGGTAGTGTTGTCTTTTGCTTGGCCTGGAGGGACTCATATATATTAACTCTAGGGTTTCCAGGCAAACTATCCTTCTGGACTGCTTCTCATTTTCTTGCTCCATAGGTTTAAATTTTTCATTTGTTTGTAAAGAATCTGACCTCCAAGTGAATGGAAGCTTTCATGGTTACGTCGATTTCCCACTTGTAGCTTGTGTGATTTTCGTGTCTTTTTCGAGCTATTTTCGCAGGATTTTCGTGCGCGGCTTGTTCCTTCAATTCTAAGGTGTTTGGGTTCGGATTTGTTGGTGGCGATCATGGATAGTTGCCTCATGCATCTTTGTGCTTGATCATGTTTATGGTAGATTCAGGAAGCTTTCTACTTGTGCCTTCTTGGAGATAAAGCCCAAGTCTTGTGCCCAACTCTACCAAGTCATCTTAAGCATTTGCATGGTCCTTGGTCTTATTCTTGTCACTCATGAGTGTACCAAGCGAACTACCACAAAACTTCTTTATTCACATGCATGTCATCGATACTGTGGCGGACATGTAAATCTTTCTAGTAATGCAGCTCGCAAAGGTTTGACAGTTTTTTCAAGTACTTTAGGTTTGGTGGAGCTCGATCATCATTTTCTTGTTCTTGATTTTGATTTTCTTTTTCGAGTGCACTTTTCTTCCCTTTTTGCTTCCCAACTTTCTTCCCATTGGCAGCAAGGATATCCTTCACCTGTGTGTAGACATGTGCCCCGACAAATTGTCCTGGGGCGTTTCCCATCTCCCTTGTTCTATCAAATTGGCTTCTTATCTGTCGGTACGTGTGGTACTTAGAAAGGAAACGCTGATGCCGGATGTACACTCGCTTCTTTGAGTTGTTATGCCAAATGGTCTCATTGTCATCTAAGCAGTGTATGCAATCTTTTCTGCTTTACATTGTCCAGACATGCAACAACCACTAGTTAGGTCACTAACTATGCACAAGGTCATGCCACGTAGTGTGAATGCTTCCTTCTTGTACCATTTGTCTTAGGTACACATCGATGTTTACCTAGCCTATTGTGGGACCTGAGATGAGAATTGACATCATCATGTATTTTCTCTTGTTGCAAAGTCAAGGTGGAAGATTATAGATTGACAACAACGCTGATCAAATGTTATTGGTTCTACTCATGTGGCCAAATGGGTTCATCCCATTTGTGCTCAGTGCAAACAGAAGGTTTCTTGCCTCTTTCTTAAAATATTCATACTTGTGATCAATGATGTGTCATTTGATCCCATCAGCTAGGTGCCTTATGAAATAATCCTTCTTGCACCCATCATTGTGCTAGCGCATTAGTTTTGCATCCTTGTGGAAAACAGACGCCTCAAGCGTTGCATTATTGGAAAACACCATGCCACCATGTGGAGAGCTCCATCTTTCTTTTTGTCATCACCACCATGAAGTCTTCGTTTGTACCGAGGAAAGCCACCCTCGGGTATTCTTTCAAATCTGCATTATCGTCACGAAACAGCACACAATCATTTTTACAGGCATGTATTTTTTCCACCTCAAGTCCCAAAGGGCAAACATTCTGCTTCGAATCGTATGTAGTCATGGGTATTAGATGCAACATTGCTTTGAAACAGTGATCGGTCATATGACGAGTGGCCTTTAGCTGGAGGAGCTTGACTGATGCGAATAGCTTCGTCCATTTTTCATTGCAGCCTGGATAGAGCAGGGTGTTCATATCTGCCACCAACCTCTTTAGTTTCTCCAATTTTGAACTTTGATACCCAACATACCATAGGGCATCACACGCCATCTACTCCTTTTTGTCAGTAATTTCAACATAATTGTCACTAATATTAACCAGTACATCTTCAAAGAGATCTTGTCATACAGTATGACTGTCCCAATTTCCTTCACATCCTCGAGAGTTAGGAGGTCATTCGTCACCATCCTCACTATTGTTCTAGTTATGTTCAGAGATGTGGTCTTCAGAGCAATGTTGACCCATATTGACCAGCCTGCAGGTCTCAATCATTAAGGCCACCATCTCCATTCTTGTCAGTCATGAAGCCCTGGACGATGAGATGAGTATGCACATCCATAGCTCTTGGAAACCATAAGACATTCTTACAATGAACACATGGCCAACAAACAACAGACTTCCTCTTATTAGACTTGCTGGCCTCAACTGCAATGACGAATGACTTTAGTGTTGCTAAATACTCTTTACATGTCCGGTTCTTGAGATACATCCAGCTTTGATCTTACTCCGTCGTCTACACAATATAATCATGCATAATCAACATCCTAGCTATATCAGAATGCTCCGTCATCTAGTCATGATCACATAAAAGGGGAAAATTAATTACCTTGGCAAGAAGCAAGGCCTTCTTGCAGAGCATGCCGGGGCACAGGGAGCTCGCACGCTGGGCCCGTGGCTGTGGACACGAGAGCTACTAGAAGAAGTGCATGGCCACCAAACATTGAGAGACATCGAGCAGTGATGGGCGCCGCCGGCCCCTTTGCGCTGTCGCACACGTAGACGACTGGCCTACTGTAGCGCTGTTAGCTAGCGGTGGCAAACGACGGTGTGCCAGGCCGGCGGTGCAGACCCAAGTGGTGTGTGGTGCTATAGAGTGAGTGTAGTTGTCGGAGCGCTAAGGGTTAACAAACAGAGTTGTCGGAACGTGAAGACAATGACGCGTGATAACAAAACACGTCTCTGATGTGCGAAAATAAAAGAGACACTTGCTCTTATCAAGCATCTTCAATTGGGTCTTCATCAAAGGAGATAAGTCTTAACAAACACACATCTCCAATGAGGCACCAGAAAGGAGACGCGTGTCTAGAACAAGTATCTCTGATTGGGTCGTCCTTGATAGGTAAACACAAGTTTCTTTTGAAGAAACGCAAAGGAGACACGACCTAAAAAACACGCGTCTCTTGTGAGAGGCGAACTAAAAGGAGACGCGTGTATACAAAACGCATCGCCATTTTGCGTGTATAGGAGACTTGTGTTTACCCATGTGGTGTACTAGGAGATGGGGATGTAAACACACGCATCCAAGAACTCATTGGAGATGCGCCCTAAAAACCACATCTCTTGGGATGGTGTCTTCTTTGTTGGTTTCTTACTTAGTGCATCTAACTCGGCCTAACGCTAATAGTGTAGTCTATGAGCAACGAAGGAGAAGGACAATGCGCATGATGAGATCATATGCCTGAAAATCCTCACAAAAATGAAATGATATTTTACAGACGGCCACCAGCCACTAGTGCCTAGCTACTCACGCATTCAGCTGAAACATAACCGTCCACGGCACTACTGTAGTAGACTGCAGAGACAACCCTTCGGCCTCCACTCCCATGGGAAAGTGCTCCTGCGGGCACAAAAGCTTTGCAATGCGCAGTTCCAAAGGAACAGGCACTGCATCATGCCGCCATGGAATGATGGGCAGAAAGCAAGAGGCACCGACCTATGATGACTCATTGCCTAATGCCTGTACAAGGAACTGCCCCATACGTGGGGAAGGAGACGAAGCTGCAGGCCATGCCTCAAGGGCAAAGCTGACTAAGCTATTTGATCGGCAACACACACTGCTATCGCTTTCCACAGTGATAGTGGGATACTGGGATGCACTACCAACCTACCGTCCCCACCTCGTCAGGTTCACCAGCACCAACACTAATTCTGCCTGCGGCACCAAATGGGGGAGAGGTCGGGAGGATATTCCATGTCACCGGCCACACACACTCCACCCCGCTCAGCTGGGCTACCACATGGATCGTGTTGTCGGCGATCGACACCAGTGAGGCCAGGCTGAACATCGACAGCGATCGATAGGCCGTAGCAGATTCCCCCGGTTTGATGTTGTCCCCCTTTAGTGGCTACCTTGGAGCTGCCCTTTCCCCTTCCTCCACTGAGCCCCTTGCCTCACTATTGCGTGCACTTGATGTGTAACCGGCAACAAGAAAGGTTTCGATGGTTGCCAATATCTTGTCTAGGTTGACAGGCCCTCAAAGTTGGGGGGGCGGGGGGGGGGGGGGGGGGGGTTATAGGGTCAGAATTCGGCAGGCATCGGCCATCCATGATGCGCTGATGGGTAAGTTGGTGATCAGATTATTACTTCTGACCTGGATTTACAAAACAACTGAACATTGTTGTGATATAACTGATTCCATCCATGCTTTTGGTTTACCTGTGAACAGAATGCGTTGAAGTGATGAGGCTAGCTAGTAGGAATCGTACGAAATTCTTGTCCTGGGAAAACAATTGAACATTGTTGTGATATAACTGATTCTATCCATGCTTTTGGTTTACCTGTGAACAGATTGCGTTGAAGTGATGAGGCTAGCTAGTAGGAATGGTACGAAATTTCTTGTCCTGGGAACTAAAGCAGATTCCCCTGATGAATTCTGCTTTGCTGCCAGATGGTGTACCTGATGAAAGCCTAAATTAGCAGTGTTGGTTCATATATATATGAAACTAATAACCCATCAAGTTCTTCAATCTCTGCTATATTCAAACGTCTTATCCGTCTGTTAATGTCATTACATCTAATCAACTCCTTCCGATCCAGCCACATCATCAGTGCTAGTTTTTCAGAATAGTGCATCATATATATCACCAAATGTCATCTGCGACATGATTTATTCCCCGTTCTTTCCTGAAGGCAATCTCTTATGTGTATCGCAAGTTTGTCCCTGTCTTTTTGGACACTCGGAGAAAGTTGTGCAGGACGGGTAAGCGGTAGTGGAAACTGGCTTGGGCAGTGCCCATCAATGATATACTCCATGACTGGGCTTACAACCTGTACCCAAGCCTGTGCTGTCGATCAATCACAGGAATCTGGAATTTTTGGACGTCCATGTTTCCTTACCTCTCCTTGTATCTGGGCATTTGTCATGTTCTGGAAAATGAGTACAAGATGGACTGCAAACACTTTGGGCATGCATGTCAGGTTATTAAGCCAACGTGTGAGCTACTGTGGGCATATCTGATCTGGTCTCTAGATACTCAGGTACATCGTAAGTTGATCAGAATTAATTTCGTGGGAGTATTGTAGGATATCAAACACTACTTTAAAAAAGATTTGTCGGTTCATTCAGTTTTTTCTGGGGGCGAGTCAGATGATTTCTTGGAGCGGGTAATAGTTTGATCTGCCCTTAGAAATAGTCTCATAAAAATAAATTCGTAACTTTTTGCACATAATCTCGAATAATTTAAAAACATATTAAAATTGTATAGCCTGACGGTATTTAAATTTTGGGGCTATTGAGTTCTTGCCCTTACTTTGAACTCCAATTGTAATTTTACTCTCACTTTCTTCAACATTGCATATTTACCTCTTTTTGAAATTGAAGTTTCGGTTTACCCCTACTTCTAACTCTGTTAGTGGCTGCCTCATTAAACAGGTAAAAAAAATAAATGAATCCTTCCTAGGCAGAGTTTGGTAGGAGGGCGAAAAAACCGTGCCCAGAGAATCTTGCCTACATGGAGTCCTAAATAAAGTTTATTTGCAAAACATTTTCACGTATGAGTGTAATTTTGCATGACGAATCTAATGAGCATAATTAATCCATGATTTAACCATCCTCTAATTGTGCAGTCAAATACCTTATTAGATTTGTCCTGTGATTTTCCGTAGGGTTGTGAAGGTAGTTTTGAAAACTGATGTTGTTTAATACCCTTAATTAATGGTTAAAGGGAGGGGAAAATTTTTTCCCTCCCCAACCAAACACGGGCTATGGTGACATGCCGATGCCCCTTATCCATTTCATCCAATGCTATCCCTTTCTCCTCTCTTCTGCTGCCATCCCAATCTCATCTCCGCGAACCCTACTGTGCGGCCGCAGCGGCCGCGGACTGGCGAGCGACATAAGCGGTGGACCCGGCACACGGCCCCGCGTAGAGTTAGGCGCGACGCTTGCAGGTGCTGAGCCACCTGCGCGTGTGGGCGTGGCCCTGCCGTCGGCCTACGCCACAGGGCTCACGGAGCTCTTTAGGGGCCGACCGCTGCTAGGCTTCCCCATGGGTGGAGCTGCAGGAGTCCGACTGCTGCCACTGGGCCATCACCATTGGGATCTGTCGTGGGCAGAGAGCTCGTTGGGGTACGGTCGACACTCGCCGGTCCGCTGCCTCTGGGCGGAGGTTGCGGCCTCGTGAGGGGCGATCGTCGTTGGCCCCGTAGCTGTCAGTCACCATGTCACCACCGCTTGCCCCTCGGGCGTAGTTCGCCGGGAACAGGCTTGCCAGCTTAGTTGAGAGGAAGTGCTAGGGAGAGGTTGAAGATAACCCTTATATGTGGGTCCCACATGTAAGTGGTGGAGAGAGTGGAGAACTGTATCTAAATACATGTGGACAATAAAAGCAGAGGCATATTGGTAAGGGCAAATTGGTCTTGTTTCAACATCTTTAACACCGTTGCATGTTGTTCACGGAGTAGGGGTAAACTGAAGTTTCATTTTCATAAAGTGGGGGTAAAATTGCAATGTCAAAAAAATGAGGGTAAAATCACAATTGGCATTCAAAGGAGGGGCAAGAATGCAATAGCCCCTTAATTTTTTGTAATTGAAAAGTCTCATTTGAGATTGTTTAATATTTCAAAATTCTCTAATTTTGAAATCTGAATTTTTAAAATTTCAAATAACTTTGGCTGTAGAAAAGCTATACATAAAACTTGTAGGGTTTGACAAGACCAAAAAAATTGATGGTGACAACTTTTGAATTTGAGATTGTTTAATACTTCAGATGTCATTATATTTACAAGACCTAAAAGGGGTGCAATTTTTGCCCCTACATTGAGCCACGTCTTCAACAAAACGAGAGCCGTCGGATCGCGCGTGGATGGCTCATGTAACATACCAGAAATTTGACTGTTTTCCCATGTGTGAAATTTTCGCAAAAATTCATAACTTTTTGCTTGAACTCGTGTGCTACCAAATTTGATACCAGTTTGCTAGCCTCTTATATCATATTCTGAATAAAATAAAACCATATACAATTAATTCAAATTATGGTAAAATATGTGATTTGGATTTTAGTGAGTGTGTTTGAATTTGAAAGTAATCAAATTCAATCTATGGGTTAAATCCTAATTCAATTTCAAAACCTAGTTAACTAACATGGGCCAGCTAACTAATCCCGAAGTCTACCAGTGCCCCCTCTTCTCTCAGCCCATGCACATTGTAGCACACCCCTTGGTTTACAACCAGCCCACCAAGGCGGCCCATCCAGCCCAGCGTACCGTTGTATCCCTTGCACCTCACCGACAGGTGGGACCGTGGTCGCGCACTGCTCTTCTTCCACATCCCCACCGCGCTTCGCCTCTTCACTGCGCCGCACCGCACGACCTCGCGCCTGAGCACCAGACCGCACCACCCTGACCCACTGGCGCGCACGCCGAAAGGGTGGCCCGCACGTCGAGGTGGGCCACGCGCTTTCCACCCCCACGAAACTACGGATTTGCCCCTGGCATATTCCGCCTGCCAACCTCACCTGTGTCCCGCGCCATGCGCCTTCACCGCCAAGGAATGGAAGGGGAACAAAACCCTGGCCCACGCTGCGCCCGGTCTCCTTGACCCCTTGCCCACTCAAAACCCCAGCGTCCTTCTCCAATTTGGCCTCATCGCCAGTTGGGGATCTTTTGCCTTTTGGCCACTCTACCGTCGCTGAGGGGTAAGAAGGTGGAAAGGGAGGAGAAAAAAGGGAGACGGGAATCCGGCACGCATTTCACCACCGCGTCGTCTTGTCGGTGTTGAAGACCCCGGAGCCGGAGCTGGACGTGCAGCAGAGAATGCCGTCCGCGAGCGGATGGAAGCCGGAGCAGAGGAACTTGACACGCCGCTGCCGAACTTCGTCTCCGTCGTGCACATCTACACCAGTGCGGCCATCACTGCTTACGCCTACACCTCCGCCCCTCGGTGAGCCTGCCGCTCACCCTTCTTCTCCAAACAAGGGAGCGCGCCCCAGCGCCGCGCCGCCGGCCTTCGCGTTGTGCATCTCCGCTAGGACGCCGACGCGTCGTACCCAAGCACGCGTCGTCCCTCGCCGCTCTAACCGTCCTGATCTATTAGCTCCGCCTCGCTGTGTTAATCATGCTGTTGCTCCTGGCCCGGGCGTCGCGCCGCGCAGGGTGCCTCGTGCCACCGCCGCGGATCACCCCAGACCCGCGCCGGGCAACGCCACTCTGCGTTCGCTGCACAACGCCGTCACGTTCCGCGCTTACCCTTGAAACGTTTGCCTGTGACCATGGCTGTCATTCCTTTTGGTTTCGTCGCACACCGCTCTCGCTGTACGCTACCGCGCCACGCACCGCGGCCCTGGCTTCCCAGGCATGCGTGCGCTGGTTACCAGCGTCGTGGCCGGGAGAGTGACGCACCCGTGCCCGGGGCTGAGCACACCCGCGCGCTTGGCAACGATGGAGCGCCACACCCGTTGGCATCTTTTCCTGAACGCTCGCCTGTCGGGGTCGCCACACGCCGCGCCCGCTTCCGCGTGCCGCGCCGCGCGGCCTCCTCGCCGCTCCGACGCGCGCGCACCCCGGGCCGCACCGCGTAGCGCGGCACGCCTCGCGCCGCGCCGCTCCGCGTTCCACTGACGCCGCTCTCTGTGCTATGCTCGGCCTTCGCGATGTGACATACTCTCTGCAGGTGCACGCGTGACGGTCGTAACCGAATCACATCGCCGGCAAGCTCCTTGTCGATTCGCCGTCTTCTTTTGGGCCTTTCGTCGAACACCTTGTCAGCGACCCCTCTCTCTCTTGCGCCTAGGCGATGCCACACCCCGGGCCACATGCCTGCCGGATCGCATGAGACACAAAGGATCCCTCGGATCAATCGATTCCTCTGCGGAGTTCAGGGAGTAAAACCAGACTTCTGCAAATGAACTGTGTTAGACTTTGGCCCATGAAGGTCCGTAGAACCCAAAAGCCTAACCAGGCCGGACCAAAGGTTACCTTAGGGTGGATTCCTGAACCTGTTGAATTTCGGGCAAAATTGGACCAGCCCATTGGGCCACTAACACTTTGGGCCCAACTTCGGCCCACTGAACCTACTGACCGCTGACATCATGGTGACGTCAACAATATTTTAGTAAAATCCTTTTCTGATTTAATAAAGGCTATAATAAATGTTTTATAAATGCTTTTACGTTTGGAAAAGCGTAACTAATTATCCGGAGCTCTGAAAATTATGAAACCACCTGCATTGGTTTTATAATTCCGAGACGCTCACCGCTATCCTGGCCTTCTCTACTCTTGCCCTTGAATCGAGCCTTGTTGCCCTGCGTTCTCGGTGTAGAATTCGTGGTCGCTGCCCGCCACTGTGCCAATGTGGGTCTAGGACGCCAGAGCCCCGCAACTAACCATTGGCGTGCTGCGGACAGGAATCCTACCCCATTATCTCATTGCCTACCTTTTCCACACCTTTTCCTTCTCTCTTTGCTGCTTCGCGCATATCCGCTCTCGCTCCACTTGGCTTCGTGTAGTGAAGCGTGTACCGTGCCATGTGCTTGAAACCAGGAAGCCGCATGTGATGGACGGCCGTGCTGTGAGCAGAGGCCTCTGCTTAACGCTCGGCAACCCCGGGCCGCAACCTAGCTGCCTAGCCATGGTCGTTGCCGCATCACTAGTACATGCCGCGTGGCACCCTTCAGCATGCCCTATCACATCACCCCTAATATCGGTCACAAGTTGATCCTTTTATCTCTTTTTAGGTGTCGCGATAATGCCTTTTCTAAATATCTTTGCCTCACTCTGCTATCGTCATCCGTTGCGCTAACGCTTTAATCCTCTGTGAGCTAAAACCTAGCAAGTGCTTGATCTCATCCTCCCCGCTTTCCCCTGGCAAGCTTCTTCACCCAAGATCTTAGCCGTGAGACCCGTAAACTATCTTTGAACTAACTCTTGACCCTACCATGTTTACTAGTATATAAAACCAGTTGCTTACTTTTGTTTTGAAACCAATTGCTTTATTTTCACTATCTAAAACAGTGCTGCTTGTATTTAATATGGAGTTTAATTGGATCTTCTAAATTGGTTCTTATTGATGTTTTTTGCATTAGATGAATGCTCATTATTTATTTCCGCGTCGCATCTCGTGTAGGCTTGTGTTCTTGTTGAAGACCCGAGCTGCGACAACTAAGGAGACGCGTCTACCCCGACTTTGCCCGAGGAGCCATTTCGTTACTGGTGAACGCCTGCCTCGGAAAGATGCGATCTGGCCTCTTACCCGAGCGGCGTGTCGGACGAGATGGAGATGGGGAGTGCTCGCTCTCGGCCCTTAAGGACCGATCGTCAATCTAACCATGCTTCTTTGGACTCTTACCATACAAACCGCCCACCTTGTTATGGGCGGGGGTGCGGGGTGAGACTCGTAGTGGATAGCACCCTGCCTGTAGGCGGATCGGTGTGATCATGGTGGGAGACGGTGTTCCTCCTTAGAAGACTTCACCCCGGTGAGGCCGGGGAAGGGTTCCACAGCTTCGAGGGACCCCTCGCTGGCAGTACGAGCTCTACAGCAGGGGCTGCGCCAGACTCGGAGACGCGGGAGGGTCCTATCCACTTACTTGGACTCCAGCCATATGGTAGGGTTTCGGGTGGTTCTCTACCATCCGGGCTCTATTCGGGCGGGTACAGTTGTACAACCTCTGCAGAGTGTTAAAACCTATAGCTATAGTCCGTGTCCACAGGTTATGGACAGTCTTGAGATCTGTTATTCCGGCTAGACTCTTTTCTTGTGCTTCTTCTCTCCCCCGAGTGAGTGAGCACGGCCTGAGGCCGTTGAGATGTGGGGATAGGAGCAGGTGGGCCCCACATTGTAGACGAGAGTTGGGATCTAGATCACGGGTGTGATTCAGTGTTTTGGTGTGTACTTCCCTTGTTGAGGGGTGTGGACCCCAGAGGTGTGGTCCTCCCAGAGGTGTGGACCTCCCGGAGGTGTGGACCTCGTTTCTTATTCTGCATACCTTGATGGTTGCTTTCGCGCTGCTGCATGCAATAACTTTCTACAGCCAAATATAGGTTTTTTCCATGCATATTAGATTCAACCACCGATTTTGCTCTTTGTTGGGAAGCTGACATGACCTACCCGCTTATCAGGTAGATGCTGGCGTTTCCGACATGGTAACTGTCTACGACTACAACTTCAATGACAAAGGTGTGAAGACTAGAGCTGGTCCTATCCTCGAGTTTGCCTGTGGAGTTGGAGACGGCTTCAATAGATCCGCTGCATAGGTGTTTTACCTTTCTTGATTCAATCCTGTCGGACTTGTACCAGGCCTGTGCTGAAGAGTTGTACTCTGATGTTGTAATAATATTATGTAATTCTTATTTTATTCCAGTGTTGTATGGATTTGTACCACCTGAGATAGGGATTGCACGTGATAGCCTCTGCCTGGGACTATCACAGAGGTGCAGAGAGTCGGGTTTCCGTTCGTGAAAATTCGGTTCGTTTCAGCTCCAATCATCCACAGACCACAAATATTGTTCATGCGGGACCCACAATATGTTTAGGTGGGACCCACGTGGATTCATGAGATATTCGCGTGGGACCGACATCAGGTGGGACCCACACATTTTGGTTTGTGGGGCCCACAATTCTATTGAGTGGGATTTCCTTCTTTAATAAACCTAAACCACAAGGGATTTTTGCCCCCCATTGCGCCACATCTACAACAAAATCTCGAACGTCGGATCGCCCTTGGTCCTGGATGGTTCATATCCATCCAGGAGGCTCGGGGCTTAGCAGTTTTACAAAAAAAATCTCGCACTTTTTCGAAATTAATATGTAGTCCAACTCACACTCATGAAAATTTAGGGAAACCCCCTTGAACTTTACATAATTAGCTTTCCAAAGGCACCTCTTAGGTTTTTTTATGAAAATCACCTTGAGCTTTGAAGGAATGCCAAGAGGACTATTGATTTTATAAAATCCCTCTCAAACTTTATGGATATTGATATGTAGTCCAACTCACACACATATAGTTCTATGAAAACCCGCTCAAACTTTGCTGAGATATAATTTTATTTCCGCCACCTATCATGCCATTTTATGAAAACCCACTCGAGCTTTGAAGAAATGCTAGGAGGGTGCCAATATTACAACACCCACAACTTTATCAAAAAATAAATTATTGCCCAATCATTACTCCGATAATTTAATGAAACCCTCTCCAACTTTACATAACTACATTTATTTAAGCCACCTCTCAGGAAATTTTACGAGATCTCCCTCGATCGAGGCACCTCTCAAGTAATTTTATGATGATTAACTCGCGATCCATGCATCTTCCACAAACCTGAGCTGTACATAAGTTGACACATGGTCCAAAAATTTTACAAAAAGGACCTAAACTTTATGTAAATCTTCCCACAGTCCTACAATTGCGAAAAGTCCCCCAAGCTTGTCAAAATCAATCCACGATCCCTCCATTTTAACTAAGAGATTTAATAAATTAATTCACAGTCTACAATTCTGCAAAAATATCCCTAGCCATTCTACAATCACTAGCCTATAGTTCATGGCGTGGAAATCTAGACTTTTTAAAATTTAAAATGATTTTATGTATTGAAAAGTTATATATCAAAGTTGAAGATGCTCGACAAGATCTATTTGTATGAGTATATAAGTATATCTAAACATAAAAGAGTAAGCCTGAGTATATGTGAATCTATATATAAGTATATGTGAAATATGAGTATATGGATATTTTTATGTGTATGATTATATATTTTAATGCATAACTATATGTAAATGTTTGTGTATACGTGAATGTATAATTATATGTGTGAGTAAATAAGTTGTAGACGAAATTGTAACTACAAATATGATTTCAGTTGAAGATCAACTGTATATCTATATGTTGAAGAGGTTTAAAACTTTATTTACAATTTTTATTTACAATTTTTCATTGTAATTATTAAAACAATCAAATTTTGCAAGGTCGATCTATGCCTTCAAAATGGAAGCTTGATAGGTCTTGACCCTCTCTCACAAAGCCACCATTTACTCGCTACCCCCCTAGTGTTAGAGGCGAGAAGCACTACCCCTCAACAATGGTGGTAGTGGTTTATAAGAGCCCAAGGCTCACGAAGGTCGGCAAGGCCCACCATCCCAACCCTTGTCGTGTAGGCAACCACATGATGCCCTTGGCCTCAGCCCTCGCTCCAACAGTGGAGGTCTGGCTCCACAGCCCTGGCCCTGATGGCATATGTGTGTGGCCCCTAGCCCCATCGGCGGAGGCTCCCTGAGCCATGCGCCCCCCTCACGCTAGACCTCGGTGGAGGACGGGCACCAGATGTAGAGCTCTTTGTCGCCCCATCGGCTCCGAGGCGGCCTCAACATAGGCATGGCGGTGCATGGGGCTTAGAGGCTAGAGTGACCCCTGAGCCTTAGCCCCATGGTGGAGGCATCCAGCTCTATGGAGCCACCTCGATCATTACCTTGACCTTGAGAGCGGACATGCATAGTGGCGCGAGGCTGGAGCGGCCCCAACCCAACGCGCATTGAGTTTTTTGTTTGCCTTTTTAGTTTTAAATAGATTACTAGGTGCAGAGTGAAGGGTGCACGTGACCCGCACCTACAAATGTTATTTCCAGGGGCACTAAACCCCCTCACCTAGACATACACTACAGGAGCCACATGCTTCCCTGAGTGCCAAATGTATTTGGAGAAGGCCCCAAAACACTCGGGGAAGCCTTCCCCGAGTGCAACACTCGAGTAAGAGCTTCCGAGGAAGCCTCTCACGACGAAGCGACCTTCCCTGAATGCCAAAAATCGCACACTCGGGGAAGCCTTCCCCGAGTGTCGTGCTTGCACTCGGGGAAGATTAAACGTCATTGGCACCATCTACTTTTTTTAAAAAAAAACTCTTCCCCGAGTGCAACACTCGGGGGAGAAATTTGTTTTTTTAAAACCCTCATCCCTGAGTGAAACAGTCGGGGAAGAAATTCAATTTTTTTTAAAAAAAAACCTTTTCCCCTAGTGCAACACTCGGGGAAGAAACTTGATTTTTTATTAAAAAGAGACCTCTTCCCCTAGTGCTTATCCTAGGCACTCGGGGAAGAAATTCTTCTGTATTTAGAAAAAACTCTCTTCCCCGAGTGTCGCTGCCGAGGCACTTGGGGAAGAAATTAAAAAACAATAAAAGAAATTGCAAATAGTATTTCTGGTACATACACAGTAAGATCAAATATACACTTTACACATGAATACATCTCTATGCTCATATATACATACAACACATCCAAGGGCCAATATAAGATACTAGTCCTGATCTAAATGATTAGAATGGTTGAACCCTATGCTAACAATCTAGGTTCACCCATTGCTCATAACACATGTTTGACACTTGATTCATAGCAGACTTAACACAAGTCCTGTAAATATGCTACAATGAATACTACAGAGATCCAATTAGAACCATAGATGGCTTCTAATGTAGAGATTTGTCATAAATTATGAGCCGAAAGACAATATCATTAAGTCAAACCACAATACCTATAGAAGTTCAGCATCTTTTCAAGTTTCTTGTATTGAAGGAAAAAGAGATCAAATTCTGATCCACAAGGATACCATGTGCATCCTTCATTGGGGCGAACTGTATCATATCCCTTGATGCAACCCTTCTAGTAGAGCTTTCCAGTTTCTCTCCTTTATTTGGATCTAGAAACTGCACATCACAAATTTTGATATTAAAATGTGGATGGGCTGCGTTGTTTGAGAAAAAGAAAAGTGGATGGGTTGAGCGGGCAGGCACGGCAGGAAGATAGAAATTTGACCAATCTTGTCAATATCACAATTGATATAAAGTATCAGGGTGCTGTATTTAATGATTATATTTATATTAAGGCAGTCACATCTAGAAAACCAGAACTCAAAAAAAATATTAAGTTCTATTATCCGAGCTCCTATAGTCATATACACGACCATGTCTGCCACATACCTTGAAATCTACACCTCCTTACTGTGACATTCATGTGCATTGCTTGCAGGAACAGAGAAATTTTCACCATTTTGGCTATGGTACATGTTTTCAAATTCTGCGACTGATTTGACTATCTTGCTGTCGAATTACAAAGGGTATCTAATCAGAAAACAAATTAGAATTCAAGTATTAATGGCCCAGGCTCTAAGGCACCATGGAACATACTTATGAACAGAACAAAATGTTAAAGGAAAAGGAGCAGTGGAACGAGCTAAACAGGGGACAATTACCCGACTAGGTCATGTTCACATCATACTTGCACACAGGATTACAGGAACCATCATTTCCGAAACAAAATATGCAGTCTCAACACAACAATAGCCCACCACCCCTAACTTCATGAGGCACAAACTAGCTGGACAGTAGCAGCCAAGAAAAATGAAGGGGGATCATCCCAGCAAAGAGTAATCTTAATAAACAAAGATAGCTATATGATTATGAACTGAGCTGGTGAACCATCGCATAATTAGATATGTATATCATTATTCTCAGATCCTAAAGACAGCAAGAGGCAATGCTCTATCCAACATCTTAGAATCACAGCAGCTCAGAAGTTGATACACATATCCAACAGCATCGTGGACTAATGAAACCATAAATTATGAAGCATTTGAACAGCTTATTTAACCAGATTAATAAACTATTTTTTCAAGCTGCTAACAGATTATCATAGGCTTGAAGCGCACATAGCCGATCACATTTCATAAACTTCCCTGGTAATAATGCAGCTGGATAGCAAGAAAAGGAGTACTCACCTTCACCACTTATCTGGCCAAGAACCTAGAGGAGACCGCGTTGGGGACATGCACGGCCTTGGCCTCGAGCATGACACGCATCACATTGCGGTAGTGTGTGGCAGTGTTGTCGGGGAGCCCGCACTCCTCGGCGCGCATGGCCTTGTCGATCAACTCCTTGGTGAGCTCGAAGTAGCACGAGCTTCAGTGCCGTCCCCCACCACCGCAGCCGACGATGGCGCTGCTCCTGCCGTGTTTATGGGCGCTGCTGCCCCGCACCCGCTCTGCCGGTCGCCTCGCTCTGCGCCGCGCCTCCACACGGATCTGAAGGGAGGGAGGAGGGGAGGGTTGGGGCGGCGTCGGGTGAGGGTGGGGTGGGTGGTGAGGATGCGGCTGTGGCTGGGGAGGCTGTTTTTAGGGTTTCATGAGGCCGGCGGGATGTTGGACCAGTTCGAAGTTGGGCCGGCTTGAGCCCTTTAGATAGGTTTTTGTTTTTTGGAATTTCTTCCCATAGAGCCAAGTGTCAGACACTTGGGGAAGAGGCTGGCTTCCCTGTGTACTAAAGGAAGGCACTTGAGAAATTATTTTTTTAAGTTTTTTTGCCTCATTTTTTTGTGAGGCAATCCCACATTATTTGAAACTCCTTGCTCAAATTTGGGGTAAGTTTGAATTATTTTGGTATGTTTCGTTAGTTTTCTTCGTTTCGTTGAATTTTTTTGCATACTTCAAATTTGAACTGCAGGTGCATGAGATAATATAATTTGGTGATTCAATAAATGATATTCATAATATTTGGTGTATATTGAGGCCTTATCCAGGAACTCGAAATGTCGAGTATCTTGTTGTCATAACATGATGAACAACTTGCAGGGTAAGTGTTTCTAAAATATATATA
The DNA here is from genome assembly GCA_947561735.1 of Cenchrus americanus. Taxonomy (NCBI): domain Eukaryota; kingdom Viridiplantae; phylum Streptophyta; class Magnoliopsida; order Poales; family Poaceae; genus Cenchrus; species Cenchrus americanus. Next base: position 165,359,508 of record OX387245.1, read on the forward strand.
ATCCGAACGAAGTCCGAAAATCACGAAACTTATCAGGGGTGTTGTGTTCTCACATGTATAGGTTCTGTGCAAGAATTGAGAAGATTTCGAGCAAGTTGGGATGTCAGATGCCTAAAACCAGACATCTCCGTGTCTGTTATCACATTGATAACATGTGGATACGTCTAGGTTTTAGGCATCCGACATCGCAACTTGCTCGAAATCTTCTCAATTTTGTTACACAACCTCTACATGACATAACATGACACTCAAACAAGATTCTTGATTTTGGAATCGTTCGGATTTTATATAATTTACAAATACTTTCCCCCAAGTTGTTCGTCATCTTATGGTAACAAGATGCTCGAAATTTCATGTGAGTTACTATATACGGCCTCAGAATACACCAAATATAATGAACATCATTTTTGTGAATTAAGAAATTTCATTACTTCATGCACCTGTGGTTCAAATTTGAAGTATGTAAAAAATTCAACGAAAATAAAAAACAAATGAAATATACCAAAATAATTTAAAATTACCCCAATTTTGACCAAGCAGTTTCAAATAATGTGTGATGGCCTCACAAAAAATCGGGGCAAAAAACTAAAAAAAGTTATTCCACGAATGCCTTCCCAAAGCACTCGGGGAAGAGGCTTGCTTCCCTGAGTGCTAGGATGAGGCACTCAGAGAAGAGGCTTTCTTCCCCGGAGTGCTAGGGGAAGGCACTCAGGGAAGAGTGTTTAAAATAGCTCCGTTAAGTACCACTTTTCATCGTGCAATGGACTCTACGGCACTCGGGGAAGCCTCTTTTCCCTAAGTGCAACACTCAGAAAAGATTTTCTTCCTCGAGTGCCTGATTTTGTCACTTGAGGAAGCAACCAAAACTCAGGGAATTTTGCTTCTCCTGTAGTGATAGCATTTTTAGAGGCGGCCCAGGACTTTACTAGCTTTCTTTTTGAAGTTCAAAACGTACAAAGAAAATAACTATTTTCCTTATTTTTGACATGTATAGTTGAGTATAACCTTTCATAATATGTATTAACAACAAAAGTTTGTACTCATTGAATACTACGGAATACCCCATGGGCCCGCCATGGCGGGTCGAGCCAACTGGAAATGGTTTGTTGGGAGCATTTTAGAGCATCTTGAAGAGTTCCTTAAATCCTTTCCTAATTCTCGATTTTAGGAAGATGAAAAAACATCTCTCCAACAACTCCTAATCCACACTTCTAATTTTTTAGGACTCGGCAAAAATAGCCTCTTCGGCATAACGTTACGCGATGTTGGTCGACGCGTATCCTCTACTAAAACAAGGTTGAAGGGCTTAGAAACAATAAACAGTAAAAAAATGGTTCCTGATGCAAATGTACAAAAGAGAAAGAATACATTAAAGTGGTTAGGATAATTTAAGAATAGTATTGGATTCCTCATGCAAAATTGACTTCTACATTTTAGGAGTAGTGTTGACACCCAAAATTGGCAAGATTACGCAGCCTAGTCTATCCGGTGGTCTCACCCGGTCAGACCACCTTAGTCAAAGTTCACAAAAGGCAATTTGGACTTCACCAATGGATAGGACTCATCGAGTAGATCAAGATTCATATATAGAACATCCAAATCATAGTACGAATGAGGGGGATATGGCTTCCGGAAGGTCTGCATGTCGGGCACACGGTTAGCCCGCGTGCCTAGGCCGCTTAGACCGCCCTACCCTGCCAAATACGAGTTAGGAGTTCTATTTTGACATGCTTTTGTAAGATTTTCGACTCCTAATGGGGCAAGACCTCCGCTCCCTGTAAATATAAAGGGTCACAACCGATTGAAGGAAGATCATACACAATTGAATCTATCAAACTTATGTTTTATCGTATTTACATTTTCGTTCCGCTTTACCCTACTTCTCCAACCTCATGTGTTGTTCCTCTACTACCTGCACGGCATGAGAGGACGTCTTAGCTGGCCTACTGAGCCTAGGACAACCCATGGTGTGCCTGCTCCCGACGGGGTCCCTACCGGGCGGGCCTTCTTTGGTTTCTTGCCAGTGAACCCGGCGACCCCAGTCTGATCGCCCCTCCAACGCGGTTTGACCGCCCTACGCGAAGGTGCGGCAAAGAGTTCCTCCGTGTGCTTGTTGGCTCCGGAAAGGCGTCAACAAATTGGCGACTCCGCTGGGGAACAAAGATCAAGCTACCATGGCGGATCTATCAGACCTTAGCGTCAAGTTATGCGAGGATTACACGAGAGAGCATTGCTTGGCGAATAAAAGATTGCTCCTATCCTGTTTTCGCAAGACGGAGCAAGGTGTCATCTGGATTAAGGAGTGGCAGCCACCGTCCACCATCGACACGTTGAAAGAGATGCAATCCTTAGAAAACTTATCTGATGAACTGTCCGAATTTGTGAATTATTATATTAAATCTTTGAGTGATAAAGAGGATAGTTTAGAGTCAATTCTTGTTAATACAGAGTCAGTTGTTGAAAAGTTGACTAATGATATTATCAGTCCTTGCAAAACCTTGCCAAATTGTGATGTTGTTGGTCAAGAAACAAGTCAGCCATCTATAGCAGACTGGACATAGGGTTTTACTCTTCGGAGACCTGAACCAGTCTAAACCCCTCATGTCCATTGCCATTCTCGCCGAGTTCCGAGTTCCATATGTGAACTACCACCTACACTCTTAGGTCCCGATCGCCCCATCAATCAACCTACAACCAGTCGGGTAGCCCCCTTGCGGATCTACTAGGTCTCACCCCCTGACAGTTGGCGGGATAGGCAGGGGTGATCGGGAACTCACTGTGTAGCATGGTGGCCTAACCCAGCGTCATCCTCGGCGACGGCACGATGAACTTCCTTGCCGACGACCTTCTCACCTGCGCCCTTGAAGGACCGATATGGCGAACCAGAGAGGGGGGGAGTGAATGGGAGCCTATAAACATTCTTCTCGAAGAAGATGGAAACTCCAACAAGATGAACACGGCTTCCAACACACGTCTCCGCTCACTACCCAAGTTGGTCAAGCCCACATAGCCACTGGAGTGCCACTGGACCTAGGAACCAACACACAATCTTCCGACCCGAGAACGCAGCGGAAAACCAATCTTTGAGTCTACAGACCAACACCGGTCAGACCGGTGAGCACCACCGGTCAGACCGGTCCCTGCTGGTGAGAGTTGGCAACTTCCACTACGTGGCTTCACACCGGTCAGGCCGGTGTAACACACCGGTTAGACCGGTCCAAGCCTGAGAGCCCCCAAATCACCACACAGGCCTACCGACCTCCAAACTGACCCAAACTCGAAACAGCTGCAACACAGGACAACAGCAAACACACCCAGACGTTCACCCGAGCAAAACCCACCAAGGGTTGCACCGGTCAGAACGGTAAAGAGCACCGATCAGACCGGTGTAGCCTGGGCAGCTCAGGATGAACAACACCTGCAGGTCAACTCCCCCAAATCCAAACCTCGACCTCCCTAATCGCTCCACGGACTTGAACTAGACTTTGGGGGTAATAGGAACACCTCATGAGGAGTTCATAACCAAGTTTAATCCTACCAAAACTTGTCCAAAAAGGAGGAATCAAAGAAATCCCGCCAAGAACACCTCTAACCCTAGAACTCGGAAAACCCCAAAATCGAGCCCCTTTACTCACGGATTTGGGAGGGGAATCACAGCCCAAAGAACCACGAAGGGTTCCCACAAATTTCCCCCATCAAATCCCCAAGAGAAAGGTCCCGAAAACAACCGAAAGAAATCACCAAGAGAGGGCTCCGAAAATCACCACCAAGAACAACTGGGAACAACACATCCAAACCTTGAGGAACCACGCCGAATCATCTATACATGCCACAAAGGTTCATACAAGGTCTAGCTTGCCGCCCGATCATCCAATCCTCTCCACAAGATCTCACCATGAAGCTCTCAAGCTAGTCCTATGGAAATCCTAAGGAAAAATAGGAAGGGAAAATAGGAAAGCAAATGAACTAGGGTTCCAAGGCTTGGCTGCCATCCTCTCACCTCTTGGGTTATATGGAGGCAACCAAAAGTCTAAATAACCTTTCCTAATAACTAAGGATACAAGCCCCTCAAGGGCGATTTTGGAAATCTTCAAGCTTTCTCCATCGGACGGATGCCCGGCGACCGCAACCTGCTTAGCCTCGACGCAAGCCTTGCGATCCCCACGCGTGTCCTCCGCTTCGAAGATTCCGGACTGCGTCGTCGCACACTCGCCAGACCGGTGCTTCTCACTGGTCAGACCGGTACCCACCGGTCAGACCGGTCTGGCACTGCTGCAGCACCATCTTCGGTTCTTCGGTCTTGGCTTTGTGGATCAACCAAGGAAACCAGTGGTTTTCTGGTGAACCACCGGAAACACCGCGAACTCGGTGTAGCCTCCGCCAATCTCCACTCATGACTCGGCTCCCATGTAGTCCCGACTAGACCTTGGTTTTCAGGCTCAACCAAGAAACCGTCCATGACTTCATCTTGCTGTTCATGCCACCATGCGTCCCGCACTTGACCCCGCTGGCCACCGGGTCCCTCGAACGAAGCCTACTTGTCTTCTCCACACCAGTCCCTCGAACGGAGGCCTCATCGGCGACGACCTTTCACTCTTGTTCTTCACCTGCACCAACACCAGTCAAGCCGCAACCTGCACCTGCAATACTTAGCCAAGAATCAATCCACACAACGTTGTCAATCACTCATCACACAAGGAAGCGACCATCCACCGGTCCTCGAACCACACATGGTCCTCAGCCCTCCGATCTAACCACGAGGTCGACGTCTTCATTCTCCGGATGGCGCGCCAAAATTTTTTCGCTCTACGATTGCTTCCTCATCGGCAGATTCGTCATCATCTACATCTACATCGTCGCGTCGCCACAAGCTCGTCGAATACGACGTGGTTCACGGCTCTTGGGCTCACGCGTCTCCTCTACATGCCAGCCTCCTGTTGGAAAAAACAGACTAATTATGAATAATCTAGATTTAATCTTGAGGAAAAGCATCTTTACTAAAAATGATGCAATCACACAACACAAATGAAAAAGCCACATATTAAGAAATTACTCACAGTTCTTGCGCAGTGAGTTGACGAACGCGTCGAAGAAGTAGTTGTAGATCCACCAAGCGGTCGCGTGTGACGCTGCCCAAAAACCTGATTACCGCCCCGTGCATGAATGTTGCGGTAGTGGTTTCGGAGATCCCGCTTCCTCCAAGCCTGGTGCACGCCGAGGTCGAAGGTCGACGAAGCGCAGCAGCTAGCGGTCAGAACAATGAACGCGTGGGAGATGAAGTGTATGTCTACTCTGTGTCCCAGCCACCAAGACGTCTCCTGGTGTTTATAGGCTCCAGCCAACATTTCATATTCCTCCCATCAATCACACTGATAACTGCTCAATTGATTCAAGCAGAAACTGCCACCTTTATCAAGCAGGCTGAAACTGCCTATTTGATTGCAGTAAATCTGTCACCATTAAGCAGTCGAAACTGAAACGTCATTGACACAGCACAAAAATTAAAATGCGCCTGTAACAACCAGTTGTACACGTACGCATCGCTCTCGTTGCAAGTCACAATTCACGCGATAATTGATGCGAAAATGCGCGAGCTGCGCGTGCGTGTATCAACAGTCTCCTTTTCTCTCACATGCATCTATTTTGCTATGATAGGAGACTCCCATGTTTAAGCAAGGCAACCTCTACTTGTCTTGGCAATACGAGACTATTATTGTGCATGCTTTAGAATTTACTAAATGGGCTACGTGGACCAAATTCCAACACCTCCAACTCTGCAGGCGCAGCCATATGCAACATGGCGTCAAATACGTATTGTCCTGACCCATTCTGGGGGCGTACGACTTCCTCCCGACCATGGCAGTTGCGAGTTTTGGCGATGGGCTCGGCCGGTCGTGCATCACGCGTGCATGCAGCATGTGTGCGGCTGCCTCATCGTCCTCGCACCTACAAGTGTACACGATAGATGGGTCTGTCATGCCGTTCGCATCGTCAAGCACCAAGAACCAACAGGGAAGTCATCATTATGTTCCTGTTCTTTTTTATTTTATTCTATTTTATTGTATATTTCTATTGCAATCTATTATCAATGGCACATGCTAATTACTCTGAGCTTTCATATTTGATTCTAAAAATGATTCCACGTCTACGAGGACTCGATGAGCTATTGGCTCACACAAGCTTGCTCGGGCACACGACGACTATATCACAGACCTGCCTAATGGCCATCAAGCGACTATATCCAACCTTCCATACAGAAAAGAGTACATATTATGAACATGGGTAATTAAAATGAATTGTACTCATTGTTACAATAGTAACTTTGTTTTTCTCATTTTCCAAATAAGGGATCTCCTTTCAGAAGAAGTGAGTTACCATTACTATGCAACTAAATGGGTCTCAGTCCCATGACCATACTTGCAACAGATATCGCCATCCGTGCAAGCCCCTTTGTAACTGCAAATATAATTCACAGCAATTACTCTAGAGTTTTTCAGCTTTCTAACAGATTTAAGCCTCCGCTTCACATGTCTCAAGGACTTCATGTTATCCTTAGTACTCATTATCTTGGCCAAGACTGTTTGATTATCACAACATGTAAGGATAGCAGGAACTGGTTTCTCTACCAGTGGCAAGTCCATGAGTAGTTCTCTCAACCACTCGGCTTCAACTGTAGACGTGTCAAGTGCTACAAGCTCAGCTTCCATGGTTGATCGCGTCAAAATGGTCTGTTTACATGACCTCCATGAAATTGCAGCACCTCCTAATGTAAACACATAGCCACTCGTGGCCTTAATCTCATTAGCGTCAGAGATCCAATTTGCATCACTATATCCTTCTAGTACTGAGGACCATGTGTGGTTCGAGGATAGGTGGATGGTCGCTTCCTTGTGTGATGAGTGATTGACAACGTTGTGTGGGCTGATTCTTGGCTAAGTATTGCAGGTGCAGGTTGCGGCTTGACTCGTGTTGGTGCAGGTGAAGAACGAGCACGAAAGGTCGTTGCAGGTGAGGCCTCCAGGTGTGGAGAAGACAAGTAGGCTTCGTTCGAGGGACCCGGTGGCCAGCGGGGTCGAGTGCGGGCCGCATGGTGGCAAGAACAGCAAGATGAAGTCGGTGGACGGTTTCTTGGTTGAGCCACAAAACCAAGGTCGAGCCGGGACTTCATGGGAGCCAAGTCATGAGTGGCGATTGGCGGAAGCTACATCAAGTAAGCGGGGTTTGCGGTGGTTCACCAGAAAATCACTGGGTTACTCGGCTGAGCCACAAAGCCGAGGCCGAAGACCGGGCGTGCCTGTCTGGCCAAAACCAGCCTGACCGGTTTGGAGAACCGGTCTGACCGGTTTGGGGTCGCAGGGTGCCGGATGTTTCGAGGCGGAGGACACGCGTCGGGATCGCAAGGCTTGCGTTGAGGCTACGTAGGGTGCGGTCGCTGGGCATCCGTCCGATGGAGAAGACATCACGAATTCCAAATCCGCCCTTGAGGGGCTTGTATCCCTAGTTAGTAGAGAAGGGCATTTTAGACATTCGGTTTCCTCCATATAACCCAAGAGGTGAGAGGATGGCAGCCAACTCTTGGAACCCTAGCTCATTAGTTTTCCTATTTTCCACCTATTTTCATTAGGTTTTCCTTAGAACTAGAAAGAGACCTTCACGGTGAGATCTTGTTGAGAGGGATGGATGATCGGGCGGCTTGCTAGACCTTGTATGAACCTTTGTTTCATGTATAGATGATTCGGCGTGGTTCCTCAAGGTTTGGATGTGTTTTTCTCGGTTGTTCTCGGTGGTGATTTTCAAATCCCTCTCTTGGTGATTTCTTCGGGTTATTTTCGGAACCTTTCTCTTGGGGATTTGATGGGGGAAATTTGTGGGAACCCTTCGTGGTTCTTTGGGCTGTGATTCCCCTCTTAAATTCGTGAGTAAAGGTGCTTGATTTTGGGGTTTCTCGAGTTCTTGGGTTGGAAGTGCTCTTGGCAGGATTTTCTTGATTCCTTCCTCTTGGACGAGTTTTGGTGGACTTGGCTATGGACTCCTCATGAGGTGTTCCTAATATCCCCAAAGTCTTGTTCAAGTCCGTGGAGCGATTCGGGAGATTGAGATTTGGTTTTGGGGGAGTTGACCCGCGGGCTGTGTTCTTCCCGACTGTCCAGGCTAAAACCGGCCTGACCGGTTTCCCAAACCGGTCTGACCGGTTTCGCCCTGTGGGCTGTTGAGAAAGATCTTTGAGCAAGAAAGTCTTTGATGCTCCATGGCTTCGTTTGTTCAGATGTGGAAAGGCCTTTGAGGTGTTTGGGGTCTTTGGGGAGTTTCCGGACAGAATCGGTCTGACCAGTTTGCCTAACCGGTCTGACCGGTTTCCCCTGCCTGCGTGAGGCTAAGTCCAACAGAAGCGGTCTGACCGGTTTCAGAAACCGGCCCCGACCGGTTTGTCTTGCCGAGCCGTGTCGTGTGTGGTTCCGCTGTGTGTGTGTTGAGGCTATTGGTTGGGTCTTGCTCCTAGGTTCAGTAGCACTCCAGTGGCTACGTGAACTTGGCAAGAGAAGCTTGCGGAGGTGCACGAGTGAATTTGGGTTCATAGGCCGAATTCATGAATAGAATTTTTATCGGCTCCCATTCACTCCCCCCTCTCTGGTTCGCCGTTTCGGTCCTTCAAGTATAGATGGATAACCAGTATAGTGCATATGCGACTGTTCCTACTAGATAACGTAGCACACTCACTAGTGCTTCCCAGTGATCCTTCCTTGGATTGGAAGTAAATCGACTTAATTTGCTCACAGCAAAAGAGATGTTGGGACGTGTTGCTCCAGCAAGATACAAGAGGGAACCAATTATTTGTGAAAATCTCAATTGGTCCAACCCTTCGCCATGATTTTTTCTTAATTTTACACTCACATCATAGGGTGTAGGGGCTACTTTGGCATTCTCAAAACCAAAGCGACTCAACATTTTTTCCACATAATGAGATTGATTTAAAATAATCCCATTATCATTTCTTGTCAACTTAATATTTAGGATAACATCTGCTTCTCCCAGATCCTTCATGTCAAAGCATGAGGACAAGAATGATTTGACCTCGTCAATTACTGCAGTATTAGTCCAAAATATAAGTATGTCATCCACATACAAACATAAGATCACCGTTTGACCCCCACCATGACGATAATAAACACACTTATCGGCTTCGTTTGCAACAAAACCAACAGATGTTAGAGTCTGATCAAATATCTCGTGCCATTGTTTGGGTGCTTATTTCAGACCATACAAAGATTTTAGTAATCTACACACTTTACTCTATTGACCCTTAACCACAAAACCATTAGGTTGCTCCATATAGATTTCTTCCTCCAACTCTACATTAAGAAAAGCTGTCTTTACATCCGTCTGATGAATGTGCAGACCATAGGAAGCAACTGATGCTATGAGGAGCCTGATAGTGGTTAACCTGGCCACAGGTGAATATGTGTCAAAATAATCTTGACCTTCTTTCTGTGTAAATCTTTTGTCCACAAGCCACGCTTTATACTTCTCAATCGTGCCATCTGGTCTCATCTTTTTCTTGAAAATCCATTTACATCCAATGGGTTTACACCCAGCTGGACGTTCAATGACTTCCCAAGTCTCATTTGCCATGATGGATTCCATCTCGCTTCGAACCGCCTCTTTACAATACTCTGCAACCGAAGATGCATAAGCATCAGCTAGAGTCTTAGGCACGTCATCCACAAGGTATACAATAAAGTCATCTCCGAAGGATTTCTCGACCTTTGTCTCTTACTCCTGCACGGAGTAATGACTAAATTGTCGTCTTCCTCATCATCATCCTCTCGCGGAGGTATGTTCTCTACTTGTTCACAACGAGGAAAGTCTAGAATGACTACATCCACATTTTCTAAACTACTGCTAGTCTGTCTCATAGGAAAGATATTTTCAAAGAAAGTCGCATCCTTAGACTCCATTATAGTATCAACTATCATATTTGGAGTTTCAGATTTAACTATCAAAAATCCATAGGCAGGACTATTCTGAGCATATCCTATAAAATGCAATTGACTGTTTTTGGCCCAAGCTTTCTCTTCTTTGGCTCCGGAATATTGACTTTCGCCAAACATCCCCATGTTCTCAGAAAGTTGACATTGGGTTTTCTTCCCCTCCATGCCTCGTATAGAGTTATGTCACTTTTCGTGATCACTCTATTGAGCACGAAATTTACTGTCAAGATTGCTTCCCCCCACCACATGTTAGCCATTCCGGCACTTTGTAGTAAGGCATTCACCAAAACTAAAAGCGTCTGATTTTTCCTCTCAGCTACACCATTTGATTGTGGTGAATATGGTGGTGTAAATTCATGGATGATCCCATGCTCAGAACAGAAATTAGAAAAGTCAGTAGAGGTATACTCTCCTCCTATATCATCTCTCAGTCTTTTAATATTTCTTTCTAGTTGGTTATCAACCTCAGCCTTATAAATTTTAAGATAGTTGAGCGCTTCATCTTTAGTTTTCAACAAGTAGACTTGGCAGTAACGTGTTGCATCATCAATAAAAGTAAGACAATATCTTTTTCCTCTTTTAGTCAAAACACCATTCATCTCACATAAATCAGTGTGAATTAAATCTAGAGGTGCCAAAACCTTCTCAAACTCTAATGGTTTGAAAGGTTTTCGAGGTTGTTTTGCTTGCACACAAGTTTGGCACATAGAATTTTTGACTATGTCGCACTTAGGAATTAACTCAGATCTGGACATTCTAGCAATTGTATCAAAACCAACATGACAGAATCTCGAATTCCACACATCAGCAAGATTTTTGTTCTGAACAGTATTAATATTCATCTCATAACAAGAATCATTAGTACTTAGGAGGATGAGGACCATGTGTGGTTCGAGGACCGGTGGATGGTCGCTTCCTTGTGTGATGAGTGATTGACAACGTTGTGTGGACCGATTCTTGGCTAAGTATTGCGGTGCGGGTTGCGGCTTGACTCGTGTTGGTGCAGGTGAAGAACAAGCGCGAAAGGTCGTTGCCGGTGAGGCCTCCAGGTGTGGAGAAGACAAGTAGGCTTCGTTCGAGGGACCCGGTGGCCAGCGGGGTCAAGTGCGGGCCGCATGGTGGCATGAACAACAAGATGAAGTCGTGGACGGTTTCTTGGTTGAGCCTCAAAACCAAGGTCGAGCCGGGACTACGTGGGAGCCAAGTCATGAGTGGAGATTGGCGGAGGCTACACCGAGTTCGCGGGGTTTCCGGTGGTTCACCGAAAAAACCACCGGGTTCCTTGGTTGATCCACAAAGCCAAGACCGGAGAACCGAAGACGGAGGTGCAACGACACCGGGCCGGTCCCGACCGGGTGGATCCGACGGGTCCGACCGTGGGGGGACCGGTCCGACCGGTGAGGAGCACCGGTCCGACCGGTGTGCGACGACGCGATCCGGAATCTTCGAAGCGGAGGACACGCGTCGGGATCGCATGGCATGCGTCGAGGCTACGCAGGTGCGGCCGCCGGCATCCGTCCGATGGTGAAGACATCAAGAATTCCAAATCCGCCCTTGAGGGGCTTGTATCCCTAGTTAGTAGAGAAGGGCATTTTAGACATTCGGTTGCCTCCATATAACCCAAGAGGTGAGAGAATGGCAGCCAACTCTTGGAACCCTAGCTCATTAGTTTTCCTATTTTCCACCTATTTTCTCTAGGTTTTCCTTAGGACTAGCAAGAGAGCTTCACGGAGAGATCTTGTAGAGAGGGATGGATGATCGGGCGGCTTGCTAGACCTTGTACGAACCTTTGTTTCATGTATAGATGATTCGGCGTGGTTCCTCAAGGTTTGGATGTGTTTTCCCCGGTTGTTCTTGGTGGTGATTTTTGGAGCCCTCTCTCGGTGATTTCCTTGGGTTGTTTTCGGGGCTTTTCTCTTGGGGATTTGATGGGGGAAATTTGTGGGAACCCTTCGTGGTTCTTTGGGCTGTGATTCCCCTCCCAAATCCGTGAGTAAAAGTGCTCGATTTTGGGGTTTCTTGAGTTCTTGGGTTGGAAGTGCTTTCGGCGGGATTTCTTCGATTCCTCCTTTTTGGACGAGTTTTGGTGGGATTAAACTTGGCTATGAACTCCTCATGAGGTGTTCATGATATCCCCAAAGTCTTGTTCAAGTCCGTGGAGCGATTCGGGAGATCGAGATTTGGATTTGGGGGAGTTGACCGCGCGGGTGTTGTTCATCCCCGAGTCGCCCGGAGCTACACGGTCCGACCGGTGCTCTTGACCGGTCGACTGTGCAAGCCCTTGTGGGTTTTTGCTCGGGTGAACATCTTGTTGTGTTCCTTGTTGTCCCGTGTTGCTGCCTTGTTTCGAGTTTGGGTCCGTTTGGTGGTCGGTTGGCTCGCTTGGTGTCTTGGGGGCTTTCGTGCCGCCATCGGTCCGACCGGTGTGTCTCACCGGTCCGACCGGTGTAGAGCCACTTAGTGGAAGTTGCTCGGTTTCACTGCGCAGGGACCGGTCGGACCGGTGGTGCTCACCGGTCCGACCGGTGTGGGTCTCGTAGACTCGAGGTTTTGTTTTTCCGCCGTGTTTCTCGGGTCGGAAGGTTGTGTGTTGGTTCCTAGGTCCGGTGGCACTCCGGTGGCTACGTGGACTTGACCAACCTTGGTAGTGAGTCGGAGACGTGTGTTGGAAGCCGCGTTCGTCTTGTTGGAGTTTTCATCTCCTTCGAGAAGAATTTTTATCGGCTCCCATTCACTCCCCCCCCCCTCTACGGTTCGCCGTATCGGTCTTTCAAGTGGTATCGAGCCGGTTCGGGTCTTTGTTGACTCTAACCGGCCTAAGATCCAAGAATGGCGTACCGGGAACGGGGTTCGGGTCCTCCACACTTCGATGGCAAGAACTACCGGATGTGGAGCAAGCGGATGGGTGCGTTCCTCCGCGGAAAGGGTCACCTGCTTTGGGATGTCACGGTGGACACAGCTATGTCCAGCCGATGCATTTCCTTGCTCCAGGGTCGCGGGACGCATTCGACGCCAACAATAAGGCGGTCGACTACTTGTTTCGTGCTTTGTGTCGGCCGAGTTCGATCGGGTGCACACCGAGCACTTGGCTTGTAGGATTTGGGCGGTGTTGAAGGAGGCTCATGTTGGGAACGCCCGTGTTCGAGCACGGTTGTATGCGACCTACGGAGAGAGTACGAGAACTTCACTCATCTCCCCGGTGAGTCCATCGATGCCTTGTTTCGCAGGTTCACGGTGGTGGTGAACAACATGAGGGCCAATGTGGACGTGCTCCCGTACGATGATCATGATAGAGCGGTCAAGCTCTTACACTCTTTGGATCGTACGATATGGGGCGGAAAGTTCGAGGCCATAGTCGAGTCGGAGAGGTATGATACTCTGACGGTGAACGAGCTGTTCTCGAAGCTCAAGTCGGCTGAGGTGGATAGGGGCATGACTGCCAAGCTCGAGGGACCGACTGATTCCCATAGTCTTGCCCTCGTTGGTGGTTCCAAAGGAAAGACTAACTCTAACCCATCCACCAGGATGTTCTCATTTTCCTCTTTGATGTCTATGCCAGATGAGGAGTTTGATGACCTTGAAGAGGACGAGCCGGCGCCGTTGACGAGGCAGGTTCGAGAGGCCGCACGAGAACCGCGTGAACATGAGGAGGAACACGAGGACTTGCTTCCAGTGCGGCAAGCCGGGACACTTCGTCGCCGACTGCCCGGAGAAGGCCGAGAACAAGGACAACTACAAGCACAAGCCGAGGATGAACGATGGCAAGTACCGTTCGAGGCGCGACCACAAGAGCAAGCACAAGAACAAGTACAAGGACGAGCGACGATCGAGGAAGAAGGAGGGCCGAGGCAAGGCCCGAGCGATGGTTGGAGCGAGCGACGTCGACTCCGGGCTCCGCGTACTCCACCTCGAGCTCGAGCAACGAGTGAAGACGAGGGAGATCGCCGCAAGAACAAGAAGTCGTCCAAGAACCCGAGCGGGGCCGAGCCGCTCGCGAGAGATGGCTTCGCACCATGGCGCCGAGCTCCGGCAAAGCAAGAAGAGCACACGAGCGACTCGGATTCTGAGTCCGACGACGAGGTGGGAGACTTGAAGAACATTTGGTTGATTGACTCCGGTTGTTCGAGGCATATGACCGGAGACAGGGGGTGGTTCTCAAGTCTCGTCCCGGTGGTGACGAAGAGGTACATCACTTTTGGGGACAATGGGCGTGGGCGTGTGCTTTCGAAGGTGAGATAAAAGTGAGTGACAAGATCACTCGAGGCGTGTTGCTCTTGTTCAATCGCCGGGGTACAATTTGCTTTCTCGTGTCCCGGCTTGTTGGATGAGGGCTTTGAGGTGTTGTTTCGGCCGTGTGGTTCTCGATTGTGGACTCTCGAGGGGATCTTGTTTGTATGGTCGTTCCCGAGGGTCGGTGTTTCGTGCCTTTTTTCTCGCCTTCGGGTGTGGAGCGTTGTTTCTTGGCCGGTTCTTCGAGTGAGTTGTGGAAGTGGCATAGGAAGTTGGGTCACTTGAGCTTTGACCTTTTGTCACGCTTGAGTAAACTCAATTTGGTCCGAGGATTGCCACGGTTGAGGCTTGAGAAAGAGTTGGTTTGTGCTCCGTGTAGGCATGCCAAGATGGTGGCCTCTTCTCACCCGCCTCTCACCGATGTGATGACCGAGCGTCCATGCGAGCTCGCTCCATATGGACCTTGTTGGCCCGGCTCGTGTGCGATCCGCGGGTGGGAAGTGGTATGTCCTTGTTGTGGTGGACGACTATTCTCGGTATGCGTGGGTGTTCTTTCTCGAGGATAAGGGGGAGACGTTTGGTTTTGTTCGAGATCTAGTCTTGAGGTTGAGGAACGAGAGGCACGGAGATGCCATACGAGCTATCCGCAAGGATAATGGCTCGGAATTCGGGAACTCTCGTTTTGAAACCTTTTGTCATGACTTGGGTCTTGAGCACCCGCTTTTCGAGTCCGTATACGCCTCCCCGTAATGGTGTTGTGGAAAGAAAGAATAGGACCTTGTGCGAGATGGCTCGCACGATGCTTGATGAGCATAGGACTCCGAGGAGGTATTGGGCCGAGGCGGTGAATACCGCATGCTATGTGTCGAACAGATATACCTCGCAGTGCACAAGAAGAAGACATGCTATGAGTTGATGCATGGTCGCACACCCAAGGTGAGTCACTTCCATGTATTTGGTTGCAAGTGTTTCATTCCGAAGAAAGGCGGGGAAGTTGGATAAGTTTGAGGCTAGGTCTCGTCGATGGCATTTTCTTTGGTTATGCATCTCATTCTAGAGCATATCGTGTGCTCAATCTTGAAACTAACCAAATCGTGGAGACTTGCGAGGTAACCTTCGACGAGACAGAGCCACGTAGTCGCCTTGTCTTTGAGTGTGCAGGTGATGATGAGCTTGGAGAGGAGATCTTTCGGAGGAGGAGCATGAACATGGTGATGATGAGGATGGTGGTGCGGTGCCCCCCGCCGAACATGTACCCACTACTTCGACTACGATGATGGATGGACCCTCTCGCTACACCTACGACGACAAATCAAGAACGAGGAGAAGCTGATGTTGAGGGGGAGGTAGCTTCGAGGCGAGAACCTCCCCGGCGAGTTCAAGTGGATCACCCAGCTTCGAGGATCATCGGCGACATGAATGAACGCACTACACGGTCGAGGGTTCGAAACAATTCCCATTTTGCTCATGCTGCATTTGTTGCTTCTTTCGAGCCCAAAGACATTGGACACGCACTATCTGATCACAATTGGGTTAACTCGATGCATGAGGAGTTGGAGAACTTTGAGAGGAATCAGGTGTGGGAGTTGGTTGACCCTCCCCCAGGGTGTAAGCCGATTGGTACAAAGTGGGTGTGGAAAAACAAAGAGGGAGAGAAGGGTGAGGTTGTGAGGAACAAGTCGAGACTTGTTGCCCAGGGGTTCGCCGAAAGAGGGGATTGACTACGAGGAGACCTTTGCTCCCGTAGCCCGTTTGGAGGCGATTAGGATCCTTCTAGCCTTTTCTCGTGGCTAAAGGGTTCAAGTTGCACCAAAAGGATGTGAAGAGTGATTTCGAATGGTGTGCTGGAGGAAGAAGTGTATGTGAGGCAGCCCTCCGGGGTTTGAGAGTGAGAAGTACCCCCACCGGTGTACAAGTTGAGGAAGGCGTTGTATGGGTTGAAGCAGCGCCTAGAGCTTGGTATGGCGGGTTGAGGGGGTTCTTGTTTGAGAGAGGCTTTGAGATGGGGAAGGTCGATCAGACCTT
Organism: Cenchrus americanus; assembly: GCA_947561735.1. Classification (NCBI taxonomy): domain Eukaryota; kingdom Viridiplantae; phylum Streptophyta; class Magnoliopsida; order Poales; family Poaceae; genus Cenchrus; species Cenchrus americanus. The sequence continues at coordinate 165,375,752 of OX387245.1, forward strand.
GTTTTTGCCGAGGCAGGCGAGGGAGATATCCCGATTGTGCGGTGTACGTGGATGATATTGTCTTTGGTGGCTCGTCTAACTCTCTTGTTGCGAGGTTTGCGATGATATGAGCAGGGAATTCGAGATGAGCATGATGGGTGAGTTGCGCTTCTTCCTCGGGCCACAAATCAAGCAATCAAAGGAAGGAACATTTGTGCACCGTGCTAAGTACACCAAGGACATTGTGAGGAAGTTCAAGATGGAGGACTCCAAGGCTATGACGACGCCGATGAGTACGACTACGCCTCTTGATGCGGATGAGGAAGGTGAACACGTGGACCGGAAGGAGTACCGGAGCATGATCGGGTCACTCCTCTACTTGACGGCGACGAGGCCGACATACGCTTCTCACCGTGTCCGTGCGCTCGTTTTCAAGCGTCTCCGAGGACTTCGCATCGGCAAGCGGGAAGCGAATTTTCGTGTACTTGCGTCACACTCCCGACTTCGGCCTTTGGTACTCCGCGTCCTCTTCTTTGGCGCTTCATGGCTTTTCGCACGCGGATTTTGCCGGTGTCGGTTGGATAGGAAGTCCACTTCCGGGACTTGCCGCTTTTGGGTTCTTCGTTGGTGTCTTGGTCTTCTCGTAAGCGCCGAGTGTTGCTCAATCCACGACCGAAGCCGAGTATGTTGCTCGTCGCTAGTTGTTGATCTCGGCTCCTTTGGATCACCTACACCATGAGTGACTTTGGTGAGGAGTATACCCATGTCCCACTTCAATGTGATAGCACCGTTGCCATAAGCGTTGCAAAGAACCCAGTGCTCCATTCCAAAACCAAGCACATAGAAGTGAGGTATCATTTTCTGAGAGACAACGTAGAGAAAGGAAAGATAGCCTTGATCCATGTACCCACACATGACCAACTAGCCGATATTTTCACCAAACCCCTAGATCAAGCAACTTTCACTCGTTTGCGGGGGGAACTTGGTGTGTGTTTAATTTCTTGAGTTGGGTGTGTGGGGGTTCTCTGTTGCCGGTGGTGTCGAGCCCGTTTTGCCTCCCCTCGAGGAGCCGGTTTGTAGCATATGTATAGCTTTCCTTTGTGCATTTCTTGCATTTGGCATGGCATATGTAACATGATGTATAGGCATCCTTGTATCTTAGATTGCATGCATTTTGTATCATATGCAAGTGGTTAGGAAAAGCTTCTCTCATATACATTGTTCACCATGGAATGAGATATATGTCTTTGTGAGCTTGTTTGGTATGCTACGGTTAGTTTGGCTTAGCTCTTGATGATCTTGATGAATAATCCATGGTTGATAGCTATGCTTTTGAAAAATGTCACATGTATGCTCTCTCATGTGTAAATGCCTTTAGATGCTCTTGACATGTTTTTGTGGCCTTGCTATGCTTAATTTGTGGTTGGATGGCTAGTTTATTGATCATATGGGGCCAAAGGCTCATTTTCCATCATGAATGTTTAGCCCTCTTGATTTATCTTGTGGAGGAGCATAAGTTCCTTTTTGTCGCAAAGACATTTCATGTACCATTTACAAATCTGAAAATGAAATGAAAAATGCTTGGAAAATATGCTCTCATGTCATATGTGCTGAATTTAATTTGCTTTGGGTGCTAAACCGTTGCATGATGCCTACCAATGAGAAGTCTCATACATAGAAGTAGGCACATGGCTCGGTGGCTTTGACATGACATGAGGTGCTTGTGGGTGTTTGTGATGGTCTTATGATTAGAATGGCTGTCCTAGCATGAAGTTTGTGTGGCTTTGCCATTTTGATATGCTTTGATCATGTTTAGGACTTTGCTCATGAGAGGCAAGTTTTCGCAAAATTGCCAAAATCCATCTTAGCTTCGTCCAATGGTTGTGAAACTTGGTGATCATGTAGTTGAGATCGATACGAAGCCGTAGAGTATCTAACTTGCTCATTTGGACATGTGTAGCACTCTTTGTTGAATTTTGTCTATTTGAGAAGCTCTAGGTTGAAAGTTTTGCATTTTTGGCTTGATTCATGCATTGCCAACAAGGGGGAGAAGTTTGAGCTTGAAATGGCTTAGTGGATGCATTTAGAAGGTTTTCAGTGGTTTCGAGCCATTTCGGGCTCGTTGTACACCGGTCCGACCGGTGAAGAGCACCGTCCGACCGGTGTGAGTGCTGGTCCCGTACATATGTTAGGCACCGTCCGACCGGTGGTGATGACCGGTCCGACCGGTGTGGGTCGAAAGTGCTTTGCAGCGTCCCGTTTCACGTGGTTTCGTGCTTGCATTGGTTCGGTGGGAGTTTGCATGTGTGCGGGGGAGCTCTTTGAGAGTTTTCGAGCTTTGTTTTGGTGGTTTGTGCTCTTTGCTTGAGCTTTGCTTTGTCTCGGATGTGTCGAGCCGTTGCCCTTGCATAAGGGGTCCGAGACTTGTTTTCTTCAAGTGATCTTGCTCTTTGCCTTTGTTTGGCTTTCGATCGCTTGTTGGAGTTTCTTTTTGTTCGTTTCTTTTCTTTTTCTTTTCTCTCTTGTTACTTTCGTGTGGGTGTTGTCAATGCACTCATCAAGGGGGAGATTGAGGACCATGTGTGGTTCGAGGACCGGTGGATGGTCGCTTCCTTGTGTGATGAGTGATTGACAATGTTGTGTGGACTAATTCTTGGCTAAGTATTGCAGGTGCAGGTTGCGGCTTGACTGGTGTTGGTGCAGGTGAAGAACAAGCGCGAAAGGTCGTCGCCGGTGAGGCCTCCAGGTGTGGAGAAGACAAGTAGGCTTCGTTCGAGGGACCGGTGGCCGGCGGGGGTCAAGTGCGGGCCGCATGGTGGCATGAACAAGAAGATGAAGTCGTGGACGGTTTCTTGGTTGAGCCTCAAAACCAAGGTCGAGCCGGGACTACGTGGGAGCCAAGTCATGAGTGGAGATTGGCGGAGGCTACACCGAGTTCGCGGGGTTTCCGGTGGTTCACCGTAAAACCACCGGGTTCCTTGGTTGATCCACAAAGCCAAGACCGGAGAACCGAAGACGGAGGTGCAGCGGCACTGCACCGGTCCGACCGGTGGGTCCGACCGGCCGACCGGTGAGGAGCACCGGTCGACCGTGTGCGACGACGCGTCCGAATCTTCGAAGCGGAGGACACGCGTCGGGATCGCATGGCATGCGTCGAGGCTACGCAGGGTGCGGCCGCCGGCATCCGTCCGATGGTGAAGACATCAAGAATTCCAAATCCGCCCTTGAGGGCTTATATCCCTAGTTAGTAGAGAAGGGCATTTTAGACATTCGGTTGCCTCCATATAACCCAAGAGGTGAGAGGATGGCAGCCAACTCTTGGAACCCTAGCTCATTAGTTTTCCTATTTTCCACCTATTTTCTCTAGGTTTTCCTTAGGACTAGCAAGAGAGCTTCACGGAGAGATCTTGTAGAGAGGGATGGATGATCGGGTGGCTTGCTAGACCTTGTACGAACCTTTGTTTCATGTATAGATGATTCGGCGTGGTTCCTCAAGGTTTAGATGTGTTTTCCCCAGTTGTTCTTGGTGGTGATTTTTGGAGCCCTCTCTCAGTGATTTCCTTGGGTTGTTTTCGGGGCTTTTCTCTTGGGGATTTGATGGGGGAAATTTGTGGGAACCCTTCGTGGTTCTTTGGGCTGTGATTCCCCTCCCAAATCCGTGAGTAAAGGTGCTCAATTTTGGGGTTTCTTGAGTTCTTGGGTTGGAAGTGCTTTCGGCGGGATTTCTTCGATTCCTCCTTTTTAGACGAGTTTTGGTGGGATTAAACTTGGCTATGAACTCCTCATGAGGTGTTCATGATATCCCCAAAGTCTTGTTTAAGTCCGTGGAGCGATTTGGGAGATCGAGATTTGGATTTGGGGGAGTTGACCGCGGGGTCTTGTTCATCCCGAGTCGCCCGTGCTACACCGGTCGACCGGTGCTCTTGACCCGGTCCGACCGGTGCAAGCCCTTGTGGGTTTTTGCTCGGGTGAACGTCTTGTTGTGTTCCTTGTTGTCCCGTGTTGCTGCTCGTTTCGAGTTTGGGTCCGTTTGGTGGTCGGTTGGCCTGCTTGGTGTCTTGGGGGCTTTCAGGCTGCCATCGGTCTGACCGGTGTGTCTCACCTTGTCCGACCGGTGTAGAGCCACTTAGTGGAAGTTGCTCGGTTTCACCTCGCAGGGACCGGTGGGCCGACCGGTGGCTCACCGGTCCGACCGTGTGGGTCCGTAGACTCGAGGTTTGGTTTTTCCGCCGCGTTTCTCGGCTCGGAAGGTTGTGTGTTGGTTCCTAGGTCCGGTGGCACTCCGGTGTCTACGTGGACTTGACCAACCTTGGTAGTGAGTCGGAGACGTGTGTTGGAAGCCACGTTCGTCTTGTTGGAGTTTTCATCTCCTTCGAGAAGAATTTTTATCGGCTCCCATTTACTCCCCCCCCCCTCTCGGTTCGCCGTATCGGTCTTTCGGCGGAACAAGCCTCTGCTATCATAGCCTTTTCCTATAAAGGTCCCAAACCTGGACACAACTAATTTACTTGAATCGAAGACTAGCTTATAACCACTCCTACACAGGAGAGACCCACTCAACTGGTTCTTGTTTATGGCAGGCGCGTACTAGACATTCTTCAATTGGAGGGTTTTCCCTGAAGTTAACTTCAGATCCACCGTACCAACACCAAGAACAGAAGCACGCGACCCGTTCCCCATCAGGATGCTGGAAGCCCCTGCTGCCTGATACGGAGAAAACAAAGAAATATCAGAATACACTTGAACATTTGCACCAGTATCGACCCACCAGTCAATAGAATGAAATGCAGAATAGACAACAAAAGGATTACCATACCCTTCTGAAGTAGAGGCCTCGCCTATGGTCACATGAGTCAACTTTTGTCTAAGTTCAGTGGTCCTGTCCTTGCGGTCTTTACAATACTTGGCAAAGTGACCAGGATTACCGCACACGAAACAGGTAAGGTTCTTCATATCCTTCTTCTCTGTTTTCTTCTTTTTGAAGCTAGTAGTTTTGTTCTGCTTGAGACCCTTCTTCTTGTTAAATTGTTTGTTCTTTTGAACAAAATTGGCACTCTTCTGCACGTTCTTGGTCTGCGCATCTTTTGCTCTTGCCTTCTCTTCGACATCGAGAGCTGCAATGAGATCCTCCATAGAAATCTCCTCTCTTTTGTGCTTCATAGATATAGCAAAATCACGCCACTCTGCAAGAAGTTTTGCAACTATCGCAGACACAACAAACTTTGGAGGCAAAGCACATCCCATATGTGCAATATTGCCAACCAGAAGCTGGAGGTCGTGTGCTTGAGTCACAATTGATTTAGCATTATCCATGCTGAAATCAAAGAACTTTTCACACACATACAACCAGCGACTAGCTTCGGCTTCCGCATATTTTTGCTCCAAAGCATCCCACACAGCAGTGGCCGACGTGTAATTCATATACACATCATAGAGTTGATCTGCCAGGATGGTGAGTAGACAGCCCAATGCGGTGTTATTCACATTCTCAAACTGGGCTTCCTGTTCCTCTGGAAAAGGAAACATTGGGTGTATCACCCACCATAATCCCAACGACATGAGCCAAAACTTGGCCCTTGCCTGCCATCTACGTAAGTTTTCACCTCCAAACCTCTCAAGTTGACCGTGCAGGAATGTTGTGGTACTGGTTTCGGAGATCCCGCTTCCTCAAAGCCCGGTGCACGCAGAGGTCGAAGGTTGATGAAGCGCAGCAGCTAGCGGTCAGAACAGCGAACGCGTGGGAGATGGAGTTGCCGCCCTACCCTGCCAACTACGAGTTAGGAGTTGTATTTTGACACGCTTTCATAAAATTATTGACTCCTAATGGGGCAAGACCTCCCCTCCCTGTAAATATAAAGGGTCAGGGTCGATTGAAGGAAGATCATCCACAATCGAATCTATCAAACTTATTTTTTATCGTATTTACCTTTTCGTTCCTCTTTACCCTACTTTTCCAACCTCATGTTCTGTTCCTCTACTACCTCCGCGGCATGAGAGGACGTCCTAGCTGGCCTGCTGAGCCTTGGACAACCCAAGGTGTGCCTGCCCTGACGGGGTCCCTCCCGGGTGGGCCTTCTTTGGTTTTTCGTCGGTGAACTCTGCGACCCCGGTCTGACCGCCCCTCCAACACGGTCTGACCACGCTACGTAGAGGTGCGGCAAGGAGCTCCACCACGTGCTTATTGGCTCCGAAATGGCATCAACAAGTAGATGCTCTTACCCACCATTGCAAACAACTCTTTATGCACCCACCCTGAAAATCACTTTTCAACCGTCCCTACAAAGATATTTTAGCAGTCAAAAATTCAATTTTTTTGAGCATTGAATGTCATGGTTTTTTAGAAGACTTTTTTGAGCAAAAGACTATTGGGGAGCTCCCTACAACAAATTTTCATTTCAAAAAACTGAGAATTATGTACAAGAAAGGGGTAGTACAACCTTTTAAGTATCTGTCTTTAAAATCTGAATAAAAGAACTACGCTTGTCTTCCCCAACTCTCTTTAGATGGCGGTAACCCTGTGATCTAAATTTGGTGGCGATCCCATTGTCAAAGATGAAAGTGTTTCTCAAGTTCCATATTTCCCATGCCGCCATGATAAATAATTCCATGAAGAAGGGGAGCTACCATTGAGTGCCTCCCAAATCACTTAACAAACTATCACTCTCATATTCCAATGCATGCCCCACTTCAGCCAGCAAGCAATAGCAAAGGGGCAACCGAAAAATAGATGATCTATATCCTCTGGAATATTGCTTATGCATACCACATAGAACTGATTTGGTTGCACCTAAAAATTTCTCCTAAGAAGCATAGTTCTGGTGTTGAGCCTATCGACCATGGGAATACATTTGGACATCCAGAGTTCTTTGAAAATTGGGTGCACTTTCAAATTCTCAAGTACCGTCTGATAGTATCATCTAGAGGAATAATGTGAGTTTCCCCATATTAGAAGCCATGTACCATTGTCTTCTGGATGGCATGTCCTTGAAGTAAGCAAATCTTGCAGCATTTGTAGTTCTGCAAATGCTTCTATGGAGATTCTTGGTGCATTTTTGTGTGTTACATGAATTTCTCTAACCACTTCCTTTTACTGGATATTCAATGTATACAATTATTGCAGGTAGGGAAATGGTTTGTGGTGTTCACAAATTTCTAATGTAATGCTATATAAGCCAGATGCTAAAACATATACTTCACCATTTTCAGGAAAAGCTTATAGTGAGAGCAAGCTGTTTTGGTTTAATATTCTGAGGAGGGCTGAACTGCATGATCTCACCCCTCATCAGATGAGAGAAGTTTTGAGTATTAGTGTCAAATAATATAATTTCTAACAATGTGCTTCCTCCCATTAGAAAAGTCGTTAACTCTCTATGGAAAAGTTCGTCAGTATGGTTCCATAGAGGTGTGTATGTTGGTTGTAATTAAGGATTCTTATCCTTGTTCTTCTTAGCACAATGATACACAACTCTATTGTGTGTTTGAGAAAAGTAGAACAGAAAATAAATTTCTCAAAATAAGCTTGGTACAATACACCAATGTTTCAAAGTTCATGTCTGAATGAAAAAACATCATTACCGTTAATTACTAAATATATCATCAAAGGTTACCAAAAAAATAAAAACAAATTTAATAGACAATTTAAATTATTTGCAATTAACATGAGTATTCCATTTTATAGAATCTAACGGTGATAGTATCAGGTAGTACCATGAACTACCAATAAAGTAGTACAAGGTTGTGCCATCTTGGTTCCTCCAACAATTATTTTTATTTATTTATTTATTTATTTTATATTAAACTAGGTAGTAGGAAAATATCAACACAAGTTACTACATAATACCTTCCAATACTATCCAGGTACCCTAACAAAGCACTAAATATATAAAAGTATTTCTAATTTAAATTAAATTGGCTGGAAAATTAATTACAATGCAGTAAAACTTTTCTTAAAGTTCTGTTCCAAATTTGAACCGTATAAAATGTTATAGGTTTACATAATTTAGCATATGGCATAACACTCATCTTATCCATTGTTAGTATTTCTTAACGTAAAATTCATGTGTCTATAGCAACGACGTCAGAAATGACTAGGTGGTAGTTCAAACGATCATAAATGAATCTGCAAGTGCACAGATATACCATTGAAGCATTTCCAAAGGAGTATTCCAGGTGTCGAATCCAAGGAAGGAGAGTTAAATGACAAGACTCGATACCATTGCAATGAATATAGATCATGAATAGGGAAAGAAACAACTCACACACTGTCGGTGTTTTAGACCGGCAACCTACTAAGGGGAGTACCCGAAGTAGATGAATGTGACTCGCCGAGATCGGTAACTCGAAGGAAGAGACACGTGGCACACAATTTAGACAGGTTCGGGCCGCGAGGTGCGTAATACCCTACGTCCTGTATGCTGCGTAGCTCTGGATTGATTGGGCACGATTACAAGATGGTGCAATAGTGTGCCGTGGGTTGTATGAGATGAGATTGGATGCTAGAGATCGGTCCCTGCCTCGCCTTATATAGTCCGGGAGGCAGGGTTACAAGTCGGAGTAGGGAGAGAGTACTAGTCGAGTACGTCTAGGAGTCCTCTATACAATGCGGAACATGTACAGCTCCCTAACCGAGTACTACTCCTGTGTAGTCCTTGTGCTCCACGCCTTCAGGTGCCGTGTAGCGCAAGCCGGGTAGTCCCAGGGGCCCACCGAGTAGTTGGTCCTAGTACCCACCGAGGTAGTGGGCCCAAGGAGGTCCATACGACAAGCCCCCGAGTACTTTGTAGTCGAGAAGGATAGCTTCAAGTAGTCTTGACGGCCTTAACGAGTAGTCCTCAAGCGTCCCTGACTACTACAAGTAAAAAGTCCTCAAGAGTAGTCGAAGCATCCTGAGGCTGGAATGTACTCTAGCTAATGTTTGAGCAATCTTGAAGTCTTCTCGAGTAGTCCCAAGCGTCCTCGAGCACTGCCTTCGAAGGTCTTCAAAAACTGCCTGTCTTGTCTTGAAGCCGGAGCTGATATGGAGGCGCGATTGCAAAATCGCACTCCATATGGAGTAGCCCCGAGCCTTAGGTTGAGCCGCAGGCTCTGGCCTGAGGGTCCATCTGAAGTCTTGGCAAGAAAATCCCAAAAAATCCGGAGAGAAAAAAACCGAAGGACACGTGGCACGGAGCCCCCGAGCCTTGAGTCGAGTACTTTCTCTCGAATTGAAGGGTCATCTTGAAGAATGTGTCCTGAGATGCTCTTCAGACAAGCCGCTTCCCAGGTAGTCGAGCAGAAGTAGCCGAGCCCCCGAGATGAGGCGCGTCAACTAGTAGAATACGAAGGGTCACGCACGTTGCGGAGCCAGTTTGACTTATAAATAGAAGCCAAACCCCTTAAGGTTTTTCACCCATCCGAGCTGCAGTCATTTCGATTCCATCTGAAGTAGATCCACTCCCAGCGCTTGCTGCCGCCGTAGTAGATTCAAGTGCGCTACCATCCAAAGCTTTTAGGGTAGCCCCCGAGCGGATGCGCGTGAAGACGCCCTGCACTTGGAGGATGAAGTCGTCACCATCCAAGACGTCGAAGGCCGCCGGGAATAAGAGGGGCCGAGAAGAGGCCGCCGCGGCTGCCACCGGAGCAGCGCCGCCCATGTCTCCACCGCGGGCCGATCCGAGCCGCGAGTGGAAGAAATCCAAGGTGAAGACGGAGGATCTGCTGGCCCTCCCGAACGGGCGGGTTCATCCGGAGAAGGAAGTCGACATGTGGAGGGCCGCCGCCGGAGATTCGTATCCAATGGAGAAGGCCGAAGACGAGATCCCCATGTTCGCGCGGTTCGTGGAGCGCGGGCTTGCGCTCCCATCCGGGCCGATTTCTTCATAGGGGTCGCTCGGGTACTACGGGATCGAGTACCCGAATCGAATCCCAACGACATCTTCCACACCGCAGTCTTCATGCATTTCTCGCGAAGCCTTCCTTGGGATCAAGCCACATTGGATACTATTCCGAAGTTCTTCCGCGTCAAGCCGCGCCCAAGTGCCACCAACCCAAGGGTAGTCGGAGGAGCCGCATCCGCTTGAGAGAAGACGCCGCGGAGCAATATCTCGGCGTATAAGCTTGTTGACTCCAACACCGATTGGAAGACAAGATGGTTCTATATCACGAACCATCACCCCGGCCCGCCGAAGCCGAGCGGACGGCGGCCCGTGCACCGCGAGTGGTGGAACACGGAGCCCACCATGCAAGAGGGAATCCGGCCTTCCCGAGCCGCTGGCACGCATCAAGGTGCTGAGGGAGGCAGGACTGAGGGCCGAGCATGTGGCCTTCAGTTTCATGAAGCGGAGGGTGCAACCGTTGATGGCTCGAGACACCTTAGGCTTCGAGTACACCGGCGACGACGACACGTCGCGGATGCCTGGAGGCGAGCTGGACGATAGCGACATCATCGAGAGGTTGTCGCGGATCTTCAAAGACATGCCGCCGTACACAGCGTGCCCTGTCCAAGAGTACTCCGCCGTGCGCCCGCCAAAGGAGGTGAGTAGTCGTACTCCTTTAGTCGAGTAGTTATTACTTGTTGTAGACTTGCTGACATCTTCGTGTCTTGCAGGATGACTTGAAGAAGTTCATCTCCGAGCCGCAGCCGCCTCCGAGCGGAATCGAGATCCCGAGGGAAGGGAAGGCAAAGGAGCGGCGAGAAGTCGGTGAAGGCGATGACACCGTCGTCGTGGAGGATACCATCGATGACGATGACGATGACGATGACGAGACGTTGCAGGATCGCTTTCAGCTGCGGTCGAGGTTTAGCCGCCCGGGCTTGCCTCATGTTCCTCTGGTGCAAGACCCCCGACTAGCCTGGAGGCTAGCCTGGCTGCGCCGCCACGAAGGCCGCGCAACCCCGCCAGGAAGCGGGTGACGAAGAAGCTTAAGGTCTCAGAGACCACGCCTCAGGAGGTAAGTTGTCTTGACTGGAGTAGTCGAGTACCCCACCGTGCGAGTACCCTTTGCTGACGAGTAGTCTTCCTTGTATGCAGGAAGTGCCGCCAATGGAGCCCATCGAAGAGGGCGACAAAGGCGTGTGGGACACAGTGGGGGAGCCAGCTGGAAGTCGTAGTCCAGCCCCTACTATCGAGGAGCTCTTGGCGCAGCTGGAGCGCCAGCCCCCTGCTACACAGGGGAGCACGGAGTCTGTAGCCGCCGCCGTTGAAGAGGTGGTGGCTTCAGGAGCGCGAGAGAGCGCTGCGCCAGCCGCCATCACAGAGGAGGCGGTAGCCGCAGGGGCGCAGGTGGAGGCGCCCGCCGAGGGTGGACTGGTCGACATCGCCAGCATCCTCGGTGCTCCGGCTGTGACAATAATCCGGTCGAACTTGTGAGTACTCCATCTTCCTGAGTAGTACTTGTTGTGGTAGTCGAGGTGGACTGACGACCAATTATGTGTGTTTCTCGCAGAAATCCACGGATGCGTCCCGGGAGGGGGGATGAGCCCTCTTCGGCGGTGGCGGAAGAAGTCGCGCCGCCCGCCGAGGAGTCCGCTCCCCGCTACCCGGGCGCCGCCCGAGCCACCGGCCGGCCGAGGCGATGTTGCCGGAGGCCAGCGTTGTCGAAGGTGAGTACTCTTTGAAGCTATAGAGCCCCTTGGGAAGTAGTCGTAGTCGCTGATGTACTCATCTTCTTTTGGCAGGCGCTAAGGCTGAAGGCAGTGACATCCCTGCGGGGGTGCCGATGCGTGTCGACACCGGGGGCCCCGAGGCCGCGGGAGGAGCCCCCGAGCCCGTGAAGGAGGTCGTCGAGGAGGCCGCCGTGACGGACGAGGGAGAGGGCGTCACCACGTCGCCGCAGGTTGCTCGGAGGTGGCTATCCACTCCCCGCAGATCGAGGACGCGAGCCCATCCGTTCGCGCCGATCACGGAGGCCACGCGCGAGTAGTCGCGGTGGGATAGAGCTGCTCGCAAATGATCCTGTCGAGCCTGCGACGGTGGCGAAGCACCTGGAGGCGATCCGCCAGGCGGAGCAGTGGATGAAGGTAAGTAGCCGTAGCTTCTGAGTAGTCAATCCTCTGTTTGTTGGGTACTCTTGTGACTTGAGTTGTCTTGTGCAGGACGTTGCGGAGCGGTCCCGCGACAAGTCGAACATGCTGCAGGGCTATGGCGATGCGGTGCTCCGAGCCGAAGCGCTAGAAGAGCAGCTTGTGAAGTCGTGGAAGCACGCGGCTGCCATGCAGTCGAAGCTCGACGCCGCCTTCGCCAAGTACCACAACGACGTCCAAGAGTTGCAGGCGAAGGGCGACGACTTGGTGCGGAAGAATAAGGGCCTCCGCAACAAGAACAAAGGTACGTCGCTGAACTTGTCGAGTACTTGTTGGAGGTCGAGAAGTTCCTGACCCGCTGTGCTGTTGTCGTGTTGCAGAGCTTGAGGGCCAGGTGGAGCAGCTGAAGTCTTCGGAGACGAGCATGAAGAACCTCTTCTACCGCGAGCAAGAAGCCCGCCAGGTACTCGAGCTCGACTACAAAGAGCTTGCCTTCGAGTGCGAGAAGCACATGGAGCTCCGGATTGCTTCTGACCGCGATCTCGTCAACTACTACAAATCCTTGCAGAAGTTGAATGAAGACTGCGAGGCATTGCGGGCCCAACTGAAGGAGCTCGAAGAAGCCGCACTGCCGATCGCAAGACTCCTGGTGCCACACCCGGGCGGCACCAAGATTGCCCCGCTGGTGGATCGCCTCAAGGAAGCTCCGAGCCGGCTGGCGGCCTATGTGAAGCACATGGCGAGGTCGATCCCAAGACAAGTCTTGGCCTTCATGAAGTCGTACTTCCCGAAGGCCCCAGTGGAGGTAGTCGCCGGCGGGGTAGCCGCCAACTGCACTGATGAGCAGTATGCGCAGCCGCCGGGAGCGATGGCTCCCATCGCGGAGCAAGTAGCTGAGAAACTTAACCTCCAGTAGCCCTGTAATAGATAGCTAGTAGCCATGGTTGTACAAGAAAACAATTGTAATAAATTGCTTAAGTATCAATGAAAGAAATTTTCCAGCAATGAGTACTCGTAGTCGCGATCTCAGAGTGCGGAGCCCCCATTGTGGAGTGAATGCGAGTAGTAGTACTCGGCAGTAGTGGTCCCGTTGTAGGGAGTAGAAAGTAAAGAAGTTGATGAACGATCAAACTTTATTACTGAAGAAGTACACCTGGGTGGCCAGGGCCGCAGTTATAGAGTAGTCGCTTGGACCCAGAGGGCCGCTTACAGCTAAGTAGAGCTGGAGCGGGTAGCCGCGTACAGTAGTTGATCCGTAAGTAGCCGTGTAGGCTGGATCGTAGATCCGTAGGTAGCCGCGGAGGCTGGATCTTAGAGTGTGGTCTCTCAGTAGACCGCTGCTAGAGTCCTTCACGCTCGTCGCAGCCCAGGGTCCGTAGGTAGCCGTGTAGGCTGGAGACTGGAGAGGAGAAGTCCAGAGACTGGAGCCAGGACCCGAAGGCCGCTTACGGCGATGGGGTGTTGGTGTAGTCGTGTAGACTTGAACCCCGGAGTAGTCGCGTAGACTAGGCGTAGAATCGACAGAGCTGGTCGACGTTCCACGAGTTGCTGATGTCTTCGCCTTCAAGTGTTTGGAGGCGGTAGGAGCCTGGCCCGGTCACCTTTGCGTTGGTGAAGGGACCTTCCCAGGGTGAACTGAGCTTGTGTAGTCCTTCCGTGTTTTGGATACGGCGGAGGACGAGATCACCAATGTTGAAGGAGCGTTCCATGACGTTGCGATCATGGTAGCGTCGGATACCTTCTAGGTACCTTGCTGACTGGACGAGGGCAGCGCAGCGAGCTTCTTCGAGGCTGTCGATGTCAACTCGTCTGCTGTCTTCTGAGACGCCTTCGTCATAGTGCTCCACTGCTGGCGAGTTCCATATGACGTCGGCGGGGAGGATTGCTTCGGAGCCGTAGTCCAGAAGTAGGGGCATTGCCCCGTTGGCTTGGATGGCTGAGTCCGTAGCCCCCAGAGTGTGTTGGGTAGTTCCTTGATCCACTTGCCCCCTTTGGAGTTAGCAGCATCGTGTAGCCGCTTCTTGAGAGCGTCGAGCACCATCCCATTGGCGTGCTCGACTTGTCCGTTGGCCCGTGGATGGGCAACTGAAACGTATCGGACGTCGATCCCGCTGTTCTTGCAATACTCCCAAAACTGGTGGTTGTTGAAGTTGGAGCCCAGGTCTGTGATGATGCGGTGGGGTAGTCCGTAGCGGTGTACGAGTTCATCCAGGAAGTCGAGTACTCTGTCAGCCTTGGGCATGTGACTGGCTTGACCTCGATCCACTTGGTGATCTTGTCGATAGCCACCAGTACCCTGTTGAATCCTCCTGGCGCAGTTGGCCGTGGCCCAATCATGTCGAGCCCCCAGCAAGCAAAGGGCCAGGTTGGCGGTATGGTGACTAGCTTGTAGGCTGGGACGTGTTGCTGCTTGGCGAAGTACTGGCACCCTTGGCACTTTCTGATGAGTTCTTCGGCGTCGCCCAGAGCTGTGGGCCAGTAGAAGGCTTGTCGGAAAGCCTTGCTGACCAACGTGCGTGAGGACGTGTGGTTGCCGCAAACGGCCTTGTGGATCTCCTCCAAGATGTCCTTGCCTTCTTCATGAGGGACGCACTTCATGAGTACTCCAGAAGATGCGCCGCGCTTGTAAAGCTTGTCTCCGACGAGGACGTAAGACTTGGCGAGGCGGACGAGTTGCTCGGCCGCGTTCTTGTCGGAGGGGACCTTCTGCTCGCTGAGGTAGTCGATGAAGGGTTGCCTCCAGTCCACGTCGATCATAATGACCTCCCCGCCCACCGGTGGATGGGCCGGGACAAGTGGTCGGTGGCGCCGGCTTCGGGATGGATGGCGAGCTCGTGGACGAAGACGCCCGCCGGTACTTGAGCGCGGGTGGATCCAAGCTTTCGAGAGGACGTCCGCCGCAACGTTGTTGTCGCGAACGATGTGATGGAACTCGAGACCATAGAACTTGTTCTCGAGCTTGCGGACTTCTAGGCGTAGGCATCCATGTTCTCCTTGTTGCGGTCCCGGACTTGTTGACTTGGTTGATGACCACTGCGGAGTCGCCGTAGACTAGTAGCCGCTTGATGCCCAGTGAAGCCGTGAGGCGGAGCCCATGTAGAAGAGCTTCGTACTCGGCTTCGTTGTTTGAGACCTTCCAAAAGATCTGCAGGACGTACTTGAGTTGTTCGCCCGTTGGAGAAATCAGGAGTACCCCTGCCCCTGCGCCCTCGAGGTTGAGTGAGCCGTCGAAGTACATCACCCAATGCTCTGGTCGCACGGTGGGAGTGGGTAGGCGGTGCTCCCGCCACTCGCCATGAAGTCGACTAGTGCCTCGCGACTTGATGGCCGTGCGTGGCTTGAAGTCGATAGTGAGGGCGCCGAGCTCGACCGCCCATTTGGAGATTCTTCCGGTAGCATCTTGGTTCCGCAGATGTCACCGAGCGGGTAGTCGGTGACGTCGAAGATCGAGTACCGCTGGCAAGTAGTGTCGTAGCTTCCGCGAGGTAATGAGTACCGCGTACGCAGCTTCCGCACGGCCGATAGCGGGCCTTGGACTCTGATAGAACCTCGCTGACGAAGTAGAGTGGGCGCTGGACTGGGTAGGCGTGGCCGTCTTCTTGCCGCTCGACAACGATGGCGATGATCGACCACGTGAGTAGTCGCAGCTAGGTAGAGCAGTAGCTGCTCGCCCTTGTGAGGAGCCGTGAGGATCGGTGGCTTTGACAGGAAGTCCTTGAGCTGGGCAAGGGCTTGATCAGCCTCTGAAGTCCACACGAACTTCTCTTGATGCTTGAGTAGTTTGAAGAAGGGGAGGCCCCGTTCTCCTAGCCTCGAGATGAATGCGGTCGGCCGCCGCCATGCACCCCCGTCGCCTTCGGGACGTCTTTGATGCTCGTGGGAGCTTTCATGCTGGTGATGGCGGAGATCTTCTCGGGGTTGGCTTCGATGCTGCGCTGGCTGATGATGAAGCCGAGTAGTTTGCCCGAAGGGACGCCGAAGACGCACTTGTTCGGGTTAAGCTTCCAGCGGTACTCGCGTAGTGATGCGAAGGTCTCTTCAATATCGTCCATGAGGGTACTGGAGTCCCTGGTCTTGACAACCACGTCATCCACGTAGCCCTCGACGTTCTTGTTGAGTTGCCTCTTGAAGCAGGCCTGGATAGCTTGTTGGTAGGTAGCGCCGGCGTTCTTCAACCCGAAGGACATGGTCGTGTAGTAGTACGCGCCAAACGGGGTGATGAACGCGGTTTTCTCCTGGTCTTCCTCCTTGATCGTGATCCGGTTGTACCGGAGTAGCGATCGAGGAAGCGAGCGGTCGCAGCCCGCCGTGGAGTCGATGACTTGATCAATCCCCGGCAGAACCCGAAGGGGTCCTTGGGGCAGTGCTTGTTGAGGTCGGTGTAGTCGACGCACATCCTCCACTCGTTCGAGTTCTTCTTGCGGACGAGGACAGGGTTGGCGAGCTACTCAGTATGGAACACTTCTCTGATGAAGTTAGCTGCGAGTAGCTTGGCGAGTTCCTTCTTGATGGCGTCCCGCCTGTCGTCGGCAAAGCGTCGGAGGTGTTGTCGCTTGGGGGTGGCCTTAGGATCAACGTTGAGGCTGTGCTCAATCAGCTCCTTGGGCACTCCTGGCATGTCCGCTGGCTTCCACGCGACGATGTCGCGGTTAGCCCGAAGGAAGCTGTTGAGCGCGTCTTCCTATTTGGGGTCGAGGCCTGCCCCGATGGTGGTGGTCTTGCTGGGATCGCCTGTTCCAAGGTCGATCGCCTTGACGAGACCTCCTCAGGTGGCTGAGGCTTGTTGGTGCTGTCAGACTTCTCTGGGATGTCAAGTTCACTTGTAGCAAGCTTCTTCGACGCGGCGTAGACCTCCATCATCACGTTGGGTACTTGGTTCGTAGAGGCGATCTCCACGGCTTCTGTGTCGCAGTCGTGGGAGATCTTCAAGTCCCCTTGGAGGGAAAGTACACCGGCTGGGCTTGGCATTTTGAGTACCAAGTAGGTGTAGTGGGGCACCGCCATGAACTTGGCGATGGCCGGTCTGCCGAGGATGGCGTGGTAGGAGGTCTCGAAGTCCGCGACCTCGAACTTGATGTACTCGGTACGGTAGTTGTCCCGAGATGCCCCGAAGGTAACTGGCAGGACCAATGAGCCCAGTGGAATAGCCGCGTTGCCAGGGACGATGCCGTAGAAGGGAACGTTGCTCTTGGTGAGCATATGAGTGATGTCGAGCTTCATTTTCTTCAAGGTCTTGGTGAAGAGGACGTTGAGCCCGCTTCCACCATTGATGAGCACCTTGTTGAGTTTGGAGCCCGCCACCGTTGGCTTCAGGACGAGAGGGAACCGTCCTGGTTCAGAGAAGCTGGTCCATTGATCCGCGCGGGAGAAGGTAATGGGTACCTCCGACCACCTGAGAGGAGTCGGGACCGCTAGCTCATTGGACTTCACTTCGCGACGGGTAGCCTTCTGCTCCCGCCTGCTGGGCAATCCGCCGAAGAAGACGTTGACGGTCTTCTCAGGCTCCTGGAAGTCGTTGTTGTCGCTGTCCTTCTTCTTGCCTTTTGGTCGTGAGGGTGCGGTGGCTCCGGCGTCTCCTTGAGTGCGTGCCTGAGTTGGTAGCATTGTTCGGTGGTGTGGTTGCCGTTTGGATGCCACGAGCACTTCTCCTTCAGCAGGTCCTTGAAACCGCCAGAGCTCTTCTTCGAGTTCCCTTTTGCAGGGCGCTGGATAGCCGCGACAGTGTTGTCTGGCTTGCGCTTGCGGTTGGGACCCGAGTAGTAGTAGTAGTTGTTGTTGTTGTTGCGACCGCCATGGTTCGCGTTACTGCCGCTGCCGCCGCCCTGGTTCTGCTTGGTCTTGCCACGGATAGCGTCGTACTTGGCATTGGCCTTGTCTTCTTCATCCGCCCAGGACGTGATCATGTCCTTGAGGTGGGGGATGGACCTGGGGCGGCGACGGCCGAAGTCTTCGAAGGTGCGGGGGTGGTAGAGGCCGTCTTGGAAGAGGTCGATGACCTCCTTGTCAGTGACGTCGACGACGGTAGCGCGCTTGTCGAAAAAGCGGCGCATGTACTTGCGGAGGGTCTCGCCTTGTTCTCGCTTGATCATGGCCGTGTCCATGCGAGTATCCGATCGGCCCATGGCGCCCGCGAAGTTGCTTGTGAACCGCTCCTTCGGTCGGTCCCACTTTTCGATCGAGTGCTTATCCAGGGACTCGAGCCAAGTGAGTGGTGCTTGGTCCAAGCAGAAGGGGAAGTAGAGGCACTTGGTGTCGCTGTTGCCGCCAGCGTTCTCGATGGAGAGGGCGTAGCATCTGAGCCACTGGATGGGATCCTGCTTCGCATCATACTTGGTGATCCCCAAAGGCTTGAATTTGTCGGGGAGGAGCAAGTTGCGAAGTCGAGGTGAGAAGGCGGGGAAGCAGTCGCCCTCAGCTGCGGTGGTCGACTTCTTCCGTCGCAGTTCTTCAATCTTCTGGCGAGCGTCGTAGCCGCCCCGCGAGGCGCCAGAGGCGTGGCTGTTCGCGTGGCCACGGCCGCCGCGGCCGTCGCCGCCTCCGGCCCTCCCGTTGGCCCCGTGATTGGAGGCCGCCGCCGTCGGCCGCCGCCGCCGTCGGGATCGTTGCGCCGCCCCGCCGGCCGAGCGCGCGTGAGGGGCGACTTCTCGGTTGCCGTGGTCGCGCAGTGAAGGTCCGCCGGCGTTGGAGCGACGGCGGTTTGGCTCGGGCGGGAGCTCAGCTCGAGTAGGGTTGGGACCATTGTTGGCGCTGCGACTAGTAGCTTCGTTGTCGCGGTGTCTGGCTGGAGGAGGCTGGTTGACTCTGTTGTCGACCTGCATGAAGTAGGCCTCTTCGGCCGTGCTTGGCGATGACCTCCCCGCGCGCGTATGCCCCGAGCCGGCGTGCGATCGGCCGTGATCGACATGAGACACTGCTCGGGGGTAGTGTGTACTCTGCTCTCGACCGCCTCGAGAGCTTCCGCAAGGTTGCGGA
Source organism: Cenchrus americanus (assembly GCA_947561735.1). Classification (NCBI taxonomy): domain Eukaryota; kingdom Viridiplantae; phylum Streptophyta; class Magnoliopsida; order Poales; family Poaceae; genus Cenchrus; species Cenchrus americanus. The sequence goes on from OX387245.1 coordinate 165,394,704, forward strand.
CGGGGAAGTTGTCGCGGAGGCGCCGACGTCGTTCGTTGCGCTTCCGGTTACGTACACGTCGAGCGTCTCTGTCCGCCGGAGTCTCGTTTGGTGGAGCGTCAGCAGAGAGTTCGTCGGAGGAGATGTCTTCCAGGTACTTGTCCTGAGTGGTGCCTGAAGGCCTTGGGGTGTCGCCGGCAGCCATGAAGACTTGGCGATCGGGGGTGCCAAGGCTGGACTCAGAGGGTGCCACCTCGGTTGGTGTGCTTGAGTAAGCCCGGGCTAGCGGTGTTCCCTCCTAGAACGGTAGCGAGTTGATGTAGGCGACGTAGCGTGAGTCTCCCTTTATCAGGTCGGCAGGTTTGCGGTCTGGCCAGTAGACGTATCTTCCGGCCGGCGTGGATGCTATAACCAGCCCAAAGGCTGGCCCTGATAAAGGAAGCTCAGTGGAGTTGTCCTCGGACTCGGGCTCCTCAGGGTCCGACCCGAAGTCGAACTCGTAGTCCGGGTTCGAGTAGAACTCGGAGAGGGGGTTGGAGTCCGAAGCGTGATCGCGGGAGGCGTCGGAGTCCGAGCTGTACTCGGGTACGGGCTCCTTGCCGGCCCGGCGCGAAGTGGGAGCCCCCGTGCGGGCCCGGCTGAGGGTGCGGGGGCCACGCGCAGAGGGCTCGCGCGGTTAGCGGATCGCCTGCGATGGCTGAGCAGCCGACTCGCAAGCGATGGCCCATGGCGACATCGAGTTCGTGTTGGAAACGGGCTCGAGCTCGAAGTCAGCATGGTGGTTGAAGAGTGAAATCTCGCCGAACTTGTCGGCGAGTTCACCTGTGACAACTTCAGGAAGCGTCACGAAGCCTGTCTTCGGGTTGGGCTGCATGGTCAGGCGGCGCTGGAAGGAGCCCGCGCCATCAGCAGTGCAGACCCAGGTGCCGAACATGAAGGTGTCGCTGCGGTTGAAGGCGACGGTTGGCTCGAAGTGGACGGAAGCCGTCGAGTTCGCCATGTGATCTCGGGCGAGAGCCCCTACCTGGCGCGCCAGCTGTCAGTGTTTTAGACCGGCAACCTACTAAGGGAAGTACCGGAAGTAGATGAATGTGACTCGCCGAGATCAGTAACTCGAAGGAAGAGACACGTGGCACACAATTTAGACAGGTTCGGGCTGCGAGGTGTGTAATACCCTATGTCCTGTATGCTGCGTAGCTCTGGATTGATTGGGCACGATTACAAGATGGTGCAATAGTGCGCCGTGGGTTGTATGAGATGAGATTTGATGCTAGAGATCGGTCCCTGCCTCGCCATATATAGTCCGGGAGGCAGGGTTACAAGTCGGAGTAGGGAGAGAGTACTAGTCGAGTACGTCTAGGAGTCCTCTATACAATGCGGAACATGTATAGCTCCCTAACCGAGTACTACTCCTATGTAGTCCTTGTGCTCCACGTCTTCGGGTGCAGTGTAGCGCAAGCCGGGTAGTCCCAGGGGCCCACCGAGTAGTCGGTCCTGGTACAGCACCAACAAGCCTCAGCCACCTGAGGAGGTACTCGTCAAGACGATTGACCTTGGAACAGGCGATGCCAGCAAGACCACCACCGTCGGGGCAGGCCTCGACCCCAAATAAGAAAACGCGCTCATCAGCTTCCTTCGAGCTAATCGCGACATCTTCGTGTGGAAGCCAGCGGACATGCCAGGAGTGCCCAGGGAGCTGATTGAGCACGGCCTCAACGTCGACCCTAAGGCCACCCCCAAACGACAACACCTCCGACGCTTTGCCGACAACAGACGGGACGCCATCAAGAAGGAACTCGCCAAGCTACTCGCAGCTGGCTTCATCAGAGAAGTCTTCCATCCTGAGTGGCTCGCCAACCCTATCCTCGTCCGCAAGAAGAACTCGAACGAGTGGAGGGTGTGCGTCGACTACACCGACCTCAACAAGCACTGCCCCAAGGACCCCTTCGGGTTGCCGCAGATTGATCAAGTCATCGACTCCACGGCGGGGGCGCGACACGCTCTCGCTTCCTCGATCGCTACTCCGGTACCACCGGATTGCGATCAAGGAAGAAGACCAGGAGAAGACCGCGTTCATCACCCCGTTTGGCGCGTCTTGCTACACGACCATGTCCTTCGGGTTGAAGAACTCCGGCGCTACCTACCAACGAGCTATCCGGGCACCGCTTCAAGAGGCAGCTCAACAAGAACGTCGAGGCCTACGTGGATGACGTGGTCGTCAAGACCAGGGACTCCGGTCCCTCATCGACGATCTTGAAGAGACCTTCGCATCACTACGCGAGTACCGCTGGAAGCTCAACCCGAACAAGTGCGTCTTCGGCGTCCCTTCGGGCAAACTACTCGGCTTCATCATCAGCCAGCGCGGCATCGAAGCCAACCCCGAGAAGATCTCCGCCATCACCAGCATGAAAGCTCCCACGAGCATCAAAGACGTCCAGAAGCTGACAGGGTGCATGGCGGCGCTGAACAGATTCATCTCGAGGCTAGGAGAACGGGGCCTCCCATTCTTCAAACTACTCAAGCATCAAGAGAAGTTCGTGGGACTCTAGAGGCGGATCAAGCCCTTGCTCAGCTCAAGGACTTCTTATCGAAGCCACCGATCCTCACGGCTCTTCACAAGGGCAAGCAGCTACTGCTCTACCTAGCTGCGACTACTCACGTGGTCAGTACTGCCATCGTTGTCGAGCGGCAAGAAGACGGCCACGCCTACCCGGTCCAGCGCCCAGTCTACTTCGTCAGCAAGGTGCTATCAGAGTCCAAGGCTTGCTATCATCCCGTGCAGAAGCTCCTGTACGCACTACTCATCACCTCGCGGAAGCTACGACAATACTTCCAGCAGTACTCGATCTCCGTCGTCACCGACTACCCGCTTGGCGACATCCTCTGGAACCAAGACGCTACTGGAAGAATCTCCAAGTGGGCTGTCGAGCTCGGCGCCCTCACTATCGACTTCAAGCCACACACAGCCATCAAGTCGCAGGCACTAGTCGACTTCATGGCGAGTGGCGGGGAGAACCAGCTACCCACTCCCACCGAGCGACCAGAGCATTGGGTGATGTACTTCGACGGCTCACTCAACCTCGAGGGCACAGGTGCAGGGGTGCTCTTGATCTCTCCAACGGGCGAACAACTCAAGTACGTCCTGCAGATCTTCTGGAAGGTCTCAAACAACGAAACCGAGTACGAAGCCCTCCTACACGGGCTCCGCCTCGCGGCTTCACTAGTCATCAAGCGGCTACTAGTCTACGGCAACTCTGCAGTGGTCATCAACCAAGTCAACAAGTCCTGGGACCGCTACAAGGAGAACATGGATGCCTACTGCCTATAAGTCATCAAGCTCGAGAACAAGTTCTATGGTCTCGAGTTCCATCACATCGTTCGCGACAAGAACATTGCAGCAGACGTCCTTTCGAAGCTTGGATCCACCCGCGTTCAAGTGCCAGCGGGCGTCTTCATCCACGAGCTTCACGCGCCATCCATCCCGGAGCCGGCGCCACCGACCACTGTCCCAGCCCATCCACCAGCTGGGCAGGAGGTCATGATGATCGACGTGGACTGGAGGCAACCCTTCATCGACTAACTCAGCGAGCAGAAGGTCCCCTCCGATAAGAACGCGGCCGAGCAACTCGTCCACCGCGCCAAATCCTACGTCCTCGTCGGAGACAAGCTTTACAAGCGGGGCGCATCTTCTAGAGTACTCATGAAGTGCGTCCCTCGTGAAGAAGGCAACGACATCTTCGAGGAGATACACAAGGGCGTCTGCGGCAACCACGCGTCCTCACGCACGCTGGTCAACAAGGCTTTCCGACGAGCTTTCTACTGGCCCACAGCTCTGGGCGACGCCGAAGAACTCGTCAGAAAGTGCCAAGGATGCCAGTACTTCGCCAAGCAGCAACACGTCCCAGCCTACAAGCTAGTCACCATACCGCCAACCTGGCCCTTTGCTTGCTGGGGGCTCGACATGATTGGGCCCAGGATCCGTAGGTAGCCGCATGGACTGGATTCAGGGGAGGAGTAGTCCGGAGACTAGTGCATGGACCTGGAGGCCGCTTACAGCGAGGAGTAGTCCGGAGACTAGTGCCCGGACCCGGAGGCCACTTACAGCGGAGGGGTCGTGATGTAGTCGTGTAGACTAGAGCCTCGGAGTAGTCGTGTAGACTAGGCGTAGAACCGACAGAGCTAGTCGACGTTCCACGAGTTGTTGATGTCTTCGCCTTCAATACGACGTGTAGAAGTAAGGGGATTGCCCCGTTGACTTGGAGGGCTGAGTACGTAGCCCCCAGAGTGCGTTGGGTAGTTCCTTGATCCACTTGCCTCCTTTAGAGTTAGTAGCGTCGTGGCGCGCTCGACTTGTCCATTGGCCCGAGGATGGGCAACTGAGACATATCGGACGTCGATCCCGCTATTCTCACAGTACTCCCAGAACTGGTGGTTGTTGAAGTTGGAGCCCAGGTCTGTGATGATGCGGTGGGGTAGTCCATAACGATGCACGAGTTCATCCAGGAAGTCGAGTACTCTGTCAGCCTTGGGGCATGTGACCGGCTTGACCTCGATCCACATGGTGAACTTGTCGATGGCCACCAATACTCTGTTGAAACCACCTGGCGCAGTTGGCCATGGCCCAATCATGTCGAGCCCCCAGCAAGCGAAGGGCCAGGTTGGCGGTATGGTGACGAGCTTGTAGGCTGGAACGTGTTGCTGCTTGGCGAAGAATTGGCACCCTTGGCACCTTCTGACGAGTTCTTCAGTGTCGCCCAGAGCTGTGGGCCAGTAGAAGGCTCGCCGAAAGGCCTTGCTGACCAGCGTACGAGAAGACGCGTGGTTGCCGCAGATGCTCTTGTGGATCTCCTCCAAGATGTCCTTGCCTTCTTGTCTGGTGACGCACTTCATGAGTACTCCAGAAGATGCGCCCCGCTTGTAAAGCTTGTCTCCGACGAGGACATAGGACTTGGCGCGGCGGATGAGCTGCTCAGCCAAGTTTTTGTTCGAGGGAACCTTCTGCTCGCTGAGGTAGTCGATGAAGGGTTGCCTCCAGTCCACGTCGATCATCATGACCTCCTGGCCAGCTGGCGGATGCGCTGGGACAGTGGTCGGTGGCGCTGGCTCCGGGATGGATGGCGCGTGAAGCTCGTGGACGAAGACACCCGCTGTTACTTGAGCGCGAGTAGAACCAAGCTTCGACAGGACGTCCGCTGTAACGTTGTTGTCGCGGACAACGCGGTGGAACTCGAGACCGTAGAACTTGTTCTTGAGCTTGGGGACTTCAAGGTAGTAGGGGTCCATGTTCTCCTTGTTGTGGTCCCAAGACTTGTTGACTTGGTTGAGGACCACTGCGGAGTCGCCGTAGATTAGTAGCCGCTTGATGCCCAGTGAAGCCGCGAGGCGGAGCCCGTTTAGGAGAGCTTCGTACTCGGCTTCGTTGTTTGAGACCTTCCAGAAGATCTGTAGGACGTACTTGAGTTGTTCTCCCGTTGGAGAGATCAGGAGTACCCCTGCACCTGCGCCCTTGAGGTTGACTGAGCCATCGAGTACATCACCCAATGCTCTGGTCGCGCGGTTGGAGTAGGTAGCTGATTCTCCCGCCACCCTGCCATGAAGCCGACTAGAGCTTGCGACTTGATGGTTGTGCGTGGCTTGAAGTCGATGGTGAGGGCGCCGAGTTCGACTGCCCACTTGGAGATTCTTCCAGTAGCATGTTGGTTCCGCAGGATGTCGCCGAGCGGGTAGTCGGTGACGACGGAGATCGAGTACTCCTGGAAGTAGTGTCGTAGCTTCCGCGAGGTGATGAGTACCGCATACAGGAGCTTCTGTACAGGCTGATAGCATGCCTTGGACTCTGACAGGACCTCGCTGACGAAGTAGACTGGGCGCTGGACTGGATAGGCGTGGTCGTCTTCCTGCCGCTCGACGATGATGACAGTACTGACCACATGAGAAGTCGCAGCGAGGTAGAGCAGTAGCTGCTCCTTTGCGAGGAGCCGTGAGCACTAGTGGCTTCGATAGGAAGTCCTTGAGCTGAGCAAGGGCTTGGTCCACCTCTGGTGTCCACACGAACTTCTCTTGGTGCTTGAGTAGTTTGAAGAAGGGGAGCCCCCATTCTCCAAGCTTCGAGATAAATCTGTTCAGGGCCGCCATGCATCCGGTCGGCACGGACGTCTTTGATGCACGTAGGAGCTTTCATCGTCGGTGATGGCGGAGATCTTCTCGGGGTTGGCTTCGATGCCGCATTGGCTGATGATGAAGCCGAGTAGTTTGCCCGAAGGTACGCCGAAGACGCACTTGTTCGGGTTGAGCTTCCAGCGGTACTCGCGTAGGGATGCGAAAGTCTCTTCAAGATCGTCGATGAGGGTACTGTAGTTTCTGGTCTTGATGACCACGTCATCCACGTAGGCTTCGGCGTTCTTGTTGAGCCGCTTCTTGAAGCAGGCCTGGATAGCTCGTTGATAGGTGGCGCCGGCGTTCTTCAACCCGAAGGACATGGTCGTGTAGCAGTACGCGCCAAACGGGGTGATGAACGCGATCTGGTGGTACCCGGAGTAGCAATCGAGGAAGCAGAGCAGGTCACAGCCCGCCGTAGAGTCGATGACTTGATCAATCCGCGGCAACCCGAAGGGGTCCTTGGGGCAGTGCTTGTTGAGATCAGTGTAGTCGACGCACATCCTCCACTCGTTCGAGTCCTTCTTGCGGACGAGGACAGGGTTGGCCAGCCACTCAGGATGGAAAACTTCTCTGATGAAGCCAGCCACGAGTAGTTTGGCGAGTTCCTTCTTGATGGCATCCCGTCTGTCGTCGGCGAAATGTCGGAGGTGTTGTCGCTTGGGGGTAGCCTTAGGATCGATGTTGATGCAGTGCTTAAACAACTCCCTGGGCACTCCTGGCATGTCTGTTGGCTTCCATGCGAAGATGTCGTGGTTAGCCCGGAGGAATTTGATGAGCGCGTCTTCCTATTTGGGGTCGAGGCCAGCCCCGATGGTGGTGGTCTTGTTGGAGTCGCCTGTCCCGAGGTCGATCGTCTTGACCAGAACCTCCTCAGCTGGCTGAGGCTTGTTGGCTTTGTCAGACTTCTTAGGGATGTCGAGTTGACTTGTAGCAAGCTTCTTCGATGCAGCGTAGACCTCCATCATAGCATTGGGTACTTGATTTGTAGAGGCGATCTCCACGGCTTCCGTATTGCAGTCGTGCGAGATCTTCAAGTCCCCTTGGAGAGAGAGTACACCTGCTGGGCTGGGCATCTTGAGTACCAAGTAGGTGTAGTGGGGCACCGCCATGAACTTGGCGATGGCCGGTCTGCCGAGGATGGCGTGGTAGGATGTCTTGAAGTCCGCGACCTCGAACTTGATGTACTCGGTATGATAGTTGTCACGAGATTCCCCGAAGGTAACTGGCACGACCACTGAGCCCAGTGGGATAACCGCTTTACTGGGGACGATGCCGTAGAAAGGCATGTTGCTCTTGGTGAGCATGTGGGTGATGTCGAGCTTCATCTTCTTCATGGTTTTGGTAAAAAGGACGTTGAGCCCGCTTCTACCGTCGATGAGGACCTTGTTGAGCTTGGAGCCCGCGACCACCGGCTTCAGGACGAGAGGGAACCGCCCTGGTTCGGAGAAGCTGGTCCATTGATCTGCGTGGGAGAAGGTAATGGGTACCTCCGACCACCTGAGAGGGGTTGGGACCGCTGGTTCATTGCTCATGACTTCTCGACGAGTAGCCTTTTGCTCCCGTCTGCTGGGTAGTCCGCCGAAGAGGACGTTGATAGTCTTGTCGGGTTCCTGGATGTCGGCGTTGTCTCCGTCGTTCTTCTTCTTGCCTTTCTTTTCGTGAGGGTGCGGTGGCTCTGGAGTACTCTTGAGTGCTCGCCTGAGTTGGTAGCACTGCTCAGTGGTGTGGTTGCCGTCCAGATGCCACGGGCACTTCTCCTTCAGCAAGTCTTTGAAGCCGCCGGAGTTCTTCTTCGAGTTCTCCTTCGCAGGGCGCTGGATAGCCGCGACAGTGTTGTCTGGCTTGCACTTGCTATTGGGACCCGAGTAGTAGTTGTTGTTGCGACCGCCTTTGTTCCCGTTGTTGCCGCTGCCGCCGCCCGTGTTCTGCTTGTTCTTGCCACGGATGGTGTCGTACTTGGCGTTGGCCTTGTCTTCTTCATCCGCCCAGGACGTGATCATGTCCTTGAGGTGGGGGATGGACTTGGGGTGGCGACGACGAAGTCTTCAAAGGTGCGGCGGTAGTAGAGGCCGTCTTGGAAGAGGTCGATGAACTCCTTATCGGTGACGTCGACTACGGTAGCGCGCTTGTCGAAGAAGCGGCGCATGTACTTGCGGAAGGTCTCGCCTTGTTCCTGCTTGACCATGGCCAGGTCCATGCGAGTACCCGAGCGGCCCATGGCTCCCGCAAAGTTGCTGGTGAACTGCTCCTTCAGCTGATCCCACTTGTCGATCGAGTGCTTGACCAGCGACTCGAGCCATGTTAGCGGGGCTTGGTCCAGGAAGAAGGGGAAGTAGAGGCACTTGGTGTCGTTGTTACCGCCAGCGTTCTCGATGGAGAGGGCATAGCACCTGAGCCACTGGATGGGGTCCTGCTTCGCGTCGTACTTGGTGATCCCCAAAGGCTTGAACTTGTTGGGGAGGAGTAAGTTGCGAAGTCGAGGTGAGAAGGCGGGGAAGCCGTCGTTGTCTCCTGCAGTGGCTGACTTCTTCTGCAGCAGCTCTTCAATCTTCTAGCGGGCGTCGTAGCCACCCTGTGAGGCTCCGGAGGCGTGGCTGTTCGCGTGGTCTCGACCGCCGCGACTGCCGCCGCCGCCGGCCCTCCTGTTGGCTCCGTGGTTGGAGCTTCCGTCGTCGCTGACTCCATCGTCAGGGTCACGGCCGCCGCCCCTAGGGTTGCGGTGAGGGACGACCTCACGGTTGCTGTTGCCACCCTATGAGGGTCCGCCGGCGTTTGCACGAGTACGGTTGGGCTGAGCTTGGAGCTCAGCTCGAGTACGGTTGCGGTAGTGGTCGGCGCTGCGACTTGTAGCTTCGTTGTTGCGGTTCTTGACGGGAGGAGGCTGGTTGACCCTGTTGTCGATCCACATGAAGTAAGTGTCTTCAACGAGCTTGGCGATGACTTCTCCAGCGCGTATTCCCTGAGCCTGGCGTGCGATCGCTGTGATCGACAAGAGGCATTGCTCAGGGGTAGTGTGAACTCTGCTCTCGACCGCCTCGAGAGCTTCCGCAAGGTTGCGGATGGGGAGGTTGTCTCGGAGACGCCGGCGCCGTTCGTTGCGCTTCCTGTTACGCTCGCGTCGAGCGTCCCTGTTGGCGGCGGTCTCGTCTGCAGGTGAATCAGCGGACAACTCATCTGCGGAGGTGTCTTCAAGGTACTGGTGTGTCGCCGGAAGCCATGAAGACTTGGCGATCAGGGGTGCCGAGACTGGACTTAGAGCTCGCCACCTCAGTTGGGGTGTACGAGTCAGCTCGGGCAAGCGGTGTTCCCTCCTGGAACGGGAGCGAGTCGATGTAGGCGACGTAGCGTGAGTCTCCACCTATCAGGTCAGCGGGCTTGCGGTCTAGCCAGTAGACGAATCTCCCGGCAGGTGTGGACGTTATAACTAGCCCAGAGGCCGGCCCTGATAAGGGATGCTCAGTAGTGTTGTCCTCGGACTCGGGATCCTCTGGGTCCGACCCGAAGTCGAACTCGTACGCAGAGTCCGAGTAGAAGCTGGAGAGGGGGTTGGAGTCCGAAGTGTGGCCGGGGGCGGTGTCGGAGTCTGAGTTGTACTCGGGTACGGGCTCCTTGCCGGCCCGGCATGGAGAGGGAGCCTCCGTGCGGGCCCTGCTGATGATGCGGGGGCCACGCGTGGAGTGCTCACTGGGTGGTGGGACCGCATGCGATGACTGAGTAGACGGCTCGCATGTGATAGCCCACGGAGACGTTGAGTTCGAGTTGGAAGCGGACCCGAGCTCCAAGTCAGCGTGATGGTTGAAAAGCAAAATTTCGCCGAACTTGCCGGCGAGTTCGCCTGTGACAACTTTAGGAAGCGTCACAAAGCCGGTCTCCGGGTTGGGCGGCATGGTGAGGTGGCGCTGGAAGGATCCTGCGCCGTCAGCAGTGCAGACCCAAGCGCCGAAAACGAAGGTGTCGCCACGGTTGAAGGCGACGGTTGGCTTGAAGTAGACAGGAGCCGTCGAGTTCGCCATGTGATCTCGGGCGAGATCCCCTACCTGGCGCGCCAGCTGTCGGTGGTTTAGACCGGCAACCTACTAAGGGGAGTACCCGAAGTAGATGAATGTGGCCTCGCCGAGATCGGTAACTCGAAGGAAGAGACACGTGGCACACAATTTAGACAGGTTCGGGCCGCGAGGTGAGTAATACCCTACGTCCTGTATGCTGCGTAGCTCTGGATTGATTGGGTACGATTACAAGATGGTGCAATTCTACGCCGTGAGATGACATGATGAGAGAGGGGTCCCTGCCTCGCCTTATATAGTCCGGGAGGCAGGGTTACAAGTCGGAGTAGGGAGAGAGTACTAGTCGAGTACGTTTAGTAGTCTTCAATACAGTGCGGGACATGTACAGCTTCCTAACCGAGTAATTCTCCTCTGTAGTCCTTGTGCTTCATGCCATCAGGTACCATGGAGCACAAGTCGGGTAGTCCCAGGGGCCCACCGAGTAGTCGGTCCTGGTACCCACCTAGGTAGTGGGCCAAGGGAGGTCCATACGACAAGGTCTTGCCCTGCAAATATCACCTTACAACTTGGAATCAAGCTAAACTCCTAATTCTACCTGAAATCGAGGTGACCCGGTTAGACCGCCCCCCCCAGGGGGGGCAGTTAGACCGCCTAGCGCCTTTGTGCCACACTGGCTACAGGACACCCAGTCAGACCGCCCCTGGGACCCGGTCTAACCGGCCTGCCTGGCCCGAGTTGGCTTTTGCCAATTTTGGGTGTCAACACATGCCCCCTGTTTTTTAGTAAAGCTTGCGTGCTAAAAAATATTTCTAAGGATGACAAAGCTATTGTCGGCCATTTTTTATGCTAAGGGCGATTGTCATAGAAACCGGCCATTAACCTTCAAGCATCTTGCCATACACTTGGATAGAATTTTTTCAAATATCTCCCATTGAGCATCTTGGGTAGCTGCTGTCCTTGCAAAGATTGCAACATAAATGAATTTCCGGAGCAAACTCTCACAACCTTGTATGGACCTTCCCAACTTGGAGACCATTTACCAAATTTGTTGCTCTTGGATCCTATAGGCAAAATAGTCTTCCAAACCAAATCTCCTACTTGAAAAGACTTAGCTTTTACCCTTTTATTATAAGCTCTAGCAACTCGCCTTTTATCATTTTGAATTGCTTCCAAAGCGTCCAAACACTTGTCGGTCACTTCATCAATGTTATCCATCATCAAAGCATGATGCGTATCAATGCTAAGATCATTTTTCTTTGCAGGTCTATATTCACCTAGACTCACCTCAATAGGTAAAATGACCTCTTGACCATACACAAGCTCAAAAGGAGTAACTTTAGTAGCCCATGTCTAGAGATGCGATGAGCCCATAAGCTTCAGAAAATACTTCATGCCATCTTTTAGGATTGTCTTCTATCTTCTTCTTAATGAGCTTAACTAGAGTTTTATTGCTAGAATCAGCTTGACCATTAGCTTGAGCATAATATGGAGATGAATCGAGCAACTTAATACCATAGGAATGGACAAAATCACACACCTCTTTAGCCACAAATGAAGCCTTGATCCATAGTTAAAGTTTGTGGAATGCCAAATCTATGTATGATATGATCCGTAATAAACTCAATTACCTCCTTGTGTGTCATGTTCTTGAGAGGAATTGCTTCAGTCCACTTGGTAAAATAATCAATTGCCACACTCACAGAGCAATGTCCTTTGGTCGACGGAGGATGTATCTTGCCAATGAAATCCAATTCCCAGCCTCTGAATGGCCAAGGCTTGATAACTGGATGCAACAACGCAGTAGGCACCAACTAAACATCTCTGTGCTTTTGGCACTCTTCACATTCTTTATAGTACCTAAAGCAATCAGCTATCATAGTAGGTGAATAAAAACAATCCTGCCTAAGAAGCCACTTCATCTTAGGAGCCGATTGATGAGTACCACAAATTCCCTCATGTACCTCTGCCATAGCTAGCCTTGCTTGATCAGGACCTAAGCACTTCAAAAGCAAATCATCTGCCGTCCGACGATACAATTCATTATCATCTAGGATAAACTTAAGTGCCCATCGTCGGACATTTCCGTCACTTATACTTTTAGGATCCTGCAAATACTTAATCAGAGGTGTTCTCCAATCTCCCACTTCGTCCTCAACAATTTTGGAAGAAATAGTGGCTGAAGTAGGGTTGCCACTCGAGGGGCGGTCTGACCGGCCCGAGGGGGCGGTCTGACCGGGGTACCCAGTTTGACCGGCCGGAGGGGGCGGTTGAACCGGTTCCTCCAGAACGTAACCCTCGTCTTCACTAAACATCTGTTTCTGTTCCTAAAAATTTCCTTTATGAACATTATAACCAGATGCTTGCTGAGCCAGAGCCTTATCCTATGGATTCTTCTCCCATGGTACATGATATATCAAATATTCATCCATACAAGATATAATGTTCAAGCATTTATCAAGGTAAGTATTTAAATAACCATTTAGACATTGACATACCTTGGATACTTGCTGTACCACCAGTAAAGAATCCCCATAAGATTCTACATGTTCACTCCCATGTCATGTAATATTTGCAATCCAAACAAGAGAGCTTCGTCCTAAATTTGATTATTAGTATATTTATGATCCAACCGGCTAAGGGCTTCAAAAATAGCTCCACTAGATGACATACTAATAATTGCAATACCATAACCACTTCTACAAGCCGATCCATCAAAATGTAATTTCCATGGAGTAAAATTTACATAACCGACATCTAAATCAAGTTGCTTATCAATCATATGTTGAACAATAAAGTCGGCTACTATTTGACCTTTCATTGATCTAATAGGTTCACCGCGCAAATCATACTCAACAAGGGCATAAGCCCACTTGCCGACTCTACCACTAAGAATAGGTTTTTGCAACATGTATTTAATTATGTCGGTTTGGCATGCAACATAACAAGTACTAGAAAATAAATAATGCCTTAAATTAGTACAAGCATAATATAAAGATAGACAAAGCTTTTAAATAAAGGTGTACCTCATTTCGGTGTCTAGCAATCTTTTACTCTCGTAGGCAACAACATACTCCTTGCCATCGGTCTCTGAGTCAAAACAGCCCAATCACACTTGGCTCCGCTGCAACATAAAGTCGGAAAGGAAAACTACTCTTAAGCGCTTGAAGAACAGGCGGCGAAGTCAAATAACTCTTAATCTCATAAAGAGCCTCTTGTTGTTTTGCCCCCACCAAGTGAATTTAGCTCCACTTCTCAACTGAAGTAAAGGAGTATAAACATCAACCTGCCCAGACAAGTTGCAAATGAATCGGCTCAAGTAATTAACCTTGCCCAAGAATCTCTTTAACTCTTTCTTACAAGTAGGAGCTTGAACCTTTTTAATAGACTCAATCTTTTTAGGATCAATATCCACACCTTTCTCATGCACAATAAAACCCAAAAACTTGCCAGCTGACACTCCAAAAGCACATTTGAGTGGATTCATCTTCAAACCATAGCGACACATCTTTTCAAATGCAAGTCTTAAATCGGCTAAATGAGAATTTAAACTAGCCAATTTAGTAACAATACCATCGATATAAACATCTATGATAATACCAAGCAAGTCATGAAAAATCAAGTTCATAGCCCTTTGATAAGTAGCACCAGCATTTTTCAAACCAAAATTCATGGCTACCCACTCAAACAAACCCACAAATCCTGCACATATGAAAGCCGTTTTGGAGATATCCTCTTCGGCCATAAAGATTTGATTGTAACAAGCATTACCATCAAGAAAGCTAAGTATTCTATGTCCAGATGCAGAATTAACAAGAAAGTCGGCTATAGGCATAGGATATTCATCTTTAGGAGTTGCTTTATTAAGATCTCTAAAGCCAATGCAAACACGAAGTTTCTTTGTTCCTTTTTTCTCAACAGGCACAATATTAGAGATCCAATAAGCATATCGACAAGGTCTAATAAACTTAGCATCAAGCAAATGATTGATTTCTTCTTTCACTCGGTCATAAATATCAGGATTAAAATTCCTATGAGGCTGTTTATAAGGCTTGAAACCAGGTTTAATAGGTAATTTATGTTCTACCAAATCACGACTTAAACCAGGCATTTCATTGTAATTCCAAGCAAAGCAATCAACATACTCCTTGACTTTTTGTGGTGGTTATCCCCCACATATTGGTACTTTCTCTTAGTTGTTATAATGAATAGTCGTTCTTGGAATATCTTGTGTTGGAATGTCCGTGGACTAAATGATAAAGATAAATGGGACCCCATTAGAAACAAAATCGAAGAAAGTCATGCCAACATTTTCTGTCTTCAAGAAACAAAGAAAGAATCTTTTGATCTGTGTTTTATTCGTAAGTTTTCTCTGAAAAGATTTGATCAGTTTGACTTCTGCCCATCCTTGGGTTCCTCTGGTGGTATTTTGGTCTGCTGGGCCTCAAAGCACTTCTCTGCCATTTTGATTGATAAACAGAGTTTTGCTATTCATCTTGCTTTAACCTCCACCCACAGCCTCACCCTCTGGAATCTAGTTGTGGTTTATGGTCCCTGCGGACAGCCTGCTAGGGATCAATTTGTTAATTGGCTGTGCAATCTGCAGATTCAGGATGAAGACCTATGGTTATTAATGGGAGATTTTAACTTTTATAGATATGCTGAGAATAGAAACAAGACAGGGGGCAATTTTCATGATACCTTGGTTTTCAATAACATAATCAGTAACCTTGGCCATGTTGAACTGCCAATTAAAGGGAGAAGTTATACCTGGAGTAATATGCAGGAAGTCCCTCTTCTGCAACAGATTGATTGGTTCTTCACGTTTGTTGCATGGACCTCCATCTTTCCTCTATCTCTTGTCCTACCCCTTGCTAGGATCACTTCTGATCACTTGCCCTACAGAGTGCAAATTGGTACTAATGTCCCTAAAGCAAATATCTTTCGATTTGAGAACTACTGGTTTAACCACCCTGGATGTATTGAACAGATTGAAAGGGTCTGGAACTCTCATCACAATTCTGGCAATAGTGCCCATATTGTTAGTGCAAAATTTAAGAACCTTCGAAGAATTCTTAAGCATTGGTCTAAAGGCATCTCAAACATTTCGAAGCTCATTGCCAATTGCAATATGACGATTGCTTTCTTGGATAAATTGGAAGAACTCAGACCTCTCTATCCCCAGGAGTTTAATTTCAGGAAGATTATCAAAGTTCATATCACCAGCCTATTGAGAACACAAAATCAATACTGGAGACAGAGGTTTACCCAACGCATGACTCAATTTGGAGACGAAAACACCAATTTTTTTTATTCAATGGCCACTGAAAGATTCAGGAAGAATGTGATCAGTCAAATCATGGATGATACTGGCAGAATGGTTTCTAGTCATGAGGAAAAAAGTGCTCTATTCTGGAATGAATTCAGAAGAAGACTGGGTTTATCTGTTCACACTGATATGCAGTTCGACCTTCACACCATTGTCAAACAGCATGATAACCTTGAAGATCTGTGTAGATGTTTCACTACAGAAGAAATTGATAATGTCATTTTTGATCTCCCTAGTGATAAAGCTCCTGGCCCTGATGGCTTTAACAATTCTTTTATCAAAAAATGTTGGCCCATTATTAGATGTGACATGTATAAGTTGTGCTTTGATTTCTTTCATCATTGGGCTGACCTCAAAAGCATCAATCATTCTTACATTACCTTGGTCCCCAAGAAAGACAAACCTAAGAAAGTGAATGATTTTAGACCCATCTCACTCCTCAACTCCTCTATCAAGATGGTCACCAAGCTTCTTGCTAACAAACTTCAAGCTCTGGCAATCGATATTATACATGAAATCAATATGGTTTTATTAAAGGGAGAACAATTCAAGACTGCCTTGGTTGGGCTTTCGAATACTTACATCAATGCCATCACTCAAGAAGGGAAATTATCATTCTCAAGCTAGACTTTGAGAAAGCATTCGACCTGATTGAACACTCTGCTGTCCTTGATATGCTGCAAGCAAAGGGTTTCCCTCAAAAATGGATCGTGTGGATCAATGAACTTCTTAGTAATGGGACCTCTTCCGTGCTCTTGGATGGAACTGCTGGAAAAGATTTCAGATGTATTCGTGGTGTCAGGCAGGGAGATCCTCTCTCCCCCCTCCTGTTTGCCATTGATGCTGACCTTCTTCAATGCGCTATTAAGAAGGAATATGAAATTGGCAATCTACATACCCCTCTCCCACAGAGGTCTGGGAACCCCTTCCCTATTATCCAATAAGCTGATGACACAATTATTATCATGCAAGGTTCTGACTCACAGCTTGCTATTTTGAAAGACATTCTCAATAAGATCAGTGTCTCCTCTGGCCTGATAGTTAATTTTCATAAATCGTGTCTGGTTCCCATCAATATTTCTTCTGAGCGTGCCAATTCTCTGGCACAATCCTTCGGATGTACTGTAGGCTCTTTCCCCTTTACATATTTAGGCCTTCCTATGGGTCTCACCAAACCTCAAGTAAAGGACTATACTTTGCATCTCTCGTATGCAAGTCGTTTACAACTTGTTAACTCTGTCCTCTCCTCCCTGCCTACATACTATATGTGCACTCTTAAGTTGCCTACCACTGTCATTGATATCATTGACAAGCACAGGAAAAACTGCCTTTAGAGAGGCAGAGAGTTCAATAGAAAGGGATACAATCTGGCAGCTTGGGACTTGGTCAGAAAACCAAAAGCTAAAGGTGGGCTTGGGGTTATTAATCTGAATGTGCAAAATGATGCTTTACTACTAAGGCAACTTGATAAATTCTACAAGCAGGAGAAAATTCAATGGGTCAGCCTCATTTGGCAAAAATATTACAATGGCACTGTTCCTCATCTGGCAAGGGAAAAAGGTTCCGTTTGGTGGAAGGATATCCTGCGACTTAATGTCCACTTCAGGGGTGTTGCAATGTGTATCCCCAATCATGGAAATACAATCAGTTTCTGGGAGGATCTTATTAATGGAAGGGTCCACTCTTATATTTTTCTTCATCTTTTGGGCTTTGCTAAAGATCCTCGTATTTCTCTTTGGGCCCTCAGGCAATCTGCTCCCCTGCTTAATTGTTTTAGAATCCCCATGTCCAGGGAAGCCAATAATGAGTTACTTCAATTGCAAAACTTTCTTGATGACCTTCATCCTGTGGATCAGGATGGTAAAGACTCTTGGATTTACATTTGGGGACAGCATAAATATTCCTCCAATAAATACTATCATTACCATTTTACACACATTCAGCCTGATTTGACTATCCTTTGGATTTGGAAATCAAAATGTATACTTAGAGTTAAGTTTTTTGCTTGGCTTCTACTAAATTACAGGCTTAACAACAAAAATATTTTGAGAAGAAGGAGGAAATTCTTAGAGGATGGGTATACCTGTGTTCTGTCTTGAAGATGTAGAGGAATCAGTTGAACATCTTTTCTTTGACTGTCACTCTGCAGCTTGCAGATGGTTTGCGCTGGGTATCACTTCGAATGCTCATCTAAATATTCACCAAAAGATACAGGAAGCTAAATTGGACTTTGCTCAACCCTTCTTCATGGAAATTTTTATGATTGGTGCTTGGTGTATCTGGAATGAAAGAAATGACCTCATTTTTAATGGAAAAACTCCATGCCTGGTTGCATGGAAATCGGCCTTCAAAGCTCAAGTCTCAAAACATCTCATTAGGATCAAAGCAAGTCTTCATCCTTCCATCTTGCTCTGGCTGCAAGCCTTGTAATTGTTTTATCTTTGTTTTGTAGGCTTTTTTTGGCCTTTTTCGTCTTCGCCTAAACTCTAGTTGGGCCTGTTGTAAGTAGTTGTTTCCCTTCTCCTTTAATATAGTTGCGTTTTGCCGGGGGGCTTTGCCCCACGGTTCTTGGTTCGAAAAAAACATACTCTTTCAATATCTTTATTAATTCAAGCTTAAACATAGGATCAATATTCTTGTTTACAAATGTCGGCCTAGGTATAGTGTCGTGACCAATATCTACCTCCACAAGAGGATCAACCGACGTAAACCCTTGTCCTAACTTGCCCAAATCATCAAGATCCTAAATGGCTTCACACGTATCGGTCTTATGCACCCGATAGTGATCAATTCTCTACTGCAACCACTCTTTTGTTGAACTCATTGAGTCACATGAAGTGGTTTAGCCGATTATCAAACAACTTTATGACAACAAGAATTAAACCATTGTTGGAACAACTTACAAACTCATAATTTGATAAATCTAAACCGGATAGACATTTTACATCATCATGCACACCTATAGAGTGACTATCGGCTACAGCTACACAAGCAGAATTATCTCAATGCACTACTTCTATTTCATCATCCACCCATTGTATCAACATTTGGTGCAAAGTAGAAGGAACACATTTATTTGCATGAATCCAATCACGACCAAGGATAAGACTGAAGTTACCTTGTGTCTTAGCGATGAAGAAAGTCGTGGCAAGCGTCTTGCTTCCAATAGTGAGCTCCATGGAGATCACACCTTTAGCTCCCATTGGCTCGCCTCCTCCAACCCCGTCGACGGTCATGTTGGTCTTGATCAGCTCCTCATCTGAACCTCCAAGCTTCTTGAATAGAGAGTAGGACATCAAGTTGACAATCGCACTGATATAGGCTTCCCATTGATGTGACCCTTCATGTACAAAGCCTTCAGATGATTATAAGTGTCTTTGGGCTTCTGAAGTATAGCATCTCTATGACCAAAGTCAAGATGAGCCAAGTCCTCCTCCGTAGGCACCGAATTGTCAACAAACAAATGAACCACATTGATCTCAAGGTTCATCTGCTCTGGAGAAGAACTATAGTCCACAAGCTGTTCGTCGTCCTCTAGAGTATGTACAGACGAACCCTTGTCATCACAAACCATGGGGATCGAAGAAGCGAAACCGGGTAGCATTTTTGGAGAACCCGGTCTGACCGCCTGGTCACCGGTCTAACTGCCCAACTGGCGGTTTGACCGCCCTTGTCTGGGTTGCTGCCATGACTCTCCACTCCTTCCCCTGCGGCACCATGGGCCTGTAGCTGTTGAAATCCTCGTCCCTCTTCTTCTCTAGTTCCTTCTCCCTCTTCTCACGTAGCCTCATGATCATTAGCAACAGATCCCTTTTGAGTTGGTGTCACAACCTGATTGTTTAGCACAACCATTGTTTTGCCACTTCCCTCAATGGGAACATTCATTGTCCCAATTTGAATAATGTCAAGATTAGTAGTCCTCTTTGGGTCGACATCCATCTCCTAAACTTCCTCCTCTCTGATCTTAGGCTTGTACACCTTCTTCAGAGGAAATTGCTCTCTTCCAGGCAATGTGGTCTGACCGCCTGTAGGGGACGGTCTAACCAGGTCAGCCTGATGACCCTGCCCGGTTTGTCATGGAGCTTGGCGATCTTGTGTATGTCTTGAGATTCGATCCAGCGCTGATCTTCTCGGTCCTCCCCATCCAGGTTGGAAGGATTGATGATATGGTACCCACATTACCCCATTGTCATCATAGATAGGACGAAGTGGATTTGAACTTGTAGAAGCCTAATCTGGAGTAAAGTGTTGCCTCTGAGATGATTCACCTCTGAATCTGATGGCTACCCTAGGAGGCGATGCTGGTCTCTCTTGATGTAGAGGTGATCTCATCCTTTTTTACTGGTTGATCACTTGTAACGACCTTTTGTTTCAAATACATATCAAACATGACCTTTGGCTTTGGAATGCTTCCCTGATTCTTTGCCACATTAAACTTCTAGTTTCCTATGTCGGGCCGCTTCGGAACAAGTAGCTTTGGGCGGCCATGTGCAGGGGCGGTCTGACCGCTCTGTACCACCGGTCTAACCACCCTGTCTAGGACAGGCTCGGTTGTTTGTTGACCAGACGGCATGGACGATCCTTGCCCCCCCCCAATGTCTAGAATCTGTGACAGTAATCTTGAATGTTTCTCTGCCATCAGGGGTCTTTTCATATGCCACTTCTCTTGTCAACTCTTTCCCCTCGAATCGGGCTTAGCATCCCTAACTATCACGTTCTTGCAGCCGAACCAAGACCTTGGGCTGCTGCAACTCCATGGTGTTGACAGGAAAAGGTTGCTTATCCACTTGTATCTCATGAAGCATCAAACGACCTTCATTAATGGCAGATTGTATCTGAGAAACACATTGTAATCATTAGTTGCATGAGAACAAGAATTATGAAACTTACAATATGCACGTCGTTTAATTTCATCAAGTGGGGGCATAGTATGAGAAATCTTAATGTTTCCAAGATTAAGTAACTCATCAAAGATACGATCACTTCTAGAAATATCAAAAGTAAATTTTAGTTCTTCTTGCCAACCTTTAGTAGCTGGCTTAAGAGATGCACAAGAACTAGCTTTAGACTTTGATGGCCATACAAATTCAGCAACATACACTTCATTCTCATCATCTGAACTATCAAATTCATATTCAACTACATGCACATTAGAGACCGACGAGGTTTAGAATGTTCTTTTTCATTATTCTATTTTAATTCTTGTGACATACCTCTGACAAACACATTAGCAAGCGTATGAAATTCTACACCTTCTAATCTATCTCTAATAGCAGGTCTTAAACCTCTAGCAGCAAGATCAGCAAGGTCAGAATCAGTAAGAGACAAATTAAAACAACAATTTCTAACTTCCTTAAAGCGCTTAAGGTAATCAGAAAATGATTCCTCTTTACTTTGACTAACTGATGTTAAATCTGTCAATTTTAGTTGGTTACTCCCACTAAAGAAGTGATCATGAAATTTTTGCTCTAATTGATCCCAAGAATCAATAGAGTTGGGAGCTAACGAAGAGAACCAAGCAAAAGCGGTACCAGTCAAAGACAATGAAAACAAGCGGACTTTTAAAGAATTAAAGGTACTAGCTTCACCTAGTTGAGCAGTATATTGCCTAATATGTTCCCATGTTGTACGGTTGTCATCACCACTAAATTTAACAAAATCAGGCTTATGCCAACCCGGGGGAAAAGCCACATAATCAAAATCGGCCTTATATGGTTTTTGATACTATCTAGTATTATCGATACCAACAACGAGTTTATTTTTCATCATGTTAGGTATCTCTTCCTTAAATTGAGCCAATTCATTCCTAGCAGCTAACTGAGATTGCATTGCAGTTGTTCTTAAGTTATTCACAGGGGGTTGATTAGGATTTTGCTTGCGATGCAAGTCGGTAAACACATCATTAGGCACACCATAAGACGGAGCAACATTAGGAATACGTGGTGATGTGTGAGCTATTGTGCTATACATTGATGGAACAGTACCATAAGCATTATTTTGACTCTGAACCAATGTATTAGGCACAACCGACAAAGACAACAGCTGATCCGGAACCATGACCATCTAGCCAGACGGGGCGGTTAGACCGGCCTGGGGGGCGGTCCAACCGGAGTTGGCTTTGGCAATGGAGATTGCTCCGGATAAAACCCCGTCGGCATACCATACAGAGGAGCTTCAGGTTAAGCTTCCAGTGCTGCCGACGTGGTCGAATGCAGAACCCTTTGTGAATCTACTTGAGGGATACCGTCATTAGATATATTAATAACACGTTTACCCACTATTTTTTCAAGGTGAGTAACAACACTAGCAACCAAACTCCTCTGATCGTTAAACACACGTTCAAATCTATCAGTAATAGCAAATAATTGCGTAACTAGATCAGGAGGGGATGCTTGACTTACATTGGGTGTTACCTCAATCTTGTCCTTGCTCAGCTTGATCGCCGGCAACTCGAAATCTTGATTGAGTGTCACCTTGACTGAACGATCCTTCTTGGCACCAAAGAGAAATGGATGCTTGATGTACTCTTGCAGCTCCGTGTACTTCCTCTGGTCTTCTTCGCTGAATTCTTTGATGTTCACCATGATCACGTTTTCTTTGTCAATGTCGCATTGTGATCCCATGCAAAAATCGAAAGATCGGTTGTGAAACTAGATCTATTGTCCCCAGCGGAGTTGCGAAAAGTGTGTTAACGCTTTTCTTGGTCGAACACACAAATGCGCAAGATCGCGCGGTTGTCGGAAATCCACTTGCCGAACCTCCCGGCACGGGCTGGTCTAACCGCTTGGGGGGCGGTCTAACCACCTTGAACAGAAGGCACGTCGAAAACCTAGATTCGCTACTCCGAGAGGGACCCTGTCGGGAACAGTGCACCTAGGGTTATCCTGAGATCGGCAGGCCACTCAGAACTCCCTCAAACACCATGGAGACGAAGGAGGAGAGCAATGGAGGTTGGAAAAGCTAGGATTTGGAGAAAATAAGATAAAATTGGTAATGACGATTGGATGATAGGTCTCAATCGGCCACAATCCTTTATATTTGTAGGGTGGGAGGTCTTGCCCTGCAAATAACACTTTACAACTCGGAATCAAGCTAAACTCCTAATTCTACCTGAAATCTGGGTGACCCGGTTAGACCGCCCCCCAGGGGGTGCTTAGACCGCCTGGCGCCTTTGTGCCAGACCGGCTACAGGACACCCGGTCAGACCGCCCATGGGACCCAGTCTAACCGACCTATCTGGCCCGAGTCGGCTTTTGCCAATTTTGGGTATCAACAACTTCATGGTAGAATTGCGAAAGAATCAACTGCCAACTCAAACCGAGCAGCTAGAGCATTGGGTGATGTACTTCGAGGGCTCACTCAAGCTCGAGGGCGCAGGTGCAGAGTGTTGACAATGAATTTCTGTCAACCTTGCTATGAGTTTACATTTAATGTTATTATTGATTTATTATTCTAACCATTGGAACTAACCCCTGAATATAACAAGTTCACTCTTGCATGTAGATTTTGGAGTTCATTGTTTATGCAGGAAATCTACGCTAAAGAGGAGACTTTCGGGATAAGTTCACCAAGCACTTTGGAAGAAGGTCATGAATCCCGACAAGAGTCAAGATACGCGATGAACACGACTCCAAATGACACGAGGACCGAAGTGTCACCGTGCAAGTCTTTAGGGACTCAACCAGAAAATAGCGAAGCTTGCATAGCAAGGATTCAAGCCTTAACCGTGAAGGAAACGACGTCAAAGGCCCACATGCAAGTGCACACAAATAAGGAATCACGCGAGAAGCAACCGGGGAGGAAACCAGGGCCGAACCAGGCCAAAATGGGCCTGGGCCGGCCGGCCTAGGCCGACCAGCCTAGCCCACTCCTGGCCCGGTTTGGCGCCCCCTTTGCCCTAGGTGTTTGTCTATTTATTGCCTCCGGCGTTGTCAGCCTCCACATGGAACAAATCATTCTACCGACGCCATTCACCAGAAAACCGCCACTGCAAGATGAGGGAGAGAGTTAGATGAGCTCGTCGCAAGGATCAACGTCGGCGGAGGGAAGGAAGCAAGAGGAGGACTCCAAGTCGTTGGCCTAGGGGTGTTCCGAAGCTTCATCTCTGCCATCTTCATCGACAATGTTCTCCAGAGTCTCCATCACCCCTCTGTGCTTCAATTCGTGTAAGATGATGGGGTAATGTCTCCGTTTGTCCCTAGGGTTAGATGGATGCATGATATGTAATCTATACATGCTAATCAATGCTTTATGGTCTATGTCTTCGTGCATGCTTTGTTTACATATGTTTGCGCAACATGTGGTCTTAGTAGGGTTTGTGGTAATCGTGGTGATTAGCTTAACCCTATGGATGCTTCGGTATAAATGCGGTTATATGTGAAAGTGTTTGATTACCTTGCGTAGTGACAGTACGATTTAGGGAAAAGGCTTAGCGGCCGCATAATCGCCATGAAGCTAGTGTAGGCAACTCCCTTTTCATGTACTATATGCATGTTCATGTGATCCTAAGCCCTAGGGAGGGAACGCTTATCTGTCTTAACCTCTCTCTATTGTGTCCACCCATTACCATCTAGTTTAACCCTAGATTTGTTTGATCAACTTAGGTTAGTACCTTTAGATTAATACCACTTTCAAAGGTTTCCCATCAACTAGATTAGTACTTGGTTAAGCGCTAGCAATCTCCTTGCTCCGCGGATTGATAAGAACCTAGGGAATCCTCGTGGTGAAAAGGGTGTAGGTCCGTACGCTTGCGAATCGTAGGTGGATACGAGTTTTATCCGTCAACAAGCCCCTTTTTCTGGCGCCGTTGCCAGGGAGCAAGCCAGTTTGCTACATTTAATCTAGTATTAATTTTGTTGATTACTAACATCTAACCCTTATTTTCTAGAAAAAAAATCTTTTTTTTCTTTCTACTTTTCTTGTGCCTAGAAGGATTTGTTCACCTCACCATTGGAAGACGAAGAGATGTCACTAAGGGAGCAAAAATCAGATTTGGCGCTTGCTACAACTCACTATGAAGTGAAGCCTATAATCATCAAGTTAGTGGCAACAAAACCATTTAGAGGATTGGAGGATGACAACCCATATAGACACATTAAAGAATTCACGATGATATGCTACACTTGGTTCAAGTGGAATCTTTTCCGTTTGAGGACCATGTGTGGTTCGACAACCGGTGGATGGTCGCTTCCTTGTGTGATGAGTGATTGACAACATTGTGTGGACTGATTCTTGTCTTAGTATTGCTGGTGTAGGTTGCGGCTTGACTGGTTTTGGTGCAGGTGATGAACAAGCGCGAAAGGTCGTTGCCCGTGAGGCCTCCAGGTGTGGAGAAGACAAGTAGGCTTTGTTCGAGGTACCCGGTGGCCAGCGGGGTCAAGTGCGGGCCGCATGGTGGCATGAACAGCAAGATGAAGTCGTGGACGGTTTCTTGGTTGAGCCTCAAAACCAAGGTCGAGCCGGGACTACGTGGGAGCCGAGTCATGAGTGTAGATTGGCGGACGCTACACCGAGTTGCGGGGTTTCCAGTGGTTCACCAGAAAAAAACTGGGCTCCTTGGTTGATCCACAAAGCCAAGACCGAAGAACCGAAGACGCAGCTACAGCAGCGCTAGACCGGTCTGACCGGTGGGTCTGACCGGTCTGACCGGTGGGTACCGGTCTGACCAGTGAGGAGCACTGGTCTGACCGGTGTGCGACGATGCAGTCCAGAATTTTCGAAGCGGAGGACGCGCGTCAGGATCGCAAGGCTTGCGTTGAGGCTAAGTAGGTTGCGGTCGCCGGGCATCCGTCCGATGGAGAAAGCTTGCAGACTTTCAAAACCACCCTTGAGGGGCTTGTATCCCTCGTTTTTAGGAAAGGGTATTTTAGAATTTCGGTTGCCTCCATATAACCCATGAGGTGAGAGGATAGCAGCCAACCTCTTGGAACCCTAGTTCATTTGCTTTCCGATTTTCCCTTCCTATTTTCTTAGGATTTCCATAGGACTAGCTTGAGAGCTTCATGGTGAGATCTTGTGAGAGGGTTGGATGATTGAGCGGCAAGCTAGACCTTGTATGAACCATTGTGACATGTGTAGATGATTCGGCGTGGTTCCTCAAGGCCTTGTTGTGTTGTTCCCGGTTGTTCTTGGTGGTGATTTTTGGAGCCCTTTCTTGGTGTTTTTCTTGGGTTGTTTTCGGGACCTTTCTCTTGGGGATTTGATGGGGGAAATTTGTGGGAACCCTTCGTGGTTCTTTGGGCTGTGATTCCCCTCCCAAATCCGTGAGTAAAGGGGCTCGATTTTGGGGTTTTCCGAGTTCTAGGGTTAAAGGTGTTCTTGGCGGGATTTCTTCGATTCCTCCTTTTTGGACAAGTTTCTGGACGACGAAGACATCAGCAACTCGTGGAACGTCGACCAGCTCTGTCGATTCTACACCTAGTCTACGCGACTACTCCGGGGTTCAAGTCTACACGACTACACCAACACCCCACCGCCGTAAGCGGCCTTCGGGTCCTGGCTCCAGTCTCCGGACTTCTCCTCTCCAGGCTCCAGCCTACACGGCTACGTACGGACCCTGGGCTGCGACGAGCGTCAAAGACTCTAGCAACGGTCTACTGAGAGACCACACTCCAAGATCCAGCCTCCGCGGCTACCTACGGATCTACGATCCAGCCTACACAGCTACTTACGGATCAACTGCTGTACGCGGCTACCCGCTCGAGCGCTACTTAGCTGTAAGCGGCCCTCTGGGTCCAAACGACTACTCTATAACTACGGCCCTGGCCACCCAGGTGCACTTCTTCAGTAATAAAGTTTGATCGTTCATCAACTTCTTTACTGTCTACTCCCTACAACGGGACCACTACTGCCGAGTACTACTACTCGCATCCACTCCACGATGGGGGCTCCGCACTCTGAGATCGCGACTACGAGTACTCATTGCTGGAAAATTTCTTTCATTGATACTTAAGCAATTTATTACAATTGTTTTCCTGTACAACCATGGCTACTAGCTATCTATTACAGGGCTACTGGAGGTTAAGCTTCTCAGCTACCTGCTCCGCGATGGGAGCCATCTGCTCCAGCAGCTCTGCATACTGCTCATCAGTGCAGTTGGCGGCTACCCCGCTGGCGACTACCTCCACTGGGGCCTTCGGGAAGTACGACTTCATGAAGGCCAAGACTTGTCTTGGGATCGACCTCGCCATGTGCTTCACGTAGGCCGCCAGTCGGCTCGGAGCTTCCTTGAGGCGATCCACCAGCGGGCCAATCTTGGGGCCGCCCGGGTGCGGCACCAGTAGTCTTGCGATCGACAGTGCGGCTTCTTCGAGCTCCTTCAGTTGGGCCCGCAATGCCTCGCAGTCTTCATTCAACTTCTGCAAGGATTTGTAGCAGTTGACGAGATCGCGGTCAGAAGCAATCCGGAGCTCCATGTGCTTCTCGCACTCGAAGGCAAGCTCTTTGTAGTCGAGCTCGAGGACCTGGCGTGCTTCTTGCTCCCGGTAGAAGAGGTTCTTCATGCTCGTCTCCGAAGACTTCAGCTGCTCCACCTGGCCCTCAAGCTCTGCAACACGACAATAGCACAGCAGGTCAGGAACTTCTCGACCTCCAACAAGTACCCGACAAGTTCAGCGGCGTACCTTTGTTCTTGTTGCGGAGGCCCTTATTCTTCCGCACCAAGTCGCCGCCCTTCGCCTGCAACTCTTGGACGTCGTTGTGGTACTTGGCGAAGGCGGCGTCGAGCTTTGACTGCATGGCAGCCGCGTGCTTCCGCGACTTCACAAGCTGCTCTTCTAGCGCTTCGGCTCGGAGCACCGCGTCGCCATAGCCTCCGCAAAGATCTTCGACTTGTCGCGAGACCGCTCCGCAACGTCCTGCACAAGACAACTCAAGTCACAAGAGTACTCAACAAACAGAGGATTGACTACTCAGAAGCTACGTCTACTTACCTTCATCCACTGCTCGGCCTGGCGGATCGCCTCCAGGTGCTTCGCCACTGTCGCAGGCTCGACAAGATCATCTGCGAGCAGCTCTATCCCGCCGCGACTACTCGCGGTGGCCTCCGTCATCGACGCAGAACAGATGGGCTCTGCGTCCTGGATCTCCGGGGAGCGGATAGCCACCTGCAGAGCAACCTCTGGCGACGTGGTGACGCCCTCTCCCTCGACGTCACGGCGGCCTCCTCGACGACCTCCTTCACGGGCTCGGGGGCTCCTCCCGCAGCCTCCGGGGCCCCTAGTGTCGACTTCTGCATCGGCACCCCTGCAGGGATATCACTGCCTTCAGCCTCAGCGCCTGCCAAAAGAAGATGAGTACATCAGCGACTACGACTACTCCCCAAGGGGCTCTATAGCTTCAAAAAGAGTACTCACCTTCGACAACGCTGGCCCCTGGCAACATCGCCTCAGTAGCCGGTGGCTCGGGCACCGCCTGGGTAGCGGGAGCGGACTCCTCGGCGGGCGGCGCGACTTCTTCTGCCACCGCTGAAGAGGGCTCATCCCCCTCCCAGGACAGATCCGTGGATTTCCTGCAGAAACACACATAATTGGTCGTCAGTCCACCTCGACTACCACAACAAGTACTACTCAGGAAGATGGAGTACTCACAAGTTCGACCGGATTATTGTCACAGCCGGAGCACCGAGGATGCTGGCGATGTCGACCAGTCCACCCTCGACGGGCGCCTCCACCTGCGCCCCTGCGGCTACCGCATCCTCTGTGATGGCGGCTGGCGCAGCGCTCTCTCGCGCTCCTGAAGCCACCACCTCTTCAACGGCGGCGGCTACGGGGCTCCGTGCTCCCCCCGTGTAGCGTGGGGCCGCGCGCTCCCACCGCTCCAAGAGCTCCTCGACAGTGGGGGCTGTACTACGACTTCCAGCTGGCTCCCCCACTGTGTCCAACACGCCTTCGTCGCCTTCTTTGATGCGCTCTGTTGGCGGCACCTCCTGCATACAAGGAAGACTGCTCGTCAGCAAAGGGTACTCGCACGATGGGGTACTCGACTACTCTAGTCAAGACAACTTACCTCCTGAGGCGTGGTCTCTGAGACCTTAAGCTTCTTCGTCACCCGCTTCCTGGCGGGGTTGCGCGGCCTCCGTGGCGGCGCAGCCAGGCTAGCCTCCAGGCTAGTCGGGGGGTCTTGCACCAGAGGAACATGAGGCAAGCCCGGGTGGCTAAACCTCGACCGCAGCTGAAAGCGGTCCTGCAACGTCTCATCATTGTCATCGTCGTCGTCGTCGGTGGTATCCTCCACGACGACGGTGTCATCGCCTTCACCGACTTCTCGCCGCTCCTTCGCCTTCCCTTCCCTCGGGATCTCGATTCCGCTCGGAGGCGGCTGCGGCTCGGAGATGAACTTCTTCAAGTCATCCTGCAAGACACGAAGACGTCAGCAAGTCTACAGCAAGTAATAACTACTCGACTAAAGGAGTACGACTACTCACCTCCTTTGGCGGGCGCACGGCGGAGTACTCTTGCACAGGGCACGCCGTGTACGGCGACATGTCTTTGAAGATCCGCGACAACCTCTCGATGATGACCGCACTCCATATGGAGTAGCCCCCGAGCCTTAAGTTGAGTTGCAGACTCTAGCTGAGGGTCAATCTTGATTCCGAATCTTGTCTTGAAAAAATTGAATGATGGGTGTAGCATAGTAGCCCCCGAGCCTTGAAATGATTAGGTAATCAATCCAAGGGTCTTCAGTGATCGCGAAAGCCATCATCCGAGTACTCTTGCAGCGCGTAGCCCTCGAGATAAGAGAGCTATATGAGCCACGTCGAGTAGTGATTGGTGTGGAGCCCCCGAGCTTGAGAGCAAGCGAAGCCTACTGGAGTCATCCTCGAGTAGTAATTTGAGTGCAACCCTCGAGCTGGAGAGATTCCGAGTAGTAGCTTGGCGTCGAGCCGTGGAGCTTGAGAAGTAGTCGTGCCGTCAGAGCGGACTTTAGAATGCGAATTGAAAACCGAAGTCGAATTTGTGCCGTGCGAAGCGGACTTTAGATGCGACCGAAGTCGACTTTAGTTGCCGCGCGAAGCGGACTTTGAGATGCGACTTGAGAACCGAAGTCGACTTTGTGCCGCGCCGAGCGGACTTTAGATGCGACCGAAGTCGACTTTAGTTGCCGCGCGAAGCGGACTTTGAGATGCGACTTGAGAACCGAAGTCGACTTGTGCCGCGCGGAGCGGACTTTGATATGCGACTTTAGAAGTCGATTTTAGGATGCCGCGCGGAGCGGACTTTGATATGCGACTTTAGAAGTCGATTTTAGGATGCCGCGCGGAGCTCACTTTGAGATGCGATTGAAGAAGTCGACTTTGTGCCACGCGAGGTGGACTTAAGATGCAAAAAACGAAAAGCACTTTCCGGAAAGCCAAAGTGAATGAAAAATCAGAGAAAACGAGTAGTTTTGCCGCTGGAGCGGGCTTAAGGTTGCGATCGGAGTCGGCTTGTGCCACCGGAGTCGGCTTGGATGCGACCGTTAGCGTCGACTTGTGCCACCGGAGTGGGCTTAAGTACCTGAGCCATGGATTTCAGACCCAAGGTACAGTTGCCGCCAGAGCGGGCTTGTGCCACCGGAGTGGGCTTAAGTACCTGAGCCATGGATTTCAGACCCAAGGTACAATTGCCGCCAGAGCGGGCTTGTGCCATCGGAGTGGGCTTAAGTACCGAGCCATGGATTTCACACCCAAGGTACGCGTTGCCGCCGCAGCGGGCTTGTGCCACGGAGTGGGCTTAAGTACCCGAGCCATGGATTTCGGACCCAAGGTACGCTTTGCCGCCGTAGTGGACTTGAAGGTGCGACCGGAGTCGACTTGCGTACCTGGGCCATGAATTTCAGACCCAAGGTACGGAGCGCGAGTACTTAGGGCACTTGGACCCATGGTACAGAGCGTGAGGACCACGTGCATCTAGGTTCCATCGTCGCCAGGACCCGAGGGCCGCTTACAGCTAGGTTCCATCGAAGCTTACACACGTAGTATGCCATCGAAGCAGGCGAAGATGCGACCGGAGTCGACTTTAAGTTGCCGCACGGAGCGGACTTTAGAATGCGACTTTTGAAGTCGACTTTAGATTGCCGTGCGTAGCGGACTTTAGAAGCTGCTTCCTAGGGATAGCCCCCGAGTTGATGAAGTAGACTCGTGGTGACTTGATTGATATACCCCAAGAGTAGTCAGCATAGTGTAGCTCCCGTGAAAACCCGCCGAGAAGCATACACAAATGAGTAGTCGGCAAGTAGTCCTACATGATGAGGAGAACAAGCCAAGAGAACAGTAATCATTTAAATAAATGACTTAGCTGTTGCTTCCTGGGCAGACTGTTGATGAAGCCGTGGCAGTCGGCGATGGAGCCGTGACGGTTGTTGTTGAAGTCGACTAGTTAGAGTTGATTCCGACTAGTTGTTGGGGGCTTGACTGCCGTTCTCGACTAGTTTGGAAAACTAGTCAAGATGAAAGGTCGACGCGATGTGACCGGAAGACGACGTCGTGGCGGCGCGCGGCATACTCGAAGTAGATCCAGTCTTGCCGCGAGACAAGTAGTCACGGCGCACGGCGTGGATGAAGTAGAGCCAGCGTGGCTGCAAGACGAAGTCACGGCACACGGAGTAATCGACGACGAGCCTATGCGAGGCAAAGTAGTCGACGACGAGCGGCGCGACGAGCCGCGTGACGAGCCGCACGACGTGCCGAGGCACCCGGATGCGCGGCGTAGGCGAAGTAGTCGACGACGAGCCGGGGAGTAGTCGACGACGAGCGGCGCGACGAGCCGCGTGACGAGCCGCGCGACGTGCCGAGGCACGCGGACGCGCGACGTAGGCGAAGTAGTCGACGATGAGCCCGGAGTAGTCGACGACGAGCGGCGTGAGGAGCCGCGTGACGAGCCGCGCGAAGTGCCGAGGCTCCCGTATGCGCGGCGTAGGCGAAGTAGTCGACGACGAGCCCGGAGTAGTCGACGATGAGCGGCGCGAGGAGCTGCGTGACGAGCCGCGCGACGTGCCGAGGCACCCGGACGCTCGGCGAAGACGAAGTAGTCGACGACGACGAGCCTGCGTAAGGCGGAGTAGTCGACGACGAGCCCGGAGTAGTCGACGACGAGCGGCGCGGGAGAGCCGCGTGACGAGCCGCGCGACATGCCGAGGCACCCGAACGCGAGACGAAGACGAAATAGTCGACGACAAGCCTCTGCGAGGCGGAGTAGTTGATGACAAGCGGCGCGACGAGCCGCGTGATGAGCCGCGCGACGTGCTGAGGCACCCGGACGCGCGGCAGAGACGAAGTAGTCGACGACAACGAGCCTGCGCAAGGCGGAGTAGTCGACGACGAGAGGCGCGACGAGCCGCATGACGAGCCGCACGACGTGCCGAGGCACCCGGACGCGCGGCGAAGACAAAGTAGTCGACGACGATGAGCCTGCGTGAGGCGGAGTAGTCGACGACGAGCCGTGTGACGAGCCGCGCGACGTGCCGAGGCACCGGGACGCGCGGCGTAGGCGGAGGAGTCGACGACGAGCCCGAGTAGTCGACGACGAGCGGCGCGAGGAGCCGCGTGACGAGCCGCGCGACGTGCCGATGCACCCCCGGACGCGCGGCGTAGGTGAAGTAGTTGACGACGAGCCCGGGTAGTCGACGACAAGCGCGCGCGAGGAGCCGCGTGACGAGCCGACCGGCCGAGGCACCCTGCGCGAGGCGGAGGCAAAGTAGTCGACGACGAGCGGCGCGACGAGCCGCATGACGAGCCGCGCGACGTGCCGAGGCACCCGGACGCGCGGCGACACGAAGGTAGTCGACGACGAGCTCGCGCGAGGCGGAGTAGTCGACGACGAGCGGCGCGCGACGAGCCACGTGACGAGCCGCGCGACGTGCCGAGGCACCCGGACGCGCGGGCCGAGGCAAAGTAGTCGACGACGATGAGCCCGCGCGAGGCCGAGTAGTCGACGACAAGCGGCGCGACGAGCCGCATTACGAGCCGCGCGACGTGCCGAGGGCACCCCGGACGCGCGGCGAAGATGAAGTAGTCGACGACGAGCTCCGCGCGAGGCGGAGTAGTCGACGACGAGCGGCGCGACGAGCTGCGTGACGAGCCGCGCGACGTGCCGAAGCACCCGGACGCGCGGCGGAGACGAAGTAGTCGACGACGAGCCTGCGCGAGGCGGAGTAGTCGACGACGAGCGGCGCGACGAGTCGCGTGACGAGCCGCACGACGTGCCGAACCAACCAGAAGCGCGGCACAGGAAAATTGATTACGCTTTGACAAGAGCAAGGCGACTTGCTTCAATGGATCTCGGCGAGTCGACGAGTAGATTGATCTTGTTGACGAGGGTCCTTCGAATTCGCCCGGTGGTGATGATCACCCCTACCCGGCGCGCCGCCGTGTTGGTGTTTTAGACCAGCAAACCTACCAAGGGGGTACCCGAGGTAGTAGATTGTGCGGTGAGGATCGTGATCGGGAGACCGAGAACTCGAAGGTATGCGCAAGGACACGGGACACAAGATTTATACGGGTTCGGGCCGCCAAGGTGGCGAGCCCTACGTCTCGTTTGGGGGATCAAGTATGGCGCCATGCGCATGGTGTTGGGTTGTCCCGGGAGGGATTGGGGATGTGCGGCTAGGTACCCGGCCCTCCTTTATATAGTCTAGGGGGCGGGTTCCTAGTCGGTTACAAGGCAGGAGTCCTAGTAGGAGTACACAAAGCGAGTCCTAGTAGGAGTACAGGGGAATTCTACTAGGAGTCCGTCTTCTACTATTCTTCCTTCCTAGCATGAGTACCCGGGGAGTATGCCCGAAAAACTTGGCTATGCACTCCTCATGAGGTGTTCCTGTTACCCCCAATGTCTTCTTCAACTCCATAGAGCGATTCGGGAGATAGAGGTTTGGATTTGGGGCAGTTGACCCGCGGGTGCTGTTCATCCCGAATCGCCGGTGCTACACCCCTGGTCCGGCTGGTGCTCTTGACCGGTCTGACCGGTGCAACCCTTGGTGGGTTTTTGCTCGGGTGAACATCTGGGTGTGTTTGCTGTTGTCCTGTGTTGGGGCTATTTCGAGTTCGGGTCTGTTTGGAGGTCGGTTGGCCTGTTTGGTGATTTGGGGGCTTTCAGGCTTAGACCGGTCAGACTGTTTCGAGTTTGGCGTGAAGCCACTTAGTGGAAGTCGTCAACTCTCACCAGCAGGGACCAGTCTGACCGGTGGTGCTCACCGGTTTGACCGGTGTTGGTCAGTGGACTCGAGGTTTCGTGTTTCGCTGCATTCTCGAGTCGGAAGGTTGTGTGTTGGCTTTTAGGTCCAGTGGCACTCCAGTGGCTACGTGGGCTTGGCCAATTTGGGTAGTGAGTCAGAGACGTGTGTTGGAAGCCGTGTTCATCTTGTTGGAGTTTCCATCTCCTTCGAGAAGAATTTTTATCGGCTCCCATTCACTCCCCCCTCTCTGGTTCGCCGTATCGGTCCTTCAAGTGGTATCAGAGCCGGTTCGGATCTTTATTGACTCTAACCAGTCTAAGATCCAAGGATGGCGTACCAGGAACGGGGTTCGGGTCCTCCACACTTCGATGGCAAGAACTACCAGATGTGGAGTAAGCGGATCGCTACATTTTTCAGAGGAAAGGGTCAGATCCTTTGGGATGTCACGGTGGACACAAGCTATGTCCAGCCGATGAATTTCCTTGCTCCAGGATCGAGGGACATGTTTGACGCCAACAATAAGGCGGTCCACTACTTGTTTCGTGCTTTGTGTCAGCCTGAGTTCGATCGGGTGCACACCGAGCACTTGGCTTGTAGAATTTGGACGGTGTTGAAGGAGGCTCATGTTGGGAATTCCCAGGTTCAGGCACAGATGTATGTGACCTACCGGACAGAGTATAAGAACTTCACTCATCTCCCTAGTGAGTCCATCGATGCCTTGTTTCAGAGGTTCACGGTGGTTGTGAACAACATGAGGGCCAATGTGGACGTGCTCCCGTACGATGATCATGATAGAGCTATCAAGCCCTTACTCTCTTTGGATCGTACAATATGGGGCGAAAAGTTCGAGGCCATTGTGGAGTCAGAGAAGTATGACACTCTGATGTTGAACGAGCTGTTCTCGAAGCTCAAGTCGGCTGAGGTGGATAGGGGCATGACTGCCAAGCTCGAGGGTCCAACTGACTCCCATAGTCTTGCCCTCGTTGGTGGTTCGAAAGGAAAGGCTAACACTAACCCATCCACCAGGATGTTCTCTTTGTCCTCCTTGATGTCTATGCTAGATGAGGAGTTCGACGTGCTTGGATAGGACGAGCTGGCGCTCCTGACGAGGCGGTTCGAGAGGATGCACGAGAACCGGGTGAACATGAGGAGGAACACGAGGACATGCTTCCAATGCGGCAAGCCGGGACACTTCGTCGCTGACTGCCCAGAGAAGGTCGAGAACAAGGACGGCTACAAGCACAAGTCGAGGATGGATGGCAAGTACCGGTCGAGGCGTGACCACAAGAGCAAGTACAAGAACAAGCACAAGGACGAGCGACAACCGAGGAAGGAGAGCCGAGGCAAGGCCCGAGCGATGGTGGGAGCAAGCGACGTCGACTCCAGTTCCACGTACTCCACTTCGAGCTCGAGCTGCAGTGAAGACGAAGGTGATCGTCGAAAGAGCAGGAAGTCATCCAAGAACCTGAGCGGGCTGAGCTGCTTCGCTAGCGACGGCTTCTGCACCATGGCTTTGAGCTCCGGCAGCAAGAAGAGCCACCAGAGCGACTCGGACTCCGACTCCGACGACGAGGTGAGTGATGAGCTTCCCTTCTTGCGCCAAGAGAATGAACGACTTGGTACTTTGCTTGATAATCATGATTACATGCTTAGAGAGGCAAAGAAAATGAGAAAAGAGCTTAGGGCTTCACTCGAGGATGCTAAGACTAGAGTGGCTGAGCTAGAAACACAGGTTCTTGATGCAGGCTTGAGATTGATTCCCTTAAGGCTAGCCCTATTGTTTCAGATTAGGTTGATTGTGCTGATTGCTCCATTTTCCTTGCTGATCTTGCTTTGTACAAGGAAAAGCATGCCTCCAAGTGTGAGGAACTAGATGTGCTTAGGGTTGAAGTGGATGAGCTTAAATCTAGATCTACTTTGCTAGGTTCTCTTGAGGCCAAGATTACACTAGTTCTTACACTGATGAAATTGATGAGATGCATGCTTACACTAGTTCTCTTGAGGCCAAGCTGAAAGAACCCATTCCTACATCATGCTCTACCTGTGAAATGCATGCTTTGAAACATTTGGAACTTGCACATTATGTTGATTGTTTGTAGGATGACAATGATGAGCTAAGAAAGTTGATGGGTTGGTTGTCTGGTCATGAGCCTCAGTTGAGGATGATGATCGAGGCATTTAAGAGGCAGGATGGCGACGGACTTGGGGCAAACAAGGTTGGTGAGGGAAGTGGAGAGAATATCCCAGAGCCACCCACCACAAAAATGATTTCCCCAAAACCTAACCATCTTAGGAACCGACTAGACACAACCCCAGCTCCACCCGTGTTTCCTATACCTACAAATGATCTCCAAAAGCCTATCAAGTTTGTGAGCACTTCCGGGAAAGTGTTCTTTGGGAAAGAAAGTGAGAAGGCTAGTGAGAAGAAACCGGTGGAGAAGTTGAGTGGAGAGAAACCAAGTGAGCAGCCACAGCCCAAGCCTAAGCCTAAGCTTGTGAGGTTCCATTGTGGCTATTGTGGGAGAGATGGCCATAAGGGTGAATTTTCCTTCAAGAGGGAGAGAGAGGAGAGAATGGCAAAGGAGTGGGCTAACAAGGACAAGTACCACCCTTCCGATGGTGTACTCGAGCCTCGTGTGCAGATGCCCAGGGTCAAGGCGAGTGTGAGGACAGTTCGGGCTTGGGGAGAGCGGAAGGCTGTTGGAGGTGCTGCTGCCCAGGCTACACCTGTCAGACTGGTGTGGGGCACCGGTCAGACCAGTGCGGGCTCCGGACAGAGCGGCGGTTGGGTTTTGTGCTCGTACGGGTGCGAGGGTTGTTTCTGGAGGTCGTGGTTCTGGTGGTTGGGCTCGAGATTTTGGAGGTGGTCAGGTTGCTAGGCATTCTCCCCCTCGAGTTCACTACGGGGATGGGAGGATTCGTAGCTTTGAGAAGGAGAGGAGGGACAGTCCACAGGCTTTCTTTCGTGGTTATGGTCCTCCTCCAGGCAGAGAAGGGTGGTTCCCTCAGGGTGGTTACTGTGGTGGTGTTCGTAGAGGTAGCTTTGGTAGGAGAGATGGTTTGGTTTGTGCTAAGCCCACTTTCAAGCAAATGGCTCGGCATTGGTTTTACTCTTTTGGTACTAACCCCAGTGCTGAGTCGTTTGTTCGCTCACGTGCTCATTTTTGAATTTCAGGTGGGAGACTTGAAGAACATTTGGTTGATTGACTCCGGTTGCTCGAGGCATATGACTGGAGACAGGGGGTGGTTCTCAAGTCTCGTCCCAGTGGTGGAAAGGAGGTACATCACTTTTGGGGACAATGGCGTGGGCGTGTGCTTTCAGAAGGTGAGATTAAGGTGAGTGACAAGATCATTCTCAGGCGTGTTGCTCTTGTTCAATCGCTGGGGTACAATCTTCTTTCTGTGTCCCAGTTGTTAGATGAGGGTTTTGAGGTGTTGTTTCGGCATGGTGGTTCTCGGATTTTGGACTCTCGAGTGGACCTTGTCTGTATGGTTGTTCCCAAGGGTCAGGTGTTTCATGCTGATTTTTCTCAGTCGTCGGGTGTGGAGTGTTGTTTCTAGGCTGGTTTTTCGAGTGAGTTGTGGAGTGGCATAGGAAGTTGGGTCACTTGATCTTTGACCTTTTGTCTGGCTTGAGTAAACTCAATTTGGTCCAAGGATTGCCACAGTTGAGGCTTGAGAAAGACTTGGTTTGTGCGCTGTGTAGGCATGCCAAGATGGTTGCCTCTTCTCACCCGCCTCTCACCGATGTGATGACTGAGCGTCCATGTGAGCTGCTCCATATGGATCTTGTTGGCCCAGCTCGTGTGCGATCTGCGGGTGGGAAGTGGTATGTCCTTGTTGTGGTGGACGACTACTCTCGGTATGCGTGGGTGTTCTTTCTCGAGGATAAGGGGGAGACGTTTGGTTTTGTTCGAGATCTAGTCTTGAGGTTGAGAAACGAGAGGCACGGAGATGCCATACGAGCAATCCGCAGTGACAATGGCTCAAAATTCAGAAACTCTCGTTTTGAAACCTTTTGCCATGACTTGGGTCTTGAACACTAGTTTTCGAGTCCGTATACACCTCCCCAAATGGTGTTGTGGAAAGGAAGAACAGGACCTTGTGCGAGATGGCTCGGACGATGCTTGATGAGCATAGGACTCCGAGAAGGTATTGGGCTTAGGCGATGAATACCGCGTGCTATGTGTCAAACAGCATCTACCTCAGAGTGCACAAGAATAAAACATGCTATGAGTTGATGCATAGTCGCACAACCAAGGTGAGTCACTTTCATGTCTTTGGTTGCAAATGCTTTATTCTGAAGAAAGGCAAGAAGTTGGTTAAGTTTGAGGCTAGGTCTGTCGATGGTATTTTCTTTGGTTATGCCTCTCATTCTAGAGCATATCGTGTGCTCAATCTTGAAACTAACCAAATCATGGAGACTTGCGAGGTAACCTACGACGAGACACAACCACGTAGTCAGCTTGTCTTTCAGTGTGCAGGTGATGATGAGCTTGGCGAGGAGATCTTTCAAAAGAATAATCATGAACATGGGGACGATGAAGATGGTGGTGTGGTGCCCCTGGCTGAACATGTACCCACTACTTCAACTACGGTGGCGGACGGACCCTCTCCTACACCTACGACGACATATCAAGAATGAGGAGAAGCTGTTGTTGTGGGGGAGGTAGCATCGAGGCGAGAACCTCCCCGGCGAGTACAAGTGGATCACCCAGCTTCGAGGTTCATCGTCGACATGAATGAACGCACTACACGGTCGAGGGTTCGGAACAATTCTCATTTCGCTCATGCTGCATTTGTTGCTACTTTTGAGCCCAAAGACATTGGACAGGCACTATCTGGTCACAATTGGGTTAATTCGATGCATGAGGTGTTGGAGAACTTTGAGAGGAATCAGGTTTGGGAGTTGGTTGACCCTCCCCCAGGGTGCAAGCCGATTGGTACAAAGTGGGTGTGGAAGAACAAAGAGGGAGAGAAAGGTGAAGTGGTGAGAAACAA
The DNA here is from genome assembly GCA_947561735.1 of Cenchrus americanus. Lineage (NCBI taxonomy): Eukaryota > Viridiplantae > Streptophyta > Magnoliopsida > Poales > Poaceae > Cenchrus > Cenchrus americanus. The sequence goes on from OX387245.1 coordinate 165,433,323, forward strand.
GTCGAGGCTTGTTGCTCAGGGGTTTAGTCAGAAGGAGGGGATCGCCTACGAGGCGACCTTTGCTCCCGTAGCCCGTTTGGAGGCAATAAGGATCTTTCTATCCTTTTCCGTGGCTAAAGGGTTCAAGTTGCACCAAATGGATGTAAAGAGTGCTTTCCTGAATGGTGTGTTGGAGGAAGAAGTGTATGTGAGGCAACCTCCGGGGTTTGAGAGTGAGAAGTACCCCCACCTGGTGTACAAGTTGAGGAAGGCGCTGTATTGGTTGAAGCAGGCGCCTAGAGCTTGGTATGGTAGGTTGAGGGGGTTCTTGTTTGAGAGCGGTATTGATATGGGAAGGTCGATCAGACCTTGTTTTTACTGAGGCAGGGCAGAGATATCCTGATTGTGTAGGTGTACGTGGATGATATTGTCTTTGGTGGCTCATCTAACTCCCTTGTTGCAAGGTTTGCAGAGGATATGAGCAGGGAATTTGAGATGAGCATGATGGGCGAGTTGCAGTTCTTCCTAAGTAATCAAAGGAAGGAACAATTGTGCACCAAGCTAAGTACACCAAGGAGTATTCCAAGGCTATGACGACGCCGATGAGTACGACTACGGCTCTTGATGCGGACGAGGAAGGTGAACATGTGGACTAGAAGGAGTATCGAAGCATGATCGGCTCACTCCTCTACTTGACGGCGACGAGGCCGGACATCCAGTTCCCGGTATGTCTGTGCGCTCATTTTCAAGCATCTCCGAGGACTTCACATCGACAAGCGGTGAAGCGAATTTTCAGGTACTTGTGTCACACTCCCGACTTCGGCCTTTGGTACTCTGCGTCCTCTTCTTTGGCACTTCATGGTTTTTCAGATGCGGATTTTGCCGGGTGTCGGTTGGATAGGAAGTCCACTTCTGGGACTTGCCAGTTTTTGGGTTCTTGTTTGGTGTCTTGGTCTTCCCGCAAACAGTCGAGTGTTGCTCAATCCACTACCGATGCCGAGTATGTTGCCGCTGCTAGTTGTTGCTCTCAGCTCCTTTGGATTTCATACACCATGAGTGACTGTGGTGAAGAGTATACCCATGTCCCAGTTCAATGTGATAGCACCACTGCCATAAGCGTTGCAAAGAACCCAGTGCTCCATTCCAAAACCAAGCACATAGAAGGGAGGTACCATTTTTTGAGAGGCAACGTAGAGAAAAGAAAGATAGCCTTGATCCATGTACCCACACATGACCAACTAGCCGATATTTTCACCAAACCCCTAGATCAAGCAACTTTCACTCGTTTGCGGGGGGAACTTGGTGTGTGTTTGATTTCATGAGTTGGTTGTGTGGGAGCTCCTTTGTAGCATATGTATAGCTTTCCTTTGTGCATTTCTTGCATTTGGTATGGCATATGTAACATGATGTATAGGAATCCTTGTAGCTTAGATTGCATGAATTTTGTATCATATGCATTGGATAGGAAAAGCTTCTCCTATATACATTGTTCACCATGGAATGCTATTTATGTCTTTGTGAGCTTGTTTGGTATGCTATGGTTAGTTTGGCTTAGCTCTTGATGATCTTGATGAATAATCCATGGTTGATAGCTATGTTTTTGAAAAATGTCACATATATGCTCTCTCATGTGTAAATGCCTTTACATGATCTTGACATGTTTTAGTGGCTTTTGCTATGCTTAATTTGTGGTTGGATAGCTAGTTTGTTGATCATATGGGGCCAAAGGCTCATTTGCCATCATGAATGTTTAGCCCTCTTGCTTTATCTTATGGAGGGGCATAAGTTCCTTTTTTGTCGCAAAGACATTTCATGTACTAATTATCAATCTGAAAATGAAATGTAAAATGCTTGGAAAATGTGCTCCCATGTCATATCTGCTGAATTTAATTTGCTTTGGGTGCTAAACCGTTGCATGATGCCTACCAATAAGAAGTCTCATACATAGAAGTAGGCACATGGCTCGGTGGCTTTGACATAACATGAGGTGCTTGTGGGTGTTTGTGATGGTCGTATGATTAGAATGGCTGTCCTAGCATGAAGTTTCTGTGGCTTTTCCATTTTGATATGTTTTGATCATGTTTAAGACTTTGCTCATGAGAGGCAAATTCTTCGCAAAATTACCTAAATCCATCTTAGCTTCGTCCAATGGTTGTGAAACTTGATAATCATGTAGTTGATGTCGATACGAAGCTATAGAGTATCTAACTTGCTGATTTGGACATGTGTAGCATCCTTTGTTGAATTTTGTCTATTTGAGAAGCTCTAGGTTGAAAGTTTTGCATTTTTGCCTTGATTCATGCATTGCCAACAAGGGGGAGAAATTTGAGCTTGAAATAGCTTGCTGGATGCATTTAGAAGGTTTTCAGGTGGTTTCGAGCCATTTCTGGGCTCTGGAGTGCACCGGTTTGACCGGTTGTGGTCACCGGTCTGACCGGTCAGAGTGCTGGTCCTGTGCACATGTTGGGCACCGGTCTGACCGGTGGTGGTGACCGGTCTGACAGCTGTGCGCTGAAGTTGTTGCAACTGCCCTGTTTTCAAGTGTTTTGGATGCACTCATCAAGGGGGAGGTGCATTGGTTCTGGGGGAGCTTGCATGTGTGCAGGGGGAGCTCTTTGTGGTTTTTCGAGCTTTATTTCAGTGGTTTGCGCTCTTTTCTTGAGTTTTGTTTTGTCTCGGATGTGTCGAGCCGTTGCCCTTGCCTAAGGGGTCCGAGACTTGTCTTCTTCAAGTGATCTTGCTCTTTGCCTTTGTTTGGCTCTTGATCGCTTGTTGGAGTTTCTTTTTGTTCGTTTCTTTCCTTTTTCTTTTCTCTCTTGTTACTTTCGTGTGGGTGTTGTCAATGCACTCATCAAGGGGGAGATTGAGGACCATGTGTGGTTCGAGGACTGGTGGATGGTCGCTTCCTTGTGTGATGAGTGATTGACAACGTTGTGTGGATTGATTCTTGGCTAAGTATTGCAGGTGCAGGTTGCGGCTTCACTAGTGTTGGTGCAGGTGAAGAACAAGCGCGAAAGGTCGTCGCCCGTGAGGCCTCCAGGTGTGGAGAAGACAAATAGGCTTTGTTCGAGGGACCCGGTGGCCAGCGGGGTCAATTGCGGGCCGCATGGTGGCATGAACAGCAAGATGAAGTCGTGGACTGTTTCTTGGTTGAGCCTCAAAAGCAAGGTCGAGTCGAGACTACGTGGGAGCCGAGTCATGAGTGGAGATTGGCGGAGGCTACACCAAGTTCGCGGGGTTTCCGATGGTTCACCAGAAAACGACTGGTTCGTTGGTTGATCCACAAAGTCAAGACCGAAGAACCGAAGACGGAGCAGCAGCAGTGCCAGACCGGTCTGACCGGTGGGTCTGACCGGTCTGACCGATGTGCGATGACGCAGTCTGGAATCTTCGAGGTGGAGGACACGCGTCGGGATCGCAAGGCTTGCGTCGAGGCTAAGCAGGTTGTGGTTGCCGGGCATCCATCTGATGGGCAAAGCTTGAAGACTTTCAAGACCGCCCCTGAGGGGCTTGTATCCCTAGTCGTTAGAAAAGGGTATTTTAGACTTTTGGTTGCCTCCATATAACCCATGAGGTGAGAGGATGGCAGCCAACCTCTTGGAACCCTAGTTCGTTTGCTTTCCTATTTTCTTAGGATTTTTATAGGGCTTGAGAGCTTCATGGTGAGATCTTGTGAGAGGGTTGGATGATCGGGCAGCAAGCTAAACCTTGTATGAACCTTTGTGGCATGTATAGATGATTCGGCGTGGTTCCTCAAGGCCTTGTTATGTTGTTCTCGGTTGTTCTTGGTGGTGATTTTCGGAGCCCTTTCTTGGTGTTTTTCTTGGGTTGTTTTCGGGACCTTTCTCTTGGGGATTTGATGGGGGAAATTTGTGGGAACAGTTCGTGCTTCTTTGGGCTGTGATTCCCCTCCCAAATCCGTGATTAAAGGGGCTCGATTTTGGGGTTTTCCGAGTTCTAGGGTTAAAGGTGTTATTGGCGGGATTTCTTCAATTCCTCCTTTTTGGACAAGTTTTGGTAGGATTAAACTTGGCTATGGACTCCTCATGAGGTGGTCCTATTACCCCCAAAGTCTTGTTCAAGTCCGTGGAGCAATTCGGGAGAACGAGTATTGGATTTGGCGGAGTTGACCCCTGGGTGCTGTTCATCCCAAGCTGCCCAGGCTACACCGGTCTGACCGGTGCTCTTGACCGGTCTAACCGGTGCAACCCTTGGTGGGTTTTTGCTCTTGTGCACGTCTGGGTGTGTTTGTTGTTGTCCTGTGTTGGGGCTGTTTCGAGTTTGGGTCTGTTTGGAGGTCGGTTGGCCTGTTTGGTGATTTGGGGGCTTTCAGGCTTAGACCGGTATGACCGGTGTGTTGCACCGGCCTGACCGGTGTGAAGCGACTTAGTGGAAGTCGTCAACTCTCACCAGCAGGGACCGGTCTGTCCGGTGGTGCTCACCGGTCTGACCGGTGTTGGTCAGTGGACTCGAGGTTTGGTGTTTCGTTGCATTCTCGAGTCGGAAGGTTGTGTGTTGGTTCCTAGGTCCAGTGACAATTGAGTGGCTACGTGGGCTTGGCCAATTTGGGTAGTGAGTCAGAGACGTGTGTTGGAAGCCGTGTTCATCTTGTTGGTGTTTCCATCTCCTTCGAGAAGAATTTTTATCGGCTTCCATTCACTCCCCCTCTCTGGTTCGCCGTATCGGTCCTTCAAGTGGTATAAGAGCCGGTTCGGGTGTTTATTGACTTTAACCAGTCTAAGATCCAAGGATGGCGTACCAGGAACGGGGTTCGGGTCCTCCAAACTTCGATGGCAAGAACTACCTGATGTGGAGTAAGCAGATGGCTGCGTTTCTCAGAGGAAAGGGTCAGATCCTTTGGGATGTCACGGTGGACACAGGCTATGTCCAGCCGATGAACTTCCTTGCTCCAGGATCGAGGCACATGTTCGACGCCAACAATAAGGCGGTCGACTACTTGTTTCGTGCTTTGTGTCAGCCTGAGTTCGATAGGGTGCACATCGAGCACTTGGCTTGTAGAATTTGTACGATGCTAAAGGAGGCTCATGTTGGGAATGCCCAGGTTCAGGCACGAATGTATGCGATCTACCGGAGAGAGTACGAGAACTTCACCCATCTCCCCGATGAGTCGATCAATGCCTTGTTTCAGAGGTTCACGGTGGTTGTGACCAACATGAGGGCCAATGTGGACGTGCTCCCGTACGATGATCATGATAGAGCTGTCAAGCTCTTACACTCTTTGGATCGTACAATATGGGGCGGAAAGTTCGAGGCCATTGTGGAGACAGATGAGTATGACACCCTGACGGTGAACGAGCTGTTGTTGAACCTCAAGTCAGCTGAGGTGGATAGGGGCATCACTGCCAAGCTCGAGGGTCCGACTGACTCCCATAGTCTTGCCCTCGTTGGTTGTTTGAAAGGAAAGGCTAACACTAACCCATCCACCATGATGTTCTCTTTGTCCTCCTTGATGTCTATGCTAGGTGAGGAGTTCGAAGTGCTTGGAGAGGACGAGCTGGCGCTCCTGACGAGGCGGTTCGAGAGGCTGCACGAGAACCGGGTGAACATGAGGAGGAACACGAGGACATGCTTTTAGTGCGGCAAGCCGGGACACTTCGTCGCCGACTGGCCGGAGATGGTCGAGAACAAGGACGGCTACAAGAACAAGTCGAGGATGGATGGCATGTACCGATCGAGGTGTGACCACAAGAGCAAGTACAAGAACAAGCACAAGGACGAGCGACGATCGAGAAAGAAGGAGAGCCGAGGCAAGGCCCGAGTGATGGTGGGAGCAAGCGACATCGACCCCAGTTCCGCGTACTCCACTTTGAGCTCGAGCAGTAGTGAAGACGAAGGTGATCGTCGCAAGAGCAGGAAGTCGTCCAAGAACCTGAGCGGGCTGAGCTGCTTCGCTAGCGATGGCTTTCCACCATGGCTTTGAGCTCCGGCAGCAAGAAGAGCCACCAGAGCAACTCCGACTCCGACTCCGACGACGAGGTGAGTGATGACCTTCCCTTCTTGCGCCAGGAGAATGAACGGTGTGGTACTTTGCTTGATAATCGTGATGACATGCTTAGAGAGGCAAAGAAAATGATAAAAGAGCTTAGGGCTTCAGTCGAGGATGCTAGGACTAGAGTGGCTGCTCTAGTAACACAGGTTCTTGATAGCAAGCTTGAGATTGATTCCCTTAAGGCTAGCCCTGTTGTTTCAGATGAGGTTGATTGTGCTGATTGCTCCATTTTCCTTGCTGATCTTGCTTTGTTCACGGAAAAGCATGCCTCCAAGTGTGAGGAACTAGATGTGCTTAGGGTTGAAGCGGCTGAGCTTAAATCTAGATCTGCTTTGCTAGGTGCTTGCACTTCTTGCCCTGTTTTACATGCTAAAATTGATGAGATGCACGCTTACACTAGTTCTCGTGAGGCCAAGCTGAAAGAACCCATTCCTACATCAGGCTCTACTTATGAAATGCATGCTTTGAAAAAATTGGAACTTGCACATTATGTTGATCGTTTGCAGGATGAGAATGATGAGCTAAAAAAGTTGGTGGGTTAGTTGTCTAGTCATGAGCCTCAGTTGAGGATGATGATCGAGGCATTTAAGAGGCAGGATGGTGAGGGACTTGGGGCAAATAAGGTTGGTGAGGAAACTGGAGAAAATATCCCAGAGCCACCAAAAACCCACCACAAAAATGATTTCCCCCCAAAACCTAACCATCTTAGGAACCGACTAGACACAACCCCAGCTCCACCCGTGTTTCATATACCTACAAATGATCTCCAAAAGCCTATCAAGTTTGTGAGCACTTCCGGGAAAGTGTTCTTTAGGAAAGAAAGTGAGAAGGCTAGTGAGGAGAAACCAGTGGAGAAGTTGAGTGGAGAGAAACCAAGTGAGCAGCCACAGCCCAAGCCTAAGCCTAAGCTTGTGAGGTTCCATTGTGGCTATTGTGGGAGAGATGGCCATAAGGGTGAGTTTTGCTTCAAGATGAAGCGAGAGGAGAGAATGGAAAAGGAGTGGGCTAACAAGGACAAGTACCACCCTTCCGATGGTGTACTTAAGCCTTGTGTGCAGATTCCCGGGGCCAAGGCGAGTGTGAGGACAGTTTGGGCTTGGGGAGAGCGGAAGGCGGTTGGAGGTGCTGCTGCCCAGGCTACACCGGTCAGACCGGTGTGGGGCACCGGTTAGACCGGTGCAGGCCTGGACAGGCAGCAGTTTGGGTTTCGTGCTCGTACGGGTGCAAGGGTTGTTTCTGGAGGTCGTGGTTCTGGTGGTTGGCTGGAGAGTTTGCAGGTGGTCAGGTTGCTAGGCATTCTCCCCCTCGAGTTCACTACGGGGATGGGAGGAGTCGTAGCTTTGAGAAGGAGAGGAGGGAGTCCACGGGCTTTCTTTCGTGGTTTTGGTCCTCCTCCAGGCAGAGAGGGGTGGTTCCCTCACGGTGGTTACTGTGGTGGTGTTCGTGGAGGTAGCTTTGGTAGGAGAGATGGTTTGGTTTGTGCTAACCCCACTTTCGAGCAAATGGCTCGGCACTGGTTTTACTCTTTTGGTACTAACCCCAGTGCAGAGTCGTTTGTTCGCTCACGTGCAAGTTTTTGAATTTCAGGTGGGAGACTTGAAGAACATTTGGTTGATTGACTCCGGTTGCTCGAGGCATATGACCGGAGATAGGGGGTGGTTCTCAAGTCTCGTCCCAGTGGTGAAAAGGAGGTACATCACTTTTGGGGACAATGGGCGTGGGCGTGTGCTTTCAGAAGGTGAGATTAAGGTGCGTGACAAGATCATTCTCAAGCGTGTCACTCTTGTTCAATCGCTAGGGTACAATCTGCTTTCTGTGTCCCAGTTGTTGGATGTGGGTTTTGAGGTGTTGTTTCAGCCTGGTGGTTCTCGGATTTTGCACTCTCGAGGGGACCTTGTCTATATGGTCGTTCCCGAGGGTCGGGTGTTTCGTGCTGATTTTTCTCAGTCTACGGGTGTGGAGCGTTGTTTCATGGCTTTTTCTTCGAGTGAGTTGTGGAAGTGGCATAGGAAGTTGGGTCACTTGAGCTTTGACCTTTTGTCTCGCTTGAGTAAACTCAATTTGGTCCGAGGATTGCCACGGTTGAGGCTTGAGAAAGAGTTGGTTCGTGCGCCGTGTAGGCATGCCATGATGGTAGCCTATTCTCACCCGCCTCTCACCGATGTGATGACTGAGCGTCCATGCGAGTTGCTCCATATGGATCTTGTTGGCCCAGCTCGTGTGTGATCTGCGGGTGGGAAGTGGTATGTCCTTGTTGTGGTGGACGACTAATCTCGGTATGCGTGGGTGTTCTTTCTCGAGGATAAGGGAAAGACGTTTGGTTTTTTCGAGATCTAGTCTTGAGGTTGAGAAACGAGAGGCACGGAGATGCCATACGAGCAATCCGCAGTGACAATGGCTCAGAATTCAGAAACTCTCGTTTTGAAACCTTTTTCCATTACTTGGGTCTTGAACACCAGTTTTTGAGTCCGTATATGCCTCCCCAGAATGGTGTTGTGGAAAGGAAGAACAGGACCTTGTGCGAGATGGCTCGAACGATGCTTGATGAGCATAGGACTCCGAAAAGGTATTGGGCTGAGGTGGTGAATACCGCGTGCTATGTGTCAAACAGGTTCTACCTCAGAGTGCACAAGAAGAAAACATGCTATGAGTTGATGCATGGTCGCACACCCAAGGTGAGTCACTTTCATGTCTTTGGTTGGAAATGCTTTATTCTGAAGAAAGGCAACAAGTTGGATAAAGTTTGAGGCTAGGTCTGTCGATGGTATTTTCTTTGGCTATACATCTCATTCTAGAGCATATCATGTGCTCTATCTTGAAACTAACCAAATCATGGAGGCTTGTGAGGTAACCTTCGCGAGACATAGCCACATAGTCAGCTTGTCTTTGAGAGTGCAGGTGATGATGAGCTTGGCGAGGAGACCTTTCAGGAGGTGGAGCATGAACATGAGGACGATGAAGATGGTGGTGTGGTGCCCCCGGCTAAACATGTACCCACTACTTCGACTACGGTGGTGGACGGACCCTCTCCTACACCTACGACGACAAATCAAGAACGAGGAGAAGCTGTTGTTGAGGGGGAGGTAGCATCGAGGCGAGAACCTCCCCGGCGAGTACAAGTGGATCACCCAGCTTCGAGGATCATCGGCAACATGAATGAACGCACTACACGGTCGAGGGTTCGGAACAATTCTCATTTCGCTCATGCTGCATTTGTTGCTACTTTTGAGCCCAAAGACATTGGACACGCACTATCTGATCACAATTGGGTTAATTTGATGCATGAGTAGTTGGAGAACTTTGAGAGGAATCCGGTTTGGGAGCTGGTTGACCCTTCCCAGGGTGCCAGCCGATTGGTACAAAGTGGGTGTGGAAGAACAAAGAGGGAGAGAAACGTGAAGTGGTGAGAAACAAGTCGAGGCTTGTTGCTCAGGGGTTCTGTTAGAAGGAGGGGATCGACTACGAGGAGACCTTTGCTCCCGTAGCCCGTTTGGAGGCAATAAGGATCCTTCTAGCCTTTTCCAGGGCTAAAGGGTTCAAGTTGCACCAAATGGATGTAAAGAGTGCTTTCTTGAATGGTGTGTTGGAGGAAGAAGTGTATGTGAGGCAACCTCCGGGGTTTGAGAGTGAGAAGTACCCCCACCAGGTGTTCAAGGTGAGGAAGGCACTGTATGGGTTGAAGCAAGCGCCTAGAGCTTGGTATGGTAGGTTGAGGGGGTTCTTGTTTGAGGGAGGTTTTGAGATGGGGAAGGTCGATCGGACCTTGTTTTTACTGAGGCAGAAAGAGATATCCTGATTGTGCAGGTGTACGTGGATGATATTGTCTTTGGTGGCTCGTCTAACTCTCTTGTTGCAAGGTTTTGCAGAGGATATGAGCAGGGAATTTGAGATGAGCATGATGGGCGAGTTGCAGTTCTTCCTCGGACTACAAATCAAGCAATCAAAGGAAGGAACATTTGTGCACCAAGCTAAGTACACCAAGGATATTGTGCGGAAGTTGGAGATGGAGGATTCCAAGGCTATGACGATGCCGATGAGTACGACTACGGCTCTTGATGCAGATGAGGAAGGTGAACATGTGGACCAGAAGGAGTATCGAAGCATGATCGGGTCACTCCTCTACTTGACGGCGACGAGGACGGGCATCCAGTTCTCGGTATGTCTGTGCACTCGTTTCAAGCGTCTCCGAGGACTTCGCATCTATAAGCGGTGAAGCGAATTTTTAGGTACTTGCGTTACACTCCCAACTTTGGCCTTTGGTACTCCGCGTCCTCTTCTTTGGCGCTTCATGGTTTTTCAGACGCGGATTTTGCCGGGTGTCGGTTGGATAGGAAGTCCACTTCTGGGACTTGCCAGTTTTTGGGTTCTTCTTTGGTGTCTTGGTCTTCCCGCAAACAGTCGAGTGTTCCTCAATCCACTACCGAGGCCGAGTACGTTCCCGCTGCTAGTTGTTGCTCTCAGCTCCTATGGATTACATACACCATGAGTGACTTTGGTGAGGAGTAAACCCATGTCCCACTTCAATGCAATAGCACCAGTGCCATAAGCGTTGCAAAGAACCCAGTGCTCCATTCCAAAACCAAGCACATAGAAGTGAGGTATCATTTTCTGAGTGACAACGTAGAGAAAGGAAAGATAGCCTTGATCCATGTACCCACACATGATCAACTAGCCGATATTTTCACCAAACCCCTAGATCAAGCAATTTTCACTCGTTTGCGGGGGGAACTTGGTGTGTGTTTGATTTCTTGAGTTGGGTGTGTGGGAGCTCCTTTGTAGCATATGTATAGTTTTCCTTTGTGCATTTCTTGCATTTGGTATGGCATATGTAACATGATGTATAGGCATCCTTGTATCTTAGATTGCATGCATTTTGTATCATATGCATTGGATAGGAAAAGCTTCTCCTATATACATTGTTCACCATGGAATGCTATTTATGTCTTTGTGAGCTTGTTTGGTATGTTATGGTTAGTTTGGCTTAGCTCTTGATGATCTTTATGAATAATCCATGGTTGATGGCTATGTTTTTGAAAAATGTCACATATATGCTCTCTCATGTGCAAATGCCTTTACATGATCTTGACATGTCTTAGTGGCTTTTGCTATGCTTAATTTGTGGTTGGATAGCTAGTTTATTGATCATATGGGGCCAAAGGCTCATTTGCCATCATGAATGTTTAGCCCTCTTGGTTTATCTTACGGAGGGGCATAAGTCCCTTTTTGTCGCAAAGACATTTCATGTACCAATTATGAATCTGAAAATGAAATATAAAATGCTTGGAAAATGTGCTCCCATGTCATATGTGCTGAATTTAATTTGCTTTGGGTGCTAAAACGTTGCATGATGCCTACCAATGAGAAGCCTCATACATAGATGTAGGCACATGGCTTGGTGGCTTTGACATGACATGAGGTGCTTGTGGGTGTTTGTGATGGTCGTATGATTAGAATGGCTGTCCTAGCATGAAGTTTGTGTGGCTTTGCCATTTTGGTATGTTTTGATCGTGTTTAGGACTTTGCTCATGAGAGGCAAATTTTTCGCAAAATTGCCTAAATCCATCTTAGCTTCGTCCAATGGTTATGAAACTTGATAGTCATGTAGTTGATGTCGATACGAAGCTATAGAGTATATAGCTTGCTGATTTGGACATGTGTAGCATCGTTTGTTGAATTTTGTCTATTTGAGAAGCTCTAGGTTGAAGGTTTTGCATTTTTTGCCTTGATTCATGCATTGTCAACGAGGGGGAGAAGTTTGAGCTTGAAAAGTCTTGCTGGATGCATTTAGATGGTTTTCAGGTGGTTTCGAGCCATTTCTGGGCTCTGGTGTGCACTGGTCTGACCGGTCGTGGTCACCGGTCTGACCGGTCAGAGTGCTGGTCCTGTGCACATGTTGGGCACCGGTCTGACTGGTGGTGGTGACCGGTCTGACCGGTGTGAGCTGAAGTTGTTGCAACTGCCCTGTTTTCAAGTGGTTTGCATGCACTCATCAAGGGGGAGGTGCATTGGTTCAGGGGGAGCTTGCATGTGTGCAGGGGGAGCTCTTTGTGGTTTTTCGAGCTTTGTTTCGGTGGTTTGTGCTCTTTGCTTGAGTTTTGTTTTGTCTCGGATGTGTCGAGCCGTTGCCCTTGCCTAAGGGGTCCGAGACTTGTCTTCTTCAAGTGATCTTGCTCTTTGCGTTTGTTTGGCTCTCGATCACTTATTGGAGTTTCTTTTTGTTCGTTTCTTTTCTTTTTCTTTTCTCTCTTGTTACTTTCGTGTGAGTGTTGTCAATGCACTCATCAAGGGGGAGATTGAGGACCATGTGTGGTTCGAGGACCGGTGGATGGTCGCTTCCTTGTGTGATGAGTGATTGACAACGTTGTGTGGACTTATTCTTGGCTAAGTATTGCAAGTGCAGGTTGCGGCTTGACTGGTGTTGGTGCAGGTGAAGAACAAGCGTGAAAGGTCGTCTCCTGTGAGGCCTCCTGGTGTGGAGAAAACAAGTAGGCTTTGTTCGAGGGACCCGGTGGCCAGCGGGGTCAAGTGCGGGCCGCATGGTGGCATGAACAGCAAGATGAAGTCGTGGACGGTTTCTTGGTTGAGCCTCAAAACCAAGGTCGAGCCGGGACTACGTGGGAGCCGAGTCATGAGTGGAGATTGGCGGAGGCTACACCGAGTTCGCGGGGTTTCCGGTGGTTCACCAGAAAACCACTAGGTTCCTTGGTTGATCCACAAAGCCAAGAGCGAAGAACCGAAGACGGAGCCGCAAAGAGCGCGCGGCACCGGTCTGACCGGTGGGTACCGGTCTGACCGGTGAGGAGCATCGGTCTGACCGGTGTGCGACGACGCAGTCCAGAATCTTGGAAGTGGAGGACACGCGTCGGGATCGCAAGGCTTGCGTCGAGGCTAAGCTGGTTGCGGTCGCCGGGCATCCGTCCGATGGAGAAAGCTGTTGGTGTTTTAGACCGGCAACCTACTAAGGGGAGTACCCAAAGTAGATGAATGTGGCCTCGGCGAGATCGGTAACTCGAAGGAAGAGACACGTGGAACACAATTTAGACAGGTTCAGGCCGCGAAGTGCGTAATACACTACGTCCTGTATGCTGTGTAGGTCTCGATTGATTGGGTGTGATTACAAGATGGTGTAATCTGATGCATATATCAGAGGAGGGGTCCCTGGCTCGCCTTATATAGTCCGGGAGGCAGGGTTACAAGTCGGTTTAGGAAGAGAGTACTAGTTGTGTACGTCTAGGAGTCCTATACACTGCACATGGTATGCGTAGCTTCCTATCTGAGTACTTAACCACCGTGATCCTTGAGCCTCACGCCAACAGGTACCGTGCGGCACAAGTCGGTAGTCCCAGGAGCCCACCGAGTAGTCGGTCCTGGTACCCACCGAGGTAGTGGGCCCAGGGAGGTCCATACGACAAGCCCCTGAGTACTTTGTAGACGAGTAGGATAGCTTCGAGTAGTCTTGACGGCCTTAACGAGTAGCGCTCAAGCGTCCCCGAGTACTACAAGCCAAAAATTCTCAAGAATATTTGAAGCATCCCGAGGCTGGAATGTACTCCAGCTGATATTGGAGTAATCCTGAAGTCTTCTCGAGTAGTCCCAAGCGTCCTCAAGTGCTGCTCTTGAAGGTTTTCAACAATACCCGTGTTGTCTTGAAGCCAAAGCTGATATGGAAGTGCGATTGCAAAATCGCACTCCATATGGAGTAGCCCCCGAGCCTTAGGTTGAGTTGTAGACTCTGGCTGAGGGTCCATCTGAAGTTCTGGCAAGATTATCCCAAAAAATCCGGAGAAAAAATCGAAGGACACGTGGCACGGAGCCCCTGAGCCTTGAGTCGAGTACTTCCTCTCGAATTGAAGGGTCATCTTGATATGAACCCACTAGGGTTTGTTCCCGATCTTTCGATGAGAGGTGTGGGGATAACTCGATTGAAGGAGACGACGTTCACGGCCCGACTACAACCTGTCCAAGGATGCGCCTTAGCAACCGATACACCACCTCCTATGGCTGCCGCGATCTTGTGGAGCGCGTCACCCGGCCACTAGGGCACCTATTCCTGCAAGCAATCGAAGAACTAGCAAGAACAAGTATGAAACAAGTACTGAAATTACTAGATGGGAATGAAAGATTCAATTCTCAAACTCAATATCCAACAACGGTGGGGTTCCGTAGAAAAGGAGGCGACCGACGCTCTCAAAAGCAAGTAGCAATGGCTAAACTTGATCTAAACAAAACCCAATCAGTTTGTCGCAGCTATGGAGGTATATGAGAGGGTGGAGGACGACCTGGACGTGGTGGGGGTCGTCCTACAACCCTAGGATGCGCCCCTATGGGGCTCCACTTGATACACGGCCCATTGGGCCAAATAAGGTGGCGCAGCACCTGGGACAGATTGACATCCGGTCAATGTTTCGACGATTGCGGCCGCCTCAAAACAGATATGGACATGAGCCCGGATCCATACGAAAGGTGACTTCATCACGGTTCTAGGAAGTATTTGAACGCCCCAATCCGACTCCGTGTGCGACCTTGGCGTCCGTCACAAGATGGTGCTTTTCTGCAGTCCGAATCCAGCCTCGCGCGAGTCCTTCTCCCTTTCGGTCTTGACCATGATTCCTAATCAAAACAAGAGTGCACGTGTCTCCACAATCTAAATATGATTAACATGAACTGAAGAGTGAACTCACTTGATTATTAAGTTGACGAGCACGGGCACGAGTAATAGGGCCAGCAATAACATGATCCCGTGCGGGCGTGGATGTATCGTTGGTGGTGATGTCCTCATCATCCTCCCCTTCTTGCATTTGAGTCGTCCTCGACTCAAGCTCATCTTCTTCTCCCAAATAGGGCTTCAAATCTGCAATGTTAAATGTGGGACTAACCCCAAAATCTGCAGGAAGCTCTAGTTTGTATGCATTGTCATTTACTCTCTCTAACACTTTAAAAGGTCCATCAGCCCTAGGCAATAATTTAGATTTGCGTAATTCAGAAATCTCTCCTTTCTCAAGTGCAACCAAACTAAATCTCCAGGTTCAAACTTTATTTCCTTTCTACCTTTATCACCAACAAGCTTGTACTTAGCATTCATGCGCTCAATGTTCTCTTTAGTTGTTTCATGCAGTTTTAAAATCAATTCAAGCACGTTTAGTAGCATCAAAATTTAAATTCTCGATGATGGTAAGGGCATTAAATCAATAGGAGCACGAGGTAAGAAACCATATACAATCTGAAATGGGCACATCTTGGTAGTAGAATGCATCGAACGATTATAAGCAAATTCAATATGAGGCAAACAATCTTCCCACATCTTAATGTTCGTCTTTAAAACAGCCCTTAACATAGTAGACAAAGTTCTATTCACAACTTCAGTTTGACCATCAGTTTGGGGGTGACATGTAGTTGAAAACAAAAGCTTAGTCCCCCATTTAGCCCACAAACTTTTCCAAAAATAGCTAAAGAATTTAGCATCACCATCAGAAACAATTGTATTGGGCACACCATGCAAGCGAACAATTTCCCGAAAGAACAAATCAGCAATATGAGAAGACACATCAGTTTTATGACATGGTATAAAGTGTGCCATTTTTGAAAATCTATCAACAACCACAAACACACTATCACGACCCCTCCTAGTCCTTGGTAAACCCAACACAAAATCCATAGAAATATCTTCCCAAGGAGCACTAGGAACGGGTAAAGGCAAATACATACCGTGCACATTTAACCTTGACTTAGCCTTTTGACATGTAGTGCAACGTGCAACAAATCTCTCCACATCTCTTCTCATTTTTGGCCAAAAGAAGTGACCAGCAAGTATGTCTTCTGTCTTTTTAACTCCAAAATGCCCCATCAAGCCACCTCCATGCGCTTCCTGCAACAACAACAAGCGAACGAGCTAGCCGGAATGCATAGCTTGTTAGCTCTAAAAACAAACCCATCACTAACGATGAATTTGTTCCACCCTTTGTCATCCTTACAATGCAGCAACACATCTCTAAACTCGGGATCATTAACATATTGGTCTTTAATTGTTTCTAATCCAAAGATCTTGTAATCAAGTTGGTTCAGCAAAGTATATCTCCTAGACAAAGCATCGGCAATCACATTTTCTTTCCCTTTTTTGTGCTTAATAACATAAGGAAAAGATTCAATAAATTCAACCCACTTAGCATGTCTACGATTCAGTTTTCCTTGACTACGAATATGATTCAAAGATTCATGATCGGAATGAATAACAAATTCTTTGGGCCATAAATAATGCTGCCATGTTTCCAAAGTTCGAACAAGAGCATATAATTCTTTATCATAAGTGGAATAATTCCGAACAGGTCCGCTCAATTTTTCACTAAAATATGCAACCGGTTTGCCTTCTTGTAATAAAACACCACCCAAACCAATCCCACTAGCATCACACTCAAGCTCAAAGGTCTTATTAAAATCTGGAAGTTGAAGGAGAGGTGCATGTGTCAACTTATCTTTCAACATGATGAAGGCATTCTCTTGTTTATTACCCCAACTAAAAGGTACTCCCTTCTTTGTAAGCTCATTCAATGGTGCAGCAATGGTGCTGAAATCCTTCACAAAACGGCGATAGAATCCAGCAAGTCCTAAGAAACTCCGCACCTGTGTGATGGTCTTTGGTACAGGCCATCCCTGTATAGCTTCTACCTTGGCTTGATCAACCTCAATTCCCTGTGGAGACACAACATAGCCAAGAAAAGACACTCGATCGGTGCAAAATGTGCACTTCTCAAGGTTACCAAACAAACATGCATCTCGTAAAGCATTAAAAACAGCACGTAAATGATCCAAGTGTTCATCCATAGTTTTGCTGTAGATTAATATATCATCAAAGTAAACTACAACAAATTTCCCAATGAAAGCACGCAAAACCTCATTCATTAATCTCATGAAAGTGCTAGGTGAATTAGTTAACCCAAAAGGCATGACTAACCACTCATATAAACCGAACTTAGTTTTGAAAGCAGTTTTCCATTCATCTCCCAATTTCATACGAATCTGGTGGTACCCACTACGCAAATCAACCTTAGAAAACACGGTAGCACCACTCAATTCATCAAGCATATCATCTAGGCGTGGAATAGGATGCCGATATCGAATAGTGATATTATTAATAGCTCTACAATCAACACACATACGCCATGTTCCATCTTTCTTAGGCACCAAAATAATCGGAACGGCACAAGGGCTAAGAGACTCATGTACATAACCTTTGTCGAGTACTTCTTGCACTTGCCGCCGAATTTCTTTTGTTTCCTCCGGATTGGTCCTATATAGCGCACGGTTGGGCAAAGAAGCACCCGGAATAAGATCAATTTGGTGCTCTATGCCTCGTATAGGAGGTAGCCCCCGCCGGTATCTCGCTTGGAAACACATCCGAATACTCCTGCAAAATGTTAGCAACAATAGGAGGCAAAGAATGCTGCATATCTTGAATTGAAATCAAAGCATCCTTGCATACCAAAGCGTAGGCAATAGAAGTTGAAGCAATTAATTCATTAATATCAGATTTTGAAGCAAGCAAGCAATGTCCTTTCAATTTTATGCCATCTTCATTATTACCAACAGATTTGCTATTTTTATTGTTCTCGCTTTTAGCCTTTGCGACCGTAGCAATATCATCACGCACAATAGCCTCGGGTGACATAGGAAGCAAAGAAATTTTTTTATCATTGTATCTGAGAGAATAATGATTTGATCTACCATGATGCAAACAATCTGTATCAAATTGCCAAGGTCTACCTAGCAGAATATGACAAGCTTCCATGGGCACAACATCACACTCAACAACATCATGATATGAGCCAATCAAAAAACTGATTCGTACCAGCCTTGTTACCTTTTCCTTACCATTATTGTTCAGCCACCGAATGCAATATGGATGCGGGTGCGGTTTGGTTGTAAGTGCAAGCTTCTCCACCATGTCGCTGCTAGCTAAGTTGTTGCAGCTACCCCCATCAATGATCAAGCGGCAAGAACGCTCTTTAATCACACACTTGGTTTGAAACAATGTATGCCGCTGATTTTGCTCCGCCTTCTCCATTTGTGCACTAAGCACACGCTGCACAATGAGGCTCTCATAATGTTCAGCATCCTCTGTACCAATCTGTTCGTCTGGTGGCTCCTCTCTACCTGCATCGTCAGCAGCAAGCAAAACAAGTGTATCTTCATCATAATCACTAGCAGAGGAATACTCACCATCATTTGTTACCACGATAACTCGCTTGTTTGGACAATCACGCTGCACATGTCCAATTCCCTTGCATCGATGGCACTGAAGGTCTCTTGTTCTACCTGTAGAGGCCACGGAAGATGTACTAACAGCTGGTTTTGGAGCAGATTTCATTGCTGAATTTGTGGGAGCAACACGTGTCTTGTCGCCGGAGGGAGGTGAAAGTGCTGATCGACCCGACGGGGGGATGTACACGCCCCGAAGAAGTAGTTGTTCGCTGCCATGATGCGGATCTCCCCGCATTAATGTTAAACCTTGCACTAGCATATCGTCCCCGCACTTCCCTTTCAGCTTTACAAGCAAAATGAAAGCATTCTCGTTATTTTAGTATACTCTTTATATTGAAGGGTGTCCCGAATTTCTCTATTTAACCCACCAACAAATCTAGCAATAGCGAGTTCCTCGCCCTCCTCTACGTTACAACGCAAAGCATACCCATTTGTAATTCCCGATAATATTCTTCTACGCTTTTAGTACCCCGCCTCAATTGTTGCAACTTATGTAACGGATCACGTGCATAGTAAGAAGGAACAAATCTAGCCCGCATGACCCGTTTTAAAGCATCCCATGTTTGTGGTACATTATTAGGATTTTTCTTAGCATATTCTATCCACCAAACGAAGCAAAATCGGTAAACTCACTAGTAGCAGCTCTAACACGTGTATTCTCGGGAAATTCATGGCATACAAACTTTTGATCAACAGCAATCTCCCAAGTAATGTAAGCATCGGTATCATATTTACCATCAAAAGGAGGTATCTTAAATTTAATCTTACTAAAAGCATCATTTTTACCATGTACCTCATGTCTTCGGCGAAAACCACCCCGACCTCTACGGTTAGTACGTTGTCGTCGGTGATCTTGGTCTTCTTGTTCAGTGTCACCACTATATGCAACCCAATTATCATCCAAACTCTCGTCGTCCTTGCCATCCTTCGTCTTGTCATCCTTTTTCTTGCTATTCTCATCATACCCTTCAGTGGTCTTAGCATACATCTCATCAAACCTCGCGCAAAAGAGCACCAAGACTCTTGTCTATACGAGTAATAGACACCTCCAAACCCGTAACCTTGGTGTTGGTGTCGATTTGTGTGGCCTCCAATTGCCCAATCTTCTCATTTGTCACCCGCAAGTCATTATCAATTCCTTCATTGTGCTCCTTCACCTTCTTTTCAAAGTGTTGTATGATTCTCTTGGTGTGAGGAGACGGTGGCATGGTATTCTTGGATCCATCACTTTCATCGGCTGTTCTCGTCATGTTAGATAAATAGAAACAACAAGAAAACAAGTGAAGAAATAAGAAAACTCTACAGCTAATAGGATGTAGCTACAGCAAGGCGCTCACTCTCAACCCGTTATACAAGCTCTTACCAATTCTTACCTTGCTCGACAGGAGGGGACGACTACCAACAAGTCTGCAAACCAGGAAGAAGTGTATCGGTGCCGCAGCAACAAAACCTGTCAAGCTGTAGTCGAATATGTGGAGCTATAGGTGGGCTGAAACAAGGAATGACTAGCACCACAATAGTTAAAAAGCAAACTGAATAATTGTTCAACGGCGGTACTGTGTTGGCCCTAGGCTAAACCATGCTAGAGACGTGAGCGTAGGCACAAAGGTAGTCACTGAAAAAGAACAACTAGCACAGCACAAGTAAAACAACCGTTTCAACTTACTTCTCTTTCTCTTCTCTTCTATTCTCTTCTTTTTTTTGTTCTTCCCTTTCTACTCTTTTTTTTTCTTCTCTGATTTTTTTTTCTTCCTCTCTTTTTCTTTCAACTTTTTTTTTCACACAACTAATCTCTATTGCTCAATATCAAGCCAAATCAGCACAAAAGGAAAAGTACACAGATTGCAGATCGCAGATCTCGTGGACAATTGCAGATTGCTCAAATGGAATTTCGAGGCAAGGTTAGATCCGTTGGAAAGAAGACAATGTAAGCTTTCCAGATTGTATTTAAACACCTCAATCGGAGATCATATGAATCCGTGGTGGCAAAAGTGAAACAGAGATGTATATGGTGACGCGAATTTCGTGACTAAAACGTGATAGAACTCAAAACTCTAAAGGAATAGACACTAAGACCAGCAACTTGACACGACCGATGCGACCAAAAACTCAACAAGCCCTAACCATGCAATGCTAGTAAAGGCTCAAAGGGTTTATGGGACAACGGGTAATCTAATCTACTATTTTTTTCAGGGCTTTTCTGGACTATAGGAAATTAAAAACAGCAAAGGCTTGGAACTCTCACCGAAGAACCTCGCTCTGATTACCAACTGATATGAACCCGCTAGGGTTTGTTCCCGATCTTTCGATCAGAGGTGTGGGGATAACTCGATTGATGGAGACGACGTTCACGGCCCGACTACAACCTGTCCAAGGATGCGCCTTAGCAACCGATACGCCACCTCCTATGGCTGCCGCGATCTTGTGGAGCGCGTCACCCGGCCACTAGGGCACCTATTCCTGCAAGCAATCGAAGAACTAGCAAGAACAAGTATGAAACAAGTACTGAAATTACTAGATGGGAATGAAAGATTCAATTCTCAAACTCAATATCCAACAACGGTGGGGTTCCGTAGAAAAGGAGGCGACCGGCGCTCTCACAAGCAAGTAGCAATGGCTAAACTTGATCTAAACAAAACCCAATCAGTTTGTGGCAGCTATAAAGGTATATGAGAGGGTGGAGGACGACCTGGACGTGGTGGGGGTCGTCCTACAACCCTAGGACACGCCCCTATGGGGCTCCACTTGATACACGGCCCATTGGGCCAAATAAGGTGGCGCAGCACCTGGGACAGATTGACATCCGGTCAATGTTTCGACGATTGCGGCCGCCTCAAAATAGATATGGACATGAGTCTGGATCCATATGAAAGTTGACTTCATCACGGTTCTAGGAAGTATTTGAACGCCCCAATCCGACTCCGGTTGCGACCGTGGCGTCCGTCACAAGATGGTGCTTTTCTGCAGTCCGAATCCAGCCTGCGCGAGTCCTTCTCCCTTTCGGTCTTGACCATGATTCCTAATCAAAACAAGAGTGCACGTGTCTCCACAATCTAAATATGATGAACATGAACTCAAGAGTGAACTCACTTGATTATTAAGTTGACGAGCACGGGCACGAGTAATAGGGCCAGCAATAACATGATCTTGTGCAGGCGTGGATGTATCGTTGGTGGTGATGTCCTCATCACATCTTGTGTGTAGAAAGTGTCCTGAGTTGCTCTTGAATCTTGTCGCTACCTAGGGAATTAAGTAGAAGTAGCCGACCCCCGAGACGAGGCGAGTCGACTAGTAGAAGTTGAAGGGTCACGCGCCGCCGCTGAGTCAGCCGTCTTGGGACTTATCCATCCGGCCATTGGAGGAGCCGTCGTTGACTTATAAATAGAAGCCAAAACCCTTAGGGGTTTTCACCTCACGCACTTGCAGCCATTCCTAGCAGATCGTGCCTAGAAACCACCACCAGTGCACACTACCGCCGTAGAGGGAAGTGTAGATCCAAGCGCGCCGCCGCAGGAAACCACCGCCATAGCCCCCGAGCGAATACGAGTAAAGACCCGTTGCACTTGGAGGATGAAGCCTTCGCCGTCCAAGAGCCTGAAGACCGCCGGTGGGAAGAAAAGGTCCCGCGAGGAGGCCGCCGGATCCGCCGCGGGGACATCGCCGTCGGTGTCTCCGCCGCGGCCGAATACCAACCAAGAGTGGAAAAAGTCAAAGGCGAAGACAGACGATCTACTGGCACTCCTCAACAGTGGATTTCTGCGGGAGAAGGAAGTCGATATGTGGCGTGCCGCTGCGGGAGATCCATATCCCATGGAGAAGAACCCAGACGAGATCCCCATGTTCACGCAATTCGCAGAGCGAGGGTTGTCTCTCCCGGCCAGCGATTTCTTCAAGGGGCTGCTGGAATACTACGACATCGAGTACCTCAACCTCAACCCCAACGGTCTCTTCCACACCTCCGTCTTCGTTCACTTCTCCGAAGCCTTCATGGGGATCAAGCCCCACTGGGTACTTTTTCGGAAATTCTTCCGAGTGAAGCCCCAGCCAAGCACCAACAACCCCCGAGTAGTGTGGGGAGCCGGCATACAGATGTGCGAGGATGCCGCGGAGCAATATCTCGCCTACAAGCTGATCGACTCCAATCAAGATTGGAAGTCAAAATGGTTCTACATCACCAATCACCACCCAGAGCTACCGAAGCCGAGCGGGAAGCAACCGAAGCACCGACCCTGGTGGAACTCTGAGCCAGCGATGCAAGAGGGTATCCAGCTACCCGAGCTGCTGGCGAAGATCAAGGCTTTGAGAGAAGCCGGGCTGAGGGCCGAACATGTGGCCTTCAGCTTCATGAAGCGAAGGGTGTAGCCGCCGATGGCCCGCGACACCTTGGGCTACCAGTACACCGGCGACGGCGACTCGTCGCGGATGCCCGGGGGTGAAGTCGACGACGACGACATCGTTGATAGACTAGGCAGAATCTTCAAAGACATGCCGGCGTACACGCCATGCCCTCTGCCCGAGTACTCTGCCGTGCGTCCACCCAATAAGGTCAGTAGCCGTACTGAAGTCGGGTACTGATTATGTAGTAGTAGTCGTATCATCCAATGTGCTTCTTGCAGGACGACGTAGTGAAGTTTGTTTCCAAGCCGGCGTCGCCTCCTCGACTTGTCGAGATCCCGGATGAGGGGAGGGAAAGGCCACAGAGCGTCGCGAAGTCGGTGAAGGGGACGACACTTCGGAGGAAGATGATGAGGAGCCGCGCTGGATTGCCACATGTTCCTCTCGTTCAGGATCCACCAACTAGCCTGGAGGCTAGTTTGCCTGCGCCGCCAAGGAGGCCGCGCAACGTGGCCCGCAAACGCGTGGCCAAGAAGCTTAAGGTCACGGAGACCACATCTCAGGAGGTAAGCTTCCTTGAGTAGGGTAGTCGAGTACGTTTATCTCGATGTAGTGTGCTGACGATGAAGCTCCATTGCTTGCAGGAGATTCTGCCTTCCGACCCCGTAGAGCAGGGAGACGAAGGCGACCGGGATACGGTGGGAGAGCCGGCTGGAGGTAGCCGCGGCCCAGCCCCCACCGTGGAGGAGCTCGTGGCGCAGCTGACGCGGCTACTGAGGCGCAAGAGAAAGCGCCTGCCGAGCCTGGACTGGCCAACATCACCAGCATCCTCGGCGCTCCAACCGTGACGGTAGTCCGGTCGAGCCTGTAAGTGAAGATCTTTCCCGGGTAGTACATTTGGTTTGGTAGTCGTACTGGGTTGACAACCAATTGTCTACTCTGCAGGAAATCGACGGACTTGACCTGGGATGGGGATGAACCCAACGCAACAGTGGCGGAAGAGAAATCCGCACCGGCCGCTGAGGAGTCCGCTCCCGCCCCTCAGGCAGAATCTGAAGCGCTGGCCATGGAGGCTGCATTGCCAGAGGAAACCGTCGTAGAGGGTGAGTACACTACGTGAGTACCCGTAACCTCAAGGCGTAGTCGTAGCCATCGATGGTGACTAATCTCGTGTTTTCATGTTGACAGGTGCCGAAGCCGAGGGAAGCGCTATTCCCGAAGCGGTTCCCGTTGAAGGCCTGGCACCGGAGACCCAAGGGGCTACTGGAGGAGCCCCCGAGCCGATGGAGGTAGCCGGCGGAGAAGCCCCCGCAGTGGCCGAAGGAGAACGCGGCAACGTACTGCCAGAGTCAACTCTGGAAGTAGTCGTCCGTTCACCGGTGATCCAGGATGCGGAGCCAATCTGTTCGGCACCAATGTCTGGAGCCGCCACGAGTAGTCGTGGTGGGATTGAGCTGTAGGCAGATGAGCTTGTCGACCCAGCGGCGGTAGCTCGCCACTTGGAGGCGGTGCGCCAAGCCGAGCAATGGATGAAGGTGAGTTGTCGATACTCTGAAGTGGTCGATCTGCTGTAGAGTGCTGAGTAACCAATTGACATCTGTTGTCTGCTTCAGGATGTCGCGGAGAGACCCCGCCAGAAGTCTGGCATGCTCCAGGGGTACCGCAAACGCAGTGCTCTTGGCAGAAGCCCTAGAAGAACAACTCGTGAAGGCCCGGAAGCACTCCACTGCGCTTCAGTCAAAGCTAGACGGCGCCTTCACCCAGTACCACAACAAAGTCCAGGACATGCAGGCGAAGAGCGACGAGCTTGTGCAGAAGAACAAGTCACTCCGCAACAAGAATAAGGGTACGTGTTGTCTTGTCGAGTACCCATTGGAAGTGGCTTTTAGTAGTCTGACCCGCCTTGCCTTGTTGATTGCAAAGCTTGAGACTCGTGTCGAGCAGCTGAGGGCCTCGGAAGTCGACATGAAGAACCTCTTCTACCAGGAGAAGGAGGCCCGTGAGGTACTTGAGTATGACTACAAGCAGTTGGCTTATGAGTGCAATAAGCACGTGGAGCTCCGCATTGCCTCCGATCGTGGCCTCGTCAACTGCTACAAATCCTTGCAGAAGTTGAACGAGGACTGCGAGAAGCTGCGGGCCCAGATGAAGGAACTCGAGGAGGCCGAGCTTCCCATCGCGAGGCTACTGGTGCCTCACCCCGAGGGACCGAAAATAGCTCTGTTGGTAGACCGAGGGAAGCACAGCCGAGGGAAGCACCCAGCCCTCTGGCGACGTACGTGAAGCACTTGGCGAAGTTGATCCCCCACCAGATCTTGGCATATATGAAGTCGTACTTCCCAAAGGCTCTAGTTGATGTAGTCGCCGACGGACTAGTCGCCAACTGTACGGACGAGCAGTACGCGGAGCTGCTGGAGCAGATGGCGCCGATTGCTGAACAAGTCGCCGAGAAGCTCAACCTCCAGTAGTCTTGTAGGGTTAGCTCGTAGCAGTAGTTGTAGATAAACAAAGTTGTAATGAACTTGTTTAAGTACGAATGAGAAGAACTTCCATGAATGAGTACTTGTTGTCGCGATCTGTGTATGCGGAGTCCCATCATGGAGTTGTCATGAGTAGTCGTACTCGCCAGTAGACCCGTTAAGTGAAAGAGACAGTAAATCAGTTGATGAATAATCAAACTTTATTACTGAGGGAAGTACACCTGGATGGCCAGGACCATTTTACAAGGGTAGTCGCTAGGACCCGGAGGCCTCCTACGGCTAAGTAGTGCTAGGGCGTAGAGCCGCTTACAGCAGTAGATCCGTTAGTATCCATGTAGGCTGGATCTAGGAGTACATGGTCTCTCAGTAGACCGCTGCTGGAGTCCTTTGTTTACTCGAAGCAGTCCAAGATCCGTTAGTAGCCGTTAGCGTTGGATTTTGGAGTAGAGTAGTTCGGAGACTGGTGCCTGGACCCGGAGGCCGCTTACGGCGAAGGGTTCTTTGAGTAGTCGTGTAGACTTGAGCCCCCAGGTAGTCAGTAGACTAGGCGTAGAATCAACAGAGCTGGTCGATGTTCCACGAGTTGTTGACGTCTTCACCTTCAAGTGTCTGGAGGCTGTAGGAGCCCGGTCCAGTCACCTTTGCAACTGTGAAGGGAGCTTCCCAGGGCGAGCTGAGCTTGTGTAGTCCTTCCATGATCTGGATGTTGCGGAGGACAGGATCGCCAATGTTGAACAAGCGTTCCTTGATGTTGCGATCGTGGTAGCATCGGATACCCTCAAGGTACCTTGCTGATTGGACGAGGGCGGCACAGCGAGCTTCTTCGAGTCCATCGATGTCAACTCGTCTGCTATCTTCAGATATGCCTTCGTCGTATTGCTCCACTGCAGTTGAGTCCCACATGACCTCGGCAGGGAGGATTGCTTCGGAGCCGTAGACCAGGAAGTATGGCGATTGTCCCATCGGCTTGGAGGGTTGAGTACGTAGCCCCTAGAGCGCATTGGGCAGTTCCTTGATCCACTTGCCTCCTTTGGTGTTGGCGGCGTCGTGTAGCCGCTTCTTTAGAGCGTCGAGCACCATCCCAGTGGCGCGCTCGACTCGTCCATTGGCCCAAGGATGGGCAACTGAGACATATCAGACGTCTATCCCGCAGTTCTTGCAGTACTCCCAGAACTGGTGATTGTTGAAGTTGGAGCCCAGGTCTGTGATAATGCAATTGGGTAGTCCGTAGCGATGTACGAGTTCATCTAGGAGGTCGAGTACTCTGTCAGCCTTGGGGCATGTGACCGGCTTGACCTCGATCCACTTGGTGAACTTGTCGATGGCCACCAATACTCTGTTGAATCCACCTGGCGCAGTTGGGATGGCCCAATCATGTCGAGCTCCCAGCAGGAGAAAAGCCAGGTTGGCAGTCTGGTGACTAGCTTGTAGGCCGAGACGTGTTGTTGCTTGGCGAAGTACTAGCACCCTTGGCACCTTCTGACGATTTCTTCGGCGTCCCCCAGAGCTGTGGGCCAATAGAAGGCTCTTCGGGAGGCCTTGCTGACCAGCGTGCGAGAGGACACGTGGTTGCCGCAGACGCCTTTGTGGATCTCCTCCAAGATGCCTTTGCCTTCTTTTCGGGGAACGCACTTCATGAGTACTCCAGAAGATGCGCCCCGCCTGTAGAGCTTGTCTCCGACTAGGACATAGGACTTGGCGTGGCGGATGAGTTGCTCGGCCAAGTTCTTGTCCAAGGGAACCTTTTGCTCACTGAGGTAGTTGATGAAGGGTTGCCTCCAGTCCACGTCGATCATCATGACCTCCTGGCCAGCCAGGGGATGTGCTGGATCAGTGGTCGATGGCGCCAGCTCCGGGATGGATGGCGGGTGAAGCTCGTGGACGAAGACACCCGCTGGTACTTGAGCGCGAGTAGAACCAAGCTTCGACAGGACGTCCGCTGCAACGTTGTTGTCACGGACAACACGGTGGAACTCAAGACCGTAGAACTTGTTCTCGAGCTTGGGGACTTCAAGGCAGTAGGGGTCCATGTTCTCCTTGTTGTGGTCCCAAGACTTTTTGACTTGGTTGATGACCACTGCGGAGTCGCCGTAGACTAGTAGCCGCTTGATGCCCAGTGAAGCCGAGAAGCGGAGCCTGTGTAGCAGAGCTTCGTACTCGGCTTCATTGTTTGAGACCTTCCAGAAGATCTGCAGGACGTACTTGAGTTGTTCGCCCGTTGGAGAGATCAAGAGTACCCCTGCACCTGCACCTTTGAGCTTGAGCGAGCCGTCGAAGTACATAACCAAGTGCTCCGGGCGCTCGGTTGGAGTAGGTAGTTGATTCTTCCGCCACTCTGCCATGAAGTCGACTAGTGCCTGCGACTTGATGGCTGTGGGTGGCTTGAAGTCGATGTTGAGGGCGCCGAGTTCGACTGCCCACTTGGAGATTCTTCCAGTAGCATCTTGGTTCCACAGGATGTCGCCGAGCGGGTAGTCGGTGACGACGGAGATCGAGTACTCTTGGAAGTAGTGTCTTAGCTTCCGCGAGGTGATGAGCACTGCGTACAGAATCTTCCGTACTGGCTGGTAGTGTGCCTTGGATTATGACAGGACCTCGCTGACGAAGTAGACTGGGCGCTGGACTGGGTAGGTGTGGCCGTCTTCCTGCCGCTCGACGATGATGGCAGTAGTGACCATGTGAGTAGTAGCAGCGAGGTAGACCAGTAGTTGCTTGCCTTTGCGAGGAGCCGTGAGGACTGGTGGCTTCGATAGGAAGTCCTTGAGCTGGGCAAGGTCTTGGTCTGCCTCTGGAGTCCACACGAACTTCTCTTGGTGTTTGAGTTGTTTGAAGAAGGGGCGCCCCCGTTCTCCAAGCTTCGAGATGAATCTGTTCAGAGCCGCCATGCACCCGGTCAGCTTCTGCATGTCTTGATGCACGTGGGAGCTTTCATGTTGGTGATGGCGGAGATCTTCTTGGGATTGGCTTGGATGCCGCGATGGCTGATGATGAAGCCGAGTAGTTTGCCCGACGGTACGCCGAAGACGCATTTGTTCGGGTTGAGCTTCCAGCGGTACTCTCGCTAGGATGCGAAAGTTTCTTCAAGATCGGCAATGAGCATGTTGGAGTTTCTGGTCTTGACGACCAAGTCATCCACATAAGCTTCGACGTTCTTGTTGAGTTGCCTCTTGAAGCAGGCTTGGATAGCTCGTTGGTAGGTGGCGCCGGCATTCTTCAACCCGAAGGACATGGTCGTGTAGCAGTACGCGCCAAACGAGGTGATGAACGCGGTCTTCTCTTGGTCTTCTTCCTTGATCGCGATCTGGTGGTACCCGGAATAGCAGTCGAGGAAGCAGAGCAGGTCGCAGCCCGCCGTGGAGTCGATGACTTGATCAATCTGCAGCAACCCGAAGGGGTCCTTGGGGCAGTGCTTGTTTGGGTCGGTGTAGTCGACGCACATCCTCCACTCGTTCGAGTTCTTCTTGCGGACGAGGACGGGGTTGGCGAGCCACTCAGGATAGAAGACTTCTATGATGAAGCAAGCCGCGAGTAGTTTGGCGATTTCCTTCTTGATAGTGTCCCGTCTGTCGTCGGCAAAGCGGCGGAGATGTTGTCGCTTCGGGGTAGCTTTAGGGTCGATGTTGAGTGAATGCTCAATCAACTCCCTGGGCATCCCTGGCATGTCCGCTGGTTTCCATGCGAAGATGTCGCGGTTAGCCCGGAGGAAGTTGATGAGTGCGTCTTCCTATTTGGGGTCGAGACCCGGCCAGATGGTGGTGGTCTTGCTGATGTCGCCTGTCCCAAGGTCAATTGTTTTGACCAGAACCTCCTCAGCTGGCTGAGGCTTGTTGGCTTTGTCCGACTTCTCTGGGATGTCGAGTTCACTTGGGGCAAGCTGTTAACACCAAAATTTGGTAAGGAGTCTGACCTGTGGGTTCGGTTCGAAAAAGGGTCCGTCTGGTGGAAGGAAGGATATTTTCAGAGATTTTCGGCAAAGAGATCTGCGGTCGGCTATCTGCTCCAGTTCGGCAAAGGAATAGTAGAGCTGATTTTGCGGGATTGGATGGTGACGTGGCTCAATCAGGGGAGACGAATGGATGGATAGGCGATCGGGCTTAGTTAGGCAACGAATCCATTCGCAGTTGTATTGAACAAGGTATAAATACGACCCCTGAATGTATGTAACAAAAACACAATCATTCCTCAATATACACCGGCCTTACGCCAAACCCTAGAGTCCTTGTCGTGTCGTCGAGTTCTTCGAGAGGGCCAATCGATCCGTCGACCTCCGTGAGTATCGGCAACCTTGTATCATGTCTAGTATCATGAGGTGGATTTAGATCTGATGCAAGTAGTCTTGTTACCATGCTTCGTGTCATGCGGTAGATTCAAGCTTGGTTCAAGAAGGTTTCTTGTTAGATCATGAGCCATGCGGTAGGCTAAGATCTGGCTTGAAGCTAGTTATCGGCTCTATTGGATTTTTGCAAGATCCAATAGATTCATTAAGTTACCCCGTGTTATTTTGAGTTTTACTTTATGTTTTAATTCATGTAACACATCTCTCGCCCAATCTAGATGGATTTGGATCGGCTATGTCTCTTCTATGATCCTTGTTCGAGTAGGTTTCATGTTTTAGCATGTGGGTCTTATGCTTTCCGATAGCCGAAACCGAATCGATCTAGGTTGTTACGTGTTGCGGGTTCAAGCTTGCTATGTTCGTATAAATCTTGAAAGAACCGGGTATCATGCGGTAGATGCAGGTTTTTGGGTTGCTTTGGAGCTAGTCATCCGGTGGATTAGATTCCCAAATCAGTCTGATAGATTTATTCACGTGGTAATGTTTGTTCCTTCTTCATGGACCCCGAATCGGCTGTTCAGCCGTATTCGGTTATGTTTCTTCACGAGTAGATCCCGTACGTTATTTATGTTTTAAATGATGTGTGCTTCTAGCTTTCCATATTTAGATTGTATCATGCGGTGGATAGATCTATTTGTGGAAAGTGGTACGGTTTTTCATGCAAGTTGTATCATGCGGTGGATAGATTTGTTTGGTATCGTACCCGACGGATCTTAAAGTAACTAGACATGCGGTAGACTAGTGCTTTGGATCTATGCATGCTTGTTTAATACATGATCATGTCCGTGCTTTACTTTATTTATTTAATGTTAATCTTCATGGGGATCGGTCATAACTTTGCGCGTGCATCCTTGTTTATACAAAGACCGATCGCTGTCACGCTTACGTCATCCATTCGGCAGTGTTCCTTTTTCCCCTTTGCGGTTTCCCGAATGGTCGTGGCTCTTTGACAGATAGCTTTCTATAGCTATGTGTTATCCCATCTGGCTCTTTAGCCGTAAATATGGAACTGTCTGGTACCACCCGGCAAGTTCCAAGCTTTGATATCTAACTGCCTTACCTTTTGTTAATTTTCAGGAAAAATTGATCGGCACGTCATTTGCCGTCCGCGCGTGTGAAGCCGCCTTTGTTCGGCTTGTCGTGTGATTGGCGTTGAGTGCACTTTTTGCATCAACACACTTTTTGGCACGCCCGGGGGACGACAAACTCGAATTGGTTCAAGATGCCTGAAATCTCAGACCTCATGGATGTCAACCTCGAAGAGCTTTCTCCAGAGCAGCGGCAGCAGCTCCAAGACGCCGTGGACCAGTTTCAGCAAAAGTGTCTCATGTCGTTTAAGAAGAATAGAAGTGGTGTCCCGTATCTGAAGAATGACATGCCCAGGGTGCTGCTGCCAGGAGAGAGCGATGCCACATCCCAGCAGGAAAAGGAGGAATGCGCACGCGTATTCCAAGAATCGGCAGACTACATGCTAACCAAGCACAACAAGGCTTTCCTCGGGTCGCTCCAGCAGATGATGGTGGCCATCTTTGGCCCGGGCATGGAGCAAGCGTTCGGGAAAGCGCCCTTCCAAAAGAGCACCGTGGAGCTGGGTGAATCGAGCTCTCGCGCCGCCCTACGGAGCCGCCCACGGCGGCCTCCTCCTCGCAGCTCCGAAGCCAAGCATTCCAACCTCCTCCACGGGCGGGGGCGGCGCCGGTTCGGCCCCCGTTGCAAGCTTCGGGAAGTCGGCCAATCCCGCCGCCACCACGAGCAAAGCACAGGTCGGCTCGTGCAACGGCGAATCCGTACCAGCCTACGTACGGAGACCTAGCGTTCTGCTCGTCTGGGGCCCCACTTGATCCCGGCCGGAGAATTGCTCCGTTGACCAACTGGCTCCAGAAGAATTTGTACGGCGGTGGTTATCATGAAGTGGGAAACTACGGAGCGTTCGACGCCTTCCCGCACCCACGGTACGCGCCAGCTGCAGGCGCGCAAGAAGATGACGCCCTAGCACGCAAGATGGCCGAATTGATGCAAAATCAGTTCGGCCTCAAGCCAAAGATGCAGGGGCCCGCCTATAGGCCGCCGTTCCCAGAGTGGTACTATAACGTGCTCTTGCCGCCAAGGGTGAAACCGCCAACGGAATTCACAAAATTCTCGGGGCAGGACGAGACAAGCACGGTCGAGCACATCGCCCGTTACCTCATGCGGCTTGGGGAATTCTCGGCCGAGGAGACGTTCGGGGTTCGCTACTTCCCCGCCTCACCGACAGTCCGGCTTTTCGGTGGTTCTCGTCCCCGCCTCCCGAATCGGTGGCCGGATGGAAGGATTTGGAGCGTAAATTCCACGCTCATTATTTCGGCGGCGGCTCCGAGAAGAAGCCGATTGATCTCGCCACCCCGAAGCGAAGGCACGGCGAAACACCGCTAAAGTTTCTTAGAAGATTCGGGGAAGTCAAAGGCATGTGCTTCTCGCTGAACTTGCCAGACGATCAGCTGGCTAATATGGCCGTCGCCGGGATGTTGCCGGCCGTGCGCGAGAAGTTATTTGGGATGGAGTTTGAGAACCTGGGCCAGCTATCACAGAAGTTGTCCCTAATGAGCAATCAGGCATATGGTCTCAAGAAGGACCCCAAATTTGGCAAGCAAGACGACATCGGCCGACATCTACAACCGGTTCTGGACAAAGCCGATCCGTTCGAAGATTCCGAGGATGAATTGGAGGTAGCCGCAGCGGAGATCATGTGGGGTAAGGAGCCCTTGACAATGAATCGGCGGGTCAAGCGGCGTACCAAGGGGACTTATGACTTTGACATCACGAAGGCTGATAAGTTGTTTGAGCTCTTAGTGAAAGAAGGCCGAATCAAGCTGCCTGAGGGGCATTCTATGCTTCGGCCCGATGGAGTTAAAGCGAAACGTTACTGTGGCTTCCATGACAGGGATTCACACTCCATCAACGATTGCAGGGTCTTCAGGATGAGGATCCAGAAGGCCATCCAGGAGGGACACCTCAAGTTCGATAACAAGATGAAGCTGGATGGCCACCCCTTTCCTCAGAACATGCTCGGCTTTTCTGTCAATGCGATAACAGCCGAGGAGAAGGGTAAGGTCAAGGTCCTGACCTCAACCAGGTCCAAGCAAGGTGGAGCAGTGGACCCAGAACGCCAGGTTACCCTGGAGCAAGTACAAGGTGATGCCCCCCGCATTCTCAAGAGCCAGATCGAGGTTGGGGAATCATCCAGGCCTAAGCCCAAGGTGACATCGCGCATTCTCCTCAACAAATGGCAGCGCCAAATACAGAAAGAGCGCTACCAGAAGCGTCGTCACGAAGAGGAGCAGCGTAGAGCTGAAGAAGAGGCGCGCAGAAGGGACCAAGAGCAGTACACGTGCGAGCAGGAGCACGCACACTGGGGATGCGCCTTATTCAGGCACTGCTGGAATGAGGGTCTAAAGCTGCCCACATTGAAGAAATGTCCTGAATGCAGCGACAGGTATGTTGAGCACAGGCAGGAAACTGCCAATCGCCGATCCGTCCACGAGAGACTTGGGAGGATCCACCCTAATGGGGATCGGCGTCAAAAAATTGAAGTCATCGATCATCCCAGGAAACGCCAAGCTGATCTCAGGTGGGCTGATCAAGAAGAGGACGAGGATGACTACATCTGGCAGAAGGGGCAGTGGTGCCCGCCTGGCCTACGCAAAAGCCAGAAGAGACGGGTCCAGCGCTTGAGGAACCGTGAATTGAAGCAGCCGGGATCCAAACGAGGCGGATGTGGCGCCCCAAAGACCAACCCGAGGGATCGAAGCATTCGGCTCCGGCATGCATGGTATACTTTCTCGCCGAACGAGTTCATGGCTCCCCGCTAACCAGAGTTATGCGGGAGGAAGCTTCCTTCGACGACGAGCACACCGAGGAGATGATGGCACAACCGGTGCCGACCAAACAAAGCCATCTTCGACAAGCCGGCCAAGAACCGTCACATGAGGCCGCCGTACTTGAGAGGATACGTCAATGGCAAGCCATTGACCAAGATGTTCGTCGACGGTGAAGCGGCGATCAATGTAATGCCGTACACCACCTTCGGGAAGCTTGGAATGGGCCCGAGCGATTTGACGCCTACAAGCATCATCTTGAATGACTTCGCCGGAACCCCTCGGACACCAAGGGATGTGCTCACGTGGACTTGATGATCGGATCCATGACGCTACTCACCACCTTCTTTGTCATCGAAGGCAAAGGAGCCTACGGCCTCTCGCTTGGGCGGGATTGGATTCATGCTAACCGTTGCGTCCCGTCCACCATGCATCAACGACTTATCCGAAGGGTGGATGATGAGATCGAGGTCGTCCGGGCGGATGACTCCGTGAGCGTGGCCAACATGGAACCAGCCTTCTCGGGAATACCAAGGCATTGGATCGTTTCTCGGGAAAGACCGGGGAGAAGGTCTCGTTGAACTTGTCGGCCCGGTGATCAACGGCCGATTCAAGCAGTCGGCTCTTATAGTAATTTTTAATGGAGAACCCCGTAGATGGCACCGATGGCAAATTAGGGCGAGGATTCATGTCGGCCGATAAACTGGAAGAAGTTGATATTGGAAGCGGTGATAAGCCAAGGCCGACGTTCATCAGTGCAAATTTGCAGCCAGACTTCAGGGGGGATTTAATTGAGCTTCTCAAAGAATATAAGGATTGCTTCGCACCGGGATTACTCGGAGATGCCTGGATTGGATCGTTCCATCGTCGAGCATCGGTTGCTAATCAAGCCCGGTTTCAAACCATATAAGCAACCGCCCCGGAAAATCTACAAGGATGAAGTATTGGCCGATGTGAAGAAGGAAATTGAAAGATTACTTGACGCAAACTTCGTTCGGCCATGCGGATATGCGGAGTGGATTTCTAACATCGTCCCCGTGTATAAGAAGAATGGAAAAATGAGGGTTTGCATATACTTCGGGGACCCGAACAGAGCTACTCCCATGGATGGATACCCGATGCCTATTGCCGATTTGTTGATTGACGCCGCCGCCGGACACAAGGTGATTAGTTTCATGGATGGCAACGCGGGATACAATCTGATCTTCATGGCAATAGAAGACATATCAAAGACGGCCTTTAGATGTCCTGGTCATATAGGCCTATTCGAGTGGATAGTCATGACGTTTGGGTTGAAAAATGCCGGTGCAACCTATCAACGGGCCATGAATTACATCTTTCATGGGTTGATCGGCAAAACCGTGGAAATCTACATTGATGACGTGGTGATCAAGTCCTTAAGTCATGACACTCATCTGGAAGATGTGAAGAAGACCTTGGAGTGCACCCGGAAACACGGTTTGAAGATGAATCCAAACAAATGCGCTTTTGGGGTATCAGCTGGAGAATTCTTGGGGTTTCTGGTCCACGAAAGGGGAATTGAAGTTGGCAAGAAGAGCATGAAAGCCATTGATGAAGTCGTTCCTCCAACCAACCTCAAGGAATTGCAATCACTGCTCGGCAAAATCAACTTCGTGAGAAGATTCATCTCAAATTTATCACGAAGGTGTTGCCATTCTCTCCATTGCCGAAGCTAAAGAAAGATCAAAAATTCACATGGGGTGACGAACAACAAAAGGCCTTTGATGAGATCAAGCAGACATGAAGGAGCCGCCGGTGTTGGTTCCTCCTCGCCTAGACAAGCCTTTCAAGTTGTACGTGGCGGCCGATACCCGCGACCATTGGATCGGCCCTTATTCAAGAATTCGAAGGAAAGGAGCGGGTAGTAGCTTATCTTAGCCGAAAACTACTCGATCCCGAAACCAGGTATTCGGCTGTAGAGAAACTGTGTCTTTGCGTGTACTACTCGTGTACAAAGTTTCGGCACTACTTGTTGAATGTCGAATGCACTGTATACTCCAAGTTTGATGTGATAAAACATATGTTATCTATGCCAATTCTGAATGGTCGGATTGGCAAATGGATTTTAGCTTTATCAGAGTTCGAGTTGAAGTTCGAATCGGCAAAAGCCATCAAAGGTCGGTCATTGCCGATTTTATAACCGAACATCGTGACCCGTCAATTGATCTCGCTTGAAATTACCCCTTGGGCTTTATTTTTTGATGGGTCATCGTGTGGCAAAGGTGGGGGAGTAGGGATCCCGCTAATTTCGCCCGCAGGTGAGATATTTGAATTCGCCATTCCTATACAACCCACCGTCACAAATAACCAGCCGAGTACGAGGCA
The DNA here is from genome assembly GCA_947561735.1 of Cenchrus americanus. Lineage (NCBI taxonomy): Eukaryota > Viridiplantae > Streptophyta > Magnoliopsida > Poales > Poaceae > Cenchrus > Cenchrus americanus. The sequence goes on from OX387245.1 coordinate 165,468,918, forward strand.
CTACTTCGAGGGCTTCAATATTTGAGAGAAGTCGGGGCCGTTTCGGTTGAGATCTATGGAGATTCGTAATTGGTAATCAAGCAACCGAACGGCCAATACGAGTGCGAAGCGAAGCGCCGAGAAGTTACTACGAAGAGTGCGGGGAAATCTTAAAGAGCTTCCCATTGGTAACCCTACAAGACATTCCTAGAGAGCATAACGAGAAAGCAAACAAAGCTAGCTCGGAGCGCCTCCGGTTACAAGGAGAGTCAAGAAGCGTTTGCTGCGGCAGGTGTGTGCACTAGGGGCGGATCTTGCGTAAGATGATTGGAGGAAAGAAATCGTTGACTACTTGAAAGATCCATCCCGAAAAGTCTATAGGAAACTCGGTACAAGGCAATTAAGTTCGTTCTTCTGGATGATAATCTGTTCTATAAATCATTAGATGGAGTATTACTACGATGCTTGGGTCCGGAAGAAGCCAAGAACATGATGAGCGAGGTGCACGATGGGATATGTGGAGCGCACCAATCGGCCTACTGTATGAAGTGGGTTATTAGACAAGCTGGATGCTTTTGGCCGACGATATTAGATGACTGCTTTGAGTATTACAAGGGATGTCAGGATTGCCAAAGGTTTGGGAATATTCAAAGGGTCCCTGCATCAGCATTGAATCCCATCATCAAGCCATGGCCATTCGGGGTCGGGGTATAGACTTGATTGGCCAAATTAATCCGCCGTCTAGCAAGGGGCATAAGTTCGTGCTTTTGGCTACGCATTACTTCACCAAATGGGTTGAGGTGATCCCACCGAAGAAGGTGACGTCGAAAAACATGATCGAATTCGTCAAGGAACACATCATCTATCGATTTGGGATCCCTCGGACGATTACCACCGATCGGGGGCACAATTCGTGTCATTGGAGTTTAGAGATTTTGCCGAAAGCATGGGAATCAAATTGTTTAATTCTTCTCCATATTATGCCCAAGCTAATGGTCAAGCGAGAGGCTTCTAGTAAGATCATGATCAAGCTGATACGAAGAAGATCGATCAGAAGCCAAGAAGGTGGCATTCGGTACTCAGTGAAGCGCTGTGGGCTTACCGAATGGCCCCCCATGGAGCTACAAAGACTTCTCCTTACGAGTTGGTTTACGGGCATCACGCAATCCTTCCTTGGGAAATACAATCAGATTCAAGGAGAGTGGTGCTGCAAAACGAGTTGAGCTCCAAAGATTACAGTGGCCTAATGATGGATGAACTAGAAGATTTGCATATGATCCGTCTCAGGGCCCTGGAAAACATCGAGAAAAACAAACTGCGGGTTGCCAAGTACTATAATAAGAAGGTAAAAGTGAGGCAATTTGCAGAAGGCGATCTAGTTTGGAAAGCGCTATTGCCGATTGGAACTAAATACAGTGAATTCGGCAAATGGTCCCCTAGCTGGGAGGGACCTTTTCGTGTGCTCAGATGCGTCCCTGGTAATGCATACATATTGAAAACTTTGCTAGGAGAAGAATTCTCCGCCGCAATAAATGGGAGATATCTGAAGAAGTATTATCCTAGCATTGAGATCGATCGATGATCGCACACATCTAGCACAGAAATAGCCGACGCTCAAGAATAAGGCCGCCTTCAGAACAAAATCCACGAACAAAATGAAAATGGCCAGTGCCTAGATGCATTGCCCTTAGCTCAAAATTACATTACAACTGCTTCTTGAAGATTACATTTAACAACCCCGGTGGTCAAATCCTCGAGGAGGAGGGAAGCAGAAGGCGTGGAGGAAGAAGCGAAAGTATGATACGATCTTTTCTTTAATTCTTCGGCTGCTCCCTCTTCAGTTGCTCCAGGACCACCGTAACGGCAACCTGGAACGCGCGGGGGTGCCCATGGTTGGCGGCCTCCACCAAGCTATCCCGGACCGACTTCAAAGGTTGTCGTACCTGTCAGAGACATCTAAAGAGGAGGAATCAAGATTAGGGGCAAAGAAATCCAAGTGCAAGCACGAGGTCAAGAAGGAGTCAGGAACGTTTACCCCCTACTAATGCCTCCAGAGCCATGCGACGCTCGCGCTCGGCTTGGCAACGGCGGACATGTCCCCGAGGCCGTGCTCCGGGTGCGGACGCGGCGGCGCGGCTCGATGGTTGGTCCTCTTTTCGGCATGGCATCCTCTGCTTCGATGGAGGAATCGGAGGAGATGTACTCAGGCACATCCTCGGTCCCGATGACTTCTTCGGGAAGCAAATCAAGGCTGAAGAGGACGAGAGGAGAACATGAAGCGCAAGATCATGCGGGAGAACGAGGAGCAGATCAAGAAAGAACTCACTTCCGAATCGTACACTTCTTTGACGGGCCGCTCTCCTGGGGTTGTTTACCCTTGTCCATGGCGTTGGGGTTTTCTCCTCTAGAGGCAGGGGAAGAGATGAGAAATGATGGATGAGTGAGCGAGTGGATTTGCAGAGCATCCCCGCGAGCTATTTTATTGTCCCGGAGAGGCGCATTGGGAGTGATGACCGGCCGCACACACCTGTTGGAATACCAAGCGGCGGGATTTTCTACCAAGTGCGAAGGGTTTTTTCTTGAACGAGTGTTTATGGATTGCCGAACCGGGATCCTCTCGTGGATTTTGCGCCAAGGGGCGCTTGTTCTTGTGCGTTCGGCTAAAGATAGTTCCGGATGCATTCAAAGAAAACAAAACTCGCAGATGCAAAATGCAAAGGGAGTCATCACGGAACAGTGCGAATTCAAAAGTTCTTCATCTATTGCCGATATTTACACATCCCTAGTACAATCTAGTGGAAGAGCCCGTTCAACACGGATTGGGGATGAGTAATTTCGGCAATGGCGTCACCATGGCCATCAAGGCGCTCCAGGATGAGCTCGATCTCCTCGATGTCCTCTGGCGTGCCGCCCCGGAAGCCGCGCGGCCTGGTGGAGTAGTCGACGTCCGTGTGCGTCGCCATGGCAGCCAGGCCCAAGGTGGTACCCAGACGGACGCCGTGGACAGCCACCTCATCAACGCGGCGCTCCACCGCGGCAAGGTGCTCCACCGGCGTGTTGCCGAGGGCGTTCACCTTCTCGGCTAGTCGCTCCACCGCGTGCCTTCGACCGGTTGAGCTCCGCATCGCGGCCGCAAGAAGCAAGAAGAAAAAGATTAGCGCCAAAAGCCGGTAAAATCAAGAACTAATTTCGGTTCCGTACCATCAATGGTTTCCGGCGGTATGCCCGCGCCGGTCCTCCCACTCTAGCTCGGCTATGCCCGCTTTCTTGGAGACGTCCTCCCGGCTCACGCCGGACGCCTCCGGCCTCTTCCTTGAAGCGGATGGCGTCTTCTTCCCCGTACGGTACCGGGGAGTGGCCATCGGACTCCGAGGAGTCATCTGGGAGAGGCTGATTGGCCGGTGCACGAGGCGGATTCCACTGAATCAATCTGAAAAAAGGGGATGATCGTCAAGGCAAAAGAAGGTCAAAAATAGAATCAAAGAGGAGAGATCGACGATCATCACCGCCTGCGCGCATTGGCGCTGCTCCCCTCGGCCTCGTCGGAGGCGCGGCGGCGGTTGAGGCGGCGCACCATTGTGGTTTGGGATGTGTACTGTTCGCAAAAGGACTAAGATTGGCAAAGATTCGAGAGCTAGAGGGCCTGATGGAGAGCTAGGGGCACCTATGGTATCATTTATAGGCCCTGGCAGATGAATCGTGGCTTCGGGTCGTGGCCGTGGATCGTGGCACATATCCCAAGAAAATCGGAAGGTGGAAAGGTTTCCTTGGCCGGCCCCGCCGACGGGTCGCTTGGAGTTCTAGGGCCGAGCCGCGTGCGCTGATTGGTTCGGCTATAGAAAATCAAAGTGCCGTTCGGGAGTTGGCGTTTCACTACCGAATGGGTCGTTCAAAGATTATATTTGAAAGTGCGCAGAAGAAAGGAAACGGATCGCAAGAGGATATTACAAGAACGACCAATTCAGTTATACATCAATAAGGACATTCAAGCATTCAGAAGTTTTGCAATCACACTACGAGCACTGGATGTTATCAGATGGGAATTGTCCAGCAGCTCCTGGCAATCCTTTTGGGTACCGGATAAATCAGAGAGTTCTGCATCGCATTGCTCTATCTTGGTGATAGCCGATTTTGCTTCCGCTTGGGTCTTTGCTATCAATCCAGGAAGTTCGGCTATTTTCTCTTTATCAACCTCTATCTCCACCGACAAAGCTTCTCGCTTACCGCTTCTAGAGCAGCTTTCCTGGCAATTTTTAGATCATAAGAAGTCCGCAGTTAGCCAATGCATCCTTGTGGCTCTCTCGCTTGGGATTGTGCCCCGTTCATGGCATGTTCGGCATCGCTTTTCCTCTTTTCAATGGCCGGGCGGGAGCGCAATTTCCTCCAAGCGTGCCTTACGGGTGCATAAAGGGCTTCTAAGCCATAGACGGATGATATAGAAGCTCGATGTCTTCGGAAGTTCTTGACCGATAGATTCAAACATCTCTTCGAAGTGATGGAGATCATTAAACTGATCTTGAGCATCTTTTTCTAGCCAGGCAGCAATTTCTTTGAGCTTGGACAACACTTCATCCGGCGCAAAGCTGGTATACTCCTTCCATCACCTCGGCAGCTGGATTGCTCTCTGATGGCAGGCTTGATGATGATGGAGCCTGATCCTGAGAAACAACATTGCCGAATTAAGAATGCTAAACATCGAGGTACCAAAATTAAGTGCAGATGGATACCTCATGGCTGGTTTCTTGAGCAGGGGCAATCACAGGTGAAGGAGATGCTCCAGGCAGAGCCGAAACTTCCAAGCTAGGAGGTACCGATGCGGCCACTAGCAGCTCGTGGGTTTCTGGCTGAGGAGGAGTCGGGTCTGCCGCCTCTGTTGGGTTGGTTATCTCTACTTGACCAACGAGGTGATGGCACCCTTGGAGAACTTATTGGCTCCGGTTGAATTGGGAGATTCATCCCTGGAGAATTTGTTGCTTCTGCGGAAGGTGATGAAGATGAGATCTCCACCGGGATGGGTAATTCAACCCTGGATGGACTCGCTTGTTGCACCACTGGAACATCTACAAGCTGTTCTTCCGTGGCTTCTCCTGCAAATGTCAAAGTGAAAGGGTAACTGCCAATGCTCATCCTTAAGAAAGAGCAGTAGAAGTCATACCAGTGGATGGGGCATTGGCAGGTACTGGTTCTGAAGGCTGCTGGACTCTGGTCTGAAAATGCACAATTCATCAAGAGCAGAGTGACCTGGTGATCAAGAAGGTAAAGGGGTTTACCTCAACAAGCACTTTCTTGACAGTTCTTCTCCTTTTAGCACTTGGAGGGGCAATCAGATGCAGACCTTGCCTCCCCGTCGGCCAGCAAGGCTAGAAAGGCTGGGATCTGTTGTAGCATACCTTGCCATTAGCTGATGCAGAGTAGTAGATTTGAAACCCAGTGCTGAAATTGGGCCCTCAACATTGTAAGCAATTTCCCTGGCTCGAGGGGCAGGCACTGTGTTCTGTGGATAAGAAGGTGAAGGTCAGAATCATGAACAAAGAGGACATGTCTGATCCAAAGGTTCATGATATTACCTCTGAGGCTGGCAAGAAGTCAGGCATCAACTTCGCACAAAACACATGGACAGGCTCACTGAAGGTGTGATCATGGAATTCTTGCCACCAGGAGTTAAAGGTGAGGTGAGCTATGACTATGGGCACAAAAGGACAGGTATAGATAGTGGGGCTACACACATATTGGAAGACCCTGCTGCTGTGCATACTTTCTTTGATTTCCTCTCTGGGCTTGAGGAATTCATGCAGGAACAACCTCGGGGGCATCTGCCCACATCCAATTTGCCTGGCCATTACATTAGGCTGATAGTATTCATAAGTGCTAACATTCAGCCTTCCTCCATTGAATTCGGCCGGCAGTATGCATGGGCGGATTACGATGTTGAGAATCTCCAAGAATCTTCCATCTTGATGGCCAGGCTCAAAGGAAAATTCAACAGGGAAGGTCAAGGTGTCGTTGCCTAGATAAGGAAGCCAGAGAGGATTGGGGAAACCTTTGAAGAATAACTCGAAGAGCTGGCTGATGTCTTGCTGGATAGAAACAGTTGAAGCCGCTTCTCCGTAATTTTGGCATCCTCTGGTAGCTTGAGGCTCTCCTTCGGGGTGATTGGACAAGGGGAAGAACCTGGAGTTCAAATAGACACCGACAATCTGATGCATGTGGAGCTGCAGCCACATTTGAACGAACCACCAAGGGCCGTTGACACATGCTATCCTCTCGCTGGTATACATCTGGGTAACAGTCTGGTGAAGCATATGGTATACACTGCCCAAGAAGAATTTTCCCAGAGGGAGGCGGTTGCCACTGGCCAGATGGGACGCCATTGCGATATGGTCCAGGGTAGGCTCGTTGGCTTTACCACGAGAAGACGAATCTACACAGCCACATATTCAAGAATGCTCGTATTCAACGGCACCCGGGGGATTATTCTTCATGTGTTTCAAGATGTAATGCTTGTATCCGTTCCCTGGCTTCACCCCTGTTTGCCGTGAGGAATTTTTGAAATTCCAAGGCTGAACAGATCCTGTAATGTCAAGGCCGGTGATCATATATACATCGGCCAAGGTGGGAGACATTGGACCGTGGCCAAAAAGGAAGGCGTTGACGCCATTTGACCAAAAGTGGCAGGCTGCTATCAGAAGATCTTCGTTCTTGGGAGTCTCGGCTACGGATAGCTCCAAGCACTGGGCGATACGGAGGGCATCCAGGTTGGTCAATCCACTCTTATCTGCAAGAATCCTCCGATACCAAGTCTTCCAGCCTGCAATTGGAGGTAAAGGCCAGTTCTTGAACGCATCTTGCCACTGAGGAGGTGGAGACAAAGCTGATTTGAAGGGGATTCTCTGAGATTCAGCTGCTATGAAATCTCGAGGGTCAGAGTTCCCCACGGGACCAAGATAATAAGACCTCGAATTGGCCTCGGTGCGAATCAAAAGCTCAGTAGAAGGCTCCTGGAAGAAAGCGGAAAAAGAAAATCTCAGGTAAAATTGAAAGCCTAATGCCGAACAAGGTTTGTGGGGGATGAATTTACCTGAGCATCTTGGTTCTGAGCTGCCATTGGAGGTTCGAGCTCGGAACGAGGGGATCTAGGGTTGGATCTGGATGAAGGTTCCGGCTGATTGCGAAGAACAGGTGTTGACAGATTTGATTCGAGGATTCGTTGCTGGAGTCAATTGTGGAACAAAAATACTTTTATCCCACAATTGAAGGGGCATGTGTTAACACCAAAATTTGGTAAGGAGTCTGACCTGTGGGTTCGGTTCGAAAAAGGGTCCGTCTGGTGGAAGGAAGGATATTTTCAGAGATTTTCGGCAAAGAGATCTGCGGTCGGCTATCTGCTCCAGTTCGGCAAAGGAATAGTAGAGCTGATTTTGCGGGATTGGACGGTGACGTGGCTCAATCAGGGGAGACGAATGGATGGGTAGGCGATCGGGCTTAGTTAGGCAACGAATCCATTCGCAGTTGTATTCAACAGGGTATAAATACGACCCCTGAATGTATGTAACAAAAACACAATCATTCCTCAATATACACCGGCCTTACGCCAAACCCTAGAGTCCTTGTCGTGTCGTCGAGTTCTTCGAGAGGGCCAATCGATCCGTCGACCTCCGTGAATATCGGCAACCTTGTATCATGTCTAGTATCATGCAGTGGATTTAGATCTGATGCAAGTAGTCTTGTTACCATGCTTCATGTCATGCGGTAGATTCAAGCTTGGTTCAAGAAGGTTTCTTGTTAGATCATGAGCCATGCGGTAGGCTAAGATCTGGCTTGAAGCTAGTTATCGGCTCTATTGGATTTTGGCAAGATCCAATAGATTCATTAAGTTACCCCGTGTTATTTTGAATTTTACTTTATGTTTTAATTCATGTAACGCATCTCTGCCCAATCTAGATGGATTTGGATCGGCTATGTCTCTTCTATGATCCTTGTTCGAGTAGGTTTCATGTTTTAGCATGTGGGTCTTATGCTTTCCGATAGCCGAAACCGAATCGATCTAGGTTGTTACGTGTTGCGGGTTCAAGCTTGCTATGTTCGTATAAATCTTGAAAGAACCGGGTATCATGCGGTAGATGCGAGTTTTTGGGTTGCTTTGGAGCTAGTCATCCGGTGGATTAGATTCCCAAATCGGTCGATAGATTTATTCACGTGGTAATGTTTGTTCCTTCTTCATGGACCCCGAATCGGTACGTTCGGCCGTATTCGGTTATGTTTCTTCACGAGTAGATCCCGTACGTTATTTATGTTTTAAATGATGTGTGCTTCTAGCTTTCCATATTTAGATTGTATCATGCGGTGGATAGATCTATTTGTGGAAAGTGGTACGGTTTTTCATGCAAGTTGTATCATGCGGTGGATAGATTTGTTTGATATCGTACCCGACGGATCTTAAAGTAACTAGACATGCGGTAGACTAGTGCTTTGGATCTATGCATGCTTGTTTAATACATGATCATGTCCGTGCTTTACTTTATTTATTTAATGTTAATCTTCATGGGGATCGGTCATAACTTTGCGCGTGCATCCTTGTTTATACAAAGACCGATCGCTGTCACGCTTACGTCATCCATTCGGCAGTGTTCCTTTTTCCCCTTTGCGGTTTCCCGAATGGTCGTGGCTCTTTGACAGATAGCTTTCTATAGCTATGTGTTATCCCATCTGGCTCTTTAGCCGTAAATATGGAACTGTCTGGTACCACCCGGCAAGTTCCAAGCTTTGATATCTAACTGCCTTACCTTTTGTTAATTTTCAGGAAAAATTGACTGGCACGTCATTTGCTCTCTGCGCGTGTGAAGCCAGCTTTGTTCGGCTTGCTGTGTGATTGGCGTTGAGTGCACTTTTTGCGTCAACACAAGCTTCTTCGACGCAACGTAGATCTCCATCATTGCATTGGGTACTTGATTCGTAGCTGTGAGTTGCACAGCTTCTGTGTCGCAGTCGAGGATATCTTCAAGTCCCCTTACAGTGTGAGTACACCCGCTGGACTTGGCATCTTGAGTACCAAGTAGGTGTAGTGGGGTACCGCCATGAACTTGGCGATAGCTAGTATGCCGAGGATGGCATGGTAGGACGTCTCGAAGTCCGCGACTTCGAACTTGACGTACTCGGTACGGTAGTTGTCCCTTGTCTCCCCGAAGGTAACTGGCAGAACCACTAAGCCCAGTGGGATAGCCATGTTCCCGGGGACGAAGCTGTAGAAAGGCGAGGTGCTCTTGGTGAGCATGTGGGTGATGTCGAGTGTTGATGGTTAATAGTTGTATCAAAGTTCGTTTAGACTTGCAAGCGGACAAGTCTCCCATCGTAGTCAAGGGACCCTTCTTCCCTCGAGTGGTGAACCCAAGGTAACGAATCCGTGGAACAAATGTGTGACGCAAAAGTTGATCTAGTAAAGCCAAGTAACTTCAATCTTCGGTAAAAGAAACCCTAATGCATCTAGATGAAGAATACGAAACTAATCTAATCTACTAAAGACCGAAGATAACAAAGTAAGATTGGGTAGATAAACCGATCTAGAGAGATCGGGTTAAGCCTTTTGTTGAAGTTCCAAGCAAGAGAAGAAGTAGCAAATCGAATCTTATAATAAGCCTCTTGAAACCATGGTTTCCCGTCCAAATCTGAAAACATCCGCCTTTCGGAAGCCCCGTTCTGTCACAACGTATCCCTACTCATGCGGGGAGTCTAGGGCGAGTCAAAAGACAAGTCGAGATTCGTTCGGAGGATCCGGCGTGTACCTCTAGCCACCGCGGCTACAAGAACACCCTATGTGATCTATCTCGAGAATAGATCTAGAATAAGCAAACCGATCGAAAAACGAAATATTTGAGGAAACACTTTATCGCTAAAAATAGATTCAACTTTATAATTCAACTATGACAATGATACATACACAACATCACCACCGGGATCCTTCCTTGATCTTGCTTCGAGCTCCGGGAACTCTGACGTGGTCTTTCGTGCAAGGTTCCCACGTCGGCTAGGGAAACTCTAGTCAACTAGCTCGACCCTCTCTTCTCTGGGATGGTGTCCCTCTCTTCTCTGCTCCTCGGCGGCCGATGACGAATTGGATGATGTGTGGCTCTCGACCCGGGGCTATACATAGCTCGAATGGCGGCTAGGGCAAAGGAGGGGACGAACGGGCACTGGATAGGGCTGGGACGGCCGGCCTAGGCCGGCCGCCCTGGGCCCAGCCAGGCCCAGCCCACGGCCTCCTTTGCTCTATGTCGGTTCCCGTGTCTTCTAGATGTTTCCCCCTTTTTCTGGTAAGGTTCTCGGGGTTTGTCATCTTCTCGGATCAAGTCCCTGGCTTCTTGGAGTCAAGTTTGCTTCATTGCATGGCTTGTACGGGCTTCAAGGTCTTGTAATAAGGTGCTTGATGAACTTATCCCAAAAGTCTTGCATTCAACGCTAAAATCCTGCATACACACTAAACTCCAAAACCGACATGCACACGTGAACTTGTTATACCACGGGTGTTAGTACCAATGGATAAGGTATAAAACTTATGCCAACACCGAAGGTAAACTCATGGCTAGGTTGACAGATTTTCACCGTCAACATCTCCCCCATGCTTAAACCTTGCTCGTCCTTGAGTAAGCCTTCGATGGATATCATCGTTGCCCATCAATGTTTAAACCTTGCACTTGATCATACATGAGAAAACATAATGCTCTCAAAATTTTAATTCGTTAAAGTTCCATAATGTACTATCCTTCATCTCTACGGAGGGTAGATTCTTAATTAAGCTTTTCCACAAGTATTAACATGCTCACAAAATTTAAATAGATCTCAGAAATTTTGAAAATAAAGAACGAGATGAAGTAAAACTAAACCAAGTTCACAAATTTAAATCATCTTGTATATTGCTCATGAACTCTCAACTCGCTTGTCTCTCAAGCCTATATATTCTACTCCTTTCCCTCTCATGACATATATGTGGTAGGCTTTATATGGAGCTTTTTGGGAAAGTTTAGTCCTAACAAGATTTTATAAATGAGGTGTTGTCAAAACAAGACATGCTTCTCATGGTCTTACCGGGACTCGTCAGAAAGGTCATTGGAAAATGATGTTATATCAAGGAGGGGAAAGAGAAAAATACACACACTTGAGATGAGTGGACATGTGCAAATGGAAAGAGTGATCCTGAGGCACAAAGGAAGTCCCCGTTATCGGATTGCACATGGTTGGAAAATTGAGTATGGATCTTTTAATCTTGAAGCCTTGAATTTCCTAATGCACTTTAGAGGACCGGGGAGTTCACTTTATTTCTACTTTTACACATACTCATATTTCTTTTTCTTTTTCTCTTCTTTCTTTCTTTTTCTCATTCTTTCCATTTTTTCTGTCATACATTCGGTAACGTGACTTTCACATCGGAGTTTTGATTTGTTATTTGCTCCCTTTTGAACTTTTTTTATTTGATCCCCTTTGAACATTTTTACTTGCTCCCCTTTGAACTCTAAAAATTGCATTGTACCTACCTCCTCCCCCATGCTTAGACGTGCTCGTCCTCGGGCAAAGAGGCGATAAAGGAGGTAGGTGCCGGAAATATTTTTTCCTTGGAGAGATACTTGAATTCTTCAATGTTAGCACCGTCTTGCAATCTTCCTTGAATTGATGATCCAATCTCAACATAAGTTGTGGTCAAGGAGGTAATCACAAAATATGATATTTGGTTTAAGGGTGGATATCTGGCGAGGTTTGTGAGATCTCCGATGCAGGGATACACAATGCACGGATAAAAGTCTAGCAAAAAGATAGATACACAAAAATGGAATGACCAGCTTCTTAGTCTCAGGCCAGAGAAATCATGGCCTGTAATAACTCACTCAAAAATAAATCTTGTACACTAAGGTTTATGCACTCAAATATATATGAGGCTCTGGATAGGTTGAGCAACACACAAGTGATATTTATGACAAGGTTAGCGATATTTTTGAGCATAAAAACCATCTTCAATCTATTCATTACTTGAGAGCACATAAAACACTATGGGTCTTTATTTTAATCATAACCTCCGCTAAATATTAAGCTAAAATTTAAATAAATTCAGATTCATATTTTAAGAGAGCACTAGCTTTAACATGCATAAATCAATTACAAAGATAAATAAAGCGGGAATTATAATCATATATTATTATGGCACAAATTTTTGTAACTTTTCCGATGATATAGGCAAGGTGGTGTCTTTATTAATGATAAAAAAACTGAAAATAAACAAACACACTTGCTGAAATTTAAATAAAAACAGAAAATATTACGCAAACACACAAAAACAAAAGCTGAAAATTACAGAGAAAGGGAAAATAAAAGAAAACTAAAGTTCCTTAATCTTCCTAGTCCTCCACCGGTGGTTGGTGTTGATAATCTTGATAGTAGTACCCTGGCTCGTAGTAAGGTTGGACATCCCCTCCAACGAATTGATCCGGCTCCACTAGGTGAAGGCGTCCAAGCTCATAGGCAATATTTGCATTGCCCTCACCATGTTGAGCCGCGTTGGTTTGGATGGTTGCGACGTTTTGCATATTTCTCGCAACATACCCTCCAATTATGGCCACGCTTTGTTGTGGTTGGGGATATTGCGCATAGGGATCCGCGAAGTTTATGTTGGGCACCACATAATTTGGTGGGGGTACCAGTGCACCACCTCCCATGCTTGCTCTTGTGGCCCTCCGTAATAACTTGGCGAAGGAGGGATCCCGCCGAATGGTGGCACATTGGGTTGTGCACCACTCGCTTGTGCGGAGGATGTTCCCTCCTCTACGATTCTTCCTCTTTTATTTTTCCTTGCCGAGACAAGGAGTCCCTCTTCCAACCAATCTTCCCTCCCTTGGATGAAAAGCCTAAGCCTTGCATCCGGAAGGGGTAAATTCACCATGGCCAAACGAAAACCTCCTCTCTCATCTCCACTAATATATTTGCCTTGTCGCAAATACTCAATGCCGAGAGAGGTCCCACACAAAAGATGTTCGGGGTTTCTTGTGATCCCCGGCCGTAGGGAGATGGCCAACATAGAAAGGTAGCACCCCGACCAATATCTCTCGCCCCCGATGTTGCCTCGCAACACCAACGGTTTATCATAAGGTATGAGGGGTCTATTGGCTGCTTGGCAATTAAAGCCGAGTAGAGCCAATTCAACTCCATGTCGGTCACCTTCGTCTCCCTCATCCTCCCCAATACCCTCTTGCACATCCAAGAGTGGAATATTCAGATAATGGGGTAGTGGATGCAATTGTGTTGTTGGTGGGCTTCTCCGGAGATCAAATTCCAAAATCCATCTAGCATGTCGGGTGGCATGTCAACTTTCTCCGGAGCTCCCTTATGGAACCCAAGTAGCTCCCTAACATGCTCGTAGGGAACCACTTGTTGGATTCCCTCCAAACTTTGCACCCCATCATCAAGGATAGGTGCAATGGTCATCAAGATTTCCAAGGCGAACTCTTTGTAGGTGTCCGCCGATACTCCGTTGGAGAATTGCACCCATCCAAGGTGCCCCAACATGTAATATATGTCGGTGCCGAAACCTAAGTAGTTGAGTGCTTTGTCGTCCAACTCGACGTTGGGCACAAGTCTCTTCTCAAGACGAGAGAGCTTCTTCTCCTCCTCCTCCAACAATATGAGGAAGCCATACGAGAAATATATCGGAGTGTATGGAGGTGGCACAGTTCAACGGGTCGATCGTCGAGGTGGAACGGGCGGCTCCTCCGTGTGCTCTTGAGGTTCGGTAAACCTCATGGACGTGCTCCTTGTTTCCCTCATGCCACCAAGGAGGAGAGCATCATTCCTTCTTGGTGGTGCCATATCCGTCTCCATGCTCCGAGGAGACTCGGAAACCGAGTGCCTCCTCGAGGATGTCGTTGACGATGGCTTGGACGACGATGAACCCTTCTTGTTGGAGAAGAGACTTGTGGTTTTCTTCCAAATGGTTGCTGCACTCTTCTCTCCACTAAAACTCCGGGTTGCAACCGGTAACTAGCACTTAAAATCTTACTTCGGATGTGGACTTTGAGTGGATTAAGGTTGTGGATTTTTTTGAGCTATCAAGCTTGGGAAGGTTGGCTATGTCTACGGAGGTTCTGGGCAAACAAACTTGAACACATAAACTGAGGAAGGAGAGGGAAACTTGCCTGCAGAAAACGGGAGCCGGGGGGCTCCTTGAGTAGGGGAGGCCGGCCGGCCTGGGCCGACCGGCTTGGGTGGCCTAGTGCTCCTCCCCGCCTCGGCTTTCTTCTAGCACGATCATTTCGCCTCTACAACATTCCAGCCCGCGTGCTCCACGAGTTGCACCGCCCAAACGCTCTCGTCCACTCCTTTTCTTCCATTATTGGTCCTTCCACTTGATGCTTCATGCATTGAGTCATGCCCATGCTCCCTTGCTCCACTTGCTTCACATGCCACCATGAAACTCCTGGAAAGTTCATGCTTGCTGCCCGCCATGCTTGTCCTACGCATGTAGACTTGGCGAAAGTTGATGAAAGAGTATCCAATGGTGCATGCATGATTAATTCAAACTAGATTGCCTCCCTTTAAGTGTGTTTAAGGTTAAGCACTCCTCTAATTTCGAAATTTAAAAATATTTTTCAGAGCCATGCAAGAGCTCAAGCATAAATTTGGAGAAGTTTTTAAACCATTAAAAACCAATGCAAGTCGAAAATATTTTTCGACTACATTGATATCGGTCTCACCAGTATAGTTTACCTTCATTGGTTGAGAGCAAACTTTTCCCGGCTTGATCATGGGGGCATAGGGTTAGGTTCTAATTCTGGCTAAATGAGAGAAATTTTGAATAAAACAAAATTAAATGAGGCTAAGAAAAATTCTAATCTTAGAGAAACCAAGGATAAGGATTTTTAAACCAACCAAAAGTTTAGTTTCTAGGTTCACACGAGTCCTACCACGTGCTGAAATTTAATTAACACCTAGGTATAAGTCGTGGCTCTACTCATGTGATTTTAGCATGAAAAATAAGTCAACCACAACACCATAATGAGAGTGAAAGGTTGAGTTAGGTTCTGAAATTATTTGGTTGTGGTTTCTCAAAAAAGAACAAACAAACACATAGGAGGGTTCATGCAAAGGGTTTATGATAAAGCAAAATATTCAACCAAGAATTATGTCTCTAATATTGTTCAACCACTTCTAAGTCTAATGTCTTTGTGTAATAAAATTCAAACCTAGCTTATTATTAAAAAGACTTGAAAAACATGGAATCAGGTTGTCGTCCCGGTAGCTTATTCTTGACTCGACGAAACGGGTTGCCTCCCGCCTAGCGCTTCATTTATAGTCCATGGCTAGACTTCTTCACTTGATTACTTCGGATCAACGCTCTTTGCGGGCGTTGCAATCTTGGGTACCCACTTCCGCACCATCTTGGGCACGGGCTTATCTTCCGGATTAGTCATTTTTTTGGTCTTCACAGGCGGCTTTTCTTCCTTTGTCTTGATGGATGCAACACCTTCTTTGATTTTCTTTACGTTCATCTTTTTCGGCTCTTTCTTCTTTTTCAGCCCCTCCTTTTCCTTTGGTTCTCCTTCACTCCAATCATGTTGCATGCCTCGATTTGTGGACGGGACTTGAAGGAACTCCTTTCTCCATTGATATCAACATGATCTCCCCCTCGCCAACATCAATAGTAGCTCCCACGGTCTTGAGGAAAGGCCTGCCAAGGATGAGCGGCGGCTTCTCCCTCTCTCCCATCTCGAGCACCACAAAGTCGACGGGGATGAAGTGGTGTCCGACCTTCACGGGTACATCTTTGGCAATGCACAAGGGATAGCGAATAGAGTTATTCCCAACTCCAAACATATACCCAAAGGCTCCATTGGTAGGCGTAGCTTCTCGAACACATCCCTCGGCATGACGCTCACACTTGCTCCAAGGTCGCATAACGCCTTCTTGAAGTTGAAAGAACCAACGGAACAAGGTATTGTAGGGCACCCGGGGTCCTTTTGCTTTTCTAGCCCACTAGCAATAGTGGCACTACACTCCTCGGACATCTTGACATGATCTACCTCGAGTGTTGCTATCTCATATTTATTTGCAAGCATGTCTTTAAAGTAACGAGAATATGTACGTACTTGTAGGGCATCTAGTAATGGCATGTTGATGCTAAGTCTACGCACAACCTCCACAAACATCTCAAAGTGGTTGTCAAGTTTACCTCGGAAGTAGCGTGGCTTGAGTTGTGGTATCCTCGTGTCTTACTCCAGCATCTCAAATTCGGGCTCTTCGGCGGCGATCCCCGTAACCTTCTCTTTAGCAACTCCTTCCATCTCGGCGGATGGTTTAGGCTTTTTTTGCTCTCGCGGAACGTTCCGGGTCTTCGGTCTCTTTTCCCGAACGTGTTTGAATGGCCTTCGCCGATTCGGGACTTTTAGGTTGTCCTTCATCATTAGTGAGGCGCCCCGCAAGTTGTCCAACTTGCGTCTCGAGCGTCTTCATCATGTTGAGCACTTGATGATTGGAACTTCCGACCTCCATCACTTTGCTGTCGATGTTCTCCAACACCTTGTATATGGTCTTGAACTTGGTGACGGTGTCCTTGTTGATCTTAGCTTGCTCGTCCATGAACTCCTTCAATTGTATACGAAGCGGAACCGCATTAGGAATAGATGAGCTTGGATTAAATTGAGGTCTACCTTGCTACCTTGCCCGTAGTGGAAGTTCGGCAATTCTCCCTTCCTCATGTAGTCGAGCGTTTTGGCTTCCTCCGGACAATCTTTGCGGACATGGCCATACTCTCCACATTCTTCGCATGTGGACCTTGCTTCGGCGGCCTTCAAGTCTTGAGCCTCTTTCTTTTCCATCTCCATCTTCTCCAACCTCCTCATGACCGAGTCGATCTTGTCTTCAAGTATATTGTCCTTCTCCACTTGCAAGACTCATTTGACGTTCCCCAAGGGTTGAACCGGATGTAGGCGCCCGGATGACGCCCATTTGTCATTATCCACGACCTTCTTGAATAGAGTGAAAGCTTCCGTCGGCATAAGCTCGATGATGGATCCTCCCGCCGATGCATCGATGATCGTCCTTGACGCCATGGTGAGTCCTTGATAGAACTTTTGCACGAGGTCTTCCTTCGGAACTTGTGATGTGGAACCGCCCGAGTGTACTCGTTGAAGCGCTCGAATGCCTCCGAGATAGTTTCCGTATGATATTGAACAAAGGTGGCAATCTTATTATGCAAGCTTTGTGTTTTACCCGGCGAGTAGTATTCCTTCATGAAAGCCTTCATCAACGTGTTCCAATTTTGCATCGTCTCCGCCGGTTGAGAGTGGAACCATTGCAAAGCCTTCATCAGTAGTGAGGACGGAAAAGCCTTGCCCTCATTTGATCTTGAGTGACCCCATCCATGTTGAAAGTCTGACATAGTTGAATGAATGCTTGGAGGTGAAGGTTCGGATCCTCTTTACCGGTGAAGGGTGAATGTTGCACCATGCGGATAGTTGAGGTCTTGATCTCGAACAGTCTTTCGATCTCCTCAAGGTTCAAGATTGGTAGGTCGATGATGTCTGAGGGGCATAGCTCCCCAATCTTGCGTTCTTGCGGTGGTTGGTCACCCATCGGTGGAAGTCAATTCTCTCGAGGACTTTGAGGTGGTGAATTCTTCGGAGATTCCTGCGATCCTTCGTCTTCCGACTCCGAATCTACAAAACCCAGCTTTTTAGCTTGATGTGCTTCGCATCTCCTTAGCCTGTAATGTTTTTCTGGATAGTCCTCAAAATTATTGGGTTTGTTGGAGAGGTGACCGTCCATCTCCTGTTAGGGTTAGCAATAAACAAAGTATGCAAAACCTAGAAAGAAAAAATAAATCTATGAAAACTAGGGTTTGACAAACTGGATTAGATTTATTTTGAGGATGATCAAAGTTTAGTAGATGCAAAAAGAAAAACAAAAAGAAAACTGAAAATTACAAAAAGGCAATAAAAAATCAAATATTGATCACTTGTTCCCCGGCAACGGCGCCAGAAAAAGGGGCTTGTTGACGGTTAATAGTTGTATCAAAGTTCGTTTAGACTTGCAAGCGGACAAGTCTCCCGTCGTAGTCAAGGGACCCTTCTTCCCTCGAGTGGTGAACCCAAGGTATCGAATCCGTGGAACAAATGTGTGACACAGAAGTTGATCTAGTAAAGCCAAGTAACTTCAATCTTCGGTAAAAGAAACCCTAATGCATCAAGATGAAGAATACAAAACTAATCTAATCTACTAAAGACTGGAGATAATAAAGTAACATTGGGTAGATAAACCGATCTAGAGAGATCGGGTTAAGCCTTTTGTTGAAGTTCCAAGCAAGAGAAGAAGTAGAAAATCGAATCTTATAAGAAGCCTCATTAAACCGTGGTTTCCCTTCCAAATCCGAAAACATCCGCCTTTTGGAACTCCCGTTCTGTCACAACGTATCCCTACTCATGCGGGGAGTCTAGGGCGAGTCAAAAGACAAGTCGAGATTCTTTCGGAGGGTTCGGTGTGTACCTCTAGCCACCGCGGCTACAAGAACACCCTATGTGATCTATCTCGAGAATAGATCTAGAATAAGCAAACCGATTGAAAAACGAAATCTTCGAGGAAACACTTGATCGCTAAGAATAGATTCAACTTGATAAATCAACTATGACAATGATACATACACAAGATCACCACCGGGATCCTTCCTTGATCTTGCTTCTAGCTCCGGGAACTCCGACGTGGTCTTCCATGCAAGGTTCCCACGTCGGCTAGGGAAACCCAAGTCAACTAGCTCGACCCTCTCCTCTCCGGGATGGTGTCCCTCTCTTCTCTACTCCTCGGCGGCTGATGAAGAATTGGATGATGCGTGGCTCTCGACCCCAAGGCTATAAATAGCCCGAATGGCGACTAGGGCAAAGGAGGGGACGAACGGGCACTGGACAGGGACGGGTCGGCCGGCCTGGGCTGGCCGGCCTAGGCCCATCCAGGCCCAGCCCACGGCCTCCTTTGCTCTATGTCGGTTCCCGTGTCTTCTAGATGTTTCCCCCTTTTTTCTGGTTAGGTCCTCGGGGTTTGTCATCTTCTCGGATCAAGTCCCTGGCTTCTTGGAGTAAAATTTGCTTCATTGAATGACTTGTACAACCTTCAAGGTCTTGTCATAAGGTGCTTGATGAACTTATCCCTAAAGTCTTGCATTCAACGCTAAAATCCTGCATAAACACTAAACTCCAAAACCGACATGCACACGTGAACTTTTTATACTACGGGGGTTAGTACCAATGGATAAGGTATAAAACTTATGCCAACACCGAAGGTAAACTCATGGCTAGGTTGACGGATTTTCACCGTAAACATTGAGCTTCATCTTCTTCAAGGTCTTGGTGAAAAGGAGCTTGAGCCCGCTTCCACCATCGATGAGGACCTTGTTGAGATTGGAGCCTGCGACCACCGGCTTTAGGACGAGTGAGAACCGTCCTGGTTCAGAGAAGCTTGTCCATTGATCCACGCGGGAGAAGGTAATGGGTACCTCTGATCAGTTGAGAGGGGTCGAAACCGCTAGTTCATTGCTCATGACTTCTCGACGGTAGATTTCTGAGCCCGTCGGTTGGGTAGTCTGCCGAAGAGGACGTTGACCGTCTTGTCGGGTTCCTGGAAGTCGCTATTGCCTTCGTCAGTCTTCTTGTTGCCTTTCTTGTCGTGAGGGTGCCGTGGCTCTTGAGTATCCTTGAGTGCTCGCCGGAGTTGGTAGCACTGCTCGGTGGTGTGGTTGCCGTCCAGATGCCACGGGCACTTCTCTTTCAGCAAGTCTTTGAAGCAGCCGGAAGTCTTCTTCGAGTTCTCCTTCGCAGGGCGCTGGATAGCCGCGACAGTGTTGTCTGGCTTGCGCTTGCGGTTGGGACGCGAGTAGTTGTTGTTGTGACCGCCTAGGTTCCCGTTGTTGCTGCTGCCTCCGCCCGTGTTCTGTTTGCTCTTGCCACGGATGGCGTCGTACTTGGCGTTGGCCTTGTCTTCTTCATCACCCCAGGAGGTGATCATGTCCTTGAAGTGGGTGATGGAGCTTGGGCGGTGACGGCCGAAGTCTTCGAAGGTGCGACGGTGGTAGAGACCGTCTTGGAAGAGGTCGATGACTTCTTTGTTAGAGACATCGACTACTGTGGCGCGCTTGTCGAAGAAGCGCCGCATGTACTTGCGAAGGGTCTCGCCTTGTTCCTGCTTCACCATAGCCAGGTCCATGCGAGTACCCGAGCGGCCCATAGCGCCCGCGAAGTTGCTGCTGAACTGCTCCTTCAGCTAGTCCCACTTGTCGATCGAGTACTTCTCAAGATGCCTCGAGCCATGTAAGCGGGGCTTGGTCCATGCAGAAGGGGAAGTAAAGGCACTTGGTGTCGTTGTTACCACCAGCGTTCTCGATGGAGAGGGCGTAGCATCTGACCCACTGCACTGGATCTTGCTTCGCATCGTACTTTGTGATTCCCAGAGGCTTGAATTTCTCTGGGAGAAGTAGGTTGCAAAGTCGCGCAGAGAAGACAGGGAAGCTGTCGTTGTCACCTACCATGGAAGCCTTCTTGCGCCGTAGTTTTTCGATTTTCTTGCGGGCGTCATAGCCGTTACGTGAGGCGCCGGAGACGTGGCTGTCCGCGTGGCCTCAGCCGCCGCGGTCACCACCGCCCCCAGCTCTCCTGTTAGCCCCATGGTTGGAGCTCCCGCCGTCGCTGCCTCCACCTCCAGGATCGCGGTGAGGGACG
This sequence comes from Cenchrus americanus, assembly GCA_947561735.1. Taxonomy (NCBI): domain Eukaryota; kingdom Viridiplantae; phylum Streptophyta; class Magnoliopsida; order Poales; family Poaceae; genus Cenchrus; species Cenchrus americanus. The sequence continues at coordinate 165,489,632 of OX387245.1, forward strand.
ATCTCTCGGTCACCACCAGCACTGTTGCCACCGTGAGAGGGTCCACCAGCTGTTGCCCGAGTACGGTTGGGGTTAGCTGGTAGCTCCCCTCCAGTACGATTGCGATCGTTGTCCGCACTGCGACTTGTGGCTTCGTTGTCGCGGTTCCTGACGGGAGGTGGTTGAGCGACCCTGGTGTTGACTCGCATGAAGTAGGCGTCTTCCGCGAGCTTGGTGATGACTTGTCCCGCGCGCATCCCATGAGCCTAACGTGCTATCGTAGTGATTGACATGAGGCATTGCTCTGGGGTAGTGTGTACCCGGCTCTCGACTTGGTCGAGTGCCTCTGCGAGGTTGCGGATGGGGAGGGAATCACGGAGACGTCGGCGCCGTTCGTTCCGCTTTCTGTTGTGTTCACGTCGGGCATCTCTGTTGGTGGCGGTCTCGTCGGCGGGCACGTTGGCGGATAACTCGTCCGCTGAGATGTCCTCAAGGTATTGGTCAGGGACCGTCCCTAAGGGCCCTGGCGTCTCGTTGGTGGTCATGAAGACTTGCCGGTCGGGAGAGCCAAGGCTGGAGTCGCTGGTTGCCACCTCTGTAGGAGTCTGCTCCCCAGCTGGAACAATCGGTGTTCCCTCCTGGAAGGGAAGTGAGTCGAGGTAGGCGACGCAGCGTGAGTTCCCCTCTGTCAAGTCTGCGGGCTTGCGGTCTGGCCAGTAGACAAATCTCCCAGCGGGTGTAGATGCTATACCAGGCCGGAAGCTAGTCCCGACAGGGGTTGCTTTGTGGTGTTGTTCTCGGACTCTGGCTCATCAGGGTCCGACCCGAAGTCTAACTCGTAGGAGGAATCCGAGTAGAAGCCAGAGAGAGGCTTGGAGTCTGAGTTGTAGCCGGGGATGGTGTCGGAGTCTGAGTCGTACTCGGGTACGATCTCCTTGCCGGCCTTGCGCGTGGTGGGAGCCTTCGAGTGGGCCCTGCTGACGTTGCGGGGGCCACGTGCGAAACACTCACGAACTCGGGAGGCCGCACGTGATGGCTGGGTAGCCGGCTCGCATGCGATAGCCCACGGGGACGTCGAGTTCGAGTTGGAGTCGGATCCGAGCTCGAAGTCGGCATGTTGGTTGTAGAGCGAAATTTCGCCGAATTTTCCGGCAAGATTGCCCGTGACTACTTCGGGAAGCATCATGAGCCCGGTCTCCGGGTTGGGCGACATGGTGAGGCGGAGTTGCAAGGATCCAGCGCCGTCAGGGGTGTAGACCTATGAGCCGAAGACAAAGGTGTCCCCGTGCTTGAGGGCGACGGTTGGCTTGATGAAGATGGAAGCCGTCGAGTTCGCCATGTGATCTTCGGCGAGATCCCCTACCTGGCGCGCCAGCTATCGGTGTTTTAGACCGGCAACCTACTAAGGGGAGTACCCGAAGTAGATGAATGTGGCACTCGCCGAGATCGGTGACTTGAAGGAAGAGACACGTGGCACACAACTTAGACAGGTTCGGGCCGCGAGGTGCGTAATACCCTACGTCCTGTATGCTGCGTAGCTTTGGATTGATTGGGTGTGATTACAAGATGGTGTAATCTGATGCGTATATCAGAGGAGGGGTCCCTACCTCGCCTTATATAGTTCGGGAGGTAGGGTTACAAGTCGGCTTAGGAAGAGAGTACTAGTCGTGTACGTCTAGGAGTCCTCTACACTGTACATGGTATGCGTAGCTTCCTATCCGAGTACTTCACCACCGTGATCCTTGCGCCTCACGCCTACAGCAACCGTGCGGCACAAGTCGGGTAGTCCCAAGGGCTCACTGAGTAGTCGGTCCTGGTACCCACCGAGGTAGTGGACCCAGGGTGGTCCATACGACAAAAGCTTGAAGACTTTCAAAACCGCCCTTGAGGGGCTTGTATCCCAAGTTGTTAGGAAAGGGTATTTTAGACTTTCGGTTGCCTCTATATAACTGTTGACGGATAAAAGACGTATTCCTCTACAATCCGCAAGCGTACAGATCCCACACCTTTTCCACCACGGGATTCCCAAGGTTCTTGTCAATCCGCGGAGGAAGGGGATTACAAGCATTCGATCTACTTCTATGCACTAGCTACTAAAACCCTAACTACTATTATACTAGAAAACAACTAAACTACATTAGAGAGAATGATTAAGATATCAAGATAAAAGACACTCGCCCATGGGTCTACGATCACGCAATCAATTGAAGACATTAAAGCAATCTAATCTATCGGGGGTTGTGACCACGGTTTCGCCCTTTCCCTCCCCTTGGTCTGTCACTATGCGAATGTATTCATGACTAGACCTATGATGGACACGGCGTATTGAATGGATCCAAGGAAGCATTGAGGCCTTTACCTTTACGACATGGTAGCTAACCTTAAGCATTAAAGTATGTTCTACACAAGATGATAGATAGATAATCAGACAAAGTATGATTACATCTCAAGATCGATTACAACCCTAGGACGAATAAGGAGATTACCCCATCAAAGTGCTCGACATAGCACCGTTGATCATGGTTTCCCTTCCGACGGTTTCTTCCTTCTTCTCCACGAGAGGGTGCTTCCTTCAAGGTGGTTGATCTCCCTCCGGAGATCTCCCTCCTCTCTCTCTAGCTTGTGGATGGCCTCCTGGTGCAAATGGCTCTCCTTCTCGTGATGGCGGCGCCTCCAGGCTTTTAGGGTTAAAGATCCTTTGGGTGCAAGGAAAGGGGGGCCGAACCGACCACCGGGTGAGCTGGGCCGGCCGGCCCAGGCCCATCTCGGCCCGGTTCGGTCGCCCCTTCATTCTCGTGGGTCCTCAGGTGATTATGCACTTTGCCCCCTCCACTTGCATGATTTTGACGATGTCATCCTCGCGCCCAAGATGGAGGTTCTCTTCACATGAAGTTCGGTCTTTTACGCTTCAATCCCCGGGGGTGTTCCTTTGTAACACTTCGGTCCTTGCCACCATTGGAAGTGATTTCATCAAGCTCATGAACACGAACAAGACTCCATAAATACTCCTTTGAACTTGTTGCGAACCCGTCCTTTATGTCCATGTTTTCCTACATAAACACAACACTTCCAAATGCATGCACATAGATGAACTTGTTATATGATTAGTGTGCCTAGTGGCGGGTTAGTTCCATAATCAAATCCAAACCAAAGTGTAATGAACATGCTTGGTGCACCAAAATACACCGTCAACATCTCCCCCACGCTTAGCTCTTGCTCGTCCTCGAGCAATTACTTGTAAAAGAACTTCGTCCAAAGCGTTGTAATCATGTACTGTTAATCCTTCTCCTGAAGTTAGTCAATCCTTTCATCTTTAATACATAAACACAAAGTAGTAATCATCAAACATAAACATGGGCGTTTAGAATCTTTACCACGTCAAGATTTACCCCACAACTCAAACTCTTCAGTCGAAGCTTTTGTTCTCAGCCATACTTACTTCTTTGCTTCCATCGGAGGTATTTTATGATTTTAAAAACAAAATTCCTGCAACAAGTATCAGACAAAAATCTTTCCCCAAGCTCTCTCAAGTCACTCATATGAGGTGGCTATCCTAAACCAATTTTATAAAACTCTCACCTCCCATAAGTCTCTCATAAAACATGTAAAGTGGAGTTATAGGTAGGGTTAGTGCAATCAACACAAATGTTGTCAAACTAAGAAGTTCCTCTAATGATTGTTTACCTTCCAAAGCCAATGATAATGAGAATTAACCATATGTAGGGATATCAAGGATGAGAAGATTTAGAATGGTGGACATGTGCAAGGGCAAAAGAAAATTGTGACTACAAGGCACCGATGACGTCCTTGTTGTCGGATTGCACATGGTTGGAGAAAGAATGAAAGTTTCGTCTCTCAACAACGTGACATCCTTCCTTACACTTTACTTTTCTTTTCTTTCACTTGATCCATCCCTCTCATATCTTTATTGCTACCTCCCTTTCTTTTCTTGTTCTTTTTCTTCTTTCTTCTTTCTTTCATTCACACATTTTTTCATTCTTTCTTTCTTTCTTTTCCATACTCATACTTTCTCTTTATTTTCCCCTCTATTGACAACTTTTCAAAGCTCTCAACCCCTCTCTTTCTCGCATGCATACAATCTGAAATTTTAATTAAACCATGCTAGAGACGAGACAAAACTTTGAGAATAGGTTGTGTTCAAGGAATGCGAGGTACAAAAGAGATGTATAGGGTTGGGTATGGAATTCGGCGATGTACGGGACTTCCAATGTGAAAGTCTCGTTACCGAATGTATGACGAGGCTAGCAACAAAAGATAAGCATAAGAACATGATCATTGCTCGAAATTAAAACTCACAAGAGAGAAGGGTCCTAGCCTAACTCATCGTGCTAATCACACTTATGGTGGAGCAAAAAAATAAATTGGCTTTGTATAGGATTTTTTCTTACTCTCAACTTGGAAAAAGAGGTTTTGCTAACCTTTATTACAAGGGTTTTAAGATAATTTTCAGAACTGAAATCCTCCAACTTTTAGCATTGAACATAGCACAACTAACATGTGAAGCTCAAGATCGAAGTGTGGTGCGGGTACTTTAAGTAGTAGCAATTCCACTAAGCACCACGGTAAACATTTTTCAAACCACACACTTATGTTCATATATCAAGAATCAAAGATAAACAAACAAGGTGAATAAAGATAAGCAATACATAAGACACAAAAATATATAAAGACTCTTTTTATTTGATTTTCTTTGACTCAACACTAATATAAGACACTTCAAACTTGCAAACATTTTAAAACACACTCGAAAACTAAGACTCATTAAATTCTAAGACTCTCCTCTCTCGAAGACTAAACCGAACCTAAACTTTGAAACTCAAAAGCTAAGGCTAGCTAGCTAGCTCTCCCCCATGCTAAAAACATACGACGTCCTCGTCGTATCTTACAAAAATCCTAAGGGGAAAACTAGACCTAGTGGTACTTTAAGCAAGTATTGCACCAATTGCCTCTCATGTTCCCGACCATGCGAAAGAGTTTGCACACGTTGCGGTTAAGGAACTTGTAGTCGTCTTCAACTACGCGCTCCAAATCTTCCAAATGCTGCTTCATCGCCTCCATGGCTTGGAGACATTCGTCGATCGACGAGTAGAGATCCCTGATGGAGTGACGGCAAGCCGCACAACACATCAGATGCAATCCGAAGGGTCGTCATCGCCATTGTCTCCACCATCGTCACCGCCGTCGTCGCCACCTCCATTGTCGCCGCCGTCATTGCCGTCGTTGCCGCCGTCGTTGGGGCCTTTGGGAGTCCTCTCCTTGGGCTCCTCATCCCAGATGTAAAGATCGTTATCATCTCTTCCGGTGGCCGCCCATGAGCTTGGGTTGCGATCGTCGGAGTAGTCGCTACCCTCGTAGTCCCTAGGCTCGGGCGACGCCTCCTTGTAGTCTTTCCGCTTCATACCACGGATCCGTGCCGACCTTCGAAGGGGAGGAGGGATGTTCTCTTTCTTGACAGAGTCGCGAGGTGCGATAGCTCCGGTCGGGACACGCCCTCCGCAACGGATGCGGGCGGTCCTCTTGATCTCGACGCGTAGCTTGAGCTCGCATCGCTTCGCCTCCTCCATCGATGGCCCCTTGGCTTCTTGCTTCAACTCTAAGATTCTCGGGGACCAATGGTTGCTGCAAGCGTGCAAAATATTGCATGAAGGGGTTTATTCCCGAGCTCCCAATTTGGACCAAACAAGGAAGTCGAAAAGGAGCAATTCGGGCAAAAATCGGGGACGTCGGCCGCCGGGACTCTGCTGGGCCGGTCGGACCGGGCCGGACGGCCCACCCTGTCTCGGGGGCCGAGCCGGTCCGGTTTTTCGTGTACCGCCCTTATTTCACCTCCTTAGCCCATGGGAAAAGTTGGCCAAGTAAATCTTCGTGAGAAACTCTAGAAAATTAAAAGGGAAATTATTACAAAAATCCATGCCTTGTTTTTCATCCTAGGCAGGACGTTCGGGATCTTCTTCCATGGCGAAGACATCAACATGGTGAAGGGGCACAACGTCGGGTTCGTAGTAAACCTTAAGCCGTTGGCCATTCACAATAAATTGATCGCCTTTTATATCCATAAGGTCCGTCCCACTTGCTTTGCAATTTCCCCTTTCCGAAGGTTTTAAACCTCGAATTGTAGAGGAGGACCTTATCTCCTTCTTTAAATTCTTTCTTTTTCAATCTTTTATCATACCACCTTTTGATTCTCTCTTTGTATATGCTTGCATTTTCATATGCTTTCAACCTCATCTCCTCTAGCTCGCTTATTTGGATCCTTCGTTTCACCACCGCGGCATAGAGATCAAGGTTGATCTCTTTAATCGCCCAATAAGCTTTATGTTCCAACTCAACCGGAAGGTGGCAAGCCTTTCCATAGACGAATTGGTAAGGGGTCATACCTATCGGTGTTTTGAACGCCGTTCGATAAGCCCATAAAGCTCCGTCTAATTTTTTTGACCAGTCCTTGCCTCCCTTCTCTATGGTTTTGTTTAGGAAACTTTTTAATTGCCTATTTGATGTTTCCGCTTGTCCGTTGGTTTGTGGGTGATAGGTGAGGACCATGTGTGGTTCGAGGACCGGTGGATGGTCGCCTCCTTGTGTGATGAGTGATTGACAACGTTGTGTGGACTGATTCTTGGCTAAGTATTGCAGGTGCAGGTTGCGGCTTGACTTGTGTTGGTGCAGGTGAAGAACAAGCACGAAAGGTCGTTGCCGGTGAGGCCTCCAGGTGTGGAGAAGACAAGTAGGCTTCTTTCGAGGGACCGGTGGCCGGCGGGGGTCAAGTGCGGGCCGCATGGTGGCATGAACAGCAAGATGAAGTCGTGGACGGTTTCTTGGTAGAGCCTCAAAACCAAGGTCGAGCCGGGACTACGTGGGAGCCGAGTCATGAGTGGAGATTGGCGGAGGCTACACCGAGTTCGCGGGGTTTGCGGTGGTTCACCGTAAAAACCACCGGGTTACTCGGTTGAGCCACAAAACCGAGGCCGAAGACTCGACGAGGAGGTGCGGCCACCCGGGCCGGTTCAACCGCCCGGAGGGGCGGTCAGACCGCCTGGTGCCGGTCAGATCCACTAGGCCGGTCTAACCGCCCAGGGGGGGCGGTCTGACCGCCCTGGCCGCCGGCGCCGAGAAGCTTCGAAGCGGAGGACACGCGTCGGGATCGCAAGGCGTGCGTCGAGGCTACGCAGGGTGCGGTCGCCGGGCATCCGTCCGATGGTGAAGACATCAAGAATTCCAAATCCGCCCTTGAGGGGCATGTATCCCTAGTTAGTAGAGAGGGGCATTTTAGACATTCGGTTGCCGCCTATATAACCCAAGAGGTGAGAGGTTGGCGCCAACTCTTGGAACCCTAGCTCATTTCGTTTTTCCATTTTCGTTCTCTATTTTCCCTAGGTTTTTAGAAGGCTAGTTTGAGAGCTTCATGTGAGATCTAGAGAGAGGGATGGATGTTTGGGTGGCAAACTAGACCTTGTACGAACCATTCATGGCATGTATAGAAGGTTCGGCGTGGTTCTTGATGGTGGTTGTCCCGTCTCTTTGATGTTGATTTTCGGAGCTCTTTTTGGCGGTGTTTTGAGAACGATTTCTTGGGGTTTTTGGTGGGTGTCACGTATGAGGTTCTTGTGCCTCTTTGGCTGGTGACTTTGCCCCCAAATCCCCTTTGAATCGGACCCGATTTGGTGGTTTTTCGTGTTGGGCGAGTTCTTGACCTAGAGAAGCGATTTCTTCGATTCCTCTTGATTGTGAGCGTTTCGGGTCGATTCCTTTGAGGTAGAGGTTGCCCAGGAGGTAACCCAGCTATCCCCGAAGTTTGGCTGCAATCCGTGGAGTGATTCGGGAGATTGAGCGCAAGGAAGTTGAGGTTTGACCCGCGGGTTCCTCGTTTGGAAGGGGCGGTCTAACCGCCTGCGGGGGGCGGTCTAACCGCCCGGGGTGTTTCCGGGTCAAAGTTTTGTTTCGCCGGATTTTCCTCTGTGAGTTCGTTCGCCTTGATCGGAGGAGTGTCCGGGTGAAATTTGGGGTCGTTCTCGTGCGGTTTGCTAGGTGTTCTTGGTTGGAGTTCGTTGCTGGGTACGGAGGTTAGACCGCCCCGGTAGCCGGTCTAACCGCCCCTAGGCCCTTGGGTGAAGTTTTGGTTTTCGCCAAGATTCTCTGGTAGCTAGCATGGCCTTGACCAGAGATCTCTGTTGGTGAAACCGTGGTGTGTTTTGGTGCTCGGAAGAGGCGTTTCGGAGGATTTCTTGGTTGCCAGGTGGAGGCGGTCTAACCGCCCCCTATACCCGGTCTAACCGCCCCCTCTGGTTAGCCGGCTTTCGAGTTGTTTCCGCTGTCGGTGCTGCGTGTGTGTTGTGGTTGCTGGTAGAGTTTGTTCCTAGGACCAGTAGCACTCCAGTGGCTACGTGGTTTTGGCAAACGGAAGGTAGAAGTGCGGAGCGTGTGATTTCGGGGGTTCGACCGAGCTAGTTCGTCTTGTCGGAGTTTCAATCTCCCTCGAGAAGAATTTTTATCGGCTCCCATTCACTCCCCCCCTCTCTGGTCGCCTTATCGGTCCTTCAAGTGGTATCAGAGCCGGTTCGGGTCTTTGTTGACTCTAACCAGTCTAAGATCCAAGGATGGCGTACCAGGAACGGGGTTCGGGTCCTCCACACTTCGATGGAAAGAACTACCGGATGTGGAGCAAGCGGATGGGTGCGTTCCTCCGCGAAAAGGGTCGGTTGCTTTGGGATGTCACGGTGGACACGGGCTATGTCCAGCCGATGGATTTCCTTGCTCCGGGGTCGAGGGACGGATTCGACGCCAACAATAAGGCGGTCGACTACTTGTTTCGTGCTTTGTGTCGGCCCCGAGTTCGATCGGGTGCACACCGAGCACTTGGCTTGTAGGATTTGGGCGGTGTTGAAGGAGGCTCATGTTGGGAACACCCGGTTCGAGGCACGGTTGTATGCGACCTACGGAGAGAGTACGAGAACTTCACTCATCTCCCCGGTGAGTCCATCGATGCCTTGTTCCGCAGGTTCACGGTGGTTGTGAACAACATGAGGGCCAATGTGGACGTGCTCCCGTACGATGATCATGATAGAGCGGTCAAGCTCTTACACTCTTTGGATCGTACGATATGGGGCGGAAAGTTCGAGGCCATAGTCGAGTCGGAGAGGTACGACACTCTGACGGTGAACGAGCTGTTCTCGAAGCTCAAGTCGGCCGAGGTGGATAGGGGCATGATCGCCAAGCTCGAGGGACCGACCGACTCCCATAGTCTTGCCCTCGTTGGTGGTTCCAAAGGAAAGACTAACTCTAACCCATCCACCAGGATGTTCTCGTTTTCCTCTTTGATGTCTATGCCGGATGAGGAGTTTGATGACCTTGGAGAGGACGAGCCGGCGCCGTTGACAAGGCGGTTCGAGAGGCCGCACGAGAACCGCGTGAACATGAGGAGGAACACGAGGACCTCGCTTCCGGTGCGGCAAGCCGGGACACTTCGTCGCCGACCGCCCGAGAAGGCCGAGAGCAAGGACGCCTACAAGCACAAGCCGAGGAAGAACGACGACAAGTACCGTTCGAGGCGTGACCACAAGAGCAAGCACAAGAACAAGTACAAGGACGAGCGACGATCGAGGAAGAAGGAGGGCCGAGGCAAGGCCCGAGCGATGGTTGGAGCGAGCGACGTCGACTCCAGTTCCGCGTACTCCACCTCGAGCTCGAGCAGCAGCGACGACGAGGGAGATCGTCGCAAGAACAAGAGGTCGTCCAAGAACCTGAGCGGGCTGAGCTGCTTCGCGAGAGACGGCTTCTGTACCATGGCGCTGAGCTCCGGCAGCAAGAAGAGTACACAGAGCGACTCGGACTTTGAGTCCGACGACGAGGTGCGTGATGAACTTCCCTTCTTGCGCCAGGAGAATGAGAGGCTTGGCTCTTTGCTTGATAACCGTGATGACATGCTTAGAGAGGCCAAGAAAATGAGGAAAGAGCTTAGGGCTTCACTCGAGGATGCTAGGACTAGAGTGGGCGAGCTAGAGACACGGTGCTTGATAGCAAGCTTGAGATTGATTCGCTTAAGGCTAGCCCCGTTGTTGCCGATGAAAATGATTGTCTTGATTGCTCCATATTCCTTGCCGATCTTGCTTTGTTTAAGGAGAAGCATGCCTCCAAGTGTGAGGAACTAGATGTGCTTAGGGTTGAAGTGGCCGAGCTTAAGTCTAGACCTCGCTTTGCTAGGTGCTTGCACTTCTTGCCCCGTTTTGCATGCTAAGATTGATGAGTTGCATGCTTACACTAGTTCGCTAGAGGCTAAATTGAAGGAACCCATGCCTACATCCTGCTCTACTTGTGAAATGCATGCATTGAAAAATTTGGAGCTTGCACATTATGTTGATCGCTTGCAGGATGAGAATGATGACTTGAGGAAGTTGATGGGTTGGTTGTCCGGTCATGAGCCTCAGTTGAGGATGATGATCGAGGCCTTTAAGAGGCAAGACGGTGAGGGGCTTGGGGCAAACAAGGTGGGTGAAGGAAGTGGAGAGAATATCCCGAGCCACCAAAAACCCACCACAAAAATGATTTCCCTCCAAAACCCAACCATCTTAGGAACCGATTAGACACAACCCCGGCTCCACCTATATTTCCTACACCCACAAATGATCTCCAAAAGCCCATCAAGTTTGTGAGCACTTCGGGAAAGTGTTCTTTGGGAAAGTGAAAGAGAAGGCAAGTGAGGAGAAATCGGTGGAGGAGTTGAGTGGAGAGAAACCAAGCGAGCGGCCCCAATCCAAGCCAAAACCTAAGCTTGTGAGGTTCCGTTGTGGCCATTGTGAGAAGGAGGGTCACAAGGATGAGTTTTGCTTCAAGAGGAAGCGGGAAGAGAGGATGGCAAAGGAGTGGGCGAACAAGGATAGGTACAACCCTTCCTATGGTGTACCTAAGCCTCGTATGCCACCGCCCGGGGGTAAGGCCGTGGTAAGAAGTGTTCCGGCATGGGGAGATGCGAGTTCCCGCGGCCGAGGAGCCGTTCGGAGGGGGCGGTCGGACCGGCCCGGCTAGGCGGTCGGGCCGGCCCGGCCCGAGGGGGGGCGGTTAGACCGGCCCGGCTAGGCGGTTTAACCGGCCCCCCCGCACTCCGGGCGGAGTGGTTTTCGAGGTGGTGAGTCAAGAGGTTTCGGTGTCCGGAGGTGGAGTTACCGGTGGTTGGTCCGGAAAGACAGCGGTGGTCGGCTTGCTAGGCATTCTCCCCCTCGAGGTCACTACGGGGATGGGAGGAGTCGTAGCTTTGAGAAGGAGAGGAGGGACGCTCCACGGGTTGTCTTCCGTGGTTTTGGTCCTCCTCCGGCGAAAGTGAGGGGTGGTTTCCTCGGAATGGTTACCGAGGTGGTGTTCGTGGAGGTAGTTTTAGTAGGAGAGATGCTTTGGTTGGTGCTAACCCCACTTTCGAGCAAATGGCTCGGCACTGGTTTTCCTCTTTTGGTACTAACCCCAATCTTTGAGTCGTTTGTTCGCTCACGTGCTTGTTCTTGAATTTCGAGGTGGGAGACTTGAAGAACATTTGGTTGATTGACTCCGGTTGTTCGAGGCATATGACCGGAGACAGGGGGTGGTTCTCAAGTCTCGTCCCGGTGGTGACGAAGAGGTACATCACCTTTGGGGACAATGGGCGTGGGCGTGTGCTTTCAAAGGTGAGACAAAAGTGAGTGACAAGATCACTCGAGGCGTGTTGCTCTTGTTCAATCGCCGGGGTACAATTTGCTTTCGTGTCTCGGTTGTTGGATGAGGGCTTTGAGGTGTTGTTTCGGCCGGTGGTTCTCGGATTGTAGACTCTCGAGGGGACCTTGTTTGTATGGTCGTTCCCGAGGGTCAGGTGTTTCGTGCTGATTTTTCTCAGTCTTCGGGTGTTGAGCGTTGTTTCTTGGCCGGTTCTTCGAGTGAGTTGTGGAAGTGGCATAGGAAGTTGGGTCACTTGAGCTTTGACCTTCCGTCTCGCTTGAGTAAACTCAATTTGGTCCGAGGATTGCCACGTTTGAGGCTTGAGAAAGAGTTGGTTTGTGCTCCGTGTAGGCATGCCAAGATGGTGGCCTCTTCTCACCCGCCTCTCACCGATGTGATGACCGAGCGTCCATGCGAGCCGCTCCATATGGACCTTGTTGGCCCGGCTCGTGTGCGATCTCGCGGGTGGAAAGTGGTATGTCCTTGTTGTGGTGGACGACTTTTCTCGGTATGCATGGGTGTTCTTTCTTGAGGAGAAGGGGGAGACGTTTGGTTTTGTTCGAGATCTAGTCTTGAGGTTGAGGAACGAGAGGCACGGAGATGCCATACGAGCTATCCGCAGTGATAATGGCTCGGAATTCAGGAACTCTCGTTTTGAAACCTTTTGTCATGACTTAGGTCTTGAGCACCAGTTTTCGAGTCCGTATACGCCTCCCCAGAATGGTGTTGTGGAAAGGAAGAACAGGACCTTGTGCGAGATGGCTCGGACGATGCTTGATGAGCATAGGACTCCGAGGAGGTATTGGAGGCGGTGAATACCGCATGCTATGTGTCGAACAGGATATACCTCAGAGTGCACAAGAAGAAGACATGCTATGAGTTGATGCATGGTCGCACACCCAAGGTGAGTCACTTCCATGTCTTTGGTTGCAAGTGTTTCATTCTGAAGAAAGGCAGGAAGTTGGATAAGTTTGAGGCTAGGTCTGTCGATGGCATTTTCTTTGGTTATGCATCTCATTCTAGAGCATATCGTGTGCTCAATCTTGAAACTAACCAAATCGTGGAGACTTGCGAGGTAACCTTCAACGAGACGAGCCACGTAGTCGGCCTTGTCTTTGAGTGTGCGGGTGATGATGAGCTTGGCGAGGAGATCTTTCAGGAGGAGGAGCATGAACTTGGTGATGATGAGGATGGCGGTGCGGTGCCCCCGCCGGACATGTACCCACTACTTCGACTACGATGATGGATGGACCCTCTGCTACACCTACGACGACAAATCAAGAACGAGGAGAAGCTGATGTTGAGGGGGAGGTAGCTTCGAGGCGAGAACCTCCCCGACGAGTTCAAGTGGATCACCCAGCTTCGAGGATCATCGGCGACATGAATGAACGCACTACACGGTCGAGGGTTCGAAACAATTCCCATTTTGCTCATGCTGCGTTTGTTGCTTCTTTTGAGCCCAAAGACATTGGACACGCACTTTCTGATCATAATTGGGTTAACTCGATGCATGAGGAGTTGGAGAACTTTGAGAGGAATCGGTGTGGGAGTTGGTTGACCCTCCCCCGGGGTGTAAGCCGATAGGTACAAAGTGAGTGTGGAAAAACAAAGAGGGAGAGAAGGGTGAGGTTGTGAGGAACAAGTCGAGACTTGTTGCTCGGGGGTTCGGTCGAAGGAGGGGATCGACTACGAGGAGACCTTTGCTCCCGTAGCCCGTTTGGAGGCGATTAGGATCCTTCTAGCCTTTTCTCGTGGCTAAAGGGTTCAAGTTGCACCAAATGGATGTGAAGAGTGCTTTTCCGAATGGAGTGTTGGAGGAAGAAGTGTATGTGAGACGACCTCCGGGGTTTGAGAGTGAGAAGTACCCCCACCGGTGTACAAGTTGAGGAAGGCGCCGTATGGGTTGAAGCAGGCGCCTAGAGCTTGGTATGGCGAGGTTGAGGGGGTTCTTGTTTGAGAGAGGTTTTGAGATGGGGAAGGTCGATCGGACCTTGTTTTTGCGAGAGGCGGGGGGCGGAGATATTCGATTGTGCGGTGTGTACGTGGATGATATTGTCTTTGGTGGCTCGTCTAACTCTCTTGTTGCGAGGTTTGCGGATGATATGAGCAGGGAGTTCGAGATGAGCATGATGGGTGAGTTGCGGTTCTTCCTTGGGCTACAAATCAAGCAATCAAAGGAAGGAACATTTGTGCACCGGGCTAAGTACACCAAGGACATTGTGAGGAAATTCAAGATGGAGGACTCCAAGGCTATGACGACGCCGATGAGTACGACTACGGCTCTTGATGCGGACGAGGAGGGTGAACATGTGGACCGGAAGGAGTACCGGAGCATGATCGGGTCACTCCTCTACTTGACGGCGACGAGGCCGGACATACGGTTCTCGGTGTGTCCGTGCGCTCGTTTTCAAGCGTCTCCGAGGACTTCGCATCGGCAAGCGGTGAAGCGAATTTTCGGTGTACTTGCGTCACACTCCCGACTTCGGCCTTTGGTACTCCGCGTCCTCTTTTTTGGCGCTTCATGGCTTTTCGGACGCGGATTTTGCCGGGTGTCGGTTGGATAGGAAGTCTACTTCGGGACTTGCCGCGTTTTGGGTTCTTCGTTGGTGTCTTGGTCTTCTCGTAAGCGGTCGAGTGTTTCTCAATCCACGACCGAAGCCGAGTATGTTGCCGCCGCTAGTTGTTGCTCTCGGCTCCTTTGGATCACCTACACCATGAGTGATTTTGGTGAGGAGTATACCCATGTCCCACTTCAATGTGATAGCACCAGTGCCATAAGCGTTGCAAAGAACCCAGTGCTCCATTCCAAAACCAAACACATAGAAGTGAGGTATCATTTCCTGAGAGACAACGTAGAAAAAGGGAAGATAGCTTTGATCCATGTACCCACACATGACCAACTAGCCGATATTTTCACCAAACCCCTAGATCATGCAACTTTCACTCGTTTGCGGGGGGAACTTGGTGTATGTTTAATTTCTTGAGTTGGGTGTGTGGGGGCTTTCTTTTGCCGGTGGTGTCGAGCCCGTTTTGCCTCCCCTCGAGGAGCCGGTTTGTAGAATATGTATAGCTTTCCTTTGTGCATTTCTTGCATTTGGCATGGCATATGTAACATGATGTATAGGCATCCTTGTATCTTAGATTGCATGCATTTTGTATCATATGCATCGGATAGGAAAAGCTTCTCCTATATACATTGTTCACCATGGGTTGCTATATATGTTCTTGTGAGCTTGTTTGATATGCTATGGTTAGTTTGGCTTAGCTCTTGATGATCTTGTTGAATGATTCATGGTTGATGGCTAATTTTTGAAAAATGTCATATACATGCTCTCTCATGCGTAAATGCCTATATATGATCTTGACATGTTTTAGTGGCTTTGCTATGCTTGCTTTGTGATTGGATAGCTAGTTTATTGATCATATGGAGCCAAAGGCTCGCTTGCCATCATGAATGTTTAGCCCTCTTGCTTAATCTTGTGGAGGGGCATAAGTTCCTTTTTGTCGCAAAGACATTTCATGTACCATTTACAAATCTGAAAATGAAATGGAAAATGCTTGGAAAATATGTTCCCATGTCATATGTGCTGAAATTAATTTGCTTTGGGTGCTAAACCGTTGCATGATGCCTACCAATGAGAAGTCTCATACATAGAAGTAGGCACATGGCTCGGTGGCTTTGACATGACATGAGGTGCTTTTGGGTGTTTATGATGGTCTTATGATTAGAATGGCTGTCCTAGCATGAAGTTTGAGTGGCTTTGCCATTTTGATATGTTTTGCTCATGTTTAGGTATTTGCTTGTGAGGGAGTAACTTTTCGCAAAATTACTAAAATTCTTTTTAGCCTTGTCCAATGGTTGTGAAACTTGGTGATCACGTAGTTAAGGTCCTTACGAACTCCGTCGAGTATCTAACTTGCTTATTTGGACTTGTGTAGCTCCTTGTGATGAATTTTGTATATTCGAGAAGCTATATGTTGCAAGTTTTCGCATTTTGCCTTGATTCATGCATTGTCAACAAGGGGGAGAAGTTTGTGCATGTTTTGGGCACACCGGGAGTGTTTGGAAGGTGTTCCAATTGCTTCGGGCATTTTTTGGGCGAGTTTGGTGCGGAGCCGGTTTCTTCGGGCGGTCTAACCGCCCCCCGTGCGGTCAAGTCGGGCAGAGGCGGTCTAACCGCCACGGGTAGGCGGTCTAACCGCCCGGGCGTGTGAGCAGGTTTTTGCTCTTTGTTGCATTCCCGAGTTGCATTGGTGCATGTGTTCGGGGGGAGTGTCTTGTGGCTCGGGGGGGAGCTTGCTTCTGTGCGGGGGGAGCTCTTTGTAGTGTTCGAGTTTTGCTTTGGTGGTTTGCGCTCTTTGTTTGAGCCGTGTTTTGTCTCGGATGTGTCGAGCCGTTGCCCTTGCCTAAGGGGTCCGAGACTTGTCTTCTTCAAGTGATCTTGCTCTTTGCCTTTCTTTGGTTTTCGATCGCTTGTTGAGGTTTCTTTTTATTTGTTTCTTTTCTTTTCCTTTTCTCTTTTGTTACTTCATGTGAGTGTGTTGTCAATGCACTCATCAAGGGGGAGATTGAGGACCATGTGTGGTTCGAGGACCGGTGGATGGTCGCTTCCTTGTGTGATGAGTGATTGACAACGTTGTGTGGACTGATTCTTGGCTAAGTATTGCAGGTGCAGGTTGCGGCTTGACTCGTGTTGGTGCAGGTGAAGAACAAGCGCGAAAGGTCGTCGCCGGTGAGGCCTCCAGGTGTGGAGAAGACAAGTAGGCTTCATTCGAGGGACCCGGTGGCCAGCGGGGTCAAGTGCGGGCCGCATGGTGGCATGAACAGCAAGATGAAGTCGTGGACGGTTTCTTGGTAGAGCCTCAAAACCAAGGTCGAGCCGGGACTACGTGGGAGCCGAGTCATGAGTGGAGATTGGCGGAGGCTACACCGAGTTCGCGGGGTTTGCGGTGGTTCACCGTAAAACCACCGGGTTACTCGGTTGAGCCACAAAACCGAGGCCGAAGACTCGACGAGGAGGTGCGGCCACCCGGGCCGGCTTCAACCGCCCGGAGGGGCGGTCGACCGCCCGGGGCCGGTCAGATCCACTGGGCCGGTCTAACCGCCCAGGGGGGGCGGTCTGACCGCCCTGGCCGCCGGCGCCGAGAAGCTTCGAAGCGGAGGACACGCGTCGGGATCGCAAGGCGTGCGTCGAGGCTACGCGAGGTGCGGTCGCCGGGCATCCGTCCGATGGTGAAGACATCAAGAATTCCAAATCCGCCCTTGAGGGGCATGTATCCCTAGTTAGTAGAGAGGGGCATTTTAGACATTCGGTTGCCGCCTATATAACCCAAGAGGTGAGAGGTTGGCGACCAACTCTTGGAACCCTAGCTCATTTCGTTTTTCCATTTTCGTTCTCTATTTTCCCTAGGTTTTTAGAAGGCTAGTTTGAGAGCTTCATGTGAGATCTAGAGAGAGGGATGGATGTTTGGGTGGCAAACTAGACCTTGTACGAACCATTCATGGCATGTATAGAAGGTTCGGCGTGGTTCTTGATGGTGGTTTTCCCGTCTCTTTGATGTTGATTTTCGGAGCTCCTTTTTGGCGGTGTTTTGAGAACGATTTCTTGGGGTTTTTGGTGGGTGTCACGTATGAGGTTCTTGTGCCTCTTTGGCTGGTGACTTTGCCCCCAAATCCCCTTTGAATCGGACTCGATTTGGTGGTTTTTCGAGTTGGGCGAGTTCTTGACCTAGAGAAGCGATTTCTTCGATTCCTCTTGATTGTGAGCGTTTCGGGTCGATTCCTTTGAGGTAGAGGTTGCCCGGAGGTAACCCAGCTATCCCCGAAGTTTGGCTGCAATCCGTGGAGTGATTCGGGAGATTGAGCGCAAGGAAGTTGAGGTTTGACCCGCGGGTTCCTCGTTCGGAAGGGGCGGTCTAACCGCTGCGGGGGGCGGTCTAACCGCCCGGGGTGTTTCCGGGTCAAAGTTTTGTTTCGCCGGATTTTCCTCTCGTGAGTTCGTTCGCCTTGATCGAGGAGTGTCCGGGTGAAATTTGGGGTCGTTCTCGTGCGGTTTGCTAGGTGTTCTTGGTTGGAGTTCGTTGCTTGGGTACGGAGGTTAGACCGCCCCAGGTAGCCGGTCTAACCGCCCCTAGGCCCTTGGGTGAAGTTTTGGTTTTCGCCAAGATTCTCTGGTAGCTAGCATGGCCTTGACCAGAGATCTCTCGTTGGTGAAACCGTGGTGTGTTTTGGTGCTCGGAAGAGGCGTTTCGGAGGATTTCTTGGTTGCCGGGTGGAGGCGGTCTAACCGCCCCCTATACCCGGTCTAACCGCCCCCTCCGGTTAGCCGGCTTTCGAGTTGTTTCCGCCGTCGGTGCTGCGTGTGTGTTGTGGTTGCTTGGTAGAGTTTGTTCCTAGGACCGGTAGCACTCCGGTGGCTACGTGGTTTTGGCAAACGGAAGGTAGAAGTGCGGAGCGTGTGATTTCGGGGGTTCGACCGAGCTAGTTCGTCTTGTCGGAGTTCCAATCTCCTTCGAGAAGATTTTTTATCGGCTCCCATTCACTCCCCCCTCTCTCGGTCGCCTTATCGGTCCTTCAATAGGCCATTGAGACCCTATGTTCGATTCCCAACTTGGACAAGCACTTTTTGAAATTCTTCCCGGTGAAGTGAGTTCCTCTATCACTTATCAAGATTCTGAGTGTACCGAAACGAGGAAAAATCACACTCTTGATCATAGTAATCGACTCCTCCGTGGAAGCTTTACGACATGGCATAGCCTCTACCCACTTGGATACATAATCAACCATGACTAGGATATACTCATATCCAAATGAGTTTTTAAAAGGCCCCATGAAGTCTATACCCCGTACACCGAATATGTCGATTTGTAGGTTGTATTTCAAAGACATAGAATTTCTTTGAGAGATGTTTCCGGTTCTTTTGCATTCGGGGCATCATGCAAAATATCTTTTAGTATCTTCATGCATCTCCGGCCAATAGAATCCGTTCGACCATACTTTTGCTTGGGTTCAAAAATGGCTATAGTGTCCACCGTACTCCACCGAGTAGCACTTTCTCAAAATCTCGACCCTCTCTTCTCCTGGCACACATCTTCTCATCACTCCATCATTGCCAAGTTTGAAGAGGTATGGTGCATCCCAAAAGTATTTCCTACTTTCGGAGATTATCTTCTTTTGGGAGTTTTTGTCTAGATGATCGAGAGGCATCTTTCGAATTGCTCGAATGATATCAATCATCCAAGTATCTTTATCAAGCACTCGATAGAGGTGGTCATCTCTCATCTTATCTTCTATGGGCTCTTTATCATCTTGTCCACGGTTCATCCTAAACAAATGATCGGCCACAACATCAAATTCTTGGAGAAGAAGGATCCAACGAATCAAACGTGATTTAGCTTCCTTCTTAGCCAAGAGATACTTGATGGCTGCGTGATCGGTGTAAACAATGACCTTCAAGTTCACGATGTAAGATCTGAATTTTTCGAAAGCGAATACTACCGCTAGCAACTTTTTTTCCGTAGTGGCATAATTTAATTGCGCCCCACTAAGAGTTTTGCTAGCATAGTAAACGGCGTGAACTCGGCCTTCCTTTCTTTGACCCAAAACTGCGCCTATGGCGTAGTCACTTGCGTCACACATGATCTCGAAAGGTTGGCTCCAATCCGGAGGTTGAATAATGGGAGCACTCACCAACGCACTTTTCAAGGTCCGGAATGCCGCTAGGCACTTCTCATCAAAGTCAAAAGCCACATCCTTTTGAAGGAGATGCGTTAAAGGCTTAGTGATTTTTGAGAAGTCCTTAATAAATCTTCTATAGAATCTGGCATGGCCTAGAAAGCTCCTTAAGGACTTAACATCTGTCGGAGGTGGTAGTTTCTCAACCGTCTCTACCTTAGCCTTGTCCACTTCAATGCCTCTCTCGGATATAACATGTCCGAGCACTATGCCTTGCTTAACCATGAAGTGGCACTTTTCCCAATTTAACACCAAGTCTGCCTCCGCACACCTCGTGAGGACCTTTTCCAAGTTTGCCAAGCAATCCATGAACATCTTCCCATAAATGGAAAAATCATCCATGAACACGTCGACAATTTCTTGGATGAATTCCGAAAATACGGCCATCATGCAACGTTGAAAAGAGGCCGGAGCATTGCATAGAACGAAGGGCATCCTTCTATATGCAAACGTTCCGTACGGGCATGTAAACATTGTTCTGTGTTGATCATCCGATTGAATGGGAATTTGTATGTACTTCGAGTACCCATCGAGAAAGCAAAAAATAAGCGTGGTTTGCTAACCTCTCGAGCATCTCGTCGATGAACGGTAGGGGGAAGTGATCTTGCTTCGTCGCTTTGTTAAGCTTACAATAATCAATACACATCCACCACCAGGTCACACTTCTTTGTGGTATCAATTCGTTCTTCTCATTCTTCACCACGGTCAAACCTCCTTTCTTTGGTACACAATGTACCGGGCTCACCCACTCACTATGCGGAACCGAGTAGATGATTCCGGCATCTCGCAACTCAAGTGTGGTGTCGTCTTCTCTTCTTCTTCGGATCATATCGCATAGACTTCGGCGATGCCCGCGTATGGTGATGCTTCTGGCTTGATCCCCATGATTCTCTTCACCTCGGCTATGTGTTCCGGATCCACTATGTCTTCTCCAAAGAGTTTTTGGAAAATCTCACCGGTGGTTTCAAGGTCATATGAATTTTCCGCTTTCCTCTCCGGTGGGAAATCCACTTCCAATGCTCTCGCCATTCCCTTTTGATTAGGGAACGGTCTTCTCTTGTCGAATACTTCTTCGTAGTCGATAGGAACCCAATCCATTGGTTCGAACTCCCTTAGTGGCTTCGCGCTTGACATACTTCTCTAGTTCGTCTCATTTGGTACGACGAAGTCGACGCTCGGGGTAGTTCTTGACTTGATGTGTTCTTGTTCAAGCTTTTCCGTGATTGGTTCCTCTTTTGTGACTTCCGGGGTTGCCTCTTTAGAAAATTCAGCACACTTCTTTTTCCTTGAATTATATTCCGGCTCTTACACAAGTCTTGTTTCCCAATCTCTTCGCATGGCAGCCGCTTTAATAACTTTTGTAAATGTTGAGCGGCTTCCGTGAGTGTTTTCTCCATGAGATCCCCATCTGCACACATTTCGACGTGTTGCATGCAACTAGGGGTTAGGGAAAAGAAAAATGTATGCAAGAGTACGTCACCGGAGAAGCCGAGTCTTGGTCCTTGTTCGATCAACCCATTAAACCTATCCCAGGCTTGGTCTATCCCTTCCTCTTCTCCTTGCATGAAATTGATCACTTGCCTCCTTAGATGTTGAACCTTGCTAATTGGAAAGAACTTCTCACAAAACTTCTTTGCCAACTTGTTCCAATTGCCTTCAACTTCAAAGGACGCAAACGAGTACCATGTTTTTGCATTGCTGGCAAGTGAGTAGGGAAAGATATTCCATTTGAACCACTCATCGGGGACTCCTTCTTGGCGCACCGTGTTGCATATCATCGTGAAATTCCTTATGTGTCTATATGGGTTCTCCGTAACCATCCTTTCAAATGGGTTTGCTGCCACCATCTCGATGATCTTGGATTTAATCTCATACTCGGTCGCTTCGAGCTTTGAATCCAATTCTTGTACTTTTATGTCTTCACATCTAGGGCTACAGTAATCCCTTAGTGATTTCTCCGGTTCTTCCACTGGTTGATTAGCGAACGCCATCTAGACAATAAGATAAAAACAAAACAAAAACAAAACAAAGCGTTTTTCTAGATAATAGGCGTTAGATAAAACAAATAAAAGATAAACTAAATATAAAACTAAGTTAAATGCAAATCAAACGATGTAAACTAGCTTGCTCCCCGACAACGGTGCTAGAAAAAGGGGCTTGTTGACAAATAAAAGACGTATCCCTCTACGATACGTAAGTGTACGGATCCCACACCTTTTTCACCACGGGATTCCCAAGGTTCTTGTCAATTGTTGGGTGGTTACCCAAAAAATTCGAATAACAACCCTAACACGAGAGAGAGTTCAAAACACGTTCAAGTACAATGTTAGAGCGCAAAGAGTGATTCCCTCTGCAAATAGCACAAGTTCCAAAAAGTCTGAATCCGTTTACACGTGCCCTAGCACCCCCTTTTATAGGGAGATGAAGGGACTTTTACATACCCAAAACACCCTCAAGCTCAGAGAATATTCCCAGTGTGAACACATACAAGAATGTCTTTTTCACCCAATATATTTACAAATCTGCCACTAGTTCACACTCTAAACCCGGACTTTTTGGGACAACAACTTTGACTTTGCTTATCCACTGGTTCGTGAATGTCTTCCCGCGTGACTCCCGATTTGAGTCCTCAGCAGATTCCCGAATCGGCCTTGCTTCTTCGCCGGTTCGCGCATGCCCTCGCGCGCGACTCCCGAACTGGGTCCTCAGCAGATTCCCGAATCGGCGGTCCTCCGAATTTGGCGCCATCGCCAGCTCGAGGTTCCGGGCTTCCGCATGTTCGTGACCCCATCGCTTCACGAGTCAAGATTCCCGAACTTCACACTTTCGCGAATTCGAGGCTTTTATAGGCTCCAGACTTCCGAAAATCGTGAGTTTCCTGCCCCTGAAAAACATGTCTCAAGAACTTTGTTAAACTTAACATTTCGAGGGTGACGGGTTTTCCTGAATTCCCCAACATCAATCCGCGGAGCAAGGGGATTACAAGCGTTCGATCTACTTCTATGCACTAGCTACTAAAACGCTAACTACTATTATACTAGAAAACAACTAAACTACACTAGAGAGAATGATTAAGATAACAAGATAAAAGACACTCGCCCATGGGTCTACGATCATGCAATCAATTAAAGACATTAAACCAATCTAATCTATCGGGGGTTGTGACCACGGTTTTGCCCTTTCCCTCCACTCGTACTGTCACTACGCTAAGGTATTCATGACTAGACCTATGATGGACACGACGTATTGAATGGATCCAAGGAAGCATTGAGGCCTTTACTCCCTTTACGACATGGTAGCTAACCTTAAGCATTAAAGTATGTTCAACACAAGATGATAGATAGATAAACCGACAAAGTATGATTACATCTCAAGACCGATTAGAACCCATGGACGAATAAGGAGATTACCCCATCAAAGTGCCAGACATAGCACCGTTGATCGTGGTTTCCCTTCCGACGGTGTCTTCCTTCTTCTCCACGAGAGGGTGGTTCCTTCGAGCTGGTTGATCTCCCTTCGGAGATCTCCCTCCTCTCTCTCTAGCTTGTGGATGGCCTCCTGGTGCGAATAGCTCTCCTTCTCGTGATGGCAGCGCCTCCAGGCTTTTATGGTTAAAGATCCTTCGCGTGCAAGGAAAGGGGGCCGAACCGACCACCGGGGTGGGCTGGGCCGGCCGGCCTGGGGCGGCCAGCCCAGGCCCATCTCGGCCCGGTTCAGTTGCCCCTTCGTTCCCGTGGGTCCTCAGGTGATTATGCACTTTGCCCCCTCCACTTGCATGATTTTGATGATGTCATCCTCGCGCCCAAGATGGAGGTTCTCTTCGCATGAAGTTCGGTCTTTTACGCTTCGATCCCCGGGGGTGTTCCTTTGTAACACTTCCATCCTTGCCACCATTGGAAGTGATTTCATCAAGCTCATGAAAACGAACAAGACTCCGTAAATACTCCTTTGAACTTGTTGCGAATCCGTCCTTTATGTCCATGTTTTCCTACATAAACACAACACTTCCAAATGCATGCACATAGATGAACTTATTATATTTTTAGTGTGCCTAGTGATGGGTTAGTTCCATAATCAAATCCAAACCAAAGTGTAATGAACATGCTTGGTGCACCAAAATACACCGTCAACAATAACCCATGAGGTGAAAGGATGGAAGCCAACCTCTTGGAACCCTAGTTCATTTGCTTTCCTATTTTCCCTTCCTATTTTCTTAGGATTTCCATAGGACTAGCTTGAGAGCTTCATGGTGAGATCTTGTGAGAGGGTTGGATGATCGAGCGGCAAGCTAGACCTTGTATGAACCTCTGTGGCATGTATAGATGATTCAGCGTGGTTCCACAAGGCCTTGTTGCGTTGTTCCCGGTTGTTCTTGGTGGTGATTTTCGGATCCCTTTCTTGGTATTTTTCATGGGTTGTTTTCGGTACCTTTCTCTTGGGGATTTGATGGGGGAAATTTGTGGAAACCTTCGTGGTTCTTTGGGTTGTGATTTCCCTCCCAAATCCGTGAGTAAAGGGGCTCGATTTTGGGGTTTTCCGAGTTCTTGGATTAAAGGTGTTCTTGGCGGGATTTCTTCAATTCCTCCTTTTTGGGCAAGTTTTGGTGGGATTAAACATGGCTATGGACTCCTCATGAGGTGTTCCTATTACCCCCAAAGTCTTGTTCATGTCCGTGGAGCGATTTGGGAGATCGAGGTTTGGATTTGGGGGAGTTGACCCGCGGGTGCTGTTCATCCCGAGCTGCCCAGGCTACACCGGTCTGATCGGTGCTCTTGACCGGTCTGACCGGTGCAACCCTTGGTGGGTTTTTGCTCGGGTGAATGTCTGGGTGTGTTTGCTGTTGTCCTGTGTTGGGGCTGTTTCGAGTTTGGGTCTATTTGGAGGTCGGTTGCCTGTTTGGTGATTTGGGGGCTTTCAGGATTAGACCGGTCTGACCGGTGTGTTGCACCGGCCTGACCGGTGTGAAACCACTTAGGGGAAGTTGTCAACTCGCACAAGCAGGGACCGGTCTGACCGGTGGTGCTCACCGGTCTGACCAGTGTTGGTCAGTGGACTCGAGGTTTGGTGTTCCGCTGCGTTCTCGAGTCAGAAGGTTGTGTGTTGGTTCCTAGGTCCATTGGCACTCCAGTGGCTACGTGGGCTTGGCCAATTTGGGTAGTGAGTCGGAGACGTGTGTTGGAAGCCGTGTTCATCTTGTTGGAGTTTCCATCTCCTTCGAAAAGAATTTTTATCGGCTCCCATTCACTCCCCCCTCTCTGGTTCGCCGTATCGGTCCTTCACCGTTCTCTCTCGAACATGAAGCGCGAAGATGGTACACACTTGCGTCCGTTGAAGCAAAAGGAAATTGGGATGAGCTAGTGAAGAAGTTTCTTTTGAAGTTCTTTCCCATAAGCAAGGTCCAAGACTTAAGGAGGCAAGTTCTCACTTTCAAGCAAGGACAGTATGAAGGAATTGATGAAGCATGGGACCGTTTTAATGAGCTACTTGAGCGAGGCCCGAACTTGGGATTTTCCGGTGACTTGAAGTAGCATACCTTTTATTTTTGACTAACCCCTAAATCGTCTCGTTTTGTAAGCATGTGTGCAGGCGGTGATATAATGGATAAAACAATTAGAGAAGCCGCACAAATCTTACAAAGGATAAGCAATGGACAAAGAATGCAGCGAGATTGGCAAAGACGTTGTCGAGAGGAGCAAAACGACAAAAGCAAGCCCAAGGTGCTTGCTGAAATTTCTGAAAAAGATGAACCAGAGGTCAAGGAAGATGAACCGACCATACAAGAAATTGAATATCCACTTCCCAAGGTAAGAGAAGTCATTTCGGATGTTAAAAATGTTGAAACAAACATGAATGTAGGCCGAAGTATGTGGAATGCTAGACCATTGGAGGAGTTCAATCAATCCGATTGGATTCAAGTTGATTTTGCTCCACTAATCAATTACCGAAAGAAGGAGGAACACGGACACATTGCCAAACTAGTTGAGGATATATATGATCAAGAGATGAGTGGAGAGTCGATCCAAAAGATATTTGAAGAAGAGATAGAAAAAGATGATGAAAGATGGATTGATCAATTTGACAACTTCAAGATTTGCAATGAAGGAAGAGTGGAGTACAACCGTGACCAGCCTAATGACTCAAGGGACAAATGGGAGAATGTAGTACTCAAGCTAGAAGGTTATAGCTTATGATCTATTGAAGCCCACACAATAGCAAGGAAAGACATGGAAGTACTCAAGGATGAAGTAAAGAGTGAATCAACGAAGAGCGATCTTGGAGACATGTGGTACATGGGGATAAAGAAAACAACACACAAGACTTTGAAGGATCAGATGGCGACTAGAGAGGGGGGGAGTGAATAGGAGCCGGTAAAAATTCTTCCCAAAGAACCCGGCCTATACCCTTGTCAAATCCCGGTCACACACAAGCGATGGATCGAATCACACACCAATCGCCACGACAACGAGGTTATGGATCAACCTCTAGCCTTAGGAACGATTCCTTGAAGCACACGCGGAAGCACGAAAGAAGGAAGGGAGGAATCGAACCAAGAAGCAAAGCGCACAGCCTGCGGCGGACCGTCCGGCCGGACGGGGGCGGACCGTCCGCGATGGGCCGCGCGGACCGCCGGCAGGGGTACCGCGGACCGTCCGCACCCTTGCCGCCGACCGTCCCGGTCCGAGCCGCGGACCGTCCATTAAAACAAACGAACCTCCAGTGGCACACCGCGAACCACGGACCGTCCGCGGGGAGCACGCGGACTGTCCGCCAGGCACCCGCGGACCGTCCGCCCAACACACGCGGACCGTACGAAACTTCGTCCAACCAAAACTCAAAACCACGACGGATCGAAACGAAAGGCGAGCAAGAACACGAAGCACACTGGACGAACACGAGCGGCGCGGACCGTCCGCCAGGAGGGCGCGAACCATCCGCTAGGCTCGGACAGAGCAGAAAAACGCCCGACCTCGAAAGTCAACTCCCGCAAATCATCATCGGATTTCCCAAACGGTTGAAGCTGTGGAGACAAGGGTTTAGGGACTTGAAAAGCGTCACACAAGGATGCTATAGCCCAAAAATCTTGCCTCCTAACTCCCTAAATCATCGGAAATCGCGAATCCTTTGAGCACCACCGAAAGCTAGAGCACCGAACGAAAACTCACGAATCGAAGTGGTTTCCCGGCGTTGGAGGGAACAAGATCAATCACAAAGATGCATGAGACATCTATCCAAGTTTCCCTAAAAGAAATCCGGGGAAGCACAAAAGACCACGAAAAACACAACTCCGAATCTTCTATACAAACCAGGAAAGATTCACAAGGTCTAGCATGCCGCCCTAGCATCCATCCCTCTCAACAAATCTCTCATGAAGCTCTCATGCTAGCCTAGAGAAAATGGAAGAAAAATAGCTACGAAAATGAGAAAATGGAGGGGGAAATGAAACCCTTAGTCGCGGAGAGAGAGAGCCACTCACACACCCTTATGGCTTATATATCGGGTCCCGCCGGAGTGGTAAATGACTCGACTACCCCTAACTTAACTACTGGCGATACAACCCACGCAAGGGCATTTAGGTAATGTTTGTGGGTTTTGCCATCGGACGGCCACGCCTTTGCCGCACCCCGCGTCCTCCCGACGCAAGCCATGCGATCCGCCACGTGTCCTCCGCCTCAAAGCTTCCCGACACGCCCGGATCCTATCTCCGTCGTGTTGGGCCCTCGGACTTGGTTTTGAGGCCCAAACCAAGAAACCGCCCTCCGATGGTTTTGTGGGCAAACCACCAAACCCCGCGTGCTCGGTCCGGCCTCCCGCCAAACCACTTGACTCGACCGCCACCGTGCACCGGCTCGATTGTCCATGACTTCGTCTTGCTCGTGTCGCCACCATGTGGCCCGCACCTAGTGCCGCTGTCCACCGGGTCCCTCGAATCGAGCCTACTTGTTTCTCCATATCCCGGAGGCCTCTCAAGGCTGAAGACCTTTCGCGCCCATTCTTCACCTGCAACAACACGAACTAGGTCGCAGCCTACACCTGCGCACTAAGCCAAGAGTCAGTCCAACACCCGTTGTCAATCACTCATCACTGAGGAGCGGTCATCCATCGACCACTGGGACTCTCCTGGTCCTCAGACTTTGAAGATGAAGATTTGGTTGATAAAAAAGACTTCAAAGAAGAGATGAATGCATACATAGTTGAAGGATTACATGTTCCACATGATGAGTTGAAGAAATTGCAAGATGGTGATGAAGAGGCAACTTCACATGTTGAGATTGATTCTCCTTCAACACCGCTGGATGAACCAAATATCACTCTTGTTGAAAAAGCTTTAAGGCCAAGGTACACACTGAAATCTCAGGATATTATTGTTATTGATGTTGATAAATTCAAATACTCACGCTCAACCAATAGTATGAATGATAGTTTAAATTTTATGCCTTGTTCCAATAATGATCATGTTGATAGGCTAGATTTTCTTGTTAATGAAAAAGAGGAAACATTTATGTTCGAACCAATTAATTTCCCACCTAAAGAACCTTTGCCTAATGATGAGATAAGTGCTATGCATGAAACATATGCTTCTTTTGTTTACACCTTGACTTGTTGCTACAATTCACATGTGGTGTTAATTATGGACGCGTATGTTTACAATAAATTTTGTAAATCTCGATCATGCTTTGCGCTTGGTCAAGCTAATGACCTTAAAGAAGCACATGTTGGGAGAAGGCCCGATTTTCACTAACCATGTAGACAAGGCTCGAATAATTAAAAGAGAAGTCATGCTTAAGGAGTTGCAAAATAAATCATCAACCTCTCCAAATCAAATTGAGAGCTTGCTCAGAGGTGTACAAATGAAGAAAATGGGATATCCAGAAGTTCCATCAAGTTACCATTCCAACGCATCAAGAACCAACAAGTTTGAAGACCCGTGCAAGGAATTATGGAGAAAACATTGAGCGTTGCGTGTTCTGAAATTTGTGGACAAATTTCATTGCCGAAGTAAAACGAGCGTAACTCTCTTGTACGGAGTCCGATTTGGGAAAATAAAGACTCGCTTGAAACAAAATTTTGTGCACTGTGCAATGGGGTAGAGCTTGGGTATACTTTCTATTCTGGACATTAAATAAAAAATCATGGAGTGAAGGCAGCACCGAAGGATGATAAAGAAGGAGATATCGATGAAACAAAAGGATGCCTTGGGCAAGTCTTCTATAAGTGATCAAGCACAACATGGGAAGTAAATTAAAGCTGCATTGGTACCTTTTCTTCTTGCATGGAGGGCCATGGCTATGCGACGAAAAGAAGGTATGTGAGAAAGTCGAGCTCTATGACTTTAAATGAAGTGCTTTTCGGGAGGCAACCCGTTTCTTTCTATTTTTACTACTTTCTTAGAGAAAATATAGAATGACACTATCTTATGATGACCAACTTGTTGTTATTAATCTAATTTTAGTTTTCTTTCTAGAACTACCATCATGTTCATGCTCATATTTATTTATTTGCATGCATTTCATTTTGTTATCAACGCGATGTTTCTTTGC
Organism: Cenchrus americanus; assembly: GCA_947561735.1. NCBI lineage: Eukaryota > Viridiplantae > Streptophyta > Magnoliopsida > Poales > Poaceae > Cenchrus > Cenchrus americanus. The sequence goes on from OX387245.1 coordinate 165,518,579, forward strand.
ATGTACATGTTTTGCATATAGTTGGCTTAGTTGTTTTAAGGCTCAATGATGTATGCTTTCATATCTTTGTTAATGCTCCATCTGGGCATTTTCCTTTTGTGATCTTGTGTAAATGTCGTGTTTAAACATGATTGCGGACCATCATCATTAAGTTCGATAAACCTTGCTAGCTTTTCATATGTGTTCATGTTGCATTGGTTAGTTTATAAGCTCCGCAATGCGCTTATTTTTTCTTGTGCTATAAGAGTTATTGATTTAGGGATGGACATGGTGTTTTAACCCTTGATAAATAAACCTTTATGGCTATGAAGAAATTCGGCAACCTCGTTGTAAACATGGTGTTTAGAACTAGGTGAAAACATTGTCTTTATTGGCTCTCCTCTCATGTGCATACACACCTTGCACCACGTACACTCATTAGGTTTTTATTCCTCATTAGACTAATTATGCCACAAGTTAAGAATCTTAGGAGACATTGTTGGATTATTGGCAATTCTATCTACTCCCAACCATCACCTTGGGGGTAGAATGTGCGCTTTAAACGTCTTGCAGGCAAGATAAAGACTCTCACTACAAGGAAACTGAATGATGGCTAAGATAAAAATGCTTTGTCTTCTTCTTCCACGACTAGCAAAATGCTAAGCATGGGGGAGACCCTGAATCTTCAACACGGAAATGCAACATGACGCTCTAGAAGATAGAATGATCAAGATTATCAACGTCTCCGGATCAATGCGCAAGAAGCCACCGATTTCATCAAAATTTTGTGTAGTTTCGAAGGGAAAACACTAAATATTTTTGGATATTTCGAAACACTATGAAGTTACGATTCCAAACAATCAAGAATCAAGACAATTGAAGGTTCCTACAAGAGGTTATGCCTGAATCACTGAGTGCAACATGTCCTGAAATCAGTTTTGGACAGCACGCAGCGCTAAAGTAAAACGGACATAGCTCCCTTGTTTGAACTCCGTTTTCGATGAATGACCACACGTTGGAAAGGTAATTTCATAATCTTTTCAATAGAGCTATATTTAGGTATATGTTCTGTTCTGTACAGAAGGGAAAATACATGAAAAAGAGCCAGCAAGGAGATGATGAGAACAAGAAAGAGGAGATGGTGATGACATCATTGAAGAGAACGGCGACCAATGACTCCATTAAGCATACAACATAAAATTCAGAAGTTTAGGAGCATTGATAAATCAAGACAAAAGCAAAAGTCACACGATACATGGGGATGTCGGTAGAAGGCAACGAAGAACTACAAAGGATGGTAACACCTCCATAGACCTTCTCTTTTCCAAACACAAATGCTTGTAAGTATACCTTCAACCTCAACTAGGTGCAACCTTTTGTTTTTCACTTCCAATGATAACATAGCTACTAGGAGGACAACCTAGGTTATTTTTTACTTTCAATAGATAGGCATGACCATGTATTCACCTCGATGTTTATATTGCCTATGCTTACGGAAAGATGATGAAAGTTGCCGCTTTGTTTTACCCACATCAAGTTATACATGTCTTAGCTAATTGATGTCTATAATATGATCTGAAATTAATTTAAATACCGGCTCTTTTATTTGTGGAGGCGAAATGACTATGCTCTAGACCCACATACATATCTTTGCTCTTTGATTTAAGTTTATGGATGGCCGGATAACTTGTTGTTTTTATGAAAACTTAACTTTTATGCTATCAACATATTTGTGATGCTATTGCAAAGTTCTACCTACCAGAGCCGTATACATATATGTTTTACAATAACAAAACCCGTAGATTGCAAACATATGTTTTGATGAGTTGGATTAGGATTGATTTCTATGGTTCGAGACTAAGAAGCTGGTCATTCCTTTGTGTAACTTTTTCATGTTAGCCTTTTTGTCCATGCATTGTGGGTTTTCACATCGAAAATTTCACAAACTTCGCTGGGCATCCACCCTAAACCAAAAATATCTTTTTGTGATCACCTCCTTTTCCACAACCCAATTTGAGTATGGAGTAAAATTCTCGATGGAGATTCCAATATTCTGCAAGATTATAGAATTTATACTTACTTTAGCAGTCATTTCCCCTCTCTTTTATGCTCGAGGACGAGCATCGTTCAAGCATGGGGGAGGAGTCATTATGTCATCTCTGACAAATGCTATGTAAGTATTATGTTGCAAAAGTTCTGAGGAGCAAAAGAAAAAAATGAAAAATGAAAAAAATATGATGAGAAGAAAAGAAAAGTAAAAAAAAGAAGAAGAGGAAAGAAAAAAGAAAGAGAAAAAATGAGAAGGAAATAAAATAAAAGTAAAAAAAATATAATAAAGATGCTCCTCGGTTCTTTTTGTTTCATAAGTTCTCAAGTGCCTTGATGAAAATCCATACTCAAATATTCCAACCATGTGTAATCCGATAACGAGGACTTCACTCGTGCCTCGGGATCATCCATTTTCCACTTGCACATGTCCACTTATCTAGCTGTGTGTGTTTCATTCCTCTCTCTTTACAGCATTTATTTTCCATGGCCTTTTTGATGAGTCTCGGTAATTCCAATAGACCTCTCTCTTAATTTGACAATATTTCGGATGCATGTTTTGCTAGGATTGTTTTTAACCTTTCAAGCTCCACATAAGCCTTCCACTGTCACATATGAGTAGATTAGTTTCAAAATAATCTAGCATAGGCTTGAGTGACTTGATGAGATGAGTGTTTCCATGAGCTTTTGCAAGAGATTTTCACTTATGTTGGATATGCATATTTTTGAAAATTCTTCCATGTAACAAGGTAATGGTTCGAAGTTTGCTTAATATTGAGAGCATCGTATTTATTAAATGTGGCTTGTTCTTTATTATTAGTCTTTCTTCCGAAAAAGAAGCCGGTCACTACTTGAACTTTAAAAATAAATTCTTAAGATAGAGCAATTTGCCTTGTCGTGAATGACTAGGTGCAAGGATAACATTGGAAGGCAACGCTGATTTCCCTCTTAAAAGAGGATTACTTACTTGAGGACGAGCAAGGTTTAAGCATGGGGGAGATGTTGACGGTGAATTTCTGTCAACCTAGCTATGAGTTTATTTTTAATGTTGGTATTGATTTATTATTCTAAACCCTGGAACTAACCCCCCGTATATAACAAGTTCACTCTTGCATGTCGATTTTGGAGTTCAGTGTTTACGCAGGAAATCTACGCTAAAGACGTGACTTTCAGGATAAGTTCACCAAGCACTTTGGAAGAAGATCATGAAGCCCGACAAGAGTCAAGACACACGATGAACATGACTCCAAATGACCCGAGGACCGAAGCATCAACGTCCAAGTCTTCAGGGACTCAACCAGAAAACAACGAAGCTTGCATAGTAAGGATTCAAGCCTTAACTGTGAAGGACACGACATCAAAGGCCCACATGCAAGTGCACACAAAATAGCAATCACGCGAGAAGCAACCGGGGCCGAACCGGGCCGAAATGGGCCTGGGCCGATCGGCCCAGCCCACTCCAGGCCCGGTTCGGCGCCCTCTTTGCCATAGGTGTTTGTCTATTTATTGCCTCCGCCGCTGTCGGCCGCCACATCGAACAAATCATTCTACCGACGCCATTCACCAGAAAACCGCCGCCGCATGACGAGGGAGAGAGTTAGATGAGCTCGTCGCAAGGATCAACGCCGGCGGAGGGAAGGAAGCAAGAGGAGGACTCCAAGCCGCTAGCCTAGGGGTGTTCCCAAGCTTCATCACCACCATCTTCGTCGACAACGTTCTCCGAGTCTCCATTACCCCTTTGTGCTTCAATCCATGTAAGATGATGGGGTAATGTCTCCGTTCGGCCCTAAGGTTAGATGGATGCATGATATGTAATCTATACATGAACCTTATGCCAATCAATGCTTTATGGTCTATGTCTTCGCGTATGCTTTGTATACATATGTTTGCGCAACATGTGGTCTTAGTAAGGTGTGTGGTAATCGTGGTGATTAGCTTAACCCTATGGATGCTTAGGTATAGATGCGGTTCTATGTGAAAGTGTTTGATTACCTTGCGTAGTTACAGTATGATATAGGGAAAAGGCTTAGCGGCCGCATAATCGCCATGAAGCTAGTGTAGGCAACTCCCTTTTCATGTACTAGATGCATGTTCATGTGATCCTAAACCCTGTGGAGGGAATGCTTATCTATCTTAACCTCTCTCTCTTGTGTCCACCCTTTACCATCTAGTTTAACCCTAGATTTGTTTGATCAACTTAGGTTAGATTGTCTTTACCTTTAGATTAATACCCCTTTCAAAGGTTTCCCGTCCACTAGATTAGTACTTGGTTAAGCGCTAGCAATCCCCTTGCTCCGCGAATTGATAAGAACCTAAGGAAACCCCGTGGTGAAAAAGGTGTAGGTCCGTACGCTTGCGGATCGTCGGTGGATACGAGTTTTATCCGTCAACACAAGGGTACTCTTGATCCAAAGAGCGAACAACTCAAGTACGTCTTGCAGATCTTCTTGAAGGTCTCAAATAACAAAGCCATGTATGAAGCTCTACTGCACGGGCTCCGCCTCGCAATCTCATTGGGCATTAAGCGGCTACTGGTCCACGGTGACTCTGAAGTGGTCATCAACCAAATCAACAAGTCTTGGGATCGCAACAAGGAGAACATGGACGCCTATTACATGGAAGTCCGCAAGCTCAAGAACAAGTTCTACGGTCTCGAGTCCCACCATGTCATCCGTGACAACAACATTGCAGCGGACGTCCTGTCAAAGCTTGGTTCTACTCGCACACAAGTACCCGTCGGAGTCTTTGTCCACGAGCTCCATGCGCCATCCATCCCAGAGCCGGCGCCCACAACCACTGATCTAGCACCATCCCAACCTGGTCAGGAGGTCGTGATGATCGACGTTGACTGGCGACAACCCTTCATCGACTACATCTCCGAGCAGAAGGTTCCCTCAGACAAGAACGTGGCTGAACAACTCGTCCGTCGAGCCAAAACCTACGCACTAGTCGGAGACAAGCTCTACAAGCGGGGTGCTGCTTCTGGAGTACTCATGAAGTGTGTACCTCGAGAAGAAGGAAAGGACATCTTGGAGGAGATCCTCAAAGGCGTCTACGGCAACCACGCGTCTTCTCGCACACTGATCAGCAAAGCTTTCCGACGAGCTTTCTGCTGGCCCACTGCTCTAGGCGGTACCGAAGAACTCGTCAGAAAGTGCCAAGGGTGCCAATACTTCGCCAAGCAACAACACGTCCCGGCCTACAAGTTAGTCACCATACCACCAACACGACCCTTTGCATGCTAGGGGCTCGACACGATTTGGCCTCTGCCAACTGCGCCAGGAGGATTCAACAGGGTCTTGGTGGCCATCGACAAGTTCACCAAGTGGATCGAAATCAAGCTGGTCACCTGCCCAAAGGCCGACAGAGTACTTGACTTCTTGGATGAGCTTGTGCATCGCTACGGGCTACCACACCACATCATCACAGACTTGGGTTCCAACTTCGACAACCACCAATTCTAGGAGTACTATGAGAATAGCGGGATTGATGTTCGGTACGTCTCAGTCGTCCACCCCTGCGCCAATGGACAAGTTGAGCGCGCTAACGCGATGTACTCGACGCCCTCAAGAAGCGACTGCATGAACAGCTAACACCAAAGGAGGCAAGTGGATCAAGGAACTACCCAATGCACTCTAGGGGTTTCGCACTCAACCTACCAAGCTGACAGGACAGTCGCCCTACTTCCTGGTCTATGGCTCCGAAGCTATTCTACCCGCCAACGTGATATGGGAATCTCTGACAGTAGAACAATACGACGAGGGCATCTCAGAAGACAGCAGACGAGTTGACATTGATGGCCTCAAAGAAGCTCGCTGCGCCACCCTCGTCCAATTAGCAAGGTACCACGAGGGTATCCGATGCTATCAATTTCGCAACGTCACGAAACGCTCCTTCAATGTTGGAGACCTAGTCCTCGTCGCATCCAGAATACAGAAGGACTACACAAGCTCAGCTCGCCATGGGAATGTCCGTTCTTAGTTTCCAAGGTGACCGGACCTAACTCCTACCGCCTCCAAATACTTTATGGCGAGGACATTAGCAACTCGTGGAACGTCGACTAGCTGTGTTGCTTATACGCATAGTCGTTCGATTACTCCACGGGTCGAAGTCTACACGACTACTCCCGGACTCCGTACTATAAGCGGCCTTTCGGTTCTGGCACTAGTCTCCGGACTACTCTTCTTCACAATCCAGCATCAATGGCTACTAACGGATCTTGGGCTGTAAGCAGCCTCAGGTCCTACCATCACTTAGCCGTAGGCAGCCTACGGGGCCTGGCGAGTACACTTGTAAATGGCCCTGGCCATCTAGGTGTACTCATTCTTCAGTAATAAAGTTTGATTTCCATTCAACTCATTTATTGTGCCTCCTTATCAGGCATCTCTTATCGAGTACTACTACTGATGAGTTCCCCACGGTTTGGTACTCCGCACACTTCGCTGCAAGTGGCGGCAACGAGTACTTATTTCAGAGACATATCATGGATAACTTTCATTCATAATTCAAACAAGTTACTAACGACTCTATTTGTCTTACAATCAACTACCCTAAGCTATCCCTACAGTTACTCCTTCTGAAGGTTGAGCTTTTCCGCCACTTGCTTAGCAATGGGCGCCATCTCCTCCAGAAGGGTCTTGTACAAATCATCGTAGCAATTTGCTGCGAGTCCACCGGTGACTACGTCCACAAGAGCCTTGGGGAAATATGACTTCATGTACGCCAAGACTTGGTTTCAAATTGACTTCGCCAAGTGCTTAACGTACGTCGCCAGACACCTAGGGGCTTCCTTCAAACGATCCACCAGAGGCGCAATCTTAGGTCCGCCTAGGTGGGGCACCAGCATCTTGGCAAGGCTTCCTCAAGCTCCTTCAGTTGGCCTCACAGCTTCTCGCAATCTTCCTTAAGATTTTGCAAAGATTTATAGTAATTGAGAAGGTCACGGTCTGAGGCTTCACGAAGCTCCATGTGATAGATGCACTCATGACTCATCTTTTTGTACTCGTACTCAAGTACCTCTCAGGCATCGGTGTCTCGGTACACTATGTTCATCAAGTCTATCTCCGACGCCTTCAGCTGATCAACCCATGCCTCAAGCTCTGCAGATAACTCAGCACACTGTTAGATCACAGTAAGGTACCCTAATAAGTACTCAATGTCTTTGGTGGACAACATACCTTTATTCTTCTAGCGCAGTGACTTGTTCTTCCGAATCAAGTCATCCCTCTTCGTCAGCATCTCCTGCACCTCATCATGGTATTAGGCGAAGGCGCCATCGAGCTTGGATTGGAGCAGAGCAGAATGCTTCTTCGACTTGTCAAGCTTCTTCTCCAAGGCCTCAACGCGGAGCACTGTGTCGTCGTACCGCTACAACAGATCGGACTTTTGGCGGGATCTCTCAGCAACATCCTGCAGAGGGCAACACAGTCAATGAGTACTCAATACTCTGCAACACAAGGCCACTCAGAGTACTCACAACGTACCTTGATCCATTGCTTCATACGGCACCACGACTCAATGTTACGAGCGACAACGGCCGGGTCAACAAGGTTGTCGTCCAGCAGCTCCAGACCTCCACGGCTTGTTGACGCTCGCCTCTAACATGGGTGCCGAGCGGATCAGCGCGGCTTCCTCTATCTTAGGCTTGCACACGACTACATCTGTGCTCATACCGGGGAGCGAATCGACATGCACGTCCACCCCCACATCGGGGGCTACTGCAATTCCGAGCTTGGGGGCTGTTTCTTTTATCACCCCGGTGCTGAGGGCTCGGCTTCTACAGTGGCCGTCTCCATGGCGATGGCCTCAGGGATCATGGCTCCTTCAGCCTTTGCTCCTATCACAATGAGTACAATAAGTCAACTTTAATGACTACGACTACTACGCACAATGACAACTAGTCATGAAGTGCACATACCTTCGACCAAGGTGACTTCCTCCAACGTCGACTCCACTGCGGCTTCAGTCTATGGCGGTGGCATGGATTCACGCTCCTCCGCCGAGCGGTCCTCTCCACCGGCCGGAGTCCTGGCCTCCTCACCGTCCCATGATAGATCCGTGGATTTTCTACATCCGAATATAGCAGAGTCAGCAACACAAGATTGGTCGTCTACACAATTATTTCAGCGTTTCAGCAAAGACTTACAAAGTTGACTGGACAACTGTCATGGTCTGGGCACCAAGAATGATGGCAATATCAACTATGCCAGCTTTCGCGGCTGCCTCATCTTCTGCCTGGGCTTCCTCCGGCTGCTCCATCACCGTAGCCTGCGAGGGGTTCTGCCTTCCTTGATAGAGAGGGAGTACGCGGTATATTCCCCGTTCGACACATAGCACGCGGTATTCACCGCCTCAGCCCAATACCTCCTCGGAGTCCTATGCTCATCAAGCATCGTCCGAGCCATCTCGCACAAGGTCCTATTCTTCCTTTCCACAACACTGTTCTGAGGAGGCGTATACGGACTCGAAAACTGATGCTCAAGACCCAAGTCATGGCAAAAGGTTTCAAAACGAGAGTTTCTGAATTCCGATCCATTGTCACTGCGGATAGCTCGTATGGCATCTCCGTGCCTCTCGTTCCTCGACCTCAAGACTAGATCTCGAACAAAACCAAACGTCTCCCCCTTATCCTCCAAAAAAACACCCACGCATACCGAGAATAGTCATCCACCACAACAAGGACATACCACTTCCCACCCGCAGATCGCACACGAGCTGGGCCAATAAGGTCCATATGGAGCAGCTCGCATGGACGCTCAGTCATCACATCGGTGAGAGGCGGGTGAGAAGAGGCCACCATCTTGGCATGCCTACAAGGCGCACAAACCAACTCTTTCTCAAGCCTCAACCGTGGCAATCCTCGGACCAAATTTAGTTTACTCATGCGAGACAAAAGGTCAAAGCTCAAGTGACCCAACTTCATATGCCACTTCCACAACTCACTCGAAGAACCAGCCAAGAAACAACGCTCCACAACCGAAGACTGAGAAAAATCAGCACGAAACACCTGACCCTCGGGAACGACCATACAGACAAGGTCCCCTCGAGAGTCCAAAATCCGAGAACCACCTGGCCGAAACAACACCTCAAAACCCTCATCCAACAACTTGGACACAGAAAGCAAATTGTACCCCAGCGATTGAACAAGAGCAACGCGCCTCAGAGTGATCTTGTCACTCACTTTTATCTCACCTTCTGAAAGCACACGCCCACGCCCATTGTCCCCAAAGGTGATGTACCTCCTTGTCACCACCGGGACGAGACTTGAGAACCACCCCCTGTCTCCGGTCATATGGATCGAGCAACCGGAGTCAATCAACCAAATGTTCTTCAAGTCTCCCACCTGAATTCAAAAACGAGCATGTGAGCGAACAAACGACTCAACACTGGGGTTAGTACCAAAAGAGTAAAACCAGTGCCAAGCCATTTGCTCGAAAGTGGGGTTAGGACCAACCGAAGCATCTCTCCTACCAAAACTACCTCCACGAACACCACCACGGTAACCACCCTGAGGGAACCACTCCTCTCTGCCTGGAGGAGGACCAAAACCACGAAAGAGAACCCGTGGACTGTCCCTCCTCTCCTTCTCAAAGCTACGACTCCTCCCATCCCCGTAGTGAACTCGAGGGGGAGAACGTCTAGCAACCTGACCACCTGCAAACTTTCCAGAACCACGACCTCCAGAAACAACTCTCGCACCTGTACGAGCACGGAAACTAAAATGGTCATTCTACAGACCCCAAACCGGTCTGACCGGTTCCAAAACCGGTCTGACCGGTTTCACTCCTCCAGCAGCAGCTCCTGCACTCTTTCGCTCACCCCCAGCTGGAACTATCTTCACACTTGCCTTGCCCCTGGGCATCTGCACACGAGACTTAAGTACACCACTGGAGGGGTGATACTTGTCCCTGTTAGCCCACTCCTTCGCCATTCGCTCCTCTCGCTTCCTCTTGAAGCAAAACTCATCTTTATGGCCATCTCTTCCACAATAGCCACAATGGAACCTCACAAGCTTAGTTTTGGGCTTGGATTGGGGCTGCTCACATGGTTTCTCTCCACTCAACTCCTCCACCGATTTCTCCCCACTAGCCTTCTCACTCACCTTCCCAAAGAACACCTTCCCGGTAGTGCTCACAAACTTGATAGGTTTTTGGATATCATTTGTGGGTGTAGGAAATATGGGTGGAGCTGGGGTTGTGTCTAGTCGGTTCCTTAGATGGTTGGGTTTTGGAGGGAAATCATTTTTGTGGTGGGTTTTTGGTGGCTCTTGGATATTCTCTCCACTTCCCTCACCAACCTTGGTTGCCCCAATTCCCTCACCATCTTGCCTCTTAAAGGCCTCGATCATCATCCTTAACTGAGGCTCATGACCGGACAACCAACCCATCAACTTCCTCAAGTCATCATTCTCATCCTGCAAACGATCAACATAATGTGCAAGTTCCAAATTTTTCAATGCATGCATTTCACAGGTAGAGCAAGATGTAGGCATGGGTTCCTTCAATTTAGCCTCAAGAGAACTAGTGTAAGCATGCATCTCATCAATCTTAGCATGCAAAACAGGGCAAGAAGTGCAAGCACCTAGCAAAGCAGGTCTAGACTTAAGCTCAGCCACTTCAACCCTAAGCACATCTAGTTCCTCACACTTGGAGGCATGCTTCTCCTTAAACAAAGCAAGATCAGCAAGAAATGTGGAGCAATCAGCACAATCATTCTCATCCGAAGCAACAGGGCTAGCCTTAAGGGAATCAATCTCAAGCTTGCTATCAAGCACCTGTGTCTCTAGCTCAGCCACTCTAGTCCTAGCATCCTCGAGTGAAGCCCTAAGCTCTTTTCTCATTTTCTTGGCCCTTCTAAGCATGTCATCATGGTTATCAAGCAAAGAGCCAAGCCTCTCATTCTCCTGGCACAAGAAGGGAAGTTCATCACGTACCTCGTCGTCGGACTCAGAGTCCGAGTCACTCTGTGTGCTCTTCTTGCTGCCGGAGCTCAGCACCATGGTGCAGAAGCCGTCGCTCGCGAAGCAGCTCAGCCCGCTCAGGTTCTTGGATGACTTCTTGTTCTTGCGACGATCTCCCTCATCTTCACTGCTGCTCGAGCTCGAGGTGGAGTACGTGGAACTGGAGTCGACGTCGCTCGCACCCACCATCGCTCGGGCCTTGCCTTGGCTCTCCTTCTTCCTCGATCGTCGCTCGTCCTTGTACTTGTTCTTGTCCTTGCTCTTGTGATCGCGCCTCGAACGGTACTTGTCGTCCATCCTCGGCTTGTGCTTGTAGCTGTCCTTGTTCTCGGCTTTCTCCGGGCAGTCAGCGACGAAGTGTCCCGGCTTGCCGCACTGGAAGCAAGTCCTCGTGTTCCTCCTCATGTTCACGCGGTTCTCGTGAAGCCTCTCGAACCGCCTCGTCAGGAGCGCCAGCTCATCCTCTCCAAGCTCGTCGAACTCCTCATCTGGCATAGACATCAAATAGGAGAAAGAGAACATCCTGGTGGATGGGTTAGAGTTAGCCTTTCCTTTGGAACCACCAACGAGGGCAAGACTATGGGAATCAGTCGGTCCCTCGAGCTTGGCAGTCATGCCCCTATCCACCTCAGCTGACTTGAGCTTCGAGAATAGCTCGTTCACCGTCAGAGTGTCATACTTCTCCGACTCCACAATGGCCTCGAACTTTCCGCCCCAAATCGTACGATCCAAAGAGTGTAAGAGCTTGACCGCTCTATCATGATCATCGTACGGGAGCACGTCCACATTGGCCCTCATGTTGTTCACAACCACAGTGAACCTCTGAAACAAGGTATCGATGGACTCACCGGGGAGATGAGTGAAGTTCTCGTACTCTCTCCGGTAGGTTGCATACATCCGTGCCTCGAACACCGGCGTTCCCAACATGAGCCTCCTTCAACACCGCCCAAATCCTACAAGCCAAGTGCTCGGTGTGCACCCGATCGAACTCAGGCTGACACAATGCACGAAACAAGTAGTCGACCACCTTATTGTTGGCGTCGAATCTGTCCCTTGATCCTGGAGCGAGGAAGTCCATCGGCTGGACATAGCCTGTGTCCACCATGACATCCCAAAGGATCTGACCCTTTCCGCGGAGGAACGCACCCATCCGCTTACTCCACATCTGGTAGCTCTTTCCATCGAAGTGTGGAGGACTTGAACCCCGTTCCTGGTACGCTATCCTTGGATCGTAGACTGGTTAGAGTCAATAAAGACCCGAACCTGCTCTGATACCACTTGAAGGACCGAAACGGCGAACCAGAGAGGGGGGGAGTGAATGGGAGCTGATAAAAATTCTATTCAAGAATTCGGCCTATGAACATAAATTCACTCGTGCACCTCCGCAAGCTTCTCTTGCCAAGTTCACGTAGCCACTGGAGTGCTACTGAACCTAGGAGCAAGACCCAACCAAAAGCCTCAACACACACGCAGCGGAACCACACACGACACGACCGCCGGGCAAGACAAACCGGTCGGCCGGTTTCTAAAACCGGTCGACCGCTTCGTGGGACATAGCCTCACGCGAGCAGGGGGCAAACCGGTCGGACCGACCGATTCTCGTCCCGTAAACTCCCCAAAGACCCCAAAAACCTCAAACGCCTTTCCACATCTGAACAAACGAAGCCATGGAGCAGCAAAGACTTCCTTGCTCAAAGATCTTTCTCGACAACCCACAGGGCGAAACCGGTCAGACCGGTTTGGGAAACCGGTCAGGCCGGTTTTAGCCTGGACAGTCGGGAAGAATACAGCCCGCGGGTCAACTCCCCCAAAACCAAATCTCAATCTCCCGAATCGCTCCACGGACTTGAACAAGACTTTGGGGATATTAGGAACACCTCATAAGGAGTCCATAGCCAAGTTTAACCCCACCAAAACTCGTCCGAAAGGGAGTAATCAAGGAAATCCTGCCAAGAGCACTTCCAACCCAAGAACTCGAGAAACCCCAAAATCAAGAACCTTTACTCACGAATTTGAGAGGGGAATCACAGCCCAAAGAACCACGAAGGGTTCCCACAAATTTCCCCCATCAAATCACCAAGAGAAAGGTTCCGAAAACAACCCGAAGAAATCACCAAGAGAGGGCTCCGAAAATCACCACCGAGAACAACCGGGAAAAACACATCCAAACCTTGAGGAACCACGCCGAATCATCTATACATGAAACAAAGGTTCATAAAAGGTCTAGCAAGCCGCCCGATCATCCATCCCTCTCAACAAGATCTCACCGTGAAGCTCTCTTGCTAATCCTAAGGAAAACCTAAGGAAAATAGATGGAAAATAGGAAAACTAATGAGCTAGGGTTCCAAGAGTTGGCTGCCATCCTTTCACCTCTTGGGTTATATGGAGGCAACCGAATGTCTAAAATGCCCTTCTCTACTAACTAGGGATACAAGCCCCTCAAGGGAGGATTTGGAATTCGTGATGTCTTCTCCATCGCACGGATGCCCAGCGACCGCACCCTGCGTAGCCTCAACGCAAGCTTTGCGATCCCGATGCGTGTCCTCCGCCTCGAAGCTTCCGGCACCCTACAACCCCAAACCGGTCAGACCGTTTCTCCAAACCGGTCAGGCCGGTTTTGGCCAGACAGGCATGCCCGGTCTTCAGCCTCGGCTTTGTGGCTCAGCCGAGGAACCCGGTGATTTTCTGGTGAACCACCGCAAACCCCGCGAACTTGATGTAGCCTCCGCCAATCGCCACTCATGACTTGGCTCCCATGAAGTCCCGGCTCGACCTTGGTTTTGTGGCTCAACCAAGAAACCGTCCACCGACTTCATCTTGCTGTTATTGCCACCATGCGGCCTGCACTCGATCCCGCTGGCCACCGGGTCCCTCGAACAAAGCCTACTTGTCTTCTCCACACCTGGAGGCCTCATCGGCAACGACCTTTCGCGCTTGTTCTTCACCTGCACCAACACGAGTCAAGCCGCAACCTACACCTGCAATACTTAGCCAAGAATCAGCCCACACAATGTTGTCAATCACTCATCACACAAGGAAGCGACCATCCACCGGTCCTCGGACCACACGTGGTCCTCAACTGCAATGGTAGCTTCATGGCTAGCTGGCTTCTCGATCATGATTTGTTGTCTGGTCATGAGCCTCAGTTGAGGATGATGATCGAGGCATTTAAGAGGCAGGATGGTGAGGGACTTGGGGCAAACAAGGTTGGTGAGGGAAGTGGAGAGAATATCCCAGAGCCACCAAAAACCCACCACAAAAATGATTTCCCCCCAAAACCTAACCATCTTAGGAACCGACTAGACACTACCCCAGCTCCACCCGTGTTTCCTACACCCACAGATGATCTACAAAAGCCTATCAAGTTTGTGAGCACTTCGGGGAAAGTGTTCTTTGGGAAAGAAAGTGAGAAGGCTAGTGAGGGGAAACCGGTGGAGGAGTTGAGAGGAGAGAAACCTAGTGAGCAGCCACATCCCAAGCCTAATCCTAAGCTTGTGAGGTTCCATTGTGGCTATTGTGCGAGAGATGGCCATAAGGATGAGTTTTGCTTCAAGAGGAAGCGAGAGGAGAGAATGGCAAAGGAGTGGGCTAACAAGGACAAGTACCACCCTTCCAATGGTGTACTTGAGCCTCGTGTGCAGATGCCCAGGACTAAGGCGAGTGTGAGGACAGTTCGGGCTTGGGGAGAGCGGAATGCTGTTGGAGGTGCTGCTGCCCAGGTCACACCGGTCAGACCGGTGTGGAGCATCGGTCAGACCGGTGCAGGCCTGGACAGGCAGCAGTTTGGGTTTTGTGCTCGTGCAGGTGCGAGGGTTGTTTCTGGAGGTCGTGGTTCTGGTTGTTGGGCTGGAGAGTTTGCAGGTGGTCAGGTTGCTAGGCATTCTCCCCCTGGAGATCACTATGGGGATGGGAGGAGTCGTAGCTTTGAGAAGGAGAGGAGGGACGGTCCACAGGTTCTCTTTCGTGGTTTTGGTCCTCCTCTAGGCAGAGAGGGGTGGTTCCCTCAGGGTCGTTACCGTGGTGGTGTTCGTGGAGGTAGCTTTAGTAGGAGAGATGCTTTTGTTGGTGCTAACCCCACTTTCGAGCAAATGGCTCGGCACTGGTTTTACTCTTTTGGTACTAACCCAGTGCTGAGTCGTTTGTTAGCTCACGTGCTCGTTTTTGAATTTTAGGTGGGAGACTTGAAGAACATTTGGTTGATTGACTCCGGTTGCTCGAGGCATATGACCGGAGACAGGGGGGTGGTTCTCAAGTCTCGTCACGGTGGTGACAAAGAGGTACATCACCTTTGGGGACAATGGGCGTGGGCGTGTGCTTTCAGAAGGTGAGATAAAAGTGAGTGACAAGATCATTCTGAGGCGTGTTGCTCTTGTTCAATCGCTGGGGTACAATTTTCTTTCTGTGTCCCAGTTGTTGGATGAGGGCTTTGAGGTGTTGTTTCGGCCAGGTGGTTCTCGGATTTTGGACTCTCGAGGGGACCTTGTCTGTATGGTTGTTCCCGAGGGTCAGGTGTTTCGTGCTGATTTTTCTCAGTCTTCGGGTGTGGAGCGTTGTTTCTTAGCTCGCTTGAGTAAACTCAATTTGGTCCGAGGATTGCCACAGTTGAGGCTTGAGAAAGAGTTGGTTTGTGCTCCGTGTAGGCATGCCAAGATGGTAGCCTCTTCTCACCCGCCTCTCACCGATGTGATGACTAAGCGTTCATGCGAGCTGCTCCATATGGACCTTGTTGGCCCAGCTTGTGTGCGATCTGTGGGAAGTGGTATGTCCTTGTTGTGGTGGACGACTATTCTCGGTATGCCTGGGTGTTCTTTCTCGAGGATAAGGGGGAGACGTTTGGTTTTGTTTGAGATCTAGTTTTGAGGTTGAGGAACGAGAGGCACGGAGATGCCATACGAGCTATCCGCAGTGATAATGGCTCGGAATTCAGAAACTCTCGTTTTGAAACCTTTTGCCATGACTTGGGTCTTGAGCACCAGTTTCCGAGTCCGTATACACCTCCCCATAATGGTGTTGTGGAAAGGAAGAACATGACCTTGTGCGAGATGGCTCGGACGATGCTTGATGAGCATAGGACTCCGAGGAGGTATTGGGCTGAGGCGGTGAATACCGCGTGCTATGTGTCAAACAGGATCTACCTCAGAGTGCACAAGAAGAAGACATGTTATGAATTGATGCATGGTCGCACACCCAAGGTGACTCACTTCCATGAAGAAAGGCAGGAAGTTGGATAAGTTTGATGCTAGGTCTATCATTGGTATTTTCTTTGGTTGTGCATCTCACTCTAGAGCATATCGTGTGCTCAATCTTGAAGCTAACCAAATCGTGGAGACTTGCGAGGTAACCTTCGACGAGACAGAGCCACGTAGTCAGCTTGTTTTTGAGTGTGCAGGTGATGATGAGCTTGGCGAGGAGATCTTTCAGGAGGAGGAGCATGAACATGGAGACGATGAAGATGGCGGTGTGGTGCCCCCGGCTGAACATGTACCCACTACTTTGACTACGGTGATGGACGGACCCTCTACTACACCTACGACGACAAATCAAGAACGAGGAGAAGCTGGTGTTGAGGGGGAGGTAGCATCGAGGCGAGAACCTCCCCGGCGAGTACATGTGGATCACCCAGCTTCGAGGATCATCGGCGACATGAATGAACGCACTACACGGTCGAGGGTTCGGAACAACTCTCATTTCGCTCATGCTGCATTTGTTGCTACTTTTGAGCCCAAAGACATTGGACACGCACTATCTGATCACAATTGGGTTAATTCGATGCATGAGGAGTTGGAGAACTTTGAGAGGAATCAGGTTTGGGAGTTGGTTGACCCTCCCCGATGGTGTAAGCCGATTGGTACAAAGTGGGTGTGGAGAGAAAGGAGAGGTTGTGAGAAACAAGTCGATGCTTGTTGCTCAGGGGTTCAGTCAGAAGGAGGGGATCGACTACGAGGAGACCTTTGCTCCCGTAGCCCGTTTGGAGGCAATTAGGATCCTTCTAGCCTTTTCTGTGGCTAAAGGGTTCAAGTTGCACCAAATGGATGTGAAGAGTGCTTTTCTGAATGGTGTGTTGGAGAAAGAAGTGTATGTGAGGCAACCTCCGGGGTTTGAGAGTGAGAAGTACCCCCACCGGGTGTACAAGTTGAGGAAGGCGCTGTATGGGTTGAAGCAGGCGCCTAGAGCTTGGTATGGTAGGTTGAGGGGGTTCTTGTTTGAGAGAGGTTTTGAGATGGGGAAGGTCGATCAGACCTTGTTTTTGCTGAGGCAGGGCAGAGATATCCTGATTGTGCAGGTGTATGTGGATGATATTGTCTTTGGTGGCTCGTCTAACTCTCTTGTTGCAAGGTTTGCAGAGGATATGAGCAGGGAATTTGAGATGAACATGATGGGCGAGTTGCAATTCTTCCTCGGGCTACAAATCAAGGAACATTTGTGCACCAGGCTAAGTACACCAAGGACATTGTGCGGAAGTTCAAGATGGAGGACTCCAAGGCTATGATGACGCCGATGAGCACGACTACAGCTCTTGAAGCGGATGAGGAAGGTGAACACGTGGACCAGAAGGAGTACCGGAGCATGATCGGGTCACTCCTCTACTTGACGGCGACGAGGCCGGACATACAGTTCTCGGTGTGTCTGTGCACTCGTTTTCAAGCGTCTCCGAGGACTTCGCATCGACAAGTGGTGAAGCGAATTTTCAGGTACTTACTTCACACTCCCGACTTTGGCCTTTGGTACTCTGCGTCCTCTTCTTTGGCGCTTCATGGTTTTTCAGACGCGGATTTTGCTGGGTGTCGGTTGGATAGGAAGTCCACTTTTGGGACTTGCCAGTTTTTGGGTTCTTCTTTGGTGTCTTGGTCTTCCCGCAAACAATCGAGTGTTGCTCAATCCACTACCGAGGCCGAGTATGTTGCCGCTTCTAGTTGTTGCTCTCAGCTCCTTTGGATTTCATACACCATGAGTGACTTTGTGAGGACAATACCCATGTCCCACTTCAATGTGATAGCACCAATGCCATAAGCGTTGCAAAGAACTCAGTGCTCCATTCCGAAACCAAGCACTTAGAAGTGAGGTACCATTTTCTGAGAGACAACGTAGAGAAAAGAAAGATAGCTTTGATCCATGTACCCACACATGACCAACTAGCCGATATTTTCACCAAACCCCTAGATCAAGCAATTTTCACTCGTTTGCGGGGGGAACTTGGTATGTGTTTGATTTCTTGAGTTGGGTGTGTGGGAGCTCCTTTGTAGCATATGTATAGTTTCCTTTGTGCATTTCTTGCATTTTGGCTTGTATATGTAACATGATGTATAGGCATCCTTGTATCTTAGATTGCATACATTTTGTATCATATGCATCGGTTAGGAAAAGCTTCTATCATATACATTGTTCACCATGGAATGAGATTTATGTCTTTGTGAGCTTGTTTGGTATGCTATGGTTAGTTTGGCTTAGCTCTTGATGATCTTGATGAATAATCCATGGTTGATAGCTATGTTTTTGAAAATGTCACATGTATGCTCTCTCATGTGTAAATGCCTTTATATGATCTTGGCATGTTTTAGTGGTTTGGCTATGCTTAATTTGTGGTCGGATAGCTAGTTTATTGATCATATGGAGCCCTCTTGCTTTATCTTGTGGAGGGCATAAGTTCCTTTTTGTCGCAAAGACATTTCATGTACCATTTATAAATATGAAAATGAAATGAAAAATGCTTGGAAAATGTGCTCCCATGTCATATGTGCTGAATTTAATTTGCTTTGGGTGCTAAACCGTTGCATGATGCCTACCAATGAGAAGTCTCATACATAGAAGTAGGCACATGGCTCGGTGGCTTTGACATGACATGAGGTGCTTGTGGGTGTTTGTGATGGTCTTATGATTAGAATGGCTGTCCTAGCATGAAGTTTGTGTGGCTTTGCCATTTTGATATGCTTTGATCATGTTTAGGACTTTGCTCATGAGAGGCAAGTTTTTCGCAAAATTGCCCAAATCCATCTTAGCTTCGTCCAAAGGTTGTGAAACTTGGTGATCATGTAGTTGAGATCAATACGAAGTTGTAGACTATCTAACTTGCTCATTTGGACATGTGTAGCATTCTTTGTTCAATTTTGTCTATTTGAGAAGCTCTAGGTTGAAATTTTGCATTTTCGGCTTGATTCATGCATTGCCAACAAGGGGGAGAAGTTTGAGCTTGAAATGGCTTGCTGGATGCATTTAGAAGGTTTTCAGGTGGTTTCGAGCCATTTCTGGGCTGTGTTGTGCACCGGTCTGATCGGTCGGGGTCACCGGTCTGACCGGTGTGAGTGCTGATTCTGTGCACATCTTAGGCACCGATCTGACCGGTGGTGATGACCGGTCTGACCGGTGTGAGCTGAAGTTGCGGAAGCTGCCCTGTTTTCAGCTGATTTGCATGCATTCGTCCAGGGGGTGGTGCATTGGTTCAGGGGGAGCTCGCATGTGTGCAGGGGGAGCTCTTTGTGGTTGTTCGAGCTTTGTTTCGGTGGTTTGCGCTCTTTGCTTGAGCTTTGTTTTGTCTCGGATGTGTCGAGCCGTTTCCCTTGCCTAAGGGGTCCGAGACTTGTCTTCTTCAAGTGATCTTGCTCTTTGCCTTTGTTTGGCTTTCGATCGCTTGTTGGAGTTTCTTTTTGTTCGTTTCTTTTCTTTTTCTTTTCTCTCTTGTTACTTTCGTGTGGGTGTTGTCAATGCACTCATCAAGGGGGAGATTGAGGACCATGTGTGGTTCGAGGACCGGTGGATGGTCGCTTCCTTGTGTGATGAGTGATTGACAACGTTGTGTGGACCGATTCTTGGCTAAGTATTGCGGGTGCGGGTTGCGTCTTGGTCGGTGTTGGTGCAGGTGAAGAACAAGAGCGAAAGGTCGTCGCCGGTGAGGCCTCCAGGTGTGGAGAAGACAAGTCGGCTTCGTTCGAGGGACCCGGTGGCCAGCGGGGTCAAGTGCGGGCCGCATGGTGGCATGAACAGCAAGATGAAGTCATGGACGGTTTCTTGGTTGAGCCTCAAAACCAAGGTCGAGCCTAGACTACGTGGGAGCCGAGTCATGAGTGGAGATTGGCGGAGGCTACACCGAGTTCGCGGGGTTTCCAGTGGTTCACCAGAAAACCACTAGGTTCCTTGGTTGATCCACAAAGCCAAGACCGAAGAACCCAAGACGGAGCTGCAGCAGTGCCAGACCGGTCTGACCGGTGGGTCTGACCGGTCTAACCGGTGGGTACCGGTCTGACTGGTGTGGAGCACCGGTCTGACCGGTGTGCGACGACGCAGTTCGGAGACTTCGAAGCGGAGGACGCGCGTCGGGATCGCATGGCTTGCGTCGAGGCTACGCAGGGTGCGGTCGCCGGGCATCCGTCCGATGGTGAAGACATGAAGACTTCCAAATCCGGCCTTGAGGGGCTTGTATCCCTAGTTATTGGGAAAGGGCATTTTAGACTTTTGGTTGCCTCCATATAACCCAAGAGGTGAGAGGATGGCAGCCAACTCTTGAAACCCTAGCTCATTTGTTTTCCTATTTTCCTTCCTATTTTCCTTAGGATTTCCACAGGACTAGCTTGAGAGCTTCATGGTGAGATCTTGTGAGAGGGTTGGATGATCGGGCGACAAGCTAGACCTTGTATGAACCTTTGTTGCATGTATAGATGATTCGGCGTGGTTCGTCAAGGTTTGGATGTGTTGTTCCCGGTTGTTCATGGTGGTGATTTTCGGAGCCCTCTCTTGGTGATTTCTTTGGGTTGTTTTCGGGACCTTTCTCTTGGGGATTTGATGGGGGAAATTTGTGGGAACCCTTCGTGGTTCTTTGGGCTGTGATTCCCCTCCCAAATCCGTGAGTAAAAGGGCCCGAGTTCTAGGGTTTTCGGTGCTCTTGGCGGGATTTCTTCGATTCCTCCTTTTTGGACAAGTTTTTGTGGGATTAAACTTGGCTATGGACTCCTCATGAGGTGTTCCTAATATCCCCAAAGTCTTGTTCAAGTCCGTGGAGCGATTCGGGAGATCGAGGTTTGGATTTGGGGGAGTTGGCCCGCGGGTGCTGTTCATCCCGAGCAGCCCAGGCTACACCGGTCTGACCGGTGTCTTGACCGGTCTGACCGGTGCAACCCTTGGTGGGTTCCAGCTCGGGTGAATGTCTGGGTGTATTCGCTGTTGTCCAGTGTTGCTGCTGTTTCGAGTTTGGGTCAGTTTGGTGGTCGGTTGGCCTGTTTGGTGTTTTGGGGGCTTTCAGGCTGTGACCGGTCTGACCAGTGCGTCTCACCAGTCTGACCGGTGTGGAGCCACTTAGTGAAAGTTGCTCAGTTTCACCAGCAGGTACCGGTCTGACCTGTGGTGCTCACCGGTCTGACCGGTGTTGGTCTGTAGACTCGAGGTTTGGTGTTCCGCTGCATTCTCGGGTCGGAAGGTTGTGTGTTGGTTCCTAGGTCCAGTGGCACTCCAGTGGCTACGTGGGCTTGAACAACTTGGGTAGTGAGTTGGAGAAGTGTCTTGGAAGCCGCGTTCATCTTGTTGGAGTTTCCATCTCTTGGAGAAAAATTTTTATCGGCTCCCGTTCACTCCCCCCTCTCTGGTTCGCCGTATCGCTCCTTCAGCATTACGCGGCCTCCTCAGTGGCACTGCAATGCTAGCTTCAAGGCTAGCTGGCTTCTCGATGATGATTGGGGTATTTGGCATCCCAGCCCGGCTGAACCTCGACCGTAGCTTGAATCGCTTCTGCTATGTCTCCTCATCTTCATTATCAGAAGTGTCTTCAATGGTGAATGTGTCGTCACCTTCACTGACTTCGCGGTGCTCCTTCTACTTGCCTTTTCCCTCTCTCTGCACATCTTCCAGTCGTGGAGGGGAGGGTGGGATGGAGACAAACTTGATAACATCATCCTGCTACACACAACATATGTGAGTACGAGTACATCAGCAAACCAGTACTCGGGGGCTTTCATCACGAGTACTAACCTTGTTTGGTGGACGCACCGCGGAGTACTCGGGGACTAGACAAGGCGTTTACGACGACATGTCCTTGAAGATCTTGCCCAGCCTCTCAATGAGATCATCATCGCCGACTTCAAAACCAGGCATCCATGATGTATCTTCATTGCCCGTATATTGGTACCCCAGGGTATCGCAGGCCATGAACGACTGCAACCTCCTCTTCATGAAGCTAAAGGCCACATGTTCACCCCACAGCCTAGCCTCTCGGAGGGCCTTGATCTTCTTTAGCGACTCGGGTAGTTGAATACCCTCCAGCATAGTGGGCTCCGTGTTCCACGACGGCTTGTGTTTCGGCTAGTTCCCCCTCGGCTTCGGTAGTTCCGGATGGTGGTTGCTGATGTAGAACCACTTGGCCTTCTAGTCCTGGTTCGACTCTATCAACTTGTAGGCAAGGTACTGGTCGGCGGCGTCTTTACGCATCTGGATGTCGGCACCTCCGACTACTCGTGGATCATTGGTACTCGGCTGTGGCTTCAACCGGAAAAACTTACGGAACAGAATCTAGTGGGGCTTGATATCCACGAACGCTTTGCAGAAATGCACAAAGACAGAGACGTAGAAGATGTTGTTGGGGTTGAGATTCAAGTACTCAATGTCGTAGTACTTAAGCATTGCTTGGAAGAATTCACTAGCGGGGAGTGCTTGTCCACGCTCCACGAACTGGGAGAACATTGGGATTTCGTCCGGGTTCTTATCCATTGGGTACGGATCAATGGCGGTGGAGCGCCATATATCCATCTCCTTATCGCGAAGGAATCCACTGTTGACTAGGGCAAGCAAATCTTCGTTCTTCAGTTTTGCCTTCTTGCATTCCTTGGCCGGATTTGGGCAATGAGTGGAAGACGGCGACGACGCTTGGCCGACATCTTCATCTTTACTACGGCTCCTCTTCTTCGATGTGCCGGTCTTCGAGCTCTTTGCTGGGGATGCCTTCATCCTCCAAGTGACGGGTGTTTTCACTCGCATGTGCTCGGGGGCTATAGTTGTGGCAGTATGCGGCGGCACACGCGTGTAGATCCAATATAGTTCGCGGCAGCAGGGTGGCGGCGGCAAAGGAGTAGAGGAGCACGGGTGCATATTTGTTTGGTGATTGCAGCTGCTGGGAGGGTAAAACCCTAAGGGGGCTGAGCGTTTATTTATAAGCCATCGGGCAGCGAAACACTGACTGAGCGAATAAGTGCCAGACGGGTGACTCAGCGGCAGTAGCCTGACTCTTCAACTTCCAGTACTCGATACTCTCCATCTCGCGGGCTCGACTATGTCAGATGTGTTTAGTGGACTACTACCAGATTCAAGACCCACTCAGGACACATTCTATAGTCAAGAACCTTAAATTCGAGAGGAAGTACTTGACTCAAGGCTCGGGGGCTCCGTGCCATGTGTCCTTCGATTTTTTCTCCGGATTTTTCGGGGTAAGATTGACAGAACTTCAAATTGACCCTCAGCTTGAATTTACGATTCGACCTAAGGCTCAGGGCTACATTCCATATCGAATGCGATTCTCCGAATCGCTTTTTCTTTATGGTTTCTTCACCAAAACGACACGAGTACTATTGGAGACCTTCAAGAGGAGAACACGAGGACACGTGGGGACTACTCGAGAAGACTTCAAGACTACTCAAAGACCAGCTAGAGTACCTTCGAGCCTCGAGATGATTCAAGCACTCTTGAGGACTTTCGGCTTGTGGAAATCAAGGACGCTCAAGGACTACTCGCCAAGGCCGTCAAGACTACTCGAAGACATCCTACTCGACTACAAAGTACTCAGGGGCTTGTCGTATGGACATCCCTGGGCCCACTACTCAGGTAGGTACCATGACCGACTACTCGGTGGGCCCCTGGGACTACTTGACTTGTGCTACACGGCACCGTTGGCATGGAGCGCAAGGACTACAAAGGGATAGTACCCGGTTAGGAAGCTACACATGTCCGGATCCATGTAATGTACTCCTAGCCGTACTCGACTAGTACTCTCCCCTCAAACCGACTTGTTACCTTTTCTCCCAGAGTATATAGGGCGAGGGCAGGGATCCCTCTCGCATCATCCGCATCATCTTGTAAACACAACCAATCAATATAGAGCTACGCAGCATACAGGACGTAGGGTATTACGCACCTCACGGCCTGAACCTATCTAAATTGTGTGCCACGTGTCTCTTCCTTCGAGTTACCGATCTCGACGAGGCTACATTCATCTACCTCGGGTATTTCCCTTGGTAGGTTGCTGGTCTAAAACACCAACACCTACCCCCTAGCCTTGCAATGAATATGGAAGAGAAGTGAATCAAAGTTGTGTGTCTCTTAAACGAGGCCCTCCCCTTCTATTTATTGGCTTAGAACATCCTTGCTCAGAATGCCTTTTAGGACCAGTGGTGAGACGACACGTGGAGGGAGGAGAGAGGCATCACTAAGGCAATTTGGTCGAACCCACAGTTCAGCCGAAACCCCAATGGGAACAACTCGTGTCGCTCTTGCTCATGTAGACTTCCATGTGCGCTTTTGGGTAGAATCTAGGTGTACAAAGTATTTTGAGTCGGTTTAGGTCCCCATGGACCATTCAATCCATGCACTACAAGAAAAATGCCAATTACGCAATATAAAAAGGTGTTTCTCATGATAAATCATGATTTACGATGTTAGGTGTTATGAAAACCCTTCATCATTAATCGAGCGTAACAAACAACGTTTATTGACACCTACAAATTTGTTACACTTGTTGTCATAAAATAGTCTTGGTAGTTGCGCCACGTCAGACTGGGATCCAACATTGCTCCGACGTGGCAAGTGGTTATCACAATTTTGGTCCTTCACAAATTGAAGCTTGGTCCGTGTAAGAGCCTTTATGCACCTAATTTTGTTGGGCCAATTTTAGCCCATTGCATGTTTAGTGTTATTTTTTTGATCATTAAATGTTTTTTGCATGCCATATTGGGTTATTTTATTTTGGGTCCAAGTTTGTGTTGACGCTCCATAGCCTCACCACTAAGGTTGCACAATGGTGATGACACCAGGAATGCTTAAGGCACTCGCAAGCGTCACTACCGGATTCGCACCTCTAGTAACGGGGCTAGGGAACGTCTAGAGGAAAAACATACGATCAAAGAAAGGTCTGCAAGCGCACGGATTACCGTTGTAGCACTTCACCTAATGGTATTCAGGTTATCGTATTTGTATTTTCCCAAAGGAAGCACTACGACAAAGATAATCAAGTAAACGGTACAGAGGATCAAGGTTCGGTAAAAGGGTCTTATATCTGGGGTGATGATAAAGATATACGAGGGTAATTGGACACGTGAGGGCACCTTGATAAAAGAACTAGAGAGGTCCTAGTGAGTTGTCAGGACAACGAGAAGAGAAAGGATCATAAGGCAATCTATCTATTATAGTCAACTCCGGGAAAAGAACTAAGGTAAAGCAAAGGCAAGGTAAGATAGGATCAACAAGCTCTTCTAGTGGTGCAAGGGCATGCAAAGCCACGCTCTCAGACTGGAACGAGAAGGGAGAATGACGATGCGCTGAATCCTACAGGCCCAAACTAACGTGGTGGACTACAGAGCCCGTTCAGAGCTGTCACCTCCTTAGGTTACCACAACTATTCCATTGAACGGGACACCAATCTAAGACTAAGGCAAGTTCAAAGCACTACGCTCACAACGAACCAAAGAACCTTCCCTAAGGCCTTTGGAGAGAGGTCTCCCTCTCCCGTGAAACACCAGAGATCAAGCGAAGAACAACCACAACACTATAGGGTTCAACAGAGCTATGCTAACCAAGGTAAAACTCACTTTAGTCTAAACCGAGAATAAAGCTTCTAGTAGCTAAGTAAAAGTTGAATGTAATTGATTCGAAATGTAAGATCGAATGATAACTCGAAATGCACTTAAATCTTAATAAAGGAACCATACAAGAGTAGTACTCGAACTCCGAAGATACAAAAGTGGACAATTGTAAAGCTCCTGCGGTGTGTCCTCTATTCCAGCGAGTGTGAGGTGGCTTTTATATGCAAGGAGGGTAGTTGAGCACGTGGGGCCAATATGTCAGGTGCGGCCGGATCAGGAGGTGCTCCCGGCCCTATGATCCACCGCCTCATACCTTGGACGCCCCTGATCACTGCTCCTGAGGCGGTTGAAGGTTAGTTCATTGGGTCGGTTTCGCTCGGCAAATAGATGGATAGGTGTGGCCGGCCCTTTAGGTGCGGACAGCCCACCTCTGTGTTGTGTGATGCACCGCCTTCGCTTAGGGACGCCTAGGATCGCCTCGGAATGATGGTTGTGGTGGTTGAGCGACCGGACAAGTGGACGCATTGATCCTAGCCTCCACCTTTGGATCAAACCGACCATTCACCGGTGTATATCATCCATACAATCTGTGTTTGTGGGATTGTTGGTGTCATGAACCCGAGACGAGGCATATGGTAGGTACGGGCGCACATGTTGGTGCGGTCTAGCCTAGCCCTGGCCAGTGGTTGGCTCTGGCCAGCTGTGGTCGAGCCTGGCTATGTGCGGCTGGACCTAGCCAGCTGTGGTCGTGCCATGTTCATGTGGCACGTTGGTTTCAATTTCTCCCAGAATGTGTACATACCTATGAGATTCACAGCACAACTCGTGGATCTTTAGTAGTTCTAAAAATGTGCATGAAACTTTCCATATACTCCTCTCGAACCCGAGGTTTTGACGGTCGAATCTTTGTTGTAAGGAGCATCAACAAACTCCTCCAAGCTAAACGTTTGCTCGTCCTCGAGCAAAGTCTAGACTTAGCCTCGGTGGTTCAGGAGTTGCATGATGTTATCGCTCGGCAAGTACCTACGCACAAACTCCATGCTCTTCTTGCTATTTTGAAAATATTGGTACGAGAGAAGCTTAGCCTTACTTTACCGGTGGGGCTTGTAGCTTTCCACCTCTCCTTCGGAGGTTGAAGAGTAGAATGGTTTTGGACTCTGCATCTCTCACTCTTGTTCTTTTCTGGATCCTATCTCGGAGTTTTTGAAAAATTTTGCAAAGACAACCAAGGTTCCTGTGATGGTTCCCTCGATCACTTAAGTGGTATTTGTTACATCACCAAAGGCTTTAAGCGAGCCTCAACTTCCTACTCTACAGCTTGTTTGTGGAGCTTTGGGTAGGATACTTATGAGACTCACTTGTGCCACATGATGTTGTAAAGCCAAAGATCGGATCCAAGAAGAAACTAGTCATGCAACTTAATCGAGAATTGCAAGTGTGTGGAATATTTTTGTTTGTTTTTCTAAACACTCCTTTCTTTGAGATTCTCCTCTTGCCTTTATTTTTTGAGGGGTCATGTTTCACTCTTGTTTTCTTTTTTTCTATGCTCTTAGATTGGAGCATATTTTTTCTACGCTTATTGAGCATATACTTTTTTTAATGACCCCTCTCTCCTTTCGCAAGATTATAAGGAGGGAAATTTCTTGGGAACTTGGAGTATTTATTTTTGGTGGATGTATATGTGGGTGTACGTGATCTCGATCATGGAAGCATGAAACGATTCTACAAAGGGCACAGGCAAAACTCAATGGGTCACAAGCAAGCATATGAAGAAGGTTTGTGCTTTGATATCGACATATGGCTTTGTAGGTAATAAAACCATTGAGGAACTTATGGCTTTGTTTTTTTCAAAAGAAATTCATCCGAGATTTTGACCATACTATGAGATAGAGCAAGATTAACATTGTCTCACCATATCATACTAGTCAACACCCTAGGTTTGATCATAAGCATTAGCTTCCCACAAGGTTTTATTTCAGGCTCTGGCCTCAAGATATACCAACAAATTCAAAAAGGCATAGAGCACAAAGATGTACACTAGGTTCTTGCAAAGTTTTAACATAGCACCCATTCATCATTTCCAAACTGAGGGTATATAAACAAGATTTCAAGCACATGGTTGAAGCAAATATTTTTGTTGTTTTTCTTTTATTCAAATGTGATAAACAAGATGTTGAAAATTAGTTTTGTTAGACATACCTTCCTTGATTGAAAATGGGGTGTCCCCCACCCAAGCTAATTTTTGGGCACTTGGTTGGATGGTGATGAGTAGAGCACTTGGAATCTTGTAGTGGTTGTCTTGATGGATTTGTGAAAAATCATAGGTACGGCCGTAGGTTCGGCCGGCCCTACCAAATTTTATCCAAACACTCGTGTCCCCTCCTGTAAGAATCCTACACAAAAATTTTGTCGAGGGGAGGTATGGTCGTACCTCTAGGTTCAGTCGTACCACCAAAAATTTCCAAAATTACTTCTCTATGTCTTTTTTATTTACTAATGCAATGGTGAAATCAAATTTGAAATCTAAACATGCTTGATGCACGAAATAAAATGTTGAAAGGGAAATATGAGATAAATACCGGTTTACCTCTTGGTGAGGGATCGTAGTTTAGAGTCCATGAGCGGGACTCCTCCGTTTGCTTAATTGATTTTGGATTCATCCGGTCCCGGAGTGGAAGACTCGAACGAAGCTTTCTTCACATGCCGCACCGTCTTTGTTTACTTTGGTGGGGCTAATGTTGGTTAGGCTTTGGCAGGGGTGTTTTTGGTTTCCGTCTTCTTTTCCCCCTTAGCCTTGTTGATTTCCTTCGGCTTGCTTGCATGGTGGCGCCCGTTGAATGCTTTTACCTTGGGCTTAGTTGGGGCCACCTTCTCTTTCTTGTATTAGGGCTGTGGCTTCCTCCACCCCCTAGCTTCCTCATCTTGCACTTGGTAACGTTGTTCTTCTTTCGCTTGGAATTTGAATGTCATGTTCCTTCGCCATAACAGGAATTTGACGGCGCAAACCTAGGTAAGGAAATGAGTCCTTTTATTCGTTCTTGGCAGTTGACGGTTCAAAACCGTGCTCAAGTTCACCGCAAGCCTACGGGTGACTTGGTGCCTTTTTCACCAAGGAGGGTCCTCCCTAGATTTTTCAATCCAAGGATCAGAAGCAAACTCCTAGGATTCTTCATCTAACCTATTGATCTAGCCTAACATGAAGCATTGATTGCATAAGAAGACAAACCTTGAAGATGTATGAGTTATAGCATAAGGTTGATCGCATCCATGAACGTAGACAAGGTAAAGAGCAAGCAAGGGAAACTAAGGCCTATCATCTTCTAGTCGTAGTTCTAGCCAAAAAAGCAAGCACGACATGCATCTCATCCAAAGCCATCTTTAAACTACTATCCACCGATCCGATTCCGAAAACGCCTGCCTTTCAGAGCCCCCGTTCTTTCACAACATACTCCTATTCATGCAGGTAGTCTAGGGCGAGTCCAAAAGAACTAGTTCCAATCACTTGGCCGGTCCAGTACGAACCTCCAGCCACCATGGCTACAAGAGCACCCTATGCAATCTATCTTAAGTATAGATTAAGGAAGAAGCAAAACCAAGCGAGAGCAAAATCATAAAGGGAGGAATCGAGTCGCTAAAAGATCGGATGACGTGAAGTACTTTACTCACATAATAAATGCATTTAGATCATCTCCCCCGAGAACATACTGCTGATGACCTCAACTAGCTTCAGAACTCCGCCATGGCTCAACCGTGCAAGGCGGCCATGGCGGCTATGGTAGGCCTAGGCCATCTCCTAGACGACTTTGAGGACTCGCGGCGGCCGTCGTCGCTCTCTCCTAGGTTTCGCCGAGTTTCTGTGGATGGATGGATCTGGCGGCCGGCGGAGGCAGAGGCAATAAATAAACAAGCACCTAGGGCAAAATGGGGACGCGAACCGGGCCCGGAGTGGGCTGGGCCGGTCGGCCCAGGCCTATTTCGGCCTGGTTCGGCCCCGGTTTCCTCCCCGGTTGCTTCTCGTGTGATCCCTTATTTGTGTGCACTTGCATGTGGGCCTTTGACGTCGTTTCCTTCACGGTTAAGGCTTGAATCCTTGCTATACAAGCTTTGTTGTTTTCTGTTTGAGTACCAGAAGACTTGCACGTTGACGCTTCGGTCCTCGGGTCATTTGGAGTCATGTTCATCGCGTGTCTTGACTCTTGTCGGGCTTCATGATCTTCTTCCAAAGTGCTTGGTGAACTTATCCCGAAAGTCTCGTCTTCAGCGTAGATTTCGTGCGTAAACAACAACATCCAAAATCGTCGTGCAAGTGTGAACTTGTAACATCATTAGTATGCCTAGTGGAGGGTTAGTTCCAAATCATAATCGAAACCAATGTATAACAAGTAATCTAAGCTGACGAAAATTCACCATCAACACTGACCCATCATAATGCACCGAGCTTGTGGACATGTCCCGGGTAGTGCCCATGGACACATTGTCCTGAGGATCGAAACCCGGGGGTACCGAGTGATCTTGCCAATCTGAAAAATGGGAATGGCCGCTACAGCTCGAGTCCAAGTCCCGGAACATCTCCCCCATGCTAAAACCTTGCTTGTCCTCGAGTAAGTTTTCAATGGATATCAGCATTGCCTTTCATTGTTCATACCCTGCACTTGATCATACATGAGAAAGCATAATGCTCTACAAGTTTATATTTGTTAAAATTCCATAATGTAACTAGATTTCATCTCTATGGAGGGTTGATATAATTTATGCTCTTTCCACAAGTAATCAATCATCCTCCACAAAAATCGAATAGGTCTTAGAAACTTTTGAAGTGAAGAATGAGGTGAATAAAAGAGCTAAACCAAGTACAAAAATTTAAACCTTCTTGCATCTTGCTCATGAACCCTCTCATCTCACAACACTCTCAAGCCTACTTGATCTATATCCTTTCCCTCTCATGTTTGTAGGTGGAAGGGTTTTATTTGGAGCTCATAGGAAAGTTTTTATCCTACCAATATGCTAAAGTTGAGACTATTATCAAAACAAGGCCGTCTTCTCATGGACTTATCATGACTCGTCAAAAAGGTCATTGGAAAAATAATGTTCACAAGAAGGGGGAAGAGAAAGAACTCACACTTTTTGATAGGTGGACATGTGAACATGGCAAAGAATGATCCCGAGGCCCCAACGAAGTCCTCGTTATCAGATTGCACATGGTTGGAAAAATGAGTATGGGTCTTGATCTTGAAGTCCTTGGAAAATCCTTAACAACTAGAGAACTGGGGGAGATTGTTATTACTCTATTTTTTCTTTTTTTTTCTTGTTTTCTCCCTTTTTTCTTTTTTTTTCTTTTTGACATGTGAAGTACTTGGATTTTTTTTATTTTGTCCTCTTATCTTATTCATTTTTTTAATCTCCCCTAGAACTCTAGTTTACATAGTACCTACACCCTCCCCCATGCTTAGACGTTTGCTCGTCCCCGAGCAAAGAGGAAGTGGTGTTAAGGTAGGTACCAGATGTCTTGATGAGAGGGAACTTGAATCTTCCCTTTGAAGCACCTTCTTGTGACGTGTAGTCTACATACTCAAGTGATTGGTAGGTAGGTCGAGGAGGTTAATGTTGGTGTTTTAGACCGGCAAACCTACCAAGGGGGTACCTGAGGTAGTAGATTGTGCGGTGAGGATCGTGATCGGGAGACCGAGAACTCAAAGGTATGCACAAGGACACGGGACACAAGATTTATACAGGTTCGGGCTTCCAAGGTGGCGATCCCTACGTCCTATTTGTGGGATCAAGTATGACGCCCTGTGCTTGGTGTTGGGTTGTTCAGGTGCCCGGCTAGGTACCCGGCCCTCCTTTATATAGTCCAGGGGGCGGGTTCCTAGTCGGTTACAAGGCAGGAGTCCTTGTAGGATTACATGGTACAAGTCCTAGTAGGATTACAGGGGAATTCTAGTAGGAGTCTGTCATCATCCTTCCTTGCATGGGTACCTGGGGAGTATGCCCGAAAAGCCCCTAAGCACAATGTAGTCGAGTGTAGTGGTTCGAGCAGTCTTGAAGCCTCTGTGAGTAGTTCTTGAGCGTCTTCGAGTACTGCTTGGAGAAGTCTTCAACAGTACTTGAACTGCCGCGAGGCTGGAAGGTGGTCCAGCTCATCAGTCTTGAAGTCGAGATTATATGGAAGTGCGATTGCAAAATCGCACTCCATATGGAGTAGCCCTCGAGCCTTAGGTTGAGTCGTAGACTCTAGCTATGGTTCAATCTTGATTCTGAATCTTCCGTCTTGAAAAAAATTGAATGATGGGTGTAGCATAGCTGCCCCCGAGCCATGAAATGACTAGGTAATCAATCCAAGGGTCTTTAGTGTTCGCGAAAGCCATCATCCGAGTACTCTTGCAGCGTGTAGCCCTCGAGATAAAAGAGTCGTATGAGCCACATCGAGTAGTTGTTGGTGCGGAGCCCCCGAGCTTGAGAGCGAGCGAAGCCTGCTGAAGTTATCCCTGAGTAGTAATTTGAGTGTAGCCCCCGAGCTAGAGAGATTTCGAGTAGTAGTTTGGCATCGAGCCGTGAAGCATGAGAAGTAGTCGTGCCGTCAGAGCGGACTTTAAGTGCGACCGAAGTTGACTTTAGATGCCGGCAGAGCGGACTTTAGAATGCGACTTGAAAACTGAAGTCGACTTTGTGCCGCGCAGAGCGGACTTTGAAATGCGACTTGAAAACCGAAGTCGACTTTGTGCCGCGCAGAGCGGACTTTGAAATGCGACTTGAAAACTGAAGTCGACTTTGTGCCGCGCGGAGCGGACTTTGAAATGCGACTTTGGAAACCAAAGTCGACTTTGTGCCGCACGGAGCGGACTTTGAAATGCGACTTTGGAAGTCAACTTTAGATTGCCATGTGAAACGGACTTTACATGCGACTACAGTAGTCGACTTTGTGCCATGCGGGGTGGTCTTAAGATGAAAAAAATGAAAAGCACTTTCCGGAAAGCCAAAGTGAATAAAAAATCGGAGAAAACGAATAGTTTTGCCATCGGAGCGGGCTTAAGATTGCGACCGAAGTCGGCTTGTGCCACCGGAGTGGGCTTCAGTGCGACCGTTAGCGTCGACTTGTGCCATCGGAGTGGGCTTGAGTACCTGAGCCATCGATTTGAGACCCAAGGTAGGATTGCTGCCAGAGCGGGCTTGAAGGTGCGACCAAAGTCGACTTGTGTATCTGGGCCATGGATTCTAGACCCAAGGTATGGAGCTTGAGTACTTAAGGTATTAGACCCATGGTACAGAGCGTGAAGACCACGTGCAGCTAGGTTCCATCGTCGCCAGGACTCGAGAGCCACTTAAAGCTAGGTTCCATCGAAGCTTACACACGTAGTATGCCACCGAAGCAGGCGAAGATGCGACCAGAGTCGACTTTAGAATGCGACTTTAGAAGTCGACTTTAGATTGCCGCGCGTAGTGGACTTTAGGCTGCCTCCTAGGGATAGCCCCCGAGTTGATGAAGTAGGCTCGTGGTGCCTTGATTGATATACCCCAAGAGTAGTCAGAAGAGTGTAGCTCTCGTGAAAACCCGCCGAGAAGTGTACACAAATGAGTAGTCAGCAAGTAGTCCTACATGATGAGGAGAACAAGCGAAGAAAAAGAAAAACAGTAATCATTTAAATAAATGACTTAGTTGTTGCTGCCTGGCAGACTGTTGATGAAGTCGTGGCGGTCGGCAATGGAGCCACGACAGTTGTTGCTGAAGTTGACTAGTCAGAGTTGATTTCGACTAGTTGTTGTGGACATGACTGCCGTTCTCGACTAGTTTGGTGTTGACGGATAAAAGACGTATCCCTTTACGATCCGCAAGCGTACAGACCCCACACCTTTTTCACCACGGGATTCCCAAGGTTCTTGTCAATCCACGGAGCAAGGGGATTACAAGCATTCAATCTACTTCCACGCACTAGCTACTAAAACCCTAACTATTATTATACTAGAAAACAACAAAGCTACACTAGAGAGAACGATAAGCGATCAAGGTAGGAGACACTCGCCCATGGGTTTACGATCATGCAATCAATTAAAGACATTAAACCAATCTAATCTATCGGGGGTTGTGACCACGATTTCGCCCTTTCCCTCCCTCTTACTGTCACTACGCAAAGGTATTCATGACTAGACCTATGATGGACACGGCGTATTGAATGGATCCAAGGAAGCATTGAGGCCTTAATCCCTTTAAGACATGGTAGCTAACCTTAAGCATTAAAGTATGTTCAACACAAAATGTTAGATAGATAATCCGACAAAGTATGATTACATCTCAAGATCGATTACAACCCATGGACGAATCAGGAGATTGCCCCATCAAAGTGCTGGACATAGCACTGTTGATCATGGTTTCCCTTCCGACAGTGTCTTCCTTCTTCTCCACGAGAGGGTGCTTCCTTCGAGGTGGTTAATCTCCCTCCGGAGATCCTCCTCCTCTCTGTCTAGCTTGTGGATGGCCTCCTGGTGCGAATGGCTCTCCCTCCCGTGATGGCGGCGCCTCCAGGCTTTTAGGGTTAAAGATCATTTGGGTGCAAGGAAAGGGGGGCCGAACCGACCACCGGGGTGGGCTGGGCCGGCCGGCCTAAGCTGACCGACCCAGGCCCATCTCGGCTCGGTTCGGTCGCCCCTTCGTTCCCGTGGGTCCTCAGGTGATTATGCACTTTGCCCCCTCCACTTGCATGATTTTGACGATGTCATCCTCGCGTCCAAGATGGAGGTTCTCTTCGCATGATGTTCGGTCTTTTACACTTCAATCCCCGGGGGTGTTCCTTTGTAACACTTCGGACCTTGCCACCATTGGAAGTGATTTCATCAAGCTCATGAACACGAACAAGACTCCGTAAATGCTCCTTTGAACTTGTTGCGAATCCGTCCTTTATGTCCATGTTTTCATACATAAACACAACACTTCCAAATGTATGCACATAGATGAACTTGTTATATAATTAGTGTTCCTAGTGGCGGGTTAGTTCCATAATCAAATCCAAACCAAAGTGTAATGAACATGCTTGGTGCACCAAAATACACCGTCAACATCTCCCCCACGCTTAGCTCTTTCTCGTCCTCGAGGAAGTACTCGTAGAAGAACTTCGTCCAAGGTGTTGTAATCATGAATCGCTAATCCTTCTTCACAAGTTAGTCAATCATTTAATATTTAATACATAAACACAAAGTAACGATCATCAAACATAAACATGGGCGTTTAGAATTTTAACCACATCAAGATTTACCCAACAACTCAAACTCTTCACTCGAAGCTTTCGATCTCAGCCATACTTACTTCTTTGCTTCCATCCGAGGTTTTTTTTTATAATTTTCAAAACAACAATTCCTGCAACAAGCATTAGACAAAAACTTTTCTCCAAGCTCTCTCAAGTCACTCATATGAAGTGGCTATCCTAACCAAATTTTAAAACTCTCACCTCCCATAAATCTCTCATATGACATATTAAGTAGAGCTATAGGTAGGGCTAGTGCAATCAACACAAATGTTGTCGAACTAAGAACTTCCTCTAATGATTGTTTACCTTTCAAAGCCAATGATCATGAGAATTAATCATATATAGGGATATCAAGGATGAGCAGATTTAGAATGGTGGACATGTGCAAGAGCAAAAAGAAAATTGTGACTACAAGGCACTGATGACGTCCTCGTTGTTGGATTGCACATGGTTGGAAAAAGAGTGAAAGTTTCGTCTCTCAACAACGTGACATCCTTCCTTACACTTTATTTTTCTTTTCTTCACTTGATCCATCCCTCTCATATCTTTATTGCTACCTCCCCTTTTCTCTTTTTCGTTTTCTTCTTTCTTCTTTCATTCACATATTTTTCTTTCTTTCTTTCTTTCTTTCTTACTTTTCCATACTCATACTTTTCTCTTTATTTTTCTCTCTCTTGACAACTTTTCAAAGCTCTCAACTCCTCTCTTTCTTGCATGCATACAATCTGAAATTTTAATTAAACCATGCTAGAAACGAGACGAAACTTTGAGAATAGGTTGTGTTCAAGGAATGCGATGTACAAAAGAGATGTATAGGGTTGGGTATGGAATTCGGTGATGTACGGGACTTCCAATGTGAAAGTCTCGTTACCGAATGTATGATGAGGCTAGCAACAAAAGATAAGCACAAGAACATAATCATTGCTCGAAATTAAAACTCACAAGAGAGAAAGGTCCTAGCCCAACTCATCATGCTAATCACACTTACGGTGGAGCAAAAAAGAAATAAATTTGGCTTTGTATAGGAATTTTTCTTACTCTCAACTTGGAAAAAGAGGTTTTGCTAACCTTTATTACAGGGGTTTTAAGATAATTTTCAGAACTGAAATCCTCCAACTTTCAGCATTGAACATAGCACAACTAACATGTGAAGCTCAAGATAGAAGTGTGGTGCGGGTACTTTAAGTAGTAGCAATTCCACTAAGCACCACGGTAAATGTTTTTCAAACCACACACTTATGTTCGTATACCAAAAATCAAAGATTAAACAAACAAGATGAATAAAGATAAGCAATACATAAGACACAAAAATATATAAAGACTCATTTTATTTGATTTTCTTTGACTCAACACTAATTTAAGACACTTGAAAAAATTTAAAAAACACACTCAAAAACTAAAGACTCATTAAACTCTAAGACTCTCACTCGAAGATTAAACCGAACCTAAACTTGAAGCTCAAAAGCTAAGGCTAGCTAGCTAGCTCTCCGCCACGCTAAAAACATACGAAGTCCTCGTCGTATCTTACAAAATTCCTAAGGGGAAAACAAGACCTAGTGGTACTTCCCGCAACTATTACACCACCTGCCTCTCATGTTTCCAACCATGCCAAAAAGTTTGCGCACGTTACGGTTTAGGAACTTGTAGTCGTCTTCGACTACACACTCCAAGTCCTCCATACGCTGCCTCATCGCTTCCATGGCTTGAAAACATTCGTCCACCGTAACGTAGAGATCCGTGATGGAGTGATGACAAGCTTGACAACACATCAGATGCAATACGAAGGGGTCGTCATCGCCATTGTCTCCACCATCATCACCGCCGTCGTCACCACCTCCATTGTCGCCGCCGTTGTAGCCGTCATTGCCGCCGCCGTTGGGGCCTTCTAGAGTCCTCTCCTTGGGCTCCTCATCCCAGATGTAAAGATCGTTATCATCTCTTCCGGCGGCCACCCATGAGCTCGAGCTGCGATCATCGGAGTAGTCGCTACCCCCGTAGTCCTTAGGCTCGGGCGACACCTCTTTGTAGTATTTCCGCTTCATGCCACGGATGCGTGCCGACCTTTGAATGGGAGGAGGGATGTTCTCCTTCTTGACAGAGTCACGAGGTGCGATAGCTCCGGTCGGGACATGCCCTCCACAACGGATGCAGGCGGTCCTCTTGATCTCGACGGGTAGCTTGAGCTCGCATCGCTTCGCCTCCTCCATCGATGGCTCCTTGTCTTCTTGCTTCAACTCTAAGCTTCTCGGGGACACAATGGCTGTTGCAAGGGTGCAATATATTGCTTGAATGGGTTGATTCCCGAGCTCCTAATTCGGCTAAATAAATAGTCCGCAAAGGGAAGCCCTGGAACCTCATTTTCCTTTTTTAACTTCCCTTAAAATTTTCTGACCAAACAAGTAAGTCCAAAAGGAGGAATTCGGGAAAAAATCGGGGACGTCGGCCGCCGGGACCCCACTAGGCCGGTCGGACCGGGCCGGCCGGCCCACCCTGCCTCAAGGCCGGGCCGGTCCGGTTTTTTCGTGCACCGCCCTTATTTCACCTCCTTAGCCCATGGGAAAAAGTTGGCCCAGTAAATCTTCGCGAGAAATTCCAGAAAATTAAAAGAAAAACTATTTACAAAAACCCATGCCTTGTTTTTCGTCCTAGGCCGGACGTTCGGGCTCTTCTTCCATGGTGAAGACATCAACATGGTGAAGGTGTACAACGTCGGGTTCGTAGTAAACCTTAAGCCGTTGACCATTTACCATATATTGATTGCCTTTCATATCCATAATGGTTACCGCTCCGCTGGAGAGCACCGAATGCACAACATAAGGTCCGTCCCACTTGCTTTGCAATTTCCCCTTTCCGAAGGTTTTAAACCTCGAATTGTAGAGGAGGACCTTATCTCCTTCTTTAAACTTTTTCTTTTTCAACCTTTTATCATACCACCTTTTGATTCTCTTGTATATGCTTGCATTTTCATACGCCTTTAACCTCATCTCCTCTAGCTCGCTTATTTGGATTCTTCGTTTCACCACCGCGGCATCAAGATCAAGGTTCATCTCTTTAATCGCCCAATAGGCTTTATGTTCCAACTCAACCGGAAAGTGGCAAGCCTTTCCATAGACGAATTGGTAAGGGGTCATACCTATCAGTGTTTTGAACGCCGTTCGATAAGCCCATAAAGCTCCGTCTAATTTCTTTAACCAGTCCGTGCCTCCCTTCTCTATGGTTTTGTTTAGGATACCTTTTAATTGCCTATTTGACGTTTCCTCTTGTCCGTTGGTTTGTGGGTGATAGGTCATTGAGACCCTATGTTCGATTCCCAACTTGGACAAGCACTTTTTGAAATTCTTCCAGGTGAAGTGAGTTCCTCAATCACTTATCAAGATTCTCGGTGTACCGAAACAAGGAAAAATCACGCTCTTGATCATAGTAATGGACTCCTCCGTGGAAGCTTTACGACATGGCATAGCCTCTAACCACTTGGATACATAATCAACCATGACTAGGATATACTGATATCCAAATGAGTTTTTAAATGGCCCCATGAAGTCTATACCCCATACATCGAATATGTCGATTTGTAGGTTGTATTTCAAAGGCATAGAATTTCTTTGAGAGATGTTTCCGGTTCTTTGGCATTCGGGGCATGATGCAACATATCTTTTAGTATCTTCATGCATCTCCGGCCAATAGAATCCGCTCGACCATACTTTCGCTTGGGAACGAAAATGGCTATAGTGTCCACCGTATTCCGCCGAGTGGCACTTTCTCAAAATCTCGACCCTCTCTTCTCTTGGCACACATCTTCTCATCACTCCATCATTGCCAAGTTTGAAGAGGTATGGTGCATCCCAAAAGTATTTCCTACTTTCGGAGATCAT
Organism: Cenchrus americanus; assembly: GCA_947561735.1. Taxonomy (NCBI): domain Eukaryota; kingdom Viridiplantae; phylum Streptophyta; class Magnoliopsida; order Poales; family Poaceae; genus Cenchrus; species Cenchrus americanus. The sequence goes on from OX387245.1 coordinate 165,557,439, forward strand.
CTTCTTTTGAGAGTTTTTGTCTAGATGATCGAGAGGCATCTTTCGAATTGCTCGAATGATATCGATCATCCAAGTATCTTTATCAAGCACTCGATAGAGTTGGTCATCTCTCATCTTATCTTCTATGGGCTCTTTATCATCTTGTCCATGGTTCATCCTAGACAAATGATCGGCCACAACATTTTCCACCCCCTTTTTATCGTGAATTTAAGCATCAAATTCTTGGAGAAGAAGGATCCATTGAATCAAACGTGGTTTAGCTTCCTTCTTAGCCAAGAGATACTTGATGGCTGCGTGATTGGTGTAAACAATGACCTTCGAGTTCACGATGTAAGATCTGAATTTTTGGAAAGCGAATACCACCGCTAGCAACTTTTTTCCGTAGTGGCATAATTTAATTGCGCCCCACTAAGAGTTTTGCTAGCATAGTAAACGGCGTGAACTCGGCCTTCCTTTCTTTGACCCAAAACCGCGCCTACGGTGTAGTCACTTGCGTCACACATGATCTCGAAAGGTTGGCTCCCATCCGGAGGTTGAATAATGGGAGCACTCACCAACGCACTTTTCAAGGTCCGAAATGCCGCTAGGCACTTCTCATCAAAGTCAAAAGCCACATCCTTTTGAAGGAGATGCATTAAAGACTTAGTGATTTTTGAGAAGTCCTTAATAAATCTTCTATAGAATCCGGCATGGCCTAGAAAGCTCCTTAAGGACTTAACATCTATCGGAGGTGGTAGTTGCTCAACCGTCTCTACCTTAGCCTTGTCCACTTTAATGCCTCTCTTGGATATAACATGTCCGAGCACTATGCCTTGCTTAACCTTGAGTGGCACTTTTCCCAATTTAACACCAAGTCTACCTCCGCACACCTCGTGAGGACGTTTTCCAAGTTTGCCAAGCAATCCATGAATGTCTTCCCATAAACGGAAAAATCATCCATGAACATGTCGACAATTTCTTCGATGAATTCCGAAAATACAGCCATCAGGCAACGTTGAAAAGAGGCCGGAGCGTTGCATAGAACGAAGGGCATCCTTCTATATGCAAACGTTCTGTAAGGGCATGTAAACGTTGTTTTGTGTTGATCGTCCGGGTGAATGAGAATTTGCATGAACTTCGAGTACCCATCGAGAAAGCAAAAAATAAGCATGGTTTGCTAACCTCTCGAGCATCTAGTCGATGAACGGTAGGGGGAAGTGATCTTTCTTTGTCGTTTTGTTAAGCTTACGATAATCAATACACATCCACCACCCGGTCACGGTTCTTTCTGGTATCAATTCGTTCTTCTCATTTTTCGCCACGGTCAAACTTCCTTTCTTTGGTACACAATGTACCGGGCTCACCCACTCACTATGCGGAACCGGGTAGATGATTCTGGCATATAGTAACTTGATAACCTCTTTCTTTACTACCTCTCGCATGGCATGGGTTAGACTCCTTTGGTGGTCCACTACGGGATTACATTGGTCTTCCATTGGTATACGATGAGTGAAAAAGGCTGGGCTAATTCCCTTGAGATCATTAATCGAATATCCAATCACCTTCCTATGGTTTTTCAATAAAATCAGCAACTTCTCATTTTCTTCGGGGCTCAACTCGTCGCTCACAATGACTGGATAAGTTTTGTCTGGGCCCAAAAATTCATACTTTAAATCTTTGGGCAAAGGTTTAAGGTATACCTCGGGCGCTTGTGGCTCCTCGGGTTTAATTTCTCCTATATCTTCAAATTTTCCTTCCTCCATGCTTCCATCATGTGGTTCCAAACCATTTGTTGCTTCTTCTAGTTCTTCATTTTGTTGATTACTAATTTGATTTTCCATCACTCTTTGCAGTGGGTCTCTAAGGGTTTCAACAAAACAAAGGCTATCTAACTCTTCTACTTCTTCATCTTCGGGAGGAAAGGGTGTAAGGTGTTTAGTAGCACGAAGAAAGTTATATGTGTACTTTGTTCCATTAAGGTTCATTGTTACTTTGCCTTCTCTGGCATCTAACACGGCATCAACCAACTTAAGAAAGGGCCTACCTAGGATTATGTGATTATGATTACTATGGTAAGCATCAATAACAAAGAAATCGGTTAGTATACAATTTCTAGAGATTTTTACTTTCATGTTGCAAGAAATACCTAGAGGTTTGATAGTTCTACCATCGCCCATAATTAATTTCGTTGATGTTGGAGCTAAGTCTAGGTTGTGGTCTTGAACTTTATCGTAAATTTTAGAAGATAGGACACTTACTTGTGCTCCGATGTTGCATAAAGCTTTGCACTGAACTCCGTTGATCTCGCAACTCAAGTGTGGTGTCGTCTTCTCTTCTTCTTTGGATCCTATCGCATAGACTTCGGCGAGGCGAGCTTATGGTGATGCTTCGGGCTTGATCCCCATGATTCTCTTCACCTCGGCTATGTGTTCCGGATCCACTATGTCATCTCCAATGAGCTTTTGGAAAATCTCACCGGTGGTTTCAAGGTCGTATGAATTTTCCACTTTCTTCTCCGGTGGGAAATCCACTTCCAATGCTCTTGCCATTCCCTTTTGATTAGGGAACGGTCTTCTCTTGTCGAATACTTCTCTGTAATCGATAGGAACCCAATCCATTGGTTCGAACTCCCTTAGTGGCTTCGCGCTTGACATGCTTCTCTTGTTTGTCTCATTTGGTACGGCGAAGTCGATGCTCGGGGCAGTTCTTGACTTGATGTGTTCTTGTTCAAGCTTTTCCGTGATTGGTTTCTCTTTTGTGATTTCCGGGGTTGCCTATTTAGAAACTTCAGCACACTTCTTCTTCCTCAAATTATATTCCGGCTCCTCCGCAAGTCGTGTTTCCCAATCTCTTCGCAGGGCAGCCGCTTTACTAATTTTTTGTAGAAGTTGAGCGGCTTCGGTGAGTGTTTGCTCCATGAGATCCCCACCTGCACACATTTCGATGTGTTGCATGCAACTAGGGGTTAGGGAAAAGAAAAGTGTATGCAAGAGTACGTCATCGGAGAAGCCGAGTCTTGGTCCTTGTTCGATCAAGCGATTAAACCTATCCCATGCTTGGTCTATCCCTTCCCCTTCTCCTTGCATGAAATTGATCACTTGCCTCCTTAGATGTTGAACCTTGCTAATTAGAAAGAACTTCTCACAAAACTTCTTTGTCAACTTGTTCCAATTGCCTTCGGCTTCAAAGGACACAAACGAGTACCATGTCTTTGCATTTCCGGCAAGTGAGTAGGCACTACTAGAAAAGTTGCTATCTGTGACGATTTTCTTGTGACGCAGCTAATTTTGGTCACAGAATGGTATGTATTCCATGACGAAATGTATGTTTTCGTCATAAGTTGCAAGTGACGATGATTTGAATGAAAGAATAATGACGAAAATGAATTTTTCGTCACAAAACAGCAAAAGGAAAACGTCATAGATTATGTTTTGGTACGGCGTATGGTTATGATGAAATGGTTTGGTCACAAATTATATTTGATATCGTCATAATTTATTTGCATCGTCTGGCACAATTAATGATGAAACAAATTGGTCACAAGTTAGGTTTGTACTTGACGGTGTGGGCGCGTGGGAAAAATATGGCAGTCGGCCCACTTTCTCCACACCTGATTAGGCCCATTTTATGCACTTAACTAGCGTTAATTGTAAATGGCAAAAAAGTGCTCCTGTGGAGATTTGAACCAGGGACCAGAGGGTTCGCAAGTAATAGATGTACCACTGGACTACTCGTTGTAAGTTGTTTAGACTTTTCATTGTATCTATCTGTACACAATAATTGAAATTGGGGCCACATCCTGACATGTTAATGGGCCGATCCAGTTTGTGATTGTGTAGAGTCCCAGTACGATTCGTTTTTTGTCGAGGTTGCCTATTCGCGTACGTGAAAGGGGGCGACGGCAGGTGCCCTATCGCTGGCGGCGTCGAGCGCGCGAGACAAGGACGAGAGGCGACGGCCCGGCGTCCGGCGTGATCAGAAGGGCGGCAGCGGTTGCAAAGGTTGGATGTTTTTCATGTTTGAATAACTTGGAGAGATATGCAGATGGGTTTGAAAGTTTAATTCGTATGTGCATCAGTGTATTGAATTTCTTGATCCTCAAACTAAGATGCAAAGTTTTGTTTATCAATTACTTGTTGTAATTTGCACTTTTTTGTATTGTGTTAAGTTTAATCTCTGTTTGGGTATTTTTAAATTAATTTTTATGTTTTTGAAGACAGATGGATAGAAGCTGGATATTTGGGAAACAATTCACACCTGCATATTTGAAAGGAGTTGAAGAGTTTATGGAATTTGTTAGAACAAGATACGTTGTCCTTGCCGCAATTGTCTGAATCAAAGGGTGCGACCCCAACATGATGTTGAAAACCACATACACATTTTTGGAATGTCAGCTACATATACCAGGTGGATTCATCATGGGGAGCCTCAGAGATAGTGCTTGAAGTTCGAATACGAAGCGACCAGGATTTGGAAGGTGATCATGACTATGGGATACATGTGGATGTGGACGATGATGGTCATCTTGATGAGGATCTTGGAGTACCGAGAGATGATTGGAGATCCGTATGCTCAAGCGCAGGCCGATGGTGAGCAGCCAAGGTTTGCAAGAGTACTTGAGGATGCGAAGAAGGCACTTAGCCCGGATCTAGGCATTCCAAATTCTCTTTTATGGTGAGGATGTTGTATATCAAGTCTCGTTATCGAATCAGCAATGCAGGATTTTCAACGATGATGAACTTGATCTCATCGGATACCCTAAGAGTGAGTTGCCAAATTCTTATGATGAGGCGAAGAAATACCTTCGAGAGTTGGGCCTTGAATACGAAAACATACATGTGTGCAAGAATAATTGTGTGTTGTTTTGGGATTCAAAAACAACCAAGTATGCGAAGTTGAATGTGTGCCCAGTATGCAAGGAGTCTAGATGGAAAGATGAAACTCGGGACCAAGCGGGTTCCACATAAGGTACCGAGGCATTTTCCACTTTGTTGCCAAGGTTGAAGAGAATATATGCTTCAAAGCGTACTTCGAGGAAACTCGATGGCACATGAAAGTTAGGACGCCGGTGGAGAATGTAATGAGCCATCCAAATCGATGGGGAAGCATGGAAGTACTTTGACAATAAGGAAAAATCATTTGCATCCGATCCAAGGAACTTGAGGCTTGCTTTAGCTACGGATGGGTTCAATCCATTTGGCAACATGAGTACCCGGACGCAGTATGTGGCCGGTGCTTCCGACTCCACCGAATCTCCCACCCTGGGAATGTGTTAATCCTGCAAATTGCTTTTTGTCTTTACTCATCCCAGGGCCAAAATCTCTAGGAAAAGATTTTGATGTGTTCCTGGAGCCCTTAATTGAAGAACTGCTAGAGCTATGGAAGGGTGTAAGTACCTATGATGCATGTACGGGTAGGAAGTTTGACCTTCGTGCTGCTATGCTATGGTGTATACATGATTACCCTGCACTGAGCACCCTGTCTGGCCGAACAACAAAAGGGTATTATGCATGTATTTACTGCGACAAGGATCCTCTATCTCGGTCAATAAGGAATAAGATATGTTACATTGGACATTGTCGATACCTTCCAAAGTCACATGCATGGCGGAGAAGCTTGGCTTTCGATGGTAAGCGTGAAAACCGAGATGCACCAGAAAAGTTCACTTTGGGTGAGGTCCTAGACGAGCTAGATAAGGTGAGAGATGTCGGGTCGGGGAAGGCGGTGAATGAAACTCAAAACACCGGAAGAAAAAGGAAGCGTGATGTGGGTCCAAAGATTTATAGCCGAAAATGCGGGAAGGCGGTGAATGAAACTCAAAACACCGGAAGAAAAAGGAAGCGTGATGTGGGTCCAAAGATTTATAGCCGAAAATCCGTGTTGTGGAGGTTGCCTTATTGGATACATTTGAAGCTTCCACATAATCTTGATGTCATGCACATAGAGAAAAACGTGTGTGAAAACATTCTATGCACATTACTCAATGTGCACGGCAAGGCCAAGGACACACATAATGCTAGGCTAGATTTGTATGATATGGGCATCGGACACCATTTGCACTTACGGGAGAAAGGGAACAACTCAATAAGTGCTCCACCCGCTCCTTATGTGTTGGGGAAGCAGTAAAGGGTCGAGTTTTGCAAGTTTCTCAGAGGTATCAAGTTTCCTGATGGATATGCTGCTAACCTCGCAAGGTACATAAGTGAAGATGGTGCGAGGGTGGTTGGAAAGCTCAAGACACATTCTCGCCACATACTCCTTCAAAGAATTATTCCTGCTGGACTAAGAGAATTGGTGCCGAAGGATGTGTATGAAGCAATAGTTGAGCTCGGGACATTTTTTAGGGAGCTATGCAGTAGAAATATAAGGATTGATGTTGTCAAATGGCTGAAAGAACAGATTCCATTGATCTTATGCAAGCTTGAGAAAATCTTCCCCCTGCCTTCTTTGATGTCATGGTTCACTTGTGTGTCCATCTACCTGACGAGGCACTGCTAAGAGGTCCTGTTCAATACGGCTGGATGTACCCAATAGAAAGACGCCTGGGCACTTTGAAGCATTTTGTAAGGAACAAGGTGAAGCCAGAAAGATCAATTGCTGAGGCATATGTGGCAAGTGACACCTTGACATTTTGTTCTAGGTACATGGAGGATATGGACACTAGATTCAACTCGGGGGATGATAGTGGTGGAGAGGTACCATTGCCTGATGACATCTCTGTTTTTCAGCATAGTGTTACTCTTGTTGGAGGCAATTGGGTCCAGTATATTGAAGATGATTTAATGGGCAAGTTAGTTTGGTATGTGCTACATAATTGTGAAGAAGCTGATGAATATCAGGAGTAAGTATGATTTTTAAGACTTGCTGATTTGTTAATTAATTTTTAAAATTTAATTTAAATAATCTTGTCTTTGCAGGTTGTACAGAGACGAGCTGTTGCAGCATGGTGCATAGCAAAATAATGTTGACAAAATGGTTGAACAACGATTTGCCAAGTGGTTCAGGCACCACGTTAGTAACTACAACTATTTAGATATTAAGTGGAAACATATTTTTGCTAATTATTATTTTTGTTGCAATAGATTGAGGACCAACGCAAGGTGAATCCAGGGTCGGTTAGCGAAGGACTGTGGGCACTGTCTTGTGGACCATGTCTACGAGTTAAGTTTTCTGCAGCTTGCAAGATCAATGGTGTTCGGTATAGCACAGCGGATCGCGAAAAATTCCTGCAGACAAAAAATAGTGGTGTCATGACTCCAGGTGAACATAATAACAACATTATAGATTTTTATGGAGAACTTCAAGAGGTGATTGAGTTGTTGTATAACTCGAATCTTCAAGTTTGTCGAACTCGTGGTTATATTTCGATGCAATTGGTACAACCAAGAAGGCGGGGGAAAGGCCTTCAAGATGACGGACATTTCAAATCCATCAATGTGCAGTCATTATGGTACAAGACAGATCCTTTCATCCTATCTTCTCAAGCGAAATTTTTTTTACATTCAAGACACATCTTTAGGTAAAGATTGGCGAGTTGTGCAGAAGTTTGAACATAGAAACATTTATGATGTGGCAGAAAAAGATGAGGGCAGCCGTGATGTGCATCAGGACGATTACCATTCTGATAATGAGCATGTGGTGCAAGAAGGTGGTGTCGATGTGCCATTACCAAATATTCAAGGTGCGAAGGCACTATAATTGAAGGCAATTTGCAAGAATTAATAAGAAACAAGAAGGAACCTGCAATTATTGATGTCGACAACGAGGGGGAGGAGGATGAGACAGTGCTGCAATACTGTAGTGACGATGCCAACGATAACAACGATGACATGTCTCCAGATGACGAAGATGAAGATTACTAGTTTGATATATATGTTTTTCCATACCATATATGTCTCCACATGAAGATGACATGTTACAATAATATAGATTGGTGATTACTGTTATATCAATAAAAAGTAGACCAAAATTGAGTACCACAAATGATACTTTAACGCGTGCCATTACCAAATATTTATAGGGTATGTACATGCCAGCAGATGAAAGTTACTTGTCTTGTTGCCACATAAGGCACTACTAACAAGGCACATTGCACTGACCATATCTATTTACAAGCTAAAGCAAGCAAGGCACAAAATCTTCTTGCCTTCCAGCCTGCTACGACACTACTAAGTTAATGTCTTCCATCACTGACAATAGTAAAAGAATGCAACCATATAGGTTCATTCTTGACAGTCATGCAGATTAGCCAAACTTGCAAAAGACAGCAGCAGCCTTGACATTTAACCATCACTTTCTGGAATGCACTTCGTCTTCTTCTTCGACTTGTCAACAACAGCTTTGAGAGCAGCCTTGAGTCTGGTGTACCTGTTCTTCTCCCTGTTCAGCTGAACCTCCAGCAGCATCACATTCTCCTGTGAAGTCCCCATCTCCTTCTGTAACTCCCAGAAGTCTAGCTGTTATGAAAATGAGCACTGTTAAGGCCTAAATGATCTCAAATCGGATTATCTCAAAACTCGTCAACAACAAGAAACTCACCTTCTTCTCCTTCCCTTTCGGTTTGCTTCACCGGGTTCACATAAGTTTCCCCGCTTGATTCTTCGGTTGTAGACTCATCGGTGCCGGCGCTACTAGAAGCGATCACTAGATACCGGGTTTACATGCGGACCTTCTTCTTCGGCGCTCGGCCGACTCTCAGAGCGCGCTCTGCGGCCTTACTGGAGAGCCCCCCGCGTGCGGTTGCCTGAAAATTAAGTGAATCACAATTCATTTGCATCTAGTGCTGACGAAAATTAAGTGTGAAGATTTAACAACACATATATGCCATATATATTCACTGAGTAGTTCATCTTCAAAAATTTAAAGATATGCCATTTGTAGTAACTGAGTAAATTAGAGCATATGGATATCTGTAAATAGCATAAATTTAAGCATATGGGTATCTGAAAATAGCACAATTTTTGAGAATACTGCATTGTAAACCATACTGCTCAAATTACAAACCAGTGCATTGTAAACCATATTGCTAAAATTACAAACTAGTGCATTGTAAACCATATTACTCAAATTACAAACCACAATTTTCCAGTGGCACATAAGTTAGTACTACATTCTAGAAAAATATGATTGAACTGAAAACCCCACCACAAGCATTACTGAAAATCCCCCTCAAGATTCCAAGGGCATGCATATATCTAGTCAAATAAGGGAAATGCAAAATTAGTGAGTAATTGAACTTAAAAATCATGAACATCTAGTGATTGAATTTAAATACCCGTAAACAGTGACAGGGTGAGAATAATCAACCTTAGGTTTTGCAGATGGGAATGTTGATCCCCCAGCGCGCTTCAGATTGGGAGCGATCCTTTCGAAGCCTGGTGGGACGTCAGGAACGACGTCGCCGGAGGCGGCAGAGGCTCGGCGCACCACCACACCATGGGAAGCGCGGGTGAACCTCCCGGTCCTCGGGTCCCGCTTCTGGTTACTCGCGCGCTTCGACTGCTCCAGGTTCTTCACCGCCTTCATCATCTTTCACACGCCGACGAACGCGGCGGCACAAGGGGCAGAGGTGGTGGCGGAGCGAGGGGTAGAGATGGCGGTGGCGGAAGGCGAAGCGGAGAAGACGAGGAGGCGTGACGATTTTGGGGACGATTTGGGGAAGCCGTCGTGGCGACTGCTATATAGATCGGCACAACAAGGCGCCTCTTTATGTTGTTAAATAAAATGGATCTTCACATCCATTGAATACACCTTCGTAGCCCACTGGTAACGCGCTCTGATTGTTAGTCCACAGCTCCCGGGTTCGAAACCTATGGGAGCTTTTTTTAACTTGTTTTGTTATTAACATTTTATTTCATTTAAACATTTTTATAACTTGTTTTGATATTAACATTTTATTTCATTTGTTTTCTACATATCCCACTCATTAGAATAAAGTCTCGCTTGCACACATTGAGTATACGATGGAACACATGCCCCACTACGACCAATGTGCCTATGCAAGGGACGTCTACACATGTGAGAGTATCTCGAAATCATGTGAAACTATCGGACCGTATTATTGGAGGTAAACAAGGAGGTTTCGTGCAATTTTGCAATTTTCGTTGCATCTTTACCTATTATCTTAATTTTTTGATGATTTAATAAAGAATAAATGAGAAAATTAGCAAACCATGCTAGAAAAATGTAAAAACTTGCAAGGACACACCAATTTGGTGTGTATTCATGACAAAATTATATTCAATTCATTATACCAAAGTGGCGGTGCACGGTGCTACGATGGAACACATGCCCCACTACGACCAATGTGCCTATGCAAGGGACGTCTACACATGTGAGATATGCGCATCACAAGTATCTCGAAATCATGTGAAACTATCAGAGCGTGTTATTGGAGGTAAACATGGAGGTTTCATGAATTTTTGCAATTTTCATTGCATTTTTACCTGTTATCTTAATTTTTTGATGATTTAATAAAGAATAAATGTGAAAATTAGCAAACCATGCTAGAAAAATGTAAAAACTTGCAAGGACACACCAATTTGCTGTGTATTCATGACAAAATTATATTCAATTCATTATACCAAAGTGGCGGTGCACGGTGCTACGATGGAACACATGCCCCACTACGACCAATGTGCCTATGCAAGGGACGTCTACAAATGTGAGATATGCGCATCACAAGTATCTCGAAATCATGTGAAACTATCAGAGCGTGCTATTGGAGGTAATCAAGGAGGTCTTGACGAAAAAAATATAAAGAAATAGAAGCAACTGATGTTTTTTTAAAAAAGAACAAAGTCAAAAAAATCTGTGGCCCATAGGAATCAAACCAGCGACCCAAGGGTTCCCGTAAATGGGCCTTACCACTGCGCTACTCGAGGATGTTCGTTCAGTAACTGAAATAGTTATATATGAATCGAGTAACTGACGTTGCGGCGGGAACGCGGGAGAAATTGCGCCAAAACTTTTCGGCACCATACTTTAACGAAAAAAAGGCGGACATATTTACATGCCTCCCCACAACTCGTCAAACCTCCCCATTTTCTATTCCCATCTATTCGACACCTCCCCTGGAACCACAGAAGCCGCCGCCGCCACACCACCTATCGCTGGCGACGAGGTGCTCCTCACCCCAGGTTCGTAGTTTCCAGGCCGCGACGCCTCAACCTAACCCTCTCCCTCAATGCCCCACCTACCTAAATCTTCCCATCAACCACTCAGTCACATCAACGAAACCCTAACCACAGCCGTCAGCGACGAGTAGCTCCGACAATAACCCAATTTGAATTCACGCCGCCCACCAATCCCTCTCTCTCACGTACATTTCTCTGCCCATGCACATCCTTTTGTTCCCCGACCTAACCCAAATCTCATCTTCAGGTTTCAATGGTGGCAACAAGGGGGCAAAAGAGGACGTGTCTGTCAAAAAAATCAACTATATTTCTAAGAGTAGATCTACAATTTTGATGTTGTCGTATATGTATGTCAATTTGAAATGTATTTTTTTGATTAATGAGACCATTATCATGTCACGGTTTGCTACTGTAATATTCCCTGATTTTTGGTTGATATGAAGATTGTAGTTCACTCCATTCTATATTCATACTTACTAATGTAGTTATAACGAGTTTCGATTCACCGTAATACCCCGGGGTTTTCGATCTAGGAGTGCACACATAGTTGTAGGTCTTAATTCATATCTTAGACCTCTTATCTATCTTTCATGTAGTTTTGTTAACTCTAACCTATTAGTTCAAGACTTTTAAAAATTCTAATACACCCAATTTCTTGTCCTTGAAAGAACCTACGATAACTGATTATGAGCGATGCCGAGATAGAAGCGTGGCGGAAAATCAAAAGATGCTTGAAGAGCTTGGATTGAATACCTTAGCTTCTGAAACTATTACATCCTTGCCTCAACCTGCACAAAAGAAGGGGAAAAAATTAGCAAACAAGGGAACTGATAACGAAGATTCATCATCATCGGAGTATCTCCTTGATGAAGATGATCAAGGGGATAATACTGATGATGAAGACATTGCATCTAATGAGCAGCCACAACTTAAGGTGCTTCTTCTATCTTCACAGTAGTGAATGGGGCATACTTAACATACAACTTTTTTACTACATTGTATTCATTATTAATATATAATCTAGGATTAAATGTTTCTACTCTGAAGTATGCTTTAGGACTTAAATTTCATTGCAATTAAATGTTTACTATATGGTACTTATTATTAATAAAGTTGATTGCAATTTACTGTTTCCGATCTGCATTTTGATCTCCGATTTATTTGCAAATTCTATCAAACTATAATGATGTTGAATATATGGTTTTCATTATTAATGCACATGACTTACATGACCTTTCTTTCTCCACACTTCTCTAACCGCATAGTCGCAAAATCATCTCTCCAAAGATCAAAAAACTGTTGGCAGAATGGCTCCTGGAGTTAGGAACAGTAAGAGAGTGAGGGCATCAACTCGGTCGAGAAAACCAGCCCTACCGAATCGAAACAAGAGCATCAAAAAGGCTTCTTGTACAGGAACCTACAGCCCCTTATGAAGACAATCCAGCTGCAGAGGAATCCAATGGACCAGCTGTTGATGAGAACACACCATCAGAGGATGGCAGTGTATCAGCTGGTCATGACAATGCAGGTTTTGAGGCACACATTGCAGCTGCTAACGATGACAACACACTAGCTGAAGGCAAGCTCTTTTATCATGCAGTTTTGACATCTATTTAGTTGATTTTGCATCAATAAAATAAAAAACTGAATCTAAATTCAATGATGTAGGTCCTCCACAGCGAGCTCCTAGGAGGCCCAGACCACCTACTGTTGGAAAGCAGCTAGATAGGATGACCAAAGCTATGGGAAGGAGATTGCCCATAGTTGTTCAGGATGGAAAAAAGACCTCCAGATCCTGTTCAAGCTGCCAAATTAGCTTCAGAGGCTAGCGTCATCATTCGGGAAAGTATTCCTATCCTCCCACATTGGAAAGATTACAAGAAAGACGACGTACACTACAAAGCCTTTGAGAGACAGCTAGCTGTAAGTGCATTACGGTAGCCATATGAAACTATTGTTCATTAAGCTGATTTGACTAACTAAATAACCAATTATCATATGCCTAGGGTCGCTTGGCCATTAACACAAATCATGCCCCAACAAGGGCAGCTATGACCGATCCGATGTGTGTTGCGATAAAGAACCAACGCTATCGACCGAAGAAGAAATACTTCAATGGTGTTCCCGCAAATCAAATTCGTACAACTTCTCCGAGTTCGCTACATGACCGATCTCGAATGGAGGGCACTTGTTGCAAGGTGGTCGGATCCAAAGAACATGGTATGGGAATCAATTCTTACATTCACTATCGGTTTACAAAGTCCCTTATTTTAAACCCGTGATATCAACTAACATGTTCATCGTCTTTTAGCAAACATGTGAGAAGAACAAGGAAAACCGCCGTAAAGTCAAGTATCATCGGGCTACGTGTTCTCGCCGCTACGTGGCGGACTTACATGCATACGTAAGTAAAACATTACCTTGTTCACTTACCTGCACATTTGGACTCAACTAATTATTTTCCCTTTCATCTGTGCCTACTTTGCTGTCATTTTTCAATTACACAGAAACAAACAAGAATCCTTGATGAACCAAACCTAGATCAGTCTGCAGAAGTAGACGCAGTGGAAGCCTTCCAGACGTGCCACACTAGCTCCAAACATGGCTTAAGTGACCCTGCAAGAGAGGCACTTGTAAGTGCACAGATTATATGCCTACTAGTTGCCATTTCACATAAATCATGTGTGGACTTTATGCATACATAGTAGTAGGTTTTAAATAATCTGGTTCTTGTGCATCTACTTTATTGCATTTATTAAACATTGACATGTTACTCTTCATCAAATACTTGTAACTCTTTTACCTTGATACCATTTCAGTCCCAAATGGAAGCTTTGAGGACTGAACCTGTTTCTGAAGGTGAGATGCCAGCATCCAGTGTGCAAGTCGTGTCGAAGGTGCTTTCTCAAAACAGCTCCAACTTATTCTTGAAGAATGTTGGCTTCCAAACACCGCCATCCTCCAAGTCAGTATCATCAAATGAAAGTCAGCTTAGGGAGCAACTTGCAGCTGAAGCGACGGCAGTTGTTCAAGGTGAACTGGATGACCTCAGGAAGAAAATTCAGGATGCAGAGGAAGAATGGGCAAGTACACAGAAGGAGCTGGAGGAGTACAAGAAGCTTACAGAGAAGAACATCAAGGAGATGGCGGAGACCAATTTGCTCCTCAAGAAGCTCTTCTCCCTCCAGGGAAATGCTTTGTCATCGACTTCAACATAGGCTGTCGCTCGGCTTTCCTTTCTCTTTTTTGACAGTTTGCCTATCTAGTAACTTGGTCGTGTGTGCAACTTTTTATGGTACTTGGTACTGTTTGAACAACATATTTACTGAATTTGCAATGTCTAGTGGTGTGCATCAGTTGTATATGCACAGTGGAATACTTGATGCAAACCTAATGCAATTGTGTGCACATTCTAGTATCAATTGCAAATTCCTATTATATTATTATTTCCAAACCAGTGAGCAAATGCATGGTGTATCTGTGACCAATCTACTCTCAAATCTGTGATCAAAAGATGTTATATTTGTGACCAAAGTGCTGGCAAATCTGTGACCATATTATATCAAAGCATGACAATGCCAAATACCAATTTGTGACGATTTAATCATTACATCTATGACGGTTGCAAGATGATGATCTCAGCAGCCACGTCATTGATGACGTCACATCCTCGTCATCTGCCAGCGTAGCATACGTCATCCTATGACCAACACAAGACTACATTTGTGACGAAACCGGATCGTCACACCATTGCAACAACGCCATCCGTTATCCAGGCGAATGGGAGATTGTGACGAAAAAATATCGTCACAAAATGCATTAACGGCGTTAACGGCGGCGTCAGTTAGCCCGGCAGACGTGAAATTATGACGAAAACATGGTATAATCTATGACCAAAACAAATCGTCATAGAATGAATTCAAATCCATGACGACACAAAATTCGTCACAGATTGGTGACACATCTATCACGAAAAAACCAATTTCGTCACCGATGACCAAATGTGACGCCACCTTAGTGACCAAACCAAAATCGTCACAAAAACGTCACAAAAGACTAATTGTGACCATTCTGGCGTCTTCAATGACAATAATGCAACGTCATTGATGACAACATCCCTACTAGTGAGGGAAAGAGATTCCATTTGAACCATTCATCGGGGACTCCTTCTTGGCGCACCGTGTTGCATATCGTCGTGAAATTCCAGATGTGTCTATATGGGTTCTCCATAACCATCGCTTCAAATGGGTTTTCTGCCACCATCTCGATGATCTTGGATTTAATCTCATACTCGGTCACTTCGAGCTTCGAATCCGACTCTTGTACTTTTATGTCTTCACATCGAGGGCTAGCGTAATCCCTTAGTGATTTCTCCGGTTCTTCCACGGGTTGATTAACGAACGCCATCTAGACAATAATATAAAAACAAAAACAAAAACAAAACAAGTGTTTTTCTAGATGATAGGTGTTAGATAAAACAAATAAAAGATAAACTAAATATAAAACTAAGTTAAATGCAAATCAAATGATGTAAACTAGCTTGCTCCCCGGCAACGGCGCTAGAAAAAGGGGCTTGTTGACGGATAAAAGACGTATCCCTCTACGATCAGCAAGCGTACGGACCCCACACCTTTTTCACCACGGGATTCCCAAGGTTCTTGTCAATCCGCGGAGCAAGGGGATTACAAGCGTTCAATCTACTTCCACGCACTAGCTACTAAAACCCTAACTATTATTATACTAGAAAACAACTAAGCTACACTAGAGAGAACGATAAGCGATCAAGGTAGGAGACACTCGCCCATGGGTCTACGATCATGCAATCAATTAAAGACATCAAACCAATCTAATCTATAGAGGGTTGTGACCACGGTTTTGCCCTTTCCCTCCCCTCGTACTGTCACTACGTGAAGGTATTCATGGCGTATTGAATGGATCCAAGGAAGCATTGAGGCCTTACTCCCTTTACGGCATGGTAGCTAACCTTGAGCATTAAAGTATGTTCAACACAAGATGATAGATAGATAATCCAACAAAGTATGATTACATCTCAAGATCGATTACAACCCATGGATGAATAAGGAGATTACCCCATCAAAGTGCTGGACATAGCACCGTTGATCATGGTTTCCCTTCCGACGGTGTCTTCCTTCTTCTCCACAAGAGGGTGCTTCCTTCGAGGTGGTTGATCTCCCTCCGGAGATCCTCCTCCTCTCTCTCTAGCTTGTGGATAGCCTCTTGGTGCGAATGGCTCTCCCTCCCGTGATGGCGGCGCCTCCAGGCTATTAGCATTAAAGATCCTTCGGGTGCAGAGAAAGGGGGGCCGAATCGACCACCAGGGTGGGCTGGGCCGGCCGGCCTGGGCCAACCGGCCCAGGACCATCTCGGCCCGGTTCGGTCGCCCCTTCGTTCCCGTGGGTCCTCAGGTGATTATGCACTTTGCTCCCTCCACTTGCATGATTTTGACGATGTCATCCTCGCGTCCGAGATGGAGGTTCTCTTCGCATGAAGTTCGGTCTTTTACGCTTTAATCCCCGGGGGTGTTCCTTTGTAACACTTCGGTCCTTGCCACCATTGGAAGTGATTTCATCAAGCTCATGAACACGAACAAGACTCCGTAAATGCTCCTTTGAACTTGTTGCGAATCCGTCCTTTATGTCCATGTTTTCCTACATAAACACAACACTTCCAAATGCATGCACATAGATGAACTTGTTACATAATTATTGTGCCTAGTGGCGGGTTAGTTCCATAATCAAATCCAAACCAAAGTGTAATGAACATGCTTGGTGCACCAAGATGAGTGGTCAACGTGATGCAACCGGAAGACGACGTCGCGGTGGCGCGCGGCGTACTCGAAGTAGAGCCAGTGTTGCCGCGAGACAAGTAGTCGCGACGCACGGCGTGGCTGAAGTGGAGCCATTGTGGCCGCAAGATGAAGGGCGGCGCACGGAGTAGTCGACGACAAGCCGCGTGACGAGCCGCGGCGACGTGTCAAGGCACCCGGACGCGCGGCGTAGGCGAAGTAGTCGACGACGAGCCGCGGGACGTGCCGAGGCACCTATTGACAGTTAATAGTTGTATCAAAGTTCGTTTAGACTTGCAAGTAGACAAGTCTCCCGTCGTAGTCAAGGGACCCTTCTTCCCTCGAGTGGTGAACCCAAGGTATCGAATCCGTGGAACAAATGTGTGACGCAAAAGATGATCTAGTAAAGCCAAGAAACTTCAATCTTTGGTAAACTGAGACCCAAATTCATCTAGATACAGAGCTCAAAACGAATCTAATCTACTAAAGACCAAAGGTAACAAAGATAGATAGGGTAGATAAACCGATCTAGAGAGATCGGGTTAAGCCTTTTGTTGAAGTTCTAAGCAAAGAAGAAGTAGCAAATCGAATCTTATTAGAAGCCTCTTTAAATCGTGGTTTCTCGTCCGACTCCGAAAACGCCCGCCTTTCAGAACCCCCGTTCTGTCACAACGTATTCCTATTCATGCTGGTAGTCTAGGGCGAGTCCAAGGACAAGTCGAGTTCTTTCGGAAGATCTAGCGTGTACCTCTAGCCACCTCGGCTACAAGAACACCCTGTGTGATCTATCTCGAGAATAGATCTAGAATAAGAAAAGCCGATCGAAAAACGAAATCATTGAAAAAACGCTTGATCGCTAGAAATAGATTCAACTTGATAATTCAACTAATACAATGATACATAAACAAGATCACCACCGGCATCCTACCTTGATCTTGCTTCTAGCTCTGGGAACTCAGACGTGGTCTTCCTTGCAAGGTTCCCACGTCGGCTAGGGAGACCCTAGTCAACTAGCTCGACCCTCTCCTTTCCGGGATGGTGTCCCTCCCTTCTCTGCTCCTCTGCGGCCGATGACGAATTGATTCATGCGTGGCTCTCGACCCCAGGGCTATAAATAGCCCAAATGACGGGTAGGTCAAAGAAGGGGGCAAATGGGCCCTGGACTGGGCTGGGCCTGCCGGCCTGGGCCGACCGGCTTGGGCCCATCCAGGCCCAGTTCCCGGCCTCCTTCGCGTGGTGTCGGTTCCCAAGTCTTCTAGAACCTTCCCCCTTCTGCATGTAGGCCCTTGTCGTCAGTTTCTCTCCGAGTTGGAGGTAGCTCCTTGTCCCTCAAGATTCGGCACTTTTCTGGTTAGGTCCTTGGAGTTTTTCATCTTCTCGGGTTAAGTGCCTGGCTTCTTGGAGTTAAGTTTGCTTCGTTGCATGACTTGTACGGGGCTTCAAGGTGTTGTCACAAGGTGCTTGATGAACTTATTCCGGAAGTGTTGCTTTCAACGCTAAAACCCTGCATAAACACTAAACTCCAAAACTGACATGCACAAGTGAACTTGTTATACCACGGGGTTAGAACCAATGGATAAGGTATAAAACTTAGCCAAAACTGAAGGTAAACTCATCGCTAGGTTGACGGATTTTCACCGTCAACATCTCCCCCATGCTTAAACCTTACTCGTCCTCGAGTAAGCCTTCGATGGATATCATCGTTGCCCATCAATGTTTAAACCTTGCACTTGATCATACATGAGAAAACATAATGCTCTCGAAATTTTAATTCGTTAAAGTTCCATAACGTACTAGCCTTCGTCCCTACGGAGGGTAAATTCTTAATTAAGCTCACCCCACAAGTATTAACATGCTCCCAAAATTTAAATAGATCACAAAAATTTTGAAAATAAGAACTAGGTGAAAAAGATCTAAACCAAGTTCACAAATTTAACCATCTTGCATATTTCTCATGAACTCTCATCTCACTTTGTCTCTCAAGCCTATATATTCTACTCCTTTCCCTCTCATAACATATATGTGGTGTAGGCTTTATATGGAGCTTTTTGGGAAAGTTTAGTCCTGCCAAGATTTTATAAATGAGGTGTTGTCAAAACAAGACAAGATTCTCATGGGCTTACCGAGACTCGTCAAAAAGGTCATTGGAAAATAATGTTATATCAAGGAGAGGAAAGAGAAAAATACACACACTTGAAATAGGTGGACATGTGCAAATGGCAAAGAGTGATCCCGAGGCACAAAGGAAGTCCTAGTTATCGGATTGCACATGGTTGGAAAATGAGTATGGATCCTTTAATCTTGAAGACTTGAAATTCCTAATGCACTTTAGAGAACCGGGGAGTTCACTTTATTTTTATTTTTACACATACTCATATTTTTTCTCTTTTTCTCATACATATATATATTTTTTTCTTTCTTTCTTTTTATTTTTTATTATTTGCTCCCCTTTGAACTCTAAAATTTCATCGTACCTACCTCCTCCCCCATGCTTAGACGTTGCTCGTCCTCGGGCAAAAAGGTGATAAATAAGGTAGGTACCAGAAATATTTTTCCTTGGAGAGATACTTGAATTCTTCAATGTTGGCACTGTCTTGCAATCTTCCTTCAATTGATGATCCATTCTCAATGATAGGTTGTGGTCAAGGAGGTAATCACGAAACATGATATTTGGTTCTAAGGGTGGGTATCCGGCGAGGTTTATGAGATCTTCGATGTGGGGATACACAATGCATGGATAAAAGGCTAGCAAAAAGATAGCTACACAAAAACGGAATGACCAGCTTCTCAGTCTCGGGCCAGAAAAATCATGTCCTGCAATAACTCACTCAAAAATAAATCTTGTACACTAAGGTTTATGCCCTCGAATATATATAAGGCTCTGGATAGGTTGAGCAACACACAAGCGATATCCATGACAAGGTTAGCAATATTTTTGGGCATAAAAACCATCTTTAGTCAACCTATAACTTGAGAGCACATAAAACACTATGGGTCTTTATTTTAGTCATAACCTCCGCTCAAGATTAAGGTAGCATTTAGATAAATTCAGATTCGCAATTTTTGGAGAGCACTAGCTTTAACATGCATAAATCAATTACAAAGATAAACAAGTGGTAATTATAATCATATATCATCAGGGCACAAATTTTGTAACTTTTCCAATGGTGTAAACAAGGTGATGTCTTTATTAATGATGAAAACAAGCTCAAATACATGCTGAAAATAAACTAACACACTTGCTGAAATTTAAATGAAATCTGAAAATACTACGCAAACACAAGCAAACACATGCTGAAAATTTCAGAAAAAGGGAAAAGAAAAGAAAACTAAAGTTCCTCCTTCTTCCTAATCCTACGCTAGTGGTTGGTGTTGATAATCTTGGTAGTTGTACACTTGCTCGTAGTAGGGTTGGACATCCCCTCCAACGAATTGATCCGGCTGTACTAGGTGAAGGCACCCAAGCTCATAGACAATATTTGCATTGCCCTCACCAAGTTGAGCCGCGTTGGATAGGATGGCTGCGACGTTTTGCATGTTTCTCGCAACATACCCTCCAATTATGGCCATGCTTTGTTGTGGTTGGGGATATTGTGCATAGGGCCCCGCGAAGGTTACGTTGGGCACCACATAATTTGGTGGGGGCACCGGTGCACCACCCCCCATGCTTGCATTTTGTGGCCCTCCGTAATAACTTGGCAGAGTAGGGATCCCGCCGAATGGTGGCACATAGTTAGGTTGTGCACCACCCGTTTGCGCGGAGGAGGATCCCTCCTCTACAATTCTTCCTCTTTTATTTTTCTTTGTCGGGACAAGGAGTCCCTCCTCCAAGCAATCTCCCTTCCCTTGAATGAAAAGCCTAAGCCTTGCGTTCGGAAGGGGTAGGTTCACCTTGGCCACATGAAAGCCTCCTCTCTCATCTCCACTAATATATTTCCCTTGTTTCAAATACTCAAAACAGAGAGGGGTTCCACGCGAAAGGTGTTTGGGATTCCTCGTAATCCACGGCCTTAAGGAGATGGCCAACATACAGAAGTAGCACCCTGAACCAATATCTCCCGATCCCGATGTCGCCTCGCAACACCATCGGTTGATCATAAGGTATGAGGGGTCTATTGGCTGCTTGGCAATTACAGTCGAGTAGAGCCAATTCAACTCTGTGTCAGTCACCTTCGTCTCCCTCATCCTCCCCATAATCCTCTTGCACATCCAAGAGTGGAATACTTGGATAATGGGGTTGTGGATGCAATTGCGTTGTTGATGGGCTTCTACGGAGATCAAATTCCAAAATCCATCTAACAAGCCGTCCGGCACGTCGACTTTTTTCGGAGCTCCTTTTTGGAACCCAAGTAGCTCCTTAACATACTCGTCGGGAACCACTTGTTGGATTCCCTCCAAACGAATGATAAACTTTGCAACCCTTCATCAAGGATGGGCGTTATAGTCATCAAGATTTCCAAGGAAAACTCCTTATGGGTGTTTGCCGACACCACGTTGGAGAATTGCACCCATCCAAGGTGCCCCAACATATAATATATGTCCGTGCCAAAACCTAAATAGTTGAGTGCTTGATCGTCGAAATCGACGTTTACCACAAGCCTCTTCTCAAGACGAGAGAGTTTCTTCTCCTCCTCCTCCGACAATACGATGAAGCCATACGTGGAATACCGCCAAGTGTATGGAGGTGGTGCGGATGAACGGGTCGATCGACGAGGTGGGACGGGCGGCTCCTCCGTACACCCTTGAGGTTCGGTAAACCTCATGAACGTGCTCCTTGTTGCCCTCATATCACCGAGGAGGAGAGTGTCGTTCCTCCTTGGTGGTGCCGTGTCCTCCTCCATACTCCGAGGAGACTCGGAAACTGAGTGCCTCCTCGAAGATGTCGTCGAAGACGGCTTGGATGACGATGACCCATTCTTCTTGGTGAAGAGACTTGTAGTTTTCTTCCACATGATTGCAGCACTCTTCTCTCCACTAAAATTCCGGGTTGCAACCGGTAGTTAGGCACTTAAAAACATACTTCGGAATGTGGACTTCGACTGGATTAAGGGTGTGTATTGTTTGACCTATCAAGCTTGGGAAGGTTGGCTATGTCTACGGTGGTTCTGGGCACAAAAACTTGAGCATACAAACTAAGGAAGGAGCGGGATGCTTGCCTGCAGAAGACAGGAGCCGGGGGGCTCCTTTTGTAGGGGAGGGCGGCCGGCCTGGGCCGACCGGCCTTGGTGGCCGCGTGCCTCCCCAGGGCCCCATTTTCCTCCAGCACGATCATTTCTCCTCCATGACTTCCTTGCCCGCGTGCTCCACGATTTGCACCGCCCAAATGCTCTCGTCCACTCCTTTTCCTGCATTATTGGTCCTTCCATTTGATGCTTTATGCTTTGAGTCATGTCCATGCTCCCTTGATCCACTTGCTTCACGTGTCACCATGAATTCCCTGCAAAGTTATGCTTGCTGCCCACCCATGCTTGTCATTTGCATGTGGTCTTGATGAAAATTGATGAAAGGGTATCCAATGGTGCATGCATGATAAACTTTAACTAGATTGCCTTCCATTAATTATGTTTAAGGATAAGCACTCCTCTAATTTCGAAAATTAAATATTCTCATAGCTATGGAAGAGCTCAAACATAAATTTTGAGATGTTTTTAAACCATTAAAAACAAGTGTAAGTCGAAAGTATTTTCCGACTACTTTGATATCGGTCTCACCGGTATAGTTTGCCATCATTGGTTGAGAGCAAACTTTTCCCAGCTTGATCATGGGGGCATAGGTTTAGGTTCTAATTTTGGCCAAATGAGGGAGATTTTGAATAAAATAAAATTAAACGAGGCTTAGAAAAATTCTAATCATAGAGAAACCAATGATATAGATTTTTAAATCAACCAAAAGTTTAGTTTCTATGTTCACGCGAGTCCTACTACGTGCTGAAATTTAATTAACACTTAAGTATAAGTCATGGCTCTACTCGTGTGTTTTTAGCATGAAAATCAAGTCAACCACAACATCATAATGAGGATGAATGGTTGAGTTAGGTTCTGAATTTATTTGGTTGTGGTTTCTCGAAAAGAAACAAACACACACATAGGCGGGTCCATGTGAAGGGTTTATGATCAAGCAAAATATTCAACCAAGAATTATGTCTCTAATATTGTTCAACCACTTCTAAGTCTAATGTCTTTGCGTAATAAATTTAAAACTAAATTATTTAAAAAGACTCGAAAAACCTGGAATCGGGCTGTCCTCCCGATAGCTTATTCTTGACTCGACGAAATGGGTTGCCTCCCGCCTAGCGCTTCATTTATAGTCCATAGCTAGACTTCTTCACTTGATTACTTCGGATCAACGCTCTTTGCGGGCGTTGCAATCTTGGGTACCCACTTCCGCACCATCTTGGGCACGGGCTTATCTTCCGGCTTAGTCATTTTTTGGTCTTCACAGGCGGCTTTTCTTCCTTTGTCTTGACGGATGCAACATCTTCCTTGACTTTCTTAATGTCCTTTTTCTTCGACTCTTTTTTTCAGCCCTTCCTTCTTCCTTGGTTCTTCCTTAACAACGCGACGATGAGGTGGAACATCTTTAACTTCAATCATATTGCATGCCTCGAGTCGTGGTTGGAACTTGAATGAACTCCTTTCTCCGTTAATATCGAACATGATCTCCCCCTTGCCAACATCAATAGTAGCTCCCACAATCTTGAGGAAAGGCCTCTCGAGGAGGAGCGGCGGCTTCTCCCTCTCTCCCATCTCGAGCACCACGAAGTCGACGGGGATGAAGTGGTGTCCGACCTTCACGGGTACATCTTCGGCAATGCCCAAGGGATAGCGAATGGAGTTATCGCCCAACTCCAAACACATACCCGTAGGCTCCAACGGTAGGCGTAGCTTCTCGAACACATCCCTTGGCATGACGCTCACTCTTGCTTCAAGGTCGCATAACGCCTTCTCGAATGAACCAATGAAACATGGAATTGTAGGGCATCCGGGGTCCTTTTGCATCTCTATCCCATTAGCAATAGCGGCACTACAGTCCTCGGACATCTTAACATGATCTACCCCGAGTGTTGCTATCTCATATTTATTTGCAAGTATGTCTTTAAAGTAATGAGAATATGTAGGTACTTGTAGGGCATCTAATAATGGCATGTTGATGCTAAGTCTACGCACAACCTCCACAAACTTCTCAAAGTGGTTGTCAAGTTTACCTCGGAAGTAGCGTGGCTTGAGTTGTGGTATCCTCGTGTCTTCTTCCGGCATCTCAAATTCGGGCTGTTCGGCGACGATCCCCGTAACCTTCTCCTTAGCAATTCCTTCCGTCTCGGTGGATGGTTTAAGCTTCCTTGCTCCCGCGGGACAATCCGGATCTTCGGTGTCCTTTCCCGAACGTGTTTGAATGGCCTTAGCCAATTCGGGACCTTTAGGTTGTCCCGGAAGCTCCCCTTCATCATTAGTGAGGCGCCCGGCAAGTTGTCCCACTTGTGTCTCGTGCATCTTCATCATGTTGACCACTTGATGGTTGGAGCTCCCGACCTCCGTCACTTTGCTATCGATGTTCTCCAACACCTTATCCATGGTCTTGAACTTGGTGACGGTGTCCTTGTTGATCTTGGCTTGCTCGTCCATGAATTCCTTCAATTGTTTACGAAGCGGAACCGAATTCGGAATGGATTAGCTTGCATTAAATTGAGGTCTACCTTGCCCGTAGCGGAAGTTCGACAATTCTCCCTTCCTCACGTAGTCGAGCACCTTGGCTTCCTCCGGACAATCTTTGTGGACATGGTCGTACTCTCCGCATTCTTCGCACGTGGATCTTGCTTCGGCAGCCTTCAAGTCTTGAGCCTCTTTCTTTTCTATTTCCATCTTCTCCAACCTCTTCATGAGTGAATCAATCTTGCCTTCAAGTATGTTCTCCTTCTCTACTTGCAAGACTCCTTTGACGTTTCCCGTGGGTTGAACTGGATGTAGGCGTCCGGATGACGCCCATGTGTCATTATCTGCGACTTTCTTGAATAGAGTGAAAGCTTCCGTCGGTGTAAGCTCGATGATAGATCCTCCCGCCGATGCATCGATGATCGTCCTTGACACCATGGTGAGTCCTTGATAGAACTTTTGCACGAGGTCTTCCTTCGAGAACTTGTGATGTCGAACCGCCCGAGTGTTCTCATCGAAGCGCTCGAATGCCTCCGAGATAGTTTCCGTAGGATATTGAACAAAGGTGGCAATCTTATCACGCAAGCTTTGAATTTTAACTGGGGAGTAGTATTCCTTCGTGAAAGCCTTCATCAATGTGTTCCAATTTTGCACCGTCTCCGCCGGTTGAGAGAGGAACCATGGCAAAGCCTTCCCGAGTAGCGAGAACGGAAAAAGCCTTGCCCTCATTTGATCTTGAGTCACCCCAGCCATGTTGAAAGTTTGACATAGTTGAATGAATGCTTGGAGGTGAAGGTTCGGATCCTCTTTACCGGTGAAGGGTGAATGTTGCACCATGCGGATTGTTGTGGTATTGATCTCGAACGGTCTTGTGATCTCCTCAAGGTTCAAGATTGGTAGGTCGATGATATCCGGGGTGCATAGCTCCCCAATCTTGCGCTCTTGCGGTTGGTCACCCATTAGTGGAAGTCGATTCTCCCGAGGACTTTGAGGTGGTGAATTCTTCGAAGATTCCTTCGAGCCTTTGTCTTCCGACTTTGAATCTACAAAATCCAGCTTTTTAGCTTGATGTGCTTCGCATCTCCTTAGCCTGTAAAGTTTTTCTGGATCATCCACAAAATTATCGGGTTTGATGGAGAGATAGCCGTCCATCTCCTGTTAGGGTTAGCAATAAACAAAATATGCAAAAAACTAGAAAGTAAAAACAAATCTATGAAAACTAGGGTTAGAGAAACTAGATTAATTTTTTTTTGAGGATGACCAAAGTTTAGTAGATGAAAAAAGAAAAGTTGAAAGAAAACAAAAAATCACAAAAAAGCAATAAAAGATCAAATCTTGATCACTTGTTCCCCGACAACGGTGCCAGAAAAAGGGGCTTGTTGACGGTTAATAGTTGTATCAAAGTTTGTTTAGACTTGCAAGCGGACAAGTCTCCCGTCGTAGTCAAGGGACCCTTCTTCCCTCGAGTGGTTAACCCAAGGTATCGAATCTGTGGAACAAATGTGTGACACAAAAGATGATCTAATGAAGCCAAGTAACTTCAATATTTGCTAAAGTGAAACCCTAATACACCTAGATAAAGAGCACAAAATGAATCTAATCTACTAAAGACCAGAGGTAACAATGATAGATAGGGTAGATAAACCGATCTAGAGAGATCGGGCTAAACCTTTTGTTGAAGTTCCAAGCAAAGAAGTAGTAGCAAATCGAATCTTATTAGAAGCCTCTTTATATCGTGGTTTCTCGTCCGACTCCGAAGACGCCTACCTTTCAGAACCCCCATTCTGTCACAATGTATTCCTATTCATGCGGGTAGTCTAGAGAGAGTCCAAGGACAAGTCGAGTTCTTTCGGAAGATCCGGCGTGTACCTCTAGCCACCGCGGCTACAAGAACACCCTATGTGATCTATCTCGAGAATAGATCTAGCATAAGCAAAGCAGATCGAAAAACGAAATCATCGAAGAAATGCTTGATCGCTAGAAATAGATTCAACTTGATATTTCAACTAATACAATGATACATAAACAAGATCACCACCGAGATCCTACCTTGATCTTCCTTCTAGCTCCGGAACTCTCCTCTCCAGGATGGTGTCCCTCTCTTCTCTACTCCTCGGCGGCCGATGACGAATTGATTCATGCGTGGCTCTCGACCCTGGGGCTATAAATAGCCTGAATGGTGGCTAGGTCAAAGGAGGGGGCAAATGGGCCTTGGACTGGGCTGGGCCGGCTAGCTAGGGCCGACCGTCCTGGGCCCATCCAGGCCTAGTTCCCGGCCTCCTTCGCGTGGTGTCGGTTCCCGAGTCTTCTAGATCCTTCCCCTTTCTGCATGTAGACCCTTGTCTTCAGTTTCTCTCCGAGTTGGACGTAGCTCCTTGTCCCGCAAGATTCACAACTTTTCTGGTTATGTCCTCGGAGTTTGTCATCTTCACGTGTCAAGTCTCTGGCTTCTTGGAGTTAAGTTTGCTTCATTGCATGACTTGTACGGGGCTTCAAGGTCTTGTCAAAAAGTGCTTGATGAACTTATCCCGGAAGTCTTGCTTTCAACGCTAAAACCCTGCATAAACACTAAACTCCAAAACCGACATGCACAACTGAACTTGTTATACCACAGGGGTTAGTACTAATGGATAAGGTAAAAAACTTATGCCAACAACGAAGGTAAACTCATGGCTAGGTTGACGGATTTTCACTGTCAACAGCACCCGGATGTGCGACGTAACTGGAGTTGTCGATGACGAGTTGCGCAACGTACCGAGGCACCGGACATGCGGCGTAAGCGAAGTAGTCGACGACGAGCCATGAGATGAGCCGCGCGACGTGCCGAGGCACCCGGACGCGCGGCGTAGGCGAAGTAGTCGACGACGAGCCGCGTGACGAGCCACGCGACGTACCGAGGTACCCGGACATGCGGCGTAGGCGAAGTAGTCGACAACGAGTGGTGTGACGAGCCATGTGACGAACCACGCGACGTACGCGAAGTAGTCGACGACGAGCCGCGAGACGGGCCGCGTGACGTGCCGAGGCACCCGGACGCGCGTCGTAGGTGAAGTAGTCGACGATGAGCCGCGCGCCATGCCGAGGCACCCAGACGTGCGGCATAAGTGAAGCAGTCGACGACGAGTCGCGAGACGAGCCGTGCGACGTGCTGAGGCACCCAGATGCGCGGCGTAGGCGAAGTAGTCAACGACGAGCCTGCGCGAGGCGAAGTAATCAACGACGAGTTGTGCGACGAGCCGCGTGACGAGCCGCGCGACGTGCCGAGGCACCAGAATGCGCGGCGTAGGTGAAGTAGTCGACGACGAGCCGCGTGACGAGCTACGCGGTGTGCCGAGGCACCTGGACGCGCAGTGCAGGCGAAGTAGTCGACGATGAGCCTGCGCGAGGCGAAGTAGTCGACAACGAGCCTGCGCGGGGCGAAGTAGTCGACGATGAGTCACGCGACAAGCCGCATGACGTACCGAAGCAACCGGACGCGTGACGTAGGTGAAGTAGTCGACGACGAGACGTGTGATGAGCCGCACGACATGTCGAGGCACCCATATGCGCAGCGTAGTTGAAGTAGTCAACGATGAGCCTGCGCGAGGCGAAGTAGTCGACGACGAGCCGCGTGATGAGCCGCGCGACATGTCGAGGCACCCAGACGCGCGGCGTAGGCAAAGTTGTCGACGACGAGCCTGCGCGTAGGCGAAGTTGTCGACGACCAGCAGCGCGACATGTCGAAGCAACTGGACGCGCGACGTAGGTGAAGTAGTCGACGACGAGCTGCGTGACGATCCGCGCGACGTGCCGAGGCACCCGGACGCGCGGCGTAGGCGAAGTAGTCGATGACGAGCTTGCGTGAGGCAAAGTAGTCAATGACGAGCCGCGTGACGAGCCGCGCGACTTGCCGAGGCACCCGGACACGCAGCGTAGTCGAAGTAGTCGACGATGAGCCGTGTGACGAGTCGCGCGACGTGCCAAGGCACCCAAGCGCACGGCTTAGGTGAAGTAGTCGACGACGAGCCGCGCGATGTGCCGAGGCACCGGACGGGCGGCGTAGTTGAAGTAGTCGACGACGAGCCGCGTGACGAGCCGCACGACGTGCCGAGGCACCCGGACGCGCGGCGTAGGCGAAGTAGTCGACGACGAGCCGCGCGACGTGCCGAAGCAATCGGACGCGCGTCGTAGGAAAATTGATTCCGCTTTGACAGGAGCAAGGCGACTTGCTTCAATGGATCTCGGCGAGTTGATGAGTAGATTGATCTTGTTGACGAGGGTCCTTCGAATTCGCCCGGTGGTGATGATCACCCCTACCTGGCGCGCCAGCTATCGGTGTTTTAGACCGACAAACCTACCAAGGGTGTACCTGAGGTAGTAGATTGTGCGGTGAGGATCGTGATCGGTAGACCGAGAACTCGAAGGTATGCACAAGGACACGGGACACAAGATTTATACAGGTTCGGGCTGCCAAGGTGGCGAGCCCTACGTCTTGTTTGGGGGATCAAGTATGGTGCCTTGCGCTTGGTGTTGGGTTGTTCAGGTGCCCCTAGGTATCCGGCCCTCCTTTATATAGTCCAGGGGGTGGGTTCCTACCCGGTTACAAGGCAGGAGTCCTAGTAGGATTACACGGTACAAGTCCTAGTATGATTACAGGGGAATTCTAGTAGGAGTCCGTCTTCATCCTTCCTTGCATCGGTACCCGGGGAGTATGCCCGACAGTTAACACAAAAGATAATGTTTGTTTAAAGGGTGGATATCCGGCGAGATTTGCAAAGCTTCCGATGTGGGAGCTCACAATGCACGGATAGAATCTAGAAAGATAAGGACAAAGAGAGGGTTGAGGAATTGTTACCGTCCTTTGATGCTTCTGATGTAGCGCGCCCTCCCCCATGCTTAAGCATTGTGCCTAGCATGGAAGAAGGAAGATTGGTATCCGTAGCAACCGTGATCCTTGAACACCATGCGGTCTTTACTCTGTTGCTAGCATGTTGCTAGGCACGGAATATGATGAACCATCTTAAAATTCTTGAAGTCCTACCGTCATGCAAGGAGATCATCATCACATTGTTGCCTTTGTTCATCCTTCAATGTTCGCCCTTTGCCACGAGCCTTGATCCCAATTGTTTCGCATCCCATCTTCTCCTCCTTCCATGTTGTCTCTTACTGCTGGTTCATCTTCCACGAGTTTTTCTTCTAATTCTAGAACTGAGTTTGTATTGAAACCATCACTCCATTTCAAAGTGCTTGAAATTATATTTTCAACGAGTGGTCATTCATCCCGATCGGAATCTGAACAAGAGAGTTACGCCATTTTTACTCTGTTGGTGCAAGCTGTCCCAGGCTGATTTCAGAATGTGTGACGCCCAAAAAGTTGGTTGTAACTTCTTGCACAGGTCTCCTAAAATGTTGATTCTTGATGCATTGGAAAGTAGACTTAATGTAGCACTTGAATATCCAATTTTTCCCCTTTTGTACAACTCTGAACATGTTCTTAACCTAGATGAAAACAGCAATGCTCCCTTCAGGATTTTGGAGGTGTTGATGATTCTGATTTCAGCTTTGATTACGAACTCATGGGAGTGATTCACCATGCCCACAAAATAATTATAATGCACAAAGTAACCCCGAGGTGATGGTCGGGAATACTCACCCTATGCCAACAAACCATGGCATCCCTACGATTTTCACTCGTGGCATAGTTAATCTAGCGAAAATCCTAAAATGGGTGTACGTCAGTACAAGCGTGCATGCAAATGTTAGGATGGTATAAAAACAAAACAATGTTTACACCAAATTCTAAGCTCCATGCTTACAAAGTGGTTGCCAAACTTTCTATTCCCATAGAGATTTGTTAACCAAGGTCAAAACACCATGTTCATCCCAAGATCAATAATTCTTTATAGTGCAAGAAAAGTATGGCGCATTGCTAAGTTTATAAACCAACTAATGCAACATGATAGCTCAGGATATAAGACTAAATGATGGTGTTCTCCAATCATGTCTAAACACCATGTTTACACAAGATTGCAAAAAGTAGTAACGCATGTCAACAAGCATAAATATGGATATGAAAGCATTTATCGTAAAGTTTCACAAAAGGTCCCAAGATAACATAAAGTGGATGATGACAAATAGATGGATGCAAAATGAAAATGCAAGATGTTAGCACAAGCAAACATTAGCAAGGTTTTAAAAACACTTTTGACGTGGTCTATAATAAGTAATAGACAAAGCTTGATCTCACACTTTAAACGAGGTAAGCATTGTCAACAAGGAAGTAACCCATTGAAAAGAATCAATCAACCAAACTAACAAGGTTTAAGGGTAGGTTATGGGTATCCTATATTTTTGGCGCAAACAAGGATTTAGAAGAGAGGAAGTCAAGTATAGAAATTCTAACTAAGGTAGTGCTAGGGTCTTTCTACAAACCTATGGTTTTAGGATGTCTATAGGTATGGGAAGTTTTCCTAAGGATTTTATGGGGATGCTAGTCAAAGTTTTTAGTTAGAAGAGAGGAAAGAGATAGACTTGTTCAATCAACACAATCAATCCTACCTCTATTGGCTATGGTTTTAGGTGGGGGCTATAGGAAGGCTTAGGTTGGTTGGACAAAAAGTTAGATTAACACAACATGCAATGCAATATAACATGGATGAACAAAACAACATGATATGGAGGTTGTAGAAAACAAAAGTTAGGCTAAATTAACTAGCCACAAGTTTAGAATCAAAGGATGGTGCCAACTTCATATATCTCTCTAAAAAGAAACAAAAGAAAAAGACTCTAAACTCTAATAGGCACACAAAAAGGTCTACAAGTTTTCCAATATCAGATAACAAAGCGCTCCCTCAATAGCAATTAGATCATACAACATGGTGTTGTGGTTTTTATTAGAGCAATGGTACAATGTTACTTGATGGTTCGATTAAAGAGCACAATGTAGACGGTCATGTATATATAAATAAAAATCAGGTTCCCTCACGCAAAGCGCTTCATTTAAAGTCATAGAGCTCGACTTTCTCACATACCTTCTTGTTGTTGCGGAGCCATGATCCTTCATGCAAGATTTGAAGGTGTTCATGCATACTTGATCCACTCTCCATGCTTGACACGATCACTTATGCTCGATGAGAGGCTTGCCCAATCGTCTCCTTGCATCATCATCATCATCACCTTCTCCATCGCACTTTATCGCTGCCTCTTCTTTCACAAATTTTCCTCTCTGTCCAGATCAGACCATGTAGAAAACAATAGCTTCCATGCGTTGTGCATGAAATTGTCTTTCCATCAAGTATTTATTCACCCCCAACGGACTCCGATCGGGTGAGTTATGCCCGTTCTATTCCGGCGCTGCAATCTGTCCAGAGTTGATTTCAGACTGCACATCTCTCAATGTTTTTGCCATATCTCCTTGTACGGGTCTTCAAATTCGTCGATCTTGGATGCGTTGGAACCGACACTTTAATGGAACTTCTGATTTTCAACTTTTTCTTCCTTGAACATATCTGACCAGGTCCTCAAATTGATGAAAACAGCGACGTCCGCTTTTGAGGTTCGGTGACGGTGATGCACGGTTTTGCCATTGGGTATGATTCTCTCCTCTTAATTTATATTTAATGCCCTGTATGGTTAGTGAAACTTGGGATTTCTCCCACAATTTGCTCTTTTAAGGTCACTAGCTTGACCGAGCACAAAGCAAGTCCAAGATTTACAAATTATATTGCAAACAAACGCTTCCATAACCACAATTTATGACAAAGTAAGTTGTGATTAATTATAGCATAAGTTTTCTTGCTCAGAACTAAGCTCTCATTAGGCAAAGGTTCATTAGGCATGTAACAAATTTTAAGCACAACAAAGCCTCTTTATCGCTCTCAAGAAATTCTAGCCTAACATGATTATCATAAGAACAAGGCATAGAATTCAATCAACCTCACTATCGGATATGAATCATAGATGCATCAAAGGAATATTATTAGCTCCAAAAGTATCTTGAGAGGTTAATTTGTACCTTGGCCTCCGAGCTTTTCATCGTGAGTGGTCTCTCGGAGTTGAAAGCGAACAATCATCAATGATCGGTGGCTTGTATAGTCTTTTCGCAATTCCTTCATTCATGCCACACATCATCAAGGTTGCCTTGTGTGGACTCACTCTTCTTATTTATTTGTAGGACTTCACACATGTCTCAAATATGTTCATGTAACTCCATGATCCTTCGTGTGAGAGCCCAGAGTATCCGCGCCATTGGATGCTATGATTCCTGCGTAATCCATGGTGATTTTCTTCTAACATCTCCCAGCGTCGGATGTTGCCAACTTGTGCGTTATTTTGCCAATGCTCTTGGAGTCTTTGTTTTGTTTCAAACTTCTGAATTTCATCTCATGTGGTTTAATGGAAGTGTTGGCCAAGCTTCTCTTTGTTGTCGTCGTCCTCACCTCCTCTATCTTGTTCTCATCGTGTGCTGCTGCCTCTTTTTCGTGGATTTTCACCTTTATACATAACAGAACATATACAAAAATATTGTTCCATTGAAAACTTTATAAAATATCCTTTCGAACGGGTACTCATTCATCTTAATCGGAGCTCAAATGAGGGAGTTATGGCCGTTTTGTTTCCGCTCTTTGCATGCTGTCCAGAAAATTTCAGAACGTGCAACCTTCGATAATTCGGCCATACCCACTTGTAGGAACCTCCGATTGACTTGATTTTTGATTCGTTGGAAGAGTAACTTCATGGGACTTATAAATATCCAAAGCAATCCTGTCGTTCTCCCTTAAGGTTGTGCAGAAATTGATGAGAACATAAACTTCTTGTGAATTGATCCGAATATGTTGACGACCTTGATCTTGTGGTCTTCAGGGCGTTACATCGCGTCTCCTTTGGCTTTAAGTCGTCACCATTGCTGGACCAGCGAGTAGCATGATGGCAATGGTGTGTCTTCTTCAAGATTTTACTTTAGTTGGCGGGTGCTTCTTTCGCAACGTGATTGCTTCCAACACCTATTTATTGGACAAACAAACCTCCACAAAACTTTAGTCTTAAAACTTTAATTGACACATTGACATACCTTGTTCAACATCACTCGTGTAGGGTGTGAACTAAATAGAGGATAATGGGACACTAACAAAGTTAGCACCTACCACTAAAGAATGAATCTTGATGTAGTCATCATCTTGACTGAGTGGATTGTGAATTTCTTGAACGTCTTGTGTCTAGCTTTTCACCTACTTTCAAGGACACAAACAAGAAAGCAAGCATGTGTGCAATAATAAAAAATAGGGTTAGTCAAAGAGATAGATAGATCACCCTAGGGTTCAAGTTTCCAATCCCCAGCAACGACGCCAAAAAAAGGGGCTTGTTGACGGTTAAAAATCGTGCTCAAGTTCACCGCAAGCCTACGGGTGACTTGGTCCCTTTTTCACCAAGGAGGGTTCTCCCTAGATTTGTCCATCCAAGGATCGGAAGCAAACTCCTAGGAGTATCCATCTAACCTATTGATCTAGCCTAACATGAAGCATTGATCGCCTAAGAAGATAAACCTTAAAGATGTATGAGTTATAGCATAAGGTTGATCGCATCCATGAACGTGGACAAGGTAAAGAGCAAGCAAGGGAAACTAAGGCATATCATCTTCTAGTCGTAGTTCTAGCCAAAAGAGCAAGCGCGACATGCAACTCATCCAAATCCATCTTTAAACTACTATCCTCCGGTCCGATTCCGAAAACGCCCGCCTTTCAGAGCCCCCGTTCTGTCACAACGTACTCATATTCATGCGGGTAGTCTAGGGTGAGTCCAAGTAATATATGGAAATATAGGCATGTGACAAAGCAAATTGTCAGATTTGAGCAGTTTTATCAAAAGATGGCTCACTTCAAAAGTAAAGGCCTATCCATGTCATATTCTAGCCAAAAACATGCATATCATCTAGAGATCATACAAGGATATCAAATTCTCAACAAAAGATCATTGCAAACACCCATAAAGCAAAGCATGTCATGTTAAAGCTCATGAGCCATGTGTCCACTTCGGGGAGACATCTCCACTGGTGAACATCATGCAAGATGTTTTGCACCCATGTGTGAAAAATAAGACATTTTAAGCATAAACATGATGGATGGAGCATTTTTTACGCATACACACTTCTTTTCAGGATTAATTCATTTCATGGTACATGAAGTGCCTTTGCGGCAAAAAGAAGCTTATGCTCCTCCAAGAATGCAACATAGGCTAAACATTTAAAATGATATCGGCCTTTGGCCCAGATGCAAGAAAAAGACATCCAAGCACAATCTAAGCATGAAAGGCACATTTAGACCAAAACGTGACATGGATACACTACTACACATGAGTGGAGCACATTTCATCAAATTTAGTCAAGATTAGAATTTGATTCAAAAAGGGCTATCTCCCAACACATATATCTCAAATATTCCAAGAGCATAGCCTCACATAGCCATTTCTCCACACACATGACCAATATCTCACAAGTAGCCAAAGAAACTCAAATAAGGCATATGAAAGAAGCTCATCATCCTAAAATGCAATATGATACAAATGCAACATGATATATAACAAGATGGCTATCCTACCATGGTTTATATATTAAGCAAAGCAAGTATATACATCAAAGGAAACATGGTATGATACATATGGTACAAAAGGAAATCCCCCAAGAGTCAACTAGATAGGGCAACAAACCCCAAGTTCCCCCCGCAAGCGCACAAATGTAGCTTGGTCGAGAGGCTTTGTAAAGATGTCTGAAAGCTGATCTTGGGTAGAGACATGACTCAACACAATGGTCCCTTTCTCCACATTGTCTCTCAAGAAATGATACCTCACTTCTATGTGTTTGTTTCTTGAATGAAGCACTGGGTTTTTCACTACGCTTATGGCACTGGTGCTATCACAAAGAAGTGGGATCTGGGTGCACTCCTCACCAAAGTCTCTCAAAGTGTATGAGATCCACAACAGCTAGGAACAACAACTCGCGGCTGCAACATACTCCGCCTCGGTGGTGGACTGAGCTACACTAGACTGCTTGCGGGAAGACCACGAAACCAACGAGGACCCAAGGAACTGGCAAGTACCAGAAGTAGACTTCCTCTCGACTCGACAACCAGCAAAATCCGCATCAGAAAAACCATGAAGTGAAAGAGTCTAGGAGGAAGAATACCAAGGCCAAGACTTGACGGCCTGTCGATGTGATGTCCTCGGCGAAGCCTGAAAACGAGCGCACAGACACACACTGAACTGCATGTCTGGCCTCATCGCCATCAGGTAGAGGAGGGAGCCAATCATGCTCCGGTACTCCCACTGGTCCACTGGTTCTCTGTCCTCGTCCGTGTCCAAAGTAGCCGTACTCCCCGTGGGTGTCGACATAGGCTTCACATCTTGCATCTGGAACTTCCTCAGCATGTCTTTCGTGTACTTGGTCTGATGTACAAATGTTCTGTCCTTCACTTGCTTGATCTGCAACCCGAGAAAGTACTGCAACTCGCCCATCATGCTCATCTCGAATTCCCTGCTCATCTCATCTGCAAACTTGGCAACAAGGTTATGTGACGAGCCACCAAAGACAATATCATCCACGTATATCTGCACAACCAACAGTCATTCCCATGTTTGAGGAGAAACAAGGTTCTATCCACGGTACCCATCACGAACCCTCTGCTCAACAGAAAACCTCTCAATCTCCCATACCAAGCCCGGGGCGCCTGTTTCAACCCATAAAGTGCCCTTTTCAACCTGTACACCCTGTGTGGATACTTCTCACTCTCGAACCCTGGTGGCTGCTTCACATACACCTCCTCCTCTATGACCCCATTCAGAAAAGCACTCTTCACATCCATTTGAAACAACTGGAACCCTTTAGCCACGGCAAAGGCTAGAAGGACTCGAATTGCCTCAAGACGGGCCACAGGAGCAAAGGTCTCCTCATAGTCGATCCCCTCCTTCTGACTATATCCCTGAGCAACAAGTCTGGACTTGTTCCTCACAACCATCCCATTCTCACCCCCTTTGTTCTTCCAAACCCATTTGGTTCCTATAGGATGGCAATTTGGAGGTGGTTCAACTAACTCCCACACTTGGTTTCTCTCAAAATTTTCCAACTCCTCATGCATAGAATTGACCCAGTTTGCATCAGATAAAGTGTGTCCAATGTCCTTGGGCTCAAAGGAGGCAACAAATGCAGCATGAGCGAAATGTGAGGAGTTTCTGGACCTAGACCGCGTAGTACATTCGTCGATGTCCCCAATGATCTTCGATAGGGGATGCACTTCTTGAATCCGCCGGGGAGCCTCACGCCTCGAGACTACCTCCCCCTCAACTTCAGCTTCTCTTGCCTGGTCCTCTTGTCGCACTGTCGATGTCCATGATGTAGACGGTCCACCCTCCGTAGTGGTCGTTGGGGAAGTAGTGGGTACACACTCAGTTTCAGGCGCATGGTTCTCTCCATCATCATCTCCAGCTTCATCCTTCTCCTCTTCAAAGAGGTCCTCAACCATCTCTTCATCACCTGCACATTCAAAGCCAAGAGAGGTACATGGCATTGTCTCGTCGAAGGTTACCTCGCAAGTCTCCATGACTTTGTTAGTCTCAAGGTTAAGCACCCTATAGGCTCTAGAATGATTAGCATAACCAAAAAAAATCCCATCACTAGACCTAGCCTCAAACTTGTCGAGTTTTCCCTTCTCAAGAATAAAGCATTTGCAACCAAAAGCTCGAAATGACTCACCTTGGGTGCCCAACCATGCATCAGCTCATAACAGGTCTTCCTCTTGAAAGCTCGCAATAAAATCCTGTTGGAGACATGACAGGCCGTATTGACCGCCTGAGCCCAATACCTCCTAGGAGTCCTGTGCTCATCGAGCATCATCCTAGCCATCTCACAAAGAGTCCGATTTATCCTTTCCACAACTCCATTTTTGAGGGGGGCACAAAAGGGGTCGAATACTGATGTTCAAGACCTAGACCACGACAGAAGCCATCAAAACGAGAGTTCTTGAACTCTGAGCCATTATCACTGCGGATAGCTCGAATGGCATTCCCATGCCTCTCGTTCTTCAACCTCACGATCAGATCTCGAACAAAACCAAATGTCTCACTTTTGTCCTCCAAGAAAAACACCAGGCATAGCGAGAGTAATCATCCACCACAACAAGGACATACCACTTCCCACCCACCGAGCGAACTCAAGCTGGCCCAACAAGGTTCATATGCAACAGCTCTGTCGGACGCTCGGTCATGACATCGATAAGTGGTGGATGGGGAGTGGCTACCATCTTGCCATGCCTACACGGAGCACAAAACAAATCCTTCTCAAACTTCAACCTCGGCAATCCTCGGACAAGGTAAAGACCACTGAAGCGGGAAACCAAATCAAAGCTCAAGTGACCCAACCGCCTATGCCATTTCCACAAATCAGAAGAAGTACCGGCCATCAAACAGCGAGCAGGACCCAAAGAACGAAAGAACTCAGCCCTGAAAATCTGACCCTCGGGGATGATCATACAAACAAGATCACCTCGAGAATCTAGCAAACGAGACTCACCAGACTTGAAACGCACCTCAAAGCCCTCATCAAGCAACTGAGAAACCGAAAGCAAATTGAAACCCAAAGACTTCACAAGAGCAACCCTCTTCAACATTACCTTGTCACTCACATGCACTACACCCTCAGAAATCACCCTTCCTCGTCCGTTGTCCCCAAAAGTGATGTACATCTTTTCCTTCACTAGGGTGATGCTGGAGAACTCCGGAGTCTATCAATCAAATGTTCTCCAAGCCTCATGCCTGTAGTCAGAAACACGAACGAGAGTGAGCCAACGACTCGACAGTCGACACTGGGGTTAGCACAAAGAAAGTTGAACCAGTGTCGAGCCATCTGCTCAAAAGAGGGGTTAGCAAACATAATTCCCTTACCACCAAACTTCCCATGTCCCATGGAAGGAGTACAAGCACCACGAGGGGGGAAACGTGGTCCGTAGTTCCTCTGGAACCCAAAGCTGCGATCATCTCCCCTAAACCCGCATTGAGGACGAGTAGGGGGACTTCCAGCAAAACCACCATGAGCCCGACTAAACCTCTCACCAGCACACACACCATCATCTCTCCTATCAAACCTCTCACCACCACCTTTCTGTGGGAACCTACCACCCTGAGCTCCAACTCTACCAACACTCCTCACACTTCCCACACTCCTCCAACTCTACCAATCGCGAGGCAATCAGCGTCAATGCATAAGAGATGAAGTGGAGATAGCACGACGTGCTAACTACGTCTGTGACCATGGGGTCCCTAACGCCCTTGATGCCCATAACCCCATCCAAGCAACAGAGCTGCGGAACATGCAAGACCAACAACTCGTACGACGTGCCAAGTACGACCAAGATAACAGCCCTCAAAATGACCTCTACATCATCCCGATGGCTTACGCCCCATCAGTAAGC
The DNA here is from genome assembly GCA_947561735.1 of Cenchrus americanus. Taxonomy (NCBI): domain Eukaryota; kingdom Viridiplantae; phylum Streptophyta; class Magnoliopsida; order Poales; family Poaceae; genus Cenchrus; species Cenchrus americanus. Next base: position 165,596,440 of record OX387245.1, read on the forward strand.
CCGGGAGCGGTCAACAACTTCCCCGCATCTCACGACGTCTCTAGACGATCACATACCCCAAAGACTTCAAGCCAGCCATTGAGAAGTACGATGGTTGCTCCGAAGGTAACGAAGACCACATGGAGGGATACTTCCCGCTTGTGATGGGAAAGGCACCATCTCCCAGCAGAGTGCATCACCTACTAGGCAACATTGTCTCGCCTCTTCGCGACCACTTACCAGGCGACCTATAATCGCCCTAGCAACACTCACGACCTCGCCAGAGTGCGAATGAGATGCGATAAAACTCTCCGAGAGTACACCAACCACTACTTCGAGAATCGCAACACCCTCGCGAGTGTCAAAGACGAGGACGTCGTTGCCTACTACAAGAAAGGGATCACCAACCTCAAGCTCTTCGAGAAGATCCATGAAGCTGGTGCACATACCATCACCGACCCCATGGCCTATGTTGACAAGTTGTCGACACTCAAGACGCAGTGATGCACGACTTCAACAGAGAATATCACGACGATGGAGGAAACAGGTCGCGAACGCGATCTGGCGAAGATCACATGGTAGAACCACCAAGATCTTCCACCTTCCTCGAAGGTGACTTCAACATGGTCATGGACGACTAATGCCAGTTTCATCGCAATGCCAAACATACCATGAGGGAGTGCGAGCAGCTGAAGTGTGCCCTTGGAGTACCCTCCGACTCCAAGAAGACTAAGAGCAGCAACAATGACGACCAGAACGGTGACCATAGCTTCAACAACCGTAACCGTCGACATGATCGACGTGATTACCGTGACCGTAGGCCCTATCGTCACAACGATGACAGGGATCGACGTGATTGCCGCCGCGACTACCACCGTGATGATAGACGCGACGACTATCGTCGCAACGATCGCAACGACAGGCGTGATGACTGCAAGGGTCATCGCCGTGACGACCAGTGACTGCTGAGATGATCGGCGTGATGATCAACGTCACCAGGATGACTATAACCGTCATGAAAACAACCGTAAGGAGTGACCTCCACCGCCACCACCAAAGGGGGCAACCCCAACAAGTGCGTTTCGATCCGCTAACTAAGAGATCAACTTCATCATCGGCGGTCGCCAAGTGACCAAAAGCAACGGGCGGCTTCGATCAAAAGCAAGGGAGATCGGGCATGTCAACACCGAAACTCCACAACCCCCGCGATGGTCGGAGTTCCCAATCACTTTCTCAAGGAAAGATCATTGGGTCCATATTCTTGACCCCGGGTCCTACCCACTCGGTCGTTAACCCCATTGTCGATGGGGCCTTCCTCGCCTAAGACCCTCATTGAAGAGGGCCGCTTCCCGAACATCATCTTCACACGGACGCTACGAAAGATGGACTTTGACTTCAACAAGATGATCGCTCGCGACGAACCCTTCTACGGGGTCATGCCCGTAAGGCTACGTACCCCATAGGTCGTATATGTCCGCGTGTCACCTTCGTCACAAAGGAGAATTGTTGCACGGAGTACCCGACGTTCGAGGTCGCGGACTTCCGCTCCTCTTACCACGCCATCCTCGGCCGACCTATGATTGCCAAGTTCATGGCCATACCTCATCATACCTACCTCATCATGAAGATGTCGGCGCCAAATGGAATTCTCTCTATCCTCGGGGCATCATGGTCTCCTACAACTGCGAAAGCACCACCGTCGAGCTCTCCAAAGACTCCGCAGTCAAAGCTGCAGCAACGGTCATGGTCGCCCAGGCAGCCAAGATCGATCAAACCACTCTGGAGGTGCCAGAGCAGAAGCACACAAGCACAGCTTTGGATCCAAGTCCAGTTGTTAAGAAGGTTTGCCTCGGCCTGCCCGACGCATCCAAGGAAGTCGTCATTGGGGCCAACCTCGACCCCAAATAGGAACTCGCACTTACCCGTTTCCTCGGGGACAACGCCGACATCTTCGCATGGAGCTCGTCCGACATGCCTTGTGTCCCTAGGCGGTGGCGAGCACGCACTTGATGTGAACAAGACCGCACGGCCAATCAAGTAAAAGCTCCGGTGAGTTGCGAAATATATAAAGAAAGCCATAGAAGTAGAAGTCCGTAAGCTCTTAGCTACGGGATTTATCGAGAGAATGTAAACACACGGTTTAGCTCGCAAACCCGGTCCTTGTACCTAAAAAAGCTGGTGGATTAAGGATGTGTATCGATTACACCGATCCAACAAGCACCGTGTTGATGGTGAAAATCCGTGAACCTAGCCATGAGTTTACCTTCGGTGTTGGCATAAGTTTTATACCTTATACATTGGTACTAACCCCCGTGGTATAACAAGTTCACTTGTGCATGTCGGTTTTGGAGTTTAGTGTTTATGTAGAGTTTTAGTGTTGAAAGCAAGACTTCGGGATAAGTTCGTCAAGCACCTTGTGACGGGACCTTGAAGCCCCGTACAAGTGATGCAATGAAGCAAACTTGACTCCAAGAAGCCAGGGACTCAACCCGAGAAGATGACAAATTCCGAGGACCTAACCAGAAAAGTGTCGAATCTTGTGGGACAAGGAGCTACGTCCAATTCGGAGAGAAACTGACGACAAGGGCCTACATGTAGAAGGGGGAAGGATCTAGAAGACTCGGGAACCGATACCACGCAAAGGAGGTTGGGAACTGGGCCTGGATGGGCCCAGGCTGGTCGGCCCAAGCCGGCCGGCCCAGCCCAGTCCAAGGCCCAATCCCCCCTTCCTTTGACCTAGCCGCCATTCGGGCTATTTATATCCCCGGGGTCGAGAGCCACGGAGGATCAAATTCATCATCGGCCGCCGAGGAGCAGAGAAGAGAGGGACACCATCCCGGAGAGGAGATGGTCGAGCTAGTTGACTAGGGTCTCCTTAGCCGACGTGGGAACCTTGCACGGAAGACCACGTCGAGGTTCCCGGAGCTAGAAGCAAGATCAAGGTAGGATCCCGGTAGTGACCTTGTTTATGTATCATTGTATTAGTTGAATTATCACGTTGAATCTATTTCTAGCGATCAAGAGTTTTTCGATGTTTTCGTTTTTCGATCGGCTTTGCTTATTCTAGATCTATTCTCGAGATAGATCACATAGGGTGTTCTTGTAGCCGCGGTGGCTAGAGGTACATGCCGGATCTTCCGAAAGAACTCGACTTGTCCTTGGACTCGCCCTAGACTACCCGCATGAGTAGGGATACGCTGTGACAGAACGGGGGTTCCGAAAGGCGGGCGTTTTTGGAGTCGGACGGGAAACCACGATTTAAAGAGGCTTCTAATAAGATTCGATTTGCTATTTCTTCTCTTGCTTGGAACTTCAACAAAAGGCTTAACCCGGTCTCTCTTGATCGGTTTATCTACCCTATCTATCTTTGTTATCTCCGGTCTTTAGTAGATTAGATTAGTTTCGTTTTCTTTATCTAGATGCATTAGGGTTTCTCTTTATCAAAGATTGAAGTTGCTTGGCTTTACTAGATCATCTTTTGCGTCACACATTTGTTCCACGGATTCGATACCTTGGGTTTACCACTCGAGGGAAGAAGGGTCCCTTGACTACGACGGGAGACTTGTCCGCTTGCAAGTCTAAATGAACTTTGATACAACTATTAACCGTCAACAAGCCCCTTTTTCTGGCGCTGTTGCCGGGGAGCAAATGATCAAGATTTGATCTTTTATTGCATTTTGTAATTTTTAATTTTCTTTTAGTTTTTATTTTTGCATCTACTAAACTTTGATCATCCTCAAAATAAATCTAATCTAGTTTGCCTAACCATAGTTTCATAGATTTGTTTTTACTTTCTAGTTTTTGCATATTTTCTTTACTGCTAACCCTAACAGTAGATGGACGGCTACCCCTCCAACAAACCCGATAATTTTGTGGATGATCCAGAAAAACTTTACAGGCTAAGAAGTCGCGAAGCACATCAAGCTAAAAAGCTGGATTTTGTAGATTCCAAGTCGGAAGACAAAGGATCGAAGGAATCTCCGAAGAATTCACCACCTCAAAGCCCTCGGGAGAGTCGACTTCCACCGATGGGTGACCAACCGCAAGAGCGCAAGATTGGGGAGCTATGCACCCCGGACATCATCGACCTACCAATCTTGAATCTTGAGGAGATCGGAAGACCATTCAAGATCAAGACCTCAACAATCCGCATGGTGCAACATTCACCCTTCACCGGTAAAGAGGATCCGAACCTTCACCTTCAAGCATTCATTCAACTATGTCAGACTTTCAACATGGATGGGGTGACTCAAGATCAAATGAGGGCAAGGTTTTTTCCGTTCTCACTACTCCGGAAGGCTTTGCAATGGTTCCACTCTCAACCGGCGGAGACGGTGCAAAATTGGAACACGTTGATGAAGGCTTTCATGAAGGAATACTACTCGCCGGGTAAAACTCAAAGTTTGCGTAATAAGAATGCCACCTTTGTTCAATATCCTACGGAAACTATCTAGGAGGCATTCGAGCGCTTCAACGAGTACACTCGGGCGGTTCCACATCACAAGTTCCCGAAGGAAGACCTCGTGCAAAAGTTATATCAAGGACTCACCATGGAGTCAATGACGACCATCGATGCATCGGCGGGGGGATCTATCATCGAGCTTACACCGACGGAAGCTTTCACTCTATTCAAGAAGGTCGCGGATAATGACACATGGGCGTCATCCGGGCGCCTACATCCGGTCCAACCCATGGGGAATGTCAAGGGAGTCTTGCAAGTGGAGAAGGAGAACATACTTGAAGGCAAGATTGATTCACTCATGAGGAGATTGGAAAAGATGGAGATAGAAAAGAAAGAGGCTCAAGACTTGAAGGCCGTCGAAGCAAGATCCACATGCGAAGAATGCGGAGAGTATGGCCACGTCCACAAAGATTGTCCGGAGGAAGGTAAAGTGCTCGACTACATGAGGAAGGGAGAATTGCCGAACTTCCGCTACGGGCATGCTAGATCTCAATTTAATGCAAGCTCATCCATTCCGAATTTGGTTCCACTTCATATACAATTGAAGGAATTCATGGACGAGTAAGCTAAGATCAACAAGGGCACCGTCACCAAGTTCAAAGTGATGGAGGTCTGAAGCTCCAACCATCAAGTGCTCAACATGATGAAGATGCTCGAGACGCAAGTGGGACAACTTGCCGGGCGCCTCAATAATGATGAAGGGAAGCTTCTGGAACAACCCAAAGGTCCCGAATCGGCAAATGCCATTCAAACACGTTCGAGAAAGGAGACCGAAGATCCGGAACGTTCCGCGGGAGCAAGGAAGCCTAAACCATCCGCCGAGACGGAAGGAGTTGCTAAGGAGAAGGTTACGGGGATCGTCACTGAAGAGCCCGAATTTGAGATGCCGGAAAAAGACACGAGGATACCACAACTCAAGCCACGCTACTTCCGAGGTAAACTTGACAACCACTTTGAGAAGTTTGTGGAGGTTGTGCGTAGACTTAGCGTCAACATGTCATTATTAGATGCCCTAGAAGTACCTACATATTCTCGTCACTTTAAAGACATACTTGCAAATAAATATGAGATAGCAACACTCGGGGTAGATCATGTTAAGATGTCCAAGGAGTGTAGTGCCGCTATTGCTAATGGACTAGAGAAGCAAAAAGACCCCGGATGCCCTACAATTCCCTGTTCCGTTGGTTCATTCAATTTCGAGAAGGCATTGTGCGACCTTGGAGCAAGTGCGAGCGTTATGCCAAGAGATGTGTTTGAGAAGCTACGCCTACCGTTGGAGCCTACGGGTATGTGTTTGGAGTTGGGAGATAACTCCATTCGCTATCCCTTGGCCATTGCTGAAGATGTACTCGTGAAGGTTGGACACCACTTCATCCCTGTCGACTTCGTGGTGCTCGAGATGGGAGAGAGGGACAAGCCACCGCTCATCCTTGGGAGGCCTTTCCTCAAGACTGTGGGAGCCACTATTGATGTTGGAAAGAGGGAGATCATGTTCGACATTTACGGAGAAAGGAGTTCTTTCAAGTTCCGACCATGACTCGGGGCATGCAATATGATTGAAGTTAAAGATGTTCCACCTCATCATCACGTTGTTAAGGAAGAACCAAGGAAGAAGGAAGGGCTGAAAAAGAAGAAAAAGCCGAAGAAGAAGGACGTAAAGAAAATCAAGGAAGGTGTTGCATCCGTGAAGACAAAGGTTGAAAAGCCGCCTGTGAAGACCAAAAAAATGACTAAGCCGGAAGATAAGCCCGTGCCCAGGATGGTGCGGAAGTGGGTACCCAAGATTGCAACGCCCGCAAAGAGCGTTGATCCTAAGTAATCAAGTGAAGAAGTCTAGCTGTGGACTATAAACAAAGCGCTAGGCGGGAGGCAACCCGTTTCGTCGAGTCAAGAATAAGCTACCGGGAGGACAACCCGATTCCAGGTTTTTTGAGTCTTTTTAATAATTCAGTTTTGAATTTTATTACGCAAAGACATTGGACTTAAAAGTATTTGAACAATATTAGAGACATAATTCTTGGTTGAATGCTTTGCTTGATCATAAACCCTTTACTTGAACCCTCCTATGTGTTTGTTTGTTTCTTATCGAGAAACCACAACCAAATAAATTCAGAACCTAACTCAATCCTTCGTCCTTATTATGGTGTTGTGGTTGACTTATTTTTCATGCTAAAAACACACGAGTAGAGCCACTGCTTATACCTAGGTGTTAATTAAATTTCAGCACGTGGTAGGAGTCGCGTGAACCTAGAAACTAAACTTTGATTGGTTTAAAAATCTATATCCTTGGTTTCTCTAAGATTAGAATTTTTATAAGCCTCATTTAATTTTGTTTTATTCAAAATCTCTCTCATTTAGCCAAAATTAGAACCTAAACATATGCCCCCATGATCAAGCCAGGAAAAAGTTTGCTCTCATCCAATAAAGGCAAACTATACCGGTAAGACCGATATCAACGTAGTCGGAAAATATCTTTGACTTACATTTGTTTTTAATGGTTTAAAAACTTCTCTAAATTTATGCTTGAGCTCTTCCATAGCTCTGAATTTTTTTTTAATTTTCGAAATTAGAGGAGTGCTTAGCCTTAAACATACTTAGAGGGAGGCATTCTAGTTTAAGTTAATCATGCATGCACAATTGGATCATCTTTCCACAACTCTCATCAAGACCACATGCAAAGGACAAGCATGGGTGGGCAGAAAGCATAACTTTGCAGGAAATTCATGGTGACATGTGAAGCAAGTGGAGCAAGGGAGCATGGACATGACTCAAAGCATGAAGCATCAAGTGGAAGGACCAATAATGCAAGAAAAGGAGTGGACGAGAGCGTTTGGGCGGTGCAACTCGTGGAGCACACAGGCAAGAAAGTCATGGGGGAGAAATGATCACGCTGGAGAAAACGGAGCCCTGGGGAGGCACGTGGCCACCCAGGCCGGTCGGTCGAGGCCGGCCGGCCTCCCCTACGAAAGGAGCCCCGGCTCCCGTGTTCTGCAGGCAAGCATCCCTCTCCTTCCTTAGTTTGTGTGCTCAAGTTCTTGTGCCTAGAACCACCGTAGACATAGCCAACCTTCCCAAGCTTGATAGCTCAAACAATTCACACCTTTAATCCACTCAAAGTCCACTTTCCGAAGTAAGTTTTTAAATGCCTAGTTACCGGTTGCAAACCGGAATTTTAGTAGACAAAAGAGTGCTGCAATCATGTGGAAGAAAACCACAAGTCTCTTTACCAAAAAGAAGGGGTCATCGTCATCCTAGCCGTCTTCCACGACATCTTCGAGGAGGCACTTGGTTTCCGAGTCTCCTCGGAGCATGGAGGAGGACACGGCACCGCCAAGGAGGAACGACGCTCTCCTCCTCGGTGGCATGATGGCAACAAGGAGCACGTCCATGAGGTTTACCGAACCTCAAGGGCATACGGAGGAGCCGCCCGTCCCACCTCGACGATCGACCCGTTCATCCGCACCACCTCCATACACTCTGCGATATTGCACATATGGCTTCATCATATTGTCGGAGGAGGAGGAGAAGGAACTCTCTCGTTTTGAGAAGAGGCTTGTGGCCAACGTCGACTTCGACGATCAAGCACCCAACTACTTGGGTTTTGGCACAGACATATATTATATGTTGGGGCACCTTGGATGGGTGCAATTCTCCAACAGGGTGTCGGCAAACACCCACAAGGAGTTTGCCTTGAAAATCTTGATGACTATTGCGCCTATCCTTGATGAGGGGGTGCAAAGTTTATCATTCCGTTTGGAGGGAATCCAACAAGTTGTTCCCTACGAGCATGTTAGGGAGCTACTTGGGTTCCAAAAGGCAGCTCTGAAGAAAGTTGATGTGCCGGACGGCTGGTTAGATGGATTTTGGAACTTAATCTCCGGAGGAGCCCACCAACAACGCAATTGCATCTGCAACCCCATTATCCGAGTATTCCACTCTTGGATGTGCAAAAGGATTATGGCGAGGATGAGGGAGGCGAAGGTGACCGACATGGAGTTTAATGGGCTCTACTCGGCTTTAATTGCCAAACTGTCAATAGACCCCTCATACCTTATGATCAACCGATTGTGTTGCGAGGCAACATCGGGATCGGGAGATATCAGTTCGGGGTGCTACCTCTCTATGTTGGCCATCTCCCTAAGGCCGGGGATCACAAGAAACCCTGAACATCTTTTGTGTGGGACCTCTCTCGGCCTTGAGTATTTGAAACAAGGTAAATATATTAGTGGAGATGAGAGAGGAGGCTTTCATGTGGCCAATGTGAACCTACCCCTTTCGGACGCAAGGCTTAGGCTTTTCATTCAAGGGAAGGAAGATTGGTTGGAAGAGGGACTCCTTGTCCCGGCAAAGAAAAATAAAAGATGAAGAATCGTAGAGGAGGGATCCGCCTCCGCACAAGCAGGTGGTGCACAACCCAACTATGTACCACCGTTTGGCGGGATTCCTACTCCGCCAAGTTATTACAGAGGGCCACAAGTGCAAGCATGGGGGGGGTGGTGCACTGGTAGCCCCACCAAATTATGTGGTGCCCAACGTAACCTTCGCGGAGCCCTACGCACAATATCCCAACCACAACAAAGCATGGCCATAATTGGAGGGTATGTTGCGAGAATATGCAAAACCTCGCAGCCATCCAAACCAATGCGGCTCAACTTGGTGAGGGCAATGCAAATATTGCCTATGAGCTTGGGCGCCTTCACCTAGTGCAGCCGGATCAATTCGTTAGAGGGGATGTACAACCCTACTACGAGCAAGGGTACAACTATCAAGATATTCAACACCAACCACCGGCGGAGGATTAGGAAGAAGGAGGAACTTTAGTTTTCTTTTCTTTTCCCTTTCTCTGTAATTTTCAGCTTCTGTTTGCTTGTGTTTGCGCAATATTTTCAGTTTTAATTTAAATTTCAGAAAGTGTGTTAGTTTATTTTCAGCATGTATTTCAGCTTGTTTTCATCATTAATAAAAACACCACCTTGTTTACACCATTGGAAAGTTACAAATTTGTGCCATGATGATATATGATTGCCGCTTTGTTTATCTTTGTAATTTATTTATGCATGTTAAAGCTGGTGCTCTCTTAAAATATGAATTTGAATTTATCTAAATGATAGCTTAATCTTTAGCAGAGGTTATGATTAAAATAAATATCCGTAGTGTCTTATGTTCTCTCAAGTTATAGATAGATTAAAGATAGTTTTTATGCGCAAAAATATCACTAACCTTGTCATGAATATCGCTTGTGTGTTTCTCAACCTATCCAGAGCCTTATATATATTTGAGTGCATAAACCTTACTGTGCAAGATTTAGTTTTGAGTGAGTTATTGCAGGCTATGATTTCTCTGGCCCGAGACTAAGAAGTTGGTCATTCCGTTTTTTGCATATCTATCTTTTTGCTAGCCTTTTATCCGTGCATTGTGTATCCCCGCATCGGAGATCTCACAAACCTCGCCGGATATCCACCCTTAAAACCAAATATCATCTTTTGTGATTACCTCTTTGACCACAACCTATCGTTGAGAATGGATCATCAATTCAAGGAAGATCGCAAGCAGTGCCAACATTGAAGAATTCAAGTATCTCTCAAAGGAAAAATATTTCCGGTACCTACCTTATTTATCGCCTCTTTGCCCGAGGACGAGCAACGTCTAATCATGGGGAAGGAGGTGGTACGATGTAATTTTAGAGTTCAAAGGGGAGCAAATAAAAAAAATCAAAAGAAAGAAAGAAAGAAAGAGAAATATGAGAAAAAGAAAAAAATATGTGAGTATGTGTAAAAATAAAAATAAAGTGAACTCCCCGGTTCTCTAAAGTGCATTAGAAATTTCAAGGCTTCAAGATTAAAAGATCCATGCTCACTTTCCAACCATGTGCAATCCGATAATGAGGACTTCCTTTGTGCCTCGGGATCACTCTTTGCCATTTGCACATGTCCACCTATCTCAAGTGTGTGTATTTTTCTCTTTCCCCTCCTTGATATACATTATTTTCCAATGACCTTTTTGACGAGTCTCGGTAAGACCATGAGAAGCTTGTCTTTTTTTTGACGACACCTCATTTATAAAATCTTGGTAGGACTAAACTTTCCCAAAAAGCTCCATATAATGCCTATCACACATATATGTTAAGATAGGGAAAGGAGTAGAATATATAGGCTTGAGAGACAAAGTGAGATGAGACTTCATGAGCAATATGCAAGATGGTTTAAATTTGTGAACTTGGTTTAGCTCTTTTCCATCTCATTCTTCATTTCAAGATTTCTGAGATCTATTTAAATTTTGGGAGCATGTTAATACTTGTGGGGTAAGCTTAATTAAGAATCTACCCTCCGTAGAGGTGAAGGCTAGTACATTATGGAACTTTAACGAATTAAAATTTTGAGAGCATTATGTTTTCTCATGTATGATCATGTGCAAGGTTTAAACATTGATGGGCAATGATGGTATCCATCGAAGGCTTACTCGAGGACGAGCACGGTTTATGCATGTGGGAGATGTTGACGGTGAAAATCCGTCAACCTAGCCATGAGTTTACCTTTGGTGTCGGCATAAGTTTTATACCTTATCCATTGGTACTAACCCCGTGGTATAACAAGTTGTCTTGTGCATGTCGGTTTTGGAGTTTAGTGTTTATTAGGGTTTTAGCGTTGAAAGCAAGACTTCCGGGATAAGTTCGTCAAGCACCTTGTGACAAGACCTTGAAGCCCCGTACAAGTCATGCAATAAAGCAAACTTGACTCCAAGAAGCCAGGGACTCAACCCGAGAAGATGACAAATTCCGACGACCTAACCAGAAAAGTGCCGAATCTTGTGGAACAAGGAGCTACGTCCAATTCGGAGAGAAACTTAAGACCAGGGCCTACATGCAGAAGGGGGAAGGATCTAGAAGACTCGGGAACCGACACCACACGAAGGAGGCCGGGAACTAGGCCTGGATGGGCCCAGGCCGGTTGGCCTAGGACGGCCGGCCCAGCCCAGTCCAAGGCCCAATCCCCTCTCCTTTGACCTAGCCGCCATTCGGGCTATTTATAGCCCCGGGTCGAGAGCCACGGAGGATCAAATTCGTCATCGGCCGTCGAGGAGCAGAGAAGAGATGGACACCATCCCGAAGAGGAGAGGGTCAAGCTAGTTGACTAGGGTCTCCCTAGCCGACGTGGGAACCTTGCACGAAAGACCACGTGGGAGCCCGGAGCTAGAAGCAAGATCAAGGTAGGATCCCGGTGGTGATCTTGTTTATGTATCATTGTATTAGTTGAATTATCAAGTTGAATCTATTTCTAGCGATCAAGAGTTTCTTCGATGATTTCGTTTTTCGATCGGCTTTGCTTATTTTAGATCTTTTATCGAGATAGATCACATAGGGTGTTCTTGTAGCCACGGTGGGTAGAGGTATACGCCGGATCTGCCGAAAGAACTCGACTTGTCCCTGGACTCGCCCTAGACTACCCGCATGAGTAGGGATACGTTGTGACAGAACGGGGGTTCCGAAAGGCGGGCGTTTTCGGAGTCGGACGGGAAACCACGATTTAAAGGGGCTTCTAATAAGATTATATTTGCTATTTCTTCTCTTGCTTGGAACTTCAACAAAAGGCTTAACCCGATCTCTCTAGATCAGTTTATCTACCCTATCTATCTTTGTTATCTCCTGTCTTTAGTAGATTAGATTAGTTTTGTGTTGTATCTAGATGCATTAGGGTTTCTCTATATCGAAGATTGAAGTTACTTGGCTTTACTAGATCATCTTTTGCATCACACATTTGTTCCACGGATTCGATACCTTGGGTTCACCACTCGAGGGAAGAAGGGTCCCTTGACTACGACGGGAGACTTGTGCGCTTGCAAGTCTAAATGAACTTTTATACAACTATTAACCGTCAACACACTGCCCGAAGGATCCCTTCCTTCTTCCTCGCATCGACCAGGTTGTGGAATCGACGGTTGGTAGCGTTCTACTTTTCTTCCTGGACTGCACCCCGATGACAAAGACAAAATGACGTTCATAACACCCCACGACATCTACTACTACAAGTTCATGATCTTTGGTCTAAAAACACTTAAGCAACATATCAGAAGGCAATTCAAAAGTGCCTGAAGTCACAGATCGGGAAGAACGTCGAAGCCTACGTAGACGATGTGGTCGTCAAAACTACAGAGGAAGATCAGCTCATCGCTGACCTCACTGAAACCTTCGCCAATCTATGAGAGTTTCAATGGAAGCTCAACCCAACCAAGTGTGTCTTCGGCGTGCCTTCCGGATTGCTCCTGAGCTTCATGGTCGGGCACCGAGGCATTGAAGCCAACCCTGCGAAGGTCGATGCTATACGCAACATGGCCAAGCCATCCAATAAGAAAGATGCCATGAAGCTTACAGGAATGATGGCGACTCTATGTCGTTTTATCAGCAAACTCAGCCAGAAAGGCTTATCCTTCTTCAAGCTACTGAAGAAGGCAGTATGTTCGTGTGGGACGACGAGGCCCAAAAGGCATTTGAAGCTCTCAAAGAATCCTTGACAACGCCACCAATCGTGAATCCACTAGTTTGGAAAGAAACTTTCCACCTCTACATCTCTGCAACCACTAATGTTGTCAGCACCGTCCTCGTCGCTGAACGAGAAGAAGAAGGGCAGGCCTATCCTGTTCAATGACCTGTGTATTACGTAAGCGAGGTCCTAGCTGACGCTAAGACATTTTATACACAACCTCAGAGCTGCTTTATGCACTCTTGATTACATCGAGAAAGCTTCGTCACTACTTCCAAGCTCACAAGATCATGGTTCTATCATCGTTCCCACCAGGAGAAATCATCCGCAACCGCGATGCCAACGGCCGCATTGTCAGGTGGACGGTAGAGATTATAGAGTTTAACATTTAGTTTTTCCCTCGACAAGCAACCAAGTCACAGATCCTCGTAGACTTCGTGTATGAGTGGACAAAAATCCAGATGCCCCCCTCCCAAAGAGCAGCCTGAACACTGGATAATGTACTTCGACGGCGCCCTTAACCTCGAAGGCACAGGCGCAGGCGTATCACTCATCTCCCCTTAGGGGGAACAGCTCAAGTACGTCCTGCAGATACACTACAAGGCCTCCAACAACGGAGCAGTGTACGAAGCCTTGATTCACGGACTCTGTCTAGCAGTGTCCCTTGGCATCAAGCGACTACTGGGTTTTGGCGATTCCAAGGTCATCATCGAGCAAGTCAACAAGGAGTGGGACTGCATCAAAGACACGATGGATGCCTACTGTGATGAGATCCGCAAACTCGAAGGCCACTTCGAGGGGGAGTTTCAGCACGTACCACGAAACAACAACGTGGCCGCCAATGTACTTTCGAAACTAGGCTCTCGACGAGCTCTAGTGCCAGTAGGCGTGTTCGTCCAAGACCTACGCAAGCCTTCAATCAAGCTTTTGGACCCAGACAATCTAGAACTACATCAACACGACCAAACCTCAGCACCTCCGCGCGACATGTTGATGTCAGAAAAAGAAAATGATTGGTGCAAGCCCTTTATAGACTTCATACTCGACCAACTCGTCCCAGACGACAAAGCAGAGTGCAAGCGTATCACACGATGAAGTGCCAACTATGTCGTGATTGGTACCGACCTGTACTGAAAAAGCCACCTCCACTAGCGTCTTGATGAAGTGCATGCTACAATCAGAAGGTCTACAGCTCCTGGCTGAGATTCACAGCGGCGAGTGTGGCTGCCACGCAGCATCCGCCAACTAGGTCGGTAAGGCGTATCGATCCGGATTCTACTAGCACATGGCCATGACCGACGCTAAAGACCTCGTAAAGAGGTGCAAAGGATGCCAATTCTTTGCCAAATAGCAGCACCTGCCCCCTCAGGCCCTGCGCACAATTGCTCCATCATGGCCCTTCGCCATGTGGGGTCTGACTCCGTGGGATCGTTTCGCACCGCCCCAGGAGGCTACAGGCACATACTAGTAGTTGTCGACAAATTCACCAAGTGGATAGAAGTCCGACCTGTTACGAAAGTAACATCAGAAGAAGCGGCAAAATTCATAGGGGACATCACACACTGCTTCGGTGTACCCAACAGGATCATCACCGACCTGGGCACAACCTTCACTGGCTCTGCCTTTTGGGATTTCTGCCAAGACAACACCATCAACGTCTACTACTCATCGGTCGCCCACCCTCAGTGCAACGGCCAGGTCGAGCGTGCCAATGGCATGGTCCTTTAGGCTCTCAAAGACCACATCTATGATAACACTTCAAACTACGCCACCCGGTGGTTAGCCGAGCTGCCACACGTGATTTGGGGTCTAAGGACCCAAGTCAGTTCCGCCACGGGCTTTTCACCCATCTTTTTTGTATACGGATTGGAAGCCATATTACCCACAAACATTGCCTTTCGAGCTCCACGCATCCAGTTCTACGAGGAAGGAGAAGACAAGCAAACACATCGCGTCGACCTCGATAGCCTCGAAGAGCAAAGGCTTGCTGCCGTCTTGAGACAAGCTCGTCACGACCAACAACTTCGACGTTATCACGATCGCAATGTTAAGGAGACATCCTTCAATGTTGGTGACCTCATCCTCAGGCGCATCCAGAAGACCGACAACATGCACAAACTCTTTGCCCCCTGGGAAGGACCCTTCATCGTCACCGAAGTCAACAACCCATCCACATATCACCTCCAATGCGGTGACGGACAAGGAGTGCCAAACCCTTGGAACATGGAGCACCTACGACAATTCTATCTATAGAATAGTTTTTGATGGTTACAATGCTGGTCCGCAGTGCCTGCATATCCTCGTTGTCATCAAAGATACCCTCTTGCCAAGGAGTGTTATTCCAGTCAATTTCTCGTCGCGGCAACCTCGGGCTCGTGACAGAATAATCAGGTACCTGTGCGCCAGGCATCTCCAGACCTCCCGGCGCTTGGTCAATCTGAGCCTGGTCCTTGACCAGGTCGTCGTCCACCCCACCAGGCCTTGCGCTGATGGGGTCTACATCAATAATCCTCGGTGAAGCCTGCGTGCCGACATCCCCTACAACACCTCCTGCTCCCGCGTCATCAGCACGTGGGGGACTCACTGTCCTCAAATCTGCCATCGATGGCGGAGTTGTCCTCTTCTCACCTGCAGCCGGTGGCGGGGTGGTCGTTCCCGCGTCGTCAGCCAACGACTCCACCATGACCTTAGTGTCGGGCGACCTTGTGCAGGAGGGCGAGGCCTGCGCACCCAAGTCACGCTGAGGCTCTACGACCGACCTACACAAGGACACCACGTTCAAGCAAGCGACTACACGACATGGCAACAATGAGTTTAAGACATTGAGTGTTTAAGATTTTACCTCGTGACGGCCGGGAGGCGAGGCTTCGGCTTGAGAAACCGAGGCCTAATCAATACAAGCATATTTGCCTGTGATGAAGCAGCAGTTCGCTGTGCCTCCAAACCTTGACGAAGGGCATCCTCCGTCGTCTTCTGCGTTAACTCTCGCTGCCCCTTGGCAGCAGGACTCAACGACCTCCTCCCGGCCGATCTTGCACGACCGGAGGCTCATCGGTGGCCTCATCTTCTTCTTCCTCTTCGGACTCGACCTCCCTCCTTTGAGGCATCGAAATCATCGGAGTCTCAACTACCAGTGGAGGACTAGCCTTCCTCTTCCTCTTCTTCTTCGGGTTGCACACAGAAATGCTTCCCCGGCAACGGCGCCAAAAATGCTTGTTGACGCTCCTTAGCCTCACCACTAAGGTTTCACACACGTGACGGCACCAGGAATGCTCTAGGCACTTGCAAGCTTCACTACTGGGTTCACACCTCTAGTAACGGGGCTAGGGAACGTCTGGAGGTAAAACACACGATCACAGAAAGGTCCACAAGCACATGGATTACTATTGTAGTACTTCACCCGGTGGTATTCATGTTATCGTATTTATATTTCCCGAAGGAAGCACTACGGCAAAGATAATCAAGTGAACGCTAGAGAGGATCAAGGTTCGGTAAAAGGGTATTATAGATGGGGCGATGATAAAGATATAGGGGTAATTGGACACGCGAAGAGACCTTGGTAAAAGAACTAGAGAGGTCCTAGTGAGTTGGCAGGACAACGAGACGAGAAAGGATCCTAAGGAAATCTATCTATTCTAGTCAACTTCGGGAAAAGAACTAAGGTAAAGCAAAGCCAATGTAAGGTAGGATCAACAAGCTCTTCTAGTGGTGCAGGGGCATGCAAAGCTGCGCTCTCAGACTAGAATGAGAAGGGAGAACGATGACACGCTGAATTCTACCGGCCCAAACTAATGTGGTGGACTACAGAGCCCGTCCGGAGCTGTCACCTCCTTAGGATACCATAACTATTCTGTTGAACGGGACACCAATCTAAGACTAAGGCAAGTTCTGAGCACCGCGCTCACAACGAACCAAAGAACCTTCGCTAAGGCCTTTAGAGAGAGGTCTCTCTCTCCCGTGAAACACCAGAGATCAAGCGAAGAATGACCACAACACTACAGGGTTCAAGAGAGCTACGCTAACCAAGGCAAAACTCACTTTAGTCTAAACCGAGAATAAAGCTTCTAGAAGCTATGTAAAAGCTGAATGTAATTGACTTCAAATGTAAGATAGAAAGATAACTCAAAATGCTCTTAAGTCTTAATAAAGGAAAGATACAAGAGTAGTACCCAAACTCTGAAGAAGACTTCTCTGGAACCCCGAGACTAGCTCGACTCGACTCTAACTCCCAACTACACTACTTCATACTCTAAGATACAAAAGTGGACAATAGTGAAGCTCTTAAGGTGTGTCCTCTATTCTAGCGTCTGTGAGGTGGCTTTTATAGGCAAGGTGGGTCGGTGGAGCACGTTTGGCCAATATGTCAGGTGCGGTTGGATCAGGAGGTGCGGCCGGCCCTATGATCCACCGCCTCACACCTTGGACGCCCCTGATCACTGCTCTTGAGGCGGTTGAAGGTCGGTTCCTTGGGTCGGTTTCACCGGCCGGCCCTCTAGGTGCGGTCGGCCCACCTCCATGCCTTGTGATGCACCACCTTCGTTTAGGGACACCTAGGATCGGCTCGGAATGACGGTTGTGGCATTGAGCGGTCGGACAAGTGGTCCCGTTGATCCTAGCCTCCACCTTTGGATCAAACCGACCATTCACTGGTGTATCTCATCCATCCAAGGTCTGTTTGTGTGATTGTTGGTGTCGTGGACTCGAGACGAGGCATATGGTAGGTGCGGGTGCACCTAGAGGTACGGGCGCACCTGTTGGTGCGACCGAGCCTAGCCCTGGCCAACTGCGGTCGACTCTGGCAAGTTGCGGCCGACTTTGGTGTGGCCCAGCCTGGCTATGTACGGCCGGACCTGGCCAGGTGCGGCCGGACCTAGCCAGGTGCGGTCGTGCCTTGCTCATGTGGCATGTTGGTTTCAATTTCTCCCAAAATGTGTACCTGCCTATGAAATTCACAACACAACTCGTGGAACTTTATTTTTACTAAAAATGTGCATGAACTTGCCCAATACTCCTCTCGAACCCGATGTTTTAACGGTCGAATCTTTGTTGTAAGGACCGTCAACAGTCTGTCTACCCCTTGTTGACAATGTATGAATCAAGGTGAAAATGCAGACATGCAAAGCAAAGCATATAAACATCTACATGAGCTTCTCAAATAGGCCAAATCTAGTGTCAAAGGCTACAAATGAGACAACGATCACACACATGAATCATAGTATAGTTAAAGCATTTCCACAAGTAATATATGAAAATACAAGCATGTGACAAAGCAAAATGTTCAGATTTAAACCATTTTACCAAAAGAAGGCTCGCTTCACATGTAAAAGCCTATCCATGTCACACTTGAGCCACAAACATGCATACCATTTAAAGATCATACAAGGATATCAAATTCTTAGCAAAAGATCATGGCAAACACCCATAAAGCAAAGCATGTCATGTCAAAGCTCATGAGCCATGTGTCCACTTCGGGGAGACTTCTCCACCGGTGAACATCATGCAACATGTTTTGCACCCATATGTGAAAGATAAGACATTTTAAGCATAGACATGATGGATGCAGCATTTTTCAAGCAAAGATACACTTCTTTTCAAGATTAATTCATTTCATGGTACATGAAGTGCCTTTGCGGCAAAAAGAAGCTTATGCTCCCCCATGAATGCAACATAGGCTAAACATTCACAATGATATTCGGCCTTTGGCCCAAATGCAAGAACAAGGCATCCAAGCACAATCTAAGCATGAAAAGCACATTTAGACCAAACTGTGACATGGATACACAACTACACACGAGTGGAGCAAAATTTCATCAAAAATTAGTCAAGTTTAGCATTTATTTCAAAAGGGGCTATCTCACCACACATATATCTCAAATATTCCAAGAGCATAGCCTCACATCACCATTTCTCCACACATATAACCAATATCTCACAAATAGCCAAAGAGACTCAAATATGGCATATGAAAGAAGCTCATTGTCCTAAAATGCAATATATGACAAATGCAACATGATATATGACAAGATGGCTATCCTACCATGGTTTGTACATCAAGCAAAGCATGTATATACATCAAAGTAAAACATGGTATGATACATATGGTACAAAAGGAAATCCCCCAAGAATCAACTAGAAAGGGCAACAAACCCCAAGTTCCCCCCGCAAGCGCACAAATGTAGCTTGGTCGAGAGGCTTTGTAAAGATATCGGCTAGCTGATCTTGGGTAGGGACATGGCTCAAAACAATGGTTCCTTTCTCCACATTGTCCCTCAAGAAATGATACCTCACTTCTATGTGTTTGGTTCTGGAGTGAAGCACTGGGTTTTTAGCTACGCTTATGGCACTGGTGCTATCACAAAGAAGTGGGATCTGGGTGCACTCCTCACCAAAGTCTCTCAAAGTGTATGAAATCCACAGCAGTGGGAACAACAACTCGCGGCGGCAACATACTCCACCTCTCGTGGTAGACCGAGCTACACTAGGCTCGCTTGCGGGAAGACCATGAGACCAACGAAGAACCAAGAAACCGACAAGTACCGAGAAGTAGACTTCCTCTCGACTCGACAACCAAAGCAAAATCCGCATCGGAAAAACCATGAAGAGACAGAGTCGAGGAGGAAGAATACCAAAGGCCAAGACCGAGGGGCGGATCGTAGGTACCGAAAATCCTCTTTACGGCTCGTCGATGTGATGTCCTCGGCGAAGCACGAAAACGAGCGCACGGACACACGCCGAACCGTATGTCCGGCCTCGTCGTCGTCAAGTAGAGGAGGGAGCCGATCATGCTCCCGTACTCCCGCTGGTCCACTGGTTCTCCGTCCTCATCCGCATCCAAAGTGGCCGTACTCCCCATGGGAGTCGACATCGGCTTCACATCTTGCATCTGGAACTTCCTCAGCATGTCTTTCGTGTACTTGGTTTGGTGCACAAATGTACCGTCCTTCACTTGCTTGATCTGCAGCCCGAGAAAATACTGCAACTCGCCCATCATGCTCATCTCGAACTCCCTGCTCATCTCATCTGCAAACTTGGCAACAAGGTTATGTGACGAGCCACCAAAGACAATATCATCCACGTAAATCTGAACAATCAGCAAGTCATTTCCATGCTTGAGGAGAAACAAGGTTCTATCCACGGTACCCATCACAAACCCTCTCGCTCAAAAGAAAACCTCTCAATCTCCCATACCAAGCACGGGCGCCCGTTTCAACCCATACGAGCCCTTTTCAACCCGTATACCCCGTGTGGGTACAACTCGCTCTCAAACCCGTGTGGTCGCTTCACATACACCTCCTCCTCTATGACCCCATTCGAAAAAGCACTCTTCACGTCCATCCGAAACAACTTGAACCCTTTAGCCACGGCAAAGGCTAGAAGGATCCGAATTGCCTCAAGACGGGCCACGGGACCAAAGGTCTCCTCATAGTCGATCCCCTCCTTCGACTAAACCCCCGAGCAACAAGTCCGGACTTGTTCCTCACAACCATCCCATTCTCTCCCTCTTTTTCTTCCAAACCCACTTGGTTCCTATGGGATGGCAATTTGGAGGTGGTTCAACTAACTCCCACACCCCGGTTCCTCTCAAAGTTTTCCAACTCCTCATGCATAGAATTGACCCGGTTTGCATCGGATAAAGCATGTCCAATGTCCTTGGGCTCAAAAGTAGCAACAAAAGCGGCATGAGCAAAATGAGAGGAATTCCGGACCTCGACCGTGTATTGCGTTCATTGATGTCTCCAATGATCTTCGACGGGGGATGCACTTCTTGAATCCGCCGGGGAGCCTCACGCCTCGAGACTACCTCCCCCTCAACTTCGGCTTCTCTCGCTTTGGTCCTCTTGTTGCACCGTCGTTGTCCATGAAGTAGACGGTCCATGCTCCAAAGTGGTCGTAGGGGAAGTAGTGGGTACATGCTCGGCTTCGGGCGCATGGTTCTCCCCATCATCATTTCCGGCTTCATCTTTCTCCTCTTCAAAGAGGTCCTCGGCCATCTCTTCATCACCGCACATTCAAAGCCAAGAGAGGTACATGGCATTGTCTCGTCGAAGGTCACCTCGCAAGTCTCCATGATTTTGTTAGTCTCAAGGTTAAGCACCCTATAGGCTCTAGAGTGGTTAGCATATCCAAAGAAAATACCATCACTAGACCTAGCCTCAAACTTGTCGAGTTTTCCCTTTTTCAGAATAAAGCATTTGCAGCCAAAAACTCGGAAATGACTCACTTTGGGTGCCCGACCATGCATAAGCTCATAACAGGTCTTCTTCTTGAAAGCTCGCAATAAAATCCGGTTGGAAACATGACATGCTGTATTGACCGCCTCAGCCCAATACCTCCTAGGAGTCCTGTGCTCATCGAGCATCGTCCTAGCCATCTCACAAAGAGTCCGATTTTTCCTTTCCACGACTCCATTTTGAGGGGGCACATAAGGGGTTGAATACTGATGTTCAAGACCTAGATCACGACAAAAGGCATCAAAACGAGAGTTCTTGAACTCAGAGCCATTATCACTGCGGATAGCTCGAATAGCATTCCCATGCCTCTCATTTTTCAACCTCACGATCAGATCTCGAACAAAACCAAAAGTCTCACTCTTATCCTCCAAGAAGAACACCCAGGCATAGCGAGAGTAATCGTCCACCACAACAAGGACATACCACTTCCCACCCACCGAGCGAACTCGAGCCGGCCCAACAAGGTCCATATGCAACGGCTCCGTCGGACGCTCGGTCATGACATCGGTCAGGGGTGGATGGGGAGTGGCTACCATCTTACCATGCCTACAAGGAGCACAAACCAAATCCTTCTCAAACTTCAACTTCGGCAATCCTCGGACAAGGTCAAGACCACTCAAGCGGGAAACCAAATCAAAGCTCAAGTGTCCCAACCGCCTATGCCATTTCCACAAATCGAAGAAGGACCGGCCATCAAACAGTGAGCGGGACCCAAAGAACGAGAGAAATCAGCCACGAAAATCGACCCTCGGGGATGATCATACGGACAAGATCACCTCGAGAATCAAGCAAACGAGACTCGCCGGACTTGAAACGCACCTCAAAACCTTCATCAAGCAACCGAGAAACCGAATGCAAATTGAAACCCAAAGACTTCACAAGAGCCACTCTCTTCGAGCGTTACCTTGTCACTCACATGCACAACACCCTCGAACGACATCCTACCTCGTCCATTGTCCCCAAATGTGATGTACATCTTTTCCTTCACCGGGGTGAGGCCGGAGAACCACTTCTTATCTCCGGTCATGTGTCGAGAACACCCGGAGTCGATCAACCAAATGTTCTCCAAGCCTCCCCCTGCCGTCGGAAACAAGAACGAGAATGAGCTAGCGACTCGACACCGGGGTTAGCACGGAGAAAGTTAAACCGGTGTCGAGCCATCTGCTCAAAAGAGGGGTTAGCAAACATCACTCCCTTGCCACCAAACTTCCCATGTCCCATCGGAGGAGTACGAGCACCACGAGAGGGAAAACGTGGTCCGTAGTTCCTCCGGAACCCAAAGCTGCGATCATCTCCCCTAAACCCGTGCCGAGGACGAGTAGGAGGACGTCCACAAAACCACCACGAGCCCGACCAAACCTCTCACCGGCACGCACACCATCATCTCTCCTGATAAACCTCTCACCACCACCTCTCCGTGGGAACCCGCCAACACTCCTCACACTTCACACACCCCGTGGAAGTGGCACTCTAGGTTCGGGAATACCGCGAGACCGGCGATACCGTCCCGGTTTGCTTGCTCCCTAGCAAGCCTCTCATCCCTTTTCCTCTTGTAGCAAAACTCGCAAGATGCCTCTCCTTGCCACAATACTCACACCGAAGGGGATGGGTTTTGGTTTTGGCTCTGGCTTCTCTCTAGGTTTCTCACCCTTCTCACCCACAAACTTCACCGGTTTACGGAAATCATTTGTCTTAGGTGGGAATTTGGGTGGATCTTGGGTTGTGTCAAGCTTGTTGCAAAGGTGGTTGGGCTTTGGTGTGAAAGAGTTCTTGGGTGCTTTTGGGAGTGGGACTTGAATCTCTCCGATCACCTCAAACTCGGGATTAGACTCGACACACTTCTCATACACACTCTCCCCACTTGTTCTCTCCCACTTTCTCACCCAACTTCTCAAAACCCAAACCACGACCATCAGCTCTCTTGAACTCCTCAATCATGATTTTCAATTGAGGTTCCCGCCCGTACAACCAACCCAACACTTTTCTCAAATAGTCATTCTCCTCATAGATGACATCCAACCGGGAAGTGAGCTCAAGATTACGCAAAGTGACTTCATCACAGCTAGAACATGCATTTGCAACAGGAGATTTCAAAGATGCTTCCAAAGAACTAATGGTAGAACGAGCATCGACAAGCTTAGCATGCATAGTAGGACATGATTTGCAAGCACCAAGCAAAGTAGGTCTAGCCTTAAGCTCATCATGTTCAGTCCTAAGAGCATCTAGTTGAGCCAAAATAGAAGCATTCTTCTCATTAAGCGAGTTTGATCTCATTCAACCAAGCATCACATTCAACACATTCAACATCATCGGGAGTAGTAGGAGCAAGTTTCAAAGAGTTATTCTCAAGTTTCAATTCAAGTAATTTTGACTCTAACTCTCCTACTTTCTCGCTAGCATTCTCAAGGCGAGCCCTAAGATCTTTCCTCATCTTTTTGGCATCTCTCGACACACTATAACGGTTATCAAGCAAACCATTCAACCTAGCAATCTCAGCAAGCAAAGAGTCGGGATCACGGTTTACCTCATCCTCCGAGTCGGAGTCACCGTCTTCCTTCACACTCTTCTTGCTTGCTCGAGCTATGGGCCATGCCACAAAAGCCCTCAAGCGCCACACGGCTCGGCCCGCCCGAGGTTCCGGCTTGCACTCTTCTTGCCATTGCGCCTCCCGGCGTCTTCATCTTCGCCGCTTGAGCTTGGTCGTTCCTTGCTTGAGCTTGAGTCGACGTCGCTCGCACCGGCCACCATCGCTCTTGCCTTGTTCTTCTTGTAGCTGCTCTTGCTCGGTCGCCGCTTGTCCTTGTCCTTGCTCTTGGACTTGTTGAAGTGCTTGCCCTTGGAGGAGTACTTGTCTTCACGCCTCGGGTGCGCCTTGTACTCGTTCACCTTGTACTTGTTCTCCTCCGCTTCCGGGCACTCGGCGATGAAGTGGCCACGCTTGCCACACTTGGTAGCACGTCCCTGAGCTCCGCCTTGCATTCCTCCGACTCTCGTGTAGTCGTTCAAACCTTCTTGAGAGCAAGGCCAGCTCCTCCTCGCCCGGCACATCAAACTCCTCGTCCGGAATGGACATAAGAGAGGACAAAGAAAACCGTCGACGGAAGGGTTAGATTTGCCCTTTGATCCTCCCACAAGAGCAAGACTATGGTCGGTCGAGCCCTCATGCTTGGATAGCAACTTCCTGTCAACCTCGGCCGACTTGAGCTTAGAAAAGAGGTCATCCAACTCAATAGTCAAATAATGCCCGGACTCCTTGATGGCCTCAACCTTAGCACCCCAAACATTTGGGTCCAAGACATGCAAGAGCTTCAAAGCCCGATCATGCTCGGAGTACGGAAAATCCTCAACATTAGCCTTCATGTTGTTCACGATGGCGGTGAACCTGCGAAACATCGCATCAATGTCCTCACCGGGAAGTGGAGTGAAATTCTCATATTGCATCCGGTAAGAGACAAAGAGGCGAGCCTTCACATGGTTATCACCACCGTGAGCAACCAACAACTTTTCCCAAATTTGCCAAGCAAGATTCAAATGGCGAACACGCTCAAACTCGGATCACACAAGCTCCCGGCGAAGTGATCAACGGCTTTTGCATTAGCCTCATACTTGGCCTTGGCATCGGCATCGGTCACCATAAGAGTATGGATGTTGACCGGAATAGCATAGGTCTTGTCAAGCACAATAAAATCCAACAGCTTTCCTCGAAGAAAAATCATCATACGGGCCGCCCACTTGTGGTAACCCTTGCCATCGAAGTGCGGCGGACCGCCCCGCTCAACGTACGCCATCTTAGGATTCGAGACTTATCAAAGTCGCAAAGAATCCGGCACCAAGCTCTGATACCAATTGAAGGATCAGATGGCGACTAGAGAGGGGGGGGGGGGGAGTGAATAGGAGCCGGTAAAAATTCTTCCCAAAGAACCCGGCCTATGTCCTACTCAAATCCCGGTCACACACAAGCGATGGATCGAATCACGCACCAATCGCCAAGACCACGAGGTTATGGATCAACCTCTAGCCTTAGGAACGATTCCTAGTAGCACACGCGGAAGCACTAGAAAGGGAGGGAAGGGATCGAAACAAACAGCACTGCACAGGCTCCTGGCGGACTGTCCGGCCTGGCAGTGCGGACCGTCCGCGATGGACCGCGCGGACTGTCCGACCTGCTCTTGCGGACCGTCCGCGCCGACGTCGCGGACCGTCCGGCCCTTCCCGCGGACCGTCCGTTAAATCACACAGAACGAACCAAAGCCACTCACGGACCACGGACCGTCCGCGGGGAGCACGTGGACCGTCCGCCAAGCACCCGCGGATCGTCCGCCCGACACCGCGGACCGTCCGAAACTCCGTCCAACCAAAAATCAAAATCACGACGGATCGAAACAAAAGACGAGCAAGAACACGAAGAACACGGGACGAACCCTAGCCGCGCGGACCGTCCGCCTGGTCCTCGCGGACCGTCCGCCAGGTGCGGACGGAGCGGAGCCGAAAACGCCCGACCCCGAAAGTCAACTCCCCCAAATCATCATCGGATTTCCCAAACGGTTGAAGCTGTGGAGACAAGGGTTTGGGGACTTGAAAAGCGTCACACAAGGATGCTATAACCCAAAAATCTTGCCTCCTAACTCCCAAAATCACCGGGAATCGCGAATCCTTTGAGCACCACCAAAAGCTAGAGCACCGAACGAAAACTCACGAATCGAAGTGGTTTCCCGGCGTTTGAGGGCACAAGATCAAGCACAAAGATGCACAAGACATCTATCCATGTTTCCCTCAAAGAAATCCGGAAGAAACTCACTCAAATCCGCGGAATCACACCGGGAACAAAGGCACGAAAACAAGCACAAAAAGCCACGAAAAACAACCCCGAATCTTCTATACAAACCAGGAAAGATTCACAAGGTCTAGCATGCCGCCCTAGCATCCATCCCTCTCAACAAATCTCTCATGAAGCTCTCATGCTAGCCTAGAGAAAATAGAAGGAAAAATAGCTACGAAAATGAGAAAGAGAAGGGGGGAAATGAAACCCTAAGTCGCGGAGAGCGAGAGCCATCAACACACACTCATGGCTTATATATCAGGTCCCGCCGGAGTGGTAAATGACTCGACTACCCCTAACTACACTACTGGCGATACAACCCACGTAGGGGCATTTTGGTAATGTTTGTGGGTCTTCCCATCGGGCGGCCACGCCTTTGCCGCACCCCCGCGTCCTCCCGACGCAAGCCATGCGATCCCACCGCATGTCCTCCGCCTCGAAGCTTCCCCGACACGCCGGATCCCGTCTCCTCGGACTTGGTTTTGAGGCCCAAACCAAGAAACCGTCGCCGATGGTTTTGTGGGCAAACCACCAAACCCCCGCGTGCCGGTCCGACCCTCCCCGCCAAACCACTTTACTTGACCGCCACCGTGCACCGGCTCGTTTGTCCATGACTTCGTCTTGCTTGTGTCGCCACCATGTGGCCCGCACCCGATCCCCGCTGTCCACCGGGTCCCTCGAACCGAGCCTACTTGTCTCTCCATCTCCCGGAGGCCCCTCAAGGCGAAGACCTTTCGCGCCCATTCTTCACCCCGCAACAACACGAACTAGGCCGCAGCCTACACCTGCGCACTAAGCCAAGAGTCAGTCCAACACCTGTTGTCAATCACTCATCACTGAGGAGCGGTCATCCATCGACCACTGGGACGCTCCTGGTCCTCAGACTCCAAAATAATATTTGTGTACCTTGTTACCGGTTGGAAACTTCGGATATATATTTGTGATGGAGAGTGCTGCAACTATGGAAGAAAACTACAATCCTTTTCACCAAAAAAAAAGAAGGGATCATCGTCGTCTAAGCTATCATCGACAACCTCTTCCAGGAGGCACTCGGTTTCCAAGGCTCCTCGGAGTATGGAGGAGGACACGGCACCACCGAGGAGCAACCACACACTTCTCCTCGGTGGCATGAGGGCCACACGAAACTCGTTTATGAGGTTCACCAAACCTCGAGGACATATGGAGGAGCCGTCCGTCCAACCTCACCACTTGACACGATCATCCGCTCCACCTCCATATGCTCCATGGTATTCCAATGGGTTTGTTGACGGTTAATAATTGTATCAAAGTTCGTTCGTGACTCGCAAGCGTACAAGTCTCCCGTCGTAGTCAAGGGACCCTTCTTCCCTCGAGTGGTGAACCCAAGGTATCGAATCCGTGGAACAAATGTGTGACGCAAGAGTTGATCTAGTAAAGCCAAGTAACTTCAATCTTTGGTAAAAGAGAAACCCTAATGCATCTAGATAAGAGCACAAAACAAAGATAAATCTAATCTACTAAAGACCGGAGAAAACAAAGTAAGATTGGGTAGATAAACCGATCTAGAGGGATCGGGATAAGCCTTTTGTTGAAGTTCCAAGCAAGAGAAGAAATAGCAAATCGAATCTTAATAGAAGCATCTTTAAATCGTGGTTTCCCGTCCAAATCCGAAAACATCCGCCTTTCGAGACCCCCGTTCGTCACAACGTATCCCTATTCATGCGGGGAGCTTAGGGCGAGTCAAAAGACAAGTCGAGATTCTTTCGGAAGATCCGGCGTGTACCTCTAGCCACCGCGGCTACAAGAACACCCTATGTAATCTATCGTACGAATAGAATTGGAATAAGCAAAGCCGATCGAAAAACGAAATCTTCGAGGAAACACTTGATCGCTAAGAAAAGATTCAACTTGATAATTCAACTATGACAATGATACATACACAAGATCACCACCGGGATCCTTCCTTGATCTTGCTTCTAGCTCCGGGAACTCCGACGTGGTCTTCCATGCAAGGTTCCCACGTCGGCTAGGGAAACCCTAGTCAACTAGCTCGACCCTCTCCTCTCCGACATGGTGTCCCTCTCTTCTCTGCTTCTCGGCGGCCGAAGACGAAATCTTCTCCCTGTGGCTCTCGGTCAGGGGGCTATAAATAGCCCGATTGGCGGCTAGGGCAAAGGAGAGCACGTTTGGGCCCAAAATGGGCCTGGGCCGACCGGACTGGGCCGGCCGGCCTGGGCCCATTTAGGCCCAGCCCGTGGGCTCCTTTGCCCCACGTCGGTTCCCTTGCTTCCTGGATGTTTCCCCCTTCTGCATGTAGGTCCATGTCGTCGGTTTCTCTCCGAATTGGACTCAACTCCTTGTCTTGCAAGATTCAGAGACTTTTACGGTCGGTCCCTGGAGTCTGTCGTCTTCTCGGATCGAGTCCCCGGCTTCTTGGAGTTAAGTTTGCTTCATTGCATGACTTGTTCAGGGCTTCAAGGTCTTGTCATGAGGTGCTTGATGAACTTATCCCGAAAGTCTTGCATTCAACACTAAAACCCTGCATAAACATTAAACTCCAAAACCGACATGCACACGTGAACTTGTTATACCACGAGGGTTAGTACCAATGGATAAGGTATAAAACTCATGCCAACACCGAAGGTAAACTCATGGCTAGGTTGACGGATTTTCACCGTCAACATCTCCCCCATGCTTAAACCTTACTCGTCCTCGAGTAAGCCTTCGATGGATATCATCATTGCCAAACAATGTTTAAACTTTGCATTTGATCACACATGAGAAAACATAATGCTCTCAAAATTTTAATTCATTAAAGTTCCATAATGTGCTAGCCTTCATCTCTACGGAGGGTAGATTCTTATTAAGCTTATCCCACAAGTATTAACATGCTCACAAAGTTTTAAATAGATCTCAGAATTTTTGAAATAAAGAACGAGAATAAGAAAAGCTAAACCAAGTTCACAAATTTAAATCATCTTGTATATTGCTCATGAACTCTCATCTCACTTGTCTCTCAAGCCTATATATTCTACTCCTTTCCCTCTCATATATATGTGGTAGGCTTTATATGGAGCTTTGGGAAAGTTTAGTCCTAACAAGATTTTATAAATGAGGTGTTGTCAAAACAAGACAAGCTTCTCATGGTCTTACCGAGACTCGTCAAAAAGGTCATTGGAAAATAATGTTAAATCAAGGAGGGGAAAGAGAAAAATACACACACTTTTAGATATGTGGACATGTGCAAATGGCAAAGAGTGATCCCGAGGCACAAAGGAAGTCCTCGTTATCGGATTGCACATGGTTGGAAGATGAGAATGGATCTTTTTAACTTGAAGCCTTGAATGCACTTTTAGAGAGCTAGGGAATTTACTTTACGCACATTTTTTTCTTTCTCATATTTCTCATTCCTTTCTTTCTTTCATTCATTTTTTTTTCTCGTCATATATTCAGCCCATGACTTCCACAACGAAGTTTTGATTTTTTTATACCTTGAAAGTCATGAGCATCACTGGATTTTTTTTTACCCAACCCTATACATCTCTTTCATCATTTGTTTTTAGAAAAATATTCCCCTTTGAACTCTAAAACTGCACCGTACCTACCTCCTCCCCCATGCTTAGACGTTGCTCGTCCTCGAGCAAAGAGGCGAAAAATAAGGTAGGTACCGGAATATTTTTCCTTGGAGAGATACTTGAAATCTTCAACGTTGGCACCGTCTTGCGATCTTCCTTGAATTGATGATCCATTCTCAACGATAGGTTGTGGTCAAGGAGGTAATCATAAAAGATGATATTTGGTTTAAAGGTGGATATCCGGCGAGGTTTGTGAGATCACCGATGTGGGGATACACAATGCACGGATAAAAGGCTAGCAAAAAGATAGATACGCAAAAATGGAATGACCAGACTTCTTAGTCTCGGGCCAGAGAAATCATGGCCTGCAATAACTCACTCAAAAATAAATCTTGTACACTAAGGTTCATGCACTCAAATATATATAAGGCTTTGGATAGGTTGAGCAACACACAAGTGATATTCGTGACAAGGTTAGCGATATTTTTGAGCATAAAAGACATCTTTAATCTATTCATAACTTGAGAGCACATAAAACACTATGGGTCTTTATTTTAATCATAACCTCCGCTAAAAATTAAGCTAGCATTTAAATAAATTCAGATCTGTATTTTTAAGAGAGCACTAGCTTAAACATGCATAAATCAATTACAAAGATGAACAAAGCTGCAATTTTAATCATATATCATCATGGCACGAATTTTGTAACTTTTCCAATGATATAATCAAGGTGGTGACTTTATTAATGGTGATATCAAGTTGAAATACACACTGAAAATAAACAAACATGCTTGCTGAAATTTAAATAAAAAAACAGGAAATACTACGCAAACACACATAAGCAAAAGCTGAAAATTACGAGAGAAAAAGAAAAGAAAAGAAAACTAAAGTTCCTAAATCTTCTAGTCCTCCGCCGGTGGTTGATGTTGATGATCTTGATAATAATACCCTTGCTCGTAATATGGTTGGACGCTTCCTCCGACGAATTGATTTGGCTCCACAAGGTGAAGGCGTCCAAGTTCAAAGGCAATATTTGCGTTGCCTTCACCGAGTTGAGTTGCGTTAGCTTGGATGGCTGCGATGTTTTGAGCATTTCTTGCAGCATACCCTCCAATAATGGCCATGCTTTGTTGTGGTTGGGGATGATGAGCGTAGGACTCCGCGAAGTTAGCGTTGGGCACAACATAATTTGGTGGGGGTACCGGTGCACCACCCCCCCCATGCTTGCTCTTGTGGCCCTCCGTAATAACTTGACGGAGGAGGGCCCCCGCCGAATGGTTGCACATGGGTTGTGCTCCACTCGCTTGTGCGGAGGATGTTCCCTCCTCTACGATTCTTCCTCTCTTGTTCTTCCTTGCAGGGACAAGTAGTCCCTCTTCCAACCAATCTTCTCTCCCTTCGTTGAAAAGCCTAAGCCTCTCATTCGGAAGGGGTAGGTTCACTATGGCCAACCGATAACCTCCTCTCTCATCTCCACTAATGTATTTGCCTTGCCGCAAATATTCAATGCCGAGAGAGGTACCTCGCAAAAGGTGGTCGGGGTTTCTTGCGATCCCCGGCCGCAAGGAAAAGGCCAACATGGAGAGGTAACACCCCGAACCAATATTACCCGCCCCCGATGTTGCTTCACAACACCAACGGTTGATCATGAGGTAAGAGGGGTCTATTGGCTGCCCGACAATTAAAGCCGAGTATAGCCAATTCAACTCCGTGTCGGTCACCTTTGTTTCCTTCATCCTCCCCAATATCCTCTGGCACATCCAAGAGTGAAATATCCGGATAATGGGGTTGCGGATGCAATTGCGTTGTTGATGGGCTTCTCCGGAGATCATATCCAAAATCCCGCTAACATGCCGGGCGGCACGTCAACTTTCTCCGGAGCTCCCTTGTGGAATCCAAGTAGCTCCCTAACGTGCTCGTAGGGAACCTCTTGTTGGACTCCCTCCAAACGGAATGACAAGCTTTGCACCCCATCATCATCAACGATGGGTGCAATAGTCATCAAAATTTCCAAGGTGTACCCCAAATGGGTGTCCACCGATATTCCGTTGGAGAACCGCACCCATCCGAGGTGCCCCAACATATAGTATATGTCGGTGCAAAAACCCAAGGTGTAGAGTGCTTGGTCGTCGAACCCGACGTTGGGCACAAGCCTCTTCTCAAGATTAGAGAGCCTCTCCTCCTCCGCCGACAAGATGATGAAGCCGTACGAAGAGTGTGTCGGGGTGTAAGGAGGTGGTGCGGTTGAGCGAGTCGATCGTCGTGGTGGCGCGGGCTGCTCCTCCGTGTGCCCACGAGGTTCGGTAAACCTCATGGAAGTGCTTCTTGCAGCCCTCATACCACCAAGGAGGAGAGCAACGTTCCTTCTTGGTGGTGCCGTATCCGTCTCCATGCTCCGGGGAGACTCGGAAACCGAGTGCCTCCTGGAAGACGTGGTTGATGACGGCTTGGATGACGACGAACTCTTCTTCTTGGAGAAGAGACTTGTGGTCTTCTTCCACATGGTTGCTGCACTCTTTTCTTCAACTAAAATTCCGGGTTGCAACCGGTAACTAGGCACTTAAACTTTTGATTCGGATGTGGACTTTGAGTGGATTAAGGATGTGGATTTTTTTTTCTTGAGTCATCAAGCTTGGGAAGGTTGGCTATGTCTACGGAGGTTTTGAGCACACAAACTTGAACACACAAACAAAGGAAGGAGAGGGAAGCTTGCACCGCAGAAAACGGGAGTCGGGGGGGGCTCCTTATGTAGGTGAGGCCGGCCTCGGTGCTCCTCCCCGTCTCGTCTTTCTTCCGGCATGATCATTTCACCTCTGCAACTTTCCTGCCCGCGTGCTCCACGAGTTGCACCGCCCAAACGCTCTCGTCCACTATTGGTCCTTCCACTTGATGCTTCATGTTTTGGGTCATGTCCATGCTCCCTAGCTCCACTTGCTTCACATGCCACCATGAAATTCCTACAAAGTTGATGCTTGCTGCCCACCATGCTTGTCCTTCGCATGTGAAATTGGTGAAAGTTGATGAAAGGGAATCCAATGGTGCATGCATGATTACTAGATTGCCTCCATTAAGGTGTGTTTAAGGTTAAGCACTCCTCTAATTCGAAATTTAAAATATTTTTCAGAGCCATGCAAGAGCTCGAACATAATTTTAGAGAAGTTTTTAAACCATTAAAAACAAATGCAAGTCGAAAATATTTTCTTTTTACGTCGATTTCGGTCTCACCGGTATAGTTTGGCTTCATTGGTTGAGAGCGAGACATTTTCCCAGCTTGATCATGGGGGCGTAGGTTTAGGTTCTAATTTTGGCTAAATAAGAAAGATTTCGAATAAAACAAAATTAGAATAGGCTTAGAAAAATTCTAATCCTAGAGAAACCAAGGATATAGATTTTTAAAACCAACCAAAAGCTTTGATTTCTAAGTTCACGCGAGTCCTACCACGTGATGAATTTTATTAACACTTAAACATAAATCGTGGCTCTACTCGTGTGGTTTTAGCATGAAAAATAAGTCAACCTCAGCACCATAATGAGGGTGAAAGGTTGAGCTAAGGTTCTGAAATTATTTGGTTGAGGGTTTCTCGAAAAGAAAAGAATCAAACAAGCACATAGGAGGGTTCATGCAAAGGGTTTATGATAAAGCAAACATTCAATCAAGAATTATGTCTCTAATATTGTTCAACCACTTCTAAGTCTAATGTCTTTGCGTAATAAAACTCAAAAACTAAATTATTAAAAAGACTCGAAAAACCTGGAATCGGGTTGTCCTCCCGGTAGCTTATTCTTGACTTGACGAAACGGGTTGCCTCCCGCCTAGCGCTTCGTTTATAGTCCATGGCTAGACTTCTTCACTTGATTACTTCGGATCAACGCTCTTTGTGGGCGTTGCAATCTTGGGTACCCGCTTTGGCTTAGTCAATTTTTTTGGTCTTCACAGGCGGCTTTGTCCTTTAGTCTTGACGGATGCAACAACTTCCTTGTGGCTCGGCATCTCGAACTCCGGTCCTTCGGTCGTGATCTTCATGGTCTCTAGTGTGATCCTTCATCTCTCCCGAATGAGCTTGAGTAGCCTTCGCCGTCTTGGGACCTTGGAGTTGTCTCGGATGTTCTTCTTTGTTACCCATCGGGCGCCCGACAAGTTGTCCCACTTGCGTCTAGCAATCTTCATCACGATGAACACTTCACGTATAGAGCTTCCGACCTCCGTCACCTTGCCATCTAAATTCTTCAATATTTTCTCCATAGCCTCGAACTTAGTGACGGCGTCCTTGGACATGGTCATACTCCACACACTCCTTGCATGAGGATCTTGCTTCGGCGGCCTTTAGGTGTTGAGCTTCTTTCTCCATCTCCATCTTCTCCATCCTCCTCTTAAGTAAACCGATATGCCACTCAAGGAATCTGACTCGTATGCATTCAGCTCTCGCAATCGTCATGCGGATAGTTGAGACTTTGATCTTGAACGGCCTCCCGGCGTCTTGAAGGTTTATGATAGGTATATCAACGATGTCCGGGGTGCGCGAGCGCTCCGGTGGTTGAGGTTGATCTTCCTTTGGACTTGGAGGTGGTGATTCCCTTGGAGATTTCGACGGTCCTTCGACTTCAACTTTTGAATCTAGGGTTTCCACCCCTTTAGCTTGTGTTGCATGTCACCTTTGCCTGTAAAGTTTTCTTGGATCATCCACAAAAAGGTTTGGGTTTCTTGGAGAGGTAGCCAACCATCTCCGGTTAGGGCTAGCAATAAGCAAAGTATGCAAAGAAAACTAGAAAACAAAACAAATCTATAAAGACTAGAGTTAGACAAACTAGATTAGATGTATTTTGAGGATGATCAAAGTTTAGTAGATGCAAAAATAAAACAAAATCAGTACTGAAAATTACAAAAAAAGCAATAAAAAATCAAATCTTGATCACTTGTTCCCCGGCAACGGCGCCAGAAAAAGGGGCTTGTTGATGGTTAATAATTGTATCAAAGTTTGTTCGTGACTCGCAAGCGTACAAGTCTCCCGTCGTAGTCAAGGGACCCTCCTTCCCTCGAGTGGTGAACCCAAGGTATCGAATCCGTGGAACAAATGTGTGACGCAAGAGTTGATCTAGTAAAGCCAAGTAACTTCAATCTTTGGTAAAAGAGAAACCCTAATGCATCTAGATAAGAGCACAAAACAAAGATAAATCTAATCTACTAAAGACCGGAGAAAACAAAGTAAGATTGGGTAGATAAACCGATCTAGAGGGATCGGGATAAGCCTTTTGTTGAAGTTCCAAGCAAGAGAAGAAATAGCAAATCGAATCTTAATAGAAGCATCTTTAAATCGTGGTTTCCCGTCCAAATCCGAAAACATCCGCCTTTCGAGACCCCCGTTCGTCACAACGTATCCCTATTCATGCGGGGAGCTTAGGGCGAGTCAAAAAACAAGTCGAGATTCTTTCGGAAGATCCGGCGTGTACCTCTAGCCACCGCGGCTACAAGAACACCCTATGTAATCTATCGTACGAATAGAATTGGAATAAGCAAAGCCGATCGAAAAACGAAATCTTCGAGGAAACACTTGATCGCTAAGAAAAGATTCAACTTGATAATTCAACTATGACAATGATACATACACAAGATCACCACCGGGATCCTTCCTTGATCTTGCTTCTAGCTCCGGAACTCCGACGTGGTCTTCCATGCAAGGTTCCCACGTCGGCTAGGGAAACCCTAGTCAACTAGCTCGACCCTCTCCTCTCCGACATGGTGTCCCTCTCTTCTCTCGCTTCTCGGCGGCCGAAGACGAAATCTTCTCTCTCGTGGCTCTCGGTCGGGGGGCTATAAATAGCCCGATTGGCGGCTAGGGCAAAGGAGAGCACGTTTGGGCCCAAAATGGGCCCGGGCCGACCGGACGGGCCGGCCGGCCCGGGCCCATTTTGGCCCGGCCCCGTGGGCTCCTTTGTCCCACGTCGGTTCCCTTGCTTCTCGGATGTTTCCCCCTTCGCATGTAGGTCCATGTCGTCGGTTTCTCTCCGAATTGGACTCAACTCCTTGTCTCGCAAGATTCGGCACTTTTCTCGGTCGGGTCCCCGGAGTCCGTCGTCTTCTCGGATCGAGTCCCCGGCTTCTTGGAGTTAAGTTTGCTTCATTGCATGACTTGTTCGGGGCTTCAAGGTCTTGTCATGAGGTGCTTGATGAACTTATCCCGAAAGTCTTGCATTCAACACTAAAACCCTGCATAAACATTAAACTCCAAAACCGACATGCACACGTGAACTTGTTATACCACGGGGGTTAGTACCAATGGATAAGGTATAAAACTCATGCCAACACCGAAGATAAACTCATGGCTAGGTTGACGGATTTTCACCGTCAACGGGGTTTATCATCATGACAGAGGAGGAGGAGAAGAAGCTCACTCGCCTTGAGTAGAGGCTTGTAGCGAACGTCGACTTCGATGACCAAGCTCTCCACATATTGGGTTTTCATATGGGACACCGAGGTTGGGTGCAATTCTCTAACGGAGTGTCGGCAAACACCCACAAGGAAGTCGCCTATGAAATTCTCATGACCATGGTGCATATCCTTGATGAAGGAGTGCTGAGTCTCTCATTCTGTTTGGAGGGAGCCCACAAGTGGAGAAGGAAGACACCGTCGGAAGGGTAACCTTGATCAACGGTGCTATGTCTAGCACCTTGAAGGGGTAATCTCCTTTCATCCATGGGTTGTAATCGATCTTGAGATGTAATCATACTTTGTTGGATTATCTATCTATCATCTTGTGTTGAGTACACTTTAATGCTTAAGGTTAGCTTCTATGCCGTAAAGGGAGTAGAGCCCCCAATGCTTCCTTGGATCCATTCAACACATCGTGTCCATCATAGGTCTAGTCATGAATACCTTCACGTAGTGACAGTACGAGAGGATGGAAAGGGCGAAACCGTGGTCACGACCCCCGATATATTAGATTGGTTTTCATGTTCGAAACGATTGCATGTTCTTGTATCGTAGACCCATGGGCGAGTGTCTCTTATCTTTATTGAACAAGCGGTTCCCTATGTATTAGGGAATAGCTCGGTTTTCAAAAAGGGAGCCCCGAAACAAGTGGATGTGCATGGAGGCACATGGGGAGGTTTTTGGAGTAAGATCATGGGAGGAGACCATCAATGATGAAATACTATCCGGAAACCCATCATCCAAGTGTTTCACTCATATGTGCAAAAGGATTTTGGGGAGAATGAGAGAAACAAAGATAACCAACACGGAGTTGAATTGGCTTTACTCGGCTTTGCCAGGCAACAAATAGACCCCTCTCACCTTATGATCAACCGGTGGTGTTGTGGCAACATCGAGTTCGGAAGATATTGGTTCGGGGTGTTACCTCTCCATGTTGGCTATCTCTTTAAAACTCGGTATTACAAGGAACCCGAAGCATCTCCTGCCTAGACTTCCCTAAGATTTGAAGAAAGGAAAATATATAAGTGAAGATGGGAGAGGAGGTTTCAAAGTGACCAAAGTAAATTTGCCCCTATCGGATGGAAAAATAAGACTTTTTCTTGAGGGGAAAGAAGATTTGTTAGAGGAAGGACTTCTTGTGCCGGCCAAGAAAAGGTTCTTCCACGGCCCAAGGAGGAGGTGCGCAAAAAAATTATGTGCCACCATTTGTAGGAATTCCGGCGTCACTGAGCTGTTACGGTTGTGTACCAATGCAAGCATGGGGGAGTGGTGCAGCCATGCCCCCACCAAATTTTGCGGTGCCCAACGTAGCCTTTGCGGAGCCATATGCACATCTTCCTCAACCACAACAAAATGTGGCCACCATTGGAGGATACGCTGCAAGAAACATGCAAATTATTGCAGCCATCCAAACCAATGCAAACCAAATGGGTTAAGGAAATGCAAACATCGCTTATGAGCTTTGACACCTTCACCTAGTACCGTCAGACAATTCATAGGAGGAGTAGTGCATTCCTATTATGAGCAAGGGTGCAATAACCAAGACTATCAATATCAACCACCAGCGGAAGATTAGAGAGAGGAGGAGTTTTAGTTATCTTTCCTTTACCCCCTTTTCTTTAATTTTCAGCTTGTTTGCACCTTTGTATGCGTAGTATTTTGAGCTTTTACTTTAATTTTTAGTTTTTACTTTAATTTTCAGCATGTGTGTTAGTTTTTATTTTCATCATGAATAATGTCACCACCTAGTTTTTACCTTTGGTAAAGTTATGAAATTTATGCCATGATGATATATGATTATAATTGCAGCTTTGTTTATCTTTGTAATTGTTTTATGCATGATTAAGCTAATGCTCTCTTAAAATACAATCTAAATGCTATCTTAATCTTTAGCAGAGGATATGATAAAATAAAGACCCATAGTATTTTATGTGCTCTCAAGTTTTAGATGGATTAAAGATGATTTATTTTTGCTCTTAAAAGTAATGCTAACCTTGTCATAAATACCACTTGCGTGTTGCTCTACCTATCCAGAGTCATATAAATATTTGAGTGCAAAAAACATAGTATACAATGTTTATTTTTGGGTGAGTTATTTCAGGCCTTGATTTCTCTGGCCCGAGACTAAGAAGCTGGTCATTCTGTTTTTGCGTATCTATCTTTTTGCTAGCCTTTCTATCCGTGCATTGTGTATCCCCACATCGGAGATTTCACGAACCTCGCTGGATATCCATCCTTTAAACCAAATATCATCTTTTGTGTTTACCTCCTTGACCACAACCTATCATTGAGTATGGATCATCAATTCAAGGAAGATCGCAAGATGGTGCCAACATTGAAGATTTCAAGTATCTCTTCAAAGGAAAAGTATTTCCGGTACCTACCTTATCTCTATCACCTCTTTGCCCGAGGATGAGCAACGTCTAAGCATGGGGGAGGAGGTAGGTACAATGCAATTTTAAAGATCAAGGGGAGCAAATAAAAAAATTTGATGAGAAAGAAAAAGAGAAAAAATGAGAAAAATAAAGAAAGAACAAAAATATGAGTATGAGAAAAAGAGGAGAAAAGAAGAAAAAAATATGAGTATGTATGATATAAAAATAAAAAAAATGAACTCCCCGGTTCTATAAAGTGCATTAGAAATTTCAAGGTTTCAAGATTAAAAGATGCATACTCATTTTTCCAACCATGTGCAATCCGATAACGAGGACTTCCTTTGTGCCTCGGGATCACTCTTTGCCATTTGCACATGTCCACCTATCTCAAGCGTGTGTATTTTTCTCTTTCCCCTCCTTGATTTAACATTATTTTCTAATAACCTTTTTGACGAGTCTCAGTAAGACCATGAGAAGCTTGTCTTGTTTTGATAACATCTCATTTATAATATCTTGGTATGACTAAACTTTCCCAAACAGCTCCATATAAAGTCTACTACATATATATGTGTTATGAGAGGGAACAGAGTAGAATAAATAGGCTTGAGAGACAAGATGAGATGAGAGTTCATGAGCAAAATGCAAGGTGGTTTAAAATTGTGAACTTAGTTTAGCTCTTTTTCATCTTGTTATTTATTTCAAAAATTCTGAGATCCATTTGAATTCTAGGGGCATGTTAATACAGGGATAAGCTAAATTAAATATCTACCCTCCGTAGGGATGAAGCCTAGTACATTATGGAACTTTAACGAACTAAACTTTTGAGAGCATTATGTTATCTCATGTATGATCAAGTGAAAGGTTTAAACAATGAAGGGCAACAATGATATCCATTGAAGGCTTACTCGAGGACGAGCAAGGTTTAAGCATGGGGGAGCTGTTGACGGTGAAAATACGTCAACCTAGCCATGAGTTTACCTTCAATGTTGGCATGACTTTTGTATCTTATCCATTGGTACTAACCCCCGTGGTATAACAAGTTCACTTGTGCATGTTGGTTTTGGAGTTAAGTGTTTATGCAGGGTTTTAACGTTGAAAGCAAGACTTCCGGGATAAGTTCATTAAGCACCTCATGAAAAGACCTTGAAGCCCGGTACAAGTCAAGCAATGAAGTGAACATGACTCAAAGAGCCCAAGGACCAAGCGTGAGAAGATGACAAACTCCGAGGACCTAGCCAGAAAAGTGCTGAATCTTGCAATAGAAGGAGCTTCGTCCAATTCGGAGAGAAACCGACGACAAGGGCCCACATGCAAAAGGGGAGAGGATCTAGAAGACGCGGGAAGCAAGACTGGGCGAAGGAGGCCACGGACTGGGCCGGGATGGGCCCAGGCCGGCCGGCCCAGCCTGTTTCGGGGCCCAGTCGGCCTCCCATTTGACCTAGTTGCATCTTGGGCTATTTATAGTCCCCTGACCGAGGAGTAGAGAAGCTTGAGGGACACCATCTCGGAGATGAGGGTCGTGATAGTTTTCTAGGGTCTTCCTAGCCGACGTGGGAACCTTGCATGGAAGACCACGTCGGAGCTCCGGAGCAAGGATCAAGATCGAGGTATGATCCCAGTGGTGGTCTTGTTCATGTAATCATTGTGACAACCCCACCCAAGATAATTCCGTACTATCGCCTAAACCACTCCATTTGGGCATTAAGCGATAATAAAGAAGCATCCCGTTGAGTGTTGCCGGGATTACGCCCGGTAAGTCACTTGGAAACACAAAGAGGATCGAACGAATGCATTAAAACTCCCACGAAGAAGAGTCCAGAGTGCCTTACAAATTGTCCATCACATCCCCGTAGGGGTCATTATTACAAACATAACTCTTTGACATGAAAGTAAATGGTTCAGAGTTTATTGAAAACAGTGGAAGATAACTAAACGGTACGATCACATCACAGGAGGCCTGTCCATGATGCAATCATTCTTCGTCATCCACCCATTCCAGCTCCCAGCCGGGTGGAGGTTCTCCGGGCCACACATCAGATGCATTACCTGGAACAACATTTATAAAGTAAGGCTGAGTATACTAATACTTAGCATGACTTACCCGTCTAAAAGAAAGACTTTACCTCTAATCATGCAAGGCTTTTGGCTTGTGTGTTTGTTTGCCAAAAAGCTACTAAGTTGTGAATCCTTACTTTCACATTTTAGCTCAAGTTCTAGTAGAAGTAATCAGTAATAGGTAAGCAACTATTGCAACCAAAGTTGTACAAACAACTAATCAAGTAATAATCTTCACAAAGTTCCATCATAAAGGGATATCATGGCCAGTCGGGTAAGTAGTCCCAGATGACGGTGAGAGGCCAACAATCAATTGATTCATAACCTTGCAAGGTGGACCTAAACACACGGGAGGTGCCCTCACTAAGAGTTCACCAACCAGGCGATTCCCGTCATTCTTCGGTTTGGGGATAATAGCTCACAGTCTTAAGTACAAGGTTTATCTGGGCTACGCCACTAAGGTCACCCAGCCTGACGCATGCACTCGTGTGGCGAGCCTGGGGCCGCAACCCTAAGAGTAGTGATAGTAAAACCCCGTACCGCCTCATTTAGGTACTAGGCTTACCGTACCCATTTTCGACAAGTGTTTAGTACTTTCAAACACTTAGCCCACGAAGCCATTGGACCGGAGCCCAGATCCCATGCTCTTACCACATGACCAATCCATTTAAACATATGGTGATTCCATAAAGGAGATCCTATTCTCGCGAGTGACGAACATCACTCGACTTGTACCGGATCTTTAAGCATAGCAACTAGCGACCTAACCTGCTAGTAAGAGATCATAGGTACTTATGGATCATGCAACTAGGGTTTCATTTCAACTCCTGAACGTAAATGCACATACAATAACAAGAAGTAAATTCAGAAGTTTTAAAGAAACACAGGGGTTAATGAATAAACCGGGGCTTGCCTTCGTCAGCACAAGCAGACACACAAACCTCCGGACTTTAGCCCGGGTCTTGCTCTACGGTCACGTAGTGCACGTCTCCTCCAACTCCCTCGTCCTCGTCAGCCGGTACAAGTGTATAGCTACTGTCGGGGACTTCTACACGGGGAATGCCATGCAGGGGTTAGGAGTGTAATTATTTTAAATTAATTCACAAACAGCAGCAAACAACTGCAAGGAGTATGAGGTTAGCCATATTCACCTTAACTAGGTATTTACACATTTCTCCTTTTAAAAGAACTAAACCAAGGCCTATTTAGCCTACCCTTTTAAGGTGATTGTGTGCACCTCTATTAAAGAATTAATTAATTTAACAACAAACAGCAAGGCCATTAAATTCCTAGCACCATTACTTTTCCTAACACTTATTCTTAAGGCCTGCATAAGAGAGCTGACTTTTTCCTATTTTCCCTCTTTTGGATTATTCTAGTATTGAGCTTCTCATGCATAATCAAACATACAAACTGATCCAGCAACTCCCCACTGGTCCTACTGACCAGGAGGCATTCATGGACAACAAACAAAGGGTTTTAGCACCATGAATTTCATTACACCAAATTGGAGCATTCTGTTGTGGGGAAAGCGGCAGCTTTCGCACATGGACAATAAAGGGAAGACAAAAGCTCTTGAGTCAAGACCAAAATGCTGAACAAAGGACAGCCAAAGGCTTCTTTCTCGACAGTAGATTTCTCAAAAGTCGATCCCCTTTACAAGTGCCGGTCCGTCTCCTTTTATAGGGAGGAGGGCGGACTTTTTACATTCCAAGAACACCCTCGTGTAAAACGAATCAAAACAGAATGTGCTAGGCTATTTTCGGGTAATCTCCAATTAAGTCTCCACGTAATCGGCGCTTCATGATGTCACGCCGCAAATCGCGGCGCCTTTCCAGCTCTTATCACGTGCGCCTGTCGGGGTGTAAACCCCCGAGCCTTTGGAGACCCCCCCTTTCGCCCAGCGCTCTTCATCACCTGAAACAAAAAACCACATTCAAGTTTGAACTCGTTAAGTGTTAGGAACGACGAAACCCCCTGAGCGAATCCCAGGCCGAGGCTCCCTGGGAGAACAACATTCATCCCAGAGGTTTCGTCGCGGAATAGATTGCCAAGCGAGATTGGCACTCTGGGCTATACTGGGTTCGTTTAGCTGCTTCGCTGGTGACGAAGGGTACTGGCCGAAACGCAAAATCTGAAAGATGGAAAAGAAATCCGCGGCTCCTGGGGTTTCGCTGTCGAACCTTTCGCATAGCCACGTTTTATTTTTAGGTATACGGAAGGCTTGATTCCGAAGCCCCCCAACACATTCCTAGTTAGCATAAAAGGGATAATGCATATGAAAATAATTAGCATAGAAATGAGCCCCATCTTTCTCCTACATATACTCTGGTCCAACTCAAGCTTAAAGAACTAACAAACAAACATATAGCCTCCATGGAACATGCTACAAATATATATGATTAAAAACAAGTATAAATGAGGAAATAATATTTTTAACAGAGATAAAATCATGGTAAATTCACCAAAGGTGCTTTCTAACATAACCAGACTACAGCCAGAAGTTGGGCTAAAAAACAATTATATTTGGAGCTACAAAAATCATCTAAGCAGATTTGCCAATATCACAAAATAATATATTCAGGAAGGTCCCTTCAGTAAGTTTGTGAAAATTTTGGCGCAGAGGCTAGGCATACTAGTGGTCACAACATATTGAAAATCCAGCTCAAAATCTTGGGTGGATTTTGCAGAAACACCAATCTAAGACTTTCACATTCCTATTTTTCAAGCAAAAACTAAACCTCAAAAGTATATACATATTTGGACAAAGTTGTAGTTCTTGTCATACTGACACAGCAAAATTGGGCTTGCCATTTTTGGATCTTTCTACGATTTTTAATGGATTTTACAAGGTGCTGGACTCAAACACAAAACTGGGAAGAATCTTTTTGCGCCGGGAACCTTAGAACTTTTGAAATCTTCACAAATATACCCTCGGGCCCGGCGGCAGGACTGGCTCTCCGCCGTCGAGGTAGGGCTCGGCCATGCCAACAAGCAAGGGGGATCGTCGATTGGGCTTACCAGCTACTGATTGGCGGCGGTGGATCGGCCGGTGAGAACTCCGGCTAGCGGCGGCGGCGGAGCGCGGCGGCGCGCCCGCGGGAAGCTCGACGGCGGTGAGGGAATGGCACGGGCTCAACCACGTGCTGCACGGGGAGCTTCCCACGTGACCCATGGAAGGCACCGGACGGGTAACGGGGATTGGAGAAGCGGCGGGGGAGTGAGCTCGACGGCGGCGGTCCGGCGGCGGCCGCGTAGGCTCGGGCTCCGGCGAATGGTTGACTCCGTTTGATCAACACGTGGCTCGGGGAGGTGTTGTGGTTCACAGGGAAGGGCTGGAGCTCTTGGGTGCGCGAGGAAATCGGCTGGAGCACGGTGCTCACCGAGCGGCGGCAATGGCGGACGGCGGCGGCTCGGGCAGGCACGCATGCGCGCGTGGGACGGCGAGGACCGGCTTATAAGCACGCGGGAAGGTCGGTTGGGGTAGGTAGGAACGTGTCGTGCCGCTAGACCGTG
This sequence comes from Cenchrus americanus, assembly GCA_947561735.1. Classification (NCBI taxonomy): domain Eukaryota; kingdom Viridiplantae; phylum Streptophyta; class Magnoliopsida; order Poales; family Poaceae; genus Cenchrus; species Cenchrus americanus. Next base: position 165,640,335 of record OX387245.1, read on the forward strand.
TAGGGGAGTCGAGGGCATGGCCGGCGATGTGCGCCGCTCGACCGCCAATGGCACGCCGCGGACGGTGCGCCAACCGGCGGATTCGCGCCACCCGGCCCCGCCACTTGCCACTTGCCACGGACGGCACGCACGGGTGCTCGCCGGCGCCGTGCGGGTGGCCGGCGGTCACACCGGCACCTCGGCATGCGCGCCCGGCGTGGGTACGGCGCGTACGACGGTGGCCGGCGTGGCCGCGCGCGACGTCGCGCCCCCGGACGCGTTCTCCGCGCTCGTGGGTGCACAAGTATTTCATGGTTCGATTTTCAAAATTGTTTTTCTCCAGTTTTCCAAACTAAACTGCACCTTAGCATCTGAAGCAAAGTTGGAGATTAAGGATCCCTCTACAACTTTCACAAAGGCTTGCAGGGGTTTTGTCCAAGAAATGAAGCAGGAACGCCATGCCAACATGGCTAAAAACTCGGCGCCAGTGAACAGGAGTAGGACACCTTCCATGGCCTGTTTCACCAAGAATTCTTCCAAATCTCAAATGCCACTCAACAGCAAAGTTGTGTCCCCCAACATTCTCCACATTTTTCTCTTTGGGTGGTTTTGAAGTGTTTAGGGAAATTTTGGAGAACACGCCAAAGTTCTAGAATGGCATCAGGGGGTTAAGGGAACAAAAGGGGTTTTGAGCTAGGGTTTTGACCAAGGGTTGACCTATGGTCATCAAGGTGATTTATAGAGGTGATTAAGTGGGTTGTGAGCACAATTTGACAATGAGCAAAAACACGAGGAGCTACAGCCTACCCCCCGTAATGGGAATCTCGTCCCGAAATCGAATCCAAAGCACGTGAGGAGAGTTCACTTACGAGCTTGACTCGAAAGAAAGTCGGGGTACTTGGCGTTGAGGAACTGCTCGGTCTCCCATGTAGCTTCTTCTTCTGTATGGTGACTCCATTGTATCTTGTACATTTTCACCCTTTGTCTTCTAGTCTGCCTTTCTTTATGGTCCAGTTCTAGCGATAGATCCAGTTCTATTTCCGCATTGGTCTCTTCAATTATTTGTGTCTCTGGAACTTGTTCACACTTCAATTGCGAGACGTGAAACACGTCGTGCACTGCAGATAATTGATCGGGAAGTCGAATACGATAAGCAGTCGTACCAAACTACTCGGTGACTTCCTAAGGACCAATATAGCGTGGAGCTAATTTCCCTTTTACTCCAAAGCATTGCACGCCCTTGGTTGGAGATACCTTTAGGCATACGTAGTTACCAACTTCGAACTCTCGGGGAGCTCTAGCTTTATCATGGTACCTCTTTTGCCTCATCTGAGCTGCCCTCAGATTCTTTCTAATAACACTCACTTTTTCTTCATCTTCTTGCACTAGCTTAGGGCCAAACAAGGTTCGTTCACCCACTTGTGACCAATTCAAAGGGGTACGACACCTTCTTCCTTACAAGTCTTCAAATGGGGCCATCTTCAAACTCGCTTGGTAACTATTGTTGTAAGCAAACTCTGCTAGAGCAAGGCATTTGTCCCACGATTTGTCAAAATGAATGACACAAGCCCTTAACATATCTTCTACTATCTAGTTTACTCTTTCCGTTTGACCATCACTCTGGGGATGATAACTGGAGCTATGGACTAATTTGGTTCCCAAGGACTCGTGCACCTGTGCCCAGAAGTGAGCAACGAACTGAGTGCCACGATCGGACAAGATAGTCTTGGGTACACCGTGTAGTCGCACTATGAGATCAATATAGATTTCCGCGTAACGCTCAGCTGAAAAAGTGGTGTGCACGGGAATAAAGTGAGCAATCTTGGTAAGTCGGTCCACTATGACCCAAATGGAATCATGTTTCCGAGGCGTGAGAGGTAAACCGACAATGAAATCCATACTGATATCGTCCAATTTCCATGCAGGGATGGTTAATGGTTGCATTGGACCTGCGGTCTTTAGATGACTAGCCTTGATTGTTTGGCATGTGTCACAACTGGACACATACTCGGCTATTTCACCCTTCATTTTTGTTTACCAAAAATTTTCCCTAAGATCTCGGTACATTTTGGTACTTCCGGGGTGAATGGTGAATTTAGAGAGATGAGCCTCATCTAAAATCTCCTTTGATTCTTGATTCCATGGTACTACTAACCTTTGTCCAAACCAAACAACTCCCTTGTCATCCTTTCGAAAGCAATCATACTTAGGGTCTCCTTCTTCTAATTTTTGGTTGATTTTGTGAAGCTCTTCATCGCTGAGTTGAGCTATAGAAATTCTCTCATGGAGAGGGGATTCGATCGAAACAGCATGAAGCTTGTCGTGCTCGACCACTTCCAAGCTAAGCTTCCTCATTTCTTCGCATAGAGCTTCATTCTTCGGCTCTAACGTCACATAATTGCAATACTTGCGGCTAAGCGCATCGGCAACCACGTTAGCCTTGCCGGGATGATTATGGACTTCCAAATCATAATCCTTGATTAATTCCAACCATCTCCGTTGCCTCGTATTCAAGTCAGATTGAGTGAAAATGTACTTGAGACTCTTGTGGTTGGTGTAGATATTGCAGTGATTACCCATCAGGTAGTGCCGCCAAAGCTTCAAGGCATGCACGACTGCCGCTAACTCAAGATCACGAGTCGGGTAGTTCTTCTCATGAGGTCGAAGTGCCCGTGAGGCATAGGCAATGACTCGGTTTTCTTGCATGAGCACGCAACCAAGACGAGTGCCCGAAGCGTCGCAAAATACCTCAAATGGTTTGGACATATCCGGTTGAGTCAATACAGGAGCTGAGGTTAAGTGTTTCCTCAAGGTTGAAAAGATTGGTCACATTCCTCGCTCCACACAAACTTGACACCCTTCTTCAGAAGTTCTGTCATGGGTTTAGCTATTCTGGACAAATCCGGAATAAACCAACGATAATAGCCTGCTAGACCCAAAAAGCTACGGATTTGGTGTACTGATTTGGGTGGCTTCCAATCCATGACCTCCTGTACTTTCCTAGGATCCACGGAGATATCATCCTTGGAAATAGTATGACCCAAAAACTTCACACTATCCAACCAAAATTCACATTTGGAGAATTTGGCATAGAGTTTGTGATCTCTCAATCGCTGCAAAACAATACGAAGATGCTTCGCATGCTCGGCTTCGCTCTTGGAATAAATGAGAATATCGTCGATGAAGACCACTACGAACTTGTCCAGTTCGTTCATGAAAACTGAGTTCATGAGGTACATGAAATAGGCAGGTGCATTGGTGAGACCAAAAGACATCACTAGGAATTCATAGAGACCGTATCTGGTGGAAAAGGTTGTCTTTGGTACGTCACTTGCTCGAATTTTGATTTGATGATAGCCAGATCGAAGATCAATCTTGGAAAAGACCTTGGCACCAGCCAATTGATCAAAAAGAACATCAATGCGGGGCAACGGGTATTTATTCTTAACTGTCACCGCATTGAGGGGACGATAGTCAATGCACATCCGCAAACTACCATCTTTCTTTTTCACAAACAGAGCGGGACTCCCCCAAGGAGACGAACTTGGGCGGATATATCCCTTATCAAGCAATTCTTACAACTCAACCTTCAACTCTGCCAGTTCTTTCGGTGGCATTCGGTAGGGCCTTTTAGATATCAGTGCGGTACCTAGTTGAAGTTCTATGACAAATTCGACGTCCCTGTCTGGTGGCATACCAGGCAAGTCGTCTGGAAAGACATCAGGATACTCGCACACCACTGGAATATCTTCTAGTTGGGTGGCGACGGCAGCATAGGAACAAGGATGGGTGTTTTCCACTTGGGGTAGGTACAAGATAGTATGACCACTGGTAGGGGAATGGATTTCTATCATTCTAGCGGCAATGCCCAAAACAACTTGATGTTGGGTCAACCAATTCATTCCTAGAATCACATCTAGACCTCCTAATCCCAAATGAATTAGGTTGGTTAAGAAAGTTTTACTGCCGAGCTGCAAGGGAACGGCTTTGGTTATAGTGTTGGAGAGGATTCTTCCTCCCGCCGTGACTACGACGAAAGAGTCTTTGGTATGACTAGAATGTAAGCCTAACTTGCTCACTAGGCTTTCACTGATGAAACTATGAGTCGCTCCAGAATCAAACAATAGTCTAATGGGTGATCACAGATAAAGAAAGTACCCGTCAGCACTGCTGCACCCTCTGGATCGTCAGCCAGGGTGGTGAAGTTGAGTTTACCCTGCTCGACTTGCACCACTAGCTTCTTGACTTGGTTCCCCTGATGGAACCCTGAGCTTTCACCCTACTTGTTCTGCCTGGGCTTGGGGCACTCATTAGCATAGTGTCCGGGTTGCCTACAATTATAACAGCGGCGATCCTTGATAGCACTGTTGTTGTTGTTAGCCGGGGGTGCATTAGGCTTGAATGGTTGCTGCTGAGCCTTACGGAACCGAAAGTTCCCAGATGGCTTGTTCTGAGACAGGGTCACCCTCCAGTGTCCAGTTGAAGATGACTGGGGAGGACCCTGAGTACCTTTCTTGATGAAACGGAATTTCTTGGTGAATCCAGCCTACCTCTTTCTATCCCTCTGGGCTTTGGACGTGGCATCTTCTTGAGAAATGGCCTTGTTCACAAGGTCCTAATAGTTGTTAGGCTCATAAAGATTAAGCCTCTCATAGAGATCCCCGTGTTGCCCATCACGGAAACGCTCTATCTTCTTGGCATCGTTGTCAACATGATGCCCACCATACTGACACAAGGCATTGAATTTCTTTGCATACTCATACATCGTGTCAGCTCCTTGCTTTAAAGCAAGCAACTCCTTCATCTTCCTATCCATGAGACCCTTAGGAATGTGATGTTCCTTGAAGGCCTGCTTGACTTCGGCCCATGTGATCCGGTGTTCGGCAGGAATCATGGTCTTGAAGTTCTCCCACCATATCAATGCTGCACCACGAAGCTGGAGAGCAGCAAAGTTGGCCTTTCGCTCCTCGGAGCAGGGCAGGGTGAACACAGAGAACTCGGATTCAATAGCCTTGATCCACGCGTCAGCAGCCAGTGGCTCCTTGGCCTCTTCAAAAGTCGGGGGCTTCATGGCATAGAAATGCTCGTATTTGGTGACTCTAGGTTGGCTGTCGAGGTTTTCCCCACGAGGGTTATTCTGCAGCTGCTGAGCAAGCTGTTGCTACGTCTGCTAGAGCTACCTCATCACCTCAGTTTGGGTGACCATAAACTGCTCCTGGATGGTCATGTTGGGAGGGGGAGGCGGAGCGTCGCTTCCGCTCGCACCAAAGCCATTGGGAGAAGCACGAGTTTGTCCCACCATCTGAAATCCATGAGATTTTCATTAGTCCCATATTCGCAAGATTGTTTACATTATCCACAAGAAGAATATGCAGAATGAAACTCATAGCATCAATTTGGTGGAAAAAAACCGGACAGCACAACAGAGTTACTAGAAAATTCATAACTCTCTGCCCGCAATAGCAAAAATCCCCATTTTTGGTCAGCAAGTGCAAAACTTCCTGAGCTCCAACATTGGCATTCAGCCCGAGGTCTAAATACAACGTTAACCTGCCCGAAAAATTTCAACACCGGGGTTCTGCCTAGCTGTTTTTGCTGTAGGCCGAACTGCACTATTTTTGCCATAGTTCTCGGTACGCTTATGCGATGGTGGTGAGTTTCGGTGAGCATGATCTCTATGACACATCACACAAGATTGGTATTCAACACAAAACGAGATTTTGGTCACAACAACCCTGAATTATTCATTAAACATGACAGCACCAAGATGTCCAACTATGCATTACATGATGCGGGGTTTTGGAACCGCTTACACACTTATGTACAACAAAAGATGATCCGCTATACTCTCGGAGCAGCCTCTACCCTTACACAAAAGCTAGCTGAGGAGGCTAAACTAAGAGTACACGATCCTCAAGAGACAACTGCTAAGACTACTAGTAACCTGCAGCGGAGCCAGTACTAGTGTCCGGAGAGTCAGGTGGTGGACCACCAGTACTGCCCTCGCTCAAGCGTGAATCTCCCTGTATCTCGTCTGGAGCGGAAGGTGCGACCGGTGGGGCGATCGGCGGCTGCTGAACCTCATCGCTGTGGAGTCCATCAACACAACGGAGAGCATACCCTGAGTGGAAAGACGAAACACCTGCATGTTGTACACCGCCTCCAAGAACCTCAGAAGCTGACGCACAACAACCGCTTGAGGGTCTACCATGAGTAACACGTCGGTGAGCGAGAGACGCTCACGCCAAGCTGGGTCGAGTGGGTCTATGGCCAGAAACAAACCCAGCGCAGTAAGTGTCACCTCGTCTGGGTGCTGCTCACAGAAAGTGTGAAGAATCCGCATGGCCGCGGACTCAACCGACTCAACACCGCGGTGAGCAAAGAACACCATGCTCAAGTCCGCCCACTCCGGGTGCTCGGGGTGAGGAAGCACCGTAGCGGTCGTGCGGGCGTAGGGAACACCCTGGTCCCAAAAAGAGACCACCTCGTACAGCGGCGGCGTAACGTAGCCCACCTCACTGAGAGTCTCCCACAAGATACGGGGAAAACCCTCCCAGTGAAGGGCATCGGTACGAATCGTACCGTCCGCATCGATCTCGTAGATCGGTGGCTGCACCATCTGTACAACAATTAAGAACTACATGTTAGATATCAATCGACATCAACGAGCAATAGGGTAAAAAATCTGGTAGGTATGAACAAAAATTCATATCATGAAAACCAGGACCCCCAAAATTCCCAATTTTTCACAGCAACTTAATGATATGATTTTGCACAATTTTGGTATTCAAAAGTGGATCTAGATTAGATTGGAATATACTCGAAAAATCTCATTTGCAGAGGGGTGCTGCTCTGAAAAACAGCAGAATAGGGACTCACTAAACTGAGCATAGCTCTCTACAGAAAATTCCTAAAATCCTGAAACATTCACAGTGGATGCTCAACTTGATAACAAACAACTTTCCTAAAGGATGCCTATTCAGATTCCTTACAGATTTGGCTACAAAAATTGTGAAATGACAGAGATAGAATCTGCCAGAATTTTCCTAGTTTCGAAAGAGAGGAAACACTTATCTAAGATCAAGCAATTCACCCTTGAAAAATGAATCAAGCAATTGGGAACCAATTTTAGGTTGATCAAGATTTTAATTATGCATGCACACGCCTTATACGACCTCACACAATTGGATCCAAAAAGACGTAGTTAGTGCCGGTGGCAAGCATATAATCGGCTCTCCTTATAATAACTAGTCGAGGCTATTCGATTCGCACTTAACGACTTACGAGCGTGGTTAGTGTACCCGCAGAAAACGGATCTTTCGTGCCAGCACGTCACAAAAGCGTCCACATACATTACCGTTCACTTATAGAAACGATATCCATGTGTCAAGCCGATGCATGGACAACGTCCAACCTCGGAAACCATCCATTTGAATGGAGTGTATCCTTGCCTCGCATGATCGGCATGCGGAATGAACAAGTATGAAACATGTGGCGACACCACAACTCATATCTAGACACAAAGATGGGATCCATGGAAGGGATCACTCCATCAACCCTCGCAATTCCCGTGTTGAGGAACATCGCACGTAGGAAACACGTGGCTCATCTAGTTTGGTTGTGCAATAAAGTAAGTCTGGCAAAAAGTAATCATGCAAGGCTTTTGGCTAGTGTGTTTGTTTGCCAAAAAGCTACTAAGCTGTGAATCCTTACTTTCACATTTTAGCTCAAGTTCTAGTAGAAGTAATCAGTAATAGGTAAGCAACTATTGCAACCAAAGTTGTACAAACAATTAATCAAGTAATAATCTTCACAAAGTTCCATCATAAAGGGATATCATGGCCAGTCGGGTAAGTAGTCTCAGATGACGGTGAGAGGCCGACAATCGATTGATTCATAACCTTGCAAGGTGGACCTAAACACACGGGAGGTGCCCTCACTAAGAGTTCACCAACCAGGTGGTTCCCGTCATTCTTCGGTTTGGGGATAATAGCTCACAGTCTTAAGTACAAGGTTTATCTGGGCTACGCCACTAAGGTCACCCAGTCTCACGCATGCACTCGTGTGGCGAGCCCAGGGCCGCAACCCTAAGAGTAGTGATAGTAAAACCCCGTACCGCTTCATTTAGGTACTAGGCCTACTGTACCCATTTCCGACAAGTGTTTAGTACTTTCAAACACTTAGCCCACGAAGCCATTGGACCGAAGCCCAGATCCCATGCTCTTACCACATGAGCAATCCATTTAAACATATGGTGATTCCATAAAGGAGATCCTATTCTCGCGAGTGACGAACATCACTCGACTTGTACCGGAATTCATATGGTGATTCCATAAAGGAGAACCTTAAGCATAGCAACTAGCGACCTAACCTGCTACTAAGAGATCATAGGTACTTATGGATCATGCAACTAGGGTTTCATTTCAACTCCTGAACATAAATGCACATACAATAACAAGAAGTAAATTCAGAAGTTTTAAATAAACACAGGGGTTAATGAATAAACTGGGGCTTGCCTTCGTCAGCACAAGCAGACACACAAACTTCCGGACTTTGGCCCGGGTCTTGCTCTACGGTCGCGTAGTGCACGTCTCCTCCAGCTCTCTCGTCCTCGTCAGCCGGTACAAGCGTATAGCTACCGTCGGGGACTTCTACACGGGGAATGCCATGCAGGGGTTAGGAGTGTAATTATTTTAAATTAATTCACAAACAGCAGCAAACAGCTGCAAGGAGTATGAGGTTAGCCATATTCACCTTAACAGTGTATTTACACATTTCTACTTTTAAAAGAACTAAACCAAGGCCTATTTAGCCTACCCTTTTAAGGTGATTGTGTGCACCTCTATTAAAAAATTAATTAATTTAACAACAAACAGCAAGGCCATTAAATTCCTAGCACCATGTTACTTTTCCTAACACTTATTCTTAAGGCCTGCATAAGAGAGGTGACTTTTTCCTATTTTCCCTCTTTTGGATTATTCTAGTTTTGAGCTTCTCATGCATAATCAAACATACAAACTGATCCAGCAACTCCCCAGTGGTCCTACTAACCAGGAGGCATTCATGGACAGCAAACAAAGGGTTTTAGCACCATGAATTTCATTACACCAAATTAGAGCATTCTTAGTTAGCATAAAAGGGATAATGCATATGTAAATAATTAGCACAGAAATGAGCCCCATTTTCTCCTACATATACTCCGGTCCAACTCAATCTTAAAGAACTAACAAACAAACATATAGCCTCCATGGAACATGCTACACATATATATGATTAAAAACAAGCATAAATGAGGAAATAATATTTTAACAGAGATAAAATCATGGTAAATTCACCAAAGGTGCTTTTTAACATAACAAGACTACAGCCAGAAGTTGGGCTCAAAAATAATTATATTTGGAGCTACAAAAATCATCTAAGCAGATTTGCCAATATCACAAAATAATTTATTCAGGATGATCCCTTCAGTAAGTTTGTGCAAGTTTTGGCACAGAGGCTAGGCATACTAGTGGTCATAACATATCAAAAATCCAGCTCAAAAGCTTGGGTGGATTTTGCAGAAACACCAATCTAAGACTTTCACATTCCTATTTTTCAAGCAAAAACTAAACCTCAAAAGTATATACATATTTGGACAAAGTTGTAGATCTTGTCATACTGAGCACAGCAAAATTGGGCTTGCCATTTTTGGATTTTTCTACGATTTTTAATGGATTTTACAAGGTGCTGGACTCAAACACAAAACTGGAAAGAATCTTTTTGCGCCAGGAACCTTAGAACTTTTGAAATATTCACAAATATACCCTCGGGTCATCCCCCCTTGTGCCCGGCGGCGGGACTGGCTCGCCGGCGGCGAGGTAGGGCTCGGCCACACCAACAAGCAAGGGGTATCGTCGATTGGGCTTACCAGCTACCGATTGGCGGCGGTGGATTGGCCGGTGAGGACTCTGGCGAGCGGCGGCGGCGGAGCGGCGGCGCGCGCGCGCGGGAAGCTCGACGGCGGTGAGGAATGGCCTGGGCTCAACCTCGTGTTGCACGGGGAGCTTCCACGTGACCCATGGAAGGCACCAGACAGGTCACGGGGCTTGGAGAAGCGGCGAGGGAGCGAGCTCGACGGCGGCGGTCCGACGGCGGCCGCGTAGGCTCGGGCTCCGGTGAATGGGTGACTCCGTTTGATCAACACGTGGCTCGGGGAGGTGTTGTGGTTCACAGGGAAGGGCTGGACCTCTTGAGTGTGCTAGGAAATCGGCTGGAGCACGGTGCTCACCGAGCGGCGGCAATGGCGGACGGCGGCGGCTCGGGCAGGCACGCATGCGCGCGAGGGACGGCGAGGACCGGCTTATAAGCGCGCGGGAAGGTCGGTTAGGGTAGGCGAGAACGTGCCGTGCCGCTAGACCGCGTAGGGGAGTCGAGGGCATGGCCGGCGACGTGCGCCGCTCCGGCGGCCAATGGCACACCGCGGATGGTGCGCCGACCGGCGGATTCGCGCCACCGCGGCCCCGCCACTTGCCACGGACGGCACGCACGGGTGCTCGCCGGCGGCGCGCAAAGGACCGGCGGTCACACCGGCGCCTCGGCATGCGCGCCCGAAGCGGGTACGGCGCGTACGGTGGTGGCCGACGTGGCTGCGCGCGACGTCGTGCCCTGGACGCGTTCCGGCGCTCTGGGTGCACAAGTATTTCATGGTTATATTTTCAAAATTCTTTTTCTCCAGTTTTCCAAACTAAACTGCACCTTAGCATCTGAAGCAAAGTTGGTGATTAGGGATCCCTCTACAACTTTCACAAAGGCTTGCAGGGGTTTTGTCCAAGAAATGAAGCAGGAACGCCATGCCAACATGGCTAAAAACTCGGCGCCAGTGAACAGGAGTAGGACACCTTCCAAGGCCTGTTTCACCAAGAATTCTTCCAAATCTCATATGCCACTCAACAGCAAAGTTGTGTCCCCCAACATTCTACACATTTTTCTCTTTAGGTGGTTTTGAAGTGTTTAGGGAAATTTTGAAGTGCACATTTTGAAGTGTTTAGCCAAAGTTTTAGAATGGCATCAGGGGGTTAAGGGAACAAAAGGGGTTTTGAGCTAGGGTTTTGACCAAGTGTTGACCTATGGTCATCAAGTTGATTTATAGAGGTGATTAAGTGGGTTGTGAGCGCAATTTGACAATGAGCAAAAACACGGGGTGTTACAATCATTCATGGTGAAGTTTTTATAGTTAATCCGATTTCTAGCGATCAAGTGCCTTCTCAATGATTTTGTTTTCTTCTTGGTTTTGCTTCTTCACCAATCTATACTTAAGATAGATTGCTTAGGGTGCTCTCGTAGCCGCGGTGGCTAGAGGTGCATACCGGACCGACCAAGTGATTTCAAATTGTTCTTATCGAACTCGCCCTAGACTACCCGCATGAATAGGAATACGTTCTGACAGAACGGGGGTTCCGAAAGGCGGGCGTTTTCGGAGTCGGACGGGAGGCTACGATTCAAAGATGCTTTTAATGAGATTTGCTTTTCTATATTCATCTATCTTGTTTGGAGCTACAACATATGCATGATCTAGACTCTATAGATCGGTTATCTCTTGCTTTCTCTTGCTACCTCTTTAGTAGATTAGGTTAGATGTGTTTTCTTTATGAGTTAGTAGATTATATGCAATTTGGTTCTTCATTAGATAGCTTTCCTTGCTTTACTAGATTGAATCCTTGCGTTGCACATTGTTCCACGGATTCGATACCTTGGGTTCACCACTCGAGGGAAGAAGGGTCCCTTGACTACGACGGGAGACTTGTCCGCTTGCAAGTCTAAACGAACTTTGATACAACTATTAACCATCAACAAGCGCTACGGGCCGGAAACCAAAGAGATCAGCCACTACTGCAGTGTTGAGTGTCGCATCCGTTATGAGTTCGACCTCTGGACGCATAGCTTCCGCCCCGCTGTGGAGTACGTCGTCAGCAATATAAACATCACGATGTAGGCGCAAGCATCAATGAACATTATCTATCTTGAATGTAAAATATTAGATATTACTAAAGGTGGAATCGATTTTATCGGGATGTCGGTTTTTAATCAGTTTTTATAGATAATATTTGATTTGTCACGTTCGTGAGTCAAATCGAAGGTTGTGGTGGTCTCATTTGCCGCCGACGAGGCCTGGGATGCCCTCTTGGGGGTCAAAACCGCCGAAGGGGGCACGGCGGCAGCTGCGGCGGGCGGCAGTGCCCTCTGCTTCCTCCTTTGTTCTATTCAAATGACTGTGGGGGCCAGTTCTATTCAAATGAAGAACAGTTCCCATTTCTCCTTTTAATTTGCAATCAAATGTTGTAACAAGTATTTCTTTGTCATTATTAGTCCAGATTTGATATTTTTTCTATTTTTTTAAAATCAACTTCTATTCATTAATTTCATTGTTTAGTGTACATTTCCTTTGTTGAGTGACGTTTATATACCTTATTTTGTTCTTTGTAAGTACAACATACAAATAATATTTGTTTTACACAACCATTAGTGATGGAACTTGTCACACCCGGCCCAAATTGGATGGCCCATGAGTGACCCATGAGCGCTGGTGCGAGTGTTTAGTGCCACATTGCTATTTGAGCAAGGGTGGAGCCAACTTATAAGTGTTTGTCCACCAGGCATACCACCTTCGGGTTAACCCTTTTACACGAAGCGAGGACGAAAGTGTAAGGCAGGGTGCTATGTGTACGAGTGCTCGCCCCTACATAAGGGCTGGGCGGTGCGGCTTTCGTGGGCAGTGTTACAAATGGTATCAGAGCTAACCCTCGCAATTGCGTGTACGAGTCAATGTGCGGACATAGGGCGCAAGGCACGTGTGGGCCTGAGATTGGACACACTGCATGGCATATGGGTCGGCACTGGACGTACGGTCGTGCGCTAGAAGGAAAGGTTCCCGGACATTTGCTTGGTTCAGTGTGCGGACATATGCAGGCATGTGTGGGCCTGGGATGGGTCACACGGCATGGCGTAAGGGTCGGCACTGGACGGGTGAGTTGGACCGACGAGGACGTTGGGTTCTTTGAGGAAGGGTGAATGTCACACTCGGCCCAATTTGGATGGCCCATGAGTGGCCCATGAGCGCTGGTGCACGTGTTTAGTGCTACACTGCTAGTTGAGCAAGGGTGGAGCCAACTTATAAGCCTTTGTCCACCAGCCATACCACCCTCGAGTTAACCCTTTTACACGAAGCGAGGATGAAAGTGTAAGAAGGGTGCTATGTGTACGCGTGCTCGCCCCTACGGAAGGGTTGGGTGGTGTGGCTTTGGTGGGCAGAGTGTTACAAAACTTTACATTTCGTAAGCTTAAGGTGGACACAAGGTTTTGTTAAGTTTTCAAGTGAATATGAGTTTGAACATGTTGCAAAGTGTGGAAAACTTCAATGTTCCAGCAAACATTCTAGGAAACTATGTGAGAGATGTAGATATTTGTACACAAGTATATAATTCCTTCATCAAAACCATTTGAAATTTTGAAGACAAGTCTAGGTACCCAAATTATGTTGGCAAGTCAATTTGTAGATTTTTTAGAGTACACTAGATGTTAGTAGAATTATTACATCATTAACATGGGATGTAAAAATGGATTCTAAGAATCTTGGGCACACAAGTGTGACTGTTGATATTTTATTCAAATACTAAATGTCCAAATACGAATTGCTCGTATTTTTATGATTTTATAGGTGCTGTTTTATGGGCTCTAATATTTTAGGGAAGCACGTTTCATTCGAAAGAAAATAGTGGCTTGCCCACGCGTTAGTGTGAGCAGCCAAAATAAAAAGATAAATGCTGACCCAACTCCCAACAAAGGCGATCCGGGTTCACTAACCATTGTCGCCCATGACACTGGCCCACTCGTCAGCGTTAGCAGGCGAACCGTGCGCGGGCTGCTCAAAAGTTCTCACCTATATTTACTATAGTGCCCATGAAATTCAAATTACTGCACAAAGCTTTCAAGGGCACGCCAGTAGTTTCATTAAACACCGTTATGCGCGTCGTTTGTCGGGGACAGCCATAAGGGTCCCCTAAATAACCGGGGGAAACCCGCTTAAAACCTATAAAAAACGCAAATCATGAATCAACTCGCGCACCTAAAACACACGCACAGCACAACCGCGACCCTGGTGGCCCCCACAGCGGAGGCTATCCTCCCTGCAGATTTGGAATACGGGTCGCCCAGAGTTCGAGGCTACGATGAGGGTGCCAACCAGCGAACCCGCGAGGACTCGCTGGACCAACTGGACGAGGCCCGAATCGTGGCCCTGATGCACTCTACAAGATATCAGCAAGCTCTGAGGCGCTACCAAGCCCGGAAGGTGCAGCGACGAGACTTCAGCGAGGGGGACCTGGTCCTAAGGCTACGCCAAGACAATCGAGGCCGCCACAAGCTGTCGGCCTTGTGGGAGGGACCCTACATCGTGGTGAAGGTGCTCAAGCCTGGCACATACAAGCTGGCCAATGAGGACGGCAAGGAACTTACCAACTCTTGGAACATCCAACAGCTACGTCGCTTCTACCCTTAGCGAAGATTTCCAAGTTTTTTTGTAAATTACATGCCCAACACCCCAGTTGGTAGCCTAGATGTAAAAATCAACAAGTCAATAAAGTTAAAGGGCAACTTGGCTTTCCCCAGAAAACCAAGTCACCCTTGGGGGCTACTGCGGGGGGCATCCCCCCAGAAAATGGTCCCATTTTTCTCAAAAGTTCGCAAGTGCACTAAGTACGATTCGACCTAAGCCTCGAGCGGATTCAGGCGGGGCGCGGACAGCCAAGCGGGAAGGATGCGCGAGCCAGAGATAGCCTACGCCTCCGCGAGGATATGGCCCTTCTCTCTCGTCCCTGGACCAGCGGGCTACCCGCGAAAACGAACGTCACCGACCCGAATTCATCCAGGCAAAGAAAAACCGGAACAGCGTGACAAGCGAAATAGAAAACGTCACATACATTTACAAGTGTTAAAAGATCTCAAAAGAGTACTTGTTTACTTACATGGCCACATGGCCCGGATTCTAACACTTAAACAAAAAAGGGCTCGGCGCCCAGTGGTCTTCAGGATTGGGGCTCGCCGGCGCCAGGAGCGTCGGCGAACAAGAAGTCGATGAAGTCTTCAGCGAGCGTCTCGGCGGCAGCGGCGGCAAGTGCGTCCACGCGCTCCATCGCCACTTCGTCTTCAACACCAACTGGGAAAATGTAGCCCGACACCACGGCCTCGAAGTCTACCTGGTAGTGGGACCCCACCACGCCGAGGGCCTTCTTTGACGCCCGGTGAAGGGCGCGGCGCATGCGCCTCGAGACATGCCCACCGAGGGCACGCAGGCGACTCGCCAGCGAGCTCCCACCTTGCGCTTCGCCTTCCTCGACCGCCTGGCAGGTCTCGAGGGCGGCGGCCCGCAGCTCCCCCAGCTCATGTTCCGAGGAGTTGTAGGCCGCTCTCGCAGTCTCGGCCTGGGTGGTTGCATGCCCCAGGGCGGTCCGCATGCCTGGAAGCCATGAACAAGGAAGATAAAGATGGGAGAGAATCCCCAAAGGGAAGGTAAAAAAAAGAACAAGAAAACGAACTCACCTTCAACCTGCTTCTTCTCCCCTCAAGGGACTGGCGCGCCTCCTCAGCCTCGCGCCGCAGCTTGAGATAAGAGGCCTCCTGCTCCTCGAGGGACTGGCGCAGATCCTCGTGGGAGATGCTGATCTGCACCAGCTCACCGTTGAGCCACGAAACCTCCTCCTCTCGCTGCTTGAGCGTGGCCCGCCCCTCCTCGAGCGCGGCACGCTCCCGCTGGAGTTGGCCCAGCGCTTCCTCGCGCGCCATGCGCCCCTGCTCAAGTGTGGCCCGAGCCTCGACGAGAGCCACCCGCTCCTGCTGAAGCTGGCCTTCCGCCTCCCTGCGTGCGGCTCACTCCTGCCGGAGCTGCTCCTCCATCGCGGTGAGCGCGGCAGCCTTGTCCGCCAGGGCTGTCTTCAGCCCGTCAGTCTACTCGAGGGCCATGCGGCCCTGTTGGAGCTGGGTGCGGGCGGTGGCGACTTCGGCCTCCCATGTCGACGCGAGGGAGTGGGCCCCCTCCAGGTCCTCGCGAGCCCGGCGCAGCGCGTCGTCCCGCTCCCGGCAATGCCGTCTGCACCCTCTCGACCGCGGAGGCGCCTTCCGCGGCCTGGGCGTCCTGCTCCTGGGGCAGGTCCAGCAGGGCCTCAGCCCTGTACGCGAGCCACCAGTCAGGTGACCTCAGGGCCTCGACGAGGGCGTCCAGGGCCTCGTACTACCCCCGGTACCATTGAAGGTCGGCGTCGAGGTGGTCGAGGGCGTCGTATCGCTCCCGGGCCCGGCGCTCCAGCTCCTACCACCAACAAGCAAAGCGAGAAGGGCGGGCGTCGGAAAAGACACGAACGAAGAGAAAGCAGGGGAACCTGGAAGACGCGCCACGCTGGACCACTGTGGATCCGCAACGCCTCGTTCAGTGCCCGGTTGAGCGAGGTGCCGTGGTCGCGGAGCTCCTGCCAGAGCCCTTGCTCCGCCTGAGCCTCAGCGAAGTGGGCCGGCAGGGCGTCGGCATCCTCTTGCCCCCCGCTCCGGTGCGCGCCGCGGGTCCGGCCGCGTGAAGACGAGGCTCCGGCGCCGTCCGCCGGGCTCCCCAACACCGCGCCGACGTCGCCTCGGGCCACGAGCGCCCCCGCCGAGGCCTCGGGGGCCGACAGAGGCGCGGTCGCCCACCGGTCCCGGCCCGGCGGCGGGACGTCGTCGTCATCGGGGACCTCCACCACCGCCGCCTCTCGGCCGCCGGGGCCGGCGGCGGCGCCGGCGAAGTTGGCGGCGCGGCGACCGCCACGGCCGGGGTCGCCGCCGTCACCGACGCCGCCCGCCGCGACTCCACCTCCGTCGCCGGGCCGCCGCGGCTCGCAACCGCCGCCGCCCGCCGCGCCTCCGTGGCCACCGGTAGCGGCTCCGTAGTCGTCGCCGCCGGCCACGGCTCCGTGGCTTCGGCCACACCACGCGGGTCCCCGCTCGCCGCTGTCGCCGTGCTCGCAACCGCCCGCGACGCCCTCGAGGAGCGCCGCCTGGTGGGGACGGCCATGTCCGTCCTCAACACCTTGGCAGGCGCGAGAGGAGGCATGGTGGGCGCCACCCAGTGAACACGAAGGCAAGAAAGTTAGGCCCAGGCCAACCTAAAAGATGCAACTAAGGGGAAGCAATCGCCTACCTCAGGGTGGAAAAGCCTCGTTTCCTTTTCCTCAGGGGCTCGGCACACGTTGTTGCCGCCACTGGTGTGGCCGCCGCCGCACCCCCAGCCTTCTTCGCGGCACGCGCCGGCGCCTCCGCGGCGCGCGTCGCCTCTCTCGTAGGTCGCCTGGCGGCGGGCGCTCCTGTGCCCGACCCAGGCGCCGTTTCTTCCGTCGCCTCCGTGGCTCTGGGCAAGGGGGTGAAGGCTCCCACCTCTCGGGGGGAGCCTAGCCCCCATCGCTTTCCTCCTCCTCCTCGCTTGATGAAGAGTACTCCGAGGTCCCAGTGGAGGAGAGCCCCTGTTGCTCGTGCAGCCGGAACTTCTCACTCCTCCGTTCCCGGCACTCCCGTCGCCGAATGCTCCGCTCCTTCTTGCGTGGCGCCCGCTCTTGTTCTCGTCGTTGCGCCGCGCGCGTGTGCTCGGGCTCGGGGCGGGGGCGGGTCGGACCGCGCTGTGTTCATAGCCCTTATCTGCAAGGCTTCAAAACACACCGACATCACTCGAACCGGCAGAACAAGGGGAGGCTGCAGTCCACTCACCAATGTGCCTGGTAGCATGGTGAACGCCCAGAGGGCCACGTCGTCGCTTCGGGCGGCCCTGAGGTCGATGGCGCGCCGCGCCCGTGTGGCCACGTACTTCCGCGGGAGGAGGTCTAGCATCAACCGTGACTGCGCCAGCGCAACGGGGTCTGCGTCCTCGTGCATCTCGAAGATGCGGAGCGGCCTCTCCATCAGGGGAACGATCCGCCGGTGATGGAGATTCGCGAGGACGCACCCTGCGGTCAAGCCATCGTCTGCCAGGGCCTTCAACGCGGCCAGGAGCGACTCCAGCCGCACCTGGTGCGAAGACGGGGACACCCCATGGTGCCAGGAGTCGGCCTTCTCTATCAGCACCTTGCCGGAGTAGAGGGGAAGGTCGGCGCCGTCGTTGCGGAGGTAGAACCACCCCCGCTCCCACTCCGCGTTGTTGGAAGTCATCATGTGCAGGGGACATAGAGCTCCCTGTGCGTGTTCTGCAATGCAATCGTCATGCCGCCGACGCGCACCGCGCGGCGCGTCTTTGGCTCCGGCGTAGCAAGCGTGTGCAGTTCCGCGCGGAAGAGATGAACCCAGAGATCCCAGTTCACTAGGACCCCCAAGAAGCCCTCGCACACGCCGACGAACGTCGCCGCCTGCGAAATCGCGTTCGGTGTGAAGTTGTGTAACTCCACACCATAGTGGTAGCACAGCGCGCGCATGAAGCGACTCGCCGGCGCAGCGAAGCCGCGCTCGTGAAAGCAGATGAAGCTGACGACGTAGCCGTACGGCGGGTTGGGCTCCCGGTCCCTCGCCTACGGCTTGATCTACACCGCGGGACGCCCATCCTCTTTGGACGCAAGCTGGCCAGCGATCACCAGCTCGCTAAGGGCAAACCTCGTCGCCGTCGAGCACGGCCACGGCAATGGGTCGATGACGTTGATGGGCTGAGGGGGAGCGTGGAGCGCAAAGCAAGAGCTGCGCGACGGCGACAGAGCAAGTGCGGCTCTAGGGCGGAAGCGCAAGGGGTGAGGACGGCAGACGCTAAGTGTGGAGGTAAAGATTCGCCTCGCCTCCCTCCTTTGTATTTATAGATCCACGGAGCTGTGCTCCCCGGAACGCACGCCCTGCGTGCATTAACTGCAAGTGAAAACCTCGGTCACTGACCGGCGGGACCCACCACGACCGAGGCGGCCGGGCGTACGCACGCGCGCTTTCATTACGGCACGGCAACCGAAGAGCCGTGCAGTCCGTCACGTCCGCCTGCCCACGTCGCCCACTACGCGTGCAGCCGCGGTGCCTGAAAAGGCGCACCCGCGGCGCAGGACTGTGGTCGCGACTGCGAGCATTAAATGGCCCAGTCCCTTGCCAAGCAAGGATGACCCTTGAGCGGCCCGAGCCCCTAGCTCGAAAAACCTGACCCTCGAAGGGTGCGATTACCGACCAGTGGCCTCGAAGCCCGCTCAACGTGAGCGGGCGCCACATGTGCCCTCGACCTACAGAAATTTACTCATCAGCGGTTCAAGGGCCGGCCCAGCTGAGAACCCTCGAAACCTGCAGATGCGAAACGACGGGGGCACTCAGCTGCCACTCCGCAACGGCCCTACTGATCAGGGGTTCGAAACCTGACCCTCGAAGGGTTTGAACAGGTGCCCCAGATTACCGGAGTCAGGGACAACGTGGGCGCGCGCATTTGAGCCTTTCCTCGAGCCCACCGGCTCGAGGGCGCCCCACATGTTGTGTTCGAGAGCCAGCGAGGGCAGCTAGTCGGGGGGATCCCATCGAGGGAGAGCTTCCGCGCCCTAGGTCCCTAGCGAACGGGACCGAGTCCCACCTAGCAGACCCGCGCAAGCGATTTTATGGACGAGTCGCCGGACCATGAGCCTACCCTTATCGAACGAGGCATGAGCGTCCACTTGAACCACCCGCTAGCAGCTCAACGAGGAATCCGCAATCCGCGACCCGATGGATGGGGGTTGTGGAAACCTCACCCTCCGTCCCGCGGAGGGACGGCAAGGGCGCTTTTAAAACAAGACAGAGAGCTCGCCTCGATCGCCTCAAACGGGCCCAGGCTCGGGGGCTCGACGCACGGCTACACCTCCTGGGGTGCCCCGAACGCGAAAGGTACAAGTCGCGCGCGCGTGACCAGAGCCGGCTGAAACATCGCCGATGCCGGTTGAAACAGATGCCACGCCCACTGGTAGAAATTCGCGTAAAACCCTTGCTGGAGCACTCACGCTCCTGCAGGGCTTCGGGGGCTAGACCCGCGGGTCCACTGACGCGGCCCCACGGAAAGGCATTGGCAACCAGGAGGGAAGAATGTCCTATCAGCAGGCTCCAGCATCTGCGGGAACCTGATGGGTACACCCACAGATGCTCGGGGGCTACTATCGGGGACAATGATAAGGGTCCCCTAAATAACCGGGGAAACCCGCTCAAAACCTGCAAAAAACGCAAATCATGAATCAACTCGCGCACCTAAAACACATGCACAGCGCAACCGCGACCCTGGTGGCCCCCGCAGGACGTCCAGCAAAACCACAACGAGCCCAACCAAACCTCTCACCAGCATGCACACCATCATCTCTCCTATCAAACCTCTCACCACCACCTCTCTGTGGAAACCTACCACCCTGAGCTCCAACACTACCAACAGTCCTCACACTTCCCACACCCCGTGGAAGTGGCACTCTAGGCTCAGGAATACCATGAGATTAGCGATACCTGTCCTGGTTTGCTTGCTCCCTAGGAAGCCTCTCATCCCTCTTCCTCTTGTAGAAAAACTCCGCTAGATGTCTCTCCTTGCCACAATACTCACACCTAAAGGGGATGGGTTTTGGTTTTGGCTCTGGCTTCTCTCTAGGTTTCTCACCCTTCTCACTCACAAACTTCACCAGTTTCTGGAAGTCATTTGTTTTAGGTGGGAATTTGGGTGGATCTTGGGTTGTGTCAAGCTTGTTGCAAAGGTGGTTGGGCTTTGGTGTGAAAGAGTTCTTGGGTGCTTTTGGAAGTGGGACTTGGATGTCTCCGATCACCTCAAACTCAGGGTTAGACTCAACACACTTCTCATACACACTCTCCCCACTGTTTTCTCCCACTTTCCCACCCAACTTCTCAAAACCCAAACCACGACCATCCGCTCTCTTGAACTCCTCAATCATGATTTTCAATTGAGGTTCCTGCCCAGACAACCAACCCAACACCTTCCTCAAGTAATCATTCTCCTCATAGATGACATCCAAGCGAGAAGTAAGTTCAAGATTGCGCAAAGGAACTTCATCACAGCTAGTGCATGTATTGACAACAGGAGATTTCAAAGAAGCTTCCAAAGTGCTAATGGTAGAACGAGCATCAACAAGCTTAGCATGCATAGTAGGACATGATTTACAAGAACCAAGCAAAGTAGGTCTAGCCTTAAGCTCATCATACTCAGTCCTAAGAGCATCTAGTTTAGCCAAAGTAGAAGCATTCTTCTCATTAAGCAACTTGATCTCATTCAACCATGCATCACACTCAGGGCATTCAACATCATCATAAATAGTAGGAGCAAGTTTTAAAGAGTCATTCTCAAGTTTCAATTCAATCAATTTAGACTCTAACTCTCCTACTTTCTCACTAGCATTCTCAAGTTGAGCCCTAAGTTCTTTCATCATCTTCTTGGCATCTCTCAACACACTATCACGGTTGTCAATCAAGCCAGTCAACCTAGTGATCTCAGCAAGCAAAGAGTCAGGGTCACGATTTACCTCATCCTCCGAGTCGGAGTCGCTGTCTCCCTTCTCGCTCTTCTTGCTGCTCGAGCTATGGGCCATGCCACAAAAGCCTTCAAGTGCCACACAGCTCAATCCACTAAGGTTCCGGCTTGCACTATTCTTGCCCTTGCACCTCCCGGCGTCTTCATCTTCACTTCTTGAGCTTGACTGCGCATCGCTTGAGCTTGAGTCGACGTCGCTTGCACCGGACACCGTGGCTCTTGCCTTGTCCTTCTTGTAGCCGCCCTTGCTCGGTCGCGGCTTGTCCTTGTCCTTGCTCTTGGACTTGCTGAAGTGCTTGCCCTTGGAGGAGTACTTGTCTTCACGCCTCGGGTGTGCCTTGTACTCGTTCATCTTGTACTTATTCTCCTCCGCTTCCGGGCACTCGGCGATGAAGTGTCCACGCTTGCCACACTTGTAGCATGTCCCCGAGCTCCGCCTTGCATTCATCCGGCTCTAATGTAGTCGATCAAACCTCCTTAAGAGCAAGGCCAGCTCCTCCTCGCCCAGCACATCAAACTCCTCATCTGGAATAGACGTAAGAGAAGACAAGGAAAACTGTCGACAGGAAGGGTTAGTGTTGGCTTTTCCCTTTGATCCGCCCACAAGAGCAAGACTATGGTCAGTCGAGCCCTCATGCTTGGATTGCAACTTCCTGTCAACCTCAGCCGACTTAAGCTTAGAAAAGAGGTCATCCAACTCAATGGTCAAATATTGCCCGGACTCCTTGATGGCCTCAAACTTAGCACCCCAAACATTTGGGTCCAAGATATGCAAAAGCTTCAAAGCTTGATCATGCTCGGTGTAAGGAAAATCCTCAACATTGGCCTTCATGTTGTTCACGATGGCGGTGAACCTCTGAAACATCGCATCAATGTCCTCACCGGGAAGTTGAGTGAAGTTCTCATATTGCATCCGGTAAGAGACAAAGAGGCGAGCCTTCACATGGTTATCACCACTGTGAGCAACCAACAACTTCTCCCAAATTTGCCAAGCAAGATACAAATGGCGAACACGCTCAAACTCAGGATCACACAAGCTCTGGACCAAGTGATCAACGACTTTTGCATTTGCCTCATACTTGGCCTCAGCACCGGCATAGGTCTTGTCAAGCACAATGAAATCCAACAACTTGCCACGAAGAAAGATCATCATTCGGGCCGCCCACTTGTGGTAACCCTTCCCATCGAAGTGCGGCGGACCGCCCCGCTCAACGTACGCCATCTTAGGATTCAAGACTTGTCAAAGTCACAAAGAATCCGGCACCAAGCTCTGATACCAATTAAAGGAACGGATGGCGACTAGAGGGGGGGAGTGAATAGGAGTCGGTAAAAAATTTTCTCAAAGAACCCGGCCTATACCCTAGACAAATCCCGGTCACACACGAGCGATGGATCGAATCACACACCAATCGCCAAGACAACGAGGTTATGGATCAACCTCAAGTCTTAAGAACGATTCCTTGAAGCACACGCGGATGCACGAAAGAAGGAGGGAGGAATCGAACCAAGGAACAAAGCTGCCAGCATCGGGCGGACTGTCCGGCCAGGCGGGGCGGACTGTCCGCAAAGGCCGCGTGGACAGTCCGGACAATGCCGCGGACCGTCCGGCAAGGAGCCACGGACCATCCGTTAAAGACAACTGAACCACCAGAACCGACCCGAGAAAAACGGACCATCTGCGAAGACCGGGCGGACCATCCGCGCGGGTTCCGGACCGTCTGCTACTAAGGCTCGGACCGTCCGCGAACCGGCTGCAACAAAAACCTAAAACAAAACCGGATCGAAAGCAAAGGTGCGCAAGAACATGACGAGCACGTGAAGAACACGCAGCCCACGGACCGTCCGCCACCGCCTCGCGGACCATCCGCGCCGCACGGACAGAGCAGAAAACTGCTCGACCCCGAAGGTCAACTCCTCCAATCCATCACCGGATCTCCCAAACGATAGAAGCTGTTGAGACAAGAATTTAGGGACATGAAAAGCGTCAACCAAGGATGCTATACCCCAAAAATTTCTCCTCCTAACTTCCTAAATCATCGGGAATCGCGGATCCTTTGAACACCACTAAAAACTAGACCTCCTAATGTGAATCCTTGAATCGAAGTGGTTTCCCGGCGTTTGAGGGCACAAGATCAATCCCAAAGATGCACAAGACATCCATCCATGTTTCCCTCAAAGAAATCCGGGGAGAAACCCACTCAAATCCGCGGAACCACACCAAGGGCAATGGCACCAAAAACAAGCACGAAAAGGACCACAAAAATCACAACGCCGAATCTTCTATACAAACCAGGAAAGATTCACAAGGTCTAGCATGCCACCCTAGCATCCATCCCTCTCAACAAATCTCTCATGAAGCTCTCATGCTAGCCTAGAGAAAATGGAGAAGAAAATGTCTAAGGAAAATGAGAAATGGGAGGGGGGAAATGAAACCCTAAGTCGCGGAGAGAGAGAGCCATCCACACACACTCATGGCTTATATATCGGGTCCCGCCGGTGTGGCAAATGACTCGACTACCCCTAACTCAACTACTGGCGATACAACCCACACAGGGGCATTTATGTAATGTTTGTGGGTCTTGCCATCGGAAGGCCACGCCTTCGCCGCACCCCGCGTCCTCCCGACGCAAGCCATGCGATCCCGCCGCGTGTCCTCCGCTTCGAAGCTTCCCGACACTCTCGGATCCCGTCTCTGTCGTGTTGGGCCTTTGGACTTGGTTTTGAGGCCCAAACCAAGAAACCGTCCTCCGATGGTTTTGTGGGCAAACCACCAAACGCCGCGAGCTCGGCCCGGCCTCCCGCCAAGCCCCTTGACTCGACCGCCACCGTGCACTGGCTCGATCGTCCATGACTTCGTCTTGCTCGTCTTGCCACCATGTGGCCCGCACCTAGTCCCGCCGTCCACCGGGTCCCTCGAACCGAGCCTACTTGTCTCTCCATCTCTCGGAGGCCCCTCAAGGCTGAAGACCTTTCGCGCCCGTTCTTCACCTGCAACAACACGAACTAGGCCGCAGCCTACACCTGCGCAGTGAGCCAAGAGTCAGTCGAACACCCGTTGTCAATCACTCATCACCGAGGAGCGGTCATCCATCGACCACCAAGACGCTCCTGGTCCTCAAAGCCGTCGTCGAAGGAAGTTGGATAAGGGGAAGGAGCCAACGACCAAGGACACCGACGAGGAACCATTCTTCAATGACGCCAAGTTAGCAGTCGACCTGCTCAAGAGCGCCTTCAGAAAGCTTGAAGATGTTGGCACGACCTTCATCATCAAAGCACATCATGAAGTGGACAACGACCCGAGCGTGAAGGGTCTCGCCTTCAGGATCCACGGGTTAGCGGAGAGGCTCGAGAAGCTCCTTGCGGTCAAGTCGGTTGGTCGTCACTTCATCTTCGACGGCGATGGTGATGGCTCTGATAGAAGCCACGACTGTGATGACGGCTCCGACAGCAGCCACGACGGTGATGACAGCGAGACTCCGACTACCTCTACCAATTAGTAGTAATGTGTGTGTGCTTTTATGTCTTCGTCTGGTTGTTGGACATGAACTTCTTAGTTTGTCTGTCGATCATGAACTGCTTAGTTAATTAGATTCGTAGTTAGATTTTGTATGTCATGAACTCAATCTAATAGACGCTTGTAGATCCATCCGCGTTGTCATGAACTGTGTTCTGTTGTGATGAACTGGAGATCTGTTGTGATGAATTAGATCTTAGGGATAATGGATAGTCATTGCCGACGCGAGTTAGCCTACTGAACCTGACGCTGACGCGTGGGCCAGTGTCATTGTCGACGATGGTTAGCGAACTCACATAGCATGTGTGGGCAGTTGGGTTCGACCGGGCCGGTAGACATCTCTCACATAGTTTCCTAAAATGTTGCTTGAATATTGAAGTTTTCCACACTTTGTAACATGTTCGAACTCATATGCATTTGAAAACTTAACAAAACATTGTGTTTACCATAAGCTTACGAAATGCAAAGTCTCATCACTAATGGTCGTGTAAAACAAATATTATTTATATGTTTTCCTTACAAAGAACAAAATAAGGCATATAAATATTATTGAAGAAACCGAATTTACACTAAACAATAAATTAATAAAAAGATGGTGATTTTAGAAAATTTTAGTAATTTTTTTTCAAATTTGGACTACTTATGACGGAGAAATACTTGTTACAACATTTGATTGCAGATTAAAAGGTGAAATGTGAATTGTTCTTCATTCGAATAGAACTAGGCCCCACAGTCATTAGCAACACGGGACTGAAAACTCATGTCGGCTTTGCTGGTATTACATACTTACTGAACTGAAGCAGAATATATTACAAAAAAAGATTCAAATTCCACCACATCCTATGTATTACGAAAATGATTCAAATTCAGCAGAAATCAGGCTTGCTTTTTCTTCCTTGATTTCTGTATACGGATTTTTCAATATGGTCGCTTCGCAAGTACGGTGTTTTGTTAGTTCCCAAGAGTCAGGGCTTGTATGAAGTGTCAAAGGATGGAATTTCATCAAACTTGTTGTATTCCTCCTCCTCAACATCATTTTCAACCCCAACCATCCTTTTTTTCCAGGCATAACCACAAAACATTTCTTCTTTGCAAGGTTAGGTACATAAAACACTTGATCAACATCATTGGAGAAGGCAAACGGTTCGTTTTTGTAACCAAAGACCCAGAGGTCAACTCTAATATAACCATATTTGTCCTTGCTCACAACCCTCTTCCCATTGTTGACCCATCTACACTGAAACAAGGCTACCTTCAATCCTACGTAATCAAGATCCCATATCTCCTCTATTTGACCATAATATGTGTTTGTCTCAGTGTCATCGTCATCATGACTATCGTCGATGACGGCCCGCACACACACACCACTATTTTGATAGACGTTATTTTTATCCTGGGCCACGGTGTAGAACGTGTATCCATTGATATCCATTGTTTGGTATCATGTAACAGTGAATAATGGCCCCACTGCTAGATTCCTTATCTCGTCGGTTATTACAACATTATTGTTGCATGTCTTGACATAATCCCGGAGCCACCTGCTGAAACCTTGCATGTGCATCTTTGCAAGCCAAGCCCTACCATGGTCAAGGTTGTCTTCATGTAGTTGTCGTTTGTGCTCATTGGAAAATGGTATAATTAAGTGCAGCTGTTGTGTCAGTGTGAAATGAGCCGTTCTGAAGGCATCTGGTTCTAGAGTGGCTGGCTTTTTCCTCAGGTTCCCAATATCTGAAAGCCTACTTTCATGCCATGAGCGGGGCACACCAATGGTGTTTTGTGGGTCCATATAACCCATGGCCCACTACACTGCTTCGATGGTCTCGTAGCCACAAAGAATGGCTCCCTCCAGAAATAATCGATTATGTACCAATGATTTCAGGAATCCATAGAACCTCCCATATGGAAACATCTGATGAAGGTAAGATGGGCCAAGAAACCAGATTTCCCTCGTGAGGTGTGCTGTTAGATGCAGCATGAGATCATACACTGATGGTGGGAAGGTAGCTTCAAGAAGACACAGGGTCTCAAAATGCCTCCTCTCGAAGTCCATTAGTTTTTCCTCATCAATCACCTTCTGTTCTATTGCATTGAAGATAAACAAAATCTCGTGACCACGTCGCGAACTAGTTCTTTATGGACACCTCTAAGTGCAACAGGAAGAAGAGTTCTTTCTGGACACCTCTAAGTGCAACAGGAAGAAGAGTTCATCAACACATGGCAATCATGATATTTGATCAAGTTGAAATTCATTTTCATGTCCTTCACCGACACTAGCCTCTTGAAGTTTGATGAATAGCCTGAAGGTACTTTCAAATCATGAAAAAACTGACATAATTCTTTTCTCTCTACCTTTGACAAGGTGGCTGCAACAACGATAAGATTCATCCCCGTTTCGGTTTCCTCTACATAGAGCTCCGGCCTAATGCCCAGTTCTTTAAGATCTCCCTTGCATGTTTATGATCTTTTCCTTTCAACTTCTATTGTAGCAATGTTCCACAAGTAGCTTCACACACATTCTTTTTGACGTGCATATTGTCAATTGAATGACGCGCATCCAACATCGGCCAATACTGTAGCTCCCATAGAACTGATTTCTTGTTCTCTTTTTTTTCTTCACCATCTCATTTCTTTCTTTTGCCAAGGGTTTTTTAGTCAGTTTGGGTAACTCCTCGATAGTTTTGATGACCTTTCCTTTCAAGTGGACCAGATCTCCAATCACATGCAACGACACCTCTCGATTCTCCTTTCCCCATTAAACTTACAATCCATGGCCCGGTATGGATGTTTCTTACCGAGGAAACGACGGTGCCCCCATAAATACATATTTATTTGAATGTCTTAACCATAGTACGCAAGTATCTTCCAAGCAGTGTGGGCAAGCTGCACCTTTCCTTTGCCAGAGAGGTTGCGATGACCCGGGTTGTCATTGATGGTGGTGAACAACATGGCATGCATTGTGAACTCCTCACGCTTGTACTCATGCAAAACCTTCGGTACCATATGCTTCCTAGTACCTTCAAATCATCAACTAGTGGCCTCAAGTAGACATCAATATTGTCAACATCATAGATTTTTGTTTCTTGCATAGCCAGGTGTAAGGTTGTACAACAACAACACGACAGGCCAAGTGCTATGTGTTGAGCTCTGGTTACCGAATGGGTTCACGCCATCAGTGCTCATAGCAAACCATATGCTCCTTATGTCTTTGTCAAACCACAGAAAGTGGTTATTAATGTTACCATATTGAGCTAAATCTGCGGGGTGCCTAAACTTGCCATCTTTCTTAAGCTCCTTTCGGCCTTCGTCATGCCAACGTAAGAGTTGGGCCCCCTTTCGTGTTGTGAAGCATTTTCTCAGGCAAGAAATGATGCAAAAATACCATGCCACCCTCACAGGAGCCCCTCTTTTAGCCTTCTTCTTCTTGCCTCTAATCTCGCTGGGCTCGTTCTCGTCATCAGCATTATTATCATCTCCACCATCCTTTTTCCTCTTGTACTTATCATAGCCACACTTGGGGTACTTCTCAAAGTCTGCATAATCTCCATGGGACAATACACAATTGTTCTTGCATGCATGATTTTTTCAACCTCTATTCCCAAAGGACAGATTATCTTCTTCGCCTCATAGACACACTCTGCTATTTGGTTTCCTTCAGGTAGCATGTCTCTAAGCACATCCAATAGATGTTTGAAACTTTTGTTGCTCCAACCATGATCTTCCTTAAGCTGCAGAAGTTTTTAGATCACCAGATAGAGGGGTTTCTTTTAATCTTCAATGAATTGCTTCAACCTCGGTAATTCAAAAGGTGTGTACACTCGTTGAAACTCAATATCCTGCAACATTTGATCAACATTGTGCACACATTGAAAGACCTCACCATCATCGGAGCCCCTAACTTCTTGATCAGTAATATCCTCAGGCCTCAACACATTTGGTGGAAATAATGGTTCATTTTCCTCAAAAACTCCACTATCATCAAGGTCTTCATCATGGTCGGTAGCATGGTGTCGCACTTCACCTTCATTTTGGCAGCCTGCTTCGGGTTCATTAAGGCTTTCCTCACCATTTTTATTCCAACGTGTAATTTTTTGTGAAACCATGTGTGACCAAATGATGAAAAATGATTTCTCGTTGTGCGAATTTCTTTTGGTTGAGACAACCTATACAGGGGAAATGCATTGCCTGAACACCAACGGTTTCACATGTCCACCTTTGCTTGATTTAGAAAACCATTGACCCCACTTAAGAAATTCCCCCAATCTTCTTGCGACAGTCTATACATCCAAGCCCGAGCAGCAGACGCCATCTGCATTCCATACACCAAATGAGCATAATTCATCACACAAAAAACCGATAACACAAGAGGATTAGGACAACTAAAGAATTTCAATAAAAGGGGGAAATTAATTTCCACCTTGACGAGGACATTCTACAAGGCGAGGACGGTCGAGGAGGAGGATCAGAGGCAGCATCGCGGCCGCGACGATAGTGCGAAGGACGGTGTGGTCGACGTCCACTAGCCCCTTTCGCCGTCGCACATGCGTCTGGCCGGCCTGCTGCAGCGCTAGCTTTCTGAGGAGAGAAATTAAGCGCGATCCTCAAAGTGCGCGCTGCTGGCGGCGGCGAACGGGACATGCCGACGGGGACATCTGAGCACATAGATTGAGCGAGCGACCTTCTGAGGAGAGAGAGCGAGTGTTGTTGTTGGAACGGGAGTGGCCTTCTATGGAGAGAGAACGAGTGGTGTCGGAAGGAGAAGACAGAGACGAGCAATAACGATATGTGTCTTTGATGTGAGAAAAGAGGCAACCCTGGGTGGCAATCAAATGGAACGAGTCCTAAGACACAAGTGTATCCAATTGGGTCGCCAGCATAGAAGATGCATCCTAACAAACATGCGTCTCTAGTACGAAATTATCGGTAACGGACTTTATAGCCCGTTACCAATATTGTAGTGATTAGTAACGTACATAAACAGACCATTACTGGTAAGGCATTGATCGGTAACAGACTTTTACAATCCTATTACGGATAGGTTTAACATTTGTAACAGGCTCTATTTAACATTTGTTACAAAGAATTCATGTGACATGGGTTTAAGAAGCCCATTACCAAAAGGCCACATTGGTAACGAGCATTGTGGAGGCCAACCCCGGGTCGTCCTGGCGCCCTTATGGGTAACGGGCGCCAAACAACAACCGTTATAGATGTGGGTGGATGTAACGAGCGTTAAGGGCCCGTTACAAATGTTGCGTGACCTATTTAAGGTTTTCACGTAGTGCTTGTACTTAAGACTGTGAGCTATTATCCCCAAACCAAAGAATGACGAGAACCGACTGGTTGGTGAACTCTTAGTGAGGGCATCTCCTGTGTGTTTAGATCTACCTTGCAAGGTTTAAATCAATCGACTGTTGGCCTCTCACTGTTATCTGAGACTACTTAATCTACTGTCCATGATATGCCTTTCCGATGGAACTTTGCAAATATTGTTATTTGATTAATTGTATTGTAAAACTTATGATTGCAAAAGTCGCTTATCTAGTAATGATTACTTCTATTAGAACTTGAGATAAAATATGAAAGTAAGGATTCACAACTTAGTACCTTTTTAACAAAACAAACCCACTTAACAAAAGCCTTGCATGATTAGAGGTAAATTCTTTTATTTTTAGACGGGTAAGCCTTGCTGAGTATTATTATACTCAGCCTTGCTATTTAAATGTTGTTTCCAGGTAATGCATGCAATGATGTGTGGCTTGGAGAAATTCCACCCGACTGGGAGCTGGAATGGTGGATGACGACGAGTGATTGCATCATGGATGGCCTCCTATGATGCTTGGTGTACCACTTAGTTATTTCCGCTGTTTTAATAAACTCTGAACCATTTACTTTCATGTCAAGAACCATGGTTTGTAATAATGGACCCTACAGGGAAGATTTACTTTAATTTGTAAGGCACTATGGACTCTCCTTAGTGGGAGTTTTAATGTATACGTTTCGATCCTCTTTGTGTGTTTCATGCGATTTACCGGGCTTTGACCCGGCAACACTAAACGAGATGATTCTTTATTATCGCCTAATGACCAACTGGAGTGGTTTACACTACGTGAAAACCCCATTTTGTTAACGGACGCGAACTACTATTGGTAACGGGCATCGCACCCGTTACCTTTCAAGCGTTACAAATAGCCCAACATCGGTAACAATAACTGGCACATGTAACGGGCATTAAAGAGAAGCCCGTTACTAATCTGCTTGTACCAATGACCTGGTACCACAATATTGGTAACGGGCAACAACCTTTGCCCATTACCAATAACAGCAAAGGTAACGGGCATTAAAGAGAAGCCCGTTACCAATCTATTGGTACCAGTGACTTGGGCCACGATATCAGTAACAGGCAACAATGTTTGCCAACTACCAATGTTGAATTAAAAAACAAAAAAATACATTCCATTCTTTTATTTTATACATACATGCATACACAAGTATACAAGATACACTCAATTTCATCCACACATTCAGACACTTAGTTTCATACATACATTCAAACACTCATCAGTTAATCTGGAAATGATATTTAAGGTTACATACAAGGACATACAAACAGACAAGTGATCCAACAATCTTTAAGTATTTTCCGGCTAACAGAAATTAATAGGCAAACAAGATGGCTTATATGGCTGTAAGACAATTTTTCCTTGCTCATAGTGTCCAGAAGAGAACTGCAGGCGAGCTGTTTGAAGTTTATATTGTCAATACTTTATCTTGGGCCGTATATTTGTCTTGGAAACTTTGTTTAACAAAAATTTTATAAGGCTGTAACTACAGGGGGAGAAAAGAGAAACAATTACTTTGTAAAGACTCTTGACAGAAGTTGCATATGTGACTCTGGAGTAAGAGAAGGACTGAGGCCATTGTTGTGGCCCAAATACACAATGTGAACCTGCAAGACAATAGAAAGAGGACATGCAGAATGTGAAGACATGATTTGATCAAAAGATAAAAACGACTGCAAAATCTCTAAAAAATAGTACATCTGCACGAGACCGAAACCATGACTACGGGTTACAAGTATAGTGCAACACTTGTTGTGCACAAGTTATTGTGTACACTAGCCATTTCAAGTAATTTGGCGGTACTAGAAATTATGTTTTAATAATAGAATACAAGAGAAGGAGAGGTTTCATGACTACCATCCATATTCAGCAAAAAATAACTTACCCTTTTCTTCATTATCTTCACAGGTATTGTAAGAAGCCGCCATTATTCATGAGCATTTCTAATAGCTTAAAAATAGCAATTAATTTGAATCAAGACTGAAGGTTGATCATATGAACATAGATGCACATTTCATATCAACACAGATGTCTATGGTATATGAACAAATACAAGGATTGTGTTGCTATGTCTAATGTAGTTACATGTAGTGCTGGGATTGATGCAAGAGTCAGGACACCAGAGGGCTACTTCAGTGAAAATAACTCACCATAATAGCATGGAGTTGAGTGCTCTTGCTCCTGCCCCCTATACTCACATCCTTCGCTTTTCTGGTGACAGCAACCGGGGGAATTAAACAAATCATTCAAGAATACAAAATACACTCTTTCTAAATGGAAACAAAATAAACTAGGGATAGTTAACAGAGAGAATCATCAACTGAACAAACAAGGGATGACAGATCTGCAAACATGCGTCAGGAACTTAGATCCAGTGTTCCTGCACCAAGATTTATTAGAAGGCATGATTAGGGTTTGTAGAATAAGAGAGACAGAGGGGGAGAGAAAGGGGGATTTACTTGCCTGTTTAACACCAAAAACCATAAAAACTCGAGCTAGCCGATGCAAGCCTAGATGCACCCGGCGTTCCTTCGCGTGAGTGGTGGACGAGCAGATCCAGCAGTAGAGGGTCATGGGTGAAACCCTAGATGCTCTCGACGTGCCTCCCTGTGGTGGAAATGGGAGGTCAGCCTGCGGAGATGCCAAGTAAGCCGAAGACGGGGGTGGCTTCGTCACCCCTGAAGGTGGAGGCCGCCATGGGTGGAGGGGGAGAAGATCTCACTGGAGGGAGGGAGAAGAGGGGAGGCGAGGGGTGGAGGAGGAGAAGGAGCAGAGCACTCATCCTTGTGGTGGGGGACAAGTGTCGGGGGTGGAGGTGGCCGCCACCACCGCCGGCGTCGCCAAGGGAGGGCGGGCATGGAAGAGGGGCTGCGGGAGAGGGAGAGAGAGGGGGAGGCGAGTGGAGGTGTGGGCACGTGGGTGGGCGGACGTGATGAGAGGAGGTTGGGCAGATGCGGCGGACGTGACTTGAAATTAACGCGATTGAAATGAAATTTGGGGTCCGGGAGTCACGAATGGTAACGGACATTGTGGGATGTGTTACTATAAATATTAAAGGTAAAGGGCATTAATTGACACCTATTACTAATAAGTTTGAGCTGCACCTTGGAAGTCTTATATGTAACGGACATAGACCATTGGTAACGGATGTTGTTTGACGCCCGTTACTAATTTGGGACGTCGTAACGGAAATTGTGTGCCCCTTACCAATGTTGCGTGACCTATTACATGTTTTCACGTAGTGTTAGGCGATAGTATGGAATTATTTCAGATGGGGTTTTCACATGGAGTAATTGTCTCATCTTAATCCTTTCATTCTAGCTAAAACCCTAAGCAACCAACCTCACTTTGTTTCTCACAACCTCTCCATTCTCTCCCTCTTTGTTCTTGCACACCCATTTTGTCCCTATAGGTTTGCAATATGGTGGAGGCTCCACTAACTCCCAAACTTGGTTCGTCTCAAAGTTCTCTAACTCCTCATGCATTGCGTTAACCCAATTAGAATCAGAGAGTGTGTGACCAATGCCCTTGGGCTCGAAAGACACAACAAAAGCTAAATGGGAAAAGAGAGTTTTTTTGGGATCTCAACCGTGTAGTGCGTTCATTGATGTCACCGATGATTCTTGAGGGAGGATGATCAGTTGGCTGAGTGCCTCTCACCTGGAGATGTCCACCCCTCGTAAATAACTTCCACTTGATCTTGTTGGATCATTGTCGGTGTAGGGGATGGACCATCCTGAACCGTAGTAATAGTTGAAGACCGGGCCATCCGAGGACTGGTGGATGGTCTCTCCTTGGTGTGATGAGTATTTGACAACGTGGTGTGGACTGACTCTTGGCCGAGTATTGTAGGTGCTGCTTGCAGCTTGATTTGCATTAGTGCAGGTGAAGAGCGGGTGTGAAAGGCTTCAGTGTTGCGGGGCCTCCAAGGAGTGGAGAGACAAGTAGGCTTGGCTCGATGGACCTAGTGATTGAATGGGATCAAGTGCGAGCCGCATGATAGCAAGAAAAGAAAGACGAAGTCGTGGATATGAGCTGGTGTGTAGCGAACATGGCCTCATATGCCATTTGTTCGGAGTTTGATTTTCGTGATTCATGACAACATGATCATTGGGACTAACCTTATTGTTTTAGCATGTCTTTGTAGACAATTATAGGTCCCAAGGATGCAAGAAAACCCCATGCAAAAATGCCAAAACAAAGGGTCAAAACCGAGCAAGAAAAGGAAAAGAGAAGACACCGTCGGATGAACCGACGGTCCCTCAAATACAAGCGTCGGTGCAATCATCGGACGAGTTGGCGCACAGGGTCAAACCCTAGGTACCGTCGGATGAACCGACGGTCTGTTTTTTAGTAGCGTCGGACGGGTTGCAGAGGAAGAGCAAGGAAGGCAGTAGCACCGGATGATCCGACGGTCTAAGTGGGGACCCCGTCGGTCTATCCGACGCTCAGTTTGAATTCATACAGAGACGCGCCAAGACGAAGCCTTCAGCACCGGATGATCCGACGCCTTGGTCAAGGCATAGCGTCGGTCTATCCGATGGTCTGTTGGAAGCTAACAGTACCGACCTGGACGTGAGGCCTTCAGCACCGGATGATCCGTCGTAGCGTCAGAGCATAGCGTTGGAGCAGTTGTGTCAGATAACCTCAATGGCTACGTGACGTGGGAAGCCTTTTTCAGTGGCCGTTAGCCAATGGCTAGTTTGATGCCTTGGGCTATTTACACCCCCTCCACTCACCCATTTGAGGTTGCTGGATTGTGTGGAAGTGTAGAGGAGTTCAAGACACATTCAAGATCATATCCAATCCATCCAAGTGCTTAATTGCTCATCCTTAGACTTGCATATGCTTTTTGTATGTGCTTAGTGCTAGGCTTAGCTTAGAGCTGAGTGAGTGCAAGGTTGTGCCAACCTTGTGAGGTGATTCTTGAGTGAGTCCAGTTGTACAAGGTTCGCCGGAAGCCTTGGGGCCTAAGTGGCTCACCGGCAATCGTCATCGACCCTCCGGCTTGGTGTGGAGCGGCGAGGACACTTTGTGCGGGGGACGTGGAGACCCCCTTCCTTGGTGGAGAAGCTCCTTAGTGGAGGCGGCATCAAGGTGACCAAGGGAGCTTGACAAGTGCCTAAGTGGCTAGCCTTTGTGGCAAGTCAAGTTGGTGCTCTTGGGAGAGACTTGGTGACCGGGAAGCAATACTCTTGTGTGAGTGCTTCAACAACGTGGACTAGGGGTGGCTTAGTGCCTACCGATACCACGGGATAAATCACGTGTCAAGAGTTTGCTTCCTCTCATCCCCTTTACGTTTTCGCATTTACTCTATTGCATTCTTTGCTTGCCTTTACTTTCCTAGAGTAGTATCATGCTAGGATTGGCTATAGGTTGCAAACCTTCTTTTGGGATGGGAGTTTCACACTAGAACAACCGTACTT
This sequence comes from Cenchrus americanus, assembly GCA_947561735.1. Taxonomy (NCBI): domain Eukaryota; kingdom Viridiplantae; phylum Streptophyta; class Magnoliopsida; order Poales; family Poaceae; genus Cenchrus; species Cenchrus americanus. The sequence goes on from OX387245.1 coordinate 165,676,083, forward strand.
GCACATATAGATAGTATGTTCTAGTTTACCTTTGCGAAAAATTAGTGAAGCCATAGGTTAAGGTTTTAAGTTGCCTAATTCACCCCCTCCCCCTCTTAGGCTAACGGGCATCCGATTCCTTACAAGTGGTATCAGAGCCAGGACTCACTTCCTTCACAAGGATACGCCAATTCGATTGGTAATTTGTGAAAACCGGCTCATTGGAATGGTTAGGCTTCACCGCCTAGTGAGTTGCTCTATAGAGGAATGAAAGGGGTGGATACCTTAGGTTTGGCTCCACATTTCGATGGCACGGGCTATCCTCGGTGGAAGGTTCTCATGGAGGCCTATCTCCAAGCAAGGGACCTTGATGTTTGGAGAGTCACCGATGAGGGCATGAAAAATGGTACTAGAAAGGAAAAGCAATTTGATGTGATTGCTAAGAGTATCATTTTGTCCTCACTAGATGTAGGCGTTTTCAATAGAGTTTTTACTTGTGAAAATGCTCACGAGCTATGGAAAACCATGAAGGAGCAAAATGAGGGTTCAAAGGAAGTTGCTAATGAACGCTACGGTTGTCTCCTTGAGGAATTCAATAGCTTCAAGGAACTTGCTAATGAAAATGACGAATCTATGTACTCAGGCCTAAATGTGCTTGTCAATGAGATTAATGCCTTAGGTGTTAAGGACATCACGGACTTGAACATCAACCGCAAGATCCTTCAAAGTCTCCGAAAGCCCGACTATGACTTGGTGAAAGCAATCATCTACGAGAAGAAGCTCGAAGATTTGAAGCCATCGCATATCTTGAGCAAGATCATGGCACATGAGCTTCAACTAATGCCCAAGTCAAAGAAGGTGCCCCAAGAAAAGCCCCAAGAACCATCTTCTCCAACCGTAATCCATGCTCTCTCAAGCCGACAAGAGAAAATGTTGAGTAGGATGGCTACTCATGGAAGCTCAAGCGAAGATGATGGTGATGATGGTGATAATGAAGATTCCTCAAGTGATGAAGAGGTTGAATCTATGGTGGCCGAGTACGTGAAGAAGATCTTCAAGTATGTGAAGAAAGTCAACATGTACGGCTACAACATCCACTTGAGAGAAGGGCGCCATCATCAACACATCAAGTTCACCAAGATTGAGCACAAGCCCAAAAAGAAGGTGGTCAAGGAGAGAAGACCAAGGCAAGAAGCAACGTTCGCCGTTCGCGAGTGGACAAGTGGTGGATCAAGTTCTTCTCGCTCAAGCGATGAATCACGAAAGAACTTCACTACCCACTTCATGCAAGGTCCTTCATCATCACACATGTGCCTTACGGCCAAAGGTATGGAAAGCAATGTAAGTGATGACGAATCCGACACCACCTCTCTCAATGATCTTGTTGAGCTAATCCATGAGCAAAAAGGAATGCTTGAACAACAAGCTAATGAAATCAAAGAACTCAATTCTCTCAATGATCTTAGTGACACCCTTGCTACAAATAATGAACATTTGTTGTACAAATTCAAATTGCTTAGCAAGGAGTGTGATGAGCTAAAATCTAAGCTTGAGAGCAATGAGACTAAAACAAGTAATTCCTTTGAGCTTGATGAAACATCTATCCCTTGTGCAATTCCAATCTCCAAGGTAGATGCTTCAACTTCTTGCATTGATTTAATTGATGAATCTTGCTCACCATCTTGCCATGAGAATGTTGTTGTAGAATCATGTGATTATCTCATAGGCAATGAAAATGATGAGCTCAAGCAAGAAGTGAAATGGCTCCGAGAGAGGTTGGCAAACTTGATGGGCAAGGGCAAGAACAATGAAGAACAAGTGGACATCTCTCAAGAAATGAAGAGCCAAGTCCAACCTTCTCAAGATAACTGTGATCACATGGTGAAGAAGCTTGAGAAGGGTGCAACCGTGACTTGCTACAAGTGTCATGAGGAAGGGCACAAGTTCTACAAATGCCCCCAATTTTTCAAGAAGATGGACAAGGGCGCAAAGAAGAAATTGAAGCCCACCATCAAGAGCTCCCTCATCTACACCAAGCCCAACCGCAAGAACAAGACCAAGAGCAACACCTACGTCATGAAGAAGAAGGCAAATGGCAAGGTGGTTGCACACAAGGTTGGGAAGATGAAGGAAGAGCGGGTTGGAACCAACCTATTTGGGTGCCCAAGGAAGTCATCACCAACGTGAAGGGGCCTCAAATGGTTTGGGTTCCAAAGGCCACTTGAAGGCCTTAAGTGCGGGGACTTTGGAGGCTTGGCACAATCAAGATGAGAAGATTCAAGCCTATATGCCAAGCTTGCAAATTGGACATGTGTTGCCCAAGTTCCCCGATTGTGGTAACGGAAACTAGTACCTATCTCTTGCATCATTGTAGCTCCATTGCCTTGTTTAGGTTGCATTTGTTGCAATGTTTACATATGGTAGGTTGTTTGTGTCATGTGCTAACCCATGAGCAATCTACATGGTTTGATTAGTGTGTAGGAAAACTACACTTGTTCTTTCATGGTGCATGTTTTCATATATATCTCTCTGCATCATGAGCAAGCTATAGGGTAAGCTTCCCTTTTGTTATCATAAACAATGTGCATACATTTGGTTGGTGATTCAAACACTAAATGCACACATTTAGGGGGAGCTGATCCTATGGTTTGGTTATGGGACTAACATTGTTTCAAGCTTATCTTATGTAGTCCCTTAGCGGCGCGTTCCGGTGCGATGTTTCATTCTAAGAGAGTGCTATTTCACTCTAAATGTGATCTAACATCTCTAAAAGAGTGAATATAGCAATATGAGCTTCATGCTATTGAGTCATGTCCTTGCGAGCTTATGTCTCTATATAAGTTCAAAGGCAATGTACTCATACATTCCTAATCCTTGTGGTACCCCAAGTGTCTTCTCTGCAAGCTTCATTCAATTGGTGTCACCTAGTGATATCATTTCCAAGTGGCTCATCTCAATGTGGTGCCAACAAGGTAGAGAGGATCAACCCCCGGAGGTATCCAATAATCAAAAGACTACAAGTGATATCTACAAGTGGTAATGTAACAAGAACCCATTTGTTTTATCTCTTGTCCTTTAAGCTACCTCTTTACATGATATGTTCTAAACTTCCTTGTTTTACAAGTTTGTAGTTGTGCACTTGTTTCTCACTACCCTTGTCTTACAAGTGGTATTCTTTTTATGCACACACTTAGGGGGAGTTTAGTTTGTATCATGTTAGTCTCATGAGCTTGTGATCCACCTTAGTTATTCACACATGTGGTATCTTCATTGATATCATACATATGGATCATGATTCATGCGGCTTTCTCCCTTGCATTTAACATCTCTCCTTTGAGCTATGGTTGCTAGATCTTGCTAGTTTCCTTGGACCCGTTTGCTTTGGACTTTTTGGAGATTTTATTCCAAAGGGGGAGAATGTGAGACCAAAGCAAGCTTATGGCTTAAGCTTACAAGTGGGCTCAAAGATGCTTACGAGTGATTTCAAGGATATGAGACCAAAGGGGGAGAATGCGAACATAAGATCAAAAAGGGGGAAGTTTGATCTAGGGGGAGTTTGGATGATGGTAAGCATCCAAGCAAGTGTAAGTAGTTCTAATTCTGTCAATTCTAGAAAATTTATGCTTGCTTTGGTTGTGTTGTCATAAATCACCAAAAAGGGGGAGATTGTAGCGAACATGGCCTCATAAGCCATTTGTTCGAAGTTTGATTTTGGTGATTCATGACAACATGATCATTGGGACTAACCTTATTGTTTTAGCATGTCTTTGTAGACAATTCTAGGTCCCAAGGATGCAAGAAAACCCCATGCAAAAATGCCAAAACAAAGGGTCAAAACCGAGCAAGAAAAGGAAAAGAGAAGACACCGTCGGATAAACCGACGGTCCCTCAAATACAAGCGTCGGTGCAATCATCGGACGAGTTGGTTCACAGGGTCAAACCCTAGGTACCGTCGGATGAACCGACGTCCGTTTTTTAGTAGCGTCGGACGAGTTGCAGAGGAAGAGCAAGGAAGGCAGTAGCACCGGATGATTCGACGGTCTAAGTGGGGACCCCATCGGTCTATCCGACGCTCAGTTTGAATTCATACAGAGACACGCCAAGACGAAGCCTTCAGCACCGGGTGATCTGACGCCTTGGTCGAGGCATAGCATCGGTCTATCCGACGGTCTGTTGGAAGCTAACCGTACCGACCTGTACGTGAGGCCTTTAGCACCGGATGATCTGTCGTAGCGTCGGAGCATAGCGTCGGAGCAGCTGTGTTAGAGAACCTCAACGGCTACGTGACGTGAGAGGGGCACCGGATGAACCGACGCCATGGAAAAGCATAGCGTCGGATCATCCGACGGTACCTTTTTCAGTGGCCGTTAGCCAACGGCTAGTTTGATGCCTTGGGCTATTTATACCCCCTCCACTCACCCATTTGAGGTTGCTGGATTGTGTGGAAGTGCAGAGGAGTTCAAGACACATTCAAGATCATATCCAATCCATCCAAGTGCTTAATTGCTCATCCTTAGACTTGCATATGCTTAGTGTATGTGCTTAGTGCTAGGCTTAGCTTAGAGCCGAGTGAGTGCAAGGTTGTGCCAACCTTGTGAGGTGATTCTTGAGTGAATCTCGTTGTACAAGGTTCGCCGGAAGCCTTGGGGCCTAAGTGGCTCACCGGCAATCGTCATCGACCCTCCGGCTTGGTGTGGAGCGGCGAGGACACTTTGTGCAGGGGACGTGGAGACCCCCTTCCTTGGTGGAGAAGATCCTTAGTGGAGGCGGCATCAAGGTGACCAAGGGAGCTTAACAAGTGCCTAAGTGGCTAGCCTTTGTGGCAAGTCAAGTTGGTGCTCTTGGGAGAGACTTGGTGACCGGGAAGCAATACTCTTGTGTGAGTGCTTCAACAACGTGGACTAGGGGTGGCTTAGTGCCTACCGATACCATGGGATAAATCGCGTGTCAAGAGTTTGCTTCCTCTCATCCCCTTTACGTTTCCGCATTTACTCTATTGCAATCTTTGCTTGCCTTTACTTTCCTAGAGTAGTATCATGCTAGGATTGGCTATAGGTTGCAAACCTTCTTTTGGGATGGGAGTTTCACACTAGAACTACCGTAGTTGCACATATAGATAGTATGTTCTAGTTTACCTTTGCGCAAAATTAGTGAAGCCATAGGTTAAGGTTTTAAGTTGCCTAATTCACCCCCTCCCCCTCTTAGGTTAACGGGCATCCGATTCTTTACATGGTGTAGGGTAGCGGCTCACGACCGGAGTCCGCACGTGGGGTTTGCGGTGGTTCACCGCATAACCCTCGGGTTACTTGGCTGAGCCACAAAACCAAGACTGGCGACTCGGCGGGCGGAGATGGGATTTGGGTGCGCCGAGAAGCTTTGATGCCGAGATGCTTCGATGTACGGGGACATGCGGCGGGATGGTGAGGCTTGCGTCGGGAGGACGTAGACTGCGGCAAACGCGTGGCCGCCCAATGAAGGTAGATCACTACTTGACCATCTTGCCCTGAGGTGGTGTATCTTCTTCTATGTTCTACGGGTAGCTTGGTCATTTGCCCATCTCGGAGAACTTCATATACACAGCTCTAGGGTTTCAGGGCAACTCATCCATTCGGACTGCTTCTCATTTCCCTGATCTTTAGGTTAGATTTTCTTCAACATTTTGTAGAGAATCTGACCTCCGAGTGTATGGAAGTATTCATGGTTGCATCAATTTCCTTTTTGTGGCCCGAGTGATTTTCGTGTTTTTCGACGCTAGTTTCGTGGGATTTTCGTGCATGGCTTGTTCCTTCGATTCTAAGGCATTTGTGTTCGTTTTTCTTTATGGGGATCATGGTTAGATGTATTGTGCATCTTTATGCTTGATCTTCACCCCTCAAACTCTAGATTTTGCCTTTAATTCGAGGATTTCGATTGTGATTAAGTTCTCGGCGATTTAGTGGATTTGAGGCTCTATGTTTTTGGGTGTAGCATCCCCTAGTGATGCTTCTTCTTCCCCCAAAATCTTGTTTCAATCCATTCAGCCAATCGGGAGATCCATAGATGCGTAGTTGGGGTCGACCTTCATTTTTGCATTTCTTCTCACTGTTTGTGAACGGGACGGACCGTCAGTGGTGTCCTCACAGACCGTTCGTGCTCCTGGTGTTCAGTGTGTGTTCATCCAATTCTTGCGAGCTCATGCAACGATCTTTCGAGGTGCTAGGTTTCTGTTGTAGGGGGTTTGACGGACTGTCCGCGAACAGTGTTGGAATGTCTGTTTGCAGGTCGGACTGTCTGCTGACTCTTGTCAGACCATCCGTCCGAGGCGCTGCAGATTGGCTAAGTCCTTTGCTTCTTGAGTTGCGCTTCTACTTTGGATCGGTTTCGGACTTGTTCCTAGGGTTGCTAGGTCCGTCGTGACTACATGACTTTGGCAAGATAATGTGGGTACCCTTGCTTGTGACTTTGGGACTTAGCCAGTTTTCTCTCGAAGAATGTTTATCGGTTCCCATTCACCCCCCCTGGTTGCCTAATCGGTCCTTCAATTGGTATCAGAGCCGGTTACGGAACTTTGTGAGTCTAACCAGTCTAACATCCAAAGATGGCTTACCAAGAACGAGGTTCGGGTCCTCCACACTTTGATGGTAAGGATTACCTGATGTGATACCGTCGTATGTGTTCTTTTCTCCACAACAAAGGACATATCATATGTGGTGTGACGGAGAACACCTCCTATGTCATAAAAAGCTTCGTTAAATCCGGCTTCCGTTCCAACTCCGAAGACGCCCACATTTTGGAATATTCGTCCTGTCACGACACACCCCTATTCATTTGGGTTAGCTTAGGGCAAGTCCAAATGACAGGATGAAATTAGTTTGTAGGTCAGGTATGCACCTCTAGTCACCACGGCTACACGAACACCCTATGCGATCTATCTTGATAATAGATCGTGAGGTAAGAAAAACCAAATGAAGACAAAGTCATAGAGAAAGCTCATGATAACTAAGAATCGAATTGCAATTTGGTAATTCAACATCATGAATGATACATGGACAAGATCACCATCGGGATCCTTCCTTGATCTTCCTATTGGCTCCTGGAACTCTGACGTGTCTTCCTTCCAAGGTTCCCACACCGGCTAGGTAAACCCTAGACAACTAGCTCGACCCTCTCCACTCTGGAATGATGTCCCTCTCATCACTACTCCTCGATGATGAATGGCGCATGAATTGATGTCTGGCTCTTGGCAGGGGGGCTATAAATAGTCCGAGGGTCGTCTAGGTCAAAGGGGGCGGTGAATGGACCCAGGAATGGGATTGGCGACCGGCCTAGGCCGGTCGACCTGGGCCCACCTGGCCCATCTCGTGCCCTTCTTCGTCAGTGACCCTTCTCATGTCTTCTAGAACTTTTTCTCATCTTCATGTGGGCCCTTGGCACCAATTTCTCCGCGGTTTGGATAGGGCTTCTTGTTGCGCAAGCTTTAGCATTTTCTGTCCAGGTCCGATCCTTGAAGTTTTCTTCCTTCACGGTTTGTTCCTTGAACTTCTTGGAGTCATGTTCACTTCATTTCTTGACTTGTACTGGGCTTCATGGTCTTCTCATGAGGTGCTTGATGAACTTTACCCAGAAGTCTAGAATTTAGTGCTAAAACCCTGCGTAAACATTATACTCCAAACCCGACATACACGAGAGAACTTGTTATATCAAGGGAGTTAGTACCAATGGAGATATTAAATTGATGCCAACACCGAAGGTAAACTCATGGCTAGGTTGACGGAAATTCACCGTCAACATCTTGCCCTTACTTAAACCTTGCTCATCCTCGAGTAAGCCTTCGATGAATATTAGTGTTGCCCTTCATTGCTCAAACCCTACACTTGGTCATACACGAGAAAACATAATGCTCTAAAAAATTTATTTCATTAGAGTTCCATAGTGTATTAGCCTTCATCCCTATGGAGGGTGGATATCAATTAAGCTCTTCCAACAATTATTAAACATGCTCCCAATATTCAAATAGATCCCAAAGATTTTGAAATAAAGTATGAAATGAAAAAGAGGTAAACCAAGTTAAAAAATTTAAACCACCTTGCATCTTGCTCATGAACTCTCATCTTGTCTCTCAAGCCTATTTATTCTACTCCTTTTCCATCTCAAAAACATATGTGGTAGGCTTTATTTGGATCTTCTTTTTTGGGAAAAGTTGAGTCCTAGCAAGACATTATTATTGAGATATTATCAAAACAAGACAAGTGTCTTAAGGTCTTATCGAGACTCATCCAAAAGGTCATTAGAAAATAAAGCTATTTCTAGGAGGGGAGAGAAAAATACACATACTTTGAGATAGGTGGACATGTGAAAATGGCAAAGAGTGATCCCGAGGCACAAAGGAAGTCCTCGTTATCAGATTGTACGTGGTTGGAAAGATGAGTTTAGATCTTGATCTTAAAGCTTTCTGAAATTCCTAATGCACTTAGAGAACTGGGGAGTTCACTTTATTTTTATACATACTCATATTTTCTTTCTCATTATCTCTTTTTTGTTACCCTTTTTCTGTTTTTCCCTACATCATATATATTTTTTATTTACTCTCCTTGAACTCTAAATTGCATTGTACCTACCTCCTCCCCCATGCTTAGACGTTTGCTCGTCCTCAGGCAAAGAGGTGATAGAGATAAGGTAGGCACTTGAAATATTTTTTCTTTGGAGAGTTACTTGAAACCTTCAATCTTGACTCCACCTTGCAATCTTCCTTGAGTTGACGATCCATACTCAAATGATAATTTGTGGTCAAGGAGGTAAACACAAAGATGATATTTTTGGTTTTATGGGTGAATATCCGGTGAGGTTTGTAAAATTTCGGATGTGGAGATACACAATGCACAATAGAAAGCTAGCAATAAGATAGGTACGCAAAAACAAAATGACCACCTTCTTAGTCTCGGGCCAGAGAAATCAATTCCTATAGAAGTCCTGACGAGAAGATACTCTAGGTTTCTTGTAATTCCGGTCTTAATGAGATGGCTAACATTGAGAGGTAACACCCCGAATAAGATGCTGATACGTTGATGATGATGAAGAAATACAATGCCCGTGTTATCGATGCTATTGACACCATTTTTTTGGAAAAATAGGTCAAAACGGATAAGAATGAGCAGCCGATAAGAAAACAACACAATCGACCGGTTCAAGAGAAAGAGAGATGGTCAGCAGGGCTCGTCGATGGTCAAAGGAGTCTAACTTTGTCTATCAATGGGCTTGCGAGTCAATTCGATCAGCCAATGGTCAAACAAGGAATCAGCCGATGGGAAGGAAGAAGGTGAAAATTAAGAAGATACATTAAAGGCAAGACACAATGGAGTCGGGTCAATCTACGATTAGCAACGGGTCAGAGTCAGTTTTAGGAGGACTCCTGTGTGAGTCTTTTTCTATTTTTAGTAATGTTTGTTTTCTATTAGCAATCGGCTAGGAGTTGGGTTGTCCTCAGGACATAAATAGCGACACTGCATGGTCGGAAAATCTGTACACACCAATTTTAAACAAACCGCCTCGAGGCAAACCCTTTACGATTTACAGCATCTACTTTTCGGCGCCTTCACCATTGTGTTTTTTGTTTTCTTTAACGTCGTCCTTCAAGTTCGTCGGGATGCATCAATCGATCTCCAGCAAGCTTTTGAGTACTGTTTTACCGAATAATCCTAGGATTTAATCTCCGAGCGCATCGCTAAGGTTTCATCTAGTTCTTTATTCACCCCTTATCGATATTAGCTACATCTACAAGTTTTTGTAACAATTCTTGTAGTTTTTAGCTTTTATCACAAATTATCCATCTCGATATAGATCTTGTCGGCTTTTATCACCACCACCGATTTGACTCGTTCGAGTGCTCATGTCATGATCGGGCTATCCAGCGATCTCTTTACATAAGCTTTTGCGCTTCGGTCGCTCTCGAGCCGGCGGATCCCGCTTCTCTGTATCGGCCGATTGGCAGATACACAAGTCACTGAAGGTCCATCGGTTCTCTAGTCGATCCCTAATATTTTTGCATTGTCAATCAATAGGTTAGATTGGCTGGCATGCCTCGCTACAAACTGGGGAGTGACGTGTGTCACGCGTGAGGGTGATGTCCTATTTTCGCATCAACACAGTTTTGGCACGCCTATTGGGACTCGAGAAAGTCAACTCTGACAAAGATCTCAAGGAATACTAAAGTTGACTACAGCAACATTCAATCAGTCACTAAAGATCAGCTAAAGGATGCAGACAAAGTCGAGTTCGAAGCTCACATGAAGCGATATGAAGAATTATGTTTGGCTTCTTATGGTCAAACCAAAGGTGGGGTTTACAAGAAAAGTCCTCTGCCAGCACCTCAGCATATCACCTTCTCGGCTGATCCTCAGGGGCTTCAAGACATGATGAACAAAGTTATGCATTAAACCATGATCGATTAGTCAACAGTTGTAACATCGCTGATGTTTTTAATCTTAATCTCAGTCACTAATGAAGCTTAACCATGAGTTGACCAAGACAAATTCCTTAATAGTGGTCAAACCCTTTAGAGCCCTAGACCTATCCCTAGAACTTTGGTCAAATCTCGAAATTCCTCAATAGAACTTCAAATTCGTCCAATATAAAAGCTACTCAGTTTTTTCGGAAACACATTTCATTCAATTGCTGGCATTTCAAATTTTGAGGTTTAAACGTTCAAAAACTCAGTCAAAGCTCTGCTGAACAGTTTGACCGAGGCAAGAAAAATAGTAACTTCAAGCAAGTTTATCTGGTCGGTCGGCCTTTACAAAAGTTGGATATGGTTATCTGGTCTACACCTTTTGCATTTGGCGAATTTGAACATTAGTTCAAAAATTTTTAATTTGAGCCAGTCAAAGTAGGCTTCAAAAAATTAAAGGGTGGCCTGAGCGCCGGAGGACGCGTTCAGCCATCGTGGTTGGGCCCACATGCCCACCATCTGTACGCCGTCACATCATGGACCATGCGTCGGCCATCGTGGTTGGGCCCACGGCCACACGGACACGCGCCCCATGCGCGCCTCGCCGCTGGTGTGATGCCCAAGGTTTTTAATCAACGTCATTAATGCTAATAACCGGATCAGCCGAGTCAAACCGACCGAACACCAGTCAAACCTAGGTCAACCTGGGTCACCACCTCAAAAAACCTCGCCAATGAAGCCTATTAGGACCCTTGACCAAGTCTACGCACACCCGTGGTCAACCCTTGGTCAAAGACACGGTCAAAACCGGCTTAACAATTGATGTCGGCGATTGTCGTCCGGAACTTTTGCCGCGTTCTCCAAAATTGACCTAAACTCTTCAAAATCTACGTTTATGAAAGTTGTCCATCTTGTTGAGGGACACAACTTTCATGTAGATTGGCATTTCAAATTTTGAGTGGAAATTGGTGAAAAACGTGGTCAACTGACAGTACCTCTTGTTTACCAGAACATGGCGACATTCAAAGTTGGCAAGACGTTCCTGCAAAATCCGTTGAGAAAACACTAGACGACCTCTGTAAAAGTTGTAGAGGGTAGTGAGATCGACAACTTTCCTATTCTTCACTTTGTGCTTTTCTATTCAAAATTTTTGGGAAAACGCGGTCAAACATAGGCACACCGACACGTCTTGAACCGCGCCGCGCCGCGCCGGGACCACGCCGCGCCCGCGCGCGCCGCGGGCCGCCCCTAGGCGTCCGTGCCCTTGAAGTCCTCCCCCTTCCTCGCGCCGTGTGTGTCGGCCGTGCGCCGCGTCCGACCGGCCGGACGGACCGGCCCGAAGGATCGGATGGCGACTAGAGAGGGGGGAGTGAATAGGAGCCGGTAAAAAAATTCTTCCCAAAGAACCCGGCCTATGTCCTACTCAAATCCCGGTCACACACAAGCGATGGATCGAATCACGCACCAATCGCCAAGACCACGAGGTTATGGATCAACCTCTAGCCTTAGGAACGATTCCTCAAAGCACACGCGGAAGCACTAGAAAGGGAGGAAGGAATCGAGCCAAGAAGCAAAGCATACGAGCTCGGCGGACCGTCCGCGCGCGGGGGGCGGACCGTCCGCAAGAGCCGCGCGGACCGTCCGGCCGGGTATCGCGGACTGTCCGCACCCGAGCCGCGGACCGTCCGGCCTGAGCCGCGGACCGTCCGTTAAATCACACAGAACGACCCAAAGCCACCCCCGTGCCACGGACCGTCCGCGGGGAGCACGCGGACCGTCCGCCAAGCACCCGCGGACCGTCCGCCCGACACCGCGGACCGTCCGAAACTCCGTCCAACCAAAAACCAAAATCACGACGGATCGAAACAAAGGACGAGCAAGAACACGAAGAACTCGGGACGAACTCGAGCGGCGCGGACCGTCCGCGACCCCCCCCCCCGCCGGATCGTCCGCGGTGCGGACGAGAGCGAGAAACGGCTCGACCCCGAAAGTCAACTCCCCCAAATCATCATCGGATTTCCCAAACGGTTGAAGCTATGGAGACAAGGGTTTGGGGACTTGAAAAGCGTCACACAAGGATGCTATAGCCCAAAAATCTTGCCTCCTAACTCCCTAAATCACCGGGAATCGCGAATCCTTTGAGCACCACTAAAAGCTAGAGCACCGAACGAAAACTCACGAATCGAAGTAGTTTCCCGGCGTTTGAGGGCACAAGATCAAGCACAAAGATGCACAAGACATCTATCCATGTTTCCCTCAAAGAAATCCGGGAAGAAACTCACTCAAATCCGCGGAATCACACCGGGAACAAAGGCACGAAAATAAGCACAAAAAGCCACGAAAAACAACCCCGAATCTTCTATACAAACCAGGAAAGATTCACAAGGTCTAGCATGCCGCCCTAGCATCCATCCCTCTCAACAAATCTCACATGAAGCTCTCATGCTAGCCTAGAGAAAATAGGAAGGAAAATAGCTACGAAAATGAGAAAGAGAAGGGGGGAAATGAAACCCTAAGTCACCGAGAGAGGGAGCCATCAACACACACTCATGGCTTATATATCAGGTCCCGCCGGAGTGGTAAATGACTCGACTACCCCTAACTACACTACTGGCGATACAACCCACATAGGGGCATTTTGGTAATGTTTGTGGGTCTTGCCATCGGACGGCCACGCCTTTGCCGCACCCCGCGTCCTCCCGACGCAAGCCATGCGATCTCGCCGCGTGTCCTCCGCCTCGAAGCTTCCCGACACGCCGGATCCCGTCTCCGTCGTGTTGGGCCCTCGGACTTGGTTTTGAGGCCCAAACCAAGAAACCGTCCGCCGATGGTTTTGTGGGCAAACCACCAAACCCCGCGTGCCCGGTCCGGCCTCCCGCCAAACCACTTGACTTGACCGCCACCGTGCACCGGCTCACTCGTCCATGACTTCGTCTTGCTTGTGTCGCCACCATGTGGCCCGCACCCAGTCCCCGTCGTCCACCGGGTCCCTCGAAACGAGCCTACTTGTCTCTCCATCTCCCGGAGGCCCCTCAAGGCCGAAGACCTTTCGCGCCCGTTCTTCACCTCGCAACAACACGAACTAGGCCGCGGCCTACACCGCGCACTAAGCCAAGAGTCGGTCCAACACCCGTTGTCAATCACTCATCACGAGGAGCGGTCATCGACCACCGGGACGCTCCCGGTCCACAATCTCCCCCTTGATGAGTGCATTGACAACACGCAACGCGAAATGAAATTCAAAGAAAAAGAGAAAGAAAGAAGAAAGAAAAACAAAGAAGCTCAACTCATGACCAAAACCGAAGAAAGGCGAAAAAAAGGTCACAAGCCAAGCAAAGCACAAAATCCACACCGAAAACGACAAGAAAGCTCCCCCCGAACAAATGCAAGCTCCCCCGAACATGTGGATGTAAACTCATGCAAACTCCCAAATTTCAGCTCACCTCTTCGAATTTTCATTAAGATCACCTTTTCTCCCCCCTTGTTGACAATGTATGAATCAAGGTGAAAATGCGAAATGCAAAGCAAAGCATATAAACAACTACAGGAGCTTCTCAAATAGGCCAAATCTAGTGTCAAAGGCTAAAAAATGAGACAAAGATCACACACATGAATCATAGCATAGTCAAAGCATTGCCACAGGTAATATATGAAAATACAAGTATGTGACAAAGCAAAATTTTCAGATTGAAGCAGTTTTACCAAAAGAAGGCTCGCTTCACCTGTAAAAGCCTATCCATGTCACACTTGAGCCACAAACATGCATATTACTCAAAGATCATACAAGGATATCAAATTCTCAGCAAAAGATCATGGCAAACACCCATAAAGCAAAGCATGTCATGTCAAAGCTCATGAGCCATGTGTCCACTTCGGGGAGACTTCTCCACTGGTGAACATCATGCAACATGTTTAGCACCCATATGTGAAAGATAATATATTTTAAGCATAGACATGATGGATGAAGCATTTTTCAAGCATTCACACTTCTTTTCAAGATTAATTCATTTCATGGTACATGAAGTGCCTTTGCGGCAAAAAAAAGCTTATGCTCCCCCATGAATGCAACATAGGCTAAACATTCACAATGATATCCGGCCTTTGGCCCAAATGCAAGAACAAGGCATCCAAGCACAATCTAAGCATGAAAAGCACATCTAGACCAAACTGTGACATGGATACACAACTACACACGAGTGGAGCATATTTCATCAGAAATTAGTCAAGTTAAGCATTTATTTCAAAAGGGGCTATCTCACCACACATATATCTCAAATATTCCAAGAGCATAGCCTCACATCACCATTTCTCCACACATATAACCAATATCTCACAAATAGCCAAAGAGACTCAAATATGGCATATGAAAGAAGCTCATCATCCTAAAAATGCAATATGACACAAATGCAACATGATATATGACAAGATGGCTATCCTACCATGGTTTGTACATCAAGCAAAGCATGTATATACATCAAAGTAAAAACATGGTATGATACATATGGTACAAAAGGAAATCCCCCAAGAATCAACTAGAAAGGGCAACAAACCCCAAGTTCCCCCCGCAAGCGCACAAATGTAGCTTGGTCGAGAGGCTTTGTGAAAATGTCTGCAAGCTGATCTTGGGTAGGGACATGGCTCAAAACAATGGTTCCTTTCTCCACATTGTCCCTCAGGAAATGATACCTCACTTCTATATGTTTGGTTCCCGGAGTGAAGCACCGGGTTTTTGGCTACGCTTATGGCACTTCGCTATCACAAAGAAGTGGGATGCGGGAGCACTCCTCACCAAAGTCTCTCAAAGTGTATGAAATCCACAACAACCGGGAGCAACAACTAGCGGCGCAAACATACTCCGCCTCCGTGGTAGACCGAGCTACACTAAACCGCTTGCGGGAAGACCATGAGACCAACGAAGAACCAAGAAACCGACAAGTACCCGAAGTAGACTTCCTCTCGACTCGACAACCAAAGAAAATCCACATCGGAAAAACCATGAAGAGACGAGTCGAGGAGGAAGAATACCAAAGGCAAAGACCGGGGCGGATCGTAGGTACCCGAAAATCCTCTTGACGGCTCGTCGATGTGATGTCCTCGGCGAAGCACGAAAACGAGCGCACGGACACACGGCCGAACCGTATGTCCGGCCTCGTCGCCGTCAAGTAGAGGAGGGAGCCGATCATGCTCCCGTACTCCCGCCGGTCCACCGGTTCTCCGTCCTCATCCGCATCCAAAGTCGCCATACTCCCCATGGGAGTCGACATCGGCTTCACATATTGCATCCGGAACTTCCTCGGCATGTCTTTCGTGTACTTGGTTTGGTGCACAAATGTACCGTCCTTCACTTGCTTGATCCGCGCACCGAGAAAATATTGCAACTCGCCCATCATGCTCATCTCGAACTCCCCGCTCATCTCATCCGCAAACTTGGCAACAAGGTTATGTGACGAGCCACCAAAGACAATATCATCCACGTAAATCCGAACAATCGACAAGTCATTTCCATGCTTGAGGAGAAACAAGGTTCTATCCACGGTACCCATCACAAACCCTCTCGCTCAAAAGAAAACCTCTCAATCTCCCATACCAAGCACGGGGCGCTCGTTTCAACCCATACGAGCCCTTTTCAACCCGTATACCCCGTGTGGGTACAACTCGCTCTCAAACCCGGTGGCTGCTTCACATACACCTCCTCCTCTATGACCCCATTCGAAAAAGCACTCTTCACGTCCATCCGAAACAACTTGAACCCTTTAGCCACGGCAAAGGCTAGGAGGATCCGAATTGCCTCAAGACGGGCCACGGGAGCAAAGGTCTCCTCATAGTCGATCCCCTCCTTCGACTAAACCCCCGAGCAACAAGTCGGGACTTGTTCCTCACAACCATCCCATTCTCTCCCTCTTTGTTCTTCCAAACCCACTTTGTTCCTATGGGATGGCAATTTGGAGGTGGTTCAACTAACTCCCACACACGGTTCCTCTCAAAATTTTCCAACTCCTCATGCATAGAATTGACCCAGTTTGCATCAGATAAAGCATGTCCAATGTCCTTGGGCTCAAAAGTAGCAACAAAAGCAGCATGAGCAAAATGAGAGGAATTCTTGGACCTCGACCGTGTAGTGCGTTCATCAATGTTCCCAATGATCTTCGACAGGGGATGCACTTCTTGAATCCGCCGGGGAGCCTCACGCCTCGAGACTACCTCCTCCTCAACTTCGACTTCTCTCGCTCGGTCCTCTTGTTGCACCGTCGTTGTCCATGATGTAGACGGTCCATGCTCCAAAGTGGTTGTAGGGGAAGTAGTGGGTACATGCTCGGCTTCGGGCTCATGGTTCTCCCCATCATCATCTCCAGGCTTCATCTTTCTCCTCCTCAAAGAGGTCCTCGGCCATCTCTTCATCACCGCACATTCAAAACCAAGAGAGGTACATGGCATTGTCTCGTCGAAGGTCACCTCGCAAGTCTCCATGATTTTGTTAGTCTCAAGATTAAGCACCCTATAGGCTCTAGAATGGTTAGCATATCCAAAGAAAATACCATCACTAGACCTAGCCTCAAACTTGTCGAGTTTTCCCTTCTTCAAAATAAAGCACTTGCAGCCAAAAACTCGGAAGTGACTCACCTTAGGTGCCCGACCATGCATAAGCTCATAACGGGTCTTCTTCTTGAAAGCTCTCAATAAAATCCGGTTGGAAACATGACAAGTCTGTATTGACCGCCTCGGCCCAAAACCTCCTAGGAGTCCCGTGCTCATCTAGCATCGTCCTAGCCATCTCACAAAGAGTCCGACTTTTCCTTTCAACGACTCCATTTTGAGGGGGCACATAAGGGGTCGAATACTGATGTTCAAGACCTAGATCACGACAAAAGACATCAAAACGAGAGTTCTTGAACTCGCAGCCATTATCCTCGCGGATAGCTCGAATAGCATTCCCATGCCTCTCGTTTTTCAACCTCACGATCAGATCTCGAACAAAACCAAAAGTCTCACTCTTATCCTCCAAGAAGAACACCCAGGCATAGCGAGAGTAATCGTCCACCACAACAAGGACATACCACTTCCCACCCACCGAGCGAACTCGAGCCGGCCCAACAAGGTCCATATGCAACGGCTCTGTCGGACGCTCGGTCATGACATCGGTCAGGGGTGGATGGGGAGTGGCTACCATCTTACCATGCCTACAAGGAGCACAAACCAAATCCTTCTCAAGCTTCAACTTCGGCAATCCTCGGACAAGGTCAAGACCACTCAAGCGGGAAACCAAATCAAAGCTCAAGTGTCCCAACCGCCTATGCCATTTCCACAAATCAGAAGAAGGACCAGCCATCAAACAGCGAGCAGGACCCAAAGAACGAGAGAAATCAGCCCTGAAAATCTGACCCTCGGGGATGATCATACAGACAAGATCACCTCGAGAATCAAGCAAGTGAGACTCGCCAGACTTGAAACGCACCTCAAAACCCTAATCAAGCAACTGAGAAACCGAAAGCAAGTTAAAACCCAAAGACTTCACAAGAGCCACTCTCTTCAACGTTACCTTGTCACTCACATGCACAACACCCTCTGAAAGCACCCTACCTCGTCCATTGTCCCCAAATGTAATGTACATCTTTTCCTTCACTGGGGTGAGGCTGGAGAACCACTTCTTATCTCCGGTCATGTGTCGAGAACACCCGGAGTCGATCAACCAAATGTTCTCCAAGCCTCCTGCTGCGATCGAAACAAGAACGAGAATGAGCTAGCGACTCGACACCGGGGTTAGCACAAAGAAAGTTAAACCGGTGTCGAGCCATCTCGCTCAAAAGAGGGGGTTAGCAAACATTACTCCCTTGCCACCAAACTTCCCATGTCCCATGGGAGGAGTACGAGCACCACGAGGGGGAAAACGTGGTCCGTAGTTCCTCCGGAACCCAAAGCTGCGATCATCTCCCCTAAACCCGTGCGAGGACGAGTAGGAGGACGTCCGGCAAAACCACCACGAGCCCGACCAAACCTCTCACCAGCACGCACACCATCATCTCTCCCGACAAACCTCTCACCACCACCTCTCCGTGGGAACACCGCCAACACTCCTCACACTTCCCACACCCCGTGGAAGTGGCACTCTAGGCTCGGGAATACCGCGAGACCGGCGATACTGTCTCGGTTTGCTTGCTCCCTAGCAAGCCTCTCATCCCTCTTCCTCTTGTAGCAAAACTCGCAAGATGCCTCTCCTTGCCACAATACTCACACCGAAGGGGATGGGTTTTGGTTTTGGCTACGGCTTCTCTCTAGGCTTCTCACCCTTCTCACCCACAAACTTCACTTTGGTTTACGGAAATCATTTGTCTTAGGTGGGAATTTGGGTGGATCTTGGGTTGTGTCAAGCTTGTTGCAAAGGTGGTTGGGCTTTGGTGTGAAAGAGTTCTTGGGTGCTTTTGGGAGTGGGACTTGGATCTCTCCGATCACCTCAAACTCGGGGTTAGACTCAACACACTTCTCGTACACACTCTCCCCACTTGTTCTCTCCCACTTTCTCACCCAACTTCTCAAACCCCAAACCACGACCATCGGCTCTCTTGAACTCCTCAATCATGATTTTCAATTGAGGTTCCCGCCCGAACAACCAACCCAACACCTTCCTCAAATAGTCATTCTCCTCATAGATGACATCCAAACGGGAAGTAAGTTCAAGATTACGCAAAGTGACTTCATCACGACTAGAACATGCATTTACAACGGGAGATTTCAAAGAAGCTTCCAAAGAACTAATGGTAGAACGAGCATCGACAAGCTTAGCATGCATAGTAGGACATGATTTGCAAGCACCAAGCAAAGTAGGTCTAGCCTTAAGCTCATCATGTTCGATCCTAAGAGCATCTAGTTGAGCCAAAATGGAAGCATTCTTCTCATTAAGCGAGTTTAATCTCATTCAACCAAGCATCACATTCAACACATTCAACATCATCGGGAGGAGTAGGAGCAAGTTTCAAAGAGTCATTCTCAAGTTTCAATTCAAGCACTTTTGACTCTAACTCTCCTACTTTCTCGCTAGCATTCTCAAGCCGAGCCCTAAGATCTTTCCTCATCTTTTTGGCATCTCTCGGAACACTATCACGGTTATCAAGCAAACCATTCAACCTAGCAATCTCGGCAAGCAAAGAGTCGGGGTCACGGTTTACCTCATCCTCCGAGTCGGAGTCGCTGTCTTCCTTCACACTCTTCTTGCTGCTTGAGCTATGGGCCATGCCACAAAAGCCCTCGAGCGCCACACAGCTCAGCCCGCTGAGGTTCCGGCTTGCACTCTTCTTGCCACTGCGCCTCCCGGCGTCTTCATCTTCGCTGCTTGAGCTTGACTGCTCCTCGCTTGAGCTTGAGTCGACGTCGCTCGCACCGGCCACCATCGCTCTTGCCTTGTTCTTCTTGTAGCTGCTCTTGCTCGGTCGCCGCTTGTCCTTGTCCTTGTCCTTGCTCTTGGACTTGTTGAAGTGCTTGCCCTTGGAGGAGTACTTGTCTTCACGCCTCGGGTGCGCCTTGTACTCGTTCACCTTGTACTTGTTCTCCTCCGCTTCCGGGCACTCGGCGATGAAGTGGCCACGCTTGCCACACTTGTAGCACGTCCCTGAGCTCCGCCTTGCGTTCCTCCGACTCTCGTGTAGTCGTTCAAACCTTCTTGAGAGCAAGGCCGGCTCCTCCTCGCCCGGCACATCAAACTCCTCATCCGGAATGGACATAAGAGAGGACAAAGAAAACTCGTCGACGGAAGGGTTAGATTTGCCCTTTGATCCTCCCACAAGAGCAAGACTATGGTCGGTCGAGCCCTCATGCTTGGATAGCAACTTCCCGTCAACCTCGGCCGACTTGAGCTTAGAAAAGAGGTCATCCAACTCAATAGTCAAATAATTCCCGGACTCCTTGATGGCCTCAACCTTAGCACCCCAAACATTTGGGTCCAAGACATGCAAGAGCTTCAAAGCTCCGATCATGCTCGGAGTACGGAAAATCCTCAACATTAGCCTTCATGTTGTTCACGATGGCGGTGAACCTCTGAAACATCGCATCAATGTCCTCACCGGAAGTGGAGTGAAATTCTCATATTGCATCCGGTAAGAGACAAAGAGGCGAGCCTTCACATGGTTATCACCACCGTGAGCAACCAACAACTTATCCCAAATTTGCCAAGCAAGATTCAAATGGCGAACACGCTCAAACTCGGATCACACAAGCTCGGCACAAGTGATCAACGGCTTTTGCATTAGCTTCATACTTGGCCTTGGCATCGGCATCGGTCACCATAAGAGTATGGATGTTGGCCGGAATAGCATAGGTCTTGTCAAGCACAATAAAATCCAACGGCTTTCCTCGAAGAAAAATCATCATACGAGCCGCCCACTTGTGGTAACCCTTGCCATCGAAGTGCGGCGGACCGCCCCGCTCAACGTACGCCATCTTAGGATTCGAGACTTGTCAAAGTCGCAAAGAATCCGGCACCAAGCTCTGATACCAATTGAAGGATCAGATGGCGACTAGAGAGGGGGGAGTGAATAGGAGCCGGTAAAAAAATTCTTCCCAAAGAACCCGGCCTATGTCCTACTCAAATCCCGGTCACACACAAGCGATGGATCGAATCACGCACCAATCGCCAAGACCACGAGGTTATGGATCAACCTCTAGCCTTAGGAACGATTCCTCAAAGCACACGCGGAAGCACTAGAAAGGGAGGAAGGAATCGAGCCAAGAAGCAAAGCATACGAGCTCGGCGGACCGTCCGCGCGGGAGGGGCGGACCGTCCGCAAGAGCCGCGCGGACCGTCCGGCGCCGGTACCGCGGACCGTCCGCACCCGAGCCGCGGACCGTCCGGCCGAGCCGCGGACCGTCCGTTAAATCACACGAACGACCCAAAGCCACCCCCGTGCCACGGACCGTCCGCGGGGAGCACGCGGACCGTCCGCCAAGCACCCGCGGACCTTCCGCCCGACACCGCGGACCGTCCGAAACTCCGTCCAACCAAAAACCAAAATCACGACGGATCGAAACAAAGGACGAGCAAGAACACGAAGAACTCGGGACGAACTCGAGCCGCGCGGACCGTCTGCGCGACCCCCCGCGGACGTCCGCGAGTGCGGACAGAGCGAGAACGGCTCGACCCCGAAAGTCAACTCCCCCAAATCATCATCGGATTTCCCAAACGGTTGAAGCTATGGAGACAAGGGTTTGGGGACTTGAAAAGCGTCACACAAGGATGCTATAGCCCAAAAATCTTGCCTCCTAACTCCCTAAATCACCGGGAATCGCGAATCCTTTGAGCACCACTGAAAGCTAGAGCACCGAACGAAAACTCACGAATCGAAGTGGTTTCCCGGCGTTTGAGGGCACCGTATCAAGCACAAAGATGCACAAGACATCTATCCATGTTTCCCTCAAAGAAATCCGGGAAGAAACTCACTCAAATCCGCGGAATCACACCGGGAACAAAGGCACGAAAATAAGCACAAAAAGCCACGAAAAACAACCCCGAATCTTCTATACAAACCAGGAAAGATTCACAAGGTCTAGCATGCCGCCCTAGCATCCATCCCTCTCAACAAATCTCACATGAAGCTCTCATGCTAGCCTAGAGAAAATAGGAAGGAAAATAGCTACGAAAATGAGAAAGAGAAGGGGGGAAATGAAACCGTAAGTCACCGAGAGAGGGAGCCATCAACACACACTCATTGCTTATATATCGGTCCCGCCGGAGTGGTAAATGACTCGACTACCCCTAACTACACTACGGCAATACAACCCACGTAGGGGCATTTTGGTAATGTTTGTGGGTCTTCCCATCGGACGGCCACGCCTTTGCCGCACCCCGCGTCCTCCCGACGCAAGCCATGCGATCCCGCCGCGTGTCCTCCGCCTCGAAGCTTCCCGACACGCCAGGATCCCGTCTCCGTCGTGTTGGGCCCTCGGACTTGGTTTTGAGGCCTAAACCAAGAAACCGTCCGCCGATGGTTTTGTGGGCAAACCACCAAACCCCGCGTGCCCGGTCCGGCCTCCCGCCAAACCACTTGACTTGACCGCCACCGTGCACCGGCTCACTTGTCCATGACTTCGTCTTGCTTGTGTCGCCACCATGTGGCCCGCACCCGATCCCCACCGTCCACCGGGTCCCTCAAACCGAGCCTACTTGTCTCTCCATCTCCCGGAGGCCCCTCAAGGCCGAAGACCTTTCGCGCCCGTTCTTCACCCGCAACAACACGAACTAGGCCGCAGCCTACACCCGCGCACTAAGCCAAGAGTAAGTCCAACACCCGTTGTCAATCACTCATCACCGAGGAGCGGTCATCGACCACCGGGACGCTCTCGGTCCACAACCGCGGTCGGACTACCGGTCGCCGCGGTGTGCCCCCCCGTCGCGCACGCGGAGACGAGGCCTTGGGCCCCGTGCCGCCTTGATGGTCGTGGGCGCGCCGGGGGGCCGTCGCCCCTTATAAACGTCGAGCCCCTGTCCGCGGCGGACCGGTGCCCCGCTGCACGCCGTCGATCCCATGGACGCGCGCCGGCGAACCTCCACCCCCGCGTAACTCCGGCGAAATTGGATAGTTTCTCCACCTCCGCTAGCCCTTTAGGAGCCACCCCTGCCGCCCATTGCCTTTTCCTGCCGGAGGCTCGCCGCATTGGCAGCCGCAGCGGCCATCATCGCCGGCCGCCGGTGTGCCCGCCCACCGGCAGCCTTTTTCCTTCAACCAAGCCCGCAAAACGTTCTCCGGCCAGCCCCTAGTCAACTTCCCCGCCTTCCCCGGCCAAGACGGCGACGAGCTCGCCAGAATTTTTCTGCCCGCGCCGGCCACCGCCCCCCAGGGGTGACATTGCAAAGGGGAAAGTCTTTTCGAGGGCCTGCCTGCAAATTGGTAACTCAAATAGTAAAGCCATGTTGCTGATTCTTGTAAATTGCGTAGAAACTCGTAGAAAAATCAGAAAAATGCAAACTCAATTTTGTTGGATTCGTGGTGAAAAATCCTACAACTTTCGTTAGTCTTGCCCGAGGTAGTTCCTGATAGTTTTTGCATCACAAATAGAAATGTGAAAAATCTAGATCTGCAATATCTCAGAACCCATAAATCTTCTGTAGCTAATTTTTGGATATGTTGTGTGTTCGTCATGACTAGCTCCTGTACCCAAAATTGCACAAAGTTATGATATAAATCTTTTTATAAAAATGTTTTTCCATTTCTGCAGGATCTGCATAAATGATTTTTGTAGATAAAAATAATTAGGTTTTTGCAACCAACCTTTGCATACTGTCTTTTTATCTCAAAACACACCTCTGGTGAATTAGTCACAATTTTATAATTACTAGAAATATTATTTTTGAATTATGCTTGTTTTTCTTTGAAAATACATAACTCAAGTTTCATAATAGTTCTAGGTGTATGTGCTGCATCCCTAGGCTAGTTTTGGACCATATAACGTGTGTGAGAAAGTTTGGATAATTTTGTTGACTATTTATTTTTGTGTGCATTTACCTTGTCCTTCTAGTTAGGTTTTGTTATTTTCAAAAATAATTAATTTCTAGCTATCCAAAGCATTCATGTGTGTCCAGTGGCTTGTTATAGCTGTTTAGTGTTTAATACACCCTTTCACTGAATTTCATTAATTAATTTCATGAATAAAAGATATGTGGGTCATTAAGGGCTTAATAGTCATTAAATGGGAAAATCACCAAACCCTCCCTAATAATCTTAGGTGTGATTTTAAATCCTTTTAAGAGGGGTAACTATACCCACCCACTACTGCTTGTGAAGTTTAATTAAATTATTTACATATATATGTACACAGTCACTATCAAAAAGAATATCTAATAAAGAACTACATATTGTTCCTTTTTGGAAGAGTATGCTAAATGTATTCTTATCTAGGTGAATGTGTTCGACTAATACACCCCTTGGTTGTCATTTATTGTTTGTGGTTAATTAAATTAAAAATCGTCGAATAAATCTTGCATTTGCATCTTCGTGTAGATCTTTCCGCCGGTAAACGTACGCTCGTGCAGGAAGGAGGGGACGAAGGTGCTGACAAGGAGCTGCCGTGCGTGGACTTAGCTCAAGACCTGGACCCAAGTCCAGAAGGGCCCAAAGCCAACCTTGCCAGCGAAGGCAAGCCCCAAATCATTAACCCCGACGTTTAAAATTATGCAATTATGTTTGTTATGATTGCGCATTTACGTTTCAGGAGTTGAATTGAAACCTTAGATGCATGATCCCTAGGTACCTATGCTCTATCACTAGTATGCTAGGTCGATAGCTGCTATGCTACAGGACCCGATATAAGTCGAGTGATGTTCGTCACTCGCGAGAATAGGTTCTTATTTTGGAATCATAAGATCTTTATAAATGGATCGCTCTTGTGGTAAGAGCATGGGATGTGGGCTCCGGTCCAGTGGCTTTCGTGGGCTAAGCTTTTGAACGTACTAAGCACTTGCCGGGAATGGGACCGGTAAGCCTAGTACCTTAATGAGACGGTGCGGGTGTTGACTTAAAATCTGCAGCCTACGTCAAGCACACAGCAAGCCGAAGAAGCTAGCTTCACACGCGAAAAGATTCCAAGACGTGCCAGTCAATTTTCCCTGAAAATTAACGAAAGACAAAGTAGTTAAATTCCAAAGATTGGAACCATTCGGGAGCTTTAAAGTGCAAAACATAACATAGCCGAACGGATGATGTAAGCATGACGATAGATCGATCTCTATTTGGACAAAAATGCACGTGCACGAAGCCATGACCGATCCTCCATGATAAATAACAATGAACAAAAAATGAAGTGAAGCATGATCATAAATATGTAATAAACAAGCATGCATAGGCCCAAAGCACTAGTCTAACGCATGTCTAGGTACTTTAAAACCCGCCAAGCATGATGCCAAACAAATCTATCCACCGCATGATAAGACTTGTTTGAAAATCATACCACCATCCACAAATAGATTTATCCACCGCATGATACAATCTAAATATGGAAAGCTAAAAGCATACAATATTTAAAGCATAACTTATAAGCACGCTTTACTCGTGAAAGCATAACCGAATACGGCTGAACAGACGAATCGGGGTCCATGAAGAAGGAACAAACATTACCAAAGAAGACAAATCTATCAGATTGAATCGAAATCTAATCCACCGGATGATTAGCTCCAAAACAACCCAAAAACCTGCATCTACCGCGTGATACCCAGTTCTTTCAAGATTTATACCAGATTTGACAAGCTTGCACCCACAACACGTAACAACATAGATCGATTCGATTTCGGCTATTAGAGAACATGTGATCCACGTGCTATTCAAACCAGGGGTACGAACTCGAATCGCATAAGGATCATCAAAAGAGACAAAGCCGATTCAAACCAATCTAGATTGGGCAAAGAGGTGTTACATGAATTTAAACATAAAGTAAAACTCAAAGCAACATGAGGTAACTTAATGAATCTATTGAATTTTGCCAAAATCCAATAGAGCTGATAACTAGCTCCAAGCTAGATCATAGCCCACCGCATGACTCATGATCTAACAAGAAACCTTCTTGAACCAAGCTTAAATCTACCGCATGATACTAAGCATGGTAACAAGACTACTTGCATCACGATCTAAATCCACTGAATGATACTAGACATGATACAAGGTTGCCGGTACTTACGGAGGTCGACGGATCGATGAACCCTCTCGAAGAACTCGACGACACGACAAAGGACTCAAGGGTTTGGCGTAAAGCCGGTTTGTATTGAGAATGTTTCGAATCCAATTACATACATCCAGGGTCTATATTTATACACTGTCATGGCATGACTTCGAATGGACTACGAGCACAATATTTGATACCTAATTTATCTCTAAGTGTGATCGCTTATCCATCCATTCGTCCCTTCTGTTCGGGCCACGTCATCACGCAATCCCGCAAAATCAGCGCAAGTACTCCTCCTGCCGAATGGAAGCAAATTGCCGACCGCAGGCTCCTTTGCTGAATCTTTCTGGGGAAACCTTCCTTCTTCCGGACGGATTTTTCACCAGGCTAGGCCCACAAGTCAGACTCCTTCCTGTACCAAATTTTGGTGTTGACATATGCCCCTTCAATTACGGGATAAAAGTAATTTTATTCCGAAATTGACTCCAGTTGCCAACGTCTTCAAATTGAATCTGTTAAACACCTATTCTCCCTCTTCGCAATCCATTGGAGCCTCCGTCCAGATCCAAACCCTATGTCATATTTCCCCCAAGCTCAAATCCCCAATGGCAGGTCAAAATCAAGCTGCTCAGGTAAATCCCATCCCCGTAAGCTTCATTCGGCATTATCTTTTCGGTTTTACCTCAGATTTCTCCTCCGCCTCGTCTTAACAGGAGCTTTCCACCGAGCTTTTGATTCGCACTGACGCCAATTTGACGTCTTACTTCCTCAGTCCCGTGGGAATTTCTGACCCTCGCGAGTTTATCGCAGCCGAATCCCAAAGAGATCCTTTCAAAGCAGCTTTATCCAAGCCCTCTCTGTGGCAAGATGCTTTCAAGAACTGGCCTTTGCCCCCAATTGCAGGCTGGAGAAATTGGTACAAAAGGGTCCTTGCGGATAACAGTGTTAAGACCCAAACTTGGGACAGCCTCCGTATTGCCCAATGCTTGGAGCTTTCTTTGGCCGAGATCCCAAAAAACGAAGACCTTTTGATAGCAGCTTGTCATTTTTGGTCAAACGGCGTCAATGCCTTCCTCTTTGGTCATGGCCCAATGTCCCCAACCCTGGCCGATGTATACATGATTACCGGCCTTGATGTTTTAGGATCCGTGTACCCCTGGGACTTCAAAGGTTCCACAAGACAAACAGGAGTGGAGCCAGGAAGTGGATATAAACTTTATATCGAGAATCACATGAATGATGGCCCCCTTGGTGAAGTTGAATACAGGGCATTCCTGAACATGTGGTTGTGCAGGTTTATCTTCTGCGGTAAAGCCAATGAGCCCACTCTGAATCATATTGTAATGGCTACACAGTTGGCTGGTGGTAAGCGCATTCCTCTTGGAAAATACCTTGTAGGAAGTGTGTACCATATGCTTCATCGGACCATCACCCAAATGCATACTGGCCAGAAGATACTATGTGTCAATGGCCCTTGGTGGTTTGTACAGCTGTGGCTGCAACTGCATATGCACCAGACTGTCGGCATTGACCTCAACAACCGGTTTTTCCCTTCATCCAGCTATAATGAAGGGGAAACTCAGGTCACCAGAGGATGCCAAACCTATGGAGAGGCTGCTTCAATTGTTTCCATTAATCAGAATGTCAGCCAGCTTTTCGAGTTCTTCTTCAAAGGCTTCCCTAAGCCTCTTTGGCTTCCTTACTTGGACAATGATAATTTAACCCTCCCCTATAAGTTCTCCTTTGAAGCTGGACGCCAACATGGAAGGTTTATAGAAATCTTCAATATCTTCATGCATCCATGCCCTCTGCCAGCTGAATTTTGTGGAGGGAGGTTAAATCACAGCACTTATGAATACTATCAGCCAAATATGGTGGCCCGACAGCTTGGATGTGGCCAGATGCCCCCAAGACTATTCCTGCATTAATTCCTCAAACCCAGAGAGGTAATCAAGGAGAATATGCAATCCAGAAGGGTCTTTGAGTATGAATGCAGTCCAACTATTTACATCTGGCATTTCAAACCCACAACAATAACTCATCCCACCTTCAACTCTTGGTGGCAAGAATTTCATCACCATATTTTCAGTGAGCCAGTGCACTCATTTTGTTTAGAGCTGATGCCTGATTTTCAGGCAACCTCAGAGGTAACATAATTGTCTTTCTCTTCAGATTAGGCATTTCTTTTACTAACCATGATCTTGACCATTCTCTGCAGAACACAGTGCCTGCCCCTCGAGCTAGGACAATTGCTTATAATACAGTATACCCAATCTCAGCTCTGGGATTTAAATCCCCAACTTTGGCTCAACTGATGGCTAGGTATGCCACAATGGACCCAATTCTCTTCAGTGCCACTGCTGACAAGAGAAAAGGCCTGTCTCTAATTGCACCTCCAGCTGCCAAGAGGAAAAAAACCACCAAGAAAGTCCTTGTTGAGGTAAAATTTCCTCTTTCTTGATCACAAGATTACTCTTTACTGACAAATTTCATCTTGTGTAATTTCAGACTAGAATCCAGCAGCCTTCAGCTTCAGAACCTGCCAATGCTCCATCTACTGGTATGACCTTTATTACCTTTTCCTCAAAGATCAACACTGACATTTACCTTTAATCTGGTACTCGCAGAAGGAACACTGGTGAATCATCCTGTGGATATCCTTGTCCCTCAACATGTAAGTTCACCAAGGGCTGAACCACCTGCTCAAGTAGAGATCTCATCATCATCATCAGGGACCCAGCCACCCCCTGCTCAAACAGAGATACCAGCCTCACCAGAGATGAACCCTTCAATCCAACCAGAAACTTCAAGTCCTTTAAGGGTTCAATCCCTATTGGCCAGGTAGAAACCCCAACCATAACAGAGGTAAATCCACCCCCTCTTCAGCCAGAAGCTTCAAATCTGCCAGAGACTGCACCAGCACCCTCTCAAACAGAAGCCTCAGCTTTGCCAAGAGCTCTTCAGACTCCTGTTTCACTAATGGCTCAAGAAATCCCCCTGAAACTGAACAAAACCTTGCCCCAGCTCAGGAAGTCAGGCATGAGGTAAGCACCTGCACTTAACTCTATTATCTTCTTTATTTTCCAATGAACCACTCCTGATTCGGCAATGTTACTCTTTCAGGATCAACTCCATCATCATCAAGCCCATTAGTGGAGAATAATCCAGCTGCCGAAACAAGAGAAGGAGGAATTCAAACCCTATCAAAGGAAATCCAACCAAGGCTCAAAGAAATCTTTGCCTGGCTGCAGAAGGATGCTCGAGACCAAAACAGAGATATCGATTATTTCGAAGAAATGCTTGGGCCCATCAGCCAAAAACTCCCTGAGGACATCAAGACTTCATTGGAACCCATCTCTGGTCTAGATATTCATTATGTGGCCATAAGGCGAGCCCTAAGGAATGTGTCTACCCGACCAACTATTGAGCAAAAGAAAGCTAAAGCTGAACAAGCTGCGAAGGGAGCACAATCCCAAAATGAGAATCACAAGGGAATGCTGGCCAATCTGCAAGCTGCTCGTGAATTGAAAATCACCAGAAAGGCTGTATTGGAGGCAGAGCTGAAAAACTTATCAGCTGAAATAAAAGCTGACGACAAGAAAATAGCCGAACTTCCTGGACTGATAGATAAAACCCTAGAGGAAGCATCATCGGCCATAGCTGAAGTGAATCAGTGCGATGCAGAACTCACCATCCTGTTCAGTGCCCAGAAAGATTACCAAGAATGGATGGAGAACATCAACCAAACAACATCAAATGCCTCCACTGTAATCGCAAAGTATTTAAACATTTGGCCGTACTGAGCAATGTGTAACCAAATTGACCGTTCTCATAACATTTGCCTTTTATAAATTCTCTTTCCTTTTCTTTGCGTGACTTCGATTGCAACTCTGAACGATCCATTCGGTAATTAGTAGTCAAATAGTGCCATACCCGAACGACACCTCATCTGCAACTTAGCCGAGCCAGTCAACCGAATATGACTCAGCTTTGAATCCCAAACGACCCGATGGCGAGTTGGTCAAGGAAACCTCTCCACCTTCCAAATTTTTCGGGATATGCGCCACGATCTGAGGCAACGATCTTTTTCACCAGACCTATAAATAAAACCGTAGGTGCCCTCAGCTCTTTACCAAGCCTCTAGCCCTCGAATCTTCGCCAACCTCAAGCATTCTTCTCCCAATCACCAGCGCAGGCCCAAGAACAATGGCGAGCAGCAACAACAGGCGTCGCGCCGCCGACGAGGCGGAAGGGAGTCGCGCCAGTGCGCGTCGGAGGCAATGATCGCCATCTTCTCTTCATTACTTGTCTGAGATTCCCTTTTGTTTTTGATGATCCTCTCTGTTTCAGGCTTGTTCAATGGAACCCGTCCTCTGCACCGGCCAATCAACCTCTGCCGGACGACTCCTCGGAGTCAGACCACTACTCCCACGTGCCTTACGGGGAACTTGACGCTCTCCGCTTCAAGGTGGAGCTTGAGGTGGCCCAGCACGAGCTGGAAGACGTCTCCAAGAAGGCTGGCATAGCCGAACTAGAGTGGGAGGACCAGCGCAAACAGCTGCTGGCAACCATCGACTGTACGGCCTTGGAATTGCTCCTAAATCCAATCTGGCTTTTGATACTAATCACCATCGCCTTGCACTTTGCAGCCCGTGACGCCGAGCTCAACCAGCTGAAAATGCTGGTGGAGCAGTTGGCTGACAAGGTGAACGCCCGTGGAGACACGCCGGCGGAGCGCCTTGCCGCGGTGGAAAACCGCGTGGACGAGGTGGTTACCCATGGCATCCGCCTGGGCACCACTTTGGGCTTGGCCGCCATGGCGACGCACACCGGCGTCGACTACTCCACCCGGCCGCGCGGCTTCCAGGGCGGCGCGCCAAAAGACATTGACGAGATCGAAGTCATCTTGGATCGCCTCGACGGCCACGGCGACGCCATTGCCGAACTCACTCATCCCCAGTCTGTGCTAAACAGGCTCTTTGACTAGATTGTACTAGGGATGCTTGATTATCGGCAATAAATAAAGAACTTTCAATTCGCATGCTTTTATTGTGATGATTCCTCCGTGTTTGCAACCGCGAGCCTTATTTTCCTTAAACGCATTCGGGAACTTGCTTGAGCCGAACACGCGAAAACAGATGCCCCTTGGCGCAATACTGAAGGACCGATTAGGCGACCAGAGAGGGGGGGAGTGAATGGGAGCCGATAAAAATTCTTCTCGAGGGAGATTGAAACTCCGACAAGACGAACTAGCTCGGTCGAACCCCCGAAATCACACGCTCCGCACTTCTACCTCCCGTTTGCCAAAACCACGTAGCCACCGGAGTGCTACCGGTCCTAGGAACAAACTCTACCAAAGCAACCACAACACACACGCAGCACCGACAAGGGAAACAACTCGGAAGCCGGCTAACCGCAGGGGGGGGGCGGTTAGACCGGTATAGGGGTATAGGGGGCGGTTAGACCGCCTCCACCCGGCAACCAAGAAATCCTCCGAAACGCCTCTTCCGAGCACCAAAACACACCACGGTTTCACCAACAGAGATCTCTCGGTCAAGGCCATGCTAGCTACCGTAAAATCTTGGCGAAAACCAAAACTTCACCCAAGGGCCTAGGGGCGGTTAGACCGGCGCACGGGGCGGTCTAACCTCCCGTACCCAAGCAACGAACCCCGACCAAGAACACCTAGCAAACAAGACGAGAACGACCCCAAATTTCACCCCGGACACTCCCTCCGATCGGGGCGAACAAACTCACGAGGAAAATCCGGCGAAACAAAACTTTGACCCGGAAACACCCGGGCGGTTAGACCGCCCCCCGTAGGCGGTTAGACCGCCCCTTCCGTAAAACGAACCCGCGGGTCAAACCTCAACCTCCTCACGCCCGATCTCCCGGATCACTCCACGGATTGCGCAAAACTTCGGGAATAGCCGGGTTAACTCCCGGGCAACCTCTACCTCAAAAGAATCGACCCGAAACGCTCACAATCAAGAGGAATCGAAGAAATCGCTTTTACGGGTCAAGAACTCGCCCAACTCGAGAAATCACCAAATCGAGTCCGATTCAAAGGGGATTTGGGGGCAAAGTCACCAGCCAAAGAGGCACAAGAACCTCATACGTGACACCCACCGTAAACCCCAAGAAATCGTCCTCAAAACACCGCCAAAAAGAGCTCCGAAAATCAACACCAAAGAGACAGAAAAAACCACCATGATGAACAACGCCAAACCTTCTATACATGCCATGAATGGTTCGTACAAGGTCTAGCTTGCCACCCAAACATCCATCCCTCTCTCTAGATCTCACATGAAGCTCTCAAGCTAGCCTTCTAAAATCCTAAGGAAAATGGAGAACGAAAAATGGAAAAACTAAATGAGCTAGGGTTCCAAGAGTTGGCTGCCATCCACCCATCTAATGAGTATATATGGAGGCACCCAAAAGACTAAACTACCCTTCACTAATAACTAGGGATACATGCCCCTCGAGGGAGGATTTGGAATTCTTGATGTCTTCACCATCGGACGGATGCCCGGCGACCGCACCCAGCGTAGCCTCGAGACAAGCCTTGCGATCCCGACGCGTGTCCTCCGCTTCGAAGCTTCTCGGGGGCGGTTAGACCGGCCCGGTGGATCTGACCGGCCCCAGGCGGTCTGGCCGCCCCTCCTGGGCGGTTGAACCGACCTGGGTGGCCGCACCTCCTCGTCGAGTGTTCGGCCTAGGTTTTGTGGCTCAACCGAGTAACCCAGTGGTTTTCTGGTGAACCACTGCAAACCCCGCGAACTCGGTGTAGCCTCCGCCAATCTCCACTCATGACTCGGCTCCCACGAAGTCCTGGCTCGACCTTGGTTTTGAGGCTCTACCAAGAAACCGTCCACGACTTCATCTTGCTGTTCATGCCACCATGCGGCCCGCACTTGACCCCGCTGGCCACCGGGTCCCTCGAACAAAGCCTACTTGTCTTCTCGACACCTGGAGGCCTCACCGGCAACGACCTTTCGCGCTTGTTCTTCACCTGCACCAACACGAGTCAAGCCGCAACCTGCACCTGCAATACTTAGCCAAGAATCAGTCCACACAACGTTGTCAATCACTCATCACACAAGGAAGCGACCATCCACCGGTCCTCGAACCACACATGGTCCTCAATCTCCCCCTTGATGAGTGCATTGACAACACACTCACATGAAGTAACACAGGATAAAAGGAAAAGAAAAGAAACAAATAAAACGAAACCTCAACAAGCGATCGAAAGCCAAAGACAGGCAAAGAACAAGATCACTTGAAGAAGACAAGTCTCGGACCCCTTAGGCAAGGGCAACGGCTCGACACATCCGAGACAAAATGCAGCTCAAGCAGAGAGCGCAAACCACCAAAGCAAAGCCCGAACACCACAAAGAGCTCCCCGTGCACATATGCAAGCTCCCCCTGAGCCACAGCACACTCCCCCTGAACACATGCATCAATGCAACTCGGGAATGCAACAAAGAGCAGAAACTTGCTCACACGCCCAGGGCGGTTAGACCGCTTGTACGGGCGGTTAGACCGCCCGTGCTCGATCCGACCGCCCGGGGGGCGGTTAGACCGTCCCAAGAGACCGGCCCCGCACCAAACTCGCTCAAAATATGCCCGAAACAATTGGAACACCTTCCAAACACTCCGAGGTGACCAAAACATGCCCAAACTTTTCCCCCTTGTTGACAATGCATGAATCAAGACAAAATGCGAAAACTTTCAACATATAGCTTCTCGAATATACAAAATTCATCACAAGGAGCTACACAAGTCCAAATGAGCAAGTTAGATACTCGACAGGTTCGTAATGACCTTAACTACGTGATCACAAAGTTTCACAACCATTGGA
Source organism: Cenchrus americanus (assembly GCA_947561735.1). Taxonomy (NCBI): domain Eukaryota; kingdom Viridiplantae; phylum Streptophyta; class Magnoliopsida; order Poales; family Poaceae; genus Cenchrus; species Cenchrus americanus. Next base: position 165,709,982 of record OX387245.1, read on the forward strand.
CAAGGCTAAAAAGGATTTGAGTAATTTTGCGAAATGTTACTCTCTAACAAGCAAATACCTAAACATGAGCAAAACATATCAAAATGGCAAAGCCGCTCAAACCTCATGCTAGGACAGCCATTCTAATCATAAGACCATCATAAACACCCAAAAGCACCTCATGTCATGTCAAAGCCACCGAGCCATGTGCCTACTTCTATGTATGAGACTTCTCATTGGTAGGCAACATGCAACGGTTTAGCACCCAAAGCAAATTAATTTCAGAACATATGACATGGGAACATATTTTCCAAGCATTTTTCATTTCATTTTCAGATTTATGATTGGTACATGAAATGTCTTTGCGACAAAAAGGAACTTATGCCCCTCCACAGGATTAAGCAAGAGGGCTAAACATTCATGATGGCAAGTGAGCCTTTGGCCCCATATGATCAATAAACTAGCTATCCAACCACAAAGTAAGCATAGCAAAGCCACTAAAACATTTCAAGATCATATATAGGCATTTACACATGAGAGAGCATGTATGTGACATTTTTCAAAAATTAGCCATCAACCATGGATCATTCAACAAGATCATCAAGAGCTATGCCAAACTAACCATAGCATACCAAACAAGCTCACAAGAACATATATAGCAACCCATGGTGAACAAAGTATATAGGAGAAGCTTTTCCTATCAATGCATATGATACAAAATGCATGCAATCTATGATACAAGGATGCCTATACATCATGTTACATATGCAATGCCAAAAGCAAGAAATGCACAAAGGAGAGCTATACATATGCTACAAAGGAGCTCCCACACACCCAACTCAAGAAATCAAGCACACACCAAGTTCCCCCGCAAACGAGTGAAAGTTGCTTGATCTAGGGGTTTGGTGAAAATATCGGCTAGTTGGTCATGTGTGGGTACATGGATCAAAGCTATCTTCTCTTTCTCTACGTTGTCTCTCAGGAAATGATACCTCACTTCTATGTGTTTGGTTTTGGAATGGAGCACTGGGTTCTTTACAACGCTTATGGCACTGGTGCTATCACATTGAAGTGGGACATGGGTATACTCCTCACCAAAGTCACTCGTGGTGTAGGTGATCCAAAGGAGCTGAGAGCAACAACTAGCAGCGGCAACATACTCGGCTTCGGTCGTGGATTGAGCAACATTCGACTGCTTGTGGGAAGACCAAGACACCAAAGAAGAACCCAAAAACTGGCAAGTCCCAGAAGTGGACTTCCTATCCAACCGACACCCGGCAAATTCCGCGTCTGAAAAGCCATGAAGCGCCAAAGAAGAGGACGCGGAGTACCAAAGGCCAAAGTCGGGAGTGTGACGCAAGTACCTGAAAATTCTCTTCACTGCTTGACGATGCGAAGTCCTCGGAGACGCTTGAAAACGAGCGCACAGACACACTGAGAATTGTATGTCCGGCCTCGTCGCCGTCAAGTAGAGGAGTGACCCGACCATGCTCCGGTACTCCTTCTGGTCCACGTGTTCACCTTCCTCGTCTGCATCAAGAGCTGTAGTCGTACTCATCGGCGTCGTCATAGCCTTGGAGTCCTCCATCTTGAACTTCCTCACAATGTCCTTGGTGTACTTAGCCTGGTGCACAAATGTTTCTTCCTTTGATTGCTTGATTTGTAGCCCGAGGAAGAACTGCAACTCACCCATCATGCTCATCTCGAACTCCCTCGCTCATATCATCCGCAAACCTTGCAACAAGAGAGTTAGACGAGCCACCAAAGACAATGTCATCCACGTACACCCGCACAATCGGGATATCTCTCGCCCTTCCTCGGCAAAAAAACAAGGTCCGATCGACCTTCCCCATCTCAAAGCCTCTCTCAATCAAGAACCCCCTCAACCTCGCCATACCAAGCTCTAGGCGCCCGCTTCAACCCATACGGCGCCTTCCTCAACTTGTACACCCCAGGTGGGGGTACTTCTCACTCTCAAACCCCGGAGGCTGTCTCACAAACACTTCTTCCTCCAACACACCATTCAGAAAAGCACTCTTCACATCCATTTGGTGCAACTTGAACCCTTTAGCCACGGAAAAGGCTAGAAGGATCCTAATCTCCTCCAAACGGGCTACGGGAGCAAAGGTCTCCTCGTAGTCGATCCCCTCCTTCTGACTGAACCCCTGAGCGACAAGTCTCGACTTGTTCCTCACAACCTCACCCTTCTCTCCCTCTTTGTTTTTCCACACCCACTTTGTACCAATCGGCTTACACCGTGGGGGAGGGTCAACCAACTCCCACACCTGATTCCTCTCAAAGTTCTCCAACTCCTCATGCATCGAATTAACCCAATTGTGATCAGATAGTGCGTGTCCAATGTCTTTGGGCTCGAAAGAAGCAACAAACGCAGCATGAGCAAAATGGGAATTGTTTCGAACCCTCGACCGTGTAGTGCGTTCATTCATGTCGCCGATGATCCTCGAAGCTGGGTGATCCACCTGTACTCGTCGGGGAGGTTCTCGCCTTGAAGCTACCTCCCCCTCAACATCATCTTCTCCTCGTTCTTGGTTTGTCGTCGTAGGTGTAGCAGAGGGTCCATCCATCATCGTAGTCGAAGTAGTGGGTACATGTTCAGCCGGGGGCACCACACCGCCATCTTCATCATCACCATGTTCATGCTCCTCCTCCTGAAAGATCTCCTCGCCAAGCTCATCATCACCCGCACACTCAAAGACAAGCTAACTACGTGGCTCGTCTCGTCGAAGGTTACCTCGCAAGTCTCCACGATTTGGTTAGTTTCAAGATTGAGCACACGATATGCTCTAGAATGAGATGCATAACCAAAGAAAATGCCATCGACGGACCTAGCCTCAAACTTATCCAACTTCCCGCCTTTCTTCGAATGAAACACTTGCAACCAAAAACATGGAAGTGACTCACCTTGGGTGTGCGACCATGCATCAACTCATAGCATGTCTTCTTCTTGTGCACTCGAGGTATATCCTCGTTCAACACATAGCACGCGGTATTCACCGCCTCGCCCAATACCTCCTCGGAGTCCTATGCTCATCAAGCATCATCCGAGCCATCTCGCACAAGGTCCCGTTCTTCCTTTCCACAACACCATTCCGGGGAGGCGTATACGGACTCGAAAACGGTGCTCAAGACCCAAGTCATGGCAAAAGGTTTCAAAACGAGAGTTCCTGAATTCCGAGCCATTATCACTGCGGATAGCTCGTATGGCATCTCCGTGCCTCTCGTTCCTCAACCTCAAGACTAGATCTCGAACAAAACCAAATGTCTCCCCCTTCTCCTCAAGAAAGAACACCCACGCATACCGAGAATAGTCGTCCACCACGACAAGGACATACCACTTCCCACCCGCGCATCGCACACGAGCCGGGCCAACAAGGTCCATATGGAGCAGCTCGCATGGACGCTCGCTCATCACATCGGTGAGAGGCGGGTCGAAGAGGCCACCATCTTGGCATGCCTACACGGAGCACAAACCAACTCTTTCTCAAGCCTCAACCGTGGCAATCCTCGGACCAAATTGAGTTTACTCAAGCGAGACAAAAGGTCAAAGCTCAAGTGACCCAACTTCCTATGCCACCTCCACAACTCACTCGAAGAACCAGCCAAGAAACAACGCTCCACACCCGAAGACTGAGAAAAATCAGCACGAAACACCTGACCCTCGGGAACGACCATACAAACAAGGTCCCCTCGAGAGTCCACAATCTGAGAACCACCTGGCCGAAACAACACCTCAAAGCCCTCATCCAACAACTAAAACACAGAAAGCAAATTGTACCCCATCGATTGAACAAGAGCAACACGCCTCAGAGTGATCTTGTCACTCACTTTTATCTCACCTTCTGAAAGCACACGCCCACGCCCATTGTCCCCAAAGGTGATGTACCTCTTCGTCACCACCGGGACGAGACTTGAGAACCACCCCCTGTCTCCGGTCATATGCCTCGAGCAACCGGAGTCAATCAAACAAATGTTCTCCAAGTCTCCCACCTGAAATTCAAAAACAAGCACGTGAGCGAACAAACGACTCAAAGATCGGGGTTAGTACCAAATGAGGAAAACCGTGCCGAGCCATTTGCTCGAAAGTGGGGTTAGCACACATCAAGCCATCTTTCCTACCATAACTACCACCACGAACACCACCTCGGTAACCACTCCGAGGGAACCACCCCTCCTTGCCCGGAGGAGGACCAAACCCACGGAAGACAACCCGTGGAACGTCCCTCCTCTCCTTCTCAAAGCTACGACTCCTCCCATCCCCGTAGTGAACTCGAGGGGGAGAATGCCTAGCAACCCGACCACCCGCTCGTCTCTCCGGACCAACCACCAACAACTCCACCTCCGGACACCGAAACCTCTCAACTCACCACCTCAAAAACCACTCCGCCCCGACCCCGACCGCCCCCCCTGCGGGCCGGGCCGGTCCGACCGCCTAGCCGGCCGGTCCGACCGCCCCCTCCCCGCAATCGCTCCTCGGCCGCGGGAACTCGCATCTCCCCATGCCGAACACTTCTCACCACGGCCTTACCCCCGGGTAGTGGCATACGAGGCTTAGGTACACCATGGGAAGGGTTGTACCTATCCTTGTTCGCCCACTCCTTTGCCATCCTCTCTTCCCGCTTCCTCTTGAAGCAAAACTCATCCTTGTGACCATCTTTCCCACAATGGCCACAACGGAACCTCACAAGCTTAGGTTTAGGCTTGGATTGGGGCCGCTCGCTTGGTTTCTCTCCACTCAACTCCTCCACCGATTTCTCCTCACTTGCCTTCTCACTCACTTTCCCAAAGAACACTTTCCCCGAAGTGCTCACAAACTTGATAGGCTTTCGGAGATCATTTGTGGGTGTAGGAAATATAGGTGGAGCCGGGGTTGTGTCTAGTCGGTTCCTAAGATGGTTGGGTTTTGGAGGGAAATCATTTTTGTGGTGGGTTTTTGGTGGCTCCCGGATATTCTCTCCACTTCCTTCACCAACCTTGTTTGCCCCAAGCCCCTCACCATCTTGCCTCTTAAAGCCCTCGATCATCACCCTCAACCGAGGCTCATGACCGGACGACCAACTTCCTCAAGTCATCATTCTCATCCCGCAAACGATCAACATAATGTGCAAGCTCCAAATTTTTCAATGCATGCATTTCACGGTAGAGCAAGATGTAGGCATGGGTTCCTTCAATTTAGCCTCGAGCGAACTAGTGTAAGCATGCATCTCATCAATCTTAGCATGCAAAACAGGGCAAGAAGTGCAAGCACCTAGCAAAGCGGGTCTAGACTTAAGCTCGCCCACTTCAACCCTAAGCACATCTAGTTCCTCACACTTGGAGGCATGCTTCTCCTTAAACAAAGCAAGATCAGCAAGGAATATGGAGCAATCAAGACAATCATTCTCATCGAAACAACGGGGCTAGCCTTAAGCGAATCAATCTCAAGATTGCTATCAAGCACCTATGTCTCTAGCTCACCCACTCTAGTCCTAGCATCCTCGAGTGAAGCCCTAAGCTCTTTACTCATTTTCTTGGCCTCTATAAGCATGTCATCACGGTTATCAAGCAAAGAGCCAAGCCTCTCATTCTCCCGGCGCAAGAAGGGAAGTTCATCACGCACCTCATCGTCGGACTCGCAGTCCGAGTCGCTCTGTGTGCTCTTATTGCTGCCGGAGCTCAGCACCATGGTACAGAAGCCATCTCTCGCGAAGCAGCTCATCCCGCTCAGTTTCTTGGACGACTTCTTGTTCTTGCGACGACCACCCTCGTCTTCACTGGTGCTCGAGCTCGAGGTGGAGTACGCGGAACTGGAGTCGACGTCGCTCGCTCCAACCATCGCTCAGGCCATGGCTCGGCTTTCCTTCTTCCTCGATCGTCGCTTGTCCTTGTACTTGTTTTTGTGCTTGCTCTTGTGGTCGCGCCTCGAACGGTACTTTCCATCGTTCATCCTCGGCTTGTGCTTGTAGCTGTCCTTGTTCTCGGCCTTCTCCGGGCAGTCGGCGACGAAGTGTCCCGCTTGCCGCACTAGAAGCAGTCCTCGTGTTCCTCCTCATGTTCACGCGGTTCTCGTGCGGCATCTCGAACCGCCTCGTCAACAACGCCGCTCGTCCTCTCCAAGGTCATCAAACTCCTCATCTGGCATAGACATCAAAGAGGAAAACGAGAACATCCTGGTGGATGGGTTAGAGTTAGTCTTTCCTTTGGAACCACCAACGAGGGCAAGACTATGGGAGTCAGTCGGTCCCTCGAGCTTGGCGGTCATGCCCCTATCCACCTCAGCCGACTTGAGCTTCGAAAACAGCTCGTTCACCGTCAGAGTATCATACCTCTCCGACTCGACTATGGCCTCGAACTTTCCGCCCCATATCGTACGATCCAAAGAGTGTAAGAGCTTGACCGCTCTATCATGATCATCGTACGGGAGCACGTCCACATTGGCCCTCATGTTGTTCACCACCACCGTAAACCTCTGAAACAAGGCATCGATGGACTCACCGGGGAGATGAGTGAAGTTCTCGTACTCTCTCCGTAGATCGCATACATCCGTGCTCCGAACTCCGGGCGTTCCCAACATGAGCCTCCTTCAACACCGCCCAAATCCTACAAGCCAAGTGCTCGGTGTGCACCCGATCGAACTCGGCCGACACAAAGCACGAAACAAGTAGTCGACCGCCTTATTGTTGGCGTCGAATCCGTCCCCTCGACCCCGGAGCAAGGAAATCCATCGACCGGACATAGCCCGTGTCCACCGTGACATCCCAAAGAAGCCGACCCTTTCCGCGGAGGAACGCACCCATCCGCTTGCTCCACATCTGGTAGTTCTTGCCATCGAAGTGTGGAGGACCCGAACCCCGTTCCTGGTACGCCATCCTTGGATCTTAGACTGGTTAGAGTCAACAAAGACCCGAACCGGCTCTGATACCACTTGAAGGACCGATTAGGCGACCGAGAGAGGGGGGGAGTGAATGGGAGCCGATAAAAATTCTTCTCGAGGGAGATTGAAACTCCGACAAGACGAACTAGCCTCGGTCGAACCCCCCGAAATCACACGCTCCGCACTTCTACCTCCCGTTTGTCAAAACCACGTAGCCACCGGAATGCTACCGGTCCTAGGAACAAACTCTACCAGCAACCACAACACACACGCAGCACCGACAAGGGAAACAACTCGGAAGCCGGCTAACCGGAGGGGGGCGGTTAGACCGGGTATAGGGGTATAGGGGGCGGTTAGACCGCCTCCACCTCGGCAACCAAGAAATCCTCCGAAACGCCTCTTCCGAGCACCAAAACACACCACGGTTTCACCAACAGAGATCTCTCGGTCAAGGCCATGCTAGCTACCGTAAAATCTTGGCGAAAACCAAAACTTCACCCAAGGGCCTAGGGGCGGTTAGACCGGCCGCTCGGGGCGGTCTAACCTCCCCGTATCCAAAAACGAACCCCCGACAAAGAACACCTAGCAAACAAGACGAGAACGACCCCAAATTTCACCCCGTACACTCCTCCGATCAAGGCGAACAAACTCACGAGGAAAATCCGGCGAAACAAAACTTTGACCCGAAAACACCCGGGCGGTTAGACCGCCCCTCGTAGGCGGTTAGACCGCCCCTTCTAGAAAACGAACCCGCGGGTCAAACCTCAACTTCCTCACGCCCGATCTCCCGAATCACTCCACGGATTGCAGCAAAACTTTGGGAATAGTCGGGTTAACTCCCCGGGCAACCTCTACCTCAAAGGAATCGACCCGAAACGCTCACAATCAAGAGGAATCGAAGAAATCGCTTTTCTAGGTCAATAACTCGCCCAACTCGAGAAATCACCAAATCGAGTCCGATTCAAAGGGGATTTGGGGGCAAAGTCACCACCAAAGAGGCACAAGAACCTCATACGTGACACCCACCAAAAACCCCAAGAAATCGTCCTCAAAACACCGCCAAAAAGAGCTCCGAAAATCAACACCAAAGAGACGGGAAAACCACCATGATGAACAACACCAAACCTTCTATACATGCCATGAATGGTTCGTACAAGGTCTAGCTTGCCACCCAAGCATCCATCCCTCTCTCTAGATCTCACATGAAGCTGTCAAGCTAGCCTTCTAAAATCCTAAGGAAAATGGAGAACGAAAATGGAAAAACCAAATGAGCTAGGGTTCCAAGAGTTGGCTGCCATCCACCATCTAATGAGTATATATGGAGGCACCCAAAAGACTAAACTACCCTTCACTAATAACTAGGGATACATGCCCCTCGAGGGCGGATTTGGAATTCTTGATGTCTTCACCATCGGACGGATGCCCGGCGACCGCACCCCGCGTAGCCTCGACGCAAGCCTTGCGATCCCGACGCGTGTCCTCCGCTTCGAAGCTTCTCGGCGCGGCGGCCGTGGCGGTCGACCGCCCCCTCGGGCGGTTAGACCGGCCCGGTGGATCCGACCGGCCCCGGGCGGTCGACCGCCCCTCCCGGGCGGTTGAACCGGCCTAGGTGGCCGCACCTCCCTCGTCGAATCTTCGGCCTCGGTTTTGTGGCTCAACCGAGTAACCCGAAGTGGTTTTCTCGGTGAACCACCGCAAACCCCGCGAACTCGGTGTAGCCTCCGCCAATCTCCACTCATGACTCGGCTCCCACGAAGTCCCGGCTCGACCTTGGTTTTGAGGCTCTACCAGAAACCGTCCACGACTTCATCTTGCTTGTTCATGCCACCATGCGGCCCGCACTTGACCCCGCCGCCGCCACCGGGTCCCTCGAACAAAGCCTACTTGTCTTCTCCACAACCGGAGGCCTAACCGGCAACGACCTTTCGCGCTTGTTCTTCACCCGCACCAACATGAGTGAAGCCGCAACCTGTCGCACATGCAATACTTAGCCAAGAATCGGTCCACACAACGTTGTCAATCACTCATCACACCGAGGACCAGGAGCGTCCCGCGGGTCGGTGGATGACCGCTCCTTAGTGATGAGTGATTGACAACGGGTGTTGGACCGACTCTTGGCTTAGTGCGCAGTGTAGGCCGCGGCCTAGTTCGTGTTGTTGCAGGTGAAGAACGGCGCGAAAGGTCTTCGCCTTGAGGGGCCTCCCGGGAGATGGAGAGACAAGTAGGCTCGGCTCGAGGGACCCGTGGACACGGGATCGGGTGCGGGCCACATGGTGGCGACACAAGCAAGACGAAGTCATGGACAAGTGAGCCGGTGCACGGTGGCGGTCAAGTCAAGTGGTTTGGCGGGAGGCCGAACCGGCACGCGGGGTTTGGTGGTTTGCCCACAAAACCACCGGCGGACGGTTTCTTGGTTTGGGCCTCAAAACCAAGTCCGAGGGCCCAACACGACGGAGACGGGATCCGGCGTGTCGGGAAGCTTCGAAGCGGAGGACACGCGGCGGGATCGCATGGCTTGCGTCGGGAGGACGCGGGGTGCGGCAAAGGCGTGGCCGTCCGATGGCAAGACCCACAAACATTACCAAAATGCCCCTACGTGGGTTGTATCGCCAGTAGTGTAGTTAAGGGTAGTCGAGTCATTTACCACTCCGGCGGGACCTGATATATAAGCCTGGAGTGTGTGTTGATGGCTCCCTCTCTCCGTGATTTAGGGTTTTATTTTCCCCCCTTCTCTTTCTCATTTTCGTAGCTTTTTTCCTTCCTATTTTCTCTAGGCTAGCATGAGAGCTTCATGAGAGATTTGTTGAGAGGGATGGATGCTAGGGCGGCATGCTAGACCTTGTGAATCTTTCCTGGTTTGTATAGAAGATTCGGGGTTGTTTTTCGTGCCTTTTTGTGCCTATTTTCGTGCCTTTGTTCTCGGTGTGATTCCGCGGATTTGAGTGAGTTTCTTCCCGGATTTCTTTGAGGAAAACATGGATAGATGTCTTGTGCATCTTTGTGCTTGATCTTGTGCCCTCAAACGCCGGAAACTACTTCGATTCGTGAGTTTTCGTTCGGTGCTCTAGGTTTTGGTGGTGCTCAAAGGATTCGCGATTCCCGGTGATTTAGGGAGTTAGGAGGCAAGATTTTTGGGCTATAGCATCCTTGTGTGACGCTTTTCAAGTACCCAAACCCTTGTCTCCACAGCTTCAACCGTTTGGGAAATCCGATGATGATTTGGGGGAGTTGACTTTCGGGGTCGGGCCGTTTTCTCGCTCGTCCGCACCTCGGCGGACGGGTCCGCGGGGGGTCGCGGACGGTCCGCGTGGGCCGTGTTCGTCCCGTGTTCTTCGCGTTCTTGCTCGTCCTTTGTTTCGATCCGTCGCGATTTTGGTTTTTGGTTGGACGGAGTTTCGGACGGTCCGCGGTGTCCGGCGGACGGTCCGCGGGTGCTTGGCGGACGGTCCGCGTGCTCCCCGCGGACGGTCCGTGGGTCGTGTGTGGCTTTGGTTCGTTCGTGTGATTTAACGGACGGTCCGCGGGAAGGGCCGGACGGTCCGCGACGTCGGCGCGGACGGTCCGCGAGAGCAGGCGGACGGTCCGCGCGGTCCATCGCGGACGGTCCGCACCGCCCGGCCCGGACGGTCCGCCAGAGCTCGTGTGCTCTTGTTTGTTTCGATTCCTTTCCTCCCTTTCTAGTGCTTCCGCGTGTGCTTCTAGGAATCGTTCCTAAGGCTAGAGGTTGATCCATAACCTCGTGGTCTTGGCGATTGGTGCGTGATTCGATCCATCGCTCGTGTGTGACCGGGATTTGAGTAGGACATAGGCCGGGTTCTTTGGGAAGAATTTTTACCGCTCCTATTCACTCCCCCCCTCTCTAGTCGCCATCCGATCCTTCAATTGGTATCGTAGCTTGGTGCCGGATTCTTTGCGACTTTGACAAGTCTCGAATCCTAAGATGGCGTACGTTGAGCGGGGCGGTCCGCCGCACTTCGATGGCAAGGGTTACCACAAGTGGGCGGCTCGTATGAGGATTTTTCTTCGAGGAAAGCCGTTGGAGTTTATTGTGCTTGACAAGACATATGCTATTCCGGTCAACATCCATACTCTTATGGTGACCGATGCCGATGCCAAGGCCAAGTATGAGGCTAATGCAAAAGCCGTTGATCACTTGTGCCGAGCTTGTGTGATCCGCAGTTTGATCGTGTTCGCCATTTGGATCTTGCTTGGCAAATTTGGGATAAGTTGTTGGTTGCTCACGGTGGTGATAACCATGTGAAGGCTCGCCTCTTTGTCTCTTACCGGATGCAATATGAGAATTTTTCTCCACTTCCCTGTGAGGACATTGATGCGATGTTTCGCAGGTTCATCGCCATCGTGAACAACATGAAGGCTAATGTTGAGGATTTTCCGTACTCCGAGCATGATCAAAGCTTTGAAGCTCTTGCATGTCTTGGATCCAAATGTTTGGGGTGCTAAGGTTGAGGCCATCAAGGAGTCCGGGAATTATTTGACTATTGAGTTGGATGACCTCTTTTCTAAGCTCAAGTCGGCCGAGGTTGACAGGAAGATGCTATCCAAGCATGAGGGCTCGACCGACCATAGTCTTGCTCTTGTGGGAGGATCAAAGGGCAAATCTAACCCTTCCCGTCGACGCTTTTCTTTGTCCTCTCTTATGTCCATTCCGGATGAGGAGTTTGATGTGCCGGGCGAGGAGGAGCCGGCCTTGCTCTCAAGAAGATTTGAACGACTACACGAGAGTCGGAGGAACGCAAGGCGGAGCTCGTGGACGTGCTACAAGTGTGGCAAGCGTGGCCACTTCATCGCCGAGTGCCCGATGCGCAGGAGAACAAGTACAAGGTGAACGAGTACAAGGCGCACCCGAGGCGTGAAGACAAGTACTCCTCCAAGGGCAAGCACTTCAACAAGTCCAAGAGCAAGGACAAGGACAAGCGGCGACCGAGCAAGAGCACCTACAAGAAGAACAAGGCAAGAGCGATGGTGGCCGGTGCGAGCGACGTCGACTCAAGCTCAAGCGAGGAGCAAGCCAAGCTCGAGCAACGAAGATGAAGACGCCGGGAGGCGCAAGGGCAAGAAGAGTGCAAGCCGAACCCCGGCCGGCCGAGCCGTGTGGCGCTCGAGGGCTTTTGTGGCATGGCCCATAGCTCGAGCAAGAAGAAGAGTGTGAAGGAGGACAGCCGACTCCGACTCGGAGGATGAGGTAAACCGTGATCCCGACTCTTTGCTTGCCGAGATTGCTAGGTTGAATGGTTTGCTTGATAACCGTGATAGTGTGCCGAGAGATGCCAAAAAGATGAGGAAAGATCTTAGGGCTCACCTTGAGAATGCTAGTGAGAAAGTAGGAGAGTTAGAGTCAAAATTGCTTGAATTAAAACTTGAGAATGACTCTTTGAAACTTGCTCCTACTTCTCCCCGATGATGTTGAATGTGTTGAATGTGATGCTTGGTTGAATGAGATCAAAATGCTTAATGAGAAGAATGCTTCTATTTTGGCTCAACTAGATGCTCTTAGGACCGAACATGATGAGCTTAAGGCTAGACCTACTTTGCTTGGTGCTTGCAAATCATGTCCTACTATGCATGCTAAGCTTGTGGATGCTCGCTCTACCATTAGTTCTTTGGAAGCATCTTTGAAATCTCCCTGTTGCAAATGCATGTTCTAGCCGTGATGAAGTCACTTTGCGTAATCTTGAACTTACTTCCCGTTTGGATGTCATCTATGAGGAGAATGACTATTTGAGGAAGGTGTTGGGTTGGTTGTCCGGGGCAGAACCTCAATTGAAAATCATGATTGAGGAGTTCAAGAGAGCCGATGGTCGTGGTTTGGGTTTTGAGAAGTTGGGTGAGAAAGTGGGAGAGAACAAAGGGGGAGAGTGTGTACGAGAAGTGTGTTGAGTCTAACCCCGGTTCGAGGTGATCGGAGAGATCCAAGTCCCACTCCCAAAAGCACCCAAGAACTCTTTCACACCAAAGCCCAACCACCTTTGCAACAAGCTTGACACAACCCAAGATCCACCCAAATTCCCACCTAAGACAAATGATTTCCAAAACCCGTGAAGTTTGTGGGTGAGAAGGGTGAGAAACCTAGAGAGAAGCCGTAGCCAAAACCAAAACCCATCCCCTTCGTGTGAGTATTGTGGCAAGGAGAGGCATCTTGCGCAGTTTTGCTACAAGAGGAAGAGGGATGAGAGGCTTGCTAGGGAGCAAGCAAACCAGACAGTATCGCCGCCCTCGCGGTATTCCCCGAGCCTAGAGTGCCACTTCCACGGGGTGTGGGAAGTGTGAGGAGTGTTGGCAGGTTCCCACAGAGAGGTGGTGGTGGTGAGAGGTTTGTCAGGAGAGATGATGGTGTGCGTGCTGGTGAGAGGTTTGGTCGGGCTCGTGGTGGTTTTGCTGGACGTCCTCCTACTCGTCCTCAGTACGGGTTTAGGGGAGATGATCGCAGCTTTGGGTTCCGCAGGAACTACGGACCACGTTTTCCCCCTCGTGGTGCTCGTACTCCTCCCATGGGACATGGGAAGTTTGGTGGCAAGGGAGTGATGTTTGCTAACCCCTCTTTTGAGCAGATGGCTCGACACCGGTTTAACTTTCTCTCGTGCTAACCCCGTTGTCGAGTCGCTAGCTCATTCTCGTTCTTGTTTCCGACCGCAGCAGCGGGAGGCTTGGAGAACATTTGGTTGATCGACTCCGGTGTTCTCGACACATGACCGGAGATAAGAAGTGGTTCTCCACCTCACCCCGTTGAAGGAAAAGATGTACATTACATTTGGGGACAATGGACGAGGTAGGGTGCTTTCGCAGGGTGTTGTGCATGTGAGTGACAAGGTAACGTTGAAGAGAGTGGCTCTTGTGAAGTCTTTGGGTTTTAATTTGCTTTCGGTTTCTCGCCTTGCTTGATGAAGGTTTTGAGGTGCGTTTCAAGTCCGGCGAGTCTCGTTTGCTTGATTCTCGAGGTGATCTTGTCCGTATGATCATCCCCGAGGGTCGATTTTCGTGGCCGATTTCTCTCGTTCTTTGGGTCCCGCTCGCCGTTTGATGGCCGGTCCGTCTTCTGATTTGTGGAAATGGCATAGGCGGTTGGGACACTTGAGCTTTGATTTGGTTTCCCGTTTGAGTGGTCTTGACCTTGTCCGAGGATTGCCGAAGTTGAAGTTTGAGAAGGATTTGGTTTGTGCTCCTTGTAGGCATGGTAAGATGGTAGCCACTCCCCATCCACCCCTGACCGATGTCATGACCGAGCGTCCGACGTAGCCGTTGCATATGGACCTTGTTGGGCCGCCCGAGTTCGCTCGGTGGGTGGGAAGTGGTATGTTCTTGTTGTGGTGGACGATTACTCTCGCTATGCCCGGGTGTTCTTCTTGGAGGATAAGAGTGAGACTTTTGGTTTTGTTCGAGATCCGATCGTGAGGTTGAAAAACGAGAGGCATGGGAATGCTATTCGAGCTATCCGCAAGGATAATGGCTCGAGTTTAAGAACTCTCGTTTTGATGCCTTTTGTCGTGATCTAGGTCTTGAACATCGCATTCGACCCCTTATGTGCCCCCTCAAAATGGAGTCGTGGAAAGGAAAAATCGGACTCTTTGTGAGATGGCTAGGACGATGCTCGATGAGCACAGGACTCCTAGGAGGTTTTGGGCTGAGGCGGTCAATACAGCCTTGTCATGTTTCCAATCGGATTTTATTGAGAGCTTTCAAGAAGAAGACTTGTTATGAGCTTATGCATGGTCGGGCACCCAAAGTGAGTCATTTCCGAGTTTTTGGCCGCAAGTGCTTTATTTTGAAAAAGGGAAAACTCGACAAGTTTGAGGCTAGGTCTAGTGATGGTATTTTCTTTGGATATGCTAACCACTCTAGAGCCTATAGGGTGCTTAACCTTGAGACTAACAAAATCATGGAGACTTGCGAGGTGACCTTCGACGAGACAATGCCATGTACCTCTCTTGGCTTTGAATGTGCAGGTGATGAAGAGATGGCCGAGGACCTCTTTGAAGAGGAGAAAGATGAAGCCGGAGATGATGATGGGGAGAACCATGCGCCCGAAGCCGAGCATGTACCCACTACTTCCCCTACGACTACTTTGGAGCATGGACCGTCTACTTCATGGACAACGACGGTGCAACAAGAGGACCAAACGAGAGAAGCCGAAGTTGAGGGGGAGGTAGTCTCGAGGCGTGAGGCTCCCCGGCGGATTCAAGAAGTGCATCCCCTTTCGAAGATCATTGGAGACATCAATGAACGCACTACACGGCCGAGGTCCAGGAATTCCTCTCATTTTGCTCATGCTCGCTTTTGTTGCTACTTTTGAGCCCAAGGACATTGGACATGCTTTATCCGATGCAACCGGGTCAATTCTATGCATGAGGAGTTGGAAAATTTTGAGAGGAACCAGTGTGTGGGAGTTAGTTGAACCACCTCCAAATTGCCATCCCATAGGAACCAAGTGGGTTTGGAAGAACAAAGAGGGAGAGAATGGGATGGTTGTGAGGAACAAGTCCAGTACTTGTTGCTCGTGGGTTTAGTCGAAGGAGGGGATCGACTATGAGGAGACCTTTGCTCCTGTGGCCCGTCTTGAGGCAATTCGGATCCTTCTAGCCTTTGCCGTGGCTAAAGGGTTCAAGTTGTTTCATATGGACGTGAAGAGTGCTTTTCTGAATGGGGTCATAGAGGAGGAGGTGTATGTGAAGCAGCCACCTGGGTTTGAGAGCGAGTTGTACCCACACAGGGTATACAGGTTGAAAAGGGCTCTGTATGGGTTGAAACAGGGCGCCCGTGCTTGGTATGGGAGATTGAGAGGTTTTCTTTTGAGCAGAGGGTTTGTGATGGGTACCGTGGATAGAACCTTGTTTCTCCTCAAGCATGGAAATGACTTGCTGATTGTTCAGATTTACGTGGATGATATTGTCTTTGGTGGCTCGTCACATAACCTTGTTGCCAAGTTTGCGATGAGATGAGCAGGGAGTTCGAGATGAGCATGATGGGCGAGTTGCGTATTTTCTCGGGCGCATCAAGCAAGTGAAGGACGGTACATTTGTGCACCAAACCAAGTACACAAAAGACATGCCGAGGAAGTTCCGTATGCAAGATGTGAAGCCGATGTCGACTCCCATGGGGAGTACGGCCACTTTGGATGCGGATGAGGACGGAGAACCGAGGGACCAGCGGGAGTACAGGAGCATGATCGGCTCCCTCCTCTACTTGACGGCGACGAGGCCGACATACGCGCCCGGGCCGTGTGTCCGTGCGCTCGTTTTCGTGCTTCGCCGAGGACGTCACATCGACAGCCGTCAAGAGGATTTTCGTACCTACACCGCCCTCGGTCTTGGCCTTTGGTATTCTTCCTCCTCGACTCGTCTCTTCATGGTTTTTCCGATGCGGATTTTGCCGGTTGTCGAGTCGAGAGGAAGTCTACTTCCGGCACTTGTCGCTTCTTGGTTCTTCGTTGGTCTCATGGTCTTCCCGCAAGCAGCCTAGTGTAGCTCGCCCTACCACCGAGGCGGAGTATGTTGCCGCCGCGAGTTGTCGTTCCCGCTTGTTGTGGATTTCCTACACTTTGAGAGACTTTGGTGAGGAGTGCACCCGCATCCCACTTCTTTGTGATAGCACCGTGCCATAAGCGTAGCCAAAAACCCAGTGCTTCACTCCAGAACCAAACACATAGAGGTGAGGTATCATTTTCTGAGGGACAATGTGGAGAAAGGAACCATTGTTTTGAGCCATGTCCCTACCCAAGATCAGCTAGCCGACATCTTTACAAAGCCTCTCGACCAAGCTACATTTGTGCGCTTGCGGGGGGAACTTGGGGTTTGTTGCCCTTTCTAGTTGATTCTTGGGGGATTTCCTTTTGTACCATATGTATCATACCATGTTTTACTTTGATGTATATACATACTTTGCTTGATGTATAAACCATGGTAGGATAGCCATCTTGTCACATATCATGTTGCATTTGTATCATATTGCATTTTAGGATGATGAGCTTCTTTTATATGCCATATGTGAGTCTCTTTGGCTATTTGTGAGATTTTGGTTATATGTGTGGAGAAATGGTGATGTGAGGCTATGCTCTTGGAATATTTGAGATATATGTGTGGTGAGATAGCCCCTTTTGAGATAAATGCTTAACTTGACTAATTTTTGATGAAATTTGCTCCACTCGTGTGTAGTTGTGTATCCATGTCACAACTTGGTCTAAATGTGCTTTTCATGCTTAGATTGTGCTTGGATGCCTTGTTCTTGCATTTGGGCCAAAGGCCGGATATCATTGCGAATGTTTAGCCTATGTTGCATTCATGGGGGAGCATAAGCTTCTTTTTGCCGCAAAGGCACTTCATGTACCATGAAATGAATCAATCTTGAAAAGAAGTGCATAATGCTTGAAAAATGCTCCATCCATCATGTCTATGTTTAAAATGTCTTATCTTTCACATATGGGTGCAAAACATGTTGCATGATGTTCACCAAAGGAGAAGTCTCCCCGAAGTGGACACATGGCTCATGAGCTTTGACATGACATGCTTTGTTTTATGGGTGTTTGCCATGATCTTTTGCGGAGAATTTGATATCCTTGTATGATCTTTAAATGGTATGCATGTTTGTGGCTCAAGTGTGACATGGATAGGCTTTTACATGTGAAGCGAGTCTTCTTTTGGTAAAAAATGCTTAAATCTGAAAATTTTGCTTTGTCACATGCTTGTATTTTCATATATTACTTGTGGCAATGCTTTGACTATGCTATGATTCATGTGTGTGATCTTTGTCTCAATTTTAGCCTTTGACACTAGATTTGGCCTATTTGAGAAGCTCATGTAGATGTTTATATGCTTTGCTTTGCATTTCGCATTTTTCACCTTGATTCATACATTGTCAACAAGGGGGAGAAAAGGTGAGCTTAATGAAAATTCAGAAAAAGGTGAGCTGAAATTTGGAAGTGTGCATCCACATGTTCGGGGGGAGGCATTTGTTCGGGGGAGCTTTCTTGCCGTTTTCGGTGTGGATTTTGTGCTTTGCTTGGCTTGTGACCTTTCTTTGCCTTTCTTCGGTTTTGGTCATGAGTTGAGCTTCCTTGTTTTTCTTTCTTCTTTCTTTCTCTTTCACTCGAATTTCATTTCGCGTTGTGTGTTGTCAATGCACTCATCAAGGGGGAGATTGAGGACCAGGAGCGTCCCGCTGGCTCGGTGGATGACCGCTCCTTAGTGATGAGTGATTGACAACGGGTGTTGGACCGACTCTTGGCTTAGTGCGCAGTGTGTAGGCCGCGGCCTAGTTCGTGTTGTTGCAGGTGAAGAACGGGCGCGAAAGGTCTTCGCCTTGAGGGGCCTCCGGGAGATGGAGAGACAAGTAGGCTCGGCTCGAGGGACCCGGTGGACACGGGACCGGGTGCGGGCCACATGGTGGCGACACAAGCAAGACGAAGTCATGGACAAGTGAGCCGGTGCACGGTGGCGGTCAAGTCAAGTGGTTTGGCGGGAGGCCGAACCGGCACGCGGGGTTTGGTGGTTTGCCCACAAAACCACCGGCGGACGGTTTCTTGGTTTGGGCCTCAAAACCAAGTCCGAGGGCCCAACACGACGGAGACGGGATCCGGCGTGTCGGGAAGCTTCGAAGCGGAGGACACGCGGCGGGATCGCATGGCTTGCGTCGGGAGGACGCGGGGTGCGGCAAAGGCGTGGCCGTCCGATGGCAAGACCCACAAACATTACCAAAATGCCCCTACGTGGGTTGTATCGCCGTAGTGTAGTTAGGGGTAGTCGAGTCATTTACCACTCCGGCGGGACCCGATATATAAGCCCGGAGTGTGTGTTGATGGCTCCCGCTCTCCGCGATTTAGGGTTTCATTTTCCCCCCTTCCCTTTCTCATTTTCGTAGCTATTTTCCTTCCTATTTTCTCTAGGCTAGCATGAGAGCTTCATGAGAGATTTGTTGAGAGGGATGGATGCTAGGGCGGCATGCTAGACCTTGTGAATCTTTCCCGGTTTGTATAGAAGATTCGGGGTTGTTTTTCGTGCCTTTTTGTGCCTATTTTCGTGCCTTTGTTCTCGGTGTGATTCCGCGGATTTGAGTGAGTTTCTTCCCGGATTTCTTTGAGGAAAACATGGATAGATGTCTTGTGCATCTTTGTGCTTGATCTTGTGCCCTCAAACGCCGGGAAACTACTTCGATTCGTGAGTTTTCGTTCGGTGCTCTAGGTTTTGGTGGTGCTCAAAGGATTCGCGATTCCCGGTGATTTAGGGAGTTAGGAGGCAAGATTTTTGGGCTATAGCATCCTTGTGTGACGCTTTTCAAGTACCCAAACCCTTGTCTCCACAAAGCTTCAACCGTTTGGGAAATCCGATGATGATTTGGGGGAGTTGACTTTCGGGGTCGGGCCTTTTTCTCGCTCGTCCGCACCCGGCGCGACGGTCCGCGGGGGGGTCGCGGACGGTCCGCGTGGGCCGTGTTCGTCCCGTGTTCTTCGCGTTCTTGCTCGTCCTTTGTTTCGATCCGTCGCGATTTTGGTTTTTGGTTGGACGGAGTTTCGGACGGTCCGCGGTGTCCGGCGGACGGCCCGCGGGTGCTTGGCGGACGGTCCGCGTGCTCCCCGCGGACGGTCCGTGGGTCGTGTGTGGCTTTGGTTCGTTCCGTGTGATTTAACGGACGGTCCGCGGAAGGGGCCGGACGGTCCGCGGCGTCGGCGGCGCGGACGGTCCGCGAGAGCAGGCCGGACGGTCCGCGCGCGTCCATCGCGGACGGTCCGCACCGCCCGCGCGACGGCCCCGCCAGGAGCCTCGTGCGCGTCGTTTGTTTCGATTCCTTTCCTCCCTTTCTAGTGCTTCCGCGTGTGCTTCTAGGAATCGTTACTAAGGCTAGAGGTTGATCCATAACCTCGTGGTCTTGGCGATTGGTGCGTGATTCGATCCATCGCTCGTGTGTGACCGGGATTTGAGTAGGACATAGGCCGGGTTCTTTGGGAAGAATTTTTACCGCTCCTATTCACTCCCCCCCCTCTCTAGTCGCCATCCGATCCTTCACACACAAGCAAGCGACCATCCACCGGTCCTCGAACCACACATGGTCCTCAAATACCCGCAAAAATCCTTGATTCGGTAATCCATAAGCACCGTCTAATGAAGACCCTTCGCATTCGGGAGGAAAACCCCCGCCGCTTGGTATTCCAATAACGCACGCCACCCGCCCTCATCACTCCCAATGCACTCTCTCGCTCAATAAAATAACCCGCCGAGATGCCCCGCAAATCCACTCGCACACTCATCCATCACTTCTCATCTTCTCCTCTCGCTCCCGAAGAGAAAACCCCAAAGCCATGGACAAAGGCAAGCAATCCAAGGAGGACGCCGCCCCAAAGAAACGCACCATTCGAGAGTGAGTTTTCCTTTAATTCGCTTCCGGCTTTCTTGTGCGATCTCGTGCTTTACCTCCTCCTTGTTTTCTTTTAGCCTTGATCTCGCTTCCCGAGGAAATCATTAGGACCGAAGAAATGTCCGAAAACATCTCCTCCGACTCCTCCCTCGCCGCAGGAAGCCACGCCGCAGCGAAGATCAACCACCGCCTACGCCGCCGCGTCCCGCATCCGGAGAATGACCTCCCGGACATTATCGCTCGCCGCCAAGCCGAACGCGAGCGTCGCATGGCTTTGGAGGCACCGGTAGGAGGTAAATATTTCCATCTTCATCTTGGTTCCATGCTTGCACACGGATCTCTATCTCTAACAACCGTTCCTCCGTCCCGTATATCTCTCGACAGTGCACAAGAACTCGAAAGCGGCTTGGGACAGCTTGGTGGAGGCAAGAAACCATGGTCATCCCCACGCCTTCCAAGTTGCCGTCACGGTGGTCCCGGAACAACCGAAGAGGGAAGAGCCGAAGAAGCAAAGAAAAAAGGATTGAAGCATACTTTCGCTTCCTACGCCATGCCTTCTCGCTTCCCACCCCCTCATAGTCCCACCAACCGGGTTGTTAGATATAAACCCCGCCGTAAGTATTTGCAATGTAATTTCATGCTAAGGGCAATACATCTAAGTATTAGCCATTTCCTCCGTTTAGGAATTTTTTGTTCTAAAGGCGGCTTCGTTCTTGAACGCCGGCGTTTCGTACCAAACGCATGTAATCCCGATGCTTGTGATCAACGATCGATTTCAATAGTAGGATAATATTTCTTCAAATATCTTCCATTTATTGCAGCGGAAAACTCCTCTCCTAGTAAAGTTTTCAACATGTAGGCATTACCGGCACGCATCCGACCACCCGAAAGGGTCCTTCCCGCTAGGGGACCATTTGCCGAATTCACCGTATTTGGTTACAATCGGCAAAAAAGCTTTCCAAACCAAATCCCCTTCCGCAAATTGCTTAACTTTTACTTTCTTGTTGTAATATTTGGCAACTCGCAGCTTGTTCTTTTCGATGTTTTCCAGTGGCCCTAAGACGGATCATGTCCAAGTCCTCTAGTTCGTCCATCATTAAGCCACAAGAATCTTTGGAGCTTAAGTCCTTTTGCAAAACCACTCTCCTAGAATCTCGATTGTATTTCCCAAGGTAAAACCGCATGGTGCCCATAAACCAATTCATAAGGAGATGTTTTGTAGCTCCATGAGGGGCCATTCGGTAAGACCATAAAGCTTCATTGGGTACCGAATGCCACCTTCTTGGCTTCTAGTCGATCTTCTTTTGTATAAGCTTGATCATGATCTTATTAGAAGCCTCTCGCTTGACCATTAGTTTGGGCATAATAAGGAGAAGAATTAAACAATTTGATCCCCATGCTTTCGGCAAACTCCCCGAACTCCAAAGACACAAACCGAGCTCCTTGATCGCCTGTGAGTGTTTGAGGAATTCCAAACCGATAGATGATGTGTTCCTTGACAAACTCAACCATGTTCTCTGACATTACCTTCTTAAGTGGAATTGCCTCAACCCATTTGGTAAAGTAATCCGTCACTAAAAGCACAAACTTATGCCCCTTGCTAGATGGTGGGTTAATCTGGCCAATCAAGTCTATACCCCAGCCCCTGAATGGCCATTGCCTGATAATGGGATTTAGTGCTGATGCAGGAACCCTTTGAATATTCCCAAACTTCTGACAGTCTTGACATCCCTTGTAATACTCAAAGCAATCCTCCAACATCGTCGGCCAAAAGCACCCACTTGCCTGATGACCCATTTCATAAGGTAGGCCGATTAGTGCGCTCCACAAATCCCGTCATGCACTTCACTCATCATTTTCTTAGCCTCTTCTCGGACCCAAGCACCACAAAGCAATACCCCATCCAATGATTTGTAGAATAAACTTCCATCCGTAAGAACAAATTTCATGGCTTTGTACCCGAGCTTCCTAGAGACCTTCCGGATGGATCTTCCAAATAATCAATGATTTCCTTTCTCCAATCATCCTCTCGCGAGATCCATTCCCGCAGCATACATCTCCATGGCAAACGCTTCTAGATTTTTCTTATAACCCGAAGCGCTCCGAGCCAACCCGTTTGCCTCTTCGTTATGTTCTCTAGAAATATGTTGTAGAATTACTAGCCGAAAAGTCTTCGAGATTTCCCCGCATTCCTCGTAGTAATTCCTCAAGGCATCACTCTTGCAATCATATTGGCCATTCAATTGCTTTATAACCAACTCGAATCTCCATAAACCTCAACCGAAATAGCCTCGACTTCCCCTTAAATATTGAAGCCCCCGAAGCAATGCCTCGTACTCGCCTTGATTGTTCGTAACAAAGAGGGCCGAATAGGGATAGCAAACTCAAACATCCGGCCCCCGGGTGAAATTAATAGAATCCCTACTCCCCACCTTTACCACATGATGATCCATCAAAGAACAAGAGCCCAAGGGGTAATTTCAAGCAAATCAATCGATGGATCACGATGTTCGCTTATAAAATCAGCAATGATCCGACCTTTTATAGCTTTTGCCGATTTGAACTTCAACTCAAACTCGATAAGGCTAAGATTCACTTGCCAATCCTGCCATTCAAAATTGGCATAGATAACATATGTTTTATTACATCAAACTTGGAGTATACAACGCATTCGGCATTCAACAAGTAGTGCCGAAATTTTGTACACGAGTAGTACACACATAGGCACAACTTTCTCTACAACCGAATACCCGGTATCGGGATCAAGTAATTTTCGGCTAAGGTACGCTACTACCTCGCTCCTTTCCTTCAAATTCTTGAATAAGGGCCGATCCAATGGTTTGGGTATCGGCCGCCACGTACAACCCGAAAGGCTTATTCAGCTATGGAGGGACCAAAGACCGGCGGTTCCTTCATATATTGCTTGATCTCATCAAAAGCCTTTTGTTGTTCGTCACCCCATATGAACTTCTGATCCTTCTTAAGCTCCAAAGAATGGAGAAAAGAGCAAAACCTTTTGCGACAGATTTGAAATGAACCTTCTCACAAAATTGATCTTGCCGAGCAAAGTTGACTACAACTCCTTGAGATTGGTTGGAGGGACAACTTCGTCAATAGCTTTCATGCTTTTCTTGCCAACTTCAATCCCCCTTCGTGTACCAGAATCCCAAGAATTCTCCAAATCGATACTCCAAAAGCACATTTGTTCGGATTCATCTTTAAACCATGCTTTCGGTGCATTCCAAAGTTCTCTTCACATCCTCCAAGTGTGTGTTATGATTCAAAGACTTTATCACGACATCATCAATGTAAATTTCAACAATTTTGCGATCTACTCATGAAAGATGTAATTCATGGCTTGCCGATAAGTCGCACCGGCATTTTTCAACCAAAATGTCATGACTATCCATTCAAACAAAGCCTATATGACTAGGACATCTCAAGGTCGTCTTTGATATATCCTCTATTGCCATAAAAATCTGGTTGTACCCCGCATTACCATCCATGAAATTGATAACTTTATGTCCAATAGCGGCATCAACCAACAAATCGGCAACAGTGCATGGGAGAACCGTCCATAGGAGTAGCTCGTTAAAATCCCCGAAATTTATGCAAACCCTCATCTTTCCATTCTTCTTGTAGATAGGGACAATATTAGAGATCCACTCCGCGTATCCGCATGGCCGAATGAAGTGTGCATCAAGTAGTCTTTCAACTTCTTTCTTCACATCGGCCAATACTTCGTCTTTGTAGATTTTTCGGGGAGGTTGCTTATATGGTTTAAAACTAGATTTGATTGGCAACCGATGCTCGACGATGGAACGATCCAAACCGGCATCTCCGAATAATCTCAAGCAAAGCTATCCTTATATTCCTTTAGCAACTTGATTAATTCTTCCATGAAATCTTATTCCAAGTTAGCACCGATAAATGTCGGCCTTGGCTTGTCACCGTTCCCAATATCAACCTCCTCCAGCTTCATCGGCCCGACATGAATCCTCGTCCCAACTTGCCATCAATTCCATGAACGGGATTATCCATTAAAAATTGCTATAAGAGCCGATCGCTTGAATCGGTCGTTGATCACCGCCGACGTGCTCAACAGACCTTCTCCCCAGTCTTTCCCTGAGAAACAATTGATGCCTTGATATTCTCAGAAAGCTGGTTCCATGTTTGCAACACTCATTGAGTCATCTGCTTGGACCACCTCAATATCGTCATCTACCCATTGAATGAGCTGCTGATGCATGGTAGATGTGATGCAGCAATTGGCGTGAATCCAGGCCCCGCCCAAGCAGTAGGCTGTAGGCTCCTTTGCCTTCGATGACAAAGAAGGTTGTGAGCAATGTCTTGGACCCAATCATCAGATCCACGTGGACGCATCCCTTGGTATCTGAAGGATTCCCAGCGAAATCATTCAGAATTATGCTCGTCGGCGTCAAGTCTCCAGGGCCCATGCCAAGCTTTCTGAAGGTAGTATACGACATCACGTTGACCGCAGCCCCGCCATCAACAAACATCTTAGTCAATGGCTTGCCATTGACGTATCCCTTCAAGTATAACGGCCTCATGTGTCGATTCTTGGCCGGTTTGTCGAAGGTGGCCTCTTTGGCCAACACGAGCCGCGCCATCAACCCCCCCAAGCCGATCATCATCGTTGATTTCCGTGGACGTCTCCTCCCCGCACAACCTGATTAGCGGGAGCCATAAACTCATTCGGCAAAAAGTATACCATGCATGCCGGAGCCGAACGACCCGATCCTTCAAGCTTGTCCTTTGGACGCCAAACTTGTTTCTTCTGAATCCCCGCCTGCCTCAGTTCGCGGTTCCTCAAGCGCTGAACCCTCTTTTTTTGACTCTTTCTCAAACCAAAGTGCACCACCGTCCCTCTTGCCGCATGTACTCGTCTTCGTCTTCTTCCCCGATCGCCCCATCTCGCATCATCTTGCCTCTTCCCCGGGGTGATTAATGATCTCAATTATTTTTCGACGCCGATCGTCACCGGGATGTATCCTTCCAATTCTTTCATGGACGGATCGGCGATTGCGCTTCCCCGCCTATACTCAAAGTATCCGTCACCGCATTCGTGCGCTTTCTCAATGTAGGAAGTTTCAAGCCTTCGTTCCAAGAAGTGCTCGAAGAATGCGCACCCCCAATGTGCACGCTCTTGTTTGCGCGTGTACCGCTCCGCTCTCTCCCCGCGCGCTTCTTCCTCGGACTCTGCGTCTCTCCTCCTCGTGCCTCCGCTCCCCGGTAGCGTTCTTTCCCTAGCCGACGCCGCCACTTGTTGAGGAGGATGCGCGTAGTGACCCTGGGTTTGGCCCTGGATGATTCCCCAACCTCGATATGGCTTTTAAGGACACGAGGGGCTTCTCCGTGGACCTGTTTCAGTGTAACTTGTCGCGCTGGATCCACTGCTCCATCCTGTCTCACTCTATCTGATGTCAAGACCTTAACCTTTCCCTTTTATTCAGCCGTCACCATGTTAACAGAAAAGCTTATCATATTCTGGGGAAAAGAATGGCCATCCAGCTTCATATTGTTGTCAAATTTGAGGTGCCCCTCCCGGATAGCCTTCGGATCCTCATCCCGAAGACCCCGCAATGCCGTTGATAGAGTGAGAATTCCTATCATGGAAGCCACAATAACGTTTCTCTTTAATCCAATCGGGCCGAAGCATGGAATGCCCTTCGTGCAACTTGATTCGGCCTTCTTTTACCAAGAACTCAAACAAACCTTATCGGCTTTGGTGACGTCAAAGTCGTATGTGCCCTTGGTCCGTTTGATCCAACGCCGGTTCATGGTCAACGGCTCTTTGCCCCACATGATCTTAGCGGCGCTATCTCCCCGATCATCGTCGGAATCTTCCATCCGGTCGGCCTTTTCCAGAACTAATTGTAGATATCTCGCTATGTCGTGTTGCTTGTTGAACCCGGTGTCCTTCTTAAACCCATAGGCCCGGTTGCTCATCAATGATAGCTTTTGTGATAATTGGCCCGCATTATCAAACTCCATACCGAACAACTTCTCTCGTACGGCCGACAACATCCCCCGCAACAGCCCATATCGGCCAACCGATCATGTGGCGTATTCAACGAAAAACATATGCCTTTGATGTCCCCGAACCTCCCGAGGAACTCTAAAGGCGTCTCATTGTGCCTCTGCTTCAAAGTGGTGAGGTCGATAAGCTTCTTTTCCATGCTACCACTGAAGTAATGGGCATGGAATTTTCGCTCCAGCTCTCTCCACGTGCCAACTGACTGGGGAGGCAAAGAAGTAAACCACTGGAACGCATCCCGTCAATGACATGGGGAAATACCTAACCCTGAATGCCTCATCAGATGAGGCCTCCCCAAGCTGCATCAGATAATGAGCAATGTGCTCTACTGTGCTCGTGTCATCCTGCCCAGAAAACTTGGTAAACTCCGTGGGGGGCTTCACCCTGGGCGGCAGGATCACTCTGTAATACCAATCCGGAAGGGAGGTGTGTAGGCCGGTCCCCGCATTTTAGGTTTGAGGCCGAAATGATTCTCGCATCATATCGGCCATCTTCTCGAACCAGATGTCGTCCTCTTGCACGCCCGCACCGCGCCGTACCCCGGATTTGGGAGAGCGTCAATAGCACCATAGTCCATAACTTCGTGGTAGCCTCCACCATACAAGTTCTTCTCCGCAACTGCTAGCCGGGGCAATCTTGTAGGTGGAGGTGAGCGGAACTCCAGATGAACCGAACGCCATTTCCCCATACGTGGGCTGATATGGGTTCGGCTGTTGAATAGGTTGACCTGTACTGCCCTGTGGAGGTGGCTGGGCCGGGCTGCCCCCGTGTGGCCCGCAGAGGAGGTTGAACTGGTTGACCTCCAGTGCCTTGTGGAGGAGGCTGGATGGGCTGGCTCCCAACGCTCTGCGGAGGAGGCTGGACTGGCTGGCTCTGTAGTGGTGGCTGAGTTCCCCGGTTGGCGCAGCCGGACTCTCCAACCTCCATAATGTATCCTTGAGGGGATACTCGACCGAATACCTGCTCCATGCCCGGCCCAAGACGCCCACCATCATCTCGCTTGAACACACCTAGGAAAGCCCCGTGATGCCTACTCATCACGTCTTCCGCAAAGATCTCGAAACGCTTGCATGCACTCTTCCTTCTCTTGCGAGTTGTGGCGTCGCACTCTCCCCGACGTAGAACCCCGGGCATCTCATTTTTGAGGTACGTAACGCCACTTCGTTCTTTTTGAATGACATCAAACATTTCGCCGAAACCGATCCGTTGCATCTTTCACCGTTGCACTGTTCCGAGAGAGATCCTCGATGGCGACGTCCGTAATGTCACCGATGTCGTGCATCTTGACTTTGGTCGTTGGTCCCACCATGCGTGCCAAAAAGTGTGTTGACGTAAAATCCGCACCCTACGTCAAGCACACAAGCAAGCCGAACAAGCTAGCTTCACACGCAAAAACATTCCAAGACGTGCCGCTCAATTTTCCCCGAAAATTAACAAAAGACAAAGTAGTTAAATTCCAAAGCATGGGACTTGCCGGGAGGTACCGGATAGCTTCCATATTTACGGCTATAAAGCCAAGTGAGATGACATATAGCTATAAGAAGCTATCTCGCAAAAAACTAGAAACCATTCGGGAACTTTAAAGTGCAAAACATAACATAGCCGAACGGATGATGTAAGCATGACGATAGATCGATCTCTATTTGGACAAAAATGCACGTGCACGAAGCCATGACCGATCCTCCATGATAAATAACAATGAACAAAAAATGAAGTGAAGCATGATCATAAATATGTAATAAACAAGCATGCATAGGCCCAAAGCACTAGTCTACCGCATGTCTAGGTACTTTAAAACCCGTCAAGCATGATGTCAAACAAATCTATCCACCGCATGATATGACTTGTTTGAAAATCATACCACCATCCACAAATAGATCTATCCACCGCATGATACAATCTAAATATGGAAAGCTAAAAGCATACAATATTTAAAGCATAACTTATAAGCACGCTTCACTCGTGAAAGCATAACCGAATACGGCCGAACGTACGAATCGGGGTCCATGAAGAAGGAACAAACATTACCAAAGAAGATAAATCTATCGTATTGAATCGAAATCTAATCCACCGAATGATTAGCTCCAAAACAACCCAAAAACTCCGCATCTACCGCGTGATACTCATTTCTTTCAAGATTTATACCAGATTTGACAAGCTTGAACCCGCAACACGTAACAACCTAGATCAATTCGGTTTCGGCTATTAGAGAACATGTGATCCAAGTGCTATTTAAACCAGGGGTACGAACTTGAATCGCATAAGGATCATCAAAAGAGATAAAGTCGATTCAAACCAATCTAGATTGGGCAAAGAGGTGTTACATGAATTTAAACGTAAAGTAAAACTCAAAGCAACACAGGGTAACTTAATGAATCTATTGAATTTTGCCAAAATCTAATAGAGACGATAACTAGCTCCAAGCTAGATCGTAGCCCACCGCATGGCTCGTGATCTAACAAGAAACCTTCTTGAACCAAGCTTAAATCTACCGCATGATACTAAGCATGGTAGAAAAACTACTTGCATCATAATCTAAATCCACCGCATGATACTAGACATGATACAAGGTTGCTGGTACTTACGGAGGTCGACGGATCAATGAACCCTCTCGAAGAGCTCGACGACACGACAAAGGACTCAAGGGTTTGGCATAAATCTGGTTTGTATTGAGAATGTTTCGAATGCAATTACATACATCCAGGGTCTATATTTATACCCTGTCATGGCATGACTTCGAATGGACTACGAGCACAATATTTGATACCTAATTTATCTCTAAGTGTGATTGCTTATCCATCCATTCGTCCCTTACGTTTGGGCCACGTCATCATGCAATCCCGCAAAATCAACGCAAGTAGTCCTCGTGCCGAACGGAAGCAAATTGCCGACCGCAGGCTCCTTTGCCGAATCTTTCTGGGGAAACCTTCCTTCTTCCGGACGGATTTTTTCACCAGGCTAGGTCCACAAGTCAGACTCCTTCCTATACCAAATTTTGGTGTTAACAAAGTGGGAACATACTATTACTACTCCTAAGGAATCACCTAACCGGCTAGCTATCGGGAAAGGGGCTACATGTGTGATGCTCGGTACCTTGCAAGGTATGCCTCGCTAACCTTGTACCCAGGATCGTAAGATTCGATCCCAACCCGAGGATGTTTGGGAACCGCCTACCGTGTGTTTAGGTTTACCTTGCAAGGTTTAAATGAATCAATTGTCGGCCCCTCACCGTTATCCGAGACCGCTTAATCAACCGGCCATGATATCCCATAATGATGAAACTCGAGGAATATGGTTGTATGAATTAATTGCTTGTCCAATTCTTGATTGAACTAGAGGGCGCATTTAGAAATGGTAATCAACTAGAACTTGTGCAAAAATATAGAAAGTAAGGATCAAATCTTAACAAATTGTTCAAAGAAAAGAAACTCTACCGGCCAAAAGCCTTCATGTCTAGAGTTTTGGTGATGTAGTTATCATCGACGGTTAAGTCTTGCCGAGTATTAGCATACTCACCTTGCTTTAAAACTCGTTGTTGCGGTGTTGTTGACCGTAAGGGTGATGACAAGTGATGACATCATGGATGGCCTCCCGTGATGTTCACCGTTGCGCTAGATTATTTTATTTCCGCCGTTTTCGAACTCGAACCTTCACTCCATGTCGGAACAATGGTTTGTAATAAAAATGTTTTTACTCATGTTGTACTCGACTCGCCTTCGCGTGAGTTTTACCGCATGTGTCGATCCTCTCGTTTGATGTCCAAGTGATTTACCGGCAATAACCCGGCAACTATCGACAGGATGATACTTTACAATTGCTTAATGACCAAAGTGGACTAGTTTTAGGCGATTGTACGGTATGTTCCCCGGGTGGGTTGTCACAGAAGAAGATGCCGAGGACATCCAAGGAGAATCCGGAATTGAGTCCGGATCCGAGTCACCATAGTCCCTCGGCCGTGGAAGATCCAACCCTAGGAAGTTGGTATGGGGGAAATAAAATTCTAAGTCGTAAGAGTGTAGTGTTTGTAAGAAACCCTAGTGTACGAGAACCGCGTTTGGTTAACTATTGCGGTTGGTTGAACTAGGAGCTTCTTTGTGCAGCTAGTCCGCATTGTAATCCCAAACGTTGTTTGGTAAACCATCATCGATGTAACACCCGGATTAAATATCTCTTTCTCGCAAGTAACGTTCGTAAGGCATTATTTATGCTAGTTGTGATCAAACCAAAGTTTTGTGGTCCGTAAATTGCGTGCCAATCAAAAATCCAATCGATTCCTCAATTCTCGACTTAGTCCTTTTTGTTGGTCTTGCTCACAACCTTGTGATTTAAATTAAAAATGTTGCTTTTGAGCATGCACCGCATATCATATGCATTTGTGAAGCTTGGGTGTACCGACGTGCATCCGCATGAAAACTTCGTACTCATAATCTGCTTCTCTTGATGGTGATGTCGTAATCCCATAGCCAAAGGTGCCGCGACGGAACCTAGGGCATCGTGTGTGCTTGCAGCTACACGACCGCCACTTGGAGTGCGCTAGGTATCTGGTTGTGAGCAAGCGACTCGCCACTCGCATCCCCTCTTTGCCTTGATTGCCCTTGCAACCATTAACTCATCATATGGGTAACCAAGGCATTCTAACGTGCATCATGAGCACCATATCGCACGAGCATGTGCATAGTGTCCTCACAAGCATGTGCATCGCATCAACTTTGAAAGTTATTGCACCTTAAAATAATTAGATGTCAACAGCTCAAAATCACGAAGTTAAGTGAGGATGTGAGCAAGATTGTTCTCAAGTTCCCGCCCGAAGTTGTCTTTCGTATAAGAAATTGTGCAACTCTTTTATTAGCCTTCCTCTTCTTGATAATGGTCTTTGGAAATCTCTCGTCGACTTGGTCTCTTGCCGCAAATCTCGACAACCTTGGAGTATCTATTCCCTTCTTGCTAGCCAAGTAGAAGCGGTAGAAGTAGAAATTTTCTTGAGCAAAGTAACAAGGTTCTCGAAAAGTCAATGTGGAGAAGTCACCCATCGTGTATTCGTTCTTGGTTCGTGCTCATAACCTTCAAAATCCTCGAAGCGAGCAAGGAAGTACACCCAGATCGATCGAAGCTTTTACTAAGCTTCTCTTTGTTGCTATCGCGAGCGTAGAGAGTGGTACACCGAGCTTTTCTCATCCTTCGTCATCGTTGTCACGACCGTACGACGCCATGACGCCACTCCGCCGTCTTTTTCACAACCGTACTCATGACGCTCGAAACCTCACGGGCTAACCATTGTCGAGCTCCGTGTTGTCTACACCGTATACCCGGCCGGTTAAATGACCGTTGCGTGCCCGCATCGGCCATAAAAGTGGAGCCCTTTACCCAAAACCGCCTCGGCCTCAATATCATCACCCTTCTTGTTCTTCCTCCAGCCTAGACTTGGCCACATTGCCACTAGTCCATCTCTCCCATCTATTCCATTCCTCGCCGAGCAAGTTGTTCCCGCCCGCGCCCCCGCATCGAGAAGAAGCTCGCAGTAGACCGAAGAAGAACTCAAGCCAACATGCCACCCATTACCTCGCCTTCGAAGAGTTCGAGTCGTTTCGTTGGACGTTGATAGGGATGTATCTCTCGTATCGTAGGAGGATTATTGTGACAACCCGCCCAGGAAAATACCGTACTAACGCCTAAGACCGATCCACTCGGTCATTAAGCATTAGTAAAGTATCATCCCGTCGTTGGTTGCCGGTTAACGCCCGTAAATCACTTAAACATCGAACGAGAGGATCGACACATGCATTAAACTCACGCGAAGGCGAGTCCGTAGTACAACATGAATTGACATTTTATTACAAACCAATGTGCAAGGCATAAGATAAAAGTTTCGCAGTTCGAAAATACAACTGGAATAATTTAAACTAGCGGAACGGTGAACATCACAGAGGCCGTCCGTGATGTCATCACTTGTCGTCACCCTTTCCGATCAAGCACTCCCGCAACAACATTTTTAAAGCAAGGCCGAGTATACTAATACTCAAGAAGACTTAACCGTCGGGTGATGATTGCATCACCAACCTCTAGACATGAAAGGCTTTTGGCCGGTGGAGTTCTTTTTTTGTGAAAAGCCACTAAGAGTGGATCCTTACATTCAATTTTTTTAGCACAAGTTCTAGTTGATTACCATTTCTAAATGTGCCATCTAATCCAATCAAGAATTGGACAAGCAATTAATTCATACAACCATATTTCTCAAGTTCCATCATTATGGGATATCATGGCCGTAGAATAAGCAACTCCTGATAACGATGAGAGGCCGACAATCGATTGATTTAGACCTTGCAAGGTAGACCCAAACACACGGTCGGTTGCCCCCGCGAGGACAACTCCCTAGGTCGTCCCCATAAATCCCTCGGGTTGGGATCGAATCTTACGGTCCCCGGTGCAGTAATCCGGCATACCCCGCGAGATACCCGGAGTCACCATACACCACCCTTCCCGTAGCTAGCCGGTAAGGAGATTTCTCAAGAGTAGTAACAAGAGGATCCCGTGCCTGCCTCATTAAGGTACTAGGCTTACCGGCCCCATAACCAACATGTGCTTAGTACGTTCAAAAGCTTAGCCCACATGCCCACCGGACCGGAGCCCAATCCCATGCTCTTACCACATGAGCAATCCATTTAAGGGTATCTTATGATTCCTATCTAGGAACCTATTCTCGCGAGTGACGAACATCACTCGACTTCTATCGGTCCTATAGCATGGCAGCCTATCGACCTAGCATACTAGTGATAGAGCATAGGTACCTAGGGATCATGCAACTAGGGTTTCAATTCAACTCCCGAAACGTAAATGCACAATCATAACAAACATAATTGCATAATTTTTAAAGGCGGGGTTAATGATCCGGGCTTGCCTTCGCCGGCAAGGTTGTCCTTGGGCCCTTCTCGGACTTGGGTCCGGGTCTTGAGCTACGTTCACGCTCGCGGCTCTTGGTCGGCACCTTCGTCTCCTCCTTCCGCACGAGCGTACGTCTATCGGCGGAAAGATCTACACGAAGATGCAAATGCAAGATTTATTCGACGGTTTTCACTTTAATCAACTACGAACCATATTGACAATCAAGGGTGTATTTGTTGGGCACATTCACCTAGATAAGAATATATTCAAGATACTCTTCCATAAAGGATCAATATGCAACTCTTTATTAATTATTCTTTTTGATGGTGACTCGTGTACATATATACGTAATTAATTTAATTTAACTTCATCAACGTAGTGGGTAGGTACATTTAACCTTGTTAACATGATTTGCAACCACACTCAAGTTACATGGGTGGTTAGGTGATTTCTCTTTATTGCACAATTGAATAAGGGTTTCTTTATACTAGTCATTTCATGTGAAAGCTTTTAATCATTTTCCTTTCACAAGCAAGATATAATTAATACTTTTATCCTTGAATTAATTTCTTATCGTATCTAGAATTAATTATCTTTTAATTGAATTAGATAATATTTTCCAAAAAGGAAAAAGAATTAACTAAGGCTTTTCTTTATTTAATCTCCCTTTAATAGAAAAAGGGCTTTTAAGCCTTTTATTAAACAATTAAATTACCAAAAATTGAAGTAGTGCTTCTTAAGCCTACTAGCATCTATACTGGTCCATTGGACTCACATGTAAGTGTTGGATGCTAGGAAAAATAAATACTATGGAAAATAACAAAGGTTATCTAGTGATTCAATTTAAATGCATATAAAAATAATTAAGAATCCAAATGATCCAAACTTTCTTGTGCATGCTCTCTGGTCCTAAACAAGCTTAGAAAACCAACATGTTCACATGGAATCTCTACTGAACTTGGTTTATTAATTTTCAAAGAAAAACATGCATAAATCAAGAATATTTATTTCCGTTAATCCAAAATTCATGATTAATTCACAAGATCCGTATTTTGGTATTATAAGACGGCGTGCACAAGTTGGGGGCAAGAACATAAATAGTTTTAACATGAAAAATCATTTATGCGGTTCCGCCGTAAATGGAAAAACATTTTTAGAAAAAGATTTACATGATAACTTTGTGCAATTTTTGGCATAGGAGCTACTCGTGACCTAACACACAACATATCCAAAAATTAGCTACAGAGGTCCTATAGTTTCCGAGTTATTGAAGATCTAGGGTTTTCACATTTGTATTTTTCATGTAAAAACTAAAAGGAATTAGCTCAGCCGGAATTGCAAGCGGCGGCCGGGAGCAGGGAGCTCACCGCGGCGGCATGGCCGGCGCGTCGGCCAGGCGGCGGCTCGTCCGCGGGGAGGGCCTCGTGCGCCGGGGAAACGGCAACGACGCCTTTATGGGGGTCGCGCGTACCGCGGGCGGGCGGGGGTAGCGCGGGCGGGCACTCGTCACGGCGGTACGGCGGCGGGCGGGCGGGCGCCGCCCGTACCACGGCGGCGCGCGGTTCGGGGCACGGGCGGGGGGAAGTGCGGACCCCGAGGGCCTCCCTCGGCGTGCGTGCGCCACCTCGGGATGGAGCAGGCCCGCCGGGAAGGCGTGGAGCGGCACATGGGTCGAGGCACGGCGAGGGCCGGCGCGGGGCGGCGCCGGCGGTGCGGCGGCGGAGTGCCCGCGCGCGCACGGCACGCGACGTCCGCGCCCGGCGCGGCGTCGGCCGGCTGAAAACCGCAGAGTGCCTCTGTTCAAAATGCGTTTTCTCTAAAAATTTGAATAAAAGTGCTCAAAACAATGAATAGGAAAGTTGTAGATCTAGCTACCCTCTACAACTTTCAAAAAGGTCATATAGTGTTTTTCTCAACGGATTTTGCGGGAACATCGTGCTAACTTTGAATGTCGAGACGTTCGGAAAACAGAAAAATCTGCCTTGCAAGGGTTTTTTCACAATTTTCCTCTCCAAATTTGAAATGCCAATCTACATGAAAGTTGTGTCCCTCAACAAGATGGACAACTTTCATAAAGGTAGATTTTGAAGTGTTTAGGTGAATTTTGGGGAACGAGGCAAAAAATTCCGGACGACATTCGCTGACATCAACGGTCAAGCGGGGTTTGACCGTGCCTTTGACCAAGGGTTGACTACGGGTGTGTGTGGGCTTGGTCAAGGGGTTCATTGGGGTTTATTGGCGAGGTTTTCGGGTGATGACCCAGGTTGACCTAAGTTTGACCGCGGTTTGACCGGTTTGACTCGGCTGATCCGGTCTTTGGTGTTAGTGACGGTAATTAAAAACCTGGGGCGTCACGCCTCACCCCCTTAAAAGGAATCTCGTCCCGAGATTCGAAATTACAAGGGGAGGTGAAGGATGATTCCGGGGTAGAGGTTTTACCTACGAAATTCGCTTGGCTCGCTCCACTTGCGGGCTTGGGTTGTTGTTGTTGATAGCGCATCCGGGTTCTCGCTTCGCCGCCGGGGGTTCTCGCTCGTCCGGGGTTCGGGCACTTATTGGCAAAATGCCCGGGCTGTCTACAATTGTAGCACAACCGGGGAGGAAGATCTTTGGGTTTGGAGATCGGTTGCTGGGCTTCCTGGATAAGGCGGAGCCTCTTTCTCTCCTTTTTCTTTGCCTTCTTCGAGGTTCGTGCAGGTGTTGCAATAGTGGTGCGTTGAGTGGTCTTGCTAGGGTTACAGCTTCGCTTGCCTTCACGTGGACAAGTCTCCATACAGAAATTTCCCACTCACTTACATCTATCACGGAGAGCTCTCGTTCATCGCCTTTATTTGCCCTCTCTTCTCGCCCTAAGATCCATTGGTAGTCGAGAAGGTGGTAATATGGAGTCGGAGGCTTGGAGTTGATCTTGATTAACACACTCCTCCAACAAATTGAACAAACGGGCTTGTTCGGCCATAGAGGCAGATAAGGACTAAGAGAGACTGTCTGCCAAATTATTCTGATATGGTTTCCCATAACGTCCTTCGATGATATCGTACACTATCTGGTTTAGTACTGAATTTTGCCCTTCTAATAGTTGAGTTATGCCGACAATGGCGTTTATGTCCCTCTGGGTGGGTACTTCGGGTGAACAGGGCTTGGAAGGTTGAAGCTTCGATTGCATCGGTGGCATTTGCTGCAGTTGTTGAGCCATTTGCTGTTGGGTCTGCAGGAGTTGACACAACACTTCGGTATGTGCTGCTATGAAAGCTTCGGTCAACATTGTGGGCGGCGGTTGCGTACGATCGCCACTACCCGATGCTTTAAAATCATTGGGGTTATTCCATGCCGGTCGGAACATCTGAAATTTGAGTCCCTAATTAGCGCATGATCGGAATATCACCCAAGTTTATAATTCAGACATATTGTACGAGACTAGTTCACGGTAAGCAATGCAACCCGGACATCTCAATAGTCACAATATCAATTCGGTAAAACTTTGCCTACACACATCCCATGTCGGGAATGCGAGACGGAACAAAAAGTACAAGGTGTGTCCTCATACTACCTCATCGCCGTTCATGAGGAAGCGGACGATGAATGTGCACATGCACAACCTAATAGCATACACAATACTCCTACGATACAAAGGTACATCCCTAACAATGTCCAACGAAATGACTCAAGCTCTTCCAAAGACGGAGTCATGGGTGGCGCCTTGGATTGATTTCCGCTTTCGGTCCACTCCGAGCTTCTTCTTGACGTCGGAAATGAAGACAGAGAACAGCTCGCTCGAGAAGATTGAAGTATCCGGGGGAGGTGCTCTAGTGGCAAGTAGCCGGGCT
This sequence comes from Cenchrus americanus, assembly GCA_947561735.1. NCBI lineage: Eukaryota > Viridiplantae > Streptophyta > Magnoliopsida > Poales > Poaceae > Cenchrus > Cenchrus americanus. Next base: position 165,746,955 of record OX387245.1, read on the forward strand.
AGCTAGAAGATGAACAAGAACAGGTGATACCGCCGAGCTCGATGGAAAGGGGGCTTTCGTATCGGCGGTTCCGGGTAAAAGGTTCCATTTTATAGCCGATGCGGGGCTGTAACGGTCAGTTGACCCAGTCGGGTATCTGGTGTATACAACACTGAGCTCAACAAGGTCAGCTCAGCGATCACGACGTCGTGAATACGGTTGCGGAAATCAAGGGTAGAGCGACGTCATGGCGTCGTATGATCGTGGCACAGATGCCGATGGGCTCAACGGTCTAAATAATTGACCGTAACGGGGAGTGAAACGAGGAAACTCGGTGTATTACGCTTCACACTTGTGATAGCAACACTGAGGAGCGTAGCAACAAGCTTTGATCGATCCTGGGCGTACTTCCTTGCTCGATTCTGAGGATTTGAAGGTTAGGAGCATGGACCAAGAACGAATGCACGAAGGATGACTTTTCCATGTTGACTATTCAAGAACCTTGACTGCTCAGGAAGATTTTCTACTTTTTCCGTTTCCACTTGGCTAGCAGGAAAAAGGAATTGTTGCTACAAGATCGTCAAGATTCACGGCAAAGGACCAATTGGTCAGGGATTCCCAATAGATCATTACAAAGAAAGGGGAGGCTAAAGACAGAGTTCCATAATCCTTTATACACGAAAGACGACTTCAAGTGGGAACTTCAAGGAATAATCTTGCTCACATCTTTACTTATTTCGCCCACTTTTTGAGGTTTTGACAACTCGTTGTTTTGAAAGTGTAACACTTTTCAAAATTTGACGCGATGCATATGCTTGTGCAGTATGGGCTCATGATGCACGTTAGAATGACCCGGTTACCCATATGCGTTAGTGATCGCAAGGGAAATCAAAGTAGAGAGGGGGATCTGTGTGATGAGTTGCTATCTCACAACCAAGATACCTAGCGCGCTCCTAGTGGCAGTCGTGTGGCTGCAGCACACACGATACCCTAGGTTCCGTCGCGGCACCTTTGACTATGGGGTAACAACATCACCAAACAAAAGAGGTAGGGTTACGGAGTTTCATGCGAATGCACGTTAGTATACCCACGCTTCCCAAATGCACATGCTATGCAGCGCATGCTCAAAAGCCACATTTTAAGTTTAAATCACAAGGTTTGAGCAAGACCGAAAAGAACAAGTTCAGGATTGAGAAATTGATTAGATCAGTGATTGACACAAAATCGGTGGAGCACAGAACTTGATTGGTCACCACTTAACATAACTAATGCCTCGCGAACATTATTGCGGGAAAGGATGTTCAATCAAGGCAGTACATCGATGAGAGTTTTCGAAATTACCAACAACATTTAGGATTACAAAGCAGACTAGCTGCGATGACAAGGTTTCTAGTTCAACTGACAGCGATAGCTGACCCAAGTGGTCATGGTACACTAGGATTCTCACAACACTGCATTCTTACGACTCAGAACTTTATTCCCAATGGACCAACTTCCGAGGGTGGGATCTTCCACTCTGGGAATCTACGGTGACTCAGGTCCAGACTCAATTCCGGATTCGCCCTGGATATCTTCAACATCTTCTTCTTGTCTTGGTCCCGAATGACGGTTTCGGGGGTGGAACGGCTAGAGCTTCCAATTGATTTTCTAGTTCAAGCATATACCGATCGTTATGCCGCAACAAGAAATTCTCGCTCATGGATGATCTCGGTTAACTCTTGTATCTTTGCCTTGTCCTAGCGTCTTTCCTTCTTGAGAGCGGTGATCATTGCTCGGGCTTCCTTCAACGCTTGAGCCGAACACTCTACTTCCTTAACTTTGTATCTATAGATTTCGTGTCTATAGAATATGCTTTCTCCCACCATTCGCGATAGGTGTCGTACATGGCTTCGAAAAGCGGACCGAGGTGACAAGATCAGGACTATAGTCAGAGTTGCTCTGAGCTGGAAGGATAGTTTCTCGTTCACCACCCGGTGCAATGTGTCGCTCGGGTACCGGAATGACGTTAGTTGCGGAGTTGGCTATCTTGGTCGGGTGCTTCCCACTGAAGGTGGTGAGTGCTTCGAGAGCAGCCTTCTGCACCGTGTCGGACAAGTTTCTTCCGTGCGCCGTACATTCCCACTCACCCCAAGCGAGATTGGTCGGGCACGTTGAAATCTTCACCTTCACTTCACAACGAAGGAGTTGACTCCGTGGTCATGATCTCACGTGTCGAGTACTCGGATAAGTGGTGTACCCAAAGCTCCTTAGGGTGTCCCACAAAAGTCGGGAAAACCACCCTCCTCGATGTAGTCCACGAGAGTCCATGATTCCACATCGGTCGATGTAGAGCCAACGTTGTCCATCTGGACATAACGACAAAAGTGAGAATCAGGCGGGTGCGAGTGTACAAAAGTAACTCGATCCACGAATTGGGTAAGGGTTAAGGTATGGGGTAACTATGCATACTTAAATACCATCGTATGCTGAGCTCGAACGAGCGGGCATACCAACGATACAAGGTCTGGCAATCGGGAACTGAACATCCTACTCAAAACCAGAGTTCAACACTTTTCCAATTGGCGTAGCAACTTAGCAAGGTTATGAAACTGAAGTTGGATACTCAAGGTTGAGCTGAGGATCTAGAAAGGTGTTGGACCGAGCAAGGTTCACGGTGTTCTAGGGGGATGTCAAGACAAGGTTGACCACCAAGCACAACTCGTGACGGACCAAGGTATGATCACGAACTTTGATGAGTGGAAACTGGATTGGATTGAAGCGGCCTAGGTTCGGATCATCTAGACGAAAGGTTCTTGGACAAGAACAACAATTTTAAGCAACACTTTTATTAAATTTAAGCTTGACAGCACTTCTACACCTAAAGAAGCGAAACAGAACAAAACATGCTACAATTATTTTACCTCTGAGAGCACGGAAAACAGACGTGAGTTCAGTTTAGGTTCCTTCCCGATTTTTAACATGATGCAAGACGTCCTATTCGTCCTCACAAGGCAATCAAGCCAAAATTCGAAGTTAGCGTCGGTGGCATGGCACATACACGTATCTCCCTATAATATCTAGTCGAGATCTAGTCGATGCTTACTTAGCGAGCTTACGAAACGAGGTTAGTGTACCCGTAAGATCACAGAACACAACGAACCTTTCATGCCGGCACTCATGAAAGCGTCCACATACATTACCGTTCACTATAGAAACGGCATCCATGCGTTAAGCCGCCGCATGGACGGCGTCCAACCTCGGACATGCTCGTTTGAATGGAGTATATCCTTGCCTCGCATGAACGACATGCGGAATGCTCACGTATGACACACGTGGCAAGACACAACTCATAGCCAGACGCGAAGATGGGATCCGTGGAATGGATCACTCCATCAACCCTCGCAATTCCCGTGATGCGGAACAGCACACGTATAAGACACGTGGCTCCTAGTTTGGTTGTGCGAGAAAGTAAGTCTGACATAAGGTACAAGGTCTTGGAACTTAGCAAAAATAAACCATAGATTAATAAGCCACCCGAAAGAAACCAAAAATTTCCCTCTAGGGCCTCTCGGTCTAGTTTATCCTTAACGGACCAACGTGTTTTGCAATTCAAACAGTCTTGGCAATTTTATTCGAAAATCATGTGATTAGAGTTGTTAATTAAACTCGGTGCGGTTAGTCGCTCCGATACCAAATTGTGACAACCCGCCCACGATCCACTCGGTCATTAAGCATTAGTAAAGTATCATCCCGTCGTTGGTTGCTTCGGGTTAACGCCGGTAAATCACTTAAACATCGAACGAGAGGATCGACACATGCATTAAACTCACGCGAAGGCGAGTCCGAGTACAACATGAATTGACATTTTATTACAAACCAATGTGCAAGGCATAAGATAAAAGTTTCGAGTTCGAAAATACGGCGGAATAATTTAAACTAGCGGAACGGTGAACATCACAAGAGGCCGTCCGTGATGTCATCACTTGTCGTCACCCTTCTGATCAAGCACTCCTGCAACAACATTTTTAAAGCAAGGCTGAGTATACTAATACTCAGCAAGACATAACCGTCGGGTGATGATTGCATCACCAACCTCTAGACATGAAAGGCTTTTGGCTGGTAGAGTTCTTTTGCTGGAAAGCCACTAAGAGTGGATCCTTACTTTCAATTTTTTTTAGCACAAGTTCTAGTTGATTACCATTTCTAAATGTGCCATCTAATCCAATCAAGAATTGGACAAGCAATTAATTCATACAACCATATTTCTCAAGTTCCATCATTATGGGATATCATGGCCGATAGAATAAGCGAGTCCGGATAACGGTGACGGGCCGACAATCGATTGATTTAGACCTTGCAAGGTAGACCCAAACACACCGGTCGGTTGCCCCCGCGAGGACAACTCCCCGTGCCGTCCCCATAAATCCTCGGGTTGGGATCGAATCTTACGGTCCCCGGTGCAGGCTATCCGCATACCCCGCGAGATACCCGAGTCACCATACACCACCCTTCCCGGTAGCTAGCCGGTAAGGAGATTTCTCAAGAGTAGTAACAGAAGGATCCCGTGCCGCCTCATTAAGGTACTAGGCTTACCGGCCCCATAACCGGCATGTGCTTAGTACATTCAAAAGCTTAGCCCACATGCCCACTGGACCGGAGCCCAATCCCATGCTCTTACCACATGAGCAATCCATTTAAGGATATCTTATGATTCCTATCTAGGAACCTATTCTCGCGAGTGACGAACATCACTCGACTTCTATCGGTCCTATAGCATAGCAGCTATCGACCTAGCATACTAGTGATAGAGCATAGGTACCTAGGGATCATGCATCTAGGGTTTCAATTCAACTCCCGAAACATAAATGCACAATCCTAACAAACATAATTGCATAATTTTTAATGGCGGGGTTAAAGATCCGGGCTTGCCTTCACCGGCAAGGTTGGCCTTGGGCCCTTCTAGACTTGGGTCCGGGTCTTGAGCTACGTTCACGCTCGGCGGCTCTTGGTCGGCACCTTCGCCTCCTCCTTCCGACACGAGCGTACGTCTATCGGCGGAAAGATCTACACAAAGATGCAAATGCAAGATTTATTCGACGGTTTTCGCTTTAATCAACTACGAACCATATTGACAATCAAGGGTGTATTTGTTGGGCACATTCACCTAGATAAGAATATATTCGACATGCTCTTCCATAAAGGAACAATATGCAACTCTTTATTAATTATTCTTTTTGATGGTGATGTGTACATATATACGTAATTAATTTAATTTAACTTCATCAACGTAGTGGGTAGGTACATTTAACCTTGTTAACATGATTTGCAACCACACTCAAGTTACATGGGTGGTTAGGTGATTTCTCTTTATTGCACAATTCAATAAGGGTTTCTTTATACTAGTCATTTCATGTGAAAGCTTTTAATCATTTTCCTTTCACAAGCAAGATATAATTAATACTTTTATCCTTGAATTAATTTCTTATCGGCATCTAGAATTAATTATCTTTTAATTGAATTAGATAATATTTTCAAAATGGAAAAAGAATTAATTAAGGGCTTTTCTTTATTTAATTTCCCTTTAATGGAAAAAGGGCTTCTAAGCCTTTTATTAAACAATTAAATTACCAAAAATTAAAGTAGTGCTTATTAAGCCTACTAGCATCTATACTTGGTCCGTTGGACCCACATGTAAAGGTTGGATGCTAGGAAAAATAAATACTATGGAAAATGGCAAAGGTTATCTAATGATTCAATTTAAATGCATATAAAAATAATTAAGCATCCAAATGATCCAAATTTTCTTGTGCATGCTCTCTGGTCTTAAACAAGCTTAGAAAACCAACATGTTCACATGGAATCTCTACTGAACTTGGTTTATTAATTTTCAAAGAAAAACATGCATAAATCAAGAATAATTATTTCTGTTAATCCAAAATTCATGATTAATTCACAAGATGTGTATTTTGGTATTATAAGACAGTGTGCTCAAGTTGGGGTCAAGAACATAAATATTTTTAACATGAAAAACATTTATGCGGTTACGCCAAAAATGGAAAAACATTTTTAGAAAAAGATTTACATGATAACTTTGTGCAATTTTTGGCATAGGAGCTACTCGTGACCTAACACACAACATATCCAAAAATTAGCTACGAGAGGTCCTACAGTTTCTGAGTTATTGCAGATCTAGTGTTTTCACATTTGTATTTTTCATGTAAAAACTAAAAGGAATTAGCTCAAGCCAGAATAACAAAAGTTGTAGTATAATTCAAATGGGATCCAACAAAATTTGTTCCACATTTTTCTAATTTTCTGTGATTTTCTACGCAGTTTACAAGATTCAGCAAATTGGATCTACTATTGGAGTTATCTTTTTACGGTTAGGACCCCGGAAAGAATGCGGGGCTTTGCAATTCAGCCCCTATGGCGGCCGGCCGGCACGGGCTCGCCAATTCCGGTGAGCCCGACGGCACTCTTGCCCGGGAAATGGGTGGAGGATGGTTAGGGGACTAGGGAGGGTCGATTTATGCACTTGGCGGGCGGTGGCGGCCCCGGCGAGCGGCGCGCCGGCGGCCGGAGGAAGCGGCCGCCGCGGGCTGCCGTTCCCGGCGTGCTTGGGCGCGCTTGGGCGGGTTAGGCCGGTTGGTGAGCTATAGTTAGGGCCGAGGGACGTGGAGGAGGTGCTGGAATTGCAAGCGGCGGGCCGGGAGCGAGGAGCTCACCGCGGCGGCATGGCCGGCGCGTCGGCGGCGGCGGCTCGTCCGCGGGGAGGGCCCGTGCGCGCGGGGAAACGGGCAACGACGCCTTTATGGGGGTCGCGCGTACCGCGGGCGGGCGGGGTAGCGCGCGGCGAGCACGCGTCACGGCGGTACGGCGGCGGGCGGGGCGGGCGGCGCCGTACCACGGCGGCGCGCGGTTCAAGGCACGGGCGGGGGGGAAGTGCGGACCCCGAGGCCTCCCTCGGCGTGCGTGCGCCACCTCGGGATGGAGCACCGCCTCGGGAAGGCGCGGAGCGGCACATGGGTCGAGGCACGGTGAGGGCCGGCGCGGGGCGGCGCCGGCGGCGCGGCGGCGGAGTGCCCGCGCGCGCACGGCGCGCGACGTCGCGCCGGCGCGGCGTCGGCCGGCTGAAAACCGCAGAGTGCCTCTGTTCAAAATGCGTTTTCTCTAAAAATTTGAATAAACGTGCTCAAAACAATGAATAGGAAAGTTGTAGATCTAGCTACCCTCTACAACTTTCAAAAAGGTCATATAGTGTTTTTCTCAACGGATTTTGCAGGAACGTCGTGCCAACTTTGAATGTCGACACGTTCTGGAAAACAGGAAAATCTGCCTTGCAAGGGGTTTTTCACAATTTTCCTCTCCAATTTTGAAATGCCAATCTACATGAAAGTTGTGTCCCTCAACAAGATGGACAACTTTCATAAAGGTAGATTTTGAAGTGTTTAGGTGAATTTTGGGGAACGCGGCAAAAGTTCCGGACGACATTTGCTGACGTCAACGGTCAAGCGGGGTTTGACCGTGCCTTTGACAAAGGGTTGACTACGGGTGTGTGTGGGCTTGGTCAAGGGGTTCATTGGGGTTTATTGGAGAGGTTTTCGGGTGATGACCCGAGTCGACCTAAGTTTGACCGCGGTTTGACCGGTTTGACTTGGGCGATCCGGTCTTTGGTGTTAGTGACGGTAATTAAAAACACGGGGCGTCACAATTATGTCTACATTCATTGCGCGCTTCCTCATGAACGGCGATGAGGTAGTAGGGAACGCACCTTGTACCTTTTGTTCCATCCGCATTCCCGAACATGGGATGTGTAGACAAAGCTTTATCAATTTGATATTTGTGACTATTTTGATGTCGGTTCGCATTACTTACCGTGAACGAGTCTCGTAGAGTATGTTCGAATTATGAGTTTGAAGGACCGATTAGGCGACTAGAGAGGGGGGAGTGAATGGGAGCCGATAAAAATTCTTCTCGAGGGAGATTGAAACTCCGGCAAGATGAACTCGCTCGGTCGGACCCCCAAAATCACACGCTCCGCACTTCTACCTTCCGTTTGCCAAAACCACGTAGCCACTAGAGTGCTACTGGTCCTAGGAACAAACTCTACCAACAACCTCAACACACACACACCCACGACAGCGGAAACCACTCGAAAGCCGGCTAACCAGAGGGGGCGGTTAGACCGGGTATAGGGGGCTGTTAGACCGCCTCCACCAGGCAACCAAGAATTCCTCCGAAACACCTCTTCCGAGCACCAAAACGCACCACGGTTTCACCAACAGAGATCTCTGGTCAGGGCCATGCTAGCTACCAGAAAATCTTGGCGAAAACCAAAACTCCACCCAGGGGCCTAGGGGCGGTTAGACCGGCTACCGGGGGCGGTCTAACCTCCCGTACCCAACAACGAACTCCAACCAAGAACACCTAGCAAAGGGCACGGGAACGACCCGAAATTTCACCCAAACACTCCTCCGATCAAGGAGAACAAACTCACGGAGAGGAAAATCCGGCGAAACAAAACTTTAACCCGGAAACCCCGGGCGGTTAGACCGCCTCTCCCGGAAGAACGACCCGCGGGTCAAAACCTAACTTCCTCACGCCCGATCTCCCGAATCACTCCACGGATTGCGGCGAAACTTCGGGATTAGGCCGGGTTACCTCTCGGGCAACCTCTTCCTCAAAGGAATCGACCCGAAACGCTCACAATCAAGAGGAATCGAAGAAATCGCTTCTCTAGGTCAAGAACTCGCCCAACTCGAAAAACCACCAAATCGAGTCCGATTCAAAGGAGATTTGGGGGCAAAGTCACCAGCCAAAGAGGCACAAGATCCTCATACGTGACACCCACCAAAGACCCCAAGAAATCATCCTCAAAACACCACCAACAAAGAGCTCCAAAAATCAACACAAAGAAGGACGGGAAAACCACCTTGAGGAACAACGCCGAACCATCTATACATACCATGAAAGGTTCGTACAAGGTCTAGCTTGCCACCCAAACATCCATCCCTCTCTCTAGATCTCACATGAAGCTCTCAAGCTAGTCCTAGGAAAAAACTAGGGAAAAGGAGAACGAAAATGGAAAAACAAATGAGCTAGGGTTCCAAGAGTTGGTCGCCATCCATCAACTCAATGAGTATATATGGAGGCACCCAAAAGTCTAACTACCCTCACCTAATAACTAGGGATACAAGCCCCTCAACGGCGGATTTGGAAGTCTTCGGAATTTCTTCATCGGACGGATGCCCGGCGACCGCAACCTGCTTAGCCTCGACGCAAGCCTTGCGATCCCGACGCGTGTCCTCCGCTTCGAAGCATCTTGGCGCCGGCGGCCAGGGCGGTCAGACCGCCCCCCTGGGCGGTTAGACCGGCCCGGGCAATCTGACCGGCCCCGGGCGCTCCGACTCCCCTCTGGGCGGTTGAACCGGCCCGGGTGCCCGCACCTCCTCGTCGAGTCTTCGACCTCGGTTTTGTGGCTCAACCGAGTAACCTAGTGGTTTTCTGGTGAACCACCTGCAAACCCCGCGAACTCGGTGTAGCCTCCGCCAATCTCCACTCATGACTCGGCTCCCACGTAGTCCCGGCTCGACCTTGGTTTTGAGGCTCTACCAAGAAACCGTCCACGACTTCATCTTGTTGTTCATGCCACCATGCGGCCCGCACTTGTCCCCACCGACCACCGGGTCCCTCGAACGAAGCCTACTTGTCTTCTCCACACCCGGAGGCCTCACCGGCAACGACCTTTCGTGCTTGTTCTTCACCCGCACCAACACGAGTCAAGCCGCAACTCTGCACCTGCAATACTTAGCCAAGAATCAGTCCACACAACGTTGTCAATCACTCATCACACAAGGAAGCGACCATCCACCGGTCCTCGAACCACACATGGTCCTCAATCTCCCCCTTGATGAGTGCATTAACAACACACATGATTTGTAACCAAAAAGAAACAAAAAAGAAAAGAAACTACTAAAAGAAAAACTCCAACAAGTGATCGAAAGCCAAAGAAAGACAAAGAGCAAGATCACTTGAAGAAGAACAAGTCTCGGACCCCTTAGGCAAGGGCAACGGCTCGACACATCCAAGACAAAACCATGATCAAGCAAAGAGCGCAAACCACCGAACCAAAGCTCGAACACACCAAAGAGCTCCCCCCGCACATATGGAAACTCCCCCCGAGCCAAAGCACACTCCCCCCGAACAAATGCAACAACGCAACACGGGAATGCAACAAAGAGCAAAGAACTGCTCACTTTGCCCGGGCGGTTAGACCGCCTACCCAAGGCGGTTAGACCGACTTCCACACATCCGACCGCCCGGGGGCGGTTAGACCTCCCCATGTGACCGCCCCGCACCAAACCGCTCAAAATTTGCCCGAACCAATTGGGACACCTTCCAAACACTCCCAGGTGCCCAAAGCATGTACAAACTTCTCCCCCTTGTTGACAATGCATGAATTAAGGAAAAATGCGAAAAGTTTCAACATATAGCTTCTCAAATATACAAAATTCATCACAAGGAGCTACACAAGTCCAAATGAGCAAGTTAGATACCCTACAGATTCGTAATGACCTTAGCTACGTGATCACCAAGTTTCACAACCATTGGACAAGGCTAAAAAGATTTGAGTAATTTTGCGAAAAGTTACTCTCTCATAAGCAAATACCTAAACATGAGCAAAACATATCAAAATGGCAAAGCCACTCAAACTTCATGCTAGGACAACCATTCTAATCATAAGACCATCATAAACACCCACAAGCACCTCATGTCATGTCAAAGCCACCGAGCCATGTGCCTACTTCTATGTATGAGACTTCTCATTGGTAGGCATCATGCAACGGTTTAGCACCCAAAGCAAATTAATTTCAGCACATATGACATGTGAGCATATTTTCCAAGCATTTTACATTTCATTTTCAGATTTATGAATGGTACATGAAATGTCTTTGCGACAAAAAGGAACTTATGCCCCTCCACAAGATGAAGCAAGAGGGCTAAACATTCATGATGGCAAATGAGCCTTTTGCCCCATATGATCATTAAACTAGCTATCCAACCACAAATTAAGCATAGCAAAGCCACTAAAACATGTAAAGATCATATAAAGGCATTTACACATGAGAGAGCATATATATGACATTTTTCAAAAAATATAGCCATCAACCATGGTTCATTCATCAAGATCATCAAGAGCTAAGCCAAACTAACCATAGCATACCAAACAAGTTCACAAAAACATATATAGCATCCGATACAAAATGCATGCAATCTAAGGTACAATACATAGGAGAAGCTTTTCTTATTCAATGCATATGATACAAAATGCATGCAATCTAAGATACAATGATGCCTATACATCACGTTACATATGCCATGCCAAATGCAAGAAATTCACAAAGAAAACTATACATATGGTACAAAGGAGCTCCCACACACCCAACTCAAGAAATCAAACACACACCAAGTTTCCCCCCGCAAACGAGTGAACGTTGCTTGATCTAGGGGTTTGGTGAAAATATCGGCTAGTTGGTCATGTGTGGGTACATGGATCAAAGCTATCTTTCCTTTCTCTACGTTGTCTCTCAAAAAATGATACCTCACTTATATGTGCTTGGTTTTGGAAAGGAGCACCGGGTTCTTTGCAACGCTTATGGCACTCGGTGCTATCACATTGAAGTGGGACATGGGTATACTCCTCACGAAAGTCACTCATGGTGTATGAGATCCAAGGGAGCCGAGAGCAACAACTAGCGACGGCAACATACTCGCATCGGTAGTGGATTGAGCAACGGTCGATTGCTTGCGGGAAGACCAAGACACTAAAGAAGAACCCAAAAAGCGGCAAGTCCCGAAGTGGACTTCCTATCCAACCGACACCCGGCAAAATCCATGTCCGAAAAACCGTGAAGCGCCGGAGAAGAGGATGCGGAGTACCAAAGGCCGAAGTCGGGAGTATGACGCAAGTACCCGAAAATTCGCTTCACCGCTTGCCGATGTGAAGTCCTCGGAGACGCTTGAAAATGAGCGCACGGACACACCGAGAACCGTATGTCCGGCCTCGTCACCGTCAAGTAGAGGAGTGACCCGATCATGCTTCGGTACTCCTTCGATCCACATGTTCACCTTCCTCGTCCGCATCAAGAGCTGCGGTCGTACTCATCGGCGTTGTCATAGCCTTGGAATCCTCCATCTTGAACTTTCTCACAATGTCCTTGGTGTACTTGGCTTGGTGCACAAATGTTCCTTCCTTTGATTGTTTGATTTGTAGCCCGAGGAAGAACTGCAACTCGCCCATCATGCTCATCTCAAATTCCCTGCTCATATCCTCTGCAAACCTTGCAACAAGAGAGTTAGACGAGCCACCAAAGACAATATCATCCGGGTACACCCGCACAATCGGGATATCTCTCGCCCTACCTCGGCAAAAACAAGGTCGATCGACCTTCCCCATCTCAAAACCTCTCTCAAACAAGAACCCCCCCTCAACCTACGATACCAAGCTCTAGGCGCTCGCTTCAACCCATACGGCGCCTTCCCCAACTTGTACACCGGTGGGGGTTCTCACTCTCAAACCCCGGAGGTTGCCTCACATACACTTCTTCCTCCAACACACCATTCGAAAAGCACTCTTCACATCCATTTGGTGCAACTTGAACCCTTTAGCCACGGAAAAGGCTAGAAGGATCCTAATCGTCTCCAAACGGGCTACGGGAGCAAAGGTCTCCTCGTAGTCAATCCCCTCCTTCGATCGAACCCTTGAGCAACAAGTCTCGACTTGTTCCTCACAACCTCACCTTTCTCTCCCTCTTTGTTCTTCCATACCCACTTTGTACCAATCGGCTTACACCCCGGGGGAGGGTCAACCAACTCCCGTTGACGGTGAAAATCCATCAACCTAGCCATGAGTTTACCTTCGGTGTTGGCATGAGTTTTATACCTTATCCATTGGTACTAACCCCCGTGGTATAACAAGTTCACGTGTGCATGTCGGTTTTGGAGTTTAACGTTTATGCGGGGTTTTAGTGTTGAATGCAAGACTTTCGGGATAAGTTCATCAAGCACCTCATGACAAGACCTTGAAGCCCCGAACAAGTCATGCAATGAAGCAAACTTAACTCCAAGAAGCCGGGGACTTGATCCGAGAAGACGACGGACTCCGGGGACCCGACCGGAAAAGTGCTTTGAATCTTGCAAGACAAGGAGTTGAGTCCAATTCGGAGAGAAACCGACGACATGGACCTACATGCGAAGGGGAAACATCCGGGAAGCAAGGGAACCGACGTGAAGCAAAGGAGCCCACGGGGCTGGGCCTAAATGGGCCCAGGCCGGCCGGCCCAGTCCGGTCGGCCCAGGCCCATTTTGGGCCCAAACACGCTCTCCTTTGCCCTAGCCGCCAATCGGGCTATTTATAGTCCCCTGACCGAGAGCCACGGAGAGAAGATTTCGTCTTCGGCCGCCGAGGAGCAGAGAAGAGAGGGACACCATGTCGGAGAGGAGAGGGTCGAGCTAGTTGACTAGGGTTTCCCTAGCCGACGTGGGAACCTTGCATGGAAGACCACGTCGGAGTTCCGGAGCTAGAAGCAAGATCAAGGAAGGATCCGGTGGTGATCTTGTGTATGTATCATTGTCATAGTTGAATTATCAAGTTGAATCTTTTCTTAGCGATCAAGTGTTTCCTCGAAGATTTCGTTTTTCGATCGGCTTTGCTTATTCCAATTCTATTCGCGCGATAGATTACATAGGGTGTTCTTGTAGCCGCGGTGGCTAGAGGTACACGCCGGATCTTCCGAAAGAATCTTGACTTGTCTTTTGACTCGCCCTAAGCTCCCCGCATGAATAGGGATACGTTGTGACGAACGGGGGTCTCGAAAGGCGGATGTTTTCGGATTTGGACGGGAAACCACGATTTAAAGACGCTTCTTATAAGATTCGATTTGCTACTTCTTCTCTTGCTTGGAACTTCAACAAAATGCTTACCCCGATCCCTCTAGATCGGTTTATCTACCCAATCTTACTTTGTTTTCTCCGGTTTTTAGTAGATTAGATTCGTTTTGTGTCTTTTACTTAGATGCATTAGGTTTTTTATCGAATATTGAAGTTACTTGGCTTTAATAGATTAAGACTTGCGTCACACATTTGTTCCACGGATTCGATACCTTGGGTTCACCACTCGAGGGAAGAAGGGTCCCTTGACTACGACGGGAGACTTGTCCGCTTGCAAGTCACAAACGAACTTTGATACAACTATTAACCGTCAACAAGCCCCTTTTTCTGGCGCCGTTGCCGGGGAACAAGTGATCAAGATTTGATTTTTTTATTGCTTTTTTTTGTAATTTTCAGTACTGATTTTGTTTTATTTTTGCATCTATTAAATTTCGATCATCCTCAAAATACATCTAATCTAGTTTGTCTAACTCTAGTCTTTATAGATTTGTTTTGTTTTCTAGTTTCTTTTGCATACTTTGCTTATTGCTAACCCTAACCGGAGATGGTTGGCTACCTCTCCAAGAAACCCAAACCTTTTTGTGGATGATCCGGGAAAACTTTACGGGCAAAGGTGACATGCAACACAAGCTAAAGGGGTGGAAACCCTAGATTCAAAAGTTGAAGTCGAAGGACCGTCGAAATCTCCAAGGGAATCACCACCTCCAAGTCCAAAGGAAGATCAACCTCAACCACCGGAGCGCCGCGCACCCCGGACATCGTTGATCTACCTATCATAAACCTTCAAGACGCCGGGAGGCCGTTCAAGATCAAAGTCTCAACTATCCGCATGACGATTGCGAGAGCCGAATGCATACGAGTCGGATTCCTTGAGTGGCATATCGGTTTACTTAAGAGGAGGATGGAGAAGATGGAGATGGAGAAAGAAGCTCAACACCTAAAGGCCGCCGAAGCAAGATCCCCATGCAAGGAGTGTGTGGAGTATGACCATGTCCAAGGTAACCCCGATTTAATGCAAGTTCGTCGATTCAAGTTTTGGGTTCTCTTTGTGCACAATTCAAGGACTTGATGGACGAGCAAGCTAAGATCAACGAGGACGTCACTAAGTTCGAGGCTATGGAGAAAATATTGAAGAATTTAGATGGCAAGGTGACGGAGGTCGGAAGCTCTATACGTGAAGTGTTCATCGTGATGAAGATGCTAGACGCAAGTGGGACAACTTGCCGGCGCCCGATGGGTAACAAAGAAGAATATCCGAGACAACTCCAAGGTCCCAAGACGGCGAAGGCTACTCAAGCTCATTCGGGAGAGATGAAGGATCACAAGAGACCATGAAGATCACGACCGAAGAACCGGAGTTCGAGATGCCGAGCCACAAGGAAGTTGTTGCATCCGTCAAGACCAAGGACAAAGCCACTGTGAAGACCAAAAAAAAATTGACCAAGCCAAAGTGGGTACCCAAGATTGCAACGCCCGCAAAGAGCGTTGATCCGGAGAAATCAAGTGAAGAAGTCTAGCCATGGACTATAAATGAAGCGCTAGGCGGGAGGCAACCCGTTTCGTCAAGTCAAGAATAAGCTACCGGGAGGACAACCCGATTCCAGGTTTTTCGAGTCTTTTTAATAATTTAGTTTTTGAGTTTTACTACGCAAAGACATTAGACTTAGAAGTGGTTGAACAATATTAGAGACATAATTCTTGATTGAATGTTTGCTTTATCATAAACCCTTTGCATGAACCCTCCTATGTGCTTGTTTGATTCTTTTCTTTTCGAGAAACCTCAACCAAATAATTTCAGAACCTTAACTCAACCTTTCACCCTCATTATGGTGCTGAGGTTGACTTTTTTTTTCATGCTAAAACCACACGAGTAGAGCCACGATTTATATTCAAGTGTTAATAAAATTCAGCACGTGGTAGGGCTCGCGTGAACTTAGAAATCAAAGCTTTTGGTTGGTTTTAAAAATCTTTATCCTTGGTTTCTCTAGGATTAGAATTTTTGTAAGCCTATTCTAATTTTGTTTTATTCAAAATCTTTCTTATTTAGCCAAAATTAGAACCTGAACCTATGCCCCCATGATCAAGCCGGGAAAATGTCCGCTCTCAACCAATGAAGGCAAACTATACCGGTGAGACCGAAATCGACGTAAAAAGAAAATATTTTCGACTTGCATTTGTTTTTAATGGTTTAAAAACTTCTCTAAAATTATGTTCGAGCTCTTGCATGGCTCTGAAAAATATTTTAATTTTCGAATTAGAGGAGTGCTTAACCTTAAACACACCTAAATGGAGGCAATCTAGTAATCATGCATGCACCATTGGATTCCCTTTCATCAACTTTCACCAATTCCACACGCAACAAGCATGGTGGGCAGCAAGCATCAACTTTATAGGAATTTCATGGTGGCATGTGAAGCAAGTGGAGCTAGGGAGCATGGACATGACCCAAAACATGAAGCATCAAGTGGAAGGACCAATAAGGAGTGGACGAGAGCTTTTGGGCGGTGCAACTCGTGGAGCACGCGGGCGGGGAAAGTTGCGGAGGGTGAAATGATCGTGCTTGGAAGAAAGACGAGACGGGGAGGAGCACCGAGGCCGGCCTCACCTACATAAGGAGCCCCCCCGCTCCCGTTTTCGCGTGTGCAAGCTTCCCTCTCCTTCCTTTGTTTGTGTGTTCAAGTTTGTGTGCTCAAAACCTCCGTAGACATAGCCAACCTTCCCAAGCTTGATGACTCAAGAAAAAAAAAATCCACATCCTTAATCCACTCAAAGTCCACATCCGAATCTAAGAGTTTAAGTGCCTAGTTACCGGTTGCAACCCGGAGTTTTAGTTGAAGAAAAGAGTGCAGCAACCATGTGGAAGAAAACCACAAGTTTCTTCTCGAAGAAGAAGAGTTCTTCGTCGTCCAAGCCGTCATCAACCACGTCTTCGAGGAGGCACTTGGTTTCCGAGCCTCCTCGGAGCATGGAGACGGATACGGCGCCACCGAGGAGGAACGATGCTCTCCTCCTTGGTGGTATGAGGGCTGCAAGAAGCACTTCCATGAGGTTCACCGAACCTCGTGGGCACACGGAGGAGCAGCCCGCGCCACCACAACGATCGACTCGCTCAACCGCGCCACCTCCTTACACTCCGACGCACTCTTCGTACGGCTTCATCATCTTGTCGGCGGAGGAGGAGGAGAGGCTCGCCAATCTTGAGAAGAGGCTTGTGCCGAATGTCGAGTTCGGCGACCAAGCACTCTACACCTTGGGTTTTTGCACCGACATATACTATATGTTGGGGCACCTCGGATGGGTGCAGTTCTCCAACGGAATATCGGTGGACACCCATTTGGGGTTCGCCTTAGAAATTTTAATGACTATTGCACCCATCGTTGATGATGATGGGGTGCAAAGCTTGTCATTCCGTTTGGAGGGAATCGAACAAGTGGTTCCCTACGAGCACGTTAGGGAGCTGCTTGGATTCCACAAGGGAGCTCCGAGAAAGTTGACGTGCCACCCGGCATGTTGGCGGGATTTTGGAACATGATCTCCGGAGAAGCCCATCAACAACGCAATTGCATCCGCAACCCCATTATCCGGATATTTCACTCTTGGATGTGCAAGAGGATATTGGGGAGGATGAAGGAAACAAAGGTGACCGACACGGAGTTGAATTGGCTATACTCGGCTTTAATTGCCAGGCGGCCAATAGACCCCTCTTACCTCATGATCAACCGTTGGTGTTGTGAAGCAACATCGGGGGCGGGTAATATTGGTTCGGGGTGTTACCTCTCCATGTTGGCATTTTCCTTGCGGCCGGGGATCGCAAGAAACCCCGCTCACCTTTTGCGTGGTACCTCTCTCGACATTGAGTATTTGCAAGGCAAGTACATTAGTGGAGATGAGAGAGGAGGCTATCGGTTGGCCATTGTGAACCTACCTCTTCCCAACGAGAGGCTTAGGCTTTTCAATGAAGGGAGAGAAGATTGGTTGGAAGAGGGACTACTTGTCCCTGCAAGGAAGAACAAGAGAGGAAGAATCGTAGAGGAGGGAACATCCTCCGCACAAGCGAGTGGAGCACAACCCAATGTGCAACCATTCGGCGGGGTTCCTCCTCCGCCAAGTTATTACGGAGGGTCACAAGGACAAGCATGGGGGGTGGTGCACCGGTACCCCCACAAATATATGTTGTGCCCAACGCTAACTTCGCGGAGTCCTACGCTCATCATCCCCAACCACAACAAAGCATGGTCATTATTGGAGGGTATGCTGCAAGAAATGCTCAAAACATCGCAGCCATCCAATCTAACGCAGCTCAACTCGGTGAAGGCAGCGCAAATATTGCCTTTGAACTTGGACGCCTTCACCTTGTGGAGCCAAATCAATTCGTCGGAGGGAATGTCCAATCATATTACGAGCAAGGGTATTATTATCAAGATCATCAACATCAACCACCGGCGGAGGACTAGAAGATTTAGGAACTTTAGTTTTCTTTTCTTTTCTTTTTCTCTCGTAATTTTCAGCTTTTGCTTATGTGTGTTTGCGTAGTATTTTCTGTTTTTATTTAAATTTCAGCAAGCATGTTTGTTTATTTTCAGTTTGTATTTCAACTTGATGTCACCATTAATAAAGACACCACCTTGATTATATCATTGGAAAAGTTACAAAATTCGTGCCATGATGATATATGATTAAAATTGCAACTTTGTTCATCTTTGTAATTGATTTATGCATGTTTAAGCTAGTGCTCTCTTAAAAATACAGATCTGAATTTATTTAAATGCTAGCTTAATTTTCAGCGGAGGTCATGATTAAAATAAAGACCCATAGTGTTTTATGTGCTCTCAAGTTATGAATAGATTAAAGATGTCTTTTATGCTCAAAAATATTGCTAACCTTGTCACAAATATTACTTGTGTGTTGCTCAACCTATCCAAAGCCTTATATACATTTGAGTGCATAAACCTTAGTGTACAAGATTTATTTTTGAGTGCGTTATTGCAGGCCATGATTTCTCTGGCCCGAGACTAAGAAGCTGGTCATTCCGTTTTTGCGTATCTATCTTTTTGCTAGCCTCTTATCCGTGCATTGTGTATCCCCGCATCGGTGATCTCACAAACTTCGCCGGATATCCACCCTTAAACCAAATATCATTTTTGTGATTACCTCCTTGACCACAACCTATCGTTGAGAATGGATCATCAATTCAAGGAAGATCGCAAGACGGTGCCAACGTTGAAGATTTCAAGTATCTCTCCAAGGAAAAATATTCCGGTACCTACCTTATTTTTCGCCTCTTTGCTCGAGGACGAGCAACGTCTAAGCATGGGGGAGGAGGTAGGTACGGTGCAGTTTTAGAGTTAAAAGGGGAATATTTAAAAAAAATGATGATGAAAGAAAAAAAAAATCCAGCGATACTCATGACTTTCAAGGTATAAAAAAAATCAAAACTTCGTTGTGGAAGTCATGGGCTGAATATATGACGAGGAAAAAATGAATGAATGAAAGAAAGAAAAGAATGAGAAATATGAGAAAGAAAAAAAATGTGCGTAAAGTAAATTCCCTAGCTCTCTAAAAGTGCATTCAAGGCTTCAAGTTAAAAAGATCCATTCTCATCTTCCAACCATGTGCAATCCGATAACGAGGACTTCCTTTGTGCCTCGGGATCACTCTTTGCCATTTGCACATGTCCACTTATCTAAAAGTGTGTGTATTTTTCTCTTTCCCCTCCTTGATTCAACATTATTTTCCAATGGCCTTTTTGACGAGTCTCGGTAAGACCATGAGAAGCTTGTCTTGTTTTGACAACACCTCATTTATAAAATCTTGTTAGGACTAAACTTTCCCAAAGCTCCATATAAAGCCTACCACATATATATGAGAGGGAAAGGAGTAGAATATATAGGCTTGAGAGACAAGTGAGATGAGAGTTCATGAGCAATACACGAGATGATTTAAATTTGTGAATTTGGTTTAGCTTTTCTTTATCTTGTTCTTTATTTCAAAAATTCTGAGATCTATTTAAAACTTTGTGAGCATGTTAATACTTGTGGGATAAGCTTAATAAGAATCTACCCTCCGTAGAGATGAAGGCTAGTACATTATGGAACTTTAATGAATTAAAATTTTGAGAGAATTATGTTTTCTCATGTGTAATCAAGTGCAAAGTTTAAACATTGTTTAGCAATGATGATATCCATCGAAGGCTTACTCGAGGACGAGCAAGGTTTAAGCATGGGGGAGATGTTGACGGTGAAAATCCATCAACCTAGCCATGAGTTTACCTTCGGTGTTGGCATGAGTTTTATACCTTATCCATTGGTACTAACCCCCGTGGTATAACAAGTTCACGTGTGCATGTCGGTTTTGGAGTTTAATGTTTATGCAGGGTTTTAGTGTTGAATGCAAGACTTTCGGGATAAGTTCATCAAGCACCTCATGACAAGACCTTGAAGCCCCGAACAAGTCATGCAATGAAGCAAACTTAACACCAAGAAGCGGGGACTTGATCCGAGAAGACGACGGACTCCGGGGACCCGACCGGAGAAGTGCTTGAATCTTGCAAGACAAGGAGTTGAGTCCAATTCGGAGAGAAACCGACGACATGGACCTACATGCGAGAAGGGGAAAATATCCGGGAAGCAAGGGAACCGACGTGGGGCAAAGGAGCCCACGGGGCCGGGCCTAAATGGGCCCGGGCCGGCCGGCCCGGTCCGGTCGGCCCCGGGCCCATTTTGGGCCCAAACACGCTCTCCTTTGCCCTAGCCGCCAATCGGGCTATTTATAGTCCCCCGACCGAGAGCCACGCGAGAGAAGATTTCGTCTTCGGCCGCCGAGGAGCGAGAGAAGAGAGGGACACCATGTCGGAGAGGAGAGGGTCCGGCTAGTTGACTAGGGTTTCCCTAGCCGACGTGGGAACCTTGCATGGAAGACCACGTCGGAGTTCCGGAGCTAGAAGCAAGATCAAGGAAGGATCCCGGTGGTGATCTTGTGTATGTATCATTGTCATAGTTGAGTTATCAAGTTGAATCTTTTCTTAGCGATCAAGTGTTTCCTCGAAGATTTCGTTTTTCGATCGGCTTTGCTTATTCCAATTCTATTCGCTCGATAGATTACATAGGGTGTTCTTGTAGCCGCGGTGGCTAGAGGTACACGCCGGATCTTCCGAAAGAATCTCGACTTGTCTTTTGACTCGCCCTAAGCTCCCCGCATGAATAGGGATACGTTGTGACGAACGGGGGTCTCGAAAGGTGGATGTTTTCGGATTTGGACGGGAAACCACGATTTAAAGACGCTTCTTATAAGATTCGATTTGCTACTTCTTCTCTTGCTTGGAACTTCAACAAAAGGCTTACCCCGATCCCTCTAGATCGGTTTATATACCCAATCTTACTTTGTTTTCTCCGGTTTTTAGTAGATTAGTTTCGTTTTGCGTCTTTTACTTAGATGCATTAGGTTTTTTATCGAATATTGAAGTTACTTGGCTTTAATAGATTAAGTCTTGCGTCACACATTTGTTCCACGGATTCGATACCTTGGGTTCACCACTCGAGGGAAGAAGGGTCCCTTGACTACAACGGGAGACTTGTACGCTTGCGAGTCACAAACGAACTTTGATACAACTATTAACCGTCAACAACTCCCAAACCTGATTTCTCTCAAAGTTCTCCAACTCCTCATGCATCGAATTGACCCAATTGTGATCGGATAGTGCGTGCCGATGTCTTTGGGCTCAAAAGTAGCGACAAATGCGGCATGAGCGAAATGGGAGTTGTTTCGAACCCTTGACCGTGTAGTGCGTTCATTCACGTCGCCGATGATCCTCGAAGCTGGGTGATCCACTTGTACTCGCTGGGGAGGTTCTCGCCTCGATGCTACCTCCCCCTCAACATCAGCTTCTCCTCGTTCTTGATTTGTCGTCGTAGGTGTAGTAGAAGGTCCTTCCATCACCGTAGTCAAAGTAGTGAGTACATGTTCAGCGGGGGGGCACCGCACCGCCATCTTCATCGTCTCCATGTTCATGCTCCTCCTCTCCGAAAGATCTCACCCGACTCATCATCACTTGCACACTCAAAGACAAGGCCGACTACGTGGCTCTGTCTCGTCGAAGGTTACCTCGCAAGTCTCCACGATTTGGTTAGTTTCAAGATTGAGCACATGATATGCGATAGAATGAGATGCATAACCAAAGAAAATACCATCGACGAGACCTAGCCTCAAACTTATCCAACTTCCTTCCTTTCTTCGAATGAAACACTTGCAACCAAAGACATGGAAGTGCCTCACCTTGGGTGTGCGACCATGCATCAACTCATAGCATGTTTTCTTCTTGTGCACTACGAGGTAGATCTGTTTGACACATAGCACGCCGTATTCACCGCCTCGGCCCAATACCTCCTCGGAGTCCTATGCTCATCAAGCATCGTCCGAGCCATCTCGCACAAGGTCCTGTTCTTCCTTTCCACAACACCATTCGGGGAGGCGTATACGGACTTGAAAACGGTGCTCAAGACCCAAGTCATGGCAAAAGGTTTCAAAACGAGAGTTTCGAATTCCGAGCCATTATCGGTGCGGATAGCTTGTATGGCATCTCCGTCCCTCTCGTTCCTCAACCTCATGACTAGATCTCGAACAAAACCAAACGTCTCCCCCTTATCCTCGAGAAAGAACACCCACGCATATCGAGAGTATTTGTCCACCACAACAAGGACATACCACTTCCCACCGCGAGATCACACACGAGTTGGGCCAACAAGGTCCATATGTAGCAGCTCGCATGGGCGCTCGGTCATCACATCGGTGAGAGGCGGGTGAGAAGAGGCTACCATCTTGGCATGCCTATACGGCGCACAAACCAACTCTTTCTCAAGCCTCAACCGTGGCAATCCTCGGACCAAATTGAGTTTACTCAAGCGTGACAAAAGGTCAAAGCTCAAGTAACCCAACTTCTCGTGCCACTTTCACAACTCACTCGAAGAACCGGCCAAGAAACAACTCTCCACACCCAAGGACCGAGTAAAATCAGCATGAAACACCCGACCCTCGGGAATGACCGTATAGACAAGGTCCCCTCGAGAGTCCAAAATCCGAGAACTTCCCGGCCGAAACAACACCTCAAAGCCCTCATCCAATAACCGGGACACGAAAAAGCAAATTGTACCCCGGCGATTGAACAAGAGCAACACGCCTCGGAGTGATCTTGTCACTCACTTTGATCTCAACTTCGAAAGCACACGCCCACGCCCATTGTCCTCAAAAGTGATGTACCTCCTTGTCACCACCGGACGAGACTTGAGAACCACCCCCTGTCTCCCGGTCATATGCCTCGAGCAACCGGAGTCAATCAACCAAATAAACTTCAAGTCTCCCACCGAAATTCAAAAACGAGCACTTGAGCGAACAAACGACTCAAAGACCGGGTTAGTACCAAAGGAGGAAAACCAGTGCCGAGCCATTTGCTCGAAAGTGGGGTTAGCACCAACCAAAGCATCTCTCCTACCAAAACGACCACCACGAACACCACCTCGGTAACCACTCCGAGGAAGCCACCCCTCGCTGCCTGGAGGAGGACCAAAACCACGGAAGACAACCCGTGGACCATCCCTCCTCTCCTTCTCAAAGCTACGACTCCTCCCATCCCCATAGTTAACTCGAGGAGGAGAATGCCTAGCAAACTGACCACCTGCTGACTTTCCAGACCAACCACCAGCAACACCACCTCCCGAACTGAAACCTCTCGCCTCACCACCTAGAAAACCATTCCGCCCAGAATTCTGGGGGGCCGTTGAACCGCCTAGCCAAGCCGGTCTAACCGCCCCCTCTGGGCAGGGCCGGTCTGACCGCCTAGCCAGGCCAGTCTGACCGCACCCTCCAGGACTACTCCTCGGCTGCGGAAACTCGCATCTCCCCATGCTGGAACACTTCTCACCACAGTTTACCCCTATGCAGTGGCATACGAGGCTTAGGTACACCATGGGAAGGGTTGTACCTATCCTTGTTCGCCCACTCCTTTGCCATCCTCTCTTCCCGCTTCCTCTTGAAGCAAAACATATCCTTGTGACCCTCTTTCCCATAATAGCCACAATGGAACCTCACAAGCTTAGGCTTAGGCTTGAATTGGGGCTGCTCACTTGGTTTCTCCCCACTCAACTCCTCCACCGGTTTCTCCTCACTAGCCTTCTCACTCACTTTCCCAAAGAACACTTTCCCCGAAGTGCTCACAAACTTGATAGGGCAAGAAGTGCAAGCACCTAGCAAAGTAGATCCAGATTTAAGCTCAGCCACTTCAACCCTAAGCACATCTAGTTCCTCACATTTGGAGGCATGCTTTTCCTTGAACAAAGCAAGATCAGCAAGAAAGATGGAGCAATCAGCACAATCAACATCATCTGAAACAACAGGGCTAGCCTTAAGGGAATCAATCTCAAGCTTGCTATCAAGCACCTGTGTTTCTAGCTCAGCCACTCTAGTCCTAGCATCCTCGAGTGAAGCCCTAAGCTCGTTTCTCATTTTATTTTCCTCTCTAAGCATGTCATCACGATTATCAAGCAAAGTACCAAGCCGTTCATTCTCCTGGTGCAAGAAGAAGCTCATCACGCACCTCGTCGTCGGACTCAGAGTCTGAGTCGCTCTGTGTGCTCTTCTTGCTGCCAGAGCTCAGCGCCATGTCGCAGAAGCCGTCTCTAGCGAAGCAGCTCAGCCCGCTCAGGTTCTTGGACGCCTTGTTGCCCTTGCAACGATCACCTTCGTCTTCACTACTACTCGAGCTCGAGATGGAGTACACAGAACTGGAGTCGACGTCGCTCGCACCAACCATCGCTCGGGCCTTGCCTCGGCTTTCCTTCTTCCTCGATCGTCGCTCGTCCTTGTGCTTGTTCTTGTACTTGCTCTTGTGGTCGCGCCTCGACCGGTACTTGCCATCGTTCCTCGTCTTATGCTTGTAGCCGTCCTTGTTCTCGACCTTCTCTGGGCAGTCGGCGACGAAGTGTCCCGACTTGCCGCACTGGAAGCATGTCCTCGTCTTCCTCCTCATGTTCACTCGGTTCTCGTGCAGCCTCTCGAACCGCCTCGTCAGGAGCGCCAGCTCATCCTCTCCAAGCACATCGAACTCCTCATCTGGCATAGACGTCAAAGAGGACAAAGAGAACATCCTGGTGGATGGGTTAGTGTTAGCCTTTCCTTTCGAACCACCAACGAGGGCAAGACTATGGGAATCCGTCGGACCCTCGAGCTTGGCAGTCATGCCCCTATCCACCTCAGTCGACTTGAGCTTCGAGAACAGCTCGTTCACCGTCAGTGTCATACTTCTGCGACTCCACAGTGGCCTCGAACTTTCCACCCCATATTGTACTATCCAAAGAGTGTAAGAGCTTGACCGCTCTATCATGATAATCGTACGGGAGCACGTCCACATTGTCCCTCATGTTGTTCACAACCACCGTGAACCTCTGAAACAAGGCATCGATGGACTCACTGGGGAGATGAGTGAAGTTCTCGTACTCTCTCCGGTAGGTCGCATACATCTGTGCCTGAACCTGGGCATTCCTAACATGAGCCTCCTTCAACACCGTCCAAATTCTACAAGCCAAGTGCTCGGTGTGCACCCGATCGAACTCAGGCTGACACAGAGCACGAAACAAGTAGTCGACCGCCTTGTTGTTGGCGTCGAACCTATCCCTCGATCCCGGAGCGAGGGGAAATCCATCGGCCGGGTCATAGCCTGTGTCCACCGTGACATCCCAAAGAATCTGACCCTTTCCGCGGAGGAACGCACCCATCCACTTACTCCACATCTGGTAGTTCTTCCCATCGAAGTGTGGAGGACCCGAACCCCATTCCTGGTACGCCATCCTCGGAGCTTAGACTGGTTAGAGTCAACAAAGACCCGAACCGGCTCTGATACCACTTGAAGGACCGATTAGGCGACCAGAGAGGGGGGGAGTGAATGGGAGCCGATAAAAATTCTTCTCGAGGGAGATTGAAACTCCGGCAAGATGAACTCGCTCGGTCGGACCCCCAAAATCACACGCTCCGCACTTCTACCTTCCGTTTGCCAAAACCACGTAGCCACCGGAGTGCTACGGTCCTAGGAACAAACTCTACCAACAACCTCAACACACACACCACCCACGACAAGCCGAAACCACTCGAAAGCCGGCTAACCGGAGGGGGCGGTTAGGCCGGGTATAGGGGGCGGTTAGACCGCCTCCACCAGGCAACCAAGAATTCCTCCGAAACACCTCTTCCGAGCACCAAAACGCACCACGGTTTCACCAACGAGAGATCTCTCGGTCGGGGCCATGCTAGCTACCGAGAAAATCTTGGCGAAAACCAAAACTCCACCCAGGGGCCTAGGGGCGGTTAGACCGGCTACCAGGGGCGGTCTAACCTCCTGTACCCAGCAACAAACTCCGACCAAGAACACATAGCAAACGGCACGGGAACGACACGAAATTTCACGCAAACACTCCTCTGATCAAGGAGAACAAACTCACAGAGGAAAATCCGGCGAAACAAAACTTTGACTTGGAAACCCCAGGGCGGTTAGACCGCCTCTCCCAGAAGAACAGCCCGCGGGTCAAAACCTAACTTCCTCACGCCCGATCTCCCGAATCACTCCACGGATTGCAGCGAAACTTCGGGATTAGTCAAGGTTACCT
Organism: Cenchrus americanus; assembly: GCA_947561735.1. Lineage (NCBI taxonomy): Eukaryota > Viridiplantae > Streptophyta > Magnoliopsida > Poales > Poaceae > Cenchrus > Cenchrus americanus. The sequence continues at coordinate 165,773,507 of OX387245.1, forward strand.
CCTGGGCAACCTCTACCTCAAAGGAATCGACCCGAAATGCTCACAATCAAGAGGAATCGAAGAAATCGCCTCTCTAGGTCAAGAACTCGCCCAACTCGAAAAACCACCAAATCGAGTCCGATTCAATAGAGATTTGGGGGCAAAGTCACCAAGCAAAGAGGCACAAGATCCTCATACATGACACCCACCAAAGACCCCAAGAAATCACCCTCAAAACACCGCCGACAAAGAGCTCCGGAAATCAACACAAAGAAGGACAGGAAAACCACCTTGAGGAACAACGTCGAACCATCTATACATACCACGAAAGGTTCGTACCAGGTCTAGCTTGCCACCCAAACATCCATCCCTCTCTCTAGATCTCACATGAAGCTCTCAAGCTAGTCCTAGGAAAAACTAGGGAAAAAGGAGAACGAAAATGGAAAAACAAATGAGCTAGGGTTCTAAGAGTTGGCTGCCATCCATCCACTCAATGAGTATATATGGAGGCACCCAAAAGTCTAAACTACCCTCACCTAATAACTAGGGATACAAGCCCCTCAAGGGCGGATTTGGAAGTCTTTGGAATTTCTTCATCGGACGGATGCACGGCGACCGCAACCTGCTGAGCCTCTACGCAAGCCTTGCGATCCCGACGCGTGTCCTCTGCTTCGAAGCATCTCGGCACCGGCGGCCAGGGCAGTCACACCGCCCCCCTGGGCGGTTAGACCGTCCCGGGTAATCTGACCGGCCCCAGGCGGTCTGACCGCCCCTCCTGGGCGGTTGAACCGCACCTCCTCGTGGAGTCTTCGGCCTCGGTTTTGTGGCTCAACCGAGTAACCCAGTGGTTTTCTGGTGAACCACTGCAAACCCCGCGAACTCGGTGTAGCCTCCGCCAATCCCCACTCATGACTCGGCTCCCACGTAGTCCCGGCTCGACCTTGGTTTTGAGGCTCTACCAAGAAACCGTACACGACTTCATCTTGCTGTTCATGCCACCATGCGGCCCGCACTTGTCCCCACTGACCACCGGGTCCCTCGAACGAAGCCTACTTGTCTTCTCCACACCTGGAGGCCTCACTAGCGATGACCTTTCGCGCTTGTTCTTCACCTGCACCAACACGAGTCAAGCCGCAACCTGCACCTGCAATACTTAGCCAAGAATCAGTCCACACAACGTTGTCAATCACTCATCACACAAGGAAGCGACCATCCACCGGTCCTCAAACCACACATGGTCCTCAGAGTTTCTGGGTGAGATTCTGAACATGTATTAATTAGGGACATAATTTTCAGATGTTCAGACCGGCACTGAGTAACCCCAATGGTTTTGATGCGTTGGGTAGTGGTGATCTAACGCTACCACCGCCCACGACGCTGACCGAAGCTTTCGTGGCAGCGCATACCGACGTGTTGTGCCAGATCCTGCAGGCACAACAGCAAATGGCTCAACAACTACAGCAAATGCCACCGATGCAACAGAAGCTCCAACATTCCAAGCCCTGTTCACCTGCAGTACCTACCCAGAGTGACATAAACACCATTTCGGTGCCACTCAACTATTGGAAGGGCAGAATTCCATGCTGAACCAGATGGTGTGCGATATCATCCAAGAACGTTACGGAAAACCATCTCAAAATAGTTTGGCATACAGTCTCTCCCAGTCTTTATCTGCCTCTATGGTCAAACAAGCCCGTTTGTTCAATCTGTTGGTGGAGTATGTTAATCAAGACCAACTCCAGGCCTCTGACTCAATATTACCACCTTCTCGATTACCAATGGATCTTAGAGAAGAAGAGAGGGCAAATCGAGGCAACAAACGAGTATTATCTGAGATAGATGTAAGTGAGTGGGAAATTACCTGTAAGGGGACTCGTCCCCGGGAGGGCAAACACAGATGTGACACTGGCAAGACCACTCAACTCCTTGTTGGTGAAACTCCTTCGCGAGACACGAGGTTAAGAAGGAAAAGGAAGAAGAGGAGGCTCCGCCTCATTAAGAAAGGCCAACAAAAAATCTCCAAGCCCGGAGACCTTCCACCCCGTCTGTGCTACAATTGTAGAAAACCCGGGCATTACGCAAATGAGTGCCCGAACCCCAGACAGCAGAAGCCCCAGCAATAGAAGCCGAACCCCGGATCCGCTAATGACAACCACAACAACAAGCCAAGCTGTCAAGTGGGGCAAAGCCAAATAAATTTCTTGGGTAACACCTCTATGGATGAACTTCTCCCCACCTCCTCTTGTGATTTCAAATCTCGGGACGATTCTGTTAAGGGGGGTAGGCTGTGACGCCCCAGGTTTTTAATCAACGTCATTAATGCTAATGACCAGATCAGCCGAGTCAAACCGACCGAACACCGATCAAACCTAGGTCAACCTGGGTCATCACCTCGAAAAACCTCGCCAATGAACCCTATTGGGACCCTTGACCAAGTCTACGCACACAAGTGGTCAACCCTTGGTCAAAGACACGGTCAAAACCAGCTTAACCATTGATGTCGGCGATTGTCATCCGGAACTTTTGTCGCGTTCTCCAAAATTCTCCTAAACACTTCAAAATCTACCTTTATGAAACTTGTCCATCTTGTTGAGGGACACAACTTTCATGTAGATTGGCATTTCAAATTTTGAGTGGAAATTGGTGAAAAACTTGGTCAACTGACAGTACCTCCTGTTTACTGGAACATGGCGACATTCAAAGTTGGCAAGACGTTCCTGCAAAATCCGTTGAGAAAAACACTAGACGGCCTTTGTAAAATTGTAGAGGGTAGTGAGATCTACAACTTTCCTATTCTTCACTTTGTGCACTTCTATTCAAAATTTTTGGGAAAAACGCGGTCAAACATAGGCACACCGACACGTCTTGAACCGCGCCGCGCCGCGCGAGACCGCGCCGCGCCACGCCGGACCGCGTCCGCGCGCGCGCGGGTTGCCCTAGGCGTCCGTGCCGCGCGCCCCGAGGCGTCGCGCGCCCCAAGGGCCCTTGAAGTCCTCCCCCTTCCTCACGCCGTGTGCCGGCCGTGCGCCGCGTCCAACCGGACGGACGGACCGCCGTCGGACCGCCGGTCACCGCGGTGTGCCCCCCTGTCGCGCACGTAAGCCGAGGCCTTGGGCCCCGTGCCGCCTTGATGGTCGTGGGCGCGCCAGGAGGCCGTCGCCTCTTATAAACGTCGAGCCCTAGTTTGCGACGGACCGGTGCCCCGCTGCACGCCGTCGATCCCATGGACGCGCGCAGGCGAACCTCCACCCCCGCTATCCCTCCAGGAGCCACCCCTGCCGCCCGTTGCCTTTCCCTGCCGGAGGCTCACCGCATTGGCAGCCGCGGCGGCCATCACCGCCGGCCGCCGGTGTGCCCGCCCGCCGGCAGCCTTTCTCCTTCAACCAAGCCCGCAAAACGTTCTCCAGCGAGCCCCTAGTCAACTTCCCCGCCTTCCCCAGCCAAGCCGGCGACGAGCTCACCGGAATTTGCTCCGCCCGCGCCGGCCACCGCCCTTAGGGGTGGCATTGCAAAGGGCAAAGTCTTTTTGAGGGCCTGCGTGCAAATTGGTAGCTCAAATAGTAAAGCCATGTTGCTCATTCTTGTAAATTGCGTAGAAACTCGTAGAGAAATCAGAAAAATACAAACTCAGTTTTGTTGGATTCGTGGTGAAAAATCCCACAACTTTTGTTATTCTTGCCTGAGCTAGTTCCTGATAGTTTTTGCATGAAAAATAGAAATGTGCAACACCTAGATCTGCAATATCTCAAAATCCATAAATCTTCTGTAGCTAATTTTTCGATATGTTGTGTTTTAGGTCATGACTAGCTCTTGTACCCAAAATTTCACAAAGTTATGATATAAATCTTTTTTATAAAAATGTTTTTCCATTTTTGCAGGATCTGCATAAATTATTTTTGTAGCTAAAAATAATTAGGTGTTTGCAACCAACCTTTAAATACTGTATTTTTATCTCAAAACACACCTCTGGTGAATTCATCACAATTTTATAATTAGCAGAAATATTATTTTTGAATTATGCTTGTTTTTCATTGAAAATGCATAACTCAAGTTTCATAACAGTTCTAGGTGTATGTGCTGCATCCCTAGGCTAGTTTTGGATCATATAACCTGTGTGAGAAAGTTTGGATCATTTTGTTGACTATTTATTTTTGTGTGCATTTACTTTGTCCTTCTAGTTAGCTTTTGTTATTTTCAGAAATAATTAATTTCTAGCTATTCAAAGCATGCATGTGTGTCCAGTGGCTTGTTATAGGTGTTTAGTGTTTAATACACCCTTTCACTGAATTTTATTAATTAATTTCATGAATAAAAGCTATGCGGGTCATTAAGGGCTTAATAGTCATTAAATGGGAAAATCACCAAACCCACCCTAATAATTTTGGGTGTGGTTTTAAATCATTTTAAGAGGGCTAAATATACCCACCCACTACTGTTTGTGAAGTTTAATTAAATTATTTACATATATATGTACACGGACACTATCAAAAAGAATATCTAATAAAGAACTGCATATTGTTCCTTTTTGGAAGAGTATGCTAAATGTATTCTTATCTAGGTGAATGTGTCCGATTAATACACCCCTTGGTTGTCATTTATGATTTGTGGTTAATTAAATTAAAAATCGTTGAATAAATCTTGCATTTGCATCTTCGTGTAGATCTTTCCGCCGGTAGACGTACGCTCTTGCCGGATGGTGGGGACGAAGGTGCCGACAAGGAGCTGCCGTGCGTGGACGTAGCTCAAGACCTGGACCCAAGTCCAGAAGGGCCCAAGGCAAACCTTGCCAGCCAAGGCAAGCCCCGAATCATTAACCCCGACGTTTAAAATTATGCAATTATGTTTGTTATGATTGCGCATTTACGTTGCACGAGTTGAATTGAAACCTTAGATGCATGATCCCTACGTACCAATGATCTATCACTAGTATGCTAGGTCGATAGCTGCTATGCTACATGACCCGTAGAAGTCGAGTGATGTTCGTCACTCACTAGAATAGGTTCTTATTTTGGAATCATAAGATCTTTATAAATGGATCGCTCTTGTGGTTAGAGCATAGGATGTGGGCTCCGGTCCAGTGGCTTTCGTGGGCTAAGCTTTTGAACGTATTAAGCACTTGCCGGGAATGGGACCGGTAAGCCTAGTACCTTAATGAGACGGTGCGGGAACTTACTATTACTGCTCCTGAGGAATCACCTCACCGGCTAGCTACTGGGAAGGGGGTTGCATGTGTGATGCTGGGTACCTTGCGGGGTATGCCAGCTAACCTTGTACCCAGGACTGTAAGATTCGATCCCAACCCGAGGATTTTTGGGAACTGCCTGGGAAAGTTGTCCTTGTGGGGGTAGTCTACCGTGTGTTTAGTTTTACCTTGCAAGGTTTAAATCAATCGATTGTCGGCCTTTCACCATTATCTGAGACTGCTTAATCAATTGGCCATGATATCCCATAATGATGAAACTCGAGGAATATGGTTGTATGAATTAATTGCTTGTCCAATTCTTGATTGAATTAGATGGCACATTTCGAAATGGTAATCAACTAGAACTTGTGCTAAAATATTGAAAGTAAGGATCTAATCTTAGCAGTTATTCAGCAAAAGAAACTCCACTGGCCAAAAGCCTTCATGCCTAGAGTTTTGGTGATGTAGTTATCACCGACGGTTAAGTCTTGCTGAGTATTAGCATACTCAGCCTTGCTTTAAAACTGTTGTTGCAGGTGTTGTTGACCAGAAGGGTGACGACAAGTGATGACATCATGGATGGCCTCCTGTGATGTTTACCGTGGCGCTAGATTATTTTATTTCCGCTGTATTCGAACTCTGAACTTTCACTCCATGTCAGGAATAATGGTTTGTAATAAAAATGTTTTTACTCATGTTGTACTCTGGACTCGCCTTCGCGTCAGTATTAATGCATGTGTCGATCCTCTGTTTGATGTCAAAGTGATTTACCGGGCGATAACCCGGCAACTATCGACAGGATGATACTCTACAATTGATTAACGACCAAAGTGGACTGGTTTTAGTCGATTGTACGGTATTTTGCTGGGCGGGTTGTCACAGCTGGCCGGGCCACGCCGTTCGGCACCATCGCCGGCCATGCGTCGCTTGTCCGCACGCTGTGGCCAGCTGGCCGAGCCAGCTGGCATGCATGTGCACCCATAGCCCCGCCCTACGCCTGTCTTTTCACCCCTCCCTCGCATTTGCCCGAGCGGATCGCTAGGTCCCTCCGTCACGCCCACCATCACCGTCGAGAAGTGCTCACAGGCACGCCCCGCCTTCCACCGCCCTCTTCGAGTGCAAGAACGTCCCTAGCCTCCACCCACACCCCATGAACCCTCCCGTGCATGCGCATTGGCCGGCCAAACCGCCCGCTCGTCGAAGCTGCGGACATCGCGGCCGTCCACCACCCTCCATCACCGAAGTCATTTTTGGGCAAACCAAAACCACCAACCGACCCAGGGTAAGTCCAATGCCACCCCTAGCCGCTTGCACGCAAGAGTCCGGCCTCCACCCGCTGTCGGCGAGCCCCTACCGCCACTAGGGACTACATTGCAGGGATTGAGTTCTTTGCAGGGGCCTGTGTGCAAGATTCTAAGGGCTTATCTAAAAAAGGAATCTTAAACCCTAGATTCAAAATTCTAAAATTTGCAAAATACGTAGTAAATTGTAGAAAATCAGAGAAATACAAACTCAACAGTTCTGGAATCCCTGTGAAGAGAACTAACTTTTTTTAGAAAGGGAGTTTTCAAATTCAAGTACTGTTTTTAAATGAAATTGAATTGATCGGTTTGAGTAGATTTGAAATAACTTGAAATATCTAAATGCTATGGATGTGAATTTTGGATATGTTGTTAACATTATCATTTTTGGCACTGTGCAAAAAAATGGCACATAAATCATGTATATACCAACAATTATGAATTTATTTTGATTTTAGCTTAGTCTTAGTGTACAAATTGTTTAAATTTATTTGTTGAGCAAATGCCGTCCATCTTTCTACAATAGCTCTCTAATGCTTAGAAGTAGATAACATAAATGGTAGATGAAGTTTTGGCATGTGTAGGTTATTCTTTTAAATTATTGTGATTAGTTTTAGTTAAAATTCAAATTCATATTTGTACTGCACTAATGGATCCAATTTGTGGTGTGTGAGCTAGATATATATTTATCATGTTCAGTGCCAAGTTATAGCCTCAGATCAAATTTGTATTTTGATTTATGATTTATTCATGCTCCTAGTAGCTTAATCTTGCTGCATTAATCATATTTAATTTGTAGCTTTGTTATACCTTCTGCTTGGTAAGTAATTTTGTGTTGCTAATACATGCATGCTCGTAAAGTCTCATGGTTGTTGACACATCTTAACGTATACTTTTACTTGTCAAATAAATAAAGAAAAAGGGCATAAAATGAATATGAATATAGACTTAGCGGTATAAAATGAACTTGAATTTCATGAGTTTTGGTGAAGTTATGATTTGCAGGGACTAAACAGGAAAACAACGAGAATTATCAAGTACTTAAATAACGAGTTTTGGTGTCCCAATCATACTTCGATCCAACTCCTACAAAAGAGCAACCTAGAAGTATCTTAAATGAAGAATTAAAGGGCAACATTGTTGACTGTTAATAGTTGTATCAAAGTTCGTTAGACTTGCAAGCGGACAAGTCTCCCGTCGTAGTCAAGGGACCCTTCTTCCCTCGAGTGGTGAACCCAAGGTATCGAATCCGTGGAACAAATGTGTGACACAAATGATGATCTAGTAAAGCCAAGTAACTTCAATCTTCAGTAAAGACAAACCCTAATGCATCTAGATAAAGAACACAAAATGAATCTAATCTACTAAAGACCGGAGGTAACAAAGATAGATAGGGTAGATAAACCGATCTAGAGAGATCGGGTTAAGCCTTTTGTTGAAGTTCCAAGCGAAGAAGAAGTAGCAAATAAAATCTTATTAGAAGCCTCTTTAAATCGTGGTTTCTCGTCCGACTCCGAAAACACCCGCCTTTCGGAACCCCCATTCTTTCACAACGTATTCCTATTCCTGCGGGTAGTCTAGATGAACTTCTTTGATTCCGGCGTGTACCTCTAGCCACCGCGGCTACAAGAACATCCTATGTGATTCATCTCGAGAATAGACCTAGAATAAGAAAAGCCGATCGAAAAACGAAATCATCGAAGAAACGCTTGATCGCTAGAAATAGATTCAACTTGATAATTCCACCAATATAATGATACATAAACAAGATCACTATCGGGATCCTACCTTGATTTTGCTTCTACCTCCGGGAACTCCGACGTGGTCTTCCTTGCAAGGTTCCCGCGTCGGCTTGGGAGGCCCTAGTCAACTAGCTCGACCCTCTCCTCTGCGGGATGGTGTCCCTCTCTTCTCTGCTCCTCGGCGGCTGATGACGAATTCATTTATGTTTGGCTCTTGACCCCGGGGCTATAAATAGCCCGAATGGCGGCTAGGTCAAAGGAGGGGGCAAATGGGCCCTGGACTGGGCTGGGCCGGCCAGCCTGGGCCCATCCAGGCCCAGTTCCCGGCCTCCTTTGCGTGGTGTCTGTTCCCGAGTCTTCTAGATCCTTCCCCCTTCTGCATGTAGGCCCTTGTCATCAGTTTCTCTCCGAGTTGGACGTAGCTCCTTGTCCCGCATGATTCGGCACTTTTGTGATTAGGTCCTCGGAGTTTGCTATCTTCTCGGGTTATGTCCCTGGCCTCTTGGAGTTAAGTTTGCTTCATTACATGACTTGTACGAGGCTTCAAGGTCTTGTCACAAGGTGCTTGATGCACTTATCCGGAAGTCTTGCTTTCAATGCTAAAATTCTGCATAAACACTAAACTCCAAAACCGACGTGCACAAGTGAACTTGTTATACCATGGGGGTTAGTACCAATGGATAAGGTATAAAACTTATGCCCACACCGAAGGTAAACTTATGGCTAGGTTGACGGATTTTCATCGTCAACATCTCCCCCATGCTTAAACCTTGCTCGCCCTCGAGTAAGCCGTCGATGGATATCATCATTGCCCATCAATGTTTATAACTTTGCACTTGATCATTCATGAGAAAACATAATGCTCTCGAAATTTTAATTCGTTAAAGTTCCATAACGTACTAACCTTCATCCCTACGGAGGGTAGATTCTTAATTAAGCTCACCCCACAAGTATTAAAATGCTCCCAAAATTTAAATAGATCTCAGAAATTTTGAAATGAAAGAACTAGATGAAAAAGAGCTAAACCAAGTTCACAAATTTAAACCATCTTGCATATTGCTCATGAAGTCTCATCTCACTTTGTCTCTCAAGCCTATATATTCTACTCCTTTCCCTCTGTTAACATATATGTGGTGTAGGCTTTATATGGAGCTTTTTGGGAAAGTTTAGTTGTACCAAGATTTTACAAATGAGGTGTTGTCAAAACAAGACAAGCTTCTCCGTGTCTTACCGAGACTCATAAAAAATGTCACTGGAAAATGATGTTATATCAAGGAGGGGAAAGAGAAAAATACACACACTTGAGATAGGTGGACATGTGGAAATGGCAAAGAGTGATCCCGTGGCACAAAGGAAGTCTTCGTTATCGTATTGCACATGGTTGGGAAATGAGCATGGATCTTTTAATCTTGAAGCCTTGAAATTCCTGATGCATTTAGAGAACCGGGGAGTTCACTTTCTTTTTATTTTTACACATACTCATATTTTTTTCTTTTTCTCACATATATATTTTTTCTTTCTTTCTTTCTTTCTTTCCTTCTTTTTTCTTTTGAAATTTTTTATTTGCTCCCCTTTGAACTCCAAAATTGCATCATACCTACCTCCTCCCCCATGCTTAGACGTTGCTCGTCCCTATGCAAAGAGGTGATAAATAAGGTAGGTACCGGAAATATTTTTTCCTCGGAGAGATACTTGAATTCTTCAATGTTGGCACGGACTTGCGATCTTCTTTGAATTGATGATCCATTCTCAAAGATAGGTTGTGGTAAAGGAGGTAATCACAAGATGATATTTGGTTTAAGGGTGGATATCCGACGAGGTTTGTGAGATCTCCGATGCGGGGATACAGAATGCACGGATAAAAGGCTAGCAAAAAGATAGATACGCAAGAATGAAATGACACCTTCTTAGTCTCAGGCCAGGGAAATCATGGTCTGCAATAACTCACTCAAAAATAAATCTTGTACACTAAGGTTTACTCAAATATATATAAGGCTCTGGATAGGTTGAGCAACACACAAGCGATATTCATGACAATGTTAGCGAAATTTTTTGGCATAAAAACCATCTTTAATCTATCTATAACTTTAGAGCACATAAAACACTATGGGTCTTTATTTTAATCATATACTCCATTAAAGATTAAGCTAGCATTTAGATAAATTCAGATTCGTATTTTAGAGAGCACTAGCTTTAACATGCATAAATCAATTACAAAGATAAACAAAGTGGCAATTATAATCATATATCATCATGGCACAAATTTTGTAACTTTTCCAATGATGTAAACAAGGTGGTGTCGTTATTAATGATGAAAACAAACTGAAATACATGCTCAAAGTAAACTAACACACTTGCTGAAATTTAAATGAAAACCGAAAATACTACGCAAACACAAGAAAACACAAGCTGAAAATTACAGAAAAAGGAAAAGAAAAGAAAACTAAAGTTCCTCCTTCTTCCTAATCCTCCACCGGTGGTTGGTGTTGATAATCTTGGTAGTTGTACCCTTGCTCGTAGTAGGGTTGGACATCCCCTCCAACGAATTGATCCGGCTGCACTAAGTAAAGGCGCCCAAGCTCATAGGCAATATTTGCATTACCCTCACCAAGTTGAGCCGCGTTGGATCGGATAGCTGCAACGTTTTGCATGTTTCTCGCAACATACCCTCCAATTATGTCCATGCTTTGTTGTGGTTGGGGATATTGTGTGTAGGGCTCTGTGAAGGTTACGTTGGGCACCATATAATTTGGTGGGGGCACCGGTGCACCAGTCCCCCATGCTTGCATTTGTGGCCCTCCGTAATAACTTGGCAGAGTAGGGATCCCGCCGAATGGTGGCACAAAGTTAGGTTGTGCACCACCCGCTTATGCGGAGGAAGATCCCTCCTCTACAATTCTTCCTCTTTTATTTTTCTTTGTCGAGACAAGGAGTCCCTCTTCCAACCAATCTTCCTTCCCTTGAATGAAAAGCCTATGCCTTGCGTCTGGAAGGGGTATGTTCACCTTGGCCACATGAAATCCTACTCTCTCATCTCCACTAATATATTTTCCTTGTTTCAAATACCTTAAAACCGAGAGGGGTTCCACGTAAAAGATATCCGGGATTCCTCGTAATCCCCGGCCTTAAAGAGAGGGCCAACATAGAGAGGTAGCACCCTGAACCAATATCTCCCGATCCCGATGTTGCCTTGCAACACCATCGGTTGGCACAACCTTGCACTCAATCAGCTCTAAGCTAAGCCCAGCACTAAGCATATACACAAAGCATATGCAAGTCTAAGGATGAGCAATTAAGCACTTGGATGAATTGGATATGATCTTCAACGTGTCTTGAACTCCTCTACACTTCCACACAATCCAGCAACCACAAATGGGTGAGTGGAGGGGGTATAAATAGCCCAAGGCATCAAACTAGCCGTTGGCTAAAAGCTAGAAATGCTAGAAATGTCTACAAAGACATGATAGAAGAATAAGGTTAGTCCCAATGACCATGTTGTCATGAATCACCAAAATCAAACTCCGGACTAATGGCATATGAGGCCATGTTCGCTACAATCTCCCCTTTTTGGTGATTTATGACAACACAACCAAAGCAAGCATAAATTCGCAAGAATTGATAAAATTAGAACCACTTACACTTGCTTGGATGCTTGGATAATTTTTTAATTTTAACCTTTTTTAATTTATTTTTAAAAATAACCCCTGGCGAATTTTATTTGCACCTGGTGACCCCTTTGGCCGCGCCTAGCGGCGTGGCGCGCGCCGGCCCGGCCGGCCGCGCCACATGCGCGCGCGCGCCCCCCCGCCACGGCGGGCCGGCCGCGGCGCGTGCGCCGGGCGTGGGCCCGGTCTGCCGCGCGCCACATGCACCGGCGCGGCGGGGGCGCCGCACCACCCCCGCCCTGGTGCGGCGGCGCCGGTCAAGATGGCCCGCGCGGCTCCTTTCTTCTTCCTCCTCCCTCTCTTCTCTCCTAGCCCGAGCTCGCTCCTCTGCGCAGCGCCGCCGCCGGCCGCCCCCCCTGTATCCGGCGATTTGTGGCGGGGATAGTGTGGGAAATCGATCCCCGTATCCTTGGAAGGTATTGCCCTTATTTAATCTCGGTTTAGCACTTAGTTTTGCCGTATTTTGCATGTATAGGTGCGCTAGGGTTTGACAATAATTTGAAATTGTGATGTGTTAGATGTTGGATGTGTTGAAAGTTATGCTTTGGGAAGTTTCATTAGACAATGTGCCATCTATTGATATGTTGAAAATACGTTTCTTTACTACATGCTTAATACAATGTTGCAAATATGTTGAAAGTGATTGTTCATTTTGATATCATTGGTTGCGGGATTAGTAGACATGAGCCACCAAAACCCACGTTCTTCGTGCCATTGTTAGGGGTAAAGGAAGTTTTCCCGAAGAGTGGGATGAAAACGGTCCTGTGCCACGAGCTCTCCCTGTACCCAATTGTTTATGTGGTGTGCCGGCTTATGTGAAATAGTCTAGGTGTGCCAGGACTGCGGGTAGAGCATTCTACTGTTGTTGGATTAGGGAAGCACCACCCCCGGCAGCTCCTTATTATTTTTTGCAGTGGATAGACGGGCCCGACAAGTTTGATCCTAGGATACGTCTCTTCCCGTATGCGAGTCATGTGTTGAAACCATATCATGAGTTTCAACGATGGGTTCCTCCTCCACCTAATCCTCCATCGATGACTTATGAGGAGAAGCAGTTGGCCGCCATTGAGCGAGTTAACAACCCTCCAGTGTGTGATTGTGGAGTGCGTGCGTATCTTCAACGACCAAACATTGAGGCCCCAAATAAGTTTACACCATTCTTTCGTTGCTCCCTAAAGAATGTTGTAAGTAAAAAGCATATCCTTGTTATCATTTAAGTCTATAAATGTGCATGACTCATTGCTATTAATGGTTGTTCTGCATTTCAGAGTGGGTGGCCTAGGTGTGACTTCAATGAATACATACATGGACCAAGATCGGAGTGGCCAACTGAATCTGAAGTGAAAGAGTTCGAGTCCGGGACGAAGGCTTGGCCTTGCCTTAGCTATCCACCTTCACGGTGCAAGTGTGGCATAGTAGCCACGGAAGGTGTTGTGCCATCTGAGCTCGGTTTTAAAATGTTTTGTGGCAATGCATATGGAGACTTTTGGGTGAGCATGATGTGAACTTCTTTGATTTAGGTAGCACTACCGTCGTGGTTGTCTTCATTTTGATTTAACTTTATATGATACGGTCTTATATTTTGCAGGAGGGGCGAACTTGTGATTGGGAGCAATTTCTTGGTCGTCGTGAGTTAATGTTAGAGTTGGGACGAACTTCTGAACCTGGGAGGAGGTTTAAAACCGAATCTATTAAAAACAAGATAAGAGCAAAATATGGTGTTCCCTTACCGTAAGAGGAGGATCTAAGTGGTCCAATTTGTGATGAGATGGTTCGTGAAACTGGAGTGGAGCTAGAATTTGTAGTTGGTTACGCCAACTACGAGAAAGTTGTGGCATATTGGCGTTGTAACAGGGAGAAGTTCTTAGAACGGGGGATACGTCCATTGACTGCAGAGGAGAAGAGTGAGAAGAAGAGGAAAAAGGAAGAGGAGTGGAAGGCATTGATGGAGAGGTCCAAGGATAGGTCGAGGGATGAAGCGGCTAGAAAGGCAGAGGCCGACAGAAAAGGTAAGAGGATTGTGGGAGGATGATGAATGGTGCTCAAGTGTCAGTTGCATGTGTTGCAGTGTAATATTTTTTTCAATGAACTAGTGTGTTTGGTAGTTTTGTGTTAAGTGAACACTTTGTTATGTGATGTAGTGGATGATGAATGGTCCTTAAGAATCGGTTGTATGTGTTGTAGTGAACTATTTTATCAATGAAAAAAATGTGTTTGGTTGTGTTGCATGCATATTTATTAATGGAGCGAGAGATTAGAAAAATAACAAATTTAGGAATAATAGTTCCATTATTACAACACATTCGGATGTAGTTTTCTTAGAACAATATTACACTAGCATGATGTAAATGAAATAGTAGCTCAAATATTACAACACCGCATGGTCAATGACAACGACCTCATACAAAGTTCCAATATTTAGCCATCCTTGTGATGTGATGACGAAGGTTTATCCTTCTTGGTACCTTTTTTAGTTGGTGGATTAGGAACGACGGGTTTGTTTGCGGACCGTAAAGACCACCCAGAGCATAAAGACCATTCCAAGGGGGGTCCTCTCCTCTTGCAATGGCATCTGCAGTTTTTCCTTGCAGATAACGAAGCATGCCTCTTTTAAAAGTGGTCATTTTCTTTGGATTAGGTGTTGTATTTGTGTTTTTGCCCTTCGGATCACCACCACCATTACCATCCTCACCCCCTCAGCGTACCGTAGACATCTCTAGTTATTGTTAAAAATGAACATTATTTTGAAGTAGTTAAACTGATTACATTAAATTAACAAAGAGAGGAACCGTACCTAAGATAGAAGATGAGCCCGTGAGGAGAGGGAGGAGCCTGCAAGGTGTGGCAGTGGTAGTAATGCGGTCGCCGTCGCTCTTTATATAGCCGTGGCAGGGTGTAGGGTGTGTTTTCTTGTACTCACGTCACATGTAGTAGGGTAGGGGGTAGGGTGTGTTTTCTCCCACAGATTGAATGGCCCACCACTTCTTTTCTTTCCCTATATATGTCACCCTTCAGGTAAGTTGTTCACAATAACCAGCAATGGATGACTTGTCAGGTGAGGATAATTCTCTCGGTCCCGACTTGTGGACAGAACAGGATCCCGAATGTAAGGAGTACTTCCCACCAAGAGAGAAGAGTTATTTCCGATCTTTGCGGGATGTTAGACCGTACGATTCGAAGAAACCAGTAAAGTGGCCAAGATGCATGCACAATGAGTTGTGTGTAATGCAAGTTTATGAGGGAGTTGGACTTTACTACTCCGGTCGTCGCTTTTGGCACTGTCCACGTGCCTGGGTAAGGAACACTACCACGAGTATTGCCATCAGTTTATTTAGGTAACTAACATACTATTGTTGCTTGTAGTACTCATATGACCCTAACAACTGTGGTTTCTCGCAATGGGTCGATCCGCCAGCTATTCATCCATATGAAGAGTACATCACGTACCTAGAAGGACGCATCGAGAAGCTGAAGCATGAGGTCGCGGAGGCACTTACTCCTCCAGATCCACCATCTAGCGACGACGCGCTATGCACCTGCAGATGTCACATGAAGAACAGTCCACCGTCAAGTCCATCCCCGCCACCTCCACCCCCGTTTGGGAACTACTACATGCCTTCCCAGGAATCGAGTGGTTTTGGCTCTATGTTATCCGAACAGTTCTCATATAAGTAGAATATTAGTGTTGTAATTGTTGTGTAAACTACCTTATGCCATTTGCAGCTTTCAATTCAGAACCCCATCGTGATGAACATGATATGTCATGTATGTTTGCTTTAAAATTTGAATTGGTTGTCGAGTTGGGTGGAATGTAGTGGTCCCGGGGGGAGTTTGATGACCTTTGTCAGCACTCAGGAGGCTTGTTGAGACTTTGTGATGTCGGTTCTTGTTTTGCCTTCTGTACAAATATATAGTTGTCAGCACTCAGGAGGCTTGTTGAGACTTTGTACTTGTTAAACATGACTTTTCATATGTGCAAATATGTTGCTCTGTCCGAAGAAGTTGGTCTGAGTCCTGAATCACAGCCTGCTGTTAGAAGCCATCCTAAACAAAAGAATCCTTGTGTGTTCAACACTCCATGCAATTATGTGCCTGAACCTAGAACACCAGTCGATAATGTTAATCTCCAAGGTGCTGTTGCTACTGCTGCAACTACAAAGAATGTCAGCCCTCAGGCTCCTCTTATGTCATGTACGTGTGCTTTAAATTTTGAATTGACAACACTCTGAAAAAGCCTTTGCAGTCATGAACCAGTAGCCTACTTGGATTCCTTAGCCTTTTCAGTGAGCCATGTTGTCCTGTACAACAATTGATTTGACAACACCCTGAAAAAATCTATGCACCCTGAAATCCCTTAGCCTTTTCAGTGAGCCATGTTGTCCAGTACAACATTTGATTTGACAACACCCTGAAAATCTATACATCATTTCAACTGCAAAAACTGAAAAGTCTAAAGAACTACAAATTGTTTTGTCAACACTGTGGCCATTGCTATTTCATTAGACATTTCTCTTACATAACAAGTTTGCAGTGGCATGCATGGCACATGTGCCACAACTAATCCTACCATGCCTTAGGGAATTTAAGTCACACAAGTTTGCAGTGGCATGCATGGCACATGTGCCAATACTAATCCTAGCACGCCTTAGGTAATTTAAATCACACGAGTTTCCAATGACATGCATGGCACATGTGCCAATACTAATCCTAGCACGCCTTAGGAAATTTAAATCACACAAGCAATGGCACGTGTTACACATAACAACAATCATGCACCACTGATGAAGTCATCGCTCCACTTCTTGAAGTCCTCAAGTTCCTTCTCCACAAGAGCTTCGATCTTTGGGGTCTCCATCGATTTTCTTCCCCCTCGCCGGAAACGCGGCATCCGGACCACTAATGAAGTCGTCGATCCACCGCTCGAAGTGGCACGTCCTCTTCACCTTTGGAGCAACAGATTCTTCGCTTCCCTTCAATATATACCACGTAGATACAAAGTCGAAATGAACACCACGAAGTAGGTACAATGCTACTTAACGATATCACTTCTTGCCAATGCCGCAAGCTCCTTTTTAGCTTGATCAATGTTTTGACAACACCAAAACCGCCTGCCAAACGTTTCATCTTCACGTGAGACCTTGCATCCCGCATTCATGCCACAATGGCACTGGGGGGGATCTCGCCTTTCGGCCTCTTGTTCAAACCGAGTATGGATCTATTGGGATCATTTGGGTATGCCCTCTCCATGGCTTCCATGGCCCTCCTCACATCCATAAACCCAAACCCCGAGCCCATCTCGGACAACCAACACTCTCAAACGATTGGAGGAATGGAGGTGAGGTACGAGTGGAGGTTGCCTGTGAGGATTGGAGGTGAGTGATGAGTGGAGGCTACCCCTTTATATAGAGAGGTGGGTGTGGTGGACCCCATTTCTCTAAATCGGTGCGGGATTGGATTCTCGGACCCCGGCATTCGATTAGGCAACAAGGACGGAAGAGACCGGCATTTGCAGTTGCAAGAAAGTCTCATGGATTAAATCTGCCGCGCCACAGAGCTGGGCGCGGCAGCTTAACTTTGCCGCGCCATGGGCCTTGGCGCGGCAAGACTGCCTTGCCGCGCTTAAGTTTTTTGAAAACCAGTACGCTCCCTCGGCCAAGATTCAAGTTGAGCTAAGGGCGCGACAACACGAACCTGCCGCGCCATGCACGACGGCGCGGCAACGCTGCCCCGCCGCGCCATGCGGTGTGGCGCGGCGGAAGCGGGTCACGCGTAGCTCCACAGGTGACGTCGGCAGAGGAGCTCTGCCGCGCCACACCGCATGGCGCGACGGGACAGCGTTGCCGCGCCGTCTCCCATGGCGCGGCAGGTTCGTGTTGCCGCGCCACCGACTCAACTTGAATCCTGGCCGAGGGAGCGTACTGGTTTTCGTAAAACTTAAGCGCGGCAAGGCAGTATTGTCACGCCAGGGCCCATGGCGCGGCAAAGTTAAGCTGCCGCGCCAAGCCCTGCGGCGTGACAGCGCTGGGTAGAGGTCGCCATCCGCCGCACCCAAGTTGCCAGGACTGCTGCGCCGGTGGGAGTGGCGCGTCAGGCACACGTTGCCGCGCCGACGCGCATGGCGCGGCAAACCTGTTGGCAGCCAGAAACAGAAGTTTCTTCTGGTTTCTGCTGCCCTCCCAACTCGACGCACCTGCAGGAAATCAACATAATTCATCCACTCATCCAGAAGCATATATGGGGACACTTCCCATACAGCAAACATAGTTTCATACAAAGTGCGTACATTCAAACATACTAAGGCCAACACATGCTCCGACAAAGTCCGGCACACACAGTTCAACATCCTAAGGCGTAGACATGCCTCCGACATAGTCCGGCACACACAATCATCACATATCGTCCATACGATCAACGGCGGCGGCGGATTTGGTCCTCGGGGCTGAAAATTTATTTAGGTCGGCGTTCCCTCCCCGGTTCTGTGTCCAAGACGTTGGCACTCCCAACTTCAGCGGGCCCACGTGGACGACGGCCGCGGCTTTCTTCGCAGGTGGTGGGCGAGGCTGCAAAAATTGGACAAAACACTATAGAAGAGCAAGGTATTATCAAATGCTGACTTCGAAGGAAATTTTTAGATTCATTACCTGACTCGTCGACTCTCCTTGTGTTTGAGTTGCAGGTGGGGCATCAAACAGTACGTCCATCGGAATCTCTGAGACGTATGTGGGGTCTCCACGCTCACTACCAGCTGCCGGTGAGGAGGAGGAGTCTCCATCGTCCTCATCACTGGGCTCAGGGGTGGCGATTTCCTTACCACGACCACGACTGCCACTAGCAACAACACGACCTGCTGATGCCGACACGGTGCGAGCGGTGCTTCGAGATGGGGTCCTTGTCGAGCTTCTAGCCCCGTGGTGAACTGGAGTATGGCGGGATCCTGAAGAAGTGGCCTGAACATTGCCGCCGTGGACAACATCTGGAGCCGCTATGCAGTTCAACTTCATTGCCATACGCCTGCAGCTCCTCCGGACCCTCTGCAACATGCAATTGGTACAAATTGAATACATATTCAAAATATGGATAAACTTAAGCATTCAGTTTTTGAAAAGTAATACTACCTCTGCAAAGTTGCGTAGGGCTCCACCTTCGGAAGCACTTGCATGTTCCATGGCCACTCCTGTCTCATTTGCAAGCCTTGCAAGTTGTTGTCCCTAGAAAAAAAATCTTATTATAGATAGAAATTATTAGAAACCGAAGTGATCAAACAACATTGGCTTTGGATAAATTTACCAAGTAATCGTGCAAAGGTGCTCGCTCTTGCTGTGTGCCCACACGTGTCAGGGTGTCGTACTCATCCGCTATGTCATCGTCGGAGTCTGAGGGGGCATCTTCAATGTGCTCATCCGTCAAAGCTGGCTTGATTTTTGGTTCTTGTAGAGGTATGGTACCACCTCATGTACTCTCTATGTGGTCCAGGACGCCAACCGGGACCATCTTCATGATCCATCCTCTGGCGATTGTTCCAAAGGTCCAGGTACCTAGCATGCTTCACCGTCCAATCATTCTCCTTGTATCTTTTTTGCCTGTTCACCCTGAAATACCAAAATTGCTTGTCACATTATTTAAAAAGCAACTTATGCCATATGAGAATAATGGAAAATGTATCGAGTTGGTTTCTTACTTGTGCAAGGCTGGAACGGTGGACACACGCTCTGGAGGCGAAGGCTGAAGCCTCCCAAACTGGCGTAGCACCCTGTTTGGCAAATGCCACTCGACAACATAGTAGATGATGAGTGGCACTGTCGACCTCCACAGAAGCCTGTCTCTGTAACACATGGGTGAGAACTGGACGCGTTGAGGAAAGTCGCGGTCGTACGGTAGCCAGTCAACCTACAAACATAGAACATGTTTAGAGAAAATGTGATGAACCAAAATTTACAAATTGAACACGAACTAGTGGACATGGGTTTGTACCTGTGCCTGAGTAAGACAGTCCAACTCGTTTGTGTAGAACTTGTACCTCCTTCCCGGAGGACCACGTACCGCTGTCGCTGTCTTCCACACAAACCCAAAAGTGGGTCGAGAATCCTGCCGATTCCAAGCCTGCAAAATATAACCAAAATTTGAAAGATTAATAATTCATGAATATAAGTCTGCATGAATAAAGAACAAAAGATTTGTATGTACCTCAACTGGCCCGCGGTGTGGTCGGCCCTCTTGAAGACACTCCCAAATCCAAATCTGCGGGAGGTAAGCGCATCCACCAAGGTTCGCGTCCGGTCCACTCCGCCTACAAGCATCACATAGCCGCCTATACGACCATGCCAAAACCGCCGAACCCCAACTGTAGCCACGGATATTGTCCAAATCCTGACCCAAAAGTGGCAGAACCATCCAAGAAACGGTGTTACCCGCAACATCTGGTAGCAGGAACATGGCAACAAAGTGCCAAAGCCATACACGTGCGTGCCTCTCTACAACAGCCTGAGGAGCTCCCTGGGGGCAAACGGTGAAGTGCTGCCTCAACCAAACTGTGTTCACTCCGGAGGTCTTCTTCGACGCATCCCCCTCATCAGCATCTGGTGGTCTCACCCCAATGTGCAACTCAACCATGTCTCGCCAACCAAAGACTCGAATGATCCCACTCACCGCCGGCCCCTCAAGTGGTAGACCAAGGATCATGGCGGTATCCCGCAAGGTCACTTTGTCATCTCTCCGCACGGTAGGTGGAAAGAGTGGGTCTCCGGACGCCATCGATCCACCAAGGCCGACAACAACGGCCCGTCCATCACAGGCAACCCACGAACCACGACCAAAGCAATGTCCAAGAACCCCGCTCTAGCCAAGTACGGGGCGTATCTCTCGTCCCAAGGAAGTGGAAAGTGCTCTCGCACCCTCAACGGGTTCAAGTCCTGAAAAACATTAAAATTCAATAATTACAACATTAGCAATGTGTAGTCCTCAAAATGCAAGAAATATGCTTAGCTCACATATTAACACTATTACATATTAAACACAACTAGGAGGTACAATAACTAATAAATTTGGATCTTAAGTTCAGGCTTTTGTAAATACCTCATGACGGTCGGCCGGAAGGTGTGCACGATGGTCGCCATCATATGCGGCCTCAAGGAGCGAGTACACCGGGTGCGCCATCCTGAAAAAATTTATTTGTAGTTAGTAACAATAATTAAAAATTGAAGGTAAGTATATAGAAATATAAAATTATTTAACTTGCATACAAAATTTCATAATTTTTCACCTACTAACGTACTACCATGACACCTACCCACGAGTTGGAACCACCCGTCCTTCTATTTGTCCCTGTTACTTTTTTCTTGCCCTTCGATTTTCTTTTCCGACACTTGCAGTTTTTAATTTCTTTGTGATATTTTGAGCAAAGATACGTCATCTTGTCCGCATCAGCTTCAAAATCACCCATATCATAATCAGCGGCAAACCTTCCTTGACACGCGTCCATGTCCCCTTTCAAACGCTTCTTTTGCCTCCTACCCTTTTTCAATTTCTTCAAAGACGGTAGTGGCACGTACTCTGGCCCATCATATTCAGGCCATTGTGACGGATCAAGGTACGGCTCAAAGCTGGATTCCCAAATCTTAATGGTGTGTTCTCTATAGAACAAAGGAGACATGTTCATGGCATTTTCATAGTCTAGACCTCTAGCAGTGCAAGTTGTCATCAAGTGAGAACAAGGAAGATGCAACAATTGAGGACCGTTACAGGTGCAAGTACCGGCCCGGGGGTCCACCCTATAGTGTCGACCGCCATGACTCTCCTCTCCAACATTAGTAGTAGAGGAACCTCGAATAGAATAAATCATTCTGTCTAGACCATATGCTTCTGCATGTTGGTTCACAGATCTTAAAGCAGCAGCATACATTATCTCATCTGCAAAGGATCCAATTCTACCCCCATTATCCAACAAATCACGTGCATTCCGCCATCTTTTCGCAAAGTATTCATTGCATTTTTCAAATGAGTATTCAATGATCCCCGCGACGGGTCTACTTCTTATTCCTCTAAATATGTTGCTGTAACTTTCAGAATAGTTTGTCGTCATGATACCCCAACGCATACCCCCGGCATCATATGCTTGAGCCCATTTGTCCTTATCCTCCATTTCATACTCCAACCATTCTTTAGCTTCCTCGTTCAAGTTCTTAACTAAGTCCTTGTGCAGTTCCTTAAATTTGTCCTCTATATGTACTGATGCCAGCAACTTCAACTGTCCTATTACCTCCTTGTTCTTTTGACGATGCCACAAATTTGCGGCAAAGTGCCTAATGCACCACCGATGAACAAGTGGTGGATACCCATCCAGGTGGTCGCTCGCACATTTGATGAGACCATGGTGCTGATCTGAGATCATACATACCTGTCGCGTTGGACCAAGTATGTTAATGAGAAGGAGCCTCATGAACCATGACCAACTGTCGTCATTCTCACTCTCCGCCAACGCATACCCTAAAGGCACAAGTTGTTGTCCAGGATCTACAGCAACTGCCATCATGAGTGTACCTCTGTACTTGCCGGTCAAGAAGGTTCCGTCTACAAGTATCACCGGATGACAGTGTTGGAAAGCCACTTTACATTGTGGAAAGCACCAAAAAACACGTAGAAGGACGGGCTTCAAAACACAACCGTCGAGAACACGAGAACCGGTCATGTAAGGGAACCATTTAACCCCGGGATTGAAGTGGTTCATGGCTCTCAAGACCCTTGGAATTTTTGCATATGACTCTTTCCAATCGCCCCATAGCAAGACAATTGCATGTTGTTTAGCCCGCCATGCCTTAGAATACTTCACACGATATCCAGCAAACATCAATATCCGCTATATCAAATTGCTGGCCGTCACCTCACTATTCTCACGAACAACGCCAAAGATACACCTTCCAATGTAACTTGCAGTCAATTGTGCGTGAACTCCCTTCACCTGACTCGAACGACATGTGTGAGGTCCCACAACCTTTGTAATCTTCCATTTCCCTGTCACTCTCTGCAGCCGTGCCCATACACGCCACATGCACCCTTGTTTGCACATTACTTCATACCTAAGATTCCTGTCCGAATGGACCACAGTGAAAGGCCTATAATGCTTCACTGCATAGTCAGCCAAGAAAAACTTAAGTTCATCCAGGGAGTCAAACATCATTTTCTCATGTATCTCAGGCTCACTGGTAAAAATTATTCCTTCTCTGAACAACCTAGTAGAATCACAAATGGATCTATCGATCCTACTCAAGTCTCTGTCATTGCGAACAGAATGGATTCCAAATTGGTACTGAGCTTGGGTGTTGTGTTCAGCACTCTCACCAATTCTAGTGTTGTCCGAGAACCTACTTATGTGCACTTCCCTTTCAAAGGTTGTATGGTTCACCGAGGGTCCTGCAACATAATCATGTTGAACACCATCCAAGTTAACCTCACTTAAACCAAGGAGTGCTTCAGCCGCATGTGCATTGGCATCATTTTGCTCCTCCGCATGCTCCTCATCAGACTCATCTTCGAATCACCTTCATCGTAGCCGTCGGATATATCATCATCGTCCATGGTTTCTTCCTCCCGCTCAATACAATCATTGGGAAAATCATCATTCACCATTCCAACATCCCGACTAGATTCCCTACAACCAAAGTCCTCCTCTAAATTTGTAGACTCTTGTGTACCTTTTAGAACCTCAAACGGCACTTCCTCATTCATGTAAACATTACCACTAGGCCCACGAGTAATATCTACCACAACCTCCAGACATGACACATTAGCTTGACCAACTACCTTCTTATACCGATTCCAATTTTCTTCACTTGACAAGCTCATCAACACATAATGAGCTCTAGCCTTCCCACAATCAAAACAACCTCTAAATGACAACTCATGCATTCCAACTCCATAGTTGACCATTGCACAATCAACTACATCCTTAAAGCTTGGCGGACCATCAAATGTTTCTACTAACTCTGTCATATTCTCAAACTCTCCATTTTCTTTAACTACGCCCCCATGAAACATGTGAACTAAACAGTCCATCTACAAAATTTATAACTTGTTTAATAACTATATAGTACTAGAATAGATGATTTATTATAAATATACATGAAAAATTAGAATTGTGTTCAACAAAAATTATATCCATCTCGATTAGTTATATATATATAAATGCATATTCTGTTATTCAACAAAATTGTTAGGTATTACCCCTAACAAAATTGTTAGGTATTACCCATTATCAACTACCCTAAACATTTGACATCAATAATATCATTAAATCGATTCATGCAACAAGTTCTACACGTCAATAACACGGGAAGAGAAACTACTGCGTATGAACTAATCATCATTTACATTAAAACTAATCGCATTTCGTCTAAATTTCAAATTTCTATACCTAACCCTAGGTCACAAACATCTACTCCGATCTACACAATGCAACGGTAACAGAGGGAGAGAAGTAGGTCAATACCTTCACAAGGACGCAGGGAACAAATTCTCCCACTTTTCCCACCCAAAATCCACCGATTTGGGGTCGGAATGGGGGGGGGGCGGCGGCGGCACTAGGCGCGGCGCGGCTCGGGCTGGAGAAGGAAGGGGAGAGGAGGAGGAAGAAGGGGGGGGGCCGCGCGGGCCCTATGGGCCCGGCGCCGCCGCGCCGGTGCATGTGGCGCGGCGGCCCCCGCCGCGCCGGTGCATGTGGCGCGGTAAGGCCGGGCCCACGCCCGGCGCGCGCGCCGCGGTCGGCCGGCGTGGCGGGGGCTGCGCGGCGCCGCATGTGGCGCGGCGGCGGGCGGGCCGCCGCACCACGCCGCGCGGTGCGCGGCCAAAGGGGTCACCGGGTGCAAATAAAGTTCCCGAGGGGTTATTTTTAAAAATAATTTAAAAAAAAGGTTAATATTAAAAAATTATCCTGGATGCTTACCATCATCCAAACTCCCCCTAGATCAAACTTCCCTCTTTTTGATCTTTATGTTCACATTCTCCCTTTGGTCTCATATCCTTTAAACCACTTGTAAGTATCCTTGAAACCACTTGTAAGCTTAATCCACTTGTAACCATAGATCAAGCTTGCTTTGGTCCCATATTCTCCCCCTTTGGAATAAAATCTCCAAAAAGTCCCAAAGCAAAGGGTCCAAGGAAACTAGCAAGACCTAGTAGACATAGCTCAACGGAGAGATGTTAAATGCAAGGGAGAAAGCTGCATGAACCATGATCCATATGTATGCTATCAATGAAGATACCACATGTGAGATTGACTAAGTTGGATCACAAGCTCATGAGACTAGCATGATACAAACTAAGCTCCCCCTAAGTGTGTGCACAAAAGGATACCACTTGTAAGACAAGGGTAGTGAGAAACAAGTGCACAACTACAAACTTGAAAGACAAGGAAGCTTAGAGCATATCATGCAAGAAGGTAGCTTAAATGACAAGAGATAAAACAAATGGGTTCTTGTTACATTACCACTTGTAGATATCACTTGTAGTATTTTGATCGTTGCATACCTCCGGGGGATGATCCTCTCTACCTTGTTGGACCCACATTGAGATGAGCCACTTGGAAATGATATCACTAGGTGACACCACTTGAAAGAAGCTTGCATAGAAGACACTTGGGGTACCACAAGGATTAGGAATGTATGAGTACATCGCCTTTGAACTTATATACAAACATAAGCTCGCAAGGACATGACTCAATAGCTTGAAGCTCATATTGCTATATTAACTCTTTTAGAGATGTTAGATCACATTGAGAGTGAAATAGCATTCTCTTAGAATGAAACACCACACCGGAACACGTCGCTAAGGGACTACATAAGATGAGCTTGAAACAATGTTAG
This sequence comes from Cenchrus americanus, assembly GCA_947561735.1. NCBI lineage: Eukaryota > Viridiplantae > Streptophyta > Magnoliopsida > Poales > Poaceae > Cenchrus > Cenchrus americanus. The sequence goes on from OX387245.1 coordinate 165,799,229, forward strand.
TCCCATAATCAAACCATAGGATGAGCTCCCCCTAAATGTGTGCATTTAGTCTATGAATCACCAACCAAATGTATGCACATTGTTTATGAAAACAAAAGGGAAGCTAACCCTATAGTTTGCTCATGATGCAGAGAGATATATATGAAAACATGCACCATGAAAGAAGAAGTGTAGCTTTCCTACACAGTAATTAAACCATGTAGATTGCTTATGGGTTAGCACATGACACAAGCAACCTACCATATGTAAACATTGCAACAAATGCAACCTAAACAAGGCAATGGAGCTTGGGCAACACATGTCCAATTTGCAAGCTTGGCTTATAGGTTTGAATCTTCTCATATTGATTGTGCCAAGCCTCCCAAGTCCCCGCACTCAAGGCCTTCAAGTGGCCTTTGGAACCCAAACCATTTGAGACCCCTTCATGTTGATGATGACTTCCTTGGGCACCCAAATGGGTTGGTTTCTACCCCGCTCCTCCTTCATCTTCCCAACCTTATGTGCAACCACCTTGCCATTAGCCTTCTTCTTGATGACGTAGGTGTTGCTCTTGGTCTTGTTCTTGCGGTTGGGCTTGGTGTAGATGAGGGAGCTCTTGATGGTGGGCTTCAATTTCTTCTTCTTGCCCTTGTCCATCTTCTTGACAAATTGAGGGCATTTGTAGAACTTGTGCCCTTCTGCATGACACTTGTAGCAAGTCACGGTTTCACCCTTCTCAAGCTTCTTCACCATGGGATCACGGTTATCTTGAGAAGGTTGGACTTTACTCTTCATGTCTTGAGAGATGTCCACTTGTTCTTCATCATTCTTGCCCTTGCCCATCAAGTTTGCCAACCTCTCTCGGAGCCATTTCACTTTTCGCTTGGGCTCATCATTTTCCTTGCCTATGAGATAATCACATGATTCTACAACAACATTCTCATGGCAAGATGGTGAGCAAGATTCATCAATTAAATCAATGCAAGAAGTTGAAGCATCTACCTTGGAGATAGGAATTGCACAAGGGATAGATGTTTCATCAAGCTCAAAGAAATTACTTGTTTTAGTCTCATTTCTCTCAAGCTTAGATTTTAGCTCATCACACTCCTTGCTAAGCAATTTGAATTTGCACAACAAATGTTCATAATTTGTAGCAAGGGTGTCACTAAGATCATTGATAGCATTGAGTTCTTTAATTTCATCAGCTTTTTTTCAAGCATTCCTTTTTGCTCATGGACTAGCTCAACAAGATCATTGAGAGAGGTGGTGTCGGATTCGTCATCACTTACATTGCTTTCCATACCTTTGGCCATAAGGCACATGTGTAACGATGAAGGACCTTGCATGAAGCGGGTGGTGAAGTTCTTTCTTGATTCATCGCTTGAGCTAGAAGAACTTGATCCACCACTTGTGCACCCACGGACGACTATTGTTGCTTCTTGCCTTGGTCTCCTCTCCTTGACCACCTTCTTCTTGGGCTTGTGCTTGATCTTGGTGAACTTGATGTGTTGATGATGACGCCCTTCTCTCAAGTGGTCGTTGTAGCCGTACATGTTGACTTTCTTCACATACTTGAAAATCTTCTTGACGTACTCGGCCACCATGGATTCAACCTCTTCATCACTTGAGGAATCTCCATCGTCACCATCATCACTATCATCTTCGCTTTAGCTTCCTTGAGTAGCCATCCTACTCAACATCTTCTCTTGTCGGCTTGAGAGAGCATGACTTGTAGTTGGAGAGGATGGTTCTTGGGGCTTTTCTTGGGGCGCCTTCTTTGTCTTGGGCATGAGTTCAAGCTCATGTGCCATGATCTTGCTCAAGATATGCGATGGCTTCAAATCTTCGAGCTTCTTCTCGTAGATGATTGCCTTCACCAAGTCATAATCGGGCTTCCGGAGACTTTGAAGGATCTTGCGATTAATGTTCAAGTTCGTGATGTCCTTCACACCTAAGGCATTAATCTCATTGACAAGCACATTTAGGCGTGAGTACATAGATTCAGCATTTTCATTAGCAAGTTTCTTGAAGCTATTGAATTCCTCAAAGAGACAACCGTAGCGTTCATTAGCAACTTCGTTTGAACCCTCATTTTGCTCCTTGATGGTTTTCCATAGCCCATGAGCATTTTCACAAGTAAAAACTCTATTGAAAACGCCTACATCTGGTGAGGACAAAATGATACTCTTAGCAATTACATCAATTTGCTTTTCTTTTCTAGTACCATTTTTCATGCCCTCATTAGTGACCTCCAAACATCGAGGTCCCTTGCTTGGAGATAGGCCTCCATGAGAACCTTCCACCGAGGATAGCCCGTGCCATCGAAATGTGGAGCCAAACCTAAACTATCCACCCCTTTCATACCTCTATAGAGCAACTCACTAGGTGGTGAAGCCTAACCGTTCCAATGAGCCGGTTTTCACAATTTACCAATCGAATTGGCATTTCCTTGTGAAGGAAGTGAGTCCCGGCTCTGATAGTACTTGTAAGGAATCGGATGCCCATTAGCCTAAGAGGGGGAGGTGGTGAATCAGGCAACTTAAAACCTTCACCTATGGCTAACTAAATTTTACACAAAAGTAAACTAGAACACACTATCTATATAGTTGTTCTAGTGTGAAACTCCCATCCCAAAAAAAGTTTGCAACCTATAGACAATCCTAGCATGATACTACTCTAGGAAAGTAGAGGCAAACAAAGATTGCAATAGAGTAAATGCGGAAACGTAAAGGGGATGAGAGGAAGCAAACTCTTGACATGTGATTTATCCCGTGGTATCGGTAGGCACTAAGCCACCCCTAGTCCACGTTGTTGAAGCACTCACACAAGAGTATTGCTTCCCGGTCACCAAGTCTCTCCCAAGAGCACCACTTGACTCGCCACAAAGGCTAGCCACTTAGGCACTTGTCAAGCTCCCTGGTCACCTTGATGCCGCCTCCACTAAGGAGCTTCTCCACCAAGGAAGGGTGTCTCCACGTCCCCCGCACAAATTGTCCTCGCCGCTCCACACCAAGCCGGAGGGTCGATGACGATTGCCGGTGAGCCACGTAGGCCCCAAGGCTTTCGGCGAACCTTGTACAACAGGATTCACTCAAGAATCACCTCATAGGGTTGGCACAACTGTGCACTCACTCAGCTCTAAGCTAAGCCTAGCACTAGCACATACACAAAGCATATGCAAGTCTAAGGATGAGCAATTAAGCACTTGGATGGATTGGATATGATCTTCAACGTGTCTTGAACTCCTCTGCACTTCCACACAATCCAACAACCTCAAATGGGTGAGTGGAGGGGGTATAAATAGCCCAAATGCATCAAACTAGCCGTTGGCTAAAAGCTGCTGAAAAAGGTAGCGTCGGATGATCCGACGCTATGCTTTTCTAGGGCATGGGTTCATCCGGTGCCCCTCCCACGTCACGTAGCCGTTGAGGTTCCCTCACACAACTGCTCCGATGCTATGCTCCGACGCTACGTCGGATCATCCGGTGCTGAAGTCCTCGCGTCCAAGTCGCCTCTGTTAGCTTCCAATTGAACGTCGGATAGACCGACGCTAACCCAGACCAAGGCGTCGAATCATCCGGTGCTGAAGGCTTTGTCTTGGCGCGTCTCTGTATAAATTCAAACTGAGCGTCGGATAGACCGATGGGGTCCCCACTCAGACCGTCGGATCATCCGGTGCTACTGTCTTCCTTGCTCGTCCTCTGCAACTCGTCCGACGCTACTAAATAATGGACTGTCGGTTCATCCGACGGTACCTAGGGTTTGACCCTGTGCACCAACTCGTGCGATGAATGCACCGACGCTTGTATTTAAGGGACCGTCGATTCATTCGACGGTGTCTTCTCTTTTCCTTTTCTTGCTCGGTTTTGACCCTTGTTTTCTGCATTTTTTGCATGTAGTTTTCTTGCATCCTTCGGACCTAGAAATGTCTACAAAGACATGCTAGAACAATAAGGTTAGTCCCAATGATCATGTTGTCATGAATCACCAAAACCAAGCTCCGAACTAATGGCATATGAGGCCATGTTCGCTACACAAAGGTTCACTAATCTGAGCATAACTTGAGATATTCGACAATTATGACCGTGAACTTTTGCGAGCAAAAACCAGATTAGATATGGAGCAACCTTGGTAGACATCAACTAGGCAGATTGATTCTGGAACAGGGTGCAAAAATCTAAGTAATCAGCTACCACAGATTTTGGATAGCAACACATCTACACATGAGAGGCTATGCAAAGAAAATTCACACTAGCAAAATTTCACCTTAGAGAGCACATAATACATACAAGGTTCAATTTTTAAGTTTCCACAATTTTTAGCATGATGCAAGATGTCCTATTCGTCCTCACATGGCAATCAACCCAAAAAATGAAGTTAGTGCCGGTGGCAAGGCATATACTCGTTTCTCCCTATATTAACTAGTCGACGCTCACTTAGCGACTTGCGAGATGTGGTTCATGTACATACAGAAGATCACAGAACACATCGAACCTTTCATGCCAGCACTCACGACAACGTCCACATACATGACCATTCCTATAGAAGTGACATCCATGCATTCATCGCTGCATGGACAGCTCCAACCTCAGACACTCTCCGTTTGAATGAAGTGCATCCTTGCCACACATATTTACAATGCGGAACATCAACGTATGGCAAAACGTGGCAAGACACAGACGCGAAAGTAGGTTCCATTAGAATAGGTCCCATCCATCCCTCACAGGACTTTCTTGTGGCACCACCACGTATGGCAAAACATGATGAAGTAGTATGGTTGTGCAAGAAGTAAGTTTCAACAAGAATAAAATGTTCTAGAAGTTAGAAAAATAAACCATAGATTTGTAAGCCACCTAAATGAACCCAAAAATTCTCTCTAGGGCCTCTCGATTTATATCCATCCTTAACGGACCAACGTATTTTGCAAATCCAAACAATCTTGGCAAGTTTTATTCAAAAACCAGTGATTAATGTTGTTAATTAAACTCGGTCCACACAATCACTCTGATACTAGTTGTGACAACCCGCCCAGGAAAATATTGTACTATCACCTAAACCAATTCACTTTGGCCATTAAGCGACAATAAAGTACCATCCCATTGTTGGTTGCCGGGTCAAAGCCTAGTAAGTCACTTGAATAACACACAAAGGATCGAACATATGAATTAAAACTCACACGAAAGTGAGTCTAGAGTACAAACACAAATTAAATCCAACTTTAACCGGAAGGGTTTAATTATTACAAACCAATGTTCACAACATGACAATTAAAGGTTCAGAGTTCAAAAACAGCGGAATAATAAACTAGTGAAACGATAAACATCACAGGAGGACATACGTGATACCGTCACTCGTCGTCCTCCACCCATTCCAACTCCCAGCCGGGTGGGATCTCTCCAGGCCAAACAACACCTGCAACCACACTTGTAAAGCAAGGTTGAGTATACAAATACTCAGCAAGACTTAACCATCGGGTGACAACTACATCACCAAACTCTAGACACGAGAGGCTTTTTGGCCGGTGGAGTTCTTTTGCTGAAAATCAACAAAGAGTAGGTCCTTACTTTCAATATTTTCGCTAAAATTCTAGTTAATTATCATTTCTAAGTGAGCCAACTAATTCAACCAAGGATTGTACAATACAATTAATCCACGCAGCAATATTCACATATTTTCATCATTAAGGGATATCATGGCCAGTTGATTAAGCAGTCTCAGATAATGGTTACAGGCCGAGAATTGATTGATTTATAACCTTGCAAGGTAAACCTAAACACATGGTGGGATGCCCTCACACTGGACAAGTACCAGGCGGTTCACATCTTTCTTCGGGTCTGGATCAGACCTACAATCCTCGGTACAAGGCTTACTGGTACGTCACGCCGGACCGCCCAGACTCGCACAGGTACCCCACTGTTGCCGATTTTGAAGTGTTTAAGGAAAAATTAGAGGACGCGACAAAAGTTCTAGAGGATGCTCAATGAAACTAGGGTTTAAATAAGGTTTGACTGGATCTTTGACCACGTTTGACTAAGGGTGTGTGTTGACTTGATTAAGAGGGTCATTAGTGACTGTCGCCTAAGTTTCAAGGTGATGACCAAGGTTGACTAAGGTTTGACTAGAGTCAACAAGTTTGACTCAGTCATTAGCACTAATGATGCTAATAAAAACCTGGGACGTCACACCATCTCCTTCGAGAAGAGTTTTTATCGGCTCCTATTGACACCGTTTTTTGGAAAAACAGGTCAAAGGGGGATATGGAGAAGCAGCCAATGAAAACAAACTGCAATCGACCGATTAAGGAAAGAGAAGGGCGGACAATGAGATTTGCCGATAGTTAGAGGAATTCGACCCTGACAATGGGCCAGCAGGTCAAAGCGATCGACAGATGGTCAATCGAAGGATCGGCCGATGGAGGGGAAGAAGGTAGTAATCAAGGAGATACGCCAGAAGGATAGCATGATGGAGGCCGGTCAATCTACGATTGGCGATAGGTCGAGAGTTAGTTTTTAGAAGGTCTTTGACTCCTGCGAGAGTTCTTTTTATTTTTAGTAGTTTCTATCTTTTTTTAGATGCAACTAAGTAGTGCCAAGGGATACAGAGAAGCAACCAGTTGAGGAAAGAGAAAGACGGTCAACGAGATTCTCAAATGGTCTAGTAGGTCAAAGCGATCGGCCGATGGTCAACCAGAAGATCAACCGATGGAGATAAAGAAGGCGGCTATCTAAAGGACACGCCAAAAGGAAGGTGCGGTGGAGGTGGGTTAATCCTCAATTGACAACGTATCAAGAGTATGTTTTCAGGAAGGTTTTTTACTCCTGCGAGAGTCCTTTCTGTCTTTGGTAGTTTTTATCTTTTGATACATGTAAGTAGTGCCGCGATTAGCTAGGATTTGGGTTGTCCTCAGGACATAAATAGCGACCCCGTGTGGCCGGAAAATGTGTGCACAACAATATCAAACAAACCACCTCCAGGAAACCCTTTACTTCACAACATCTACTTTTCGGCGACTTCGCCAATGCGATTTTTCCCTTTTCTAAAACGTCATGCTTCGAGTTTCGTCGGGTTGCATCAACTGACCTCTGACAAGCTTGTGAGTACCGTTTTGCCGAATAATCCTAGGCTTTAACCACTGGGCGCATCGTTGAGGTTTCTTCTAGTTCTTTATTCACCCCTTACCAATATTAGCTAGATCTACAAGTTTTCGTACCAACTCTTCTAGTTTTTAGCTATTATCATTATCCCACTCGATCTAGATCCTATCGGCTTCTAACATTGTAGCCGATTCTGACCTACTCGAGTGCTAAGGTCACGATCGGTCGATTCCAACCGATCCGTCTATTCACGCACCTTCCCTTCGGTCGCTCTCGAGCCGGCCGATCCCGCTTTTACCTGTATCGACCGATTGGCTGGTACACGTGTCGCTACAAGGCCATCGGTTTTCTAGTCAATCCCTAATATTTTTTATTGTCAACCAACGGGTCAGATTGGTTAGCACGCCTTGTTACAGACTGGGGAGCAGGGATGAAAGCGGATCGGATTGGATCGGATAATACCTTTACCACATCCACATCCATATTTTTTTGTCGGATGAGGAGCGGAGCTGATATTCCACAGATGCGGTTACGGATGCGGAGTTTTTGGATGTCGGATATGGTGCGGAGTCGGATCAGTGTCGGAGCAGATGCAGATTAATATAGTCGGATAATACATGCTTATATTCAGTTTGAAATGGCGAAAAGGTGCTCTACGCATGATTGTGACTAGGGTTTTTGATGCATATAGACACACTATACATATAACTAAAATTTTGCGGGCTAAAAATTGTGTATAGGTAAAAGGTCATAGTGTATGGGTCGCATTAGGTTGTCATAGTAGTCGGATATCCTATTATAGGCTTCGGATTGTCCACATTCAAGTATCGGACAATCCATATCCGTCGGATATCACTAACATCCGCGTTAGAGGATTAAAGTAATAAAGAAACAACTAATGAAGATTATACCTCAGCTGGTTGTTCAGTTTGAAGATCGACTTGTCCAGGAGAATGCCGAGGCTGATTAATAGGAGCATCTGATACATTGACCCTCTGGATATCTGGTTGTTCAATTGACGAAGTCAGGTTGTCATCAGCTAGGCTCTCCATAATTTTATCTAGTTCAGCTTGCTTAGACAGTTCAACCAAGATATCATCAATTGGAGTTTCTTGAATTGGCTCCATCGCTGGACTTTGATCAGGATTGACATTACCAGTCTTTGACTGGCTTGAAGGCTGGATAGAAGAGGAAAATGGTCAATAAGAAGATACAGAAAATAAAAGGGAAAAGATAGAAGTTAGTACCTTGAAGCATCAACAACCCAAGTGTCAATTTTCCTCTTTGAGTTAGGGGCAAGAGTCTTGCTAGAATCACCTTTCCTCTTAAGCGTCGACAGAGGCAAATTATCCGGAACAGGATTAGTTTTAGGAACCTTCATGAGTGAGGAAATCGAAGGGGCTTTGTGGCCTATATATGGTGCCCATCTTGGTGGCCAATACTGAATCAGCTTGCCACTTCTGCGACAACAGCAGGCTCTGTAGTTTCAGGCTGAAAAAGAAAAAGATGATTTAATAATGTGGGTGCAGTCAAGTAAATACATAAATTGATCAAAAGAAAGTCACCTAATCATCCGATGCATGATACGCAGAGTCCAACTTCTCACAATAGATTCTGGGAGAAACACAGAAGAGGTGATCAAACCATTCTGCCCACTAGATATTGAAGAGGGAAGAAGTAAAGCTGCAAAATCTCCAGGAAGGAAGGCCGATGGTGGAGGAATCAGAAACACGATCCAAAGGCGCTGATAACAAGTACCAGTATGAATGATCTCCCTTGGCTTAATCAAATTAGAGAAGTAAAGGCCAATCGCCAACTGGCCAAACCCCAACTGACACACACACACTAAAGGGTTGTAAAATTCGTAGGTGGCCAATTAATCCTTTCCAAAAACACAAAAAGGGAGATGCCCTGGTTCGATGATTTCCACAAAAACGATCATATCTTCATCATCATTATGGATGTCATCAAAGATGAATGTGGTGTCGAAGTAAGTCTCATCATATCTATATGAAAAACAGATGATGGATTGTGAGTTGAAACCGAAGTAAAAACTTCTGAAGTGCTCTGCTATTTGAGAAGGAGTTCTTTTGTGTCCTAGAAAAACAGAGACAGCTTCCCGAAAATTCATATATCGGCACCCCACAAATTGAACACCATCTGGATGGTCTCCCAGAAAGGTCTTGGTAAAAATATTATGTTCCGACCTATCTCAAAGATGAAGGTTTAACCACATGTTGACAAACCACCAGGGTCCTCCCGGGGTGCCTATGAGAGAATTGGTTGACAAGTATACCACCACCTGGTGAAGGAGATGGTAAACAATGCCTAAGAGATACTTTCCAAGGGGAATGCAATTGCCAACAGCCAACTGTTCAGCCACTATTTAATAATTGGCAATGGGGCCAAAGGTGTTTCCATAGAAGACAAATTTATTAAGCCACATGTTCAAAAAAGCAACATGTTCTCTGTGACCCACGGTTCCCTCTTTCTTGTGCTCAGCAATATAGCTAGACCATCCACCTATGTTCTTGGTTTTTAACTGGTGAGAAGGTTTATCATTACGGCGGCTAAGAGAACATCTGAGGAAGAGATATCTAAACCAGTCAGTAAGAGAACGTCAACAAAAGTTGGACCCATCGGCCCATGGCCGAACAAAAAGGTGTTAAGCACATCAGACCAGAAAAAAGAAGTAGCTATCAGAAGAGATTCATTTTGGGATATCTCAAACAAACATAAAGTGATGCATTGATTGATCTTGTATTGCCCCCAAGATTCATAGAAACTCTGAGGTGCCAATCTCCCCACCCTTTGACATAGCCTGTCCAAGACCTAAAGCAAGTATCCCAACCGGCTAGATTTATAGAGGCGTACTTAAAAGGGATTCTACTAGTTTCAAAATTAATCATCTCGATAGGGTCAGTATCACCCATTGGGCCAAAAAAGGCAAGACCAGGTTTGTCATCAACAGTGATAATAAGGTTAGATGTAAGTGCGTGCAGAAAAAAAATAGATAAAGAAGAAGTTCAGACTTCAGACAAAACAGGGTAGTGACATTAATAAATGAATAAAAGCCAAGGAACAGAGGAAATACCAGGGTGAAGGACTGATACGGCGAACCAGGGAGGGGGGAGTGAATTGGAGCCGATAAAAATTATATTCAAGAATTCGGCCTATGAACCCGATTTCACTCGTGCACCTCCGCAAGCTTCTCTTGCCAAGTCCACGCAGGCACTGAAGTGCTACTGGACCTAGGAGCAAGACCCAACCAACAGCCACAGCACACACGTAGCGGAAACACACATGACACGGCTGCTGGCAGCCAAAACCTGTCAGGCCGGTTTCTGAAACAAGGTCAGACAGCTTCTGTTGGACTTAGCCTCACGCAGACAGGGGAAACCGGTCAGACCGGTTCTGTCCAGAAAATCAAAAACCCTTCCTGCCTCAAGAACCTCTCATCCTCTGAACAGGAATAGCCATAGCACAACAGGGACTTCCTTGCTCAAAAACTCGTCACGACAGCCCACAGGACTAAACCTGTCAGACCGGCTTTGGTCTGGACAGTCGGGAAGAACTCAACCCGCGGGAAAAACTCAAACCTTCCACCAATCGATCTCCCAATTCGTTCCACGGATCAAAGTGAGACTTTGGGGATAGTTGGGGTACCTCGTGGGCTACCCTTGGCTATAAGTTCGGTCCCCAAAACCACTCAATCAAGAGGAATCGAAACTCAACCCTCAAGAACACCTCTAACCCTAGAGCTCACAGATTTGGGTGGGGAATCAAAGGTAAACGAACCACAAAGGGTTCACACGAATTTCCCCCATCAAATCACCAAGAGCAAGGTCCCGAAAACACACCGAGAAAACCACCAAGAGAGGGCTTCAAAAATCACCACCAAGAACAACCGGGAACAACACAACAAAGTCTTGAGGAACCACGCCGAATCATCTATACATACCAAGGAGGTTCATACAAGGTGTAGCTTGCCACCCGATCATCCAACCCTCTCACAAGATCTCACCATGAAGCTCTCAAGCTAGTCCTATGGAAATCCTACGAAAATAGGAAGGGAAAATAGGAAAACAAATGAGCTAGGGTTCCAAGAGTTGGCTGCCATCCTCTCACCCCTTGGGTTATATGGAGGCAAGTAGAAAGACTATAATACCCCTAAAGCCTAAACTAGGATACACTCCCACCAAGGGCACTTTGGGAATTTGTCTTTGTAGCACCATTAGATGGATGCCCGGCGACTGCACTTCGCGTAGCCTTGATGCAAGCCTTGCGATCCCGATGCGTGTCCTCCGCTTCTAAGCTTCCGGCGTCTTGCGACCCCAAACCGATCAGACCGGTTCTCCAAACCGGTCAGGCCGGTTTTAGTCAGACAGCCACGCCCGGTCTTTGGCCTCGGCTTTGTGGCTCAGCCGAGTAACCCGATGATTTTTTGGTGAACCACCGCAAACCCCGCGAACTTGATGTAGCCTCCGCGAATCACCACTCATGACTTGGCATCCACGAAGTCTCGGCTCGACCTTGGTTTTGTGGCTCATCCAAGAAATCGTCCACCGACTTCATCTTGTTGTTCTTGCCACCATGCGGCCCGCACTTGACCCCGCTGGCCACCGGGTCCCTCAAACGAAGCCCACTTGTCTTCTCCACGCCTGGAGGCCTCACTGGCAGCGACCTTTCGCACTAGTTCTTCACCTGCACCAACACGAGTCAAGCCACAACCTGCACCTGCAATACTTAGCCAAGAATTAGTCCACACAATGTTGTCAATCACTCATGACACCAGGAAGCAACCATCCACCGGTCCTCGAACCACACATAGTCCTCACAGGGGAACTTAAGAAAGAGACGCTTTCGGAAGTGCATAAGCAGAGCAAGAACCTCCGGCGAGACTTGAAGACGCCATAGGTCAGCAAAAGTGTTGGAGTCTAGGGTTTGTCACTTGAAAGCTTGGGTCGTTGAAACAATGAGGTTTGAGGAGAAAGAAAAGAGCCAAGGTAGTTGTATTTATGGCTCCTAAAGATATACGACTAACTTTGAATCGAGAGAGTTAACGGATTCAAGCAAATTTTGGAGCAAAATGATTATTTACTCCGAAACTGGGGGCATGTGTTGACACCGTTTTTTGGAAAAATAGGTCAAAATGGGATAAGGAGAAGCAGCTGATGAAAAACAAACTACAATCGGCCGATTAAGGAAAGAGAAGGGTGGTCAATGAGATTCGCTGATAGTCAGAGGAATTCGACCCTTTCAATAGGCCAGCGGGTCAGAGCGATCGGTCGATGGTCAACCGGAGGATCGGCCGATGGAGAGGAAGAAGGCGGTGTTGGTATTTCTTAACCTCGCCACTATGGCGCCGGGTTAGCTTGAACGTGTAAGAAACACTTGGGTACACTGACGAGTGCGAACTAATCCACAAGGGCACGGTTACACCATTGTAGCACTTCTCCCTAAGTAGTATTCCAAAGGGTATCGAATCCAAGGAACTGTTGGGAGCTCTACAAGCGATTTATCCAAGGACACAGGATGTCTGCTATGGTTGGTGAGAGGTATGGTTTCCCTTCGGACACCGGACCCTCCTGGCTATAACATTCGATTCACAGCAAATGGTCGCCTACACCTGTATCCGAACGTAGGGGATTCGAAAAGGGTCCAACGGCTATGACCATCGCAGACTACCCCAAGACAAATCATGGGATACAAGGCAATCGAAGGATAACCTGTGGTCCAGACACCACGCCTGCACCACTGGCTCCTACTATAGCACGACTATGCCTGACGTCACGTAGCAACAATATCGCACTCCGTAAAGATACGGAGCGACGATCTCACGAGCACAACTAGTCCTTACCAAACAGGAAATTAGGATCGTACAAACGACATAAATAACAATTTGGTCTTAAACCAGGTATGCTGAGCTCTCACTATTTTCTAATTGACAAGCAATCATACGAAAGGAATGCAAGAATACTCATCCAATCAACAAGATCGGAGGATCGCGTCATGAAGAACACGAGCCTCTAAATGATGAACAGATGAAGAACTCTAGAACATATCACCCATGTATGAATACAACTTTAGTCTAATTGGAATATAATGAAATACTCACTTTAGTCTAAATGAAGAACAGTATCACTCACGAGGTACAAAGAGATGATGAACGAAGAACAGATCTTCGCATCTCCTTTTTACTCAACCACACCCTCTCCTCTCTACCTAGCACTACCTAAGCTAGATCTTCCCCACACTCATATTCCTGGTGGATGAGGTCTCACCTCCACCAAGAAGGAATGAGAAGGAAGGAAGGAGGCTAAGGTAAGAAGTTGCCTTCAAGTGTGTTGTCCTATTCTTACCCCCTCTACTTCTATTTATAGGTGAGGGCACTGGCGTCAATTGGAGCAAAACATCCCAGGGATGGCCTCTAAGACCAATGGGGGACCACCATGTGTAGGCTTGGGATCAGTCGACCAAAGGTCGTTTCGGCCGATCCCAGGGTCGGCCGACCCCCATGTGGCCTACCTCGGGTTCTGCTTTCTCTGAGTAGCTGACTGGTGGGTCCTACTGTCGGTTCCCGGTGTACACGTGTGTTGGGTGCGGTTTGGGCACTCTGATGGCCCATGGATCCATGGGAGGTACGTGTGGCGATCTCTGATTCGTTGAGGATCTCTCTCTAGGATTGGTGACATCATTGATCCAGGGGATGCTTGCATGGCGACTCCTCATGGCTGAGCCTGAAGTGCTAGGATCAAAGAGGCATGCTTTCTCTTCATTTCTTATGCTAAACACCTGTATTCAACTTTATACAGCCACCTATGGAAATTACCAGTTCTAAGCCCTATTCTAATGTGGATGCATGATTCTCATATTGAAATGCAGGGATTGATGGCTCTGAATTAGGTACTTAGTAGCCGTTAGCAACTCCCCCACACTTGCCCTTTGCTCGTCTCGAGCAATAGAAAAGCAATTCATGCAATCAGATCAAAATGTGCACTTGTATGGATATGATTGGTATGGTAAGGTGGATACTAGGCCCGGAATGGGTGCTAGATATTACCATACATGATGAATGAGCTGCATGACTCCATTGCATGATTTTCTCTCTCACATATATATGAAAAGTCTTATGAGAACATGGCTATCCTCTTCTTCTCCTTTTTTCTTTTATATGGACCTTCATGTGCCCATTTTTTTATGATAGCCATGCCTCTTTTCAAAATTCTTGAGGAGAGAGAAATCAAAGCATATGATGGAGCATTTACGTAAGTGAATAGATAAATGATAAAATGCTAACTTCCAGAGTAGAAGCATAGCAGGGGAAATAGTGGTGTGCACATGAATCTTGATCACGAGAGCATGAAAAGAATTCAGAAAAGGGTCATAGGATTTGACCAAGGTCAACGCAATAACAAGTAGCAAATGAGTATAAGATTTTCAACTAGAACATCATATGGCTTTGGTAGGATTGCGACAAATCAAGGAGGAGCTGCAAGAGCATTTGTTTTCAAAAAGACCCAAGAACTTAAACCTTCAGAGTTGAGATCATGTCTCCAAGCCATATCTCTCTGATCAATTAATTAGATGAACATTCTATCCTTATAAAGATATGGTTCACAAGCCTCATGAGTATAAACAAAAAATAGAACTTATGCATGTCAACCTTAGGTACGGAGCAAGCATTACCGTGAAATTCCTTGAGTTGCTCATAAAAGATTTTACAAACAGGTCATAACGAACTCAAAAAACATGGTTGAAAAGCGTAGATATGCAAACCAACGCTAGTTGTTGATGCGGACCGAATAGGTTGTTCGTGATGTGCAAAAAAATGTATCTCCATTCAGGTTCTTTTTAAACATAAGCAATTGCAGCACTTTGCGAGTGTGGTTTGGGTGCAGATATCAATTGCGTTTGTGTTTGGAGTGTGCGTCTCTCCCCCCACACTATCTTGTACCTGGGTGTAGTTCTTCAAGACAAACAGACAAAAATAGAAACAAACGACACATATGTGACTCAACCGGGTTATAGGACCGGTGGAACCAAAATTATTCTATTCAAATTCATAATGAGATAGGAGCCTACACACATGATGGAAAAATAAAAATTGTAAGGGAAATAAATATGGAAGGAAATATATTAAACTAAATTAAGCACCAATGGAAAAATGAAAAGTGGGCATAGCCCTCTACTCCGCGTCGTATAGGTCCTCGTGCCTTGTGGCCTCAAAGAGGCACCTCATCTTGGCGCATAGGCCACGACAGAGGTCGCGGAGGTCATCTCTCAGCTCAACAAGGTCCATCTTCTGTTTTGCGCTAATGGACTCCAGCTTCTCACACTTCTTTGCCAGTTCTTCACCAATAGAGCTATCCAAGAATAGGGAGTCTTAGGAGATTGCTCGGTTCCCCGAGTCTTTTCTCTTGACCTCTTACGTGTCTGGGGTGTGGAACTGCTTCCCAACTCAAAGTCCTCATCTGTTGCTTCCGGAGTTACTTGTACTCGGGCACCATTCCGGCTAGTGCTACCTGGGCTAGCGAATCTATGCTTCCCAGGCTGGGAAGTAGGTGGAGGAGATGTCGGGGCAGTGGGGATCGGCCGCCCCATTGATCTTGAGGTTATTGGCGCATCGGACCGAAACGGTGGAACCACCGGTAGCGACGAAATCACCACAGGCTTTAGTCGCATCCCACTCCCTTATGCTAGGGGCTACTGGCACACCCTCGCAGCTTTCTCGCCTTTCCAGGCGAGGCAGATTGACTAGAGGGGCGAGGGTCCAAAGGCACGAAGGGCTGAACCACTGCCCCCTTAGGAACTGAGGGTCTTTCCCCAGCTGCCCCTGATCCTTGGCCTTCTGTCGGAGGACGGGAAGTGACCGGCCACACATTGAGAATGCATGCAACCTCCCTGGGTGCTGCCTCTTTGGGAGACTCAGCGCTGGTAGGGATTTCTCCCTCGATGGGCTCCGTAGAAGAGGACTCTGCGGGGTAGGAAACGATGCTCTTGTCGGCCATGGTGATTGCTAGGGGAAGGAAGGAGAAAGGTGGATGGAGTTCTACGCGGATCGAAAACCGTCAAATGATGAGGAGGAGATCTCTGGAGAATGAAGAGAGGCACACGCAAAATGGGGAAGGCGGCGGTGCCCAGCCTAGGTCGGCCGACCTAGTGGATCGGCCGAACCCATATGGGCTCCGCTAGACCTCCCCTTTGGCTTGTGGGTTCCAGCATGGGTCACAGCCTCGGGGCTAGGTGTCTTGCAGGTTTTGAGGTTGGAGGCTCCATAAATAGCTAAGGCAAGGTGTTAAGCAAAAAAATGCTCTCACTCCTCCGTTAGCTTTTCATAGACCTCCTTCCGCACAAATGACATAGCATTGGGACTACACCTTGACCCATATCCTTGAAAACATGGCTCAAGATCACTCAGATCCCGAATCAAGCGAATGGAATTCCATGGGTCGGAGGAGCATCTGGCCCTGGGCCAAAAGAAACAAAGTTTGAACTTCATTTTCTCCTCGGGCTGCCATAGGTTTTCATCCTTACTGACGAGAGCACAACACGTGGGCTAACTCGGCTTCCAACGGCGGTGCACTAGGTAGGAATGCCACTACTCTTCTGTAGGGCATCGGTCAAGCCAGAGTATTAGAATGGGATTTTATGCCCACTAAGCTTGACCGGCATCGGTTGCCAGCTGAGCTCGTGATGATGAGGTAAGCTTCTCGGCTGGACCGGTACAAAGTGGTGCTTTCCAAGGCTAGAAGTTTAGGGACTTGCAATCCTGAGGCCAATGTCTTGACCCGACCCTCGGTTTGATGACACCTTAGGCTGAGCCTTAACGCTAAGCACAAAACATCCATCGTAACCTCTCCCGGAAAGTTGCAATCGAAATCGTGATAGCTGCTCTTGACAGGAACAACCTGAGGACCATGTGTGGTTTGAGGACCAGTCGATGGTCGCTTCCTTGTGTGATGAGAGATCGACAACGTTGTGTGGACTAATTCTTGGCTAAGTATTGCAGGTGCAGGTTGCAGCTTGACTGGTGTTGGTGCAGATGAAGAACAAGCCTGAAAGGTCGTTGCCGGTGAGGCCTCCAGGTGTGGAGAAGACAAGTAGGCTTCGTTCGAGGGATCCGATGGCCAGCGGGGTCAACTGCGGGGAGCATGGTGGCATGAATAGCAAGATTAAGTCATGGACGTTTTCTTGGTTGAGCCTCAAAACGAAGGTCGAGCTGGGACTACGTAGGAGTCGAGTCATGAGTGGCGATTGGCGGAGGCTACACCGAGTTTGCGGGGTTTCCAGTGGTTCACTAGAAAATCACTGGTTTCCTTGGTTGATCCAGAAAGCCAAGACCGAAGAACCGAAGATGGTGCTGCAGCAGCACCGGACCGGTCTGACCGGTGGGTCTGACCGGTGGGTACCGATCTGACCGGTGAGGAGCACCGGTCTGACCGGTGTGCGACGACGCAGTCTGAAATCTTCGAAGCAGAGGACATGTGTCGGGATCGCATGGCTTGCGTTGAGGCTAAGCAGGGTGCAGTCGTTGGGCATCCGTCCGATGGAGAAAATATGAAGACTTCCTAAACCACCCTTGAGGGGCTTTTATCCCTAGTTATTAAGTAAGGGTATTTTAGACTTTCGGTTGCCTCCATATAACCCATGAGGTGAGAGGATGGCAGCCACCTCTTGGAACCGTAGTTCATTTGCTTTCCTATTTTCCCTTCCTATTTTCTTAGGATTTCCATAGGAATATCTTGAGAGCTTCATGGTGAGATCTTGTGAGAGGGTTGGATGATCGGGCAGCAAGATAGACCTTGTATGAACCTCCTTGGTATGTATAGATGATTCGGCGTGGTTCCAAGTGATTTACCAGGCGTTAACCCGGCAACTAACGACAGGATGATACTTTACTATTGCTTAATAACCAAAGTGGATTGGTTTTAGGCTATAGTACGGTATTTTCCTAGGCGGGTTGTCACAGTTTGCATTTGATTCCCCTCCCAAATCCGTGAGTTAAGGGGCTCAATTTTGGGGTTTTCGGTGTTCTAGGGTTAGAGGAGTTCATGGCGGGATTTCTTCAATTCCTCTTGATTTGGCAAGTTTTGGTGGACAAAATCTTGGCTATGGACTCCTCATGAGGTGTTCCTACTATCCCCAAAGTCTTGCTCAAGTCCGTGGAGCGATTCTGGAGATCAAGGTTTGGATTTGGGGGAGTTGACCCGAGGGTGTTTTTCATCCCGAGCTGCCCAGGTTACACCGGTCTGACCGGTGCTCTTGAAAGGTCTGACCAGTGCGAACCACTTGTGTGATTTGCCTTGGGTGAACTGCTGGACTCGTGTCTCTTTGGGTCGTGGTGCTGCTGGTCAGTTCTTGGTCTGTTTGGGGTTGTTTTGCTAGGCTTTGTGTAGGGTTTTCCTTCCGTACAGGTTGTGTTTTGGGAGTGTTTTTGTTCCAGATCCTAGAGAAGTCACTGAGGCTTTCTGGAACACTTCTTGTGGTGCTGCTGTAGCCACCGGCCTGACCGGCGCTGTCCACCAGTCTGACCGGTGTCACCTGTCTGACCGGCGCAGGCCATCGGTCCGACCGGTGCAGTACAGGCAGCAAGCCATGCAAATTTCCACTATGCGTGTTGGTGTGTCTTGGCTCGGAAGGTTGTTGGTTGGTTCCTATGTCTAGTAGCACTTCAGTGGCCGTGAGGGCTTGGCCAACTTGGGTAGTGAGTCGGAGATGTGTGTTGGAAGCCGTGTTCATCTTGTTGGAGTCTCCATCTCCTTCGAGAAGAATTTTTATCAGCTTCCATTCACTCCCCCTCTCTGGTTCGTTGTATCGGTCCTTCAAGTGGTATCAGAATATGTTATGGGTCTTGATTGACTCTAACCAGTCTAAAATCCAATGATGGCATACCAGGAATGGGGTTTGGGTCCTCCACGCTTCAATGGCAAAAACTACCAGATGTGCAGTAAGCGGATGGTGGTGTTTCTCCGCGGAAAGAGTTAGATTCTTTGGGATGTCACGGGGGACACAGGCTATGTCCAGCCGATGAACTTCCTTGCTCCAGGATCGAGGGACATGTTCGACGCCAACAGTAAGTTGGTCGACTACTTGTTTCGTGCTTTATGTCAGACTGAATTCGATTGGGTGCACACCGAACACTTGGCTTGTAGAATCTGGTCGGCGTTGAAAGAAGCTCATGTTGGGAATGCCCAGGTTCAGGCTCGGATGTATGCGACTTACCGGAGAGAGTAAAAGAACTTCACTTATCTCCCCAGCGAGTCTATCGATGCCTTGTTTCAGAGGTTCACAGTGGTTGTGAGGAACATGAGGGCCAATGTGGACGTGCTCCCATACTATGATCATGATAGAGCCGTCAAGCTCTTACACTAGCTAGATCATACGGTTTGGGGTGGAAAGTTCGAGGCCATTGTGGAGTCGGAGAAGTATGACACTCTGACCGTGAACGAGCTGTTCTCGGAGCTCAAGTCGGCTGAGGTGGATAGGGGCATGACAGCCAAGATCGAGGGCCCGACTGACTCTCATAGCCTCGCCCTCGTCGGTGGTTCGAAAGGAAAGGATAACACTAACCCATCCACCAGGATGTTCTCTTTGTCCTCTTTGATGCTATGCCAGATGAGGAGTTCGACGTGCTTGGAGAGGACGAGCTGGCATTGTTGACGAGAAGATTTGAGAGGCTGCACGAGAACCAGGTGAACATGAGGAGGAACACGAGGACATGCTTCCAGTGCGGCAAGCCAGGACACTTCGTCGCCGACTGCCCAGAGAAGGTCGAGAACAAGGATGGCTACAAGCACAAGTCAAGGACGGGTGGCAAGTACCGGTCGAGGCATGACCACAAGAGGAAGCACAAGAACTAGCACAAGGACGAGCGACGATCGAGGAAGAAGGAGAGCCGAGGCAAGGACCGAGCGATGGTTGGAGCAAGCGATGTCGACTCCAGTTCCGCATACACCACCTCGAGCTCAAGCAACAGTGAAGATGAAGGTGATCATCGCAAGAGCAGGAAGTCGTCCAAGAACCTGAGCGGGCTGAGCTGCTTCACTAGAGATGGCTTTTGCGCCATGGCGCTGAGCTCCGGCAGCAAGAAGAGCACACAGAGCGACTCGCACTCCGATTCCGACGATGACGTGCATGATGAACTTTCCTTCTTGCGTCAGGAGAATGAACGGCTTGGCTTGTTGCTTGATAATCGTGATGATATGCTTAGAAAGACTAAGAAAATGAGGAAAGAGCTTAGGGCTTCACTCGAGGATGCTAGGACTAGAGTGGCTGAGCTAGAAACATAGAATTTGTATGCTAAGCTTGAAATTGATACTCTGAAAGCTTCACCTGTTGTTTCTGATGAAGTTGAATGTGCTGATTGTCCTATTTTTATTGCTGATCTTGCCTTTTTTAAGGAAAAGCATGCCTCCAAGTGTGAGGAACTATATGTGCTTAGGGTTGCAGTGGCTGAGCTTAAGTCTATACCTACTTTGCTTGGTGCTTGCACTTCTTGCCCTGTCTTGCATGGTAAAATTAATGAGATGCATGCTTACATTGTTTCTCTTGAGGCAAAGTTGAAAGAATCAATTCCTACGTCTTGCTCTACCTGTGAATTGCAGGCTTTGAAGAATTTGGAACTTGCACATTATGTTGATCGTTTGCAGGATGAGAATGATGTGTTGAGAAAGTTGATGGGTTGGTTGTCTGGTCATGAGCCGCAGTTGAGGATAATGATCGAGACATACAAGATGCAGGATGGTGAGGGACTTGGGGCAAACAAGGTTGGTGAGGGAAGTGGAGAGAATATCACAGATCTACTAACAACCCACCACAAAAATGATTTCCCTCCTAAACCTAACCATCTCAGGAACCGACTAGACACAACCCCAGCTCCGCCCATATTTCCTCCACAAACAAATGATTTCCAAAAGCCTATCCAGTTTGTGAGGACTTCCGAGAAAGTGTTTTTTGGGAAGGAAAGTCAGAAGGCTAGTGAGGAGAAACCGGTGGAGAAGCCGAGTGGAGAAAAACCAATTGAGCAGCCCAAACCCATGCCTAAGCCTAAGCTTGTGAGGTTCTATTGTGGCTACTGTACGAGAGATGGCCATAAGGATGAGTTTTGCTTCGAAAGGAAGCGAGAGGAGAGAATGGCGAAGGAGTGGGCTAACAAGGACAAGTACCACCCTTCCAATGGTGTACTTGAGCCTGGTGTGCAGATGCCAGGGCCAAGGCGAGTGTGAGGATAGTTTCGGTTTGGGGAGAGCAAAAGATTGTTGGAGGTGCTGCTGGTCGGGCTACACCGGTCAGACCGATGAGGGGCACCGGTCGGACCGGTGCAGGCCTGGACAGGTAGCAGTTTGGGTTTCGTGCTTGTACAGGTGCGAGGTTTGGTTCTGGAGGTCTTGGTTCTGGTGGTTGTGCTGGAGAGTTTGCAGGAGGTCAGTTTGCTAGGAGTTCTCCCCCTCGTGCTCAATACAGGGATGGGAGGAGTCATAGCTTTGAGATGGAGAGGAGGGTCGGTCCACGGTATTCTTTTCATGGTTTTGGTCCTCCTCCAGGTAGAGAGGGTTGGTTCCCTCATAGTGGTTACCGTGGTGGTGTTCATGGAGGTAGCTTCGGTAGGAAAGATGGTTTGGATTGTGCTAACCCCACTTTTGAGCAAATGGCTCGACACTGGTTTTACTATTTTTGGTACTAACTCCAGTGTTGAGTCGTTTGTTCGCTCACGTACCTTTTTTTAATTTCAGGAGGGAGACTTGAAGAACATTTGGTTGATTGACTCCGGCTGCTTGAGGCATATGACCGGAGACAAGGGGTGGTTCTCAAGTCTTGTCCCGGTGGTGACAAAGACGTACATCACCTTTGGGGACAATGGGCGTGGGCGTGTGCTTTCAGAAGGTGAGATTAAGGTGAGTGACAAGATCACTCTCAGGTGTGTTGCTCATGTTCAATCGCTTGGGTACATTTTGCTTTCTGTGTCCCAGCTATTGGATGAGGGTTTTGAGGTGTTGTTTCGGCCTGGTGGATCTCGGATTTTGGACTCTTGAGGGGACCTTGTATGTATGGTCATTCCCGAGGGTCAGGTGTTTCGAGCTGATTTTTCTCAGTCTTCTGGTGTTGAGCGTTGTTTCTTGGCTGGTTCTTCGAGTGAGTTGTGGGAGTGGCATAGGAAGTTGGGTCACTTGAGCTTTGATCTTTTGTCTCGCTTGAGTAAACTCAATTTGGTCCGAGGATTGCCATGGTTGAGGCTTGAGAAAGAGACGTTTGTGTGTTGTGTAGGCATGCCAAGATGGTAGCCTCTTCTCACCCGCCTCTCACCGATGTGATGACTGAGCGTCCATGCGAGCTTCTCCATATGGACCTTGTTGGCCCAGCTCGTGTGTGATCCACGGGTGGGAAGTGGTATGTCCTTGTTGTGGTGGACGACTATTCTCGGTATGCGTGGGTGTTCTTTCTCGAGGATAAGGGGGAGACGTTTGGTTTTGTTCGAGATCTTGTCTTAAGGTTGAGGAACGAGAGTCACGGAGATGCCATACGAGCAATCCGCAGTGACAATGGCTCAGAATTCAGAAACTCTCATTTTGAAACCTTTTGCCATGACTTGTGTCTTGAACACCAGTTTTCGAGTCTGTATACGCCTCCCCAAAATGGTGTTGTGGAAAGTAAGAATAGGACCTTGTGTGAGATGTCTTGGACGATGCTTGATGATCATAGGACTCCGAGAAGGTTCTGGGCTGTGGCGGTGAATACGGCGTGCTATGTGTCGAACAGGATCTACCTTAGAGTGCATAAGAAGAAAACCTGCTACGAGCTGATGCACGGTCGCACACCAAAGGTAAGTCACTTCCATGTCTTTGGTTGCAAGTGCTTTATTCTGAAGAAAGGTAAGAAGTTGGATAAGTTTGAGGCTAGGTCGGTAGATGGTATTTTCTTTGGTTATGCATCTCTCTCTAGAGCATATCGTGTGCTCAATCTTGAAACTAACCAAATCGTGGAGACTTGCATGGTAACCTTCGACGAGACAAAGCCACGTAGTCAGCTTGTTTTTGAGTGTGCAGGTGATAATGAGCTTGGCAAGGAGAACTTTCAGGAGGAGGAGCATGAACATGGAGAGGATGAAGATGGCAGTGTGGTGCCCGCAGTTGAACACGTACACACTACTTCAACTATGGTGATGGACGGCCCCACTCCCACACCTACGACGACAAATCAAGATCAAGGAGAAGTTGTTGTTGAGGGGGAGGTAGCATCAAGGTGAGAACCTCCCCGGCGAGTACAAGTGGATCACCCAGCTTCAAGGATCATCGGCGACATAAATGAACATACTACACAGTCGAGGGTTTGGAACAATTCTCATTTCGCTCATGCTGCATTTGTTGCCACCTTTAAGCCCAAAGACACTGGACACGCATGATCTGATCACAATTGGGTTAATTCGATGCATGAGGGGTTGGAGAACTTTGAGAGGAATCAGGTTTGGGAATTGGTTGACATTCCTCCACGGTGTAAGCCGATTGGGACAAAGTGGATGTGGAAGAAGAAAGAGGGAGAGAAAGGTGAAGTGGTGAGAAACAATTCAAGGCTTGTTGCTCAGGGGTTCAGTCAGAAGGAGGGGATCGACTACTAGGAGACCTTTGCTCCTGTAGCCCGTTTGGAAGTGATAAAGATCCTTCTAGCCTTTTGAGGACCATGTGTGGTTCGAGGACCGGTGGATGGTCACTTCCTTGTGTGATGAGTGATTGACAACGTTGTGTGGACTGATTCTTGGCTAAGTATTGCAGGTGCAGGTTGCGGCTTGACTGGTGTTGGTGCAGGTGAAGAACAAGCGCAAAAGGTCGTCGCCGGTGACGCCCCCAAGTGTGGAGAAGATAAGTAGGCTTCATTCGAGGGACCTAGTGGCCAGCAGCGATTCGGGAGATCAAGGTTTGGATTTGGGGGTGTTGACCCACGAGTGTTGTTCATCCCGAGCTCCCTAGGTTACACCGGTCTGACCGGTGCTCTGGACTGGTCTGACCGGTGCGAATCACTTGTGGGATTCGGCTTGTGTGAACTGCTGGACTCGTGTGTCTTTGGGCCGTGGTGCTTATGGTCAGTTCTTTGTCTGTTTGGGGTTGTTTTGCTAGGTTTTGTGTAGGGTTTTCCTTCCGTGCAGGTTGTGTTTTGGGAGTGTTTTTATTCCAAGGCCTAGAGAATTCACTGAGGCTCTCTGGAACACTTGTTGTGCAGCTGTTGTAGCGACCGGCCTGACCGGCCCTGTCCACCGGTCTGACCGGTGTTACCGGTCTGACCGGCGTAGGCCATCGATCTGACCGGTGCACCACATGCAGCAAGCCGTGTAAGTTTCCACTGTGCATGTTGGTGTGTTTTGGCTCAGAGGGTTGTTTGTTGGTTCCTAGGTCCATTAGCACTCCAGTGGCTGCATGCACTTGATCAACTTGGGTAGTGAGTCGGAGATGTGTGTTGGAAGCTGTGTTCGTGTTGTTGGAGTTCCCTTCTCCTTCGAGAAGAATTTTTATCGGCTCCCATTTACTCCGCCCTCTCTGGTTCGCCGTATCGGTCCTTCACCTTTTCCGTGGCTAAAGTGTTCAACTTGCACCAAATGGATGTGAAGAGTGCTTTCCTGAATGTTGTGTTGGAGGAAGAAGTGTATGGGAGGCAACCACTGGGGTTGGAGAGTGAGAAGTACTCCCACCAGGTGTACAAGTTGAGGAAGGTGTTTTATGGGTTGAAGCAAGCGCTTAAAGCTTGGTATGGTAGGTTGAGGGGTTTTTTGTTTGAGAGAGGTTTTGAGATGGGGAAGGTTGATCAAACCTTGTTTCTACTTAGGCAGGGAAGAGATATCCTGATTGTGCAGGTGTACGTGGATGATATTATCTTTGGTGGCTCGTCTAACTCTCTTGTTGCAAGGTTTGCAGAGGATATGAGCAGGGAATTTGAGATGAGCATGATGGGCGAGTTGCAGTTCTTCCTCGGGCTACAAATTAAACCATCAAAGGAAGGAACATTTGTGCACGAAGCTAAGTACAACAAGGACATTGTGCGGAAGTTCAAAATGGAGGACTCCAAGGCTATGGCGACGTCGATGAGTACGACTACAACTCTTGATGCGGATGAGGAGGGTGAGCACGTGACCCAGAAGGAGTAACGAAGCATGATCGGGTCACTCCTCTACTTGACGGTGACGAAGCCGGACATCCAGTTCTCGGTATGTCTGTGCGCTCGTTTTCAAGCGTCTCCGAGGACTTCGCATTGGCAAGCGGTGAAGCGAATCTTCAGGTACTTGCGTCACACTCCTGACTTCGGCCTTTGGTACTCCACGTCCTCTTCTTTGGCTCTTCATCGTTTTTCAGATGCAGATTTTGCCGGGTGTCGGTTGGATAGTGAATCCACTTCTAGGACTTGCCAGTTTTTGGTATCTTCTTTGGTGTCTTGGTCTTCCTGCAAACAGTCGAGTGCTGCTCATTCCACTACCGAGGTAGAGTACGTTGCCGCTGCTAGCTGTTGCTCTCAGCTCCTTTGGATCACATACACTATCAGTGGCTTTGGTGAGGAGTATACCCATGACCCACTTCAATGTGACAGCACCAGTGCCATAAG
This sequence comes from Cenchrus americanus, assembly GCA_947561735.1. NCBI lineage: Eukaryota > Viridiplantae > Streptophyta > Magnoliopsida > Poales > Poaceae > Cenchrus > Cenchrus americanus. The sequence continues at coordinate 165,824,887 of OX387245.1, forward strand.
CGTTGCAAAGAACCCAGTGCTCCATCCCAAAACCAAGCACATAGAAGTGAGGTATGATTTTCTGAGAGACAACGTAGAGAAAGGAAAGATAGCTTTGATCCATGTACCCACAAATGACCAACTAGCCGACATTTTCACAAAACCCCTAGATCAAGCAACTTTCACTCGTTTGCGGGGGGGGCTTGGTGTGTGTTTGATTTCTTGAGTTAGGTGTGTGGGAGCTCCTTTGTAGCATATGTATAGTTTCCTCTGTGCATTTCTCACATTTGGCATGGCATATGTAACATGATGTATAGGCATCCTTGTATCTTAGATTGCATACATTTCGTATCATATGCATTGGTTAGGAAAAGCTTCTCTTATATACAGTGTTCACCATGGAATGCTATTTATGTCTTTGTAAGCTCGTTTGGTATGCTATGGTTAGTTTGGCTTAGCTCTTGATGATCTTTATTTATAATCCATGGTTGATGGCCATATTTTTGAAAATTGTCACATATGTGCTCTGTCATGTGTAAATGCCTTTATATGATCTTGACATGTTTTAGTGGCTTGGATATGCTTAATTTGTGGTTGGATAGCTAGTTTACTGATCATATGGGGCCAAAGGCTCATTTGCCATCACAAATGTTTAGCCCTCTTGTTTTATCTTGTGGAGGGGCATAAGTCCTTTTTGTCGCAAAGACATTTCATGTACCAAACTTGAATCTGAAAATGAAATGTAAAATGCTTGGAAAATGTGCTCCCATGTCATATGTGCTAAATTTAATTTGCTTTGGGTGCTAAACCGTCGCATGATGCCTACAAATGAAAAGTCTCATATATAGAAGTGGGCACATGGCTCGGTGGCTTTGACATGACATGAGGTTCTTGTGGGTGTTTGTGATGGTCTTATGATTGGAATTGTTGTCCGAGCATGAAGTTTGTGTGGCTTCGCCATTTTGACATGTTTTGATCATGTTTAGGACTTTGCTCATGAGAGGTAAATTTTTCGCAAAATTGCCCATATCCATCTTAGCTTCGTCCAATAGTTGTGTGTGAAACTTGGTGATCTTGTAGTTGATGTCAATACAAAGCTATAGAGTATCTAACTTTCTAATTTCATCATGTGTAGCATCCTATGTTGAATTTTGTTTATTTGAGAAGCATTTAGAAGGTTTTCAGGTGTTTCGAGCCTTTTCTGGGCTCTGCGCACCGGTCTAACCGGCCGAGGTCACTGGTCGAACCGGTCAGAGTGCTGGTCCTGTTCACATGTTGCACACCGGTCTGACCGGTGGTATTGACCGTTCTAACCGGTCAGGGCTGAGTTGCTGCAGCTGCCTTGTTTCAAGTGGTGTTTTGCATGCATTCGTCCAGGGGGTGCATTTGTTCAAGAGGAGCTTGCATGTGTGCAGGGGGAGCTCTTTGTGTTGCTTGAGCTTTGTTTTGTCTCGGATGTGTCGAGCCGTTGCCATTGCCTAAGGGGTCCGAGACTTGTCTTCTTCAAGTGATCTTGCTCTTTGCCTTTGTTTGGCTTTCGATCGCTTGTTGGAGTTTCTTTTTACTCATTTCTTTTTTTCTTTTCTCTCTTGTTACTTTATGTGGGTATTGTCAATGCACTCATCAAGGGGAGATTGAGGACCATGCATGATTCGAGGACCGGTGGATGGTCGTTTCCTTGTGTCATTAGTGATTGACAACGTTATGTGGACTGGTTTTTGGCTAAGTATTGCAGGTGCAGGTTGCAGCTTGACTGGTGTTGGTGCAGGTGAAGAACAAGTGCGAAAGGTCGTTGCCGGTGAGGCCTCTAGGTGTGGAGAATACAAGTAGGCCTCGTTTGAGGGATCTGGTGGCCAGCGGGGTCAAGTGCGGGCCGCATGGTGGCATGAACAGCAAGATAAAGCCATGGATGGTTTCTTGGTTGAGCCTCAAAACCAAGGTCAAGCCGGGGCTACGTGGGAGCCGAGTCATGAGTGGCGATTGGCGGAGTCTACACCGAGTTCGTGGGGTTTCCAGTGGTTCACCAGAAAATCACTCTGTTCTTTGGTTGATCCACAAAGCCCAGACCGAAGAACCGAAGACGGTGCTGCAGCTGCTCCAGACCGGTCTGACCGGTGGGTCTGACCGAGCACCGGTCTGACCGGTGTGCGACGACGTAGTCCGGAATCTTCAAAGCGGAAGGCACGCGTCGGGATCACATGGCTTGCGTCGAGGCTAAGCAGGGTGCGGTCGCCGGGCATCCGTCCGATGGAGAAAATCTGAAGACTTCCAAAACCGCCCTTAAGGGGCTTGTATCCCTAGTTATTAAGTAAGGGTATTTTAGACTTTCGGTTGCCTCCATATAACCCATGAGGTGAGAAGATGGCAGCTACCTCTTGGAACCCTAGTTCATTTGCTTTCCTATTTTCCCTTCCTATTTTCTCAAGATTTCCATAGGACTAGCTTCAGAGCTTCATGGTGAGATCTTGTGAGAGGGTTGGATGATCGGGCGACAAGCTAGACCTTGTATAAACCTCCTTGGTATGTATAGATGATTCGGCGTGGTTCCTCAAGGCTTTGTTGTGTTGTTCCCGGTTGTTCTTCGTGGTGATTTTCGGAGCCCTCTTTTGGTGGTTTCCCAGTGTGTTTTCGGGACCTTGCTCTTGGGAATTTGATGGTGGAAATTCTTGTGAACCCTTCAGGGTTCTTTTTCCTTTGATTCCCCTCCCAAATCCGTGAGTTAAGGGGCTCAATTTTGGGGTTTTGGGTGTTATAGGGTTAGAGGAGTTCTTGGCAGGATTTCTTCGATTCCTCTTACATTTGCAAGTTTTGGTGGACAAAATCTTGGCTATGGACTACTCATGAGGTGTTCCTACTATCCCCAAAGTCTTGCTCAAGTCCGTGGAGCAATTCGGGAGATCAAGGTTTGGATTTGGGGGAGTTGACCTGCGGGTGCTGTTCATCCCGAGCTACCCAGGTTACACCGGTCTGACCGGTGCTCTTGACCTGTGACGCCCCAGGTTTTTAATTAGCGTCATTAACGCGAATGGCCGAATCAGCCAGGTCAAACCGACTGACGTTGGTCAAACTTAGGTCAACCTGGGTCATCGCCTCGAAAACCACGCCAACAACCCCTATTGACCCTCTTGATCAAGTCAACACACACCCATGGTCAACCCTTGGTCGAAAAAACCGGTCAAACACCACTAAAACCCTAATGTCGGTGAATGTCTTCTGGAACTATTGCCGCGTTCTCCAAATTTCACCTAAACACTTCAAAATCTTCCAATACGAAAGTTGTCCAGTTTGTCGAGGGACACAACTTTCATCGTCAATCGCGCATCTCCTCGTTTACCGAAACAGAGCGACATTCAAAGTTTGGCTGCAATTTATGCTAAATCCGTTTAGAAAAACACCATAGGGCTTTTGTAAAAGTTGTAAAGGTTAGTGAGATCTACAACTTTCCTACTCACCACTTTGTGCACTTCTATTCATAATTTTGGAGGTAATCGCGGTCAAACCCTAGCAGTCGGAGTGAAATCTTGCCGGAGCGCGACGTCGCGCCGGCTGTAGCGCCGGGCGCGCCTGCACCACACCGTGCATGCTGTACCGCCGGCCACCTGCGCCGCCGGCCGTGGCTAGGGGCCGCATTGCAAGGATTGTGATCTTTCTAAGGTCTTGAAAGCAAAGCAAGGGTATTTATGGAAGACCCCAAATCATTCCAGGGACCTTAGTGAAAAGTTGTATCTTCAATAGCATTGCAAGGATTTGCTGTATCTTCAATAGTATAGGCAAATTTGAAAAATGCAAACCCAATTTTGTTGGATTTGTTGTGAAATATCCTACAAATTTTGTCATTCTTGCCTGAGCTGTTTCCTAATATTTATGGCATGAAAATTATCTTGTTATGCCAAAATACACCTCTGGTGAATTAATCACAATTTTATAATTGCCAGAAATATTTAATCTTGAAATATGCTGGTTTTTATTGCATAACTCAAGATTCATAATAGTTTTAGGTGTGTATGTCGCATCCCTAGCCTAGTTTTGGACCAGAGGTCATGTGTAAGGAAGTTAGGATCATTTTGATGAGTAATTATTTTTGTGTGCATTTACCTAGTTTTGCTAGCTAGGTTTTGTCATTTTCGATATGATTAATTTTGTAGCTCTCCTAAGCATGCATGTGTGTCCTTTGGCTTGTTATAGGTGATTAGTACCTAATGCACACTTCCAATGAATTTTAATTAATTAATTTATGAATAAAAGCTATGGAAGCAATTTAAGGCTTAATAGTCAATTAAATGGGAAACATCACCAACCCACCTTTGATGACCTTGTGTGTGATGAAAATCATATTAAATAGTTGACCGGGCAGATGACGACGAGGGATGGCATCACAGAGGGCCTCCTGTGATGCTGACCGTTGCGCTTGTTTAATTTATTTCCACTGTTTTCGAACTCTTAACATTTACTTCATGTCATGAACAATGGTTCGCTATAAATTGTTTTTAACTCATGTTGTTCTCTGGACTCACCTTCGTGTGAGTTTTAATGCATATGTCGATCCTCTGTAGGAATTCCAAGTGATTTACCGGGCGTTAACCCGGCAACTAACGACGGGATGATACTTTACTATTGCTTAATGACCAAAGTGGATTGGTTTTAGGCGACAGTATGGTATTTTCCTGGGCGGGTTGTCACATGACCGGTCTGACCGGTGCGAACCACTTGTGGATTTGCCTTGGGTGAACTGCTGGACTTGTGTGTCTTTGAGCCGTGGTGCTGCTGATAAGTTCTTGGTGTGTTTGGGGTTGTTTTGCTAGGCTTTGTGTAGGGTTTTCCTTCCATGCAGGTTGTGTTTTGGGAGTGTTTTTGTTCCAGGGCCTGTAGAAGTCACTGAGGCTTTCTGGAACACTTGTTGTGCGGTTGCTGTCGCCACCGGCCTGACCGGTGCAGGCCATCAGTTTGACCGGTGCAGCACAGGCAGCAAGCCGTGCAAGTTTCCGTTATGCGTGTTGGTGTGTCTTGGTTCGGAAGATTCTTGGTTGGTTCCTAGGTCCAGTAGCATTTCAGTGGCTGTGTGGGCTTGGCCAACTTGGGTAGTGAGTAGGAGACATGTGTTGGGAGCCGTGTTCGTCTTGTTGGAGTCTCCATCTCCTTCAAGAAGAATTTTTATCGGCTCTCATTCACTCCCCCCATCTGGTGCACCGTATCGGTCCTTCACAACCACCCTCCTTTGATCACTCCTTTCCTCCTCCCTTCAAGACTAAGTCTCGAAGGTTGGGGTTTTGAGAGAAGAAACGATAAGGGAACCTAAAGGCAGATCTCACACTAGGTGTTCTTTCCCAAAGGTTCCTGCTAGTCAAGAATGACATCTTCGATGAGAGTGTAGAGAAGGTTGGTATGTAGGATCGAACTCCCTCGAGGATAGGTTTAGGAGACTCATTACTGTGGTTGGCTACCTCGGTGCTTAAGATGGGCGGGGAGCTGAAATCCTGGATTTTCTCCAGAATTTCCTTTCCCTGTTCCGACTCTGAGAAAACAAAGCCGCTCTGTGACATGGCATCAAGCACCATGCTATTGTCCTTTAACAGACCAAACCGGAAATGCTGCAAGAGCACCAGGTCTGGCGGATCAAGGACTGGGCATGACTCGGTCGTAGAGGCAAAACGATCCTATGCCATGCCTAGAGATTCCTTCTCTCTTTGTTGAAAACTGAGGATTGCCATTCAAAGGAAAGAATCGGGTAGAGAAACTTGCTTTCAGTGCTCCCCAATTGAGGTGTTTATACCCAAAACAGCGGTACCAAGTTCTCGCTTCTCACGAAAGAGAGAATCGAAACAAATTCCTCCTAAAAACATCCTATGTTGCCTCGGTCTTACCCTGGGTAGAGCACAATTATTCAAAGTCACTCACATGTCGGATTTCCCTGGTTTTCCCCTGAGAAGGAATTGCTCTCGACTTGCTTAAGGATGGATGGATGAACCATGCAGGGTGTTGAGGAGACGGGCTGCCTCCACAAGGTTGATTCCATTGGTTCATTCACAATGTGCAGAAGGTACTTACAAGGATAACCTTCCTGGGATAACGGTCGTAGATGTAGAAACAAAGAAGAAAAACAAATGATACGAGGACAATCGGGTTCGTAGACTCGTGACAATTGCTCGCCTGCAACTGCGCCAGAAATGCTTGTTGGTATTTCTTAACCTCACCACTATGGCGCCGGGTTAGCGTGAGCGTGTAAGAAACACTCAGCTACACTGACAAGTGCGAACTAATCCGCAAGCGCACGGATACACCATTATATCAATTCTCCCTCGGGAGTATTCCAAAGGGTATCGAATCCAAGGAACGGTTCGGAGCTCTACGAGCGATTCATCCAAGGACACGCGATCTCTGCTATGGTGGGTGAGAAGTATGGTTTCCCTTGTACGTACTTGGTTCTAGGGAAGTACAATCTGCAAAGACTTTCGCTTCAGACACCGGACCCTCCTGGCTATAATAGACGGCTCACGGCAAATAGTCGCCTACACTTGTGTTGACGCAGAATATGCACTCAGCGCCAATCACACAGCAAGCCGAAAAGCTTAGCTTCGCACGCGCAGAGAGAAAGTGACGTGCCAGTCAATTTTTCCTGAAAATTAACAAAAGGGAAAATAGTTAAATACCAAAACTTGGAACCTACCGGGTGGTACCAGGCAGTTCCATATTTACGGCTAAGAAGCCAAGCAAGACGACATGTAGCTATGTGAAGCTACCGTCAAAAGAACCGCAACCATTCGGGTAATCATGAAGGAAAAAAGAACATTGCCGAATAGGTGACGTAAGCATGACAACGATCGGTCTTTGAATAAACAAGGATGCATGTGCAAAGCCATGACCGATTCTCAATGAAGATTGACATTAAATAAAGCAAAGCACGGACATGATCATGTATTAAAATAAGCATGCATAGATCCAAAGCATTAGTCTACCGCATGTCTAATCACTTTAAGATCCGTCGGGCACGACATCAAGCAAATCTATCCACCGCATGATACAACTTGCATGAAAGAACGCACCACTTTCCACAAATAGATCTATCCACCGCATGATACAACCCAAATATGGAAAGCTAGAAGCACACGTCTTTTAAAACATAAATAACGCACGTGATCTACTCGTGAAGATATAACCGAATGCGGCTGAACAACCGATTCGGGGTCCATGAAGAAGGAACAAACATTACCACGTGAATAAATCTATCAAGCTGAATTGGAAATCTAATCCACCGGATGACTAGCTCCAAAGCAACCCAAAAACCTGCATCTACCGCATGATACCCGGCTCTTTCAAGATTTATACTAACAAAGCAAGCTTGAACCCGCAACACGTAACAACCTAGATCGATTCGGTTTCGGCTATCGAAGAGCACGAGATCCACGCGTCAAAACACGAAACCTACTCTTGCACGGATCTTAAAAGGAAAAGAGCCGATCCAAACCCATCTAGATTGGGCAAAAGAGTGTTACATGAATTAAAACATAATGCAAAACTCATGATAACACAGGGTAACTTAATGAATCTATTGGATCTTGCCAAAACCCAATAGAGCCGATAACTAGCTTCGAGCTAGACCTTAGCCTACCGCATGGCTCGCGATCTAACAAGAAACCCTCTTGAACCAGGCTTGAATCTACCGCATGACACGAAGCATGGTAACAAGACTACTTGCATCAGATCTAAATCCACCGCATGATACTAGACATGATACAAGGTTGCCGGTACTCACGGAGGTCGACGGATCGATTGGCCCTCTCGAAGAACTCGACGACACGACAAGGGACTCTAGGGTTTGGCGTAAGGCCGGTGTGTATTGAGGAATGAACGTCTTTTTTTACATACATCCAGGGATCGTATTTATACCCTGCTAATTACAACTGCGAATGGATTCATTGCCTAACTAAGCTTGATCGCCTGTCCATCCATTCGCTCCCTCTGATCGAGCCACGTCACCGTCCAATCCCACAAAATCAGCTCTACTGTTCCTTTGCCGAACTGGAGCAGATAGCCGACCGCGGATCCTTCTGCCGAAAATCTCTGAAGATACCCTTCCTTCCACCAGACGGACTCTTTTCCGAATCGGACCCACATGTCATACTCCTTACCAAATTTTGGTGTTAACACATGCCCCTTCAATTGTGGGATAAAAGTAATTTTGTTCCACAATTGACTCCAGCCACGAATCTTTGAGCCAAACCTGTCAACACCTGTTCTTCGCAATCCGCCGGATTCTTCGTTCAGATCCAACCCTAGATCCCCTTTGTTTCGAACTCGAATCTCCAATGGCAACTCAGCACCAAGCTACTCAGGTAACTTCACCCCTCCAAACCTTTGTTCGGCATTAGGTTTTCAATTTTACCTAAGATTTTCTTCTTCCGCTCTCTTCCAGGAACCATCTACTGCCCTTCTGATTCCCATTGAGGCCAATTCGCAATCTTATTATCTCGGTCCTGAAGGGAATCCTGACCCTCGAGATTTCATTGCCGCTGAATCTCAGAGAATTCCTTTCAAGGTAGCTTTATCTCCACCTCCTCAGTGGCAAGATGCGTTCAAGAACTGGCCTTTGCCCCCAATCGCGGGCTGGAAGACTTGGTACCGTAGGATTCTCGCGGATAAGAGCGGATTGACCAATCTGGATACTCTCCGCATTGCTCAATGTTTGGAGTTATCTGTAGCTGAGATGCCCAAGAATGAAGATCTTCTGATAGCCGCGTGCCACTTCTGGTCCAATGGCGTCAATGCCTTCCTTTTTGGGCATGGCCCAATGTCTCCAACTTTGGCCGATGTGTACATGATCACCGGCCTTGACATCACCGGTCCGTTCGGCCTTGGAATTTCAAGAACTCCTCACGCCAAACGGGGGTAAAGCCGGGGGAATGGCTACAAGAATTATATTTTGAAACATATGAGAGATAATCCCCTTGGCGAAGTTGAATACGAGCCTTCTTGAACATGTGGTTATGCGGGTTTGTCTTCTGTGGCAAGGCCAATGAACCCACTCGAATCATATCGCAATGGCGATCCATCCGGCCGCGGCAACCGCCTTCCTCTCGGGAAAATTCCTTTTGGGCGAGTGTATACCATATGCTTCATCGACGGTTACCCAAATGTATACCGGCCAGAGGATAACGTGCGTCAATGGCCCTTGGTGGTTTGTTCAGATTTGGCTGCAGCTTCACATGCACCAGATCGTAGGCGTCGACTTGAACTCCAGGTCCTTCCCCCGGTCCAATCCCCCGAAGGAGAGCTTCAAGTCACCGAGAGGATGCCAAAGCTATGGAGAAGCGACTTCAACCGTTATTGTTCGACGGGACATCACCCAACTCTTCGAGCTGTTCTTCAAAGGCTTCCCCGATCCTCTTTGGCTCCCTTATCTAGGCCGTGACACTCGACCTTCCCTATCGAGTTTTCCTTTGAGCCCGGCCATCAAGATGGGAGATTCTTGGAAATCTTCAATGTTATAATCCGCCCATGCATATTACCGGCCGAATTCAATGGAGGGAGGCGGAATGCCGCACTTATGAGTACTATCGGCCTAACATCATGGCCGGACAACTTGGATGTGGCCACCTGCCCCCAAGATTGTTTCGCATGAATTCCTCAAGCCCGCAGAGGAAATCAAAGAATCGATGCAATGGCGGCAGAGTTTTCAACTATGTGTGCGGTCCCCACCTGTCTACACATGCCCTTTTGTGCCCGCAATCATAGCTCACCCTACCTTCAACTCATGGTGGCAAGAATTCCACGACCACATCTTCGGTGAACCCGTTCATGTGTTCCGTGCGAACCGGTGCCCGATTTTCCGCCGAATTCGGAGGTAACACGCCGAGCCCCTTGATCGGACTTTTACTCATGGTCCCGACCTCCATCTTTTGTCCACGGAACACGCACACCCGCCCTCGAGCCGGGGTAATCACTTATAATGCCGAAGGCCCGATTTCGCATTGGGGTTTAAATCTACAACCCTGCGCCAACTGATGGACAGGTACGCTACCACCGATCCCAGCCTTTCCAGCCTTGCTGTTGACAGGAGGCAAGGATTGCATCTGGTTCCCCCTCCGAGCGCTAAAAGGAGGAGAACTGTCAAGAAAGTACTGGTTGAGGTAAACTCCTTTACCTTCCTGATTACTGGGTCACTCTGTTCTTGATATATCATTGTGTATTTCAGACCAGAGCCCAACCTTCTTCAGAACCAATACCTGCCGATGCTCCATCCATTGGTATGACTTTTTGTTCGTTCTTTCTCAAGGATGAGCACCGGCACTTATCCCTTCATTTGGACATTTGCGAAGAAATCTGTTGGAGAACCACTTGTAGATGTTCCGGTGGTTCAACAGCGAGCCCTTCCAGGGTTGCATTGCCCATCCCGATGAGAGGTTTCATCTTCATCACCTTCTCGCGAATCAGCACGCTCTCCGCAGATGAATCCCTCAACTCAACCGGAGCCGCCAAGTTCTCCCCAGATGCCATCGCCTATCGCCAAGCGAATGGCCAACCCAACGAGAGGAAGATCCGATTCTTCCCCGGCCCGTAAACTCACGAGTCGCCGATTGCTGTACCAAAGCATCTCCCGACTTGGACGTTTCGGCTCTACTCGGGACGCCTCCTCCGTCTGCGATTGCTTCCGCTCAAGATACCATTCATGAGGTACTTGGTTCCGCTCTTAATCTTGATACCTTGATGCTAGCATTCTCACCTCGGCAGTGTTGTTTTCAGGATCACGCCCCGTCATCATCGAGCTTGCCGTCAGAGGGCCCGTCAGCTGCCGATGTGATGAAAGAAGTAAACCAGCCGTTGCCCGACGAGGTATTGCTCAAGCTCAAAGAAATCGCGGCCTGGCTAGAGAAGAACGTCCAGGATCAGCTCAATGATCTCTGTCATTTTGAAGAGATGTTTGAGCCCATTAGTCGCAAACTTCCCGATGACATCAGAGCTTTTCTGTCATCCATCTACGACTTAGAGCCCTTCTATGTTCCCTTGAGGCGTGCTTGGAGGAAATTGCGCTCCCGTTCGGCCATTGAAAAGGAAAAAAAGCGATGCCGAACAGAGCCATGAACGGGATACAATCCCAAGCAAAAAGCCATAAGGATGCCTTGGCCGACCCGCAAGCCTCTTACGATCCGAAAGTCGCCGAAAGGCTGCTCTAGAGGCGGAATTGAAAAGCCCGTCGGCGGAAATGGAGATTGACCGGAAGAAAATAGCCGATCTCCCCGGATTGATAGCAAAGACCGAAGCGGAGGCGAGAATCGGTCGTTACCGCAGTAAAGCAAGTGTGATGCGAGCTTATCGACTTATCCGATGCCCAAAAGGACTATCGGAGATCTTGGATAACTCCCACTTGATAGTATCCAATGTTCGTCACGCACTTGCAAAACTCCTTAACGCTTGAATGTTTTCATTGATGTATACCCGGACCGGTCGTTCTTGTAATATTTCCTTTGCAATTTGTTTCCTTTCCTTGGCGTGCTTTGAGATGTGATGCCGAACGACCCATTCGGTAGTGAAACGCTAATCGCCGAACGACACCTTGAATTCCTTTAGCCGAAACCATCGACCCACGCGCGTTTCGGCTTAGAACTCCAAACGACCCGCCGGCGGGTTGGTCAAGGAAATCTCTCCGCCTTCCGATTTTACCGGGACGTGCGCCACGATCCACGCCCACGATTCGAAGCCACGATTACCTTGCCGTGCCTATAAATGTTGCCATAGGTGCCCCTAGCTCTCCACCGGGCCTTCTAGCTCTCGAATCTTTGCCAATCTCCGGCCCTCTTGCAAACAAGGCACATCCCCAAACCGCAATGGTGCGCCGTCTCAACCGCCGCCGCGCCTCCGACGAGGCCGAGGGAAGCGCGCCAATGCGCGCGGCGGTGATGATCATCAACTTTTCCTTGTCGATCTCCCTTTTGATCTTCCTTTGCCTTGACAATCATCTCCCTTTTTTCGCCTTTGATTCGGTGGAATCCGCCCCGCGCGCCGGCCAATCGGCCCCTTCCCCGACGACTCTTCGAGTCCGATGGCCACTCCCCGGTGCCGTACGGGGAAGCGGACGCTATTCGCTTCAAGGAGGAGCTAGAAGCGTCTCGTCTTGAGCCGGGAGGCCGTCTCCAAAAAAGCGGCGTGGCCGAACTAGAGTGGGAGGACCGGCGGAAACAACCGCCGGAAGCCATCGATGGTATGGTTCGATTCTTGATTTAATCCGGCCTTTGATGTTAACCCCTTCTTGTTTGCCTCTCGCAGCCCGTGATGCTGAGCTCAACCAGCTAAAGGCGCTGGTGGAGCAACTGGCGGAGAAGGTGAACGCTCACGGCGACACGCCGGCGGAGCGCCTGGCCGCGGTGGAGCGCCGCATTGACGAGGTGGCCGTCCATGGTGTTCGTCTGGGCACCACCTTGGGCCTGGCTGCGATGGCGACGCATACGGACGTCGACTATTCCACCAGGCCGCGTGGCTTCCAGGGCGGCGCGCCGGAGGATATCGACGAGATCGAGCTCATCCTGGAGCGCCTCGACGGCCACGGCGACGCTATTGCCGAAATTACCCATCCCCAGTCTGTGCTGAACAGACTCTTTGATTAGATTGTACCCGGGGATGTGTAAATGTCGGCAATATATGATGAACTCTTGAATCCCGCACTTGTTCCGTGATATCTCCCTTTGCATTTGCATCCGTGAATTTTGTTTTCTTCGAATGCGTATGGGAACCGTCTTTAGCCGAACGCTCGCAAGCAACCGCCCCTTGGCGCAAACTCCACAAAGGATCCCAATTCGGCAATCCGTAAATACCGTTCAAAAGAAAACCCTTCGCACTTGGTGGAAAACCCCGCCGCTTGGTATTCCAACGGTGCGTGCATCGGCCGCATCATCACTCCCAATGCGCCTCCTTGGTCAATAAAATAGCCCGTGGGGTGCTCGCAAATCCACTCGCACACTCCTCCATCGCTTCTCGTTTCTTCTTCTCGTCGCCGAAGAAAAAACCCCAACGCCATGGACAAGGGTAAACAACCTCGGGAGAGCGGCTCGTCAAGGAAGCGTACGCTTCGGAAGTGAGTTCTCTCTTGATCTGCTCCTTGTCCTTCTGCTTGATCTTGCGCTTCATGTTTTCCTCTCGCCTCTTTCAGCCTTGATTTGCTTCCTGAAGAAATCATCGGAACCGAAGATGTTCCTGAGTACATCTCCTCCGATTCTTCTCCCCGAGGCGGAGGATGCCACGCCCGAGCAAAGGGTCATCCATCGGCCGCGCCGCCGTGTCCGCACCCGGAGCGTGACCTCGGGGACATGTCCGTCCGTTGTCAAGCCGAACGCGAGCGTCGTATGGCGCCGGAAGCGCTAGTAGGGGGTGAACGCCTCTCGCCCCCCTTCATGTTTGCATCCGGATTTCTTGCCCCTAACCTTGATTCTTTTGCTCCCGGACGTCTCTCGACAGTGTACGGCAACCCGAAGGCGGCCCGGGATAGCTTGGTAGAGGCCGCCAATCGTGGTCATCCTCGTGCGTTCCAAGTCGCCGTCACGGTGGTCCCGGAACAACCGAAGAGGGAGCAAGCCCGAAGAAGCAAAGAAAAGATTGAACCATACTTTCGCTTCTTACTCCACGCCTTCTCGCTTCCCTCCCTTAGGGGACTTGGCCTTCGTAGCCGCTATGTGTAATCCCCGCAAGAAACCGGTTGTAGTGTAGTATTGAGCTAAGGGCAATGCATCGAGCAATCGGCCATTTTCTTTTGTTCATGGATTTTTTTGTTCTAAAGGCGGCCTCATCCTCGAGCGCCGCCGTCTCTCGTGTCGATGTGTATGATCATCGATCGATTTCAATGCTAGGATAATACCTCTTCGGATATCTTCCATTTATTGCGGCGGAAAACTCCTCTCCTAGCAAAGTTTTCAATATGTATGCATTACCGGGAACGCATCCGACCACACGAAAAGGCCCCTCCCGGTTAGGGGGACCATTTGCCGAATTCACTGTATTTAGTTCCAATCGGCAGTAGCGCTTTCCAAACTAGATCGCCCTCTGTGAATTGCTTTACTTTTACTTTCTTGTTATAGTATTTGGCGACCCGCAGCTTGTTTTTCTCGATGTTCTCCAGGGCCCTGAGACGGATCATATGCAAATCTTCTAACTCATCCATCATTAGGCCACTGTAATCCTTGGAGCTCAAATCCTTTTGCAAAGCACTACTCTCCTTGACTCGATTGCATTTCCCGGGGCAAGATCGCGTGATGCCCGTAAACCAACTCGTAAGGAGAAGTCTTTGTAGCTCCATGGGGGGCCATTCGGTAAGCCCACGAGCCGCTTCACCGAGTACCGAATGCCATCTCCTCGGCTTCTGGTCGATCTTCTTCTGTATAAGCTTGATCATGATCTTGTTAGAAGCCTCTGCTTGACCATTAGCTTGGGCATAGTATGGGGAAGAATTAAACAGTTTAATCCCCATGCTTTCGGCAAAATCTCTGAATTCCAATGACACGAATTGTGCCCCTTGGTCAGTGGTAATCGTCTGAGGAATCCCAAATCGATAGATGATGTGTTCCTTGATGAATTCGATCATGTTTTCTGACGTCACCTTCTTGAGTGGGATTGCCTCGACCCATTTGGTGAAGTAATCGTAGCCAAAAGCACGAACTTATGCCCCTTGCTAGATGGTGGATTAATTTGGCCGATCGGGTCTATGCCCCAGCCCCGAATGGCCATGGCTTGATGATGGGATTTAATGCCGATGCGGGGACTCTTTGAATATTCCCGAACTTCGGCAATCTTGACACCCCTTGTAATACTCAAAGCAATCCTCTAATATCGTCGGCCAAAAGCATCCAGCTCGCCTAATAACCCATTTCATGCGATAGGCCGATTGGTGCGCTCCACATATCCCATCGTGCACCTCGCTCATCATGTTTTTGGCTTCTTCTGGACCCAGGCATCGTAGCGAGTACTCCATCTAATGACTTATAGAATAAATTGTCATCCGGAAGAACGAACTTGATTGCCTTATACCTGAGCTTCCTAGAGACTTTTCGGGATGGATCTCTCAAATATTCAACGATCTCTTTCCTCCAATCATCTTCTGTAAGATCCGTCCCCAGTGCGCTCACCTCTGCAACAAATGCTTCTTGACTCTCTTTATAACCAGAGGCGCTCTGAGCCAGCCTGTTTGCTTCCTCATTATGCTCTCTAGGAATGTGCTGTAAGGTTACCAGTGGAAAGCCCTTCAAGATTTCTCTGCATTCCTCGTAGTAACTCCTCAGCGCATCGCTTCTGCACTCGTACTGGCCGTTCAATTGCTTGATGACCAACTCTGAATCCCCATAAATTTCAACTGAAACGGCCCCGGCTTCTCTCAAATACTGAAGCCCTCGAAGCAGTGCCTCGTACTCAGCCTGGTTATTTGTGACGGTGGGTTGTATAGGAATGGCGAATTCGAACATCTCACCTCGGGAGAAATTAGCAGGATCCCTACTCCCCCACCTTTGCCACATGATGACCCGTCAAAGAATAGAGCCCATGGGGTAATTTCAAGCGTATTAATTGAAGGGTCACGGTGTTCGGTTATAAAATCGGCAATGACCTGACCTTTGATGGCTTTTGCCGATTCGAACTTCAACTCGAACTCTGATAGAGCTAAAATCCATTTGCCAACCCGACCATTCAAAATTGGCATAGATAACATATGTTTTATCACATCAAACTTCGAGTATACGGTGCATTCGGCATTCAACAAGTAGTGCCGAAACTTTGTACACGAGTAGTATACGCAAAGACATAATCTTTCTATAGCCGAATACCCGGTTTCGGGATCAAGTAGTTTTCGGCTAAGATAAGCTACTACCCGTTCCTTCCCTTCGAATTTTTGAATAAGGGCCGATCCAATAGTTTGGGTATCGGCCGCCACGTACAACTTGAAAGGCTTGTTCAGCCGAGGAGGAACCAAAGACCGGTGGCTCCTTCATGTATTGCTTGATTTCCTCGAAAGCCTTTTGTTGTTCGTCACCCCATGTGAACTTCGATCCTTCTTTAGCTTCAAGCAACGGAGAGAACGGCAACACCTTCGTGATAAATTTGAGATGAACCTTCTCACAAAGTTGATCTTGCCGAGGTGATTGCAACTCCTTGAGGTTGGTTGGAGGAACGACTTCATCAATGGCTTTCATGCTCTTTTTGCCAACTTCAATCCCTCCTTCGTGGACCAAAAACCCCAAGAACTCTCCAAATCGACACCCCAAATGCACACTTGTTTGGATTCATCTTCGACCATGCTTCCGGGTGCATTCCAGGGTTTTCTTCACATCCTCCAGATGGGAGTCATGGCTTAAGGACTTGATCACCACGTCGTCAATGTAGATTTCCACGGTCTTGCCGATCAACTCATGAAAAATGTAGTTCATGGCCCGCTGGTAGGTTGCACCGGCATTTTTCAACCCAAATGTCATGACGATCCATTCAAATAGGCCTATATGACCAGGACACCTGAAGGCCGTCTTCGAGATGTCTTCTATTGCCATAAAGATTTGATTGTACCCTGCGTTGCCATCCATGAAGCTAATCACCTTGTGCCCAGCAGCGGCGTCAATCAGCAAATCGGCAATAGGCATTGGGTATCCATCCATGGGAGTAGCTCTGTTTAGGTCCCTGAAGTCTATGCAAACTCTCATTTTTCCATTTTTCTTGTACACAGGGACGATGTTAGAAATCCACTCCGCATATCTGCAGGGCCGAACGAAGTTTGCGTCAAGTAATCTTTCGATTTCCTTCTTCACATCGGCCAATACTTCATCCTTGTAGATTTTCCGGGGCGGTTGCTTATATGGCTTGAATCCTGGCTTGATTGGCAACCGGTGCTCGACGATGGATCGATCCAATCCGGGCATCTCCGAGTAATCCCGTGCGAAGCAATCTTTATATTCTTTGAGAAGCTTGATTAAGTTTCCCCTGAAGTCTGGTTGCAAACCTGCACTGATGAACGTCGGCCTTGGTTTATCACCGTTTCCAATGTCAACTTCCTCCAGCTTATCGGCCGACATGAATCCTCTTCCCAGCTTGCCATCAGTGCCGTCCACGGGGTTCTCCATTAAAAATTACTGTAAGAGCCGACCGCTTGAATCGGTACGTTGGTCACCGCCGACAGTTCAACAGGACCTTCTCCCCGCTCCTTCCCCGAGAAGCAATCGATGCCTTGGTATTCCCGAAGGCCGGTTCCATGCTAGCCACGCTCACGGAGTCGTCCGCCCGCACGACCTCAATTTCATCGTCCACCCACCGGATCGACCGTTGATGCATAGTGGATGGGACGCAGCAGCTTGGCGTGGATCCGCCCCGCCCAAGCGACGGCCGTAGGCTCCCTTCCCTTCGATGACGAAGAAGGTGGTGAGCGGCGTCTTGGACCCGATCATCAAGTCCACGTGAGCGCATCCTTTGGTATCCGAGGGGTTCCCGCGAAGTCGTTCGGGGATGATGCTTGTTGGTGTCAAATCGCTCGGGGTCATGCCAAGCTTCCCGAAGGTGGTGTACGGCATCACGTTAACCGCCGCGCCACCGTCGACGAACATCTTGGTCAATGGCTTGCCATTGACGTACCCCCTCAAGTACGGCGGCCTCATGTGGCGATTCTTGGCCGGCTTGTCGAAGATGGCCTCGCTTGGCAAGCACCGAGTTGCGCCATCATCTCCTCGGGCCGCTCGTCGTCAAAGGAAGCTTCCTCCCCGCATCACCCGGTTAGCGGGAGCCATGAACTCATTTGGCGGGGAAGTATACCATGCATGCGAGGGGCTTGACGCTTTGATCCTTCCGGCTGGTCCTTGGGGCGCCACTTCGTCTCGTCCGGACCCCGGCTTGCTTCATCTCGCGGTTCCTCAAGCGTTGGACCCGCCTCTTCGGCTCTTGCGTAGACCGGGTGGGCACCATTGCCCCTTCGCCGGACGTAGACCTCCTCGTCCTCCTCGTGGTCGCCCCACCCGAGATCGCCTCGGCGCTTCCCGGGATGATCAATGATTTCAATTTTTTGCCGCCGATCCCCATTTGGGTGGATCCTTCCAAGTCT
Organism: Cenchrus americanus; assembly: GCA_947561735.1. Classification (NCBI taxonomy): domain Eukaryota; kingdom Viridiplantae; phylum Streptophyta; class Magnoliopsida; order Poales; family Poaceae; genus Cenchrus; species Cenchrus americanus. Next base: position 165,842,912 of record OX387245.1, read on the forward strand.
TTCGTGGACGGATCGGCGATTGGCGCTTTCTCCGCCCGTACTCGGCATATCCGTCGCCGCATTCGGGACGCTCCTTAATGTGGGTAGCTTCGGGCCTTCGTTCCGGCGGTGCTCGAAAAGGCGCACCCCCGCGTGGGCGCGCTCCGCTCGCGCGCGTCATGTTCCCCGATTCCATCCGCGCGCTTCCTCCTCGGCCCCGCGTTGCTCCTCCTCGTGACGACGCTCCCCGGTAGCGTTCCTTCTCCATCTCGGCGCCGCCATTTATTAAGGAGGATGCGCGACGTCACCTTGGGTTTGGGCTTGGACGACTCCCCGATCTCGATGTGGCTCTTGAGAACGCGGGGGCGTCGCCCGGACTTGCTCTATGGTAACCCTCGGCGCTTCGGGTCAACCGATCCATCTTGCTTGGATCCGGGCCGAGGTCGGGACCTTGACTTTCCCTTTCTCTTCGGTCGTTATCGCATTGACGAGTAAAAGCCGAGCATGTTCTCGCGGGAAGGGGTGGCCATCCAGCCTTCATCTTGTTATCGAATTTGAGGTGTCCTTCTCGGATAGCCTTTTGGATCCTCATCCCGAAGACCCCGCAGTCGTTGATGGAATGGGAGTCCCCGTCATGAAAGCCGCGAGAACGTTTCGCTTTGACTCCATCGGCCGAAGCATAGAGTGCCCTTCGGGCGGCCTTGATTCGGCCTTCTTTTACCAAGAGCTCAAACAACTTGTCGGCCTTCGTGATGTCGAAGTCATAGGTTCCTTTGGTCCGCCCGACCCAACGCCGATTCATTGTGAGAGGCTCTTTACCCCACATGATTTCTCGCCGCGGCCTATCTCCAATTCGTCGTCGAATCTTCGAACAAATCGGCTTTGTCCAAGAATTGATTGTAGATATCGGCGATGTCGTGTTTGCTTGCCAAACTTGGGGTCCTTCTTGAGGCCATATGCCCGATTGCTCATCAAGGATAATTTCGTGACAGCTTGGCCCAAGTTTTCAAACTCCATCCCAAAGAGCTTTTCGCGCACGGCTGGTAACATCCCGGCGACGGCCATATCGGCTAGCTGATCGTCTGGCAAGTTCAATGAGAAGCACATGCCCTTGACTTCTCTAAATCTTCTCAGAAACTCCAGCGGTGTTTCACTGTGCCTTTGTTTCAGGGTGGCGAGGTCAATCAATTTCTTCTCAGAACTGCCGCTGAAGTAGTGAGCGTGGAATTTACGCTCCAAATCTTTCCACCTGGCCACTGACTCAGGCGGCAAGGACGAGAACCACTGAAAAGCTGGGCCTGTCAATGAGGCGGGGAAGTAACGAACCCTGAACGCCTCTTCGGTCGAACATTCCCCCCGCCGCATGAGATAACGAGCGATATGCTCGACCGTGCTTGTCTCATCTTGCCCGCGAGAACTTTGTGAATTCCGTTGGTGGTTTTACCCTTGGCGGCGGGAGCACGTTATAGTACCACTGCGGGAACGGCGGCTCCGTAGGTGGGGCACCGCATCCTTGGCTTGAGGCCGAACCGATTCTCGCATCAATTCGGCCATCTTGCGAGCTAGGGCATCTTCCTCTTGAGCGCCCGCCGGCCCGGCGCGTACCCCGGGTGCGGGAAGGCGTCGAACGCCTCGTAATTCCCCACTTCATGATAGCCACCGCCGTATAGATTCCTCTCGGGAGCCGCTTGGTTGACGGAGCTATTCTTCGACCGGGGTCAAGTGGGGCCCCGGATGAGCCGAACGCTAGGTCTCCGTACGTGGGCCGGTACGGATCGGCCGTTGCACGGGCCGACCCGTGCTTGCTTTGTGGTGGCGGCGGATTGGTTGACTTCCCCGAAGTTTGCGGCGGAGGCCGAACCGGCCGCCCCCGGCTCCCCGTGGAGGAGGTTGGAACGCTTGGCTCCGGAGCTGCGAGGAGGGGGTCGCCGCACCGGCCCCCGTGGTGGCGGGCGAGAGCTCGATTCACCCGGCTCCACGGTGCTCTTTCCGGCGTACGCCCTTCCGAACGCTTGCCCCGCGCCCGGACCAAAGAGGGCCGCCATCATCTGTTGGAGCGACCCAAGGAAAGCTTGATTGTGCTTGGTGAGCACGTCGTCCATTGACTCTTGGAAGATCCGCGCGCATTCTTCCTTTTCTTGTTGGGTCGTAGCGTCGGTTTCTCCCGGCAACAGCACTCCGGGCGGGGCCATTCTTCGGATATGGTACACCGCTTCGGTTCTTTTTGAATGACATGAGACACTTTTGTTGGAACCGATTCACGGCGTCCAAGAGCCGCCGATGCTTTGCTCCGGAGAAAGGTCTTCAATGTTGACATCCGGGAGATCCGTGATCTCGGGCATCTCGAACCACTCGGGTACGTTCGTCCCACCGGGCGTGCCAAAAAGTGTGTTGACGCAAAATATGCACTCGCCGCCAATCACACAAAGCAAGCCGAAAAGCTTAGCTTCGCACGCGCGAGAGAAAGTGACGTGCCGTCAATTTTTCCCGAAAATTAACAAAAGGGAAAATAGTTAAATACCAAAACTTGGAACCTACGGTGGTACCAGCAGTTCCATATTTACGGCTAAGAAGCCAAGCAAGACGACATGTAGCTATGTGAAGCTACCTGTCAAAGAACCGCAACCATTCGGGTAATCATGAAGGAAAAAAGAACATTGCCGAATAGGTGACGTAAGCATGACAACGATCGGTCTTTGAATAAACAAGGATGCATGTGCAAAGCCATGACCGATTCTCAATGAAGATTGACATTAAATAAAGCAAAGCACGGACATGATCATGTATTAAAATAAGCATGCATAGATCCAAAGCATTAGTCTACCGCATGTCTAATCACTTTAAGATCCGTCGGGCACGACATCAAGCAAGTCTATCCACCGCATGATACAACTTGCATGAAAGAACGCACCACTTTCCACAAATAGATCTATCCACCGCATGATACAACCCAAATATGGAAAGCTAGAAGCACACGTCTTTTAAAACATAAATAACGCACGTGATCTACTCGTGAAGATATAACCGAATGCGGCCGAACAACCGATTCGGGGTCCATGAAGAAGGAACAAACATTACCACGTGAATAAATCTATCAAGCCGAATTGGAAATCTAATCCACCGGATGACTAGCTCCAAAGCAACCCAAAAACCTCGCATCTACCGCATGATACCCGGCTCTTTCAAGATTTATACTAACAAAGCAAGCTTGAACCCGCAACACGTAACAACCTAGATCGATTCGGTTTCGGCTATCGAAGAGCACGAGATCCACGCGTCAAAACACGAAACCTACTCTTGCACGGATCTTAAAAGGAAAAGAGCCGATCCAAACCCATCTAGATTGGGCAAAAGAGTGTTACATGAATTAAAACATAATGCAAAACTCATGATAACACGGGGTAACTTAATGAATCTATTGGATCTTGCCAAAACCCAATAGAGCCGATAACTAGCTTCGAGCTAGACCTTAGCCTACCGCATGGCTCGCGATCTAACAAGAAACCCTCTTGAACCAGGCTTGAATCTACCGCATGACACGAAGCATGGTAACAAGACTACTTGCATCGATCTAAATCCACCGCATGATACTAGACATGATACAAGGTTGCCGGTACTCACGGAGGTCGACGGATCGATTGGCCCTCTCGAAGAACTCGACGACACGACAAGGGACTCTAGGGTTTGGCGTAAGGCCGGTGTGTATTGAGGAATGAACGTTTTTTTTACATACATCCGGGGATCGTATTTATACCCTCGCTAATTACAACTGCGAATGGATTCATTGCCTAACTAAGCTTGATCGCTCTGTCCATCCATTCGCTCCCTCCGATCGAGCCACGTCACCGTCCAATCCCACAAAATCAGCTCTCTTTGTTCCTTTGCCGAACCGGGAGCGGATAGCCGACCGCGGATCCTTCGCCGAAAATCTCTCGAAGATACCCTTCCTTCCACCGGACGGACTCTTTTCCGAATCGGACCCACATGTCATACTCCTTACCAAATTTTGGTGTTAACAACTTGTATCTGGATGTGGGGGATTCCAAATGGGTCCAACGGTTGTGACCACCATGGCCTACCCCAAGACAAATCACGGGATACTTTGAAGGATAACCTGTAGTCTAGAGACCACACCTGCACCACTGGCTACTACTATAGCACTCCGTAAAGATACAGAGCGACGATCCTGTGAGCACAACTAGTCCTTGCCCAACAAGGAATTAGAATCGTACAAAGGATATGAATGACATTTTGGTCTTAAACCAGGTATGCTGAGCTCTCACTATATTCTATTTCTTAAGCAATCATACAAACAGAATGCAAGATTACTCATCCAGTCAAAAAGATTGGAGGATCGTGTCACGAAGAACACGAGCCTCGAAATGATGAACAAATGAAGAACTCTAGAACATATCACCCATGTATGAATACAACTTTAGTCTAATTGGAATATAACGAAATACTCACTTTAGTCTAAATGAAGAAAAATATCACTCATGAGGTACAATGAGATGATGAACAAAGAATGGATCATCGCATCTCCCATCTACTCAACCACACCCTCTCCTCTCTACCTAGCAATACTGAAGCTAGATCTTCCCCACACTCATATTCCTGGTGGATGGTTTCACCTCCACCAAGAAGGAATGAGAAGGAAGGAGGCTAAGGAGAGGAGTTGCCTTCAAGTGTGTTGTCCTATTCTTACCCCCTCTTCTTCTATATATAGGTGCGGGCACCAGCGTCAAGTGGACCGAAACACCCTGGGGATGGCCTCTAGGACCAATGGGGGACCACCACGTGGAGGCCTAGGATCAGCCGACCAATGGTCGGTTCGGCCGACCCCCATGCGGCTCACCTCGGGCTATGCTTTCTATGAGTGGCTCACTGGTGGGTCTTGAGGTCGGTTCATGGTGTACACGTGTGTTGAAGGCAGGTTAGGCGCTCTAGTGGGCCTATGAATCCATGTGAGGTACGCGTGGCGATCTCTGATTCGTTGAGGCTCTCTCTCTTGGATTGGTGACATCATTGATTCAGGGGATGCTTGCATGACGACTCCTCATTGGTTGAGCCTGAAGTGCTAGGATCAAAGAGGCATGCTTTATCCTCATTTCTTATGCTAAACACCTGTAATCAACTTTATGCAGCAACTTGTGGAAATTGTCAGTTCTAAGCCCTATTCTAATGTGGATGGATGTTGACGGTGAATTTCCGTCAACCTAGAGTACTTGTTATACATTGGTTTCGATTATGATTTGCAACTAACCGGCCACTAGGCATACTAATGATATAACAAGTTCACACTTGCATGTCGATTTTGGAGTTTGTTGTTTACGCAGGAAATCTACGCTAATGAGGAGACTTTCGGGATAAGTTCACCAAGCACTTTGGAAGAAGATCATGAAGCCCGACAAGAGTCAAGACACGCGATGAACATGACTCCAAATGACCCGAGGACCGAAGCGTCAACGTGCAAATCTTCAGGGACTCAACCGTGAAAACGGCGAAGCTTGCATAGCAAGAATTCAAGCCTTAACCGTGAAGGAAACGACGTCAAAGGCCCACATGCAAGTGCACACGAATAAGGGATCACGGGAGAAGCAACCGGGGAGGAAACCGGGCCGAACCGGGCCGAAGTGGGCTCGGGCCGGCCGGCTCGGGCCGACCGGCCCAGCCCCACTCCGGGGTCGGTTCGGTCCCCCCTTTGCCCTAGATGTTCATCTATTTATTCCCTCCGCGGCCCGTCGACCGACACATCGAACAAATCATCCTACCGACGCCAATCACCGAGAAAACCGCCGCCGCAAGATGAGGGAGAGAGTTAGATGAGCTCGTCGCAAGGATCAACGCCGGCGGAGAGAAGGAAGCAAGAGGAGGACTCCAAGCCGTTGGCCTAGGGGTGTTCCCAAGCTCCATCGCCGCCATCTTCATCGACGACGTTCTCCGGAGTCTCCATCACCCCTATGTGCTTCAATCCGTGTAAGATGATGGGGTAATGTCTCCGTTCATCCCTAGGATTAGATGGATACATGCTATGTGATCGCTACTCGATTTGTGGTTTCAATCTATTGTTTTCATGTTGATGATGCTTTGATGATTAAGGTTAGCTACCATGTTTTTCGGGCGTATGATATCCGCTACTCCCATAGATTCCATCAACATACCGTGTCCATCATAGGTCTAGTCATGAATACCTTCGCGTAGTGACGATACGAGAGGAGGGAAAGGGCGAAACCGTGGTCACAACCCCCGCAGATTGGTTTACCGTTTTCGTGTAGTAGATGCATACCATGTTATCCTAGATCCTAGGGAGGGAACGCTTATCTTTCTTGCTCACTCTCTTGTGTTCACCCCTTTACCATCTAGTTTAACCCTAGATTTGTTTGATCAACTTAACTTAGATTAACTTAGGTTAGATTGCCTCTACCTTTAGATTAATACCCCTTTCAAAGGTTTCCATTCAACTAGATTAGTACTTGGTTAAGCGCTAGTAATCCCCTTGCTCCGCGGATTGACAAGAACCTTGGGAATCCCGTGGTGAAAAAGGTGTGGGGTCCGTACGCTTGCGGATCGTAGAGGGATACGTCTTTTATCCGTCAACAAGCCCCTTTTTCTGGCGCCGTTGCCGGGGAGCAAGCCGACTTTGCTACGTTTAATCTAGTATTAATTTTGTTGATTACTAACACCTAACCCTTATTTTCTAAAAAAAGAAAAAAAAATCTTTTTTTTGTTCTTCTTTCTACTTTTCTTGTGCCTAGATGGATTTGTTCACCTCACCATTGGAAGACGAGGAGATGTCGCTAAGGGAGCTAGCAATGCCGTCAATGGAAGACATTGAGATGCAAAAATCAGATTTGACATTTGCTACAACCCACTATGAAGTGAAGCCCGGAATCATCAAGTTAGTGGCGACAAAACCATTTAGAGGATTGGTGGATGACAACCCATATAGACACATTAAGGAATTCACGATGTTATGCAACACGGTGCAACAAAAAAGGAGTTCCGGCCGCTTGGTTCAAGTGGAATCTTTTTCCGTTCTCTCTCGAAGATGAAGCGCGAAGATGGTACACACTTGCATCCGTTGAAGCAAAAGGAAATTGGGATGAGCTAGTGAAGAAGTTTATTTTGAAGTTCTTTCCCATAAGCAAGGTTCAAGACTTAAGGAGGCAAGTGCTCACTTTCAAGCAAGGAGAGGATGAAGGAATTGATGAAGCATGGGACCGTTTTAATGAACTACTTGAGCGAGGCCCGAACTTGGGATTTTCCGGTGACTTGATGTTGCATACCTTTTATTTTTCACTAACCCCTAACTCGTCTCGTTTTGTAAGCATGTGTGCAAGGCGGTGATATATTGGATAAAACAATTAGTGAAGCCGCACAAATCTTACAAAGGATAAGCAATGGACAAAGAACAATACGAGATTGGCAAAGATGTTGTCAAGAGGAGCAAAATGACAAAAGCAAGCCCAAGGTGCTTGCTGAAATTTCCGAAGAGGATGAACCGAAAGTCAAGGAAGATGAACCGACCATACAAGAAAGTGAAGATCCACTTCCCAAGGTAAGAGAAGTCATTTCGGATGTTAAAAATGTTGAAACTAACATGAATGTAGGCCGAAGTATGTGGAATGCTAGACCATTGGCGGAGTTCATTCAATCCGGTTGGGTTCAAGTTGATTTCGCCCCACTAATTAACTACCGAAGGAAGGAGGAACACCGACACGTTGCCAAACTAATTGAAGATATATTTGATCAAGAGATGAGTGGAGAGTCGATCCAAAAGATGTTTGAAGAAAAAAGAGAAGAAGGAGATGAAGGATGGATCGACCGGTTTGACAACTCAAAGATTTATGATGAAGGAAGAGAAGAGTACAACCGTGATGAGCCTAGTGACTCAAAGGATAAATGGGAGGAGATAGGACTCAAGCTAGATGATAGCTTGTGTGCTATTGAAGCCTACACACTAGGAAATCAAGATATGGAAGTACTCAAGGATGAAGGAAAGAGTGAATCAACAATGAGCGATCTTGACGACATGTGGTACATGGAAGATAAAGAAAGCAACATACAAGTCTTTGAAGATGAGGATCCGGTTGACAAAGAAGACTTCAAAGAAGAGATGAATGCGTACATAGTTGAAGGATTACATGTTCCACATGATGAGTTGAAGAAATTGCAAGATGGTGATGAAGAGGCAACTACACTTGTTGAGATAGATTCGCCTTCAACACCGCTTGATGAACCAAATATCACTCTTGTTGAAAAATCTCTAAGGCCAAGGTACGTGCTGAAATCTCAAGATATTATTGGTATTGATGTTCATAAATTCAATTACTCATGCTCGACCAATAGTATGAATGATAGTTTAATGTCTATGCCTTGTTCCAATAGTGATCATGTTGTTAGGCTAGATTTTCTTGAGAATGAAAAAGAGTAAACATTTATGTTTTATCCAATTAATCTCACACCTAAAGAACCATTTCCTAATGATGAGCTAAGTGCTATGCATGAAACATATGCTTCTTTTATTTACACCTTGACTTGTTGCTACAATTCACATGTTGTGTTAATTATGGACGCGTATGTTTACAATAAGTTTTGTAAATCTCGATCATGCTTTGCGCTTGGTCAAGCTAATGACCTTAAAGAATCATATGTCGGGAAAGGCCCGATTTTCACTAACCATGTAGACAAGGCTTAAATAATGGAAAAAAGAAGTCATGCCTAAAAGAGTTGCAAGATAAATCATCAACCTCTCCGAATCCCGCGATGGATGCTGCTGTCTTCATCAATTTGAGAGCTTGTTCAGAGGTGTACAAATAAAGAAAATGAGATATTCAGAAGCTCCATCGAATTATCATTCCAACGCATCAAGAACCAACAAGTTTGAAGACCCGTGCAAGGAGTTATGGAGAAAACATTGAGCGTTGCGCGTTCTGAAATTTCAGGACAGATTTCATCGCCGAAGTAAAACGGATGTAACTCTCTTGTCCGGAGTCCGATTTGAGCAAATGAAGACTCGTTGGAAAGGAAATTTTGTGCACTGTGCAATGGAGTAGAGCTTGAGTATACTTTCTGTTCTGGACATTAAAAAAAATTCATGGAGTGAAGGCAGCACCGAAGGATGATAAAGAAGGAGATAACGATGAAACAAAAGGATGCTTTGGGCAAGTCTTCTATAAGTGATCAAGCACAACATGGGAAGTAAATTAAAGCTGCATTGGTACCTTTTCTTTATGCATGAAGGCCATGGCTATGCAACGAAAAGAAGGTATGTGAGAAAGTCGAGCTCTATGACTTTAAATGAAGCGCTTTTCGGGAGGCAACCCGTTTCTTTATATTTTTACTACTTTCTTAGAGAAAATAAAGAATGGCACTATCTTATGATGATCAACTTGTGGTTATTAATCTAAGTTCAGTTTTCCTTTTTAGAACCACCATCATGTTCATGATCATATTTATTTATTTGCATGCATTGCATTTTGTTGTCCTCGTGATGTTTCTTTGTGTATACATGTTTTGCACATAGTTGGCTTGGTTGTTTTATATACTTAATGATGTATGCTTCATTTTCCATGTTAATACTTCATAAGGCATTATGAGTATTTTCCTTTTGTGATCTTGTGTAAACGTGGTGTTTAAACATGATTGCGGACCATCATCGTTAAGTTCGATAAACCTAGCTGGCTTTTCATATGTTTTCATGTTGCTTTGGTTAGTTTATAAGCTTTGCAATGCGCTTAATTTTTCTTGTGCTATAAGAGTTATTGATTTAGGGATAGACATGGTGTTTTAACCCTAGATATATAAACCTTTATGGCTATGGAGAAATTCAGCAACCTAGTTGTAAACATGGTGTTTAGAACTAGGTGAAAACATTGTCTTGTTTATATGCTTTCCTATCATGTGCATACACACCTTTCACCACGTACACTCATTAGGTTTTTATTCCTCATTAGACTAATTATGCCACATGTTAAGAATCTTAGGAGGCATTGTTGGATTGTTGGCAATTCTATCAACTCCCAACCGTCACCTTGGGGGTAGAATGTGCGTTTAAAACGTCTTACGTGCAAGATAAAGACTCTCACTACAAGGAAATTGAAGGATGGCTAAAAAGTGCTTTGTCTTCTTCTTCCATGACTAGCAAAATGCTAAGCATGGGGGAGACCCTGAATCTTCAACACGGAAGTGCAACATGACACTCTAGAAGATAGAATGATAAAGATCGTTAACATCTCCGGATCAATGGGCAAGAAGCCACCAATCTCATCAAAATTCTGCATGGTCTCAAAGGGAAAACACCGGGTATTTTTGGATGTTTAGAAGCCCCATGAAGTTACGATTCCAACAAATCAAGAATCAAGACAATCGGAGGTTCCTACAAGCGGTTATGCCCGAATCACCGAGTGCAACACGTCCTGAAATCAGTTTTGGACAGCACGCAGCGCTGAAGTAAAATGGACGTAGCTCCCTTGTTTGAACTCTGTTTTTGAGGAATGACCACACGTTGGAAATGTAATTTCATAAACTTTTCAATTGAGCTATAATTTGATATATGTTCTGTTCTGGACAGAGGGGAAATCTATGAAAAAGAGACAGCATGGAGATGATGAGAAAAAGAAAGAGGAGATGGTGATGACAACATTGAAGAGAAGGGCGACCAATGACTCCATTAAGCATACAAGATCAAATTTAGAAGTTTAGGAGCACTGATAAATCAAGACAAAAGCAAAAACCACATCAATACATGGAGATGTCGGAAGAAGGCAACGAAGGATTACAAAAGATGGTAACATCTCCATGGACCTTCTCTTTTCCAAACACAAATGCTTGTAAGTATGCCTTCAACATCAACTAGTTGCAACCTTTTGTTTTTCTCTTCAAACAATAACATGGCTACTAGGAGGACAACCTAGGTTTCTTTTTACTTTCAATAGATAAGCATGACCATGTGTTCACCTCGATGTTCTACATTGCCTATGCTTACAGAAAGATGATGAAAGTTGTCCCTTTGTTTTACCTACATGAAGTTATACATGTCTTGGCTAATTGCTCTCTATAATATGATCTGAAATTAATTTAAATACTGGCTCTTTTATTTGTGGAAGTGAAATGACTATGCTTTAGACCCACATACATATCTTTGCTCTTTGATTTAAGTTTATGGATAGCCGGATAACTTGTTGTTTTTATGAAAACTTAACTTTTATGCTATCTACATATTTGTGATGCTCTTGCAAAGTTCTACCTACCAATGCCATATACATATATGTTTTATGATAACAAAACCCGTAGATTGCAAACATATGTTTTGATGAGTTGGATTAGGATTGATTTCTATGGTTCGAGACTAAGAAGCTGGTCATTCCTTCGTGTAACTTTTTCATGCTAGCCTTTTTGTCCATGCATTGTGGGTTTCACATCGAAAATTCCACAAACTTCGCTGGGCATCCACCCTAAACCAAAAACATCTTTTTGTGATCACCTCCTTGTCCACAACCCAATTTGAGTATGGAGTAAAATTCTTGATGAAGATTCAAATATTCCGCAATATTATGGAATTTATACTTACTTTATCTGTCATTTCCCCTCTCTTTTATGCTCGAGGACGAGCATCGTTCAAGCATGGGGGAGGAGTCATTCTCTGACACAAATGCTATGTAAGTATTATATTGCAAAAAGTTTTGAGGAGCAAAAGAAAAAAAATGAAAAAAAAATGAAAAATGAAAAAAATATGATAAGAAGAAAAGAAAAGTAAGAAAAATAGGAAGAATAAAGTGAAAAAAAAGAAAGAGAGAAAAATGAGAAGGAAATAAAATAAGGAAAAAAATAAAGACGCTCCTTGGTTCTTTTTGCTTCATAAGTTCTCAAGTGCCTTGATGATAAATCCATACTCAAATCTTCCAACCATGTGCAATCCGATAACGAGGACTTCACTCGTGCCTCGGGATCATCCATTTGCCACTTGCACATGTCCACTTATCTAAATGTGTGTGTTTCATCCCTCTCTCTTTCCAACATTTATTTTCCATGGCCTTTTTGACGAGTCTCGGTGATTCCAATAGACCTCTCTCTTAATTTGACAATATTTCGAATGTATGTTTTGCTAGGATTGTTTTTAACCTTCCAAGCTCCACATAAGCCTTCCACTATCACATATGAGTAGAGTAGGTTGAAAATAATCTAGTATAGGCTTGAGTGACTTGATGAGATGAGTGTTCCATGAGCTCTTGCAAGAGATTTTCACTTATGTTGGATATGCATCTTTTTGAAAATTTCCCATGTGACAAGGTAATGGTTTGAAGTTCACTTAAGTTTGAGAGCATCGTGTTAAATGTGGCTTGTTCTTTATTGTTAGTCTATCTTCCATAATGAAAAAGAATCCGGTCACAACTTGAACCTTAAAAATAAATTTTTAAGAGAGAGCAATTTGTCTCGTCATGAATGACTAAGTGCAGGGATAACATTGGAAGGCAATGCTGATTTCCCTTTTAAGCAAGGATTACTTACTCGAGGACGAGCAAGGTTTAAGCATGGGGGAGATGTTGACGGTGAATTTCCGTCAACCTAGAGTACTTGTTATACATTGGTTTCGATTATGATTTGCAACTAACCGGCCACTAGGCATACTAATGATATAACAAGTTCACACTTGCATGTCGATTTTGGAGTTTGTTGTTTACGCGGAAATCTACGCTAATGAGGAGACTTTCGGGATAAGTTCACCAAGCACTTTGGAAGAAGATCATGAAGCCCGACAAGAGTCAAGACACGCGATGAACATGACTCCAAATGACCCGAGGACCGAAGCGTCAACGTGCAAATCTTCGGGGACTCAACCGAAAAAACGGCGAAGCTTGCATAGCAAGAATTCAAGCCTTAACCGTGAAGGAAACGACGTCAAAGGCCCACATGCAAGTGCACACGAATAAGGGATCACGGGAGAAGCAACCGGGGAGGAAACCGGGGCCGAACCGGGCCGAAGTGGGCTCGGGCCGGCCGGCTCGGGCCGACCGGCCCAGCCCACTCCGGGGTCGGTTCGGTCCCCCCTTTGCCCTAGATGTTCATCTATTTATTCCCTACGCGCCGTCGACCGACACATCGAACAAATCATCCTACCGACGCCAATCACCGTAAAACCGCCGCCGCAAGATGAGGGAGAGAGTTAGATGAGCTCGTCGCAAGGATCAACGCCGGCGGAGAGAAGGAAGCAAGAGGAGGACTCCAAGCCGTTGGCCTAGGGGTGTTCCCAAGCTCCATCGCCGCCATCTTCATCGACGACGTTCTCCGGAGTCTCCATCACCCCTATGTGCTTCAATCCGTGTAAGATGATGGGGTAATGTCTCCGTTCATCCCTAGGATTAGATGGATACATGCTATGTGATCGCTACTCGATTTGTGGTTTCAATCTATTGTTTTCATGTTGATGATGCTTTGATGATTAAGGTTAGCTACCATGTTTTTCGGGCGTATGATATCCGCTAATCCCATAGATTCCGTCAACATACCGTGTCCATCATAGGTCTAGTCACGAATACCTTCGCGTAGTGACAGTACGAGAGGAGGGAAAGGGCGAAACCGTGGTCACAACCCCCGGTAGATTGGTTTACCGTTTTCGTGTAGTAGATGCATACCATGTTATCCTAGATCCTAGGGAGGGAACGCTTATCTTTCTTGCTCACTCTCTTGTGTTCACCCCTTTACCATCTAGTTTAACCCTAGATTTGTTTGATCAACTTAACTTAGATTAACTTAGGTTAGATTGCCTCTACCTTTAGATTAATACCCCTTTCAAAGGTTTCCATTCAACTAGATTAGTACTTGGTTAAGCGCTAGTAATCCCCTTGCTCCGCGGATTGACAAGAACCTTGGGAATCCCGTGGTGAAAAAGGTGTGGGGTCCGTACGCTTGCGGATCGTAGAGGGATACGTCTTTTATCCGTCAACAATGGATGATTCTCACATTGAAATGCAGGGATTGACGGCTTTGAATTAGGTACTTAGTAGCCGTAAACAAGCGGTAATCAAGGTCATACACTAGAACGAAAGCATGGTGGAGGCGGGTCAATCTACGATTGGCGATGGGTCGAGAGTCAGTTTTTAGAAGGTCTTTGACTCGTATGAGAGTCCTTTTTATTTTTAGTAGTTTTTATCTTTCTTTAGATGCAAGTAAGCAGTGCCAAGGGATAAGGAGGAGAAGCCGATGAAAAACAAAGTGTAATCGGCCAATTGACGAAAGAGAAAGACAGTCAACGAGATTCACCAATGGGCCAGCAGGTCAAAGCAATCGGCCGATGGTCAACCAGAAGGTCGGCCGATGGAGAGAAAGAAGGCGGTGATCAAAAGGACACACCAAAAGGAAGGTAGGCGGAGGCGGGTCAATCACGATTGACAACAGGTTAAGAGTTAGTTTTTAGGAAGGTTTATAACTCCTGTGAGGGTCCTTTTCTGTCTTTAGTAGTTTTTATCTTTAGATGCAAGTAAGCAGTGTCATGATCTTCTAGGAGTCATGTTGTCCTCGAGACATAAATAGCGACCACGCGTGGTTGGAAAATGTGTACACACCAATATCAAAAAAACTGTCTCCGGGAAAATCCTTTACAACATGTACTTTTCAGCATCTACTTTTACAGCATCTACTTTTCGGCGGCTTCGCCATAGCGATTTTTCGCTTTCTACAATGTCGTGCTTCGAGTTTCGTCGGCTGCATCAACTAACATCCGACAAGCTTGTGTGTAACGTTTTAGCGAATAATCCTAGGCCTTAACCATTGGGTGCATTGCTTAGGTTTCGTTTAGTTCATTATCAACCCCTTACCGATCTTAGCTAGATCTACAAGTTTTCGTACAAACTCTTGTAGTTTTAGCTATTATATTTATCCCACTCAATATATATCCTATCGGCTTCTAACACTACAGCTGATTCCGACCTACTCGAGTGCTGACGTCACGATCGACCGATTCCAGCCGATCCGTCTATTCACGCACCTGCGCTTCGGTCCCTCTTGAGCCGGCCGATCCCGCTTTTACCTGTATCGACCGATTGGCTGGTACATGTGTCGCTACAAGGCCATCGGTTCTCTAGTTGATCCCTAATATTTTCCATTGTCAATCAACAGGTCAGATTGGCTGGCACACCTCGCTACAGACCGAGGACTCATGTGTGCTACACGTAGCTCCCATTCACTCCCCCCTCTCTGGTTGCCAGTTTCGGTCGTTCAATTGGTATTAGAGCCGGTTCGGGACTTTCGAGGCTCTAACCAGTCTAAGATGCAAAGATGGCATACCAGGAACGGGGATCAGGTCCTCCACACTTCGATGGAAAGAACGACCAAATGCGGCAGAGACGGATGGTTGCGTTCCTCCGTGGAAAGGGTCAGATCCTTTGAGACGTTACGGTGAACACAACTTATGATCATCTGATTAACTTCCTTGCTCCAAGATCGAGGGGTATGTTCAATGCCAACAACAAGGCGGTCGAATACATGTTTCGTGCTATGTATCAGTCTGAATTCGATCGGGTCCAGACAGAGGACTTAGCTTGTAGGATTTGGGAGTAGATGAAGGATGCTCATATTAGGAATGCTCAAGTTCAGGCTCGGATGTACGCACCAGTAGCCTTGGACAGGTCTGACCGGTGTGCGACGACGTAGTCCGGAGACTTCGAAGTGGAGGACACGCGTCAGGATCGCAAGGCTTGCGTCGAGGCTGAGCAAGTTTGAGGTCGTTGGGCATCCGTCCGATGGAGCGATGACAGACTTCCGAATTCACCCTTGAGAGGCATGTATCCCTACTTAGCTAGTAAGGGTATTTTAGACTTTCGGTTACCTCCATATAATCCAAGTGCTGAGAGGATGGCAGCCAACTCTTGGAACCCTAGCTCATTTGGTTTTCCTTTTTTCCCTTCCTATTTTCCCTAGGATTTCTATAGGACTAGCTTGAGAGCTTCATGGTGAGATCATGTGAGAGGGAAGGATGATCGGGCGGCAAGCTAGAGCTTGTATGAACCTCTTTAAGGCTTGGATGTGTTGTTCCCATTCGTTCTTTTTGGTGATTTTCAGAGCCTTCTCTTGGCAATTTTCTTGGAGCGATTTCGAGGCTTTTCTCTTTGGGATTTGGTGGGGGTTGTATGCATGAACCCATCATGGTTCTTTTTCCCTTTGATTCCCCTCCCAAATCTATGAGTAAAGGAGCTCGATTTTGGGATTTTCGGTTCTCTAGGGTTAGAGGCGTTCTTCGTGGGATTTCCTCGATTTTTCTTGATTTAGCATGTTTTGGTGGACCAAATCTTGGCTATGGAGTACCCATGAGGTATTCCTACTATCCCCAAAGTCTTGCACAAATCCGTGGAGTGATTCGGGAGATCGGGAGTTGGATTTGGTGTAGTTGACCCGTGGGTGTTGTTCATCCCGAGAGCTCAGGTCACACCAGTCTGACCGGTGCCTCTCACCAGTCTGACCAGTGTAGACTCCTGTTGTGTTTTGCTCGGTTGAACATCTAGGTGAGTTCGCTGTTGTCCTGTCTTGTTGTTGTTTCGAATTTGGGTCAGTTTGGAGCTCGGTAGGCCTGTTTGGTAGATTTGGGGTTTCTTGGCTTGAACCGCTTTGACCATTGAGCAACACCGGCCTAACCGGTGTAGGGGCTTTTCTATGGAAGTTCCAAGGTTTCACCAGCAGGGATCGATCTGACCGGTGGTGCTCACCGGCCTGACCGGTGTAGGTCAGTGAGGCTCGAGTTGGTGTTCCGCTATGTTCACAAGTCCTTGAAGGTGGTTGTTGGTTCATTGGGACAGTAGCACTCCGGTGGCTGTGCGGTCTTGGCCAACTTGGGTAGTTGAGTCAGAGACATGTGTTGGAAGCCGTGTTCATCTTTTTTGAGTTCCTATCTCCTTTGAGAAGAATTTTTATTACCTCCCATTCACTCCCCCCTCTCTGGTTCGTCGTTTCGGTCCTCAGAAGCACTTTTTTCAAGCACAAGCATTTCATATATTAATTTCAAGATTTACAAATTAAGCATGGTACATCAAGTGCCTTTGCGGTAAAAAGAAGCTCAGGCTTCTCCACGAGGTAGCTTGTAGTCTAAACATCCATGATGATACATAGGTCTTTGACCCCATATGAAAAGAACATGGTCCCAAGCACAAATGTAGCATGAAAGGTATTCAACTCATAAGAGAGGATCATATATAGCATTTTCACAAAGATAAGCCATCCACAAGCACATACATCCCAAATCTATCAAGATCATCGCTATCCATCATATGAGCATCAAAAGCAAAGTCATAATCTCCTACCTTGCATATCATAGTGATCCACGTATATAGGAGAAGCACGTCTCATATGATACATATGCAGTCTATGATACAATTATGCAAGCATAATATGATACATAAATGAAAATGCAAGATGAGTATGTCCATCAAACCCCCAACCAATGCTCAACAAGGAAAAAGATCTCCAAGCTCCCCTCACAAACGGGAAAATGTAGATTGGTCCAAAGGCTTGGTTAGGATATCGGCAAGCTGCGTTTTGGTTGGCACATGAATGAGGTCTATGTTTCCCTTCTCAACATTCTCTCAGGAAGTGGTACCTCACCTCTATATGTTTGGTTACAGAGCGAAGCACGGGGTTTTTGGCAATGCTAATGGCTCTCGTGCTATCAGACATGAGAGGTACATGGGTACACTCCTCACCAAAGTCACTCAGCGTGTGTGATTCAAAGCAGCCGTGAGCAACAACTAGCAGCAGCAACATATTCGGCTTCTGTGGTAGACTGAGCTGCACTAGACTGTTTGCGAGAAGACCAAGAAACAAGCGAAGATCCCAAAAACTGGCAAGTCCCCGAAGTCGACTTCCTATCGACTCGACACCCCGCAAAGTCGGCATCCGAAAACCATGAAGCGAAAGTAAAGAAGACGCCGAGTAACAAAGACCGAGCCCAGGAGTGTATCGAAGATACTTGAAGATCCCCTTAAAGGCCTGCCGATGTGAAGTCCTCGGTGACGCCTGAAAACGAGCGCATAGACACACAGAAAACTGTATGTCCGGCCTCATCGCTGTCAAGTACAAGAGGGAGCCGATCAGGTTCTGGTACTCCTTTTGGTCCACAGGCTCTCCGTCCTCGTCCGCATCGAGTGTTGTAGTCATTCTCATCAGTGTTGACAAGAGCTTCAAGTCATCCATCTTGAATTTGTTGAGGATGTCCTTCGTGTACTTGGCTTGATGCACAAAGGTTCCCTCCTTCGCCTGCTTGATGTGAAGCATGAGAAAGAACTGCAACTCTCCCATCATGACATTTCGATTTCTTTGCTCATATCCTCTGCAAACCTCACAATCAAAGAGTTAGACGAGCTGTAAAAGAGAATATCATCCACATATACCTGAACAATTAGGATATCATCACCCTGCCTGAGGAGAAAAAAAGTCTTATCAACCTTGCCATCTCCAACCCTGGGAGTTTGTTTCAGCCCATACAAGGCCTTCCTCAGCTTGTACACTCGGTCGGGAAACTGAACACTCTCAAACCCAGGTGGTTGCCTCACATAAACTTCCTCCTCTAGAAACCCATTCAAGAAGGCACTCTTCATATCCATTTGGTACAATCTGAATCTTTTAGCCACAGAAAAGGCTAGAAGAATCCTAATTGCCTCCAAACGAGCTATAGGAGCAAATGTCTCCTCATAGTGTATCCCCTCCTTTTGCCTATAAGCTTGAGCAACCAACCTCGACTTATTCCTCACCACCTCACCATTCTCACCCTCTTTGTTTTTCCACACCCATTTTGTCCTAATAGGTTTGCAGTTTGGTGGTGGCTCCACTAACTCCCGCACTTGGTTTCTCTCGAAATTCTCTAACTCTTCATGCATGGCATTCACTTAATTTGGATCCAATACAGAGTGTTCAATGTCTTTCGGCTCAAGGGTAGCAACAAAAGACGAATGAGCAAGCAGAGAAGCATTTCTAGACCTCGACTGTGTTGTACGCTCATTGATGTCACTGATGATTGTTGAGGGTGGATGATCAACTTGAACGCGCCTCGGTGCTTCTCGCCTGGAGACAACCTCCCCCTCAGCAGTTGCTTCCACTTGATCTTGCTGGATCGTAGGTGGTGTAGGGGATGGACCATCCTGCACCGTAGTTGTCGTAGTGAAAGTAGAGGGTACATGCGTGGCTGGAGCTTCACCATTATCACCATCACTCTTCGGCATCATCCTCCTCGTCCTCAAGGATTTTCTTGCCAACTTCGTCGTCACCTGCACACTCAAAGACAGATGAATTGCATGGTTGTGTCTCGTCGAAGGTAACCTCACAAGTCTTCATGACTAGGTTAGTATTAATGTTTAGCACACGAAATGCTCGAAAATGACTAGCATCAACCAAGAAAATCCCATCAGAGGACCTCGACTCAAACTTATCAAGCCTACCTTTCTTGAGAATAAAGCACCAACAACCAAAAATCCTGAAATGGCTCACTGTGCATGAGCTCATAGCACGTCTTGTTCAAGAAGGCCCTCAGAAAAATTTGGTTTCCAACATGGCAACCGGTGTTCACTACTTCTGCCCATTATCTTCTCGGAGTCCTATGCTTGTCGAGCACCGTCTGAGCCATCTCACAAAGGGAACGATTTTTCCTCTCAGCTACACCATTTTGACAAACCACATAGGGAGAAGAAAACTGATGTTCGAGACCCAAATCACGACAAAAGGTTTCAAAATGAGAGTTTTTAAATTCACTACCATTGTCGCCACGAATAGCTCGAACAACATCTGCATTCCTCTCATTCTTCAACCTCAAGATCAGATCCCGGACAAAACCAAACGTTTCCCTATTGTCAGCCAAGAAAAAGACCCAAGCATAGCGAGAATAGTCGTCCACGATCACAAGGATATACCATTTCCCACCCGCCGAGCACACCCGAGCTTGACCAACCAAGTCCATATGGAATAGCTCGCATGGCCTCTCTGTCATAACGGATGTCAGAGGCGGATAAGAGGCGGCGACCATCTTACCATGCCTACATGGGGCACATACCAAATCGTTCTGGTATTTCAACTTTGGCAATCCTCGAACCAATCCTAGCCCACTAAAGCGTGACAGCAAGTCAAAATTCAAGTGACCTAGTCTCTTATGCCATTTCCAAAGCTCCACTCAAACACTAGCAACCAAGCCATGAGAAGAGCCAACACACTGAGAAAAATCGGCTCTGAAAATCTAACCCTCGGGGACGATCGTGCAAACAAGATCACCTCGGGAGTCCAAAACACGAGAACAGCTCGTTTTGAAACGTACTTCAAAACCCTTATCAAGAAGCTGGGAAACAAAGAGAAGATTGTAACGCAAAGACTTGACAAGAGAAACACGCCGAAGAGTCACATACTCACTCACCTTCACCCACTGAAAGCACTCTACCTTTCCCATTATCCCCAAAAGTGATGTACTCTTTGGTCATCATCGGGGTGAGGCTGGAAAACAACCTTCGATCTCCAATCACATGTTGAGAGCAACCGGAGTCGATCAACCAAAAGCCATTCATGCCTCCCACCTGCAAAATAAAAAACGAGAGCAAGAGTGAGCAAACAACTCAGTATTAGGTTAATTCAAAACGAATTAAACCGGTGCCGTGCTATTTGCTCAAATGTGGGGTTAGCAAAATCCATCCTATCTCTCCTAGGTGGAACACCCACCCGTCCCCTTGGAGGACTACACGTACCACGAAGGGAGACCATGGGCCATAGCTCCTCTGGGACCTAAAACTATGATCATCCCCCCCATACTCGTATTGGCCACGAGCGAAGGAACGTCTAGCAAACTCACCACGTCCAAACCCTACACGCCTACCACATTCTCTATGTGGTGGCTCACCTCGTGGCACAAACTCACGCCTCCCACGAGGATAAATGGTACGCACCATACCCTCACCTCTCGGCACCAACCAAGGCTCAGGCACACCACGAGAAGGGTGGTACCTGTCCTTGTTGGCCAACTCTCTAGCCAACCTCTCCCGACGCTTCCTCCTGAAGAAAAACTCAGCAAGGTGCCCATCCCTCCCACAATGCTCACAATGAAAGGGTTTTGGTTTTGGCTTTGGTTTTTGGCTCTCTTCGGGCTCTGGCTTCTCCTCACTCGGTTTCTCTCCCTTCTTCCCAAAAAATTCCATTACACAAGTCACTCTTGAACTTGATGGGTTTCTGGAAGTCATCGGTATGTGGAGGATACACGGGTGGACCTGGCGTTGTGTCTAGTCGGTTTCTAAGATGGTTTGGCTTAGGAGCATAGCCATTTTTGTGGTGGGTTTTTGGTGGTTCTGGGATATCTCCGATCTTCCCCTCGTTATCTGCACTTCCTTCATGAACCTTGTTTGCCCCAAGTGCTTCCCCATCCTGGCGTATGTCTCGATCATTATCCTCAGCTGAGGCTCATGATCAGACAACCAACCCATCATCTTTCTCAATTCATCTTTCTCATCCTGCAAGCGATCAACATAGTGTGAAGCTCCATATTCTTCACAACATTTATTTCACAAGTAGAGCATGATGTAGGAATAGGAGCTTTTAGCTGAGCCTCTAGAGATCTAGCATAAACAAGTGAAACATCTAGCCTCTCATGCAAAACAGGACAAGAAGTTCAAGCACCAAGCAAGATGGGCTAGATTTCATTTCATCTAGCTCAACCCTAAGCACATGTAGTTCCTCAACCTCGGAAGCATACTTCTCCTTAAGCACAGTCAATTCACTAAGAAAAGTGGAACAATCTGTGCATTGAGGTTCATTGGTTCAAATAGGAGCAGACTTAAGGGAATGTATTTGAGCCCTAGCATCGACAAGCAAAGACTCTAGTTCAACCACCTTCTCCTTAGGCTCTCCAAGCTAAGACCTATGCTCCCTCTTCTCCTTATTGGTCTTTCTAAGAACATCATCATGGTTGTCAAGCAAATCATTCAACCTAGCATTCTCCACTATCAAGAAGGATGGATCATTGTTTATCTCTTCCTTGGAGTCGGAGCCTGAGTCATCCTTGTTGCTCTTCTTACTTGCGGAGCTATGTGCCATGCTTCAAAGGCCTTGGGCGGCGAAGCACAGGCCATTGATGTTCATGCTCGACCACTTGCCCTTGTGCTGGTTCTTATCTTCATCACTTGAGCTCGATGAAGAGTCGTAGGAGCTTGAGTCGATGTCGCTTGCACCGGCCACCATCGCCCGCTCCTTCTTCCTGTCGCCACCATTCTTCCTTGGCCTCCGATCCAACTTGTTCTTGGCCTTGTAGTCGTCCCTCTAGCGGTACTTGTGATTAGTCCTCGAACGATGCTTGTGGTTGGGATTGACCTCCATGGCTTCCGTGCACTCGGTGATGAAGTGCTCGTGCTTCCCGCACTGGTAGCACATGCCTGAGCTTCTTGAAGCATTCTTCCAGTTCGTGTACATGTGCTCAAACCGCTTGCTCAGCTACGCGAGGTCCTCCCCACCCAGCACATCGAACTCCTCATAAGGCAAGACAAAGAAAAATGTCTCGAAGACAAGTTAGCATTAGTCCTTGAACCAGATACGAGAGCCAGACTATGATGGTCAGTCGGGTTCTCGATCTTTGCACGCACCCCACGGTCCACCTCAGACGACTTGAGCTTGGAAAACGGCTCGTCGATCGTGAGGGTCTCATACTTCTCTGACTCAATAATGGCCTCGACCTTCTCACTCCACACGGTACGATCCAGAGAATGTAGGAGGTTGCCAGCCCTGTCATGGTCATCATACAGGAGCACGACCACATTAGCCCTCATGTTGTTCACAATCACCGTGAACCGCTGAAACATGGCATCAATCGACTCACAGGGGAGATGCATGAAATTCTCATACTCTCTCCGCTAGGTCGCAAAGAGCCTAGCCTGAACCTGAGCGTTCCCGGCATGAGCATTCTTCAGCTACTCCCTAATCCTGCACGTCAAGTCCTTTGTCTGAACCCGATTGAATTCGGATTGATACAGAGCACGGTACAGGTAGTCGACCACCTAGTTGTTAGTGTCGAACATGTCCCTCGATCCTGGAGCAAGGAAGTTCACAATATGAACATAAGTTGTGTTCGCCGTGACATCCCACAGGATCTGACCCTTGCCGCGGAGGAAAGCAGCCATCCATCTTTGCTACATCTGGTAGTTAGTACCATCAATGTGTGGAGGACGCGAACCCCGTTCCTGATAAGCCATCTTTGGATCTTATATATTGGTTAGAATCACGAAGATCTGTAACTAGCTCTAATACCAGTTGATGGACTGATTAGGCGACCAGAGAGGGTGGAGTGAATGGGAGTCGATAAAAATTCTTCCCATAGGTCGAACTCAGGCTATGCCCCAAATTCACAACCAAGGATTCCCACACGAGTTTGCCAAGTTCACGTAGTCACAATGGACCTACCAACCCTAGGAAGTAACCCCAAATGATCTCAAAGCGATAGAGAAACACAAGAAGCAAATGACTTAGTGATTCTGCGAAAGCCCAGGCAGACGGGCCGCACGGCAGGGGTAGATGGTTCGCGGACACTAGGTGGACGGTCCGCGAACCTCGAGCGGATAGTCCGAAAAAGACAACAGAACCTCCAGAATTGCACCTGGAAAAACAGACAATATGAGCCTGGCCTCCGGACGGCTCCACGATGTCGACTGTCGTGGACCCCTCGCGGACAGTCCGACCCACATGCACACGGTCCGACCCCTTGGACGGACGGTCCGACAAACCCCCTGCAACAGAACTTTGACACCTCGAAAGATCCTACTGCGAACTCGCAAGAACTGAACACGCGATAAACACGAGTTTTGCAGACTATCCACACCTACCAGGTGGACTGTCTGCCAGGTGCGGACAGAGCTGCTCAAGCAAGACCTCCCAAAGGTCAACCTTTCCTTCCCTTTGCCCGATCTCCCTAATCAACCAAGGGATTGCTACCAAATCATAAGTGAGGATGAAGCACCTCTAGGAGATGCTATACCTACAAATTTGTATCCTCAAACCCACTGAATCAAGAGGAATCGAGATTCTACTGACCTCACACCAAGAGCTAGGTTTCCAACCGAAATCCTTCAATCGGAGGCCGAATTCGGAGTTTGAGGGGTCAGGATCAAGCCCAAAGATGCATGAGGCAACTATCCATGATCCCCACCCAAAAATTCAAACCCTAACACCTCAGCATAGAAGAAACAAGCCACACATGAAAATCCAACGAAAATAGCTCGAAAAAGACACGAAAATCATACGACACCATGAAAGCTTCCATTCACTCGGAGGTCAGATTCTTTAAAAATGGATGAAAAATCTAAACCTATGGAGCAAAGAAATGAGAAGCAGTCCAGAAGGATGGTTTGCCTGGAAACCCTAGAGTTAATATATAAGTCCCTCCGGGCCAGGCAGAAGACCACACTACCCCTAGAACTTAAGTTGTGATACAAACCCCTTAGGGGCATATAGGTCATGTAGCCCTCCTCTTCATCGCACGGACACACCGTTGCCGCAGGCCGCGTCCTCCCGATGCAAGCCCTGCAATCTCGCCACGTGTCCGCCGGCATCGAAGCTTCTCGGCGCGCCCGGATCCCGTATCTACCCGCCGAGCTTCCGGTCTTGGTTTTGTGGCTAAACCATGTAACGCGACGGTTTTGTGGTGAACTGCCGCAAACCTCGCGTGCAGACTCCGGTCGTGAGGCGCTACCCTACACCTGCTCCTGTCCACGACTTCATCTTGCTTTTCTTGTCGGCCCGCACTTGACCTTGCTGGCTACCGGGTCCCTCAAATCGAGCCAACTTGTCTCTCTACTCCTCGGAGGCCCCGCAAGGTGTAGACCTTTCGCGCTCGTTCTTCACCTTCACCAACGCAAATCAAGCCGCAACCTACACCTACATTACTTGGCCAAGAGTCAGTCCACACCATGTTGTCAATCACTCATCATAGCCAGGAGCTACCATCCACCGGTCCTCAGACGTTCCGGTCCTCAACTTGAAGGAACTTCTTTAACTGTTTGCAAGTATACCATTGAAGTAGCATAATACGTAGGAACTTGAAGGGCGTCCAATAACAGCATATTGATGCTCAACCAACGCACAACCTCCACAAACTTCTCAAAATGATTATAAAGTTTACCTTGGATGTAGTGTGGCTTGAGTTGCGGGCTCTTCGATGATGATCTCGGTAACCTTCTCCTTAGCAAATTCCTCTGCCTCGGTAGATGCTTTAGGCTTTGTTGATCTCGTGGGATGCTCTAGATCTTTGGTCTCCTTCCCCAAACGAGTTTGAATGGCCTTCGTCGTCTTAGAACCTTGAGGTTGTCCCAGAAGCTTCCCTTCATTAGCGATAGGTGCCCGACACGTTGTCCCACTTGCGTCTCGAGCATCTTCAACATGTTGAGCACTTGGGTCCGTGTAAGCTCAATGATGGATCCTCCTGCCGATGCATAGATGACTAACCTTGACGCCATGGTATGTCCTTGATAGAACTTTTGAACAAGATCTTCCTTCAGGAACTTGTAATGTGGCACCGCCCGAGTGTACTCATTGAAATGCTCGAAAGCCTCCGATATGGTCTCCGTAGGATATTGAGACAAGGTAGCAATCTTATGGAGCAAGGTTTGAGTCTTACTAGGTGAGTAGTATTCCTTCATGAAGGCTCTCATCAAGGTGTCCCAATTTTATACCATCTCAGCCGGTTGAGAGTAGAACCGTTGCAAAGTGTTGACGGTCCTTACAACAAAAATTCGACCGTCAAAACCTCAGGTTCGAGAAGAGTATATGGCGAGTTTCATGCACATCTTTAGTACTAAAAAAGTTTTACAAGTTGTGTTGTGAATTTCATAGGCAGCTACACATTTTGGGAGAAATTGGAACCAACGTGCCAAATGAGCTAGGCACTGCCGAACCACCTGGTCCGGCCGACCATGCAGATGCGGCCGGCCCTGCCAGGTGCGGCCGACCCTGCCCCGTGGCTCGTGCCTGGTCCAGAGCACCTCCTTTCCCTTTAGCATCACTTGGACAAGGACGATTAACTAAAGAATGTTGGTTCGATCCAAAGGTGGAGGCTAGGATCAATGGGTCCACTTGTCCAGCCGCTCAACCGCCAGAACCGTCATTTAGAGGTGATCCTAGGTCTCCCTGAGCGTAGGCGGCACATCACACGACACGGAGGTGTGCCGGCCGCACCTATCCATCCACGTGCCGGGCGAAACTGACCCAAGGAACTGACCTACAACCGCCTCAGGAGCAGTGATCAGGGGCATCCAAGGCGAGAGGCGGTGGATCATAGGGCCGACCGCACTTCCTAATCCGGCCGCACCTGACATATTGGCCACACACACTCCACCGACCCTCCTTGCCTATAAAAGGCACCTCACACTGGCTGGATTGGAAACACAACGTAGGAGCATCTCCATTTCCCTCTTTTGTTCACTTAGGGTAGGATTAGTGTAGACTGTGAGTTAGTGTCGAGTCGAGCTGGTCTCGGGGTTCTAGAGGAGTCTTCTTTAGAGTTCCGATAATACTCTTGTATCCTTTCTTTGTTTAGACTCAAATACAATTCAAGTTATCTTTCTATATTACCTTTCGAGTCAATTAAATCCAGGTTTTACTTTGCTCTAGAAGCTTTATTCTTGGTTTGGACTAAAGATAGTTTTGTCCTTGTTAGCATAGCTCTCTTGAACCCTATAGTGTTGTGGTCGTTCTTCGTTTGATCTCTGGTGGTTCACGGGAGAGAGAGACCTTCCCTTGTGATATCCGTGAAAAGGTTCTTTGGTTCGTTGTGAGTGCGGCGCTCAAAGCTTACCTTAGTCTTAGATTGGTATCCCGTTCAACATAATAGTTGTAGTACTCTAAGGAGGTGACAGCCCCGGTCGGCCTTTGTAGTCCACGACGTTAGTCCGGGCCGGTAGGATTCAGCACGTCATCGTTCTCCCTTCTCATCCCAGTCTGAGAGCGCGACTTTGCATGCCCCTGCAGCACTAGAAGAGCTTGTCGAGTTTAACTCGCCTTTGTCATTCTTTGCTACTTTGCCAAGAGTTGACAAGAATAGATAGATTGTGTTAGGATCCTTTCTCGTCTCGTTGTCCTATCAGCTCTCTAGATCCTCTCTAGTCCTTTATCAAGATCTCCTTGTGTGTGTCAAGTTATCCCCGAATATCTTTATTCATTACCCCCGCTATAGCTCTTTACCAAGTCTTGTCTTTCTCCACTGTTTATTCGATTATCTTTGTCGTAGTGCCTCCCTTGGAAAATATAAATACGCTAACTCGAATACCACCGGGTGAAGTGCTACAACGGTAATCCGTGCACTTGCGGACCTTTCTGTAACCGTGTTGTTTACCAAAAGACGTTCCCACTACTAGAACACCCCACCTATAGCTACGCTATATTTAGAGTTAGACACACTTTATTTCGTCTTTATGGCTTTGTAGATACACTTTCAAAAAGCGTATTAGAAGTGTCTTCCTAGTCACCATGTTAGGCTTTGTAGACATGAATTCGTTAAGTGTTTCTATGAAAGAAAACAACGTTTCATTGACACATTTGATGCATATCTACTTGCATTGATACAATTTTAGAGACACATTTATAGCATGCTTCGTGGTGTAGTTACGTAGTATTGTAATGCTTCATTGTATGTTTAAAAACATAGAGACAAATTCCTAGATACATCTATAAAGCATGTCTACTAATTTAAAAAAATAAAAATATATTTTGGATTTAATGACACAAATACACGATTATTTATGTGTAATATGTGTAGTGTGTAGGATTCGAACCCAAGACCTTTCACCTCACACATATCTTCCTTACCATCTCACCTACACAACAAATGTGACTTACATAAGTATGTTTTACTTCTGTATTTGCCTATGAATAACCATTAGTACACTTAATTTATACACTTTATGACGTTCCTAGATGCGAGTCATGATTCAAAGCATGTCTAACCATGTGTCAATTTGAAACGCTTTTTTAATCATGTCAAAGTATCTTTACATGAATATAAATGTTGTTTGATACGCTTTCTAACATGTCTAAATAATAATAACGCTTTAAATCGTGTCTAACTTCATTTCTTTCGAGATGATTTCCGTAGCGTGATAAAAAAGTATCTCTATACGACTACTAATGATGTAATCATGTTTAATGTCTTGAGACTTTGATATGTTATCAAAATCGTGTCAAAAAACATCTTTACACACCGCATAGAGACGCTTTTGGAGTGTGTTACTAGTATAACGTAGCTAAAGGGGGGTTTTCTAGTAGTGGATCCATAACCCCATTACTAGAGGTGTACACCAGGTAGCGACGTTTGCGAATGCCACGAGCATTTCTGGCGCCGTCACCATAACTGCAACCATAGGGGTGAGGCTATGGAGCGTCAACAAGCATTTCTGGCGCCATTGCCGGGGAGGCAATAGGCATAAGGTATGGTTTAAACATTGTGGTACAGTTATCATGGTTCCGTGAATCGCTATTTAAGCGGGTTTACTCTTGCTCTACTCTCGTGTACGCAGACTAGTGCTTGACCGGTTTCGACCTACCATCCAACTTTAACGACAATCCGGAGTCCCTTGTGAGGAGAGTGTCACTACGTGAAAACTTTAAATAGGTCACGCAACATTTGTAATGGACTCTTAACACCCGTTACATGCATCCAAATCTATAATTGTTGTTGTTTGGCACCCGTTACAGATAAGTGCGGCAGGCTGACCACGGGGTTGTCGTTCGCAAAGCCCGTTACCAATGTGGACATCTGGTAACGACCTTCTTAAACGCCCGTTACATGAATTCTTTGTAACAGACGTTAAATCGAGTATGTTACACAAGTTAAAACTATCGGTAATGGGCTCATAAAGTCCCTTATTGATCAATGCCCTATCGGTAACGGGCTGTTTAAGTCCGTTACTGATCACTATCGTATTGGTAATGGGCAATATAGTCCATTACTGATGAGCATTTGATGCCCGTTACTACACTAAGAGCTCAATAATTAAAGTCTATTAGCACTCTTCATTTCTGTGAAGCGGGAGCGCGGCGGCAGTAAACAAATGAGACAGAGGTTTGTTAATCCATGTCTAATTTGTGAAGAAAGGAGACGGAGGTTTGTGAATCCTCATCTCCTTTCAATCTGTCCTCATTGACAGGTCAACTCGATTTCTCATTGCTTCCATTTCGACGTACAAGCACAATCAACACACATATCTTTCGAGACAAAACAGACATCATAAGAGAGATAACTTGTCCACAAAGATGAAGATAACTTGTCCACATGAATAAATATAATTATTACAAAAGATTAACTTTTCCATCAGGCTAGGACTTAACTTGTCCATCACATTATTTACTATAGTCGTGATATCTAACCATACACATCAACTAGCTTGAATTAGATCATGCCCCATCAAGATTGGCTGTTTTTGCAGCCTCTTCGTAAGCAACCAAGGATTCTTGACGCCCTTTGAGCGCATATTCAACGGGCTCGAGATTTTGTTCAGTAGTATACTTGTACCTCCTTATGTGCTTAGCCTTTTTGATGAGGATGTTCACTTCATTTGTGATTTTTACAAACTCTGGTTTCACATAATCCCAAACATTAAGGTTTAGAACTAACTCAAGCTCTGCTCGCAACTTAAAGAGTTTTGCCTGAAACATGGTTAAACATGGTATAAGAATACCATAGTAAACTCAGAATTGATTTGCCTCAAAACTTGGAGCAGTATAGGAACAATCATTGGAAAATTATATAAGAACTTGAAAATTATCCTAGGCTTCATAGTAGGGTGTGACAAGTAAAAGCTGAACTTAGTTCATAATTGATTTGCCTCAGAACTGACAAGCATGGAAGATATCATCATGGGCACTAATCAACTATATCAAGCTCAAGATGAAGCTAGCTTCAACAAGTAAAAAGGCAGTGAGATTCAAAGAAACTTGCCTCACCGTCATCGTGGTCGTTGCCAAAGTCAGAGATGAGGTCCTCTACACCTTCGCTACTTCCTCAACCCTCTCGTTACCAAACAGTTGTGCTCGCAAATGTGAGGCAGCCCCTCGCCCACTACACTACCCCCTCGCCGGCACACTCGGTTCTTCGTCGACCCGGGGGAGGAAGCTGTACATGCGCGCAAGGGCCAAGTTGGCGGATTACAACGACACTCGCCATGGAGAGGCCAGGTTTGTTATGCATGCCAGATGTGAATATGTTTGTTATGAGTTAGTTTTCTTAGTGATGTGAACTTGTGATGCATGTCATATGTGAATATGTGATGCTATATCAACAGTCACACTTGTTTGCTTTGGTGATGTGAACTTGTGATGCATGTCATATTGGAGCCGATAAACAACACCTATAAATTTGTAAAAAATACAATAAATTCATACTTGGTAATTTAGTAATTGAATAAAATATCAACAGCCACACTTGTTTAACCAAATTTCTTAAAATTAGATTTTTTATCTCATGTTCATGATATACTATACTAGTAGTATAGTAGTACTTGACTACATCACTCGTTTTAAGACCCGCAAAAGCCCACTCGCGCTATGTTAGTAGGGAAGGACGCCTCCCTCACGCAGTCTCCTCCCACTCTCCCCTCGCGCCGCCGCTGCCGCTTTCTCCCCATCGCCATCGTCCCCCTCACCTCCCCCCACGCCGTGACGCACGCTACACCCCTTGGCTGAGACATGCACCACACCACGCTCGGCTGTCGGTGCGGAATATGGTCCCGACACTAACCAGTAGATAACGCCTAGGTCTATCCCTCAATGGTCGATGCCAAGCAACAAATGACACAAGGGTTTATCCCGGTTCCGGCCTAGGGGGCCGTACGTCCACAGGGGTTGTGCTCGTGGCACTATATTGCTCAGCACCGGGGGTGCTTGTAGTGGGGCAAATACAAGCAAGGCGGGAGAGGAAACGTAGCTTCCAAGTCCCCGGGTGAGGGGCTGAAGATGTTGTGGGAGAATAAGAGAGTGAGTGCACGGTGTCTTGTGTTCGACCGAACTTGTCCCCCCCCCCCGCGGGCCGGGGGCTCGCCTCCCCCTTTTATAGGCCAAGGGGGCGACGGGTTACATGCACGCCGCGCTACCTAGCTACGTGAGGGAGCACGTCGCGCCGCGGTGTAGAGTGGGCGGTCGTCCGGACGATCTTCGCCGCGATCCGGCCATGATGACCTACCCCGTACCCGAACAAGGGGCGGTTCGAGGGTAGGAGGCGGCAGATGGCGATGGCGTCCTCTGATAGGCTTCGAGGGAGGTGCTGATGATGGCTGGTACGGGGAACAGGCGCGGGCGAACGGCGTTCCTTCCCAATGCGTTCCGCGGCAGCGGAGTGGTTGCTGCAGTGCTCGGGCGTGCGCCTGCGGTGTCGGGCGTGCGCCTGCACGCGTGGGTACGGCGGCCGCGCCGTTACAGTGACCGGGATGGCCATCCACCGGCCTAGCGCCCCTCACCTAACCTGCCAGGTCACGTGAAAGTGAATCGAGGGTGCGCCCGGCCCTCTTTCGAGGGTCGGGCGCGTTAGCCGTACAAGAGGGCGCGCGGTGTCACGGAACCGACACCGGCCGTACCGCACGTCCATCCCACGCCGGCGGGGATGGGCTCCTCCCTGGGGAGTTGGTGCGGCGGCACCGGGCGTGAGCCCGTGGCGCATGATGGCGCCGTCCCGCGCGCGTCGGGCGTTAAATGCCCAAGTACGGGGCCGCGCACGCGTGCGGGCGTGCCCGTGAACGTGGCGGGCCCCGCCCGAGGGCGGGGCGGACCCTCGAGCAAGACGAGACTCGCTCGAGGGGGAGCAAGCCCTCGAGCGGGGCGGGACCGCTTGAGGGAAGGGTCGCCCCTCGAACGGGGCGGAGTCCGTTTCGAGGAGGGGGTCGCCCCTCGAACGAGGCGGAGCCCGCTCGAGGGGTCTCCCCGGTCGGGCCGTCTTGGTGGGCTTCCGAGTCCCGCCGCATAGGCTAAGTCCCGTATGGTTAGTTTCCCGCATGGTTAGGCTTAGCGTGTTTTGATACCGGGATTAAGTGAGGTTTCCCCGTTGTTTAAGGGGACCCCTAGGGCGGTCCCCGACGCAGCCCCCGAGCATCCGCGGGTTTGCCATTGAGGCTCCCGCGGATGCCGGAACCTACCGATAGGACGTTCTTCCCTCCTTGTTTGCGAACGCTTTCCGTGGGGCCGCGTCGGCGGACCCGCGGGTCTAGCCCCTCGAAGCCCCGCAGAGTGTGGGCTCTCCCCGCAGGGGTTAACCGTGAGAACTCGGTCGAAAGGCGTGGCACATATGCCAACCGGCATCGGCGGTGTTTCGCCCGGCTTCGGGGGTGCACGCTCCCCCCGTCACCTGTCTCCCGGCGGTGCAATCTCAAGGAGGTGTAGCCGTGCGTCAAGCCCCCGAGCCTTGGCCCGTTCGAGGCGATCGGGTCGAGCCTGACGACTTGTTTTTTTTTAACGCGCCCTCGCCGTCCCTCCGCGGGACGGAGGGTGAGGTCTCCACGACTCCCATCGAGCGGGTCGCGAATCGCGGATTCCTCGTTGAGCTGCTAGCGGGTGGTTCAAGTGGACGTCCATGCCCCGTTCGATAAGGGTAGGCTGCGCGCGGTCCGGAGACACGTCCATGGAAGCGCTTGCGTGGGTTTGCTAGGTGGGGCTCGGTCCCGTTCGCTAGGGACCGAGGGCGCGAAGCTCTCCCTCGGTGGGATCCCCCCCGGCTAGCCGCCCTCGCCGGCTCTCGAACACGACATGCGGGGCACCCTCGAGCCGACGGGCTCGAGGAACGGCTCGAATGCGCGTGCCCTCGTCGTCCCTAACTCGTGATCCGGGCGCCCGTTCGAACCCGTCGAGGGTCGGGCTTCGAACCTCCGATCGCAAGGCCGTGCGGGGCCGTGCTTGGACAGCCCCGTCTTTTCACGTTTGCGGCCGTCGAGGGGTCTAGGCGTGCCGACCCTCGAGGTGCTTGTTGGTGGCATGGCGCGGCATGAGTGCTTTCGGTGCCGCTCTATTTCAAGCGTGACCTGGGCGATCTTCTTACGCGCGTACCTTCTTTTAGAGAGTTGACATTGTCTCGAACGGGAGGGTCATGCCGCTCGAGGGCTTCACGTGGCATGGGTGCCCGCGGTTGCCTGCTCTACATCGAGCAGGTCCCGGGCGACCTTCTCACGCTAACATCCCATCGAGGGTCGCCTTTGTTTCGAGTCGAGGGTCATGCCGCTCGAGGGTTCTACGTGGCATGGGTGCCCGCGGTTGCCTGCTCTACGTCGAGCAGGTCCCGGGCGACCTTCTCACGCGGATATCCCGTCGAGGGTCGCCTTTGTTTTGAGCCGAGGGTTCGCCTCGCTCGAGGGCTCTCCTTGCTTGGCAAGGGGCCCGGGCATTTAATTGCCTTGCGGTCGTGGCCGCGGTTTTGCGGGCGCGGGCGCGCGCGCGTAGTGGGCGGCGCCCGTGGGCGGACGTGACGGTTTTGCCTCTGGTCGCGGCCCCCGGTCCCTCGCCGTAATGATGACCCGCCCGCAAGTTAGAGCCGCCGCGGTCGTGGTGGGGCCCGCCCGTCGAAGCGATGGAAAGATTCCTCGCAGCTAATGCGGCGGGGCGTCCGCTCCGGAGAACTCGCCCGTCGCCTATAAAACTGCGGGGAGGAGTGGACGGCGGTTTTTTACCTTGGCACCTTACCACTTTCAGTCCCCCGTCCCTTCGCCTTCGCCTCGCTCTCGCCACCACGCGGTCTCGCTGCTTAGAGCTTTTTCCTCGTTTCCTTGTCCTCCGCCTTCGCATTCGTTCGTCCCCCCTCATGGCGCCGCCTCGCCTTCCCATTAGGATCCCGGAGCCGTACGCCCGGGAGAGGTCGACGGTGGACCCGCCGCGCTTGGCGAGTTGGTCGCCGCCGGCCACCGTTCGGCCAACGAAGAAGGGCGCCCGGCGGAGTGGATCGTGCCGCCGGCGACGCACCACGAGCCCAACCCGCCGGAGGGCTACGTGGTGAGCTTCCTCCGCTACCACGAGCGCGGCTTCAACGCGCCGGCGAGCACCTTCATGCGGGCAATGTGCCACTACTACGGGTGGAGCCGCACATCTTCGCCCCCAACGCGATCTCGCAGCGGCCCACGTTCGTGGGCGTCCGCGAAGGGTACCTCCGGGGATCCCGCCAACCGGGGATCTCTCGGGTTCACCTTTTCCGCGGGGAGCTCGTCACGCAGCCCACATCGGAGCCGAGGACCCGCGCGCGGTGCGCGCCGGCGGGATGTCGCCGGCCCCGCGGGGGCGGCTCAAGGATTTCTACATCCCCCGCACCATGACGACGAACAACGCCGGGCGGGAGCGGGGATGGTTTTATCTGCGCAACGCCGAGCCCGGCCTTCCCCCCTATACCGGCCGGGGTTCAAGGAGAGGCCCGCCTCCTGGGGCTACGGGGTGTCTACGGCCCAACATCGGGCGCGGCAAGAGTCCGTCCTCGCCGCCCGCGGCGGCCGGGCGAAGGAAGGGCTCAACGCGATGGGCGTCCTCGCCTTCCTCCATCACCGGCGGGTCGTGCCTCGATGCGCGAGGCCACTCGCATCTTCGAGATGACGGAGGCGGCCAACCCCGTCGACCCGGCGAGGTCGCGGATGCTCCCGACGCCGCCGGAGCGGCCGTACGCGCGCTCACCCGGCGCGGAGCGCCGTCGACACCCGGACGCCGCCACTCGCGGGTCGGACCCCGTGGGACATCGAGATGCTCCCCTACGGCCCGCGGGGTGAGTTGGGTTCCCGATTTCGTATTAGTTCTTGGTTTTGCTTTCGTCTCTTGATTCGCCATTGTCACTCTTGTGCGCACCGGTGGAGTTCAACATCGCCAAATCCGTTCCACCCACCCCCCCCGACTCCCGTGCGCTCGGCCGGCGGCGCGGCGGGAGCGGCAGGGAGCGGGCGGCGCGCAAGAGGGAGCACGCCGTGCGGCGTCGCCAAGCGCGCCGCGACCGGCGGTTCGCGGAGTACCGGCGCGCGAGGAGCCGGGGCTCTCCTCCCCGGATATTGAGGAGCCCTCGTCCTCGGAGCAGACGAGGAGGAAGAGTCCGAGGGGGAGGGCCCCTCGCACAGTGGCGACCTGCGTCCCCGTCGCCGAACCGGCGCCGGCGTCGGGGGTGTCCTCGCCCGGGGCGGGCGCACCGGCGCCGCCGCCGTGCAATCATCATCGGGGGCGGCACGCGCGCGCGAGGTGCCCGGCGCGTGCCACGGAGGCACGCGCGCGCACGCGCGCCCGCGCGAGCGTCAAGCGTGCCCGCGCGCGCGAGGGAGCGCGTCCATGCGCGCGGCGTCGTCATCAAGGGGCGCGTCGGCGGGCGTGCCCGCGCGCGGGGCGAGCGTGCCCGCGCGCGCGTGGCGTCATCGGGGGGGTGCGGCATCGGGCGCGCCGCGCGCGCGCGGGGCGGGCGTGCCCGTGCGTGCGGCGGCGCCGTCGGGAGGCGCCGCGGCGCGCGCCGGCCGCGCCCGGCCTCGTCCACGCAGGCCTCGAGGAAAAGGAAGCGGGCCTTTTCCTCCGCGAGGTAAGGAGCCCGTCTTCCTTCGTTTGGTTTTAGTTTCTTCGGTGATTAGATGCTCTAACCTTCCGTTCGTGTCCGCGCGCGGGCGGTGCCAACCGTTCCTCCTCTTGCACCGGCCAAGGTGCCGAGGACGGACGCGTCGATCCCCACCCCGGCGGCGTTCGTCGAGGGGGTCGCGCCCGGGGACAAGCGCGGCGGCGGGCACGAGTTCGCAAGGCCCGGCCGGGGCCTCGAGGCCCCGGCCGGCGGATCGGCCCCGCCGTGGCGCGGCCCGCAGGTCGCCGGGGGGCGGCCGGCGCCGGCCGCCACGGAGGCACGAGCCGTAGAGGCGGCCACGGAGGAGGTGCGGCCCGCGGCGGCGACCACCGCGGAGGAGGTGGAGCGGGCGCAACTTGCGGGAGCGCCCCGCATGCGGCGGCGGCACGGCCGGAGGCGGCGGCCATGGCATCACAACGGCGCCCGTGGCCGCGGAGGCGCGGTGGAGGTGCCGGCGGAGGCGGCGCAAGCGGCTCCGCCCGCCGGCGGTCTCCGGGCGGAGGTGGTGGAGCTCTCGGATGACTCCCCGCCGCCCGGGTGGAACCGGGGGCCGGCGCGGCCCACGAACTCCCCGAGACCCGGAGGGGGCCCTCGTGAGGCGGCGCGAGGGTCACCCGATGGTGGGGGGTCGAGGGCACGCGCGCCGAGGCCTCGTCCTCCCACGCCGGCCGCCCCCGCCCGTGGGGGGGCCGTGGAGGATCCCCCTCGCGTTCGCCGACGCCGGGGGGAGCAGAGCTCGGGGGCGAGCTCCGAGCCACGGCGCCACGCTCAACCGCGCGTTGAACGAGGCACCGCGGTCCACGGCGGCCCGGCCCGGCTCGTCTTCCGGGTGAGCCACGGTTGCTCATCTCTCTTCCTTTTTCGTTTTCGTGCGCCGCATTCAAGCCTTAGCACTTACGAGATTTGATGTGTGGACGCCGGGAGCTCGAGCGTCGCGCCCACGACAAATACGACGCGTTAGATCGGGTGAACGCCGAGGCCCGCCGGCTCCGGGAGCGATGCGGCGCTTTCGACGCGCTTGCGGACGCTCTCGGGACACCGGATGGCTGGCTAGCGTACGGGCGATGGCGTGGTGCGACGAGCTCCCCGGGAGAGCTCGGAGGCGGACGCGGCGCGCCTGGCCGAGCCTCGAGCGGATCCGCGCAGCCCTCGTCGATCGTGACGAGGCGCTATGTAATGCGCGCGCGGATCCGGATAAGACGCGGACGCCGGCCGCCAACCGGGAGGCGGAGGTGGCCACCGCTCGCGCCGAAGCTCGGGAGCTCCGCACGTCGCTCGAAGGGGCGCAGCGCCGCACCGCCGAGGCCGAGGAGCGGGCGCGCGGGCCGGGAGCGCGCGCCAAGGAGGCCGATGACCCGAAGGCCGCCCTCGACGCCAAGGTTGCGGCCCTTGTCGTCGCCGAGGAGCGGCTCTGCGCAGAGAGCGCCGCCCGCCAAGGGGCCGAGGAGCGGCCGCGGCAGGGGCGGCCGCCCTCGTCGATGCCCGTGCGGCGCCGGAGCGGGAGCGCGTCGCACGCGAGGCGGCAAAGAAGTCGCCGGAGGAGCGGAACGCCGCATTCTCCAAGGTTGAGGATGAAGCGCTCGCGCTCAGCATCAGCCACGCCAGCCAGGAGCTGGCCCTCCGCGAGCAAGGCGAGGCCGTCCGCCGTCTCGAGTTGGCGCTCGAGTCCGCGCGCCGTGACCTCGACCTGGAGAGGAAGCAAGTCGAGGGTGAGACTTTTTGACTCTGTTTGTTGGTTTTTTGCTTTAGAGGGTTCGCTTCTCCCTTTCGATCTCCCCCGTCGTCTTGTTGGTTCCGTGCTTGCGCACGCCTTGGGCACGCCGCCGGGCGGGCCGAGGCCCCGCGCAGCTTCCTACAACTCCTCCGAGCAGAGCTGCGGGAGCCGCGTGGACGCGGCCCTCGAGACTTGCCGCGTCGTCGAGGAAGGCGAGGCCCCGTGCCGGCAGCTCGGCCGGCCGCCGCCCGCGCGCCCTAGGCGGTCATGTCACGGAGCGGATGCGCCGGCGTTGCACCCAGGCGTCCCGAAGGCCCCCGGAGTGGTGCGATCCCACTACGAGGTCAACCTCGAGGCGCCGGGCGGAGGGCTACATCGTGCCCGAGGGCGTCGAGGACGAGGTGGCCATGGAGCGCGCGGACGCGCTTGCCGCCGACGCCGCCGGGTCGCTCGCCGAGGCCTTCGAAGAATTCCTCTTCCCGACGCCGCCGATGCCGCCGCTCCACTCGCCCGAAAGCATCCGGGCGCTAGGCCCGTTTTTTTTGTTTATGTGTATCGAATTCTGGCCTCGTGGCCTTTTGTAAATGAACAAGTCGTTTCATGAACGTGAACAGTTGCTGTGAATGAAGTTGTTTGCTTATTACGCCTTTTGTTTCTCCTTCTTCCTGAGTAGATTCTAGTTAGGGGAGTTCGCTTTTCGCAGGGGGCCCGCTGGGTTGGAGGCGAGAGAGACGGGCCATAGCCACGCGGCGTAGGCTGTCTCTGGCTCGCACGCTCCTTCCGCTGTGCCACCTGCGCCCTGTTCGAATCATGGCTCGAGGTTGAAGTAGGAAACAAACTTAGCGCGTGTTGTTACGTTTTTTTGCGCGAAAAAAATGGGGCCATTTGGGGGGTGCCCCCCCGCAGTAGCCCCCGAGGGTAACTTGGGTTTCAGGGGAAAGCCGAGTTGCCCTTTTATTAGACTTGGAGTATTTACATAGGTGACGCCAACTGGGGTGTTGGCCATGCGTTTTTACAACAGAAAATACTTGGAAGTCCTAGCTAAGGGTAGAAGCGACGTAGCCGTTGGATGTTCCAAGCGTTGGTAAGTTCTTCGCCGTCCTCGTTGGCCGCCTTGTACGTGCCCGGCTTGAGCACCTTCACTACGACGTAGGGTCCCTCCCATGGGGGCGATAGCTTGTGGCGCCCTCGGTTGTCTTGGCGTAGCCTTAGGACTAGATCCCCTTCGCCGAAATCCCCCGCGACGTATCTTGCGTGCTTGGTAGCGTCGTAGGGACCGTTGA
The DNA here is from genome assembly GCA_947561735.1 of Cenchrus americanus. Taxonomy (NCBI): domain Eukaryota; kingdom Viridiplantae; phylum Streptophyta; class Magnoliopsida; order Poales; family Poaceae; genus Cenchrus; species Cenchrus americanus. The sequence goes on from OX387245.1 coordinate 165,881,415, forward strand.
TACCTTGCGGAGTGCATTAACGCCACGAGGCGTACTTCGTCTAGTTGGTCCAAGTGAGTCCTCGCGGGCTCGCCGGTTAGCCTCTTCGTCGTAGCCTCGAATCTCGGGCGACCCATATTCCGTCCCGTGGGGAGGACGGCCTCCGCGCCATGGACCAGAAAAACGGGGTGAACCCGGTGGCTCGCTTGGGGTTGTCCTTAGGCTCCACACGACCGCTCGGTAGTTCTTGGAGCCATTTCCCGCCGCATTTGTTGAGCTGGTCAAAAATTCGGGGGCTTGAGGCCTTGCGGAATCATGCCGTTGGCACGCTCCACTTGGCCGTTGGTCCGTGGGTGTGCCACAGCCGCCCGGTCCACGCGGATGTGGAACTTGTCGCGAACTCCAAAAACTTCCGCCCGTGAACCGGGACCCATTGTCCGTGATGATGGAGTTTGGCACTCCAAAGCGGTAGACGATGTCGGTGAAGAACGTGACCGCTTTGCTCGGCCTTCAAATTCGTGATGGGGCGCACCTCCACCCACTTGGAGAATTTGTCAATCGCGACAAGCGGGGTGGGTGAAGCCCCCGGCGCCTTCCGCGAGGGGCCCGACGATGTCCAACCCCCACACGGCGAACGGCCATGTTACGGGGATTGTTTGTAGGGCGTGAGCGGGCAAATTGGACTTGCGGGCGTAGAACCGACACCCTTCACGGTGTGCGCACAATTTCGCCGCGCATCCGCGACCGCGGTAGGCCGCAGGGAGCCCCGGCGGAACGCGTTGCCAACAAGGGTGCGCGGCGCGGCGTGGTGGCCGCGCATCCCCGCGTGGATGTCCCGTAGGAGCTCGCGCCCCTCGGGGATGGGTATACATCGCCGGAGGATGCCCCGATGCGGCGCGCTTGTACGCCTCGCCGTCGACGAGGGTGAATGACTTGGCCATCCCGGCGATGCGCCCGGCCGCGGCCCGGCCTCGCGGGGAAGTTCCCCTCGAGCGATCCGGGCGCATACTTCTCCCGCCCGTCCGCCCGGGCGGGGAGCCGGCTCGATGTCCATCGCGACGCCCTCGTGGGAGCCGTACCCCTCGAGAAGGGAGAGTACGTACGCCTCGTTCGAGGGGTCCTCTTCCATGGGTTCCGCACCCGCCGGATTCGAGGGAGCCCCCGAGGGTCCGCCGTCGCTCGAGGGGTAAGGCTCGAAGGTGACCGAGGGCCGCGCGATGTCGCGCGCGAAAACGTTCGGGGGAACGGTGATCCGCCGGACGCGATCTTGGCAAGTTCATCCGCTTCCTCGTTGTACCGGCGGGGGTACGTGATTAAGCTCGATGCCGTAGAACTTGTCTTCGAGGGCCCGCACGGCTTTACAGTAGGCCTCCATCTTATCATCGTGGCGCTCGCGTTCTTCATGACTTGATCGATCACGAGCTGCGAATCCCCTCGTACGTCGAGGCGCTTGACGCCCAACTCAATGGCGATTTTGAGGCCGCAGAGGAGGGCCTCGTATTCCGCCATATTGTTGGACGCGGGGAAGTGGAGGCGCACTGCGTAGCGCATGTGTTCCCCGAGGGGTGACACGAAGAGCAGGCCCGCGCCCGCTCCTGTCTTCATCACCGAGCCATCGAAGAACGAGTCCGAGCCTCGCTTGGATCCGAGGGGGCGGCGGTCGCGTGTCCGTCCACTCGGCCGACGAAATCGGCTAGGATTTGCGACTTGATGGCCTTGCGCGGAGCGTAGGCGAGCGTCTCGCCCATCAACTCCACGGACCACTTGGCAATTCTCGCTCGCCGCGTCGGGGTTGCGGATGATCTCTCCTAGCGGGAAGGAAGAGACCACCGTAATCCGGGTGGGCCTCGAAGTAGTGGCGGAGCTTGCGCCGCGCGAGGACTACCGCGTACAACAGCTTCTGGACCTGGGGGTAGCGCGTCTTCGTGTCCGACAGACTTCGCCGATGTAGTAGACCGGCCTCTCGCATAGGCAAGGCATGCCCTTCCTCCGTGCGCTCCACAACGATCACGGCGCTGACCACCTGGGTGGTTGCGGCCACGTAGAGTTGGAGGGGTTCGCCGTCTCGCGGCGGCGTAAGGATTGCGGCGTGCGTCGGAGACGCCTTCGGCTTGTCGAGCGCTTCTCGGGCCTCGGCGGTCCAAGAGAAGCGCTCGTGCTTCTTGAGCAGGCCGTAGAGGGGCAGGCCCTTCTCTCCGAGCCTCGAGATGAAGCGGCTTAAGGCGGCGAGGCACCCCAACACCTTCGCACTCCCTTGAGGTCCCGAATTGGACCCATTCACTCGAGGGCCGCGACCTTTTCGGGGTTGGCCTCGATTCCCCGCCGGGAGACGATGTACCCCAGAGCATGCCCCGCGGCACTCCAAAGACACATTTTTCGGGGTTTAGCTTGACCCCGTTTGCCCGTAGGCACCGAACGCGACGCCAAGGTCGTTAACCAGGTCGTCCGCCTTCCTAGTCTTGACGACGATGTCGTCCACGTAAGCCTCGACCGTCCGCCCGATATGGTCCCCAAAAACGTGCTGCATGCAGCGCTGATATGTCGCGCCCGCGTTTCTGAGGCCAAAAGGCATCGTGACGTAACAGAACGTCCCGAACGGCGTGATGAACGAAGTCGCGAGCTGGTCGGACTCCTTCATTTTTATTTGGTGGTATCCCGAGTAGGCATCGAGGAAACAGAGTAGTTCACACCCGGCTGTAGAATCAATGATTTGATCTATACGTGGCAAAGGAAAGGGAACTTTTGGACACGCTTTATTGAGACTAGTGTAGTCTATGCACATCCTCCACTTCCCATTTTTCTTTTTTTACAAGCACGAGATTAGCTAGCCACGTAGGGTGGGACACTTCCTTGATGAACCCGGCCTCGAGGAGCTTCCGCAGCCTCCGCTCCGATCGCCCGTCACCGCTCCTCGTCGAAGCGGCGCGGCCCGCCGCCGCACGGCGCGAGCGTTAGGCGGATATCAAGGGAGTGCTCGGCGACCTCCCTCGGGATGCCCGGCATGTCCGAGGGGCTCCACGCGAAGACGTCGGCGTTGGCGCGGAGGAAGTCGATGAGCACTCGCTTCCTATTTAGGATCGAGGGTCGAGCCGATCCTCAACGCCTTGCCCTCGGGGGCCGACGGGTCGAGGGGGACCCCTTTGGTTTGCTCCGGCGGCCTCGAAGGTGCCGATGTGTTTGGCGGCGGAGCCGAGGTCGTCGTTGACCATCTTCTCCGGTGTGTTCACCGCGCTTCATCCGGCGCTAGTGCCTCCGCATGTTCCACGCACTCGACGTCGCGGTCGAATGCGTGCTCGATCGATGACCCGACGGTGATGACGCCGTTTGGGCCCGCATCTTCATCTTCGTGTATGTGTAGTTGGGGACCGCCATGAACTTGGCATAGCACGGTCGCCCAAGGATGGCATGGTAGGCCCCTTTGAATCCCACCACTTCGAAGGTGAGGGTTTCCTTGCGGAAATTCTTGGGGGTCCCAAACCGCGGACGGGCGGATCGATCGCCCGAGGGGTTGAACTCCGCTTTTCGGGCGCGATGCCGTGAAACGGCTTCGTGCCGGGCCGCAGCTGGGTCCAGCCCAATCCCCATCGGGCGCAATGTATGCGCGAAGAGGATATTGAGGCTATCGCCTCCGTCCATAAGGACCTTCGAAAACCGGGCGTTCCCAATGATGGGATCGACCACCGGTGGTACTTGGCCCGGTTCGGGATGCGATTTGGGTGATCATCCCGGCTAAAGGTGATGGCATCCTTCGACCGCTTGAGGAAGGCCGGAGGTGCCCTCTCTGCGGCGAGGACTTCGTGCCGCTCCTTCTTGCGTTGCCGGGTCGACATGTCGACGGTGGGTCCCCCGAAGATGAGGAACACATTCTCGACAGCGGGGAAACCACCCGCGTCGCCATCGCCCCCATCTTTCTTGGCCTCTGCCTCCTTCGCGGCGGCACGGCCGTAGAACTTCTTGAGCATGTCGCACTGCTCAAGAGTGTGGTTCACGGGAGTCTTGTGGTAGGGGCATGGCTTCTTCATCATGTCGTCAAACACCCCCGGCCTCGAGGGGCCGGTCGAGGGCCCCGTCGAGCCGGGTCGACGGCCGAGGGCCTCGGCGTTGCCGCCGTTGCGCCCCTCGCTCGCGCGCCTCGCGGCGCGGCCTTCTTCCCCCTTCTTGCCCCGCTTGTCGTTGCGGCGCGGCTCCTTGGACCCGCCGCCCTCCGCGGCGTGTCCTCGGAGCGCTTGCCCTTCTTGCCGTCGAAGATTGCCCCCACGGCCTCCTCTCCGGAGGCGAAGCCGGTGGCAATGTCGAACAGCCTCGTTCGAGTCCGTGGGCGGGCTGCGTCCCGGCTCGCGCACAAGGTCCCGCACGTGGTGCCCTCGAGGAACGCGTGCACGATCTCGGACCGCGCCACGCCGGGTAGCTCCGTGCGGCGCTTGGAGAAGCGCCGTATGAAGTCCCGCGGCGACTCGCCCGCCTCGCGTGCGGGGAGCGCGCATCCCGAGGAATTCCCCGTGGCGTACGTACGTGCCCCCGGAAATTGCCCACGAACGTGTGGACTAGATCGTCCCAGTCATGGATCTGGCTGGCGGGCAAGTGCTCTAGCCATGTTCGGGCCGCGTCGCCCAGGTGCAGGGGCAAGTTGCGGATAATCACTTCGTCGTTAGTGGCCCCGCCCACCGACAAGCTAGGCGGTAGTCGCTGAGCCGCACGCGGGGGTCCGTCTCCCCGTTGTATTTGACGATCGTCGAGGGCCGACGGAAGCGGCGGGGAACGCCGCCGTGCGGATCTCCCCGGCCGAACACACGGCCGCCGGGGGCTCCGGCGTCGGGGAACGATCCTCACCACCGTCGTAGCGTCCACCCCTCCGAGGGTGGTAGCCTCTAGCCGCTCGCGCGTCCGCCTTGCCGGTGCGCCCGGCGTTGATGACGTTGCGGGCATCGCCATCCGGCGCCCGCGCGTGTCGAGGAGCCGTTCCTTGGCCGGCGTGCGTCCCCGGTCGGCGGGTTGACCCACGCGCACCGAGGGTTCGCCCCCCGGTGCGGATCATCACCCCGTGCGTCCCCCCGTTGGCGGATGCGTGAGGCCGAGCTCTCGGCCCGCCGGACGGCCGCTTGCTCAAGGAGAGTCCGCACCTCGCGGTGCATGTCTCGAGCCTCGGGGGTCGAGGGTGCGGCATGGCGCGTAATAACGTCGCGGCGGCGATGAGCTTTTGGCTCGCCCGTGGTGGAGTATCCACATTGTCGACGTTGGGGACGGGGTTGAGGCGGTCACGGACACCGTCGGCCCGGCTCCCGCGCGCGTTCGCCGCGCGCGGAGGCCTCCCCCCGCCATCGAGGCGCGGAGCGACCGCACTTTCCGGTACTCCTCCGCCGGCTTGGCCTCGAGCTCGCGGGCTTGGGCCGGCCGTGCGTCGACGTCGGCCCCGGCGGAGCGCTCGGCCCCGAGGCCGGGCGCGTGGCGATCCCCCGGGCGGGCGTGACTTCCCCCATCTCCCGCACCCCGCCGCACCGGCGGCGTTAGCCGGGTCATTGGTGATGACGGCGCAACACTCCCGCGTGGGGTCGTAGCTCCCGTGCCGGGAGTCGTCGGAGCGACCAAACCCGCAGCCCGTGGCGTCGAGGAAGCGCCTGAACGCGACTGGGTCCGGCACGCCGGAGAAGTCCCACTCCGCGTACCCGTGGCGGTTGGCGGGTGGCATCGTGTCGACGGAGCCCGGGGACGACTCGTCTGGCGCCGAGGAGCCGGGATCCCGGCGACGAAGACGTGGCGGCCTGGCGGAACCCGGCGCATCGTCGTGTTCACGTTGGCGTTATGGGCCGTCGTGGCGCCACGCAACCCGATGGGGATGCGCGGTCCTGAGACTGCACGCGGTCCCCACCGGGCGGTGGCGGCCGTTGTGACGGTGGGCGCACCGCGTTGGGCGGCGGCGCGCTCGGCTTGCCGCCGCTCGGACCGCGCCCGGCGGGAGCGCGGCCCCGCAGCGGCGACGGCGTCGCGGCGTCGACGGACCCGCGCATCCGTGCTCCGTGGGCGCTCGCGCCGTGTCGTGCGTGCGGCGGAGACCGAGCGGACACGGCCTCGCGGCGCGCGCGAAGCTCCTCACGATTGGTGAGGCGCATGAGATAGCCGTTCCCCGTGGCCTGGAAGTTCAAGTCTCCGAAGCGGATCTCGAACCCGGCCGGAGAGAGGGTCCGAGCTACCCATGTTGTAGCGGGTAGCACGGTACTCAGTGCGAATCACCATGGAGGGAGTTGGCGAAATGACCTTAGGCGCTCGTTTGCCCCACGGTGGGCGCCAACTGTCGGTGCGGAATATGGTCCCGACACTAACCAGTAGATAACGCCTAGGTCTATCCCTCAATGGTCGATGCCAAGCAACAAATGACACAAGGGTTTATCCTGGTTCCGGCCGAGGGGGCCGTACGTCCAGCAGGGTTGTGCTCGTGGCACTATATTGCTCAGCACCGGGGGTGCTTGTAGTGGGGCAAATACAAGCAAGGCGGGAGAGGAAACGTAGCTTCCAAGTCCCCGGGTGAGTGGTCGAAGATGTTGTGGGAGAATAAGAGAGTGAGTGCACGGTGTCTTGTGTTCGACCGAACTTGTCCCCCCCGCGGCCGGGGGCTCGCCTCCCCCTTTTATAGGCCAAGGGGGCGACGGGTTACATGCACGCCGCGCTACCTAGCTACGTGAGGGAGCACGTCGCGCGCGGTGTAGAGTGGGCGGTCGTCCGGACGATCTTCGCCGCGATCCGGCCATGATGACCTACCCCGTACCCGAACGGTGGCGGTTCGAGGGTAGGAGGCGGCGGATGGCGATGGCGTCCTCGATAGGCTTCGAGGGAGGTGCCGATGATGGCCGGTACGGGGAACGAGCGCGGGCGGAACGGCGTTCCTTCCCCAATGCGTTCCGCGGCGGCGCGAGTGGTTGCTGCGGTGCTCGGGCGTGCGCCCGCGGTGTCGGGCGTGCGCCCGCACGCGTGGGTACGGCGGCCGCGCCGTTACGGTGACCGGGATGGCCATCCACCGGCCTAGCGCCCCTCACCTAACTCCGCGGGGTCACGTGAAAGTGAATCGAGGGGTGCGCCCCGGCCCTCTTTCGAGGGTCGGGCGCGTTAGCCGTACGGTAGTGGGCGCGCGGTGTCACGGGACCGACACCGGCCGTACCGCACGGTCCATCCCACGGCGGCGGGGATGGGCTCCTCCCCGGGGAGTTGGTGCGGCGGCACCGGGCGTGAGCCCGGGCGCATGATGGCGCCGTCCCCGCGGCGTCGGGCGTTAAATGCCCAAGTACGGGGCCGGCGCACGCGTGCGGGCGTGCCCGTGAACGTGGCGGGCCCCGGCCGAGGGCGGGGCGGACCCTCGAGCAAGACGAGACTCGCTCGAGGGGGAGCAAGCCCTCGAGCGGGGCGGGACCGCTCGAGGGAAGGGGTCGCCCCTCGAACGGGGCGGAGTCCGTTTCGAGGAGGGGGTCGCCCCTCGAACGAGGCGGAGCTCGCTCGAGGGGTCTCTCGGTCGGGCCGTCTTGGTGGGCTTCCGGAGTCTCCGCCGCATAGGCTAAGTCCCGTATGGTTAGTTTCCCGCATGGTTAGGCTTAGCGTGTTTTGATACCGGGATTAAGTGAGGATTCCCCGTTGTTTAAGGGGACCCCTAGGGCGGTCCCCGACACTCGGCACGACGCGCACCACACCTCTAACATCGAGATCTGGAGGAGGAGGGAACTAGCAGTGGTGGTGGTGGCGGTGGCGGCGACGACGACTAGAGGAGGGATACAGCGACGATGACGACGACGACTAGAGGAGGGATCCAGCGACGATGACAACTAGGAGGAGGAGGAGGGATCCAGTCATGAGGTCAACGTGAGGACGAGGACGTGGCGGCGAGCAGGCAGCGACCAGGAGTAGAGATCCCTCTGCTCCGGCAGTGAGAAGGTCAGTGGTGAATCTAGGATTTTAGTTGATGGTATGCCGCTCTAAAAATGTCTTATACAATTCAGTAAATGCATTCTACAAATTTGTTAATAATTGTAAAATTAACAACAATTCAGCAATAACTTTATAATTAACAATGTAATTTGGTATATTTGCTTGAGTTTTGGGAATTAGGCCAAGCACGCTTTTGCAACACACATGCTTTCAGATAATCAAGTATACAACATATGCATGTGTATGGTTTTCTTTTTACATAAATGCGTATAAATATACTTGTACTTGTGGGAATTGCAGGGTATGCCATGACTCTTTTGTATAAGTACATGTGGACATACATAGGTGTTGATGGTATACATACTTACCATTTCCTTTTAGATTTACTCTTATATTTGGTTTTTCTCTTGTTTCTATGTACATCTGCACATTCTCTCCAAGTTGAATAAGTACCTCATCAGCAACAGAGGAAGCCTGCATCTTCCTCTTGAAAATGGTATGGTCGCATTGCCTGAACAATTTTTGGTTACTGAATTTTCCATTTATGCTAATGGTTTACAAAGAACCAATGACATTACAGTGGGCTAAAGTAGTTACTGTAATTCCCTTGACTATTAATTCACTGGTTAAATCTGACGAGGACTATAGACCTGGGCCACAAGATGAAGAAGAGGGTTATGGCACTACTAGTGCACAACAAGACCAGGTGGGTGGGGCTTAGCACCGAGGCAGGGCGCCAAGGACATGAACAAAGTGGCCAAGTGACACTATGATAGTCACTAAGGTCGACATAGTGGGGATGTCAATACCATTGACTCAAAAGTGCAGGTTCAGGGCTCTTGCGGGGCTCGTTGCTAGACAAAAGATACCTTTGCACTTGCCAAAAATCAGAGAACTAAGCATTGACAAAAAGTGGGACTTGTTTGATAAGCATATGCAGAAACACTTGAAATTCCAGGAAGACGCTTAACCGCAGGCATTCAAGCTTTTCTGGGAGACAGCAACTAAGGCATGGATACAATTCTGATTTTATCTTAGACAAGATTTTATCAGAAAAGGACTTGAGCCATTTACAAGGCACCGTTTTATTGTCCCGGAACAGCGAAAGGAGTTCATGAAACAGAAGGAAACCGAGCAAGCCTCATCTGTTAGTGTGAAGTTCAAATAACTTTGAAGTCGGAACACAAGCGAGCACAACATGAGTCCAGCTGGTTATACTGTGAAACTAGAACAATGGGAGGAAGAGGATGGACAATTAGCTGCAGCTAGTATCCCCAACCCATATGACGCCTATCCAGGCGATCGTTCCAAGAATTGGCTGCGAGCAAGGAGTAAGCTAGTGATTAAAGACCGTGTTGCTGCGGTAGTTTTCAACAACAAAGAGGTAGAAAAATTGGCTGCGGGCATCAAGGAGAAGATTGCATGTGGAGAATCTTCAGGAATGGCAGGGCAGAGGGAGTATGATGTGCTATGTCTGTGCTTGGGCTGTCCAGAACAACCAAGTCGTGTGCATGGTGTCTCCAGCTACTAGGGATGGAAGTATGCATGGCCTCAGCATGTCGAGATCTACAGGAAGAGGAAGAGAACGAAGACCGACGCATCAGTTGATACGGAAAAGATAAAGGGACAAATCAAGCAAGATCTGGTGGCTGAGATGTAGATGCAGAGCTGGTATTGTCACCAGATGGTGTTTTCACCTGTGTCCAATCGTGCAAGCCCTTCACCCGCCACACTGAAGAGCAGTTGTGCGTCTGCAGATAATGTAGGTTTGATCGATGGCACTGCAGAGTTGGCGACGGAGGTGCGTTGTGACAATCATGCACACAAATACCTTATAGGCATATTGACTAAACCCACACACTGTGCCCTATGGATTATGTGCAGGGGTCTTCAATGTGAGGCTGCAATTTGTCTTGTTCATCTAGAGGAGACTATGCTACAAATAGTTCTGATTCATGAAGACTTTGTTGTGGTTGAAGTGCTTACTGCATATACTATCTTTGGGGATGAACTATTTGAATACCCTCCTAATGACGAGGTGATGAAACTCGGACAAGCTGAAGGATAGAGGTTACAATGGAGAAGGTGTCAGATTGACATGAAAGGAGCACCAACATGTAAATCTCGTTCACAGGCTATGGTACAGATTCCTTGTAGTTCACACAGTACGGTACAGGTTCCTTCCTCACATGGTTCCCCACATCCTCCTCCTCCTCCTCCTTCTCAATCCCCATGCCCGCAAGACGTTCCATTCGCACCTCCTCCTCGTCCTAAAAAACTTGCATCCCCACCTCCTCGTCATCCTGAAAACACAGAAAAACTTGCATCCGCCTCACCACCACGCCGACCACCTCCTCCTCCACCTCCTCCTCCTTCTCCTCATGAAACAACAAAACCTACACCCCAAACGAAAGTGTTCAAAACAATCATGCCAAAGTAGTTACATCTGGGCCTAATACCTCTGTAGTAGGTCCTGCTGAGACACCACTGTTACCAGGCAACTAGAGTGATGTGTTGGCTGGTGCTAATAAATCTGTATACGACATTTCCAAGAAAGCTGTTGGTACATCTAGACCAAATACCTCTATAATAGCTCATAGTAAGACACCACTAGGCAAGAAAGCCCCTGAAAACCTGCAGCCATTTCAAATCAGCAAGGAAAGAAACTTGCCGAAAATAAAATCTCTACACCACGTACAGCAGGCAAGAAATCCCTTGAGAAACCTTCACCCATTTTAAAGTGAAGGACCGATACGGCGAACCAGCGAGGGGGGGAGTGAATGGGTGCCGATAAACCTCGATCTCCCGAATCGCTCCACGGACTTGAGCAAGACTTTGGGGATATTAGGAACACCTCATGAGGAGTCCATAGCCAAGTTTAATCCCACCAAAACTCGTTCAAAAAGGAGGAATCGAAGAAATCCCGCCAAGAGCACCACAAACCCTAGAACCCGGAAAACACCAAAATCGAGCCCCTTTACTCACGGATTTGGGAGGGGAATGACAGCTCAAAGAACCACGAAGGGTTCCCACAAATTTCTCCCATCAAAACCCCAAGAGAAAGGTCCCGAAAACAACCCAAAGAAATCACGAAGAGAGGGCTCCGAAAATCACCACCAAGAACAACCGGGAACGACACATCCGAACCTTGAGGAACCACATCGAATCATCTATACATGCTACAAAGGTTCATACAAGGTCTAGCTTGCCGCCCGATCATCCAACCCTCCCACAAGATCTCACCATGAAGCTCTCAAGCTAGTCCTATGGAAATCCTAAGGAAAATAGGAAGGAAAATAGGAAAACAAATGAGCCAGGGTACCAAGAGTTGGCTGCCATCCTCTCACCTCTTGGGTTATATGGAGGCAACCGAAAGTCTAAAATGCCCTTTCCTAATAACTAGGGATACAAGCCCCTCAAGGGCGGATTTAGAAGTCTTCATGTCTTCACCATCGGACGGATGCCCGGCGACCGCACCCTGCGTAGCCTCGACGCAAGCCATGCGATCCCGACGCGTGTCCTCCGCTTCGAAGTCTCCGGACTGCGTCGTCGCACACCGGTCAGACCGATACTCCCCACCAATCTGACCGGTACCCACCGGTCAGACCGGTCAGACCCACCGGTCAGACCGGTCTGGCGCTGCTGCAGTACCGTGTTCGGTTCGTCGGTCTTGGCTTTGTGGATCAACCAAGGAACCCAGTGGTTTTCTGGTGAACCACCGGAAACCCCGCAAACTCGGTGTAGCCTCCGCCAATCTCCACTCATGACTTGGCTCCCACGTAGTCCCGGCTCGACCTTGTTTTTGACGCTCAACCAAGAAACTGTCCATGACTTCATCTTGCTGTTCATGCCACCATGCGGCCCGCACTTGACCCCGCTGGCCACTGGGTCCCTCAAACGAAGCCTACTTGTCTTCTCCACACCTGGAGGCCTGACCGGCGACGACCTTTCGCTCATGTTCTTCACCTGCACCAACACCTGTCAAGCCGCAAGCTGCACCTACAATACTTAGCCAAGAATCAGTCCACACAACGTTGTCAATCACTCATCACACAAGGAAGCGACCATCCACCGGTCCTCGAACCACACATGGTCCTCAGTCTCCCCATTGATGAGTGCATTGACAACACCCACATGAAAGTAGCAAGAGAAAAAAGAAAAAGAAACGAACAAAAAGAAACTCCAACAAGCGATCGAAAGCCAAACAAAGGCAAAGAGCAAGATCACTTGAAGAAGATAAGTCTCAGACCCATTGGGCAAGGGCAATGGCTCGACACATCCGAGACAAAACAAAGCTCAATCAAAAAGCGCAAACCACCAAAGCAAAGCTCGAACAACCACAAAGAGCTCCCCCTGCACACATGCAAGCTCCCCCTGAACCAATGCATGCAAACCAGCTGAAAACAGGGCAGCTACAGCAACCTCAGCTCACACCGGTCAGACAGGTCATCACCACCGGTCTGACCGTTGCCTAAGATGTGCACAGGACCAGCACTCACAACGGTCAGACAGGTGGCCTTGACCGGTGAGACCGGTGAACAACAGAGCCTAGAAATGGCTCGAAACCACCTGAAAACCATCTAAATGCGTCCAGCAAGCCATTTCAAGCTCAAACTTCTCCCCCTTGTTGGCAATACATGAATCAAGCAAAAAATGCTAAACTTTCAACATAGAGCTTCTCAAATAGACAAAATTCAACAAAGAATGCTACACATGTCCAAATGAGGAAGTTAGATACTCTAGAACTTTGTATCGATCTCAACTACATGATCACCAAGTTTCACAACCATTGGACGAAGCTAAGAAGGATTTGGGCAATTTTGCGAAAAACTTGCCTCTCATGAGCAAAGTCCTAAACATGATCAAAGCATATCAAAATGGCAAAGCCACACAAACTTCATGCTAGGACAACCATTCTAATCATAAGACCATCACAAACACCCACAAGCACCTCATGTCATGTCAAAGCCACCGAGCCATGTGCCTACATCTATGTATGAGACTTCTCATTGGTAGACATCATGCAACGGTTTAGCACCCAAACCAAATTAAAATCAGCGCATATGACATGTAAGCAAATTTTCTGAGCATTTTTCATTTCATTCTCAGATTCATAATTGGTACATGAAATATCTTTGCGACAAAAAGGAACTTATGCCCCTCCACAATATGAAGCAAGAGGGCTAAATATTCATGATGGCAAATGAGCCTTTGGCCCCATATGATCAATAAACTAGCTATCCAACCACAAATTAAGCATAGCCAAGCCACTAAAACATGTCAAGATCATATAATGGCATTTACACATGAGAGAGCATACATGTGACATTTTCAAAAACATAGCTATCAACCATGGATTATTCATCAAGATCATCAAGAGCTAAGCTAAACTAACCATAGCATGCCAAACAAGCTCACAAAGACATATATCTCATTCCATGGTGAACAATGTATATGAGAGAAGCTTTTCCTAACCAATGCATATGATACAAAATGCATGCAATCTAAGATACAAGGATGCCTATACATCATGTTACATATGCCATGCCAAATGCAAGAAATGCACAAAGGAAACTACACATATGCTACAAAGGAGCTCCCACACACCCAACACAAGAAATCAAACACACACCAAGTCCCCCCCCCCCCGCAAACGAGTGAAAGTTGCTTGATCTAGGAGTTTGGTGAAAATATTGGCTAGTTGGTCATGTGTGGGTACATGGATCAAAGCTATCTTTCCTTTCTCTACGTTGTCTCTCAGAAAATGATACCCCACTTCTATGTGCTTGGTTTTGGAATGGAGCACTGGGTTCTTTGCAACGCTTATGGCACTGGTGCTATCACATTGAAGTGGGACATGGGTATACTCCTCACCAAAGTCACTCATGGTGTATGAAAATCCAAAGGAGCTGAGAGCAACAACTAGCAGCGGGAACATACTCGGCCTCGGTAGTGGATTGAGCAACACTCGATTGTTTGCGGGAAGACCAAGACACCAAAGAAGAACCCAAAAACTGGCAAGTCCCGGAAGTGGACTTCCTATCCAACCGACACCCGGCAAAATCCGCGTCCGAAAAACCATGAAGCTCCAAAGAAGAGGACGTGGAGTACCAAAGGCCGAAGTCGAAAGTGTGACGCAAGTACCGCAAATTCGCTTCACCACTTGCCGATGCGAAGTCCTCGGAGACGCTTGAAAACGAGCGCACGGACACACCGAGAACCGTATGTCCGGCCGCGTCGCCCGTCAAGTAGAGGAGTGACCCGATCATGCTCCGGTACTCCTTCCGGTCCACGTGTTCACCTTCCTCATCCACATCAAGAGCCGTAGTCGTACTCATCGGCGTCGTCATAGCCTTGGAGTCCTCCTTGGTGTACTTAGCTCGGTGCACAAATGTTCCTTCCCTTGATTGTTTGATTTGTAGCCCGAGGAAGAATTGCAACTCGCCCATCATGCTCATCTCAAATTCCCTCGCTCATATCCTCTCGCAAACCTTGCAACAAGAGAGTTAGACGAGCCACCAAAGACAATATCATCCACGTACACCCGCACAATCGGGATATCTCCGCCCTCGCCTCGGCAAAAACAAGGTCCGATCGACCTTCCCCATCTCAAAACCTCTCTCAAATAAGAACCCCCTCAACCAGCCATACCAAGCTCTAGGCGCCTGCTTCAACCCATACAACGCCTTCCTCAACTTGTACAGCGGTGGGGGTACTTCTCACTCTCAAACCCCGGAGGCTGCCTCACATACACTTCTTCCTCCAACACACCATTTAGAAAAGCACTCTTCACATCCATTTGGTGCAACTTGAACCCTTTAGCCACGGAAAAGGCTAGAAGGATCCTAATCGCCTAACGGGCTACGGGAGCAAAGGTCCCTGAGCAACAAGCCTCGACTTGTTTCTTACAACCTCACCTTTCTCTCCCTCTTTGTTCTTCCACACCCAATTTGTACGAGTCGGCTTACACCTTGGGGGAGGGTCAACCAACTCCCAAACCTGATTCCTCTCAAAGTTCTCCAACTCCTCATGCATCGAATTAACCCAATTGTGATCAGATAGTGCGTGTCCAATGTCTTTGGGCTCAAAAGTAGCAACAAACGCAGCATGAAAGAAATGAGAATTGTTTCGAACCCTCGACCGTGTAGTGCGTTCATTCATGCCGCCGATGATCCTCGAAGCTGGGTGATCCACCTGTACTCGCCGGGGAGGTTCTTGCCTCGATGCTACCTCCCCCTCAACATCAGCTTCTCCTCGTTCTTGATTTGTAGTTGTAGGTGTAGGAGAGGGTCCGTCCATCACTGTAGTCGAAGTAGTGGGTACATGTTCAGCCGGGGGCACCACACCACCATCTTCATCGTCTCCATGTTCATGCTCCTCCTCCTGAAAGATCTCCTCACCAAGCTCATCATCACCTGCACACTCAAAGACAAGCTGACTATGTGGCTCTGTCTCGTCGAAGGTTACCTCGCAAGTCTCCACGATTTGGTTAGTTTCAAGATTGAGCACACGATATGCTCTAGAATGAGATGCATAACCAAAGAAAATACCGTCGACAGACCTAGCCTCAAACTTATCCAACTTCCCCGCCTTTCTTCGCATGAAACACTTGCAACCAAAGACATGGAAGTGACTCACCTTGGGTGTGCGACCATGCATCAACTCATAGCACGTTTTCTTCTTGTGCACTCTGAGGTAGATCCTGTTTGACACATAGCACGCGGTATTCACCGCCTCAGCCCAATACCTCCTCGGAGTCCTATGCTCATCAAGCATCGTCCGAGCCATCTCGCACAAGGTCCTGTTCTTCCTTTCCACAACACCATTCTGAGGAGGCGTATACGGACTCGAAAACTGGTGCTCAAGACCCAAGTCATGGCAAAAGGTTTCAAAATGGGAGTTTCTGAATTCCGAGCCATTATCACTACGGATTGCTCGTATGGCATCTCCGTGCCTCTCGTTCCTCAACCTCAAGACTAGATCTCGAACAAAACCAAACGTCTCCCCCTTATCCTCGAGAAAGAACACCCACACATACGGTGAATAGTTGTCCACCACAACAAGGACATACCACTTCCCACCTGCAGATCGCACACGAGCTGGGCCAACAAGGTCCATATGGAGCAGCTCGCATGGACGCTCAGTGATCACATCGGTGAGAGGCGGGTGAGAAGAGGCTACCAACTTGGCATGCCTACACGGAGCACAAACCAACTCTTTCTCAAGCCTCAACCGTGGCAATCCTCGGACCAAATTGAGTTTACTCAAGCGAGACAAAAGGTCAAAGCTCAAGTGACCCAACTTCCTATGCCACTTCCACAACTCACTCGAAGAACCAGCCAAGAAACAACGCTCCACACCCGAAGACTGAGAAAAATCAGCACGAAACACCTGACCCTCGGGAGTCCAAGATCTGAGAACCACCTGGCCGAAACAACACCTCAAAGCCCTCATCCAACAACTGGGACACAGAAAGCAAATTGTACCCCAGCGATTGAACAAGAGCAACACGCTTGAGAGTGATCTTGTCACTCACTTTGATCTCACCTTCTGAAAGCACACGCCCACGCAATTGTCCCCAGAAGTGATGTACCTCCTTGTCACCACCGGGATGAGACTTGAGAACCACCCCCTGTCTCCGGTCATATTCCTCGAGCAACCGGAGTCAATCAACCAAATGTTCTTCAAGTATCCCACCTGAAATTCAAAAATGAGCACGTGAGCGAACAAATGACTCATCACTGGGGTTAGTACCAAAAGAGTAAAACCAGTGCCGAGCCATTTGCTCGAAAGTGGGGTTAGCACCAACCAAATCATGTCTCCTACCAAAGCTACCTCCACGATCACCACCACGGTAACCACCCTGAGGGAACCACCCCTCTCTTCCTGGAGGAGGACCAAAACCACGAAAGAAAGCCCGTGGAATGTCCCTCCTCTCCTTCTCAAAGCTACGACTCCTCCCATCCCCGCAGTGAACTCGATGGGGAGAACGCCTAGCAACCTGACCACCTGCAAACTCTCCAGCCCAACCACCAGAACCACGACCTCCAGAAACAACCCTCGCACCTGTACGAGCACGAAACCCAAAATGCTTCCTGTCCAGGCATGCACCGGTCTGACTGGTGCTCCACACCGGTCTGACCGGTGTGACCTGGGCAGCAGCAACTCCAACAGCCTTCCGCTCTCCCCAAGCCCGAACTGTCCTCACACTTGCCTTGGCCCTAGGCATCTGCACACGAGGCTCAAGTACACCATCGGAAAGGTGGTACTTGTCCTTGTTAGCCCACTCTTTTGCCATCCTCTCCTCTTGCTTCCTCTTGAAGCAAAACTCATCCTTATGACCATCTCTCCCACAATAGCCACAATGGAACCTCACAAGCTTAGGCTTAGGCTTGGGCTGTGGCTGCTCACTTAGTTTCTTTCCACTCAACTTCTCCACCGGTTCCCCCTCATTAGCCTTCTCACTTTCTTTCCCAAAGAACACTTTACCCGAAGTGCTCACAAACTTGTTAGGCTTTTGTAGATCATTTGTGGGTGTAGGAAACATGGGTGGAGCTGGGGTTGTGTCTAGTCACTTCCTAAGATGGTTAGGTTTTGGGGGGAAATCATTTTTGTGGTGGGTTTTTGGTGGCTCTGGGATATTTTCTCCACTTCCCTCACCAACCTTGTTTGCCCCAAGTCCCTCACCATCCTGCCTCTTAAATGCCTCGATCATCATCCTCAACTGAGGCTCATGACCAGACAACCAACCCATCAACTTTCTCAGCTCATCATTCTCAACCTGCAAACGATCAACATAATGTGCAAGTTCCAATTTTTTCAAAGCATGCGTTTCACAGGTAGAGCATGATGTAGGCATGGGTTCTTTCAGCTTAGCCTCAAGAGAACTAGTGTAAGCATGCATCTCGTCAATCTTAGCATGCAAAACAGGGCAAAAAGTGCAAGCACCTAGCAAAGCAGATTGTTGACGGATAAAAGACGTATCCCTCTACGATCCGCAAGCGTACGGACCCCACACCTTTTTCACCACGGGATTCCCAAGGTTCTTGTCAATCCGCGGAGCAAGGGGATTACAAGCGTTCGATCAACAACGACACACTAGCTACTAAAACCCTAACTACTATTATACTAGAAAACACTAAACTACACTAGAGAGAATGATAAACAATCAAGATAGAAGACACTCGCCCACGGGTCTACGATACTAGAGCATGCAATCGCTTAAAGACATGAAAAACCAATCTAATCTATCGGGGTTGTGACCACGGTTTCGCCCTTTCCCTCCTCTCGTACTGTCACTACGCGAAGGTATTCATGACTAGACCTTTGATGGACACGGCGTATTGAATGGATCCAAGGAAGCATTGAGGCCTTACTCCCTTTATGGCATGGTTGCAAACCTTAAGCATGAAAGTATATTCAACACAAGATGATAGATAGATAATCCGACAAAGTGCGATTACATCTCAAGATCGATTACAACCCATGGACGAATGAGAAGATTACCCCATCAAGGTGCTGATCATGGCACCGTTGATCATGGTTTCCCTCCCGCCGGTGTCTTCCTTCTTCTCCACGAGAGGGTGCTTCCTTCGAGGTGGTTGATCTCCCGCCGGAGATCCTCCTCCTCTCTCTCTAGCTTGTGGATGGCCTTCGGTGCGAATGACTCCTCTCCTCTCGTGTTGGCGGTGCGTCGGGGGTTTTAGGGTCGAAGATCCTTCGAGGGCAAGGAAAACGGGACCGAACCGGTGCCGGAAGTGGGCCGGGCCGGCCGGCCTGGGCCGGCCGGCCCAGGCCCACCCGGCCCGGTTCGGTCGCCCCTTTTGCTCCGTGGGTCCTCGCGCATTTATGTACTTTGCCCCCTCCACTTGCACGATTTTGATGCTGTTATCCTCGCGTCCAAGATGGAGGCTCTCTTTGCATGAAGTTTGATCTTTTACACTTCAATCCCCGGGGGTGTTCCTCGTAGCACTTCGGTCCTCACCACCATTGGAAGTGATTTCAGCAAGCTCATGAACACGAACAAGACTCCATGAATGCTCCTTTGAACTTGTTGCGAATCCATCCTTTATGTCCATGTTTTCCTACATAAACACAACACTTCCAAATGCATGCACAAAGATGAACTTGCTATATGATTAGTGTGCCTAGTGGCGGGTTAGTTCAATAATCAAATCCAAACCAAAGTGTAATGAACATGCTAGGTGCACCAAAATACACCGTCAACATCTCCCCCACACTTAGCTCTTGCTCGTCCTCGAGCAAGTACTCGTAAAAGAATTTCGTCCAAGGTGTGTAATCGTGTATCATTAATCCTTCTTCACAAGTTAGTCAATCTTTTCATCTTTAATACATAAACACAAAGTAATGATAATCAAACATAAACGTGGGCGTTTAGAATTTTTACCACGTCAAGATTTACCCCACAACTCAAACTCTTCACTTGAAGTCATCAATTTCAGCCATGCTTACTCCTTTGCTTCCATCGGAGGGTTTTTATTATTTTCAAAACAAAAATTCCTGCAACAAGTATTAGACAAAAACCTTTCTCCAAGCTCTCTCAAGTCACTCATATGAAGTGGCTATCCTAACCAAATTTTATAAAACTCTCACCTCCCATTAATCTCTCATATATCATGTAAAAGTGGAGCTATAGGTAGGGCTAGCGCAATCAACACAAGTATTGTCAAACTAAGAACTTCCTCTAATGGTTGTCTACCTTTCAAAGCCAATGATCATGAGAATTAACCATATGTAGGGATATCAAGGATGAGAAGATTTAGAATGGTGGACATGTGCAAGGGCAAAAGAAAATTGTGACTACAAGGCACCAATGATGTCCTCGTTGTCGGATTGCACATGGTTGGAAATAGAGTAAAAGTTTCGTCTCACAATCAACGTGACATCCTTCCTTACACTTTATTTTTTCTTTTCTTTCACTTGATCCATCCCTCTCATATCTTCATTGCTAACTCATCTTTTTCTTTTTCTTCTTCTTTCATTCACATATAATTATTTTTTTTCTTTCTTTCTTTCTTTCTTTTCCATACGCATACTTTTTCTCTTTATTTTTCTCTCTCTTGACAACTTTTCAAAGATTTCAATTCTCTCTTTCCTCGCATGCATACAATCTGAAATTTTAAATAAATCATGCTAGAGACGAGACGAAACTTTGAAAATAGGTTGTGTTCAAGGAATACGATGTACAAAAGAGATATATAGGGTTGGGTATGGAATCCGTTGGATAATCATGACTTTCGTTGTGAAAGTCACGTACTGAATATGTGACGAGGCTAGCAACAAAAGATAAGCACAAGGACATGATCATTGCTTGAAATTAAAACTCACCAAGAGAGAAGGGTCCTAGCCTAACTCATCATGCTAATCACACTTATGGTGGAGCGAAAAAATAAACTTGGCTTTGGATAGGAATTTTTTTCTTACTCTCAACTTGGAAAAAGAGGTTTTGCTAACCTTTATTACAAGGGTTTTAAATTAGTTTTCAAAACTGAAATCCTCCAATTTTTAGCATCGAACATAACACAACTAACATGTGAAGCTCAAGATCGAAATGCGGTATGGGTACTTTAAGTAGTAGCGATTCCACTAAGCACCACGGTAAACATTTTTCAAACCACGTACTTGTGTTCATATATCGAGAATCGAAGATTAAACAAACAAGGTAAATAAAGATAAACAATACATAAAACACAAAGATATATATAAAGACTCATTTTATTTGGTTTTCTTGACTCAACGCTAATTTAAGACACTTGCAAAAATTTTAAAACAGACTCAAAAACTAAAGACTCATTAAAACACTAAGACTCTCACACGAAGATTAAACCGAACCTAAACTTGAAGTTCAAAATCTAAGGCTAGCGAGCTAGCTCTCCCCCACACTTAAAACATACGACGTCCTCGTCGTATCTTACAAAGATCCTAAGGGGAAAACTAGATCTAGTGGTACTTCAAGCAAGTTTTGCACCACTTGCCTCTCATGTTTCCAACCATGCCGAAAAGTTTGCGCACGTTACGGTTAAGGAACTTGTAGTCATCTTCAACTACGCGCTCCAAGTCCTCCATACGCCGCTTCATTGCTTCCATGGCTTGGAGACATTCGTCGGCCGACGTGTAGAGATCCGCGATGGATTGACGGCAAACTCGACAAGACACCGGATGCAATCCGAAGGGGTCGTCGTCGCCATAATCTCCACCGTTGTCACCACCGTCGTCGCCACCTCCATTGTCGTTGCATTCACCACCGTCGTTGCCGTCGCCGTTGGGGCCTTCGGGAGTCCTTTCATAGGGGTGCTCATCCCAATCATCATCATCTCTACCGGCGGCCGCCCACGAGCTCGGGCTACGATCGTCGGAGTAGTCGCTATCCCCATAATCCTTAGGCTCCGGCGACACCTCCTTGTAATCTTTACGCTTGATGCCTTGGAGACGTGCCGACCTTCGAACGGGTGTAGGGACCTTCTCTCCTTTGACGGGGTTGCGAGATGCAAGAGCTCCGGTCGGGACACATCCTCCGCAACGGATACGTGCGGTCCTCTTGACGGGTAGCTTGAGCTCGCATCGCATCGCCTCCTCCATCGATGGCTTCTTGGCTTCTAGCTTCAACTCTAAGCTTTTTGGAGGCTCAATGGTCGCTACAAGGGTGCAACACATTGCTTGAAAGGTTTGATTCTCGAGCTCCCAATTCGGCCAAATAAATAGTCCCGAGAGGAAAGCTCGGAAACCTTATTTTCCTTTTTTACACTTCCCTTAAAATTTTCCGACCAAACAAGGAAGTCAAAAAGGAGCAATTCGGGCGACTTTCGGCGTCATCGGGCATCGGGCCCCCCGGGCCGGTCCGCCCGGGCCGGCCGGCCCACCCCCGCGGGGCCGGGCCGGGCCGCCGGTTTTTGCACACCGCCCTATTTTTTTCTTCCTTAGCCCATGGGAAAAAGTTGGCCCGAAGAAATCTTCGCGAAGAACTCCGAGAAAACTAAAAGAAAAATTCTTTACGAAGTTGATGCCTTGTTTTTCGTCCTAGGCGGGACGTTCGGGCTCTTCCTCCATGGTGAAGACGTCAACATGGTGAAGGGGCACGACATCGGTTCGTAGTAAACCTTAAGCCGCCGTCCATTCACCACAAATTGATCGCCGTTTATATCCATAATGGTTACTTTGCTCCGTTGGAGAACACCGAATGCACAACATAAGGTCCGTCCCACTTGCTTTGCAATTTCCCCTTTCCGAAGGTTTTAAACCTCGAATTGTAGAGGAGGACCTTATCTCCTTCTTTAAATTCTTATTTCTTCAATCTTTTATCATACCACCTTTTGATTCTCTCTTTGTATATGCTTGCGTTTTCATAAGCTTTCAACCTCAACTCCTCTAGCTCGCTTATTTGAATCCTTCGTTTCACCACCGCGGCATCGAGATCAAGGTTCATCTCTTTAATCGCCCAATAGGCTTTATGTTCTAACTCAACCGGAAGGTGGCAAGCTTTTCCATAGACGAATTGATAAGGGGTCATACCTATTGGTGTTTTAAACGCCGTTCGATAAGCCCATAAAGCTCCGTCTAATTTCTTTGACCAATCCTTGCCTCCCTTCTCTATGGTCTTGTTAAGTATGCTTTTTAATTGCCTATTTGACGTCTCCGCTTGTCCGTTGGTTTGTGGGTGATAGGCCGTGGAGACTCTATGCTCAATTCCCAACTTGGACAAGCCCCTTTTGAAGTTCTTCCCGGTGAAATGAGTTCCTCCATCACTTATCAAGATTCTCGGTGTACCGAAACGGGGAAAAATCACGTTCTTGATCATAGTGAAGGACTCCTCCGTGGAAGCTTTACGACATGGTATAGCCTCTACCCACTTGGATACATAATCAACCATAACAAGGATATACTCGAATCCAAATGAGTTTTTAAAAGGCCCCATGAAGTCTATGCCCCATACATCGAATATGTTGATTTGCAAGTTGTATTTCAAAGGCATAGAATTTCTTTGAGAGATGTTTCCGGTTCTTTGGCATTCGGGGCATGACGCAACATATCTTTTAGTATCTTCATGCATCTCCGGCCAATAGAATCTGCTCGACCATACTTTTGCTTCGGTTCGAAAATGGCTATAGTGCCCACCGTACTCCGCCGAGTGGCACTTCCTTAGAATCTCAACCCTCTCTTCTCTTGGCACACATCTTCTCATCACTCCATCATTGCCAAGTTTGAAGAGGTATGGTGCATCCCAAAAATATTTCTTACTTTCAGAGATTATCTTCCTTTGAGTGTTTTTGTCTAGATGATCAAGGGGCATCTTTCGAATTGCTCGAATGATGTCGATCATCCAAGTATCTTTATCAAGCACTCTATAGAGGTGGTCATCTCTCATCTTATCTTCTATGGGCTCTTTGTCATCTTGTCCACGATTCATCCTAGACAAATGATCGGCCACAACATTTTCCACCCCCTTTTATCACGAATTTCAACATCAAACTCTTGGAGAAGAAGGATCCAACGAATCAAGCGTGGTTTAGCCGCCTTCTTAGCCGGGAGATACTTGATGGCTGCGTGATCGGTGTAAACAATGACCTTCGAGTTCACAATGTAAGATCTGAATTTTTCGAAAGCGAATACCACTGCTAGCAACTCTTTTTCCGTAGTGGCGTAATTTAATTGTGCCCCACTAAGAGTTTTGCTAGCGTAGTAAACGGCGTGAACTCGGCCTTCCTTTCTTTGTCCCAAGACCGCGCCTACGGCGTAGTCACTTGCGTCACACATGATCTCGAAAGGTTGGCTCCAATCCGGAGGTTGGATGATGGGAGCACTCACCAACGCATTTTTCAAGGTCCGGAATGCCGCTAGGCACTTCTCATCAAAGTCGAAAGCCACATCCTTTTGAAGAAGGTGCGTTAAAGGCTTAGTGATCTTCGAGAAGTCCTTTATAAATCTTCTATAGAATCCGGCATGGCCTAGAAAGCTCCTTAAGGATTTGACATCCGTAGGAGGTGGGAGTTGCTCAACTGTCTCTACCTTAGCCTTGTCCACTTCAATTCCTCTCTCGGATATAACATGTCCGAGCACTATGCCTTGCTTGACCATGAAGTGGCACTTTTCCCAATTTAAAACCAAATCTACCTCCGCACACCTTGTAAGGACCTTTTCTAAGTTTGCTAAGCAATCCATGAACGTCTTGCCGTAAACGGAAAAATCATCCATAAACACTTCAACAATTTCTTCGATGAATTCCGAAAACACGGCCATCATGCAACGTTGAAAAGAGGCCGGAGCGTTGCATAGGCCGAAGGGCATCCTCCTATATGCAAACGTTCCATAAGGACACGTAAACGTTGTCTTATGTTGATCTTCCGGTGAATAGGAATTTGCATGAACCCCGAGTATCCATCGAGAAAGCAAAAATAAGCGTGGTTTGCTAACCTCTCGAGCATCTCGTCTATGAACGGTAGGGGGAAGTGATCTTTCTTCGTCGCTTTGTTAAGCTTACGGTAATCGATACACATCCGCCACCCGGTCACGGTTCTTTGCGGTATCAACTCGTTCTTCTCATTCTTCACCACGGTCAAACCTCCTTTCTTCGGTACACAATGTACCGGCTCACCCATTCGCTATGCGGAACCGGTAGATGATTCCGGTGTCAAGTAACTTGATAACCTCTTTCTTTACTACCTCTCTCATGGCATGGGTTAGCCTCCTTTGATGGTCCACTACAGGCTTACATTGGTCTTCCATTGGTATACGATGAGTGCAAAAGGCTGGGCTAATACCTTTGAGATCATTAATTGAATATCCAATCACCTTCCTATGTTTTTTTAATAAAATCAGCAACGCTTCATTTTCTTCGGGACTCAACTCGTCGCTCACAATGACTGGATAAGTTTTGTCTGGGCCCAAAAATTTATATTTTAATCCCTTGGGCAAAGGTTTAAGGTCTACCTCGGGCACTTGTGGCTCCTCGGGTTTGATTTCTCCTATGTCTTCGAATTTCTCTTCCTCCACACTACCATCATGCGGCTCTAAGCCTTTCGTTGCTTCCTCTAGTTCTTCATCTTGTTGATTACTAATTTGATTTTCCATCGCTCTTTGCAGCGGGTCTCTAAAGGTTTCAACAAAACAAAGACTATCTATCTCTTCTACTTCTTCATCTTCGGGAGGAAAAGGTGTAAGGTGTTTCGAAGCACGAAGAAAGTTATATGTGTACTTTGTTCCATTAAGGTTCATTGTTACTTTGCCTTCTCCAAAGCATCTAACACGGCATCAACCAACTTAAGAAAAGGCCTACCTAAGATTATATGATCAGAATTACTATGGTAAGCATCAATAACAAAGAAATCGGTTGGTATATAGTTTCTAGAGATTTTTACTTTCATGTTGCAAGCAATACCTAGAGGTTTGATAGTTCTACCATCTCCCATAATTAATTTCGTTGATGTTGGAGCTAAGTCTAGGTTGTGGTGTTGAACTTTATCGTAAATTTTAGAAGATAGAACACTTATTTGGGCTCCGATGTCGCATAAAGCTTTGCATTGAACTCCGTTGATCTCGCAACTCAAGTGCGGCGTCATCTTCTCTTCTTCTTCGGATCCTATCGAATAAATTTCAGCGAGGCGAGCGTATGGTGATGCTTCGGGCTTGATCCCCATGATTCTCTTCACCTCGGCAATATGTTCCGGATCCACCACGTCATCTCCAAAGAGCTTCTCAAAAATCTCACCGGTGATTTCGAGGTCGTATGAATTTTCAGCTTTCTTCTCCGGTGGGAAATCCACTTCCAATGCTCTTGCCATTCCCTTTTGATTAGGGAACGGTCTTCTCTTGTCGAATACTTCTCCGTAATCAATAGGAACCCAATCCATTGGTTCGAACTCCCTTAGTGGCTTCTCGCTTGACATGCTTCTCTTGTTCGTCTCATTTGGGGTGGCGAAGTCGACGTTTGGTGTAGTTCTTGACTTGATGTGTTCTTGTTCAAGCTTTTCAATGATTGGATCCTCTTTTGTGACTTCCGGGGTCGCCTCTTTAGAAAAATCAGCAAGCTTTTTCTTCCTTGAATTGAATTCCGGCTCTTCCGCAAGTCTTGTTTCCCAATCTATTCGCATGGCAGCCGCTTTACTAACTTTTTGTAGAAGTTGTGCGGCTTCCGTGAGTGTTTTCTCCATGAGATCCCCACCCGCACACATTTAGACGTGTCGCATGTAACTAGGGGTTAGGGAAAAGAAAAATGTATGCAAGACTACGTCACCGGTGAAGCCGAGTTTTGGTCCTTGTTCGATTAATTCATTAAACCTATCCCGTGCTTGGTCTATCCCTTCCTCTTCTCCTTGCATGAAAGTGATCACTTGCCTCCTTAGATGTTGAACCTTGCTAATTGGAAAGAACTTCTCGCAAAACTTCTTTGTCAACTTGTTCCAATTGCCTTCAACTTCAAAGGACGCAACCGAATACCATGTCTTTGCTTTGCCGGCAAGTGAGTAGGGAAAGAGATTCCATTTGAACCATTCATCGGGAACTCCTTGACGCACCGTATTGCATATTGTCGTGAAATCCCTTATGTGTCTATATGGGTTCTCCGTAACCATCCCTTCAAATGGGTTTTCCGCCACCATCTTGATGATCTTGGATTTAATTTCATACTTGGTCGCTTCGAGCTTCGAATCCGACTCTTGTACTTTTATGTCTTCACATCTAGGGCTAGCGTAATCCCTTAATGACTTCTCTGGTTCTTCCACGGGTTGATTAACGAACTCAATCTAGACAAATAAGATAAAAACAAAAACAAAAAAAGAAACAAGTGTTTTTCTGGATAATATATGTTAGATATAGCAAATAAAAGATAAACTAAAATATAAAACTAAGTTAGATGCAAATCAAACGATGTAAACTAACTTGCTCCCCGGCAAAGGCGCCAGAAAAAGGGGCTTGTTGACGGATAAAAGACGTATCCCTCTACGATCCGCAATCGTACGGACCCCACACCTTTTTCACCACAGGATTCCCAAGGTTCTTGTCAATCCGCGGAGCAAGGGGATTACAAGCGTTCGATCAACAACGACACACTAGCTACTAAAACCCTAACTACTATTATACTAGAAAACACTAAACTACACTAGAGAGAATGATAAACAATCAAGATAGAAGACACTCGCCCACGGGTCTACGATACTAGAGCATGCAATCGCTTAAAGACATGAAAAACCAATCTAATCTATCGGGGTTGTGACCACGGTTTCGCCCTTTCCCTCTTCTCGTATCGTCACTACGCGAAGGTATTCATGACTAGACCTTTGATGGACACGGCGTATTGAATGGATCCAAGGAAGCATTGAGGCCTTACTCCCTTTACGGCATGGCTGCAAACCTTAAGCATGAAAGTATATTCAACACAAGATGATAGATAGATAATCCGACAAAGTGCGATTACATCTCAAGATCGATTACTACCCATGGACGAATGAGAAGATTACCCCATCAAGGTGCTGATCATGGCACCGTTGATCATGGTTTCCCTCCCGCCGGTGTCTTCCTTCTTCTCCACGAGAGGGTGCTTCCTTCGAGGTGGTTGATCTCCCGCCGGAGATCCTCCTCCTCTCTCTCTAGCTTGTGGATGGCCTTCTGGTGCGAATGACTCCTCTCCTCTGTGTTGGCGGCGCGTCGGGGGTTTTAGGGTCGAAGATCCTTCGAGGGCAAGGAAAACGGGACCGAACCGGTGCCGGAAGTGGGCCGGGCCGGCCGGCTCGGGCCGGCCGGCCCGAGCCCACCCGGCCCGGTTCGGTCGCCCCTTTTGCTCCGTGGGTCCTCGCGCATTTATGTACTTTGCCCCCTCCACTTGCACGATTTTGATCTTTGTTATCCTCGCGTCCAAGATGGAGGCTCTCTTTGCAATGAAGTTTGATCTTTTACACTTCAATCCCCGGGGGTGTTCCTCGTAGCACTTCGGTCCTCACCACCATTGGAAGTGATTTCAGCAAGCTCATGAACACGAACAAGACTCCATGAATGCTCCTTTGAACTTGTTGCGAATCCATACTTTATGTCCATGTTTTCCTACATAAACACAACACTTCCAAATGCATGCACAAAGATGAACTTGTTATATGATTAGTGTGCCTAGTGGCGGGTTAGTTCAATAATCAAATCCAAACCAAAGTGTAATGAACATTCTAGGTGCACCAAAATACACCGTCAACATAGATCTAGACTTAAGCTCAGCCACTTCAACCCTACGCACATCTAGTTCCTCACACTTGGAGGCATGCTTCTCCTTAAACAAAGCAAGATCAACAAGAAATATGGAGCAATCAGCACAATCAACCTCATCCGAAACAACAGGGCTAGCCTTAAGGGAATCAGTCTCAAGCTTGCTATCAAGCACCTGTGTCTCTTGCTCAGCCACTCTAGTCCTAGCATCCTCAAGTGAAGCCCTAAGATCTTTTCATTTTCTAGGCCTCTCTAAGCATGTCATCACGGTTATCAAGCAAAGTGCCAAGCCTCTGATTCTCCTGGCGCAAGAAGGGAAGTTCATCACGCACCTCGTCGTCGGAATCGGAGTCCGAGTCGCTCTGTGTGCTCTTCTTGCTGCCGGAGCTCATCGTCATGGTGCAGAAGCCATCTCTAGCGAAGCAGCTCAGCCCGCTCAGGTTCTTGGATGACTTCTTGCTCTTGCAATGATCACCTTCATCCTCACTGCTGCTCGAGCTCGAGGTGGAGTACGTGGAACTGGAGTCGACGTCGCTCGCTCCAACCATCGCTCGGGCCTTGCCTCGGCTCTCCTTCTTCCTCAATCGTTGCTCGTCCTTATACTTGTTCTTGTCCTTGCTCTTGTGGTTGCTCCTCGACCGGTGCTTGCCATCCATCCTCGACTTGTGCTTGTAGCCGTCCTTGTTCTCGACCTTCTTCGGGCAGTCGGCGACGAAGTGTCCCGGCTTGCCGCACTAGAAGCATGTTCTCGTGTTCCTCCTCATGTTCACCCGGTTCTCATGCAGCCTCTCGAACCTCCTCGTCAACAGCGCCAGCTCATCCTCTCCAAGCACATCGAACTCCTCATCTGGCATAGACATCAAAGAGGACAAAGAGACTATGGGGAAGACTATGGGGATCAGTCGGAGCCTCGAGCTTGGCAGTCATGCCCCTATCCACCTCAGCCGACTTGAGCTTCGAGAACATCTCATTCACCGTCAGAGTATCATACTTCTCTGACTCCACAATGGCCTTGAACCTTCCACCCCAAATCGTACGATCCAAAGAGTGTAAGAGCTTGACCGCTATATCATGATCATCATATGGGAGCACGTCCACATTGGCCCTCATGTTGTTCACAACCACCGTGAACCTCTGAAACAAGGCATCGATGGACTCACCGGGGAGATGAGTGAAGTTCTCGTACTCTCTCCGGTAGGTCGCATACATCCGTGCCTGAACCTGGGCATTCCCAACATGAGCCTCCTTCAGCACCGACCAAATTCTACAAGCCAAGTGCTCAGTGTGCACCCGATCGAACTCAGGCTGACACAAAGCATGAAACAAGTAGTCGACCGCCTTATTGTTGGCGAAGAATCTGTCCCTCGATCCTGGAGTGAGGAAGTCCACCGGCTGGACATAGCCTGCGTCCACCGTGACATCCTAAAGGATCTGACCCTTTCCGCGGAGAAACGCACCCATCCGCTTGCTCCACATCTGGTAGTTCTTGCCATCGAAGTGTGGAGGACCTGAACACCGTTCCTGGTACGCCATCCTTGGATCTTAGACTGGTTAGAGTCAATAAAGACCCGAACCGGCTCCGATACCACTTGAAGGACCGATACGGCGAACCAGAGAGGGGAGGAGCGAATGGGAGCTGATAAAAATTCTTCTCGAAGGAGATGGAAACTCCAACAAAATGAACACGACTTCCAACACACGTCTCCGACTCACTACCCATGTTCGCCAAGCCCACGTAGCCACTGGAGTGCCAGTGGACCTAGGAACCAACACACAACCTTCCGACCCGAGAACGCGGCGGAACACCAAATCCCGAGTCTACAGACCAACACCGGTCAGACGGATCCCTGCTGGTGAAACAGGGCAACTTTCACTAAGTAGCTCCACACCGGTCAGACCGGTGAGACACACCGGTTAGACCGGTCACAACCTGAAAGCCCCCAAAGCACCAAACAAGCCAACCGACCACCAAACTGACCCAAACTCGAAACAGCAGCAACACAGGACAACAGCGAACACACCCAGACGTTCACCCGAGCAAAAACCCACCAGGGGTTGTACCTGTCAGACCAGTCAAGAGCACCGGTCAGACCGGTGTAGCCTGGGCAGCTCGGGATGAACAGCACCCGCGGGTCAACTCCCCCAAATCCAAACCTCGATATCCTGAATCGCTCCACGGACTTGAACAAGACTTTGGGATATTAGGAACACCTCATGAGGAGTCCATAGCCAAGTTTAATCCCAACAAAACTCGCCCAAAAACGAGGAATCGAAGAATTCCCGCCAAGAGCACCACAAGCCCTAGAACCCGGAAAACACCAAAATCGAGCCCCTTTACTCACCGATTTGGGAGGGGAATCACAGCTCAAAGA
Source organism: Cenchrus americanus (assembly GCA_947561735.1). Lineage (NCBI taxonomy): Eukaryota > Viridiplantae > Streptophyta > Magnoliopsida > Poales > Poaceae > Cenchrus > Cenchrus americanus. Next base: position 165,911,876 of record OX387245.1, read on the forward strand.
ACCACGAAGGGTTCCCACAATTTTCCCCCATCAAAACCCCAAGAGAAAGGTCCCGAAAAAACACCAAAGAAATCACCAAGGGAGGGCTCCGAAAATCACCACCAAGAACAACCGGGAACGACACATCCAAACCTTGAGGAACCACGCCGAATCATCTATACATGCAACAAAGGTTCATACAAGGTCTAGCTTGCCGCCCGATCATCCAACCCTCTCACAAGATCTCACCATGAAGCTCTCAATCTAGTCCTATGGAAATCCTAAGGAAAATAGGAAGGAAAATAAGAAAACAAATGAGCTAGGGTTCCAAGAGTTGGCTGCCATCCTCTCACCTCTTGGGTTATATGGAGGCAACCGAAAGTCTAAAATGCCCTTTCCTAATAACTAGGGATACAATCCCCTCAAGGGGGGATTTGGAAGTCTTCATGTCTTCACCATCAGACGGATGCCCGGCGACTGCACCCTGCGTAGCCTCGACGCAAGCCATGCGATCCCAACGCGTGTCCTCCGCTTCGAAGTCTCCGGACTACGTCGTCGCACACCGGTCAGACCGGTGCTCCCCACCGGTCAGACCGGTACCCACTGGTCAGACCGGTCTGGCGCTGCTGCAGCACCGTCTTTGGTTCTTCGGTCTTGACTTTGTGGATCAACCAAGGAACCCAGTGGTTTTCTGGTGAACCACCGGAAACCCCGCGACCTCGGTGTAGCCTCCGCCAATCTCCACTCATGACTTGGCTCCCACGTAGTCCCGGCTCGACCTTGGTTTTGAGGCTCAACCAAGAAACCGTCAATGACTTCACCTTGCTGTTCATGCCACCATGCGGCCCACACTTGACCCCGCTGGCCACCGGGTACCTCGAATGAAGCCTACTTGTCTTCTCCACACCTGGAGGCCTCACCGGCGACGACCTTTCGCGCTTGTTCTTCACCTGCACCAACACCAGTCAAGCTGCAACCTGCACCTGCAATACTTAGCCAAGAATTAGTCCACACAACGTTTTGAATCACTCATCACACAAGGAAGCGACCATACACCGGTCCTCGAACCACACATGGTCCTCACAAAGCTGCAAGAAGAGAATCTTGCCAAAAATAAAAGCTCTACACCACCTATAGCAGATAAGCAAGCCCTTAAGAAACCTTCTTCAGCCATATCAAAGCAGCAGGAAAAGGAAATTGTTGTACTTAAAACAGAGGCATACTAGAAAGTGATCTAAGAGAAACACCAAGAAGAATCCTTGGTATATGACTAACCCAAAGCAATCTGAGAGAAACACCTAGAAGAATCCTTGGGCTATGGTTAACCCAAATTACAAATTCGGAAAGTGCCTTCTCGGTGATGGTGATCTCAAAAAGGCTGCTCCTTATACCAGAAAGCTCCACACATTCTACATGCAACGTGGTAAGTCAGATGATGATTCTCCGATTATGGTCGGACTTCGGCCCGGGACCGGTGCATCGCCTCAGAGAAATGATTCGTCAAACGGACTCCAGCAGCTACCTGTGCAACTCAGTGATTTGTACGATCTCTTCAACTTGGATGATTTGGATCTGACACTTCTCCACTGCTTCAACGTGTAAGTTGCTTGAAAATTTAATCTGCTTCTCACTAATTATTCTTTATCGAAATGTTCTTTTTGCCTCATATCATCTTTACCATGTATTTTGCCTCCTTACACTTTCCTTTTTCATACTAATAGGAATATGACTGTAGAAGTTGAGAAGACGGGTGCTGCAGTTGGCTTTCTTGATCCTGAATGCCTTTGCTCGACAATGTTTAACAACACGAATAACAATCTTGCTTTCTCTGTGTCCTATATGTGCAATGCCTTCAAACTGTATGCTAGAAAGAATTTCATGCTTACCGCTTATCTCAGTATGAACCACTGGATTGCAGTGGCTATCTTTCAGAAGCAGCGGAAGGTCTACTATCTTGATTCATTGAAGACAATTAATACTGATACTAACCCTTTCAAGAAAATCATTAATGTGTATGTTATTTCTTTCTTAACCTGCTGACGTTCCTCAACAACTGTGCAAAGTATATTAATTAATAGTGCCCTAAGAGTTGTTGCATGTTTCGTTGTAGGGGTTGGTAATGTACTGCCGTGATAAGAAGTTGCGCCTTGGCACCTTGGAACATGTCAAAGATGTTAAGGTACATACCACTTGTTTCCTTCCTGTGGAAGCTAGTACTAAAGCTTGAGTTTATTTCTTCTCGATCACCACTATTTTTCTTTGTACATTTATTGCAGGGCCACCAACAACCTACTGGATCCAAACTCTGTGGCTTCTATTGTGCCTATCACATCCTTAAATTAAAAGATAGTGGCCCACTGAGGACCAGGAGTGTCCCGGTGGTCGATGGATGACTGCTCCTCAGTGATGAGTGATTGACGACGGGTGTTGGACTGACTCTTGGCTTAGTGCGCAGGTGTAGGCTGCGGCCTAGTTCGTGTTGTTGTAGGTGAAGAACGGGCGCGAAAGGTCTTCAGCCTTGAGATGGAGAGACAAGTAGGCTCGGTTCGAGGGACCCGGTGGACAGCGGGACTAGGTGCGGGCCACATGGTGGCGATATGAGCAAGACGAAGTCATAGACAGTCGAGACGGTGCACGGTAGCGGTTCAGTCAAATGGTTTGGCGGGAGGCCGGACCGAGCACGCGGGGTTTGGTGGTTTGCACACAAAACCATCGGAGGACGGTTCTTGGTTTGGGCCTCAAAACCAAGTCCGAGGGCCCAACACGACGGAGACGAGATCCGGGCGTGTCGGGAAGCTTCGAAGCGGAGGACACGCGGTGGGATCGCATGGCTTGCGTCGGGAGGACGCGGAGTGCGGCAAAGGCGTGGCCGTCTGATGGCAAGACCCACAAACATTACCTAAATGCCCCTACGTGGGTTGTATCGCCATTAGTTAAGTTAGGGGTAGTCGAGTCATTTACCACTTCGGCGGGACCTGATATATAAGCCATGAGTGTGTGTGGGTGGCTCTCTCGCTCCGTGACTTAGGGTTTATTTCTCCCCTTCCATTTCTCATTTTTGTAGATTTTTTTCTTTTCCATTTTCTCTAGGCTAGCATGAGAGCTTCATGTGAGATTTGTTGAGAGGGATGGATGCTAGGGCGGCATGCTAGACCTTGTGAATCTTTCCTGGGTTGTATAGAAGATTCGGAGTTGTGTTTTTCGTGGTCTTTTTGTGCTTGTTTTCGTGCCTTTGTTCTCGGTGTGATTCTGCGAATTTGAGTTGGTTTCTCCCCGGTTTTCTTTGAGGGAAACATGGATGGATGCCCTGTGCACCTTTGTGATTAATCTTGTGCCCTCAAACGCCGGGAAACCACTTCGATTCAAGGATTTTCGGTCGGAGCTCTAGCTTTTGGTGGTGCTCAAAGGATTCGCGATTCCCAGTGTTTTAGGGAGTTAGGAGGCAAGATTTTTGGGCTATAGCATCCTTGTGTGACGCTTTTCAAGTCCCCAAACCCTTGTCTCGACAGCTTCTACCGTTTGGGAAATCCGATGATGATTTGGGGGAGTTGACCTTCGAGGTCGGGCTATTTTCTGTTCTGTCCGTGTGGCGAGGACGGTCCGCGAGGGGCTGGCGGACAGTCCGCAAGGAGCAAGTTCTTCCCGTGTTCTTCGTGTTCTTTCTCGGCTTCGCTTTCGATCCGTCGTGGCTTTGAGTTTTCTTTGGGAAAGGTTTCGGACAGTTCGCAGCAGCGGGCGGACGGTCTGCGGGTCCCTGGCTGACAGTCCGCGTGCTCCCCGCGGACGGTCCGTTATTCGGTGTCGTCTCTGGAGGTTCTGTTTGCTTTAACGGACGGTCCGCGGCTCGGGCGGATAGTCCGCGGAGAGGGTGCGGACAGTCCGCGGTACCCTGCCGGACGGTCCGCGCGGCCATCACGGACAGTCCGCGCTACCTGGCCGGACGGTCCGCCAGAGTCTGCTAGCTTTGCTTCTTGGTTCGATGCCTCCCTTCCTTTCTCGTGCTTCCGCGTGTGCTTCAAGGAATCGTTCCTAAGACTAGAGGTTGATCCATAACTTCGTTGTCTTGGCGATTGGCGTGTGATTCGATCCATCGCTTGTCTGTGACCGGGATTTGACTAGGGTATAGGCCGGGTTCTTTGAGAAGAATTTTTACCGGCTCCTATTCACTCCCCCCCTCTCTAGTCGCCATCTAATCCTTCAATTGGTATCAGAGCTTGTTGCCGGATTCTTTGCGACTTTGACAAGTCTTGAATCCTAAGATGGCATACGTTGAGCGGGGCGGTCCGCCTCACTTCGATGGGAAGGGTTACCACAAGTGGGCGTCTCGTATGATGATCTTTCTTCGTGGAAAATTGTTGGATTTCATTGTGCTTCACAAGACCTATGCTATTCCGGTCAACATCCATACTCTTATGGTGACCGATGATGGTGCTAAGGCCAAGTATGAGGCAAATGCAAAAGCCGTTGATCACTTGGTCCGGAGCTTGTGTGATCCTGAGTTTGAGCGTGTTCGTCATTTGAATCTTGCTTGGCAAATTTGGGAGAAGTTGTTGGTTGCTCACGGTGGTGATAACCATGTGAAGGCTCGCCTCTTTGTCTCTTACCGGATCTAATATGAGAACTTCAGTCAACTTCCCGGTGAGGACATTGATGCGATGTTTCAGAGGTTCACCGCCATCGTGAACAACATGAAGGCTAATGTTGAGGATTTCCCACTGAGCATGATCAAGCTTTGAAGCTCTTGCATATCTTGGACCCAAATGTCTGGGCAATATTTGACTATTGAGTTGGATGACCTCTTTTCTAAGCTCAAGTCGGCTGAGGTTGACAGGAAGTTGCAATCCAAGCATGAGGGCTCGACTGACCATAGTCTTGCTCCTGTGGGCGGATCAAAGGGCAAAGCTAACCCTTCCTGTCGACAGTTTTCCTTGTCTTCTCTTATGTCTATTCCAGATGAGGAGATTGATGTGCTGGGCGAGGAGGAGCTGGCCTTGCTCTCAAGAAGGTTTGATCGACTACACGAGAGTCGGAGGAATGCAAGGCAGAGCTCAGAGACGTGCTACAAGTGTGGCAAGCGTGGCCACTTCATCGCCGAGTGCTCGGAAGCGGAGGAGAACAAGTACAGGATGAACGAGTACAAGGCTGAAGGACCGATTAGGCGACCAGAGAGGCGGGGAGTGAATGGGAGCCGATAAAAATTCTTCTCGAGGGATATTGAAACTCCGACAAGACGAACTAGCACGATCGAACCCCCGAAATCACACGCTCCGCACTTCTACCTACCGTTTGCCAAAACCACGTAGCCACCGGAGTGCTACCGGTCCTAGGAACAAACTCTACCAAGCAACCACAACACACACGCAAGCACCGACAGCGGAAACTACTCGAAAGCCGGCTAAACGGAGGGGGGGGGGGGCGGTTAGACCGGGTATAGGGGGCGGTTAGACCGCCTCCACCCGGCAACCAAGAGATCCTCCGAAACGCCTCTTCCGAGCACCAAAACACACCACGAGTTTCACCAACAGAGATCTCTGGTCAAGGCCATGCTAGCTACCGAAAAATCTTGGCGAAAACCAAAACTTCACCCAAGGTCCTAGGGGCGGTTAGACCGGCTACCCGGGGCGGTCTAACCTCCCGTACCCGGCAACGAACCCCGACCAACAACACCTAGCAAACGCACGAGAACGACCCCAAATCTCACCCGGACACTCCTCGATCAATGCGAGCAAACTCACGAGAGGAAAATCCGGCGAAACAAAACTTTGACCCGGAAACACCCGTGGCGGTTAGACCGCCCCCTATAGGCGGTTAGACCGCCCCTTCCGAAAAACGAACCCACGGGTCAAACCTCAACTTCCTCGCGCCCGATCTCCCGAATCACTCCACGGATTGCAGCCAAACTTCGGGAATAGCTGGGTTACCTCCTGGGCAACCTCTACCTCAAAGGAATTGACCCGAAACGCTCACAATCAAGAGGAATCAAAGAAATCGCTTCTCTAGGTCAAGAACTCACCCAACTCGAGAAATCACCAAATCGAGTCCGATTCAAAGGGGATTTGGGGGCAAAGTCACCAGCCAAAGAGGCACAAGAACCTCATACGTGACACCCACCAAAAACCCCAAGAAATCGTCCTCAAAACACCGCCAAAAAGAGCTCCGAAAATCAACACCCAAGAGACGGGAAAACCACCATGATGGACAACGCCAAACCTTCTATACATGCCTTGAATGGTTCGTACAAGGTCTAGCTTGCCACCCAAACATCCATCCCTCTCTCTAGATATCACATGAAGCTCTCAAGCTAGCCTTCTAAAATCCTAAGGAAAATGGAGAACGAAAATGGAAAAACAAAATGAGCTAGGGTTCCAAGAGTATATATGGAGGCACCCAAAAGACTAAACTACCCTTCACTAATAACTAGGGATACATGCCCCTCAAGGGCGGATTTGGAATTCTTGATGTCTTCACCATCGGACGGATGCCCGACGACCGCACCCTGCGTAGCCTCGACGCAAGCCTTGCGATCCCGACGCGTGTCCTCCGCTTCGAAGCCGCTCGGCGCCGGCGGCCGGGCGGTCGGACCGCCCCCACGGGCGGTTAGGACCGGCCCCCGGGGATCTGACCGGCCCCAGGCGGTCTGACCGGCCCTCCTCGGCAGTTGAACCGGCCTGGGTGGCCGCACTTCCTCGTTGAGTCTTCAGCCTCGGTTTTGTGGCTCAACCGAGTAACCCAGTGGTTTTCTGGTGAACCACTGCAAACCCCGCGAACTTGGTGTAGCCTCCGCTAATCTCCACTCATGACTCGGCTCCCACGTAGTCCCGGCTCGACCTTGGTTTTGAGGCTCTACCAAGAAACCGTCCACGACTTCATCTTGCTGTTCATGCCACCATGCGGCCCGCACTTGACCCCCGCCGGCCACCGGTCCCTCGAACGAGGCCTACTTGTCTTCTCCACACTGGAGGCCTCACCGCAACGACCTTTCGCGCTTGTTCTTCACCCGCACCAACACGAGTCAAGCCGCAACCCGCACCCGCAATACTTAGCCAAGAATCAGTCCACACAACGTTGTCAATCACTCATCACACAAGGAAGCGACCATCCACCGGTCCTCGAACCACACATGGTCCTCAATCTCCCCCTTGATGAGTGCATTGACAACACACTCACATGAAGTAACACAAGAGAAAAGGAAAAGAAAAGAAACAAATAAAAAGAAACCCCAACAAGCGATCGAAAGCCAAAGAAAGGCAAAGAGCAAGATCACTTGAAGAGACAAATCTCGGACCCCTTGGCAAGGGCAACGGCTCGACACATCCGAGACAAAACACAGCTCAAGCAGAGAGCGCAAACCACCAAAGCGAAGCTCGAACACCACAAAGAGCTCCCCCTGCACATATGCAAGCTCCCCCCCGAGCCACAAGACACTCCCCCCCGAACACATGCGGCAATGCAACTCGGAAATGCAACAAAGAGCAAAAACTTGCTCACACCGCCCGGGCGGTTAGACCGCCCGCCAAGGGCGGTTAGACCGCCTGTACGGGGCGGTTAGACCGCCCGTGCCCGATCCGATCGCCCCGGGGGGCGGTTAGACCGCCCCAAGAGACCGACCCCGCACCAAACTGCTCAAAAATTGCCCGAAACAATTGGAACACCTTCCAAACACTCCCAGGTGCCCAAAACATACACAAACTTCCCCCCCTTGTTGACAATGCATGAATCAAGGCAAAATGCGAAAACTTTCAACATATAGCTTCTCGAATATACAAAATTCATCACAAGGAGCTACACAAGTCCAAATGAGCAAGTTAGATACTCGACAGGTTCGTAATGACCTTAACTACGTGACCACCAAGTTTGACAACCATTGGACAATGCTAAAAAGGATTTGAGTAATTTTGCGAAATGTTACTCTCTCACAAGCAAATACCTAAACATGAGCAAAACATATCAAAATGGCAAAGCCACTCAAACTTCATGCTAGGACAGCCATTCTAATCATAAGACCATCATAAACACCCAAAAGCTCCTCATGTCATGTCAAAGCCACCGAGCCATGTGCCTACTTCTATGTATGAGACTTCTCATTGGTAGGCAACATGCAACGGTTTAGCACCCAAAGCAAATTAATTTCAGCACATATGACATGGGAACATATTTTCCAAGCATTTTTCATTTAATTTTCAGATTTATGATTGGTACATGAAATGGCTTTGCGACAAAAAGGAACTTATGCCCCTCCACAAGTTTAAGCAAGAGGGCTAAAGATTCATGATGGCAAGTGAGCCTTTGGCCCCATATGATCAATAAACTAGCTATCCAACCACAAAGTAAGCATAGCAAAGCCACTAAAACATGTCAAGATCATATATAGGCATTTACACATGAGAGAGCATGTATGTGACATTTTTCAAAAATTAGCCATCAACCATGGATCATTCAACAAGATCATCAAGAGCTAAGCCAAGCTAACCATAGCATACCAAACAAGCTCACAAGAACATATATAGCAACCCATGGTGAACAAAGTATATAGGAGAAGCTTTTCCTATCAATGCATATGATACAAAATGCATGCAATCTAAGATACAAGGATGCCTATACATCATGTTACATATGCCATGCCAAATGCAATAAATGCACAAAGGAAAGCTATACATATGCTACACAAGGAGCTTCACCACCAACTTAGGAAACCAACCACACACACAAAGCTCACAAAAGACCGGCTCCTCGAGGGGAGGCAAAAAGGGCTCGACACCACCGGCAAAAGAGCAAAGGAGCACAAAACTCACAAGCTCCACCCTACACACATGATATAGAGAAGGGGCAAAACAAACCAAGTGGCTTGACCAAGGCCACACATTCGATGGTCACAAAGCACTTACCTTTATCATTTCTTCACAATTCACTCATCCTTGTCCACCATCCCTGAAAGTGATGCACCTACATGTCACCACCGGGGTATGAGGCCGAAGAACCACCCCCGATATCAACCAAATGTTCTCCGGGCCTCCCACCTGCAACTCAAAACCAAGAGCGAGAACGAGCAAATGACTCAACACTGGGGTTAGTCCCAAAGGTGTGAAACCAGTGTCGGGCCATTTCCTCAAAAGTAGGGTTAGCAACATTCATCCTACCCTTCCTATCAATACAACGATCCATCCTGTCAAACCTATCAAACCTGGAACCACCATGGGAACACCACTCCCGTCTCACTGGAGGAGTACGAGTACCACGAAAAGGAAGGCGTGGTCCGTAGCCCCTCTGAGACTCAAAGCTGCGACCTCTCCCAAACTCGTATTGATCACAAGGTAGAGAACGTCCAGCAAACTCAACACCACCAGACTCAAAGTGTCTACCATCTGCACCATGACCAAGGGAACTGAAACCACCAACATCACGACCTCGGAAACGGAACGCCGGAAATGCACGGGGAGGGCCGGTCCGACCGACCGCCTAGCCGGGCCGGTCGACCGCCCTCTCCGAGACCACCACCGCGGCTACGGGATTTCTCATATCCCCATGCCGGATCCTTACGCACAAAGGCCTTTCCCTTAGGCGGTGGCATACGAGGCTCGGGGACACCATGAGAAGGGTGGTACCGTCCTTGTTCGCCCACTCCTTAGCCATTCTCGCCTCTCTCTTTCTCTTATAGCAAAACTCTCTCTTGTGACCATCCTTCCCACAAAACTCACAATGGAAAAGGATTGGTTTGGGCTTAGGCTTGGGGTGAGACTCTTCACTTGGTTTCTCACTCGGCTTTTCACTAGGTTGGTTTGGCTTGGATGCAAACTTGTCTTTGGGTGTGGGTTGTGGTGGAACTGAAACATTCCCAAATTTCCTTTCTCTCTCACCACTGCCCTCACCAACCTTATCCAATCCTAAAACCCAACCATCAAAGCGCTTACAGCTAGCAATCATCATACCAAGCTGAGGTTCTTGACTCGACAACCAACTCAGCGCTTCACGCAACTTATCATTCTGATATTGCAAGCGACCAACACATTTTGCAAGATCCAAATTCTTCATAGCATGCAACTCACATGTAGAACAAGAAGTAGGAATAGGCACTTTCAAATCAGCCTCTAGCGAACCAATGCGAGAACGGAGCTCAACAATTTTCTCATGCAAACTAGGGCAAGAAGTGCAAACACCAAGCAAAGTGGGTCTAGATTGTAGCTCAGCCAACTCAACCCTAAGCACATCTAGTTCCTCACACTTGGAGGTATACTTCTCCCTAAGATCAGTCAAGTCAGCTAGGAAAACAGAGCAATCAGCACAATCATTTTCATCAGAAACAACAGGGCTAGCCTTAAGCGAATCAATTTCAAGCTTGCTATCAAGAACCTGTGTTTCTAGCTCAGCCACTCTAGTCCTAGCATCCTGGAGCAAAGATTTAAGCTCCTTTCTAAGCTTCTTAGCCTCTCTAAGCATGTGATCGCGATTATCAAGCAAGTCAACCAACTCCTCATTCTCCTTGCGCAAAGAAGAGAGCTCATCACATACCTCATCCTCGGAATCCAAGTCCGAGGCGTCCTTCTGGCTTCTCTTGCTGCTCGAACTGCGAGCCATGCCGCAGAAGTCGTCCTTGAGGCTTAGGCCCGTCACACAAAGGCCGTTGAGATACTTGCCAAGGTTCTTCTTCTTCTTCTTCCTCTTCTTCTCATCCTCTTCGTCTTCATCACTCGAGCTTGAAGACGTGTCCTCGGAATCAGACTCGATGTCGCTTGATCTCTTCATCTTCTCTCGAGACCGTGCCTTCTTCCCATGTCCATGATCCTTCTTCTTGGACTTCTTCCTCTTGTCCTTGAACTTGTGCTTGTCGTGGTTGTTCACCTTCGGACACTCGGTGAAATAGTGTCCAGTCTTGCCGCACTTGAAGCATGTCCTCGTGTTCCCCCTCATGTTCACGCGGTTCTCGTGCAGCCTCTCGAACCGCCTCATCAGGAGCGCCAGCTCGTCCTCTCCAAGCACGTCGAACTCCTCATCTGGCATAGACATCAAAGAGGACAAAGAAATCATCCCGGTGGATGGGTTAGTATTAGCCTTTCCTTTCAAACCACCGACGAGGGCGAGACTATGAGAGTCAGTCGGGCCCTCGATCTTGGTCGTCATGCCCCTATCCACCTCGGTCGACTTGAGCTTCGAGAACGCTCGTTCACCGTCGAGTGTCATACTTCTTCGACTCGACAAGGTGGCCTCGAACTTTCCGCCCCAAATCGTACGATCCAAGGAGTGTAAGAGCTTGACCGCTCTATCATGATCATCGTACGGGAGCACGTCCACATTGGCCCTCATGTTGTTCACAACCACCGTGAACCTCTGAAACAAGGCATCGATGGACTCACCGGGGAGATGAGTGAAGTTCTCGTACTCTCTCCGGTAGGTCGCATACATCCGTGCCTGAACCTGGGCGTTCCCAACATGAGCCTCCTTCAACACCGCCCAAATCCTACAAGCCAAGTGCTCGGTGTGCACCCGATCGAACTCAGGCTGACACAAAGCATGAAACAAGTAGTCGACCGCCTTATTGTTGGCGTCGAATCGTCCCTCGACCCCGGAGCAAGGAAATCCATCGGTGGACATAGCTCTGTGTCCACCGTGACATCCCAAAGAATCCGACCCTTTCCGCGGAGGAACGCACCCATCCGCTTGCTCCACATCCGGTAGTTCTTGCCATCGAAGTGTGGAGGACCCGAACCCCGTTCCCGGTGCGCCATCCTTGGATCTTAGACGGTTAGAGTCAACAAAGACCCGAACCGGCTCGATACCACTTGAAGGACCGATTAGGCGACCGAGAGAGGGGGGGGGGTGAATGGGAGCCGATAAAAATTCTTCTCGAGGGATATTGAAACTCCGACAAGACGAACTAGCACGATCGAACCCCCGAAATCACACGCTCCGCACTTCTACCTACCGTTTGCCAAAACCACGTAGCCATTGGAGTGCTACTGGTCCTAGGAACAAACTCTACCAGCAACCACAACACACACGCAGCACCGACAGCGGAAACTACTCGAAAGCCGGCTAAACAGAGGGGGGGGCGGTTAGACCGGGTATAGGGGGCGGTTAGACCGCCTCCACCTGGCAACCAAGAGATCCTCCGAAACGCCTCTTCCGAGCACCAAAACACACCACGGTTTCACCAACAGAGATCTCTCGGTCAAGGCCATGCTAGCTACCGAAAAATCTTGGCGAAAACCAAAACTTCACCCAAGGGCCTAGGGGCGGTTAGACCGGCTACCCCGGGGCGGTCTAACCTCCCGTACCTAGCAATGAACCCCGACCAAGAACACCTAGCAAACCGCACGAGAACGACCCCAAATCTCACCTAGACACTCCTCTCGATCAAGGCGAGCAAACTCACGAGAGGAAAATCCGGCGAAAAAAAAAACTTTGACCCGGAAACGACCAGGCGGTTAGACCGCCCCCTGTAGGCGGTTAGACCGCCCCTTCTAGAAAACGAACCCGCGGGTCAAACCTCAACTTCCTCGCGCCCGATCTCCCGAATCACTCCACGGATTGCAGCCAAACTTCAGGAATAGCTGGGTTACCTCCTTGGCAACCTCTACCTCAAAGGAATCGACCCGAAACACTCACAATCAAGAGGGATCGAAGAAATCGCTTCTCTAGGTCAAGAACTCGCCCAACTCGAGAAATCACCAAATCGAGTCCGATTCAAAGGGGATTTGGGGGCAAAGTCACCAGCCAAAGAGGCACAAGAACCTCATACGTGACACCCACCAAAAACCCCAAGAAATCGTCCTCAAAACACCGCCAAAAAGAGCTCCGAAAATCAACACCCAAGAGACGGGAAAACCACCATGATGAGCAACGCCAAACCTTCTATACATGCCATGAATGGTTCGTACAAGGTCTAGCTTGCCACCCAAACATCCATCCCTCTCTCTAGATCTCACATGAAGCTCTCAAGCTAGCCTTCTAACATCCTAAGGAAAATGGAGAACGAAAATGGAAAAACAAAATGAGCTAGGGTTCCAAGAGTTGGCTGCCATACACCCATCTAATGAGTATATATGGAGGCACCCAAAAGACTAAACTACCCTTCACTAATAACTAGGGATACATGCCCCTCAAGGGCGGATTTGGAATTCTTGATGTCTTCACCATCGGACGGATGCCCGACGACCGCACCCCCGCGTAGCCTCGACGCAAGCCTTGCGATCCCGACGCGTGTCCTTCGCTTCGAAGCTTCTCGGCGCCGGCGGCCGGGCGGTCGGACCGCCCCCCGGGCGGTTAGACCGGCCCCCGGGATCCGACCGGCCCCGGGCGGTCCGACCGCCCCTCCCCGGGCGGTTGAACCGGCCCGGTGGCCGCACCTCCTCGTCGAGTCTTCGGCCTCGGTTTTGTGGCTCAACCGAGTAACCCGGTGGTTTTCTCGGTGAACCACCGCAAACCCCGCGAACTCGGTGTAGCCTCCGCCAATCTCCACTCATGACTCGGCTCCCACGTAGTCCCGGCTCGACCTTGGTTTTGAGGCTCTACCAAGAAACCGTCCACGACTTCATCTTGTTGTTCATGCCACCATGCGGCCCGCACTTGACCCCGCTGGCCACCGGGTCCCTCGAACGAAGCCTACTTGTCTTCTCCACACCTGGAGGCCTCACCGGCAACGACCTTTCGCGCTTATTCTTCACCTGCACCAACACGAGTCAAGCCGCAACCTGCACCTGCAACACTTAGCCAAGAATCAGTACACACAACGTTGTCAATCACTCATCACACAAGGAAGCGACCATCCACCGGTCCTCGAAGCACACATGGTCCTCAAAGGCGCACCCGAGGCGTGAAGACAAGTACTCTTCCAAGGGCAAGCACTTCAGCAAGTCCAAGGCAAGGACAAGTACAAGCGGCGACCGAGCAAGGGCGGCTACCAGAAGGAAGAGGCATGAGCCATGGTGGCCGGTGCAAGCGACGTCGACTCAAGCTCAAGTGACGCTCAGTTAAGCTCAAGCAGTGAAGATGAAGACGCCGGGAGGCGCAAGGGCAAGAAGAGTTGATGACCAGGAGCATCCCGGTGGTCGATGGATGACCGCTCCTCAGTGATGAGTGATTGACAACGGGTGTTGGACTGACTCTTGGCTTAGTGTGCAGGTGTAGGCAGCGGCCTAGTTTGTGTTGTTGCAGGTGAAGAACGGGCGCGAAAGGTCTTCAGCCTTGAGGGGCCTCCAGGAGATGGAGAGACAAGTAGGCTCGGTTCGAGGGACCCGGTGGACAGCGGGACTAGGTGCGGACCACATGGTGGCGATACGAGCAAGACGAAGTGATGGACAATCGAGCCGGTGCACGGGGGCGGTCGAGTCAAGAGGCTTGGCGGGAGGCCGGGTCGAGCATGCGGGGTTTGGTGGTTTGCCCACAAAACCATCGGAGGACGGTTTCTTGGTTTGGGCCTCAAAACCAAGTCCGAGGGCCGAACACGACGTAGACGGGATCCGGGCGTGTCGGGAAGCTTCGAGGCGGAGGACACGCGGCGGGATCGCATGGCTTGCGTCGGGAGGATGCGGGGTGCGGCAAAGGCGTGGCCGTCCGATGGCAAGACCCACAAATATTACCTAAATGCCCCTGCGCGGGTTGTATCTCTAGTAGTTGAGTTAGGGGTAGTCGAGTCATTTACCACTCCGGCGGGACCTGATATATAAGCCATGAGTGTGTGTGGATGGCTTTTTCTCTCCGTGACTTAGGGTTTCATTTCTCTCCTCCCATTTCTCATTTTCGTAGCTATTTTCATCTCCTTTTTCTCTAGGCTAGCATGAGAGCTTCATGAGAGATTTGTTGACAGGGATGGATGCTAGGGCGGCATGCTAGACCTTGTGGATCTTTCCTGGTTTGTATAGAAGATTCGGAGTTGTGTTTTTCGTGGCCTTTTGTGCTTGTTTTTGTGCCTTTGTTCTCGGTGTGATTCCCCGGATTTGAGTGGGTTTCTCCCCGGATTTCTTTGAGGGAAACATGGATGGATGTCTCGTGCATCTTTGTGATTGATCTTGTGCCCTCAAACGCCGGGAAACCACTTCGATTCAAGGATTTTCGTTCGGTGCTCTAGCTTTTGGTGGTGCTCAAAGGATTCGCGATTCCCGGTGATTTAGAGAGTTAGGAGGCAAGATTTTTGGGCTATAGCATCCTTGTGTGACAGTCTTCAAGTCCCCAAACCCTTGTCTCCACAGCTTCAACCGTTTGGGAAATCCGATGATGATTTGGGGGAGTTGACCTTCGAGGTCGGGTTGTTTTCTGTTCTGTCCGTGTGGCGCGGACGGTCCGCGTGGGGCTTGCGGACGGTCCGCGAGGAGTGTGTACCTCCCGTGTTCTTTGTGTTCTTGCTTGGTTTCGTCTTTGATCCGTCATGGCTTTGAGTTTTCGTTGGGAAAGGTTTCGGACAGTCCGCAGCAGCGGGAGGACGGTCCGCGGGTGCCTGGCGGACAGTCCGCGTGCTCCCCGCGGAAGGTCCGTTATTCGGGGTCGTCTCTGGAGGTTCTGTGTGTTTTATCGGACGGTTCGCGGCGTAGGGCTGGACAGTCTGCGGTGTTGGTGAGGAAGGTCCGCGTGGCCAGTGCTGACGGTCCGCCCCTCCTGGCCGAACGGTCCGCCAGAGCCTGTGTGCTTTGCTTCTTGGTTCGATTCCTTCCTCCCTTTCTTGTGCTTCCGTGTGTGCTTCAAGGAATCGTTCCTAGGACTAGAGGTTGATCCATAACCTCGTTGTTTTGACGATTGGTGTGTGATTCGATCCATCGCTTGTGTGTGACCGGGATTCGACTAGGGTTTAGGCCGGGTTCTTTGAGAAGAATTTTTACCGGCTCCTATTCACTCCCCCCTGTCTAGTCGCCATCTGATCCTTCAATTGGTATTAGAGCTTGGTGCCGGATTCTTTGCGACTTTGACAAGTCTTGAATCCTAAGATGGCGTACGTTGAGCAGGGCGGTCCGCCGCACTTCGATGGCAAGGGTTACCACAAGTGGGTGGCTCGTATGATGATCTTTCTTCATGGCAAGTTGTTGGATTTCATTGTGCTTGACAAGACCTATGCTATTCCGGTCAACATCCATACTCTTATGGTGACCGATGCTGGTGCTAAGGCCAAGTATGAGGCAAATGCAAAAGCCGTTGATCACTCGGTCCGGAGCTTGTGTGATCCTGAGTTTGAGCGTGTTCGCCATTTGAATCTTGCTTGGAAAATTTGGGAGAAGTTGTTGGTTGCTCACGGTGGTGATAAACATGTGAAGGCTCGCCTCTTTGTCTCTTACCAGATGCAATATGAGAACTTCACTCAACTTGCCGGTGAGGACATTGATGCGATGTTTCAGAGGTTTACCGCCATCGTGAACAACATGAAGGCTAATGTTGAGGATTTCCCTTACACTAAGCATGATCAAGCTTTGAAGCTCTTGCATGTCATGGACCCAAATGTTTGGGGTGCTAAGGTTGAGGCCATCAAGGAGTCTGGGCAATATTTGACTATTGAGTTGGATGACCTCTTTTCTAAGCTCAAGTCGGCTGAGGTTGACAGGAAGTTGCAATCCAAGCATGAGGGCTCGACTGACCATAGTCTTACTCTTGTGGGCGGATCAAAGGGCAAAGCTAACTCTTCATGTCGACATTTTTCCTTGTCTTCTCTTATGTCTATTCCACATGAGGAGTTTGATGTGCTGGGCGAGGAGGAGCTGGCCTTG
The DNA here is from genome assembly GCA_947561735.1 of Cenchrus americanus. Classification (NCBI taxonomy): domain Eukaryota; kingdom Viridiplantae; phylum Streptophyta; class Magnoliopsida; order Poales; family Poaceae; genus Cenchrus; species Cenchrus americanus. The sequence goes on from OX387245.1 coordinate 165,928,537, forward strand.
CTCTCAAGAAGGTTTGATCGACTACATGAGAGTCGGAGGAATGCAAGGCGGAGCTCAGGGACGTGCTACAAGTGTGGCAAGCGTGGCCACTTCATCGCCGAGTGCCCGGAAGCGGATGAGAACAAGTACAAGATGAGCAAGTACAAGGCGCACCCGAGGCATGACGACAAGTACTCCTCCAAGGGCAAGCACTTCAGTAAGTCCAAGAGCAAGGACAAGAAGAAGCGGCGACCGAGCAAGGGCGGCTACAAGAAGGACAAGGCAAGAGCCATGGTGGCCGGTGCAAGCGACGTCGACTCGAGCTCAAGCGACGCGCAGTCAAGCTCAAGCAGTGAAGAAGAATATGCCGGGAGGCGCAAGGGCAAGAACAGTGCAAGCCGGAACCTCAGTGGGTTGAGCTGTGTGGCGCTTGAAGGCTTTTGTGGGATGGCCCATTGCTCGAGTAGCAAGAAGAGCGAGAAGGAAGACAGCGACTCCGACTCGGAGGATGAGGTAAATCGTGACCTCGACTCTTTGCTTGCTGAGATCACTAGGTTGAATGGAATGATTGACAACCGTGATAGTGTGTTGAGAGATGCTAAGAAGATGAGGAAAGATCTTAGGGTTCAACTTGAGAATGCTAGTGAGAAAGTAGGAGAGTTAGAGTCCAAATTGCTTGAATTGAAACTTGAGAATGACTCTTTGAAACTTGCTCCTACTACTACTGATGATGTTGAGTGTCTTGAGTGTGATGCATGGCTGAATAAGATCAAGTTGCTTAATGAGAAGAATGCTTCCACTTTGGCTAAACTAGATGCTCTTAGGACTGAGTATGATGAGCTTAAGGCTAGACCTACTTTGCTTGGTGCTTGTAAATCATGTCCTACTATGCATGCTAAGCTTGTTGATGCTCGTTCTACCATTAGCACTTTGGAAGCTTCTTTGAAATTTCCTGTTGTCAATGCATGCACTAGCTGTGATGAAGTGACTTTGCGCAATCTTGAACTTATTTCCCGTTTGGATGTCATCTATGAGGAGAATGACTATTTGAGGAAGGTGTTGGGTTGGTTGTCTGGGCAGGAAACTCAATTGAAAATCATGATTGAGGAGTTCAAGAGAGCTGATGGTCGTGGTTTGGGTTTTGAGAAGTTGGGTGAGAAAGTGGGAGAGAACAGTAGGGAGAGTGTGTATGAGAAGTGTGTGGAGTCTAACCCCGAGTTTGAGGTGATTGGAGACATCCGAGTCCCACTTCCAAAAGCACCCAAGAACACTTTCACACCAAAGCCCAACCACCTTTGCAACAAGCTTGACACAACCCAAGATCCACAAAAATTTCCACCCAAAACAAATGACTTCCAGAAACCCGTGAAGTTTGTGAGTGAGAAGGGTGAGAAGCCTAGAGAGAAGTCAGAGCCAAAACCAAAACCCATCCCCTTCAGGTGTGAGTATTATGGCAAGGAGAGGCATCTAGCAGAGTTTTGCTACAAGAGGAAGAGGGATGAGAGGCTTGCTAGGGAGCAAGCAAACCAGGACAGGTATCGCCAGTCTCATGGTATCCCTGAGCCTAGAGTGCCACATCCACGGGGTGTGGGAAGTGTGAGGAGTGTTGGCAGGTTCCCACAGAGAGGTGGTGGTGTGAGGTTTGAGAGGAGAGATGATGGTGTGCGTGCTGGTGAGAGGTTTAGTAGGGCTCGTGGTGGTTTTGCTGGACGTCCTCCTACTCGTCCTCAATACGGGTTTAGGGGAGATGCGTAGCTTTGGGTTCCAGAGGAACTACGGACCACGTTTTCCCCCTCGTGGTGCTCGTACTCCTTCCATGAGACAAGGGAAGTTTGGTGGCAAGGGAATGATGTTTGCTAACCCCTCTTTTGAGCAGATGGCTCGACACTGGTTTAACTTTCTTTGTGCTAACCCCAGTGTCGAGTCGTTATCTCATTCTTGTTCTTGTTTCTGACTACAGGCAGGAGGCTTGGTGGACATTTGGTTGATCGACTCCGGATGTTCTCGACATATGACCGGAGATAAGAAGTGGTTTCTGAGGGCGTTGTGCATGTGAGTGACAAGGTAACGTTGAAGAGGGTTGCTCTTGTGAAGTCTTTGGGTTTCAATTTGCTTTCGGTTTCTCAGTTGCTTGATGAGGGTTTTGAGGTGCGTTTCAAGTCTGACGAGTCTCGTTTGCTGGATTCTCGAGGTGATCTTGTCTGTATGATCATCCCCGAGGGTCGATTTTCGTGGCGATTTCTCTCGTTCTTTGGGTCCTCGCTCGCCGTTTGATGGCCGGTCCTTCTTCCGATTTGTGGAAATGGCATAGGCGGTTGGGACACTTGAGCTTTGATTTGGTTTCCCGCTTGAGTGGTCTTGACCTTGTTCGAGGATTGCCGAGGTTGAAGCTTGAGAAGGATTTGGTTTGTGCTCCGTGTAGGCATGGCAAGGTGGTAGCCACTCCCCATCCACCCCTGACCGATGTCATGACCGAGCGTCTGACAGAGCTGTTGCACATGGACCTTTTTGGGCCAGCTCGAGTTCGCTCGGTGGGTGGGAAGTGGTATGTCCTTGTTTTGGTGGACGATTACTCTCGCTATGCCTGGGTGTTTTACTTGGAGGATAAGAGTGAGACATTTGGTTTTGTTCGAGATCTGATCATGAGGTTGAAAAACGAGAGGCATGGGAATGCTATTCGAGCTATCCGTAGTGATAATGGCTCAGAGTTCAAGAACTCTCGTTTTGATGCCTTTTGTCGTGATCTAGGTCTTGAACATCAGTATTCGACCCCTTTTGTGCCCCCTCAAAATGGATTCGTGGAAAGGAAAAATCAGACTCTTTGTGAGATGGCTAGGACGATGCTCGATGAGCACAGGACTCCTAGGAGGTATTGGGCTAAGGCGGTCAATACGGCTTGTCATGTCTCTAACAGGATTTTATTGCGAGCTTTCAAGAAGAAGGCCTGTTATGAGCTGATGCATGGTCGGGCACCCAAGGTGAGTCATTTCCGAGTCTTTGGCTGCAAGTGCTTCATTCTTAAGAAGGGAAAACTCGACAAGTTTGAGGCTAGGTCTAGTGATGGTATTTTCTTTGGATATGCTAACCACTCTAGAGCCTATAGGGTGGTTAACCTTGAGACTAACAAAATCATGGAGACTTGCGAAGTAACCTTCGACGAGACAATGCCATGTACCTCTCTTGGCTTTGAATGGGTAGGTGAAGAGATGGCCGAGGACCTCTTTGAAGAGGAGAAGGATGAAGGCGGAGATGATGATGGGGAGAACCATGCGCCCGATGCCGAGTGTGTGCCCACTACTTCCCCTACGACCACTACGGAGCATGGACCATCTACTTCATGGACAACGACGGTGCGACAAGAGGACCAGGCAAAAGAAGCTGAAGTTGAGGGGGAGGTAGTCTCGAGGCGTGAGGCTTCCCGGCGGATTCAAGAAGTGCATCCCCTGTCGAAGATCATTGGGGACATCGACGAACGTACTACACGGTCAAGGTCCATGAATTCCTCTCATTTTGCTCATGCTTCTTTTGTTGCCTCCTTTGAGCCCAGGGACATTGGACACGCTTTATCTGATGCAAACTGGGTCAATTCTATGCACGAGGAGTTGGAAAACTTTGAGAGGAACCAGGTGTGGGAGTTAGTTGAACCACCTCCAAATTGCCATCCTATAGGAACCAAGTGGGTTTGGAAGAACAAAGAGGGTGAGAATGGGATGGTTGTAAGGAACAAGTCCAGACTTGTTGCTCAGGGGTTTAGTCAGAAGGAGGGGATCGACTATGAGGAGACCTTTGCTCCGTGGCCCGTCTTGAGGCAATTTGGATCCTTCTAGCCTTTGCCGTGGCTAAAGGGTTCAAGTTGTTTCGGATGGATGTGAAGAGTGCCTTTCGAATGGGGTCATAGAGGAGGAGGTGTATGTGAAGCAGCCACCTGGGTTTGAGAGCGAGTTGTACCCACACAGGGTGTACAGGTTGAAAAGGGCTCTGTATGGGTTAAAACAGGCGCCCCGTGCTTGGTATGGGAGATTGAGAGGTTTTCTGTTGAGCAGAGGGTTTGTGATGGGTACCGTGGAATATAGGACTCAAGCATGGATATGACCTGTTGATTGTTCAGATATACGTGGATGATATTGTCTTTGGTGGCTCGTCACATAACCTTGTTGCCAAGTTTGCAGATGAGATGAGCAGGGAGTTCGAGATGAGCATGATGGGCGAGTTGCAGAACTTTCTCGGGCTGCAGATCAAGCAAGTGAAGGACGAAACTTTTGTGCACCAGACCAAGTACACGAAAGACATTCTGAGGAAGTTCCAGATGCAAGATGTGAAGCCGATGTCGACTCCCATGGGGAGTACGGCCACTTTGGATGCGGACGAAGACGGAGAACCGGTGGGAGAGAGACGGTGGGGAGAGTGTGTATGAGAAGTGTGTGGAGTCTAACCCCGAGTTTGAGGTGATTGGAGACATCCGAGTCCCACTTCCAAAAGCACCCAAGAACACTTTCACACCAAAGCCCAACCACCTTTGCAACAAGCTTGACACAACCCAAGATCCACAAAAATTTCCACCCAAAACAAATGACTTCCAGAAACCCGTGAAGTTTGTGAGTGAGAAGGGTGAGAAGCCTAGAGAGAAGTCAGAGCCAAAACCAAAACCCATCCCCTTCAGGTGTGAGTATTATGGCAAGGAGAGGCATCTAGCAGAGTTTTGCTACAAGAGGAAGAGGGATGAGAGGCTTGCTAGGGAGCAAGCAAACCGGGACAGTATCGCCGGTCTCATGGTATCCCTGAGCCTAGAGTGCCACATCCACGGGGTGTGGGAAGTGTGAGGAGTGTTGGCAGGTTCCCACAGAGAGGTGGTGGTGTGAGGTTTGAGAGGAGAGATGATGGTGTGCGTGCTGGTGAGAGGTTTAGTAGGGCTCGTGGTGGTTTTGCTGGACGTCCTCCTACTCGTCCTCAATACGGGTTTAGGGGAGATGCGTAGCTTTGGGTTCCCGGAGGAACTACGGACCACGTTTTCCCCCTCGTGGTGCTCGTACTCCTTCCATGAGACAAGGGAAGTTTGGTGGCAAGGGAATGATGTTTGCTAACCCCTCTTTTGAGCAGATGGCTCGACACTGGTTTAACTTTCTTTGTGCTAACCCCAGTGTCGAGTCGTTATCTCATTCTTGTTCTTGTTTCTGACTACAGGCGGGGAGGCTTGGTGGACATTTGGTTGATCGACTCCGGATGTTCTCGACATATGACCCGAGAGATAAGAAGTGGTTTCTGAGGGCGTTGTGCATGTGAGTGACAAGGTAACGTTGAAGAGGGTTGCTCTTGTGAAGTCTTTGGGTTTCAATTTGCTTTCGGTTTCTCGGTTGCTTGATGAGGGTTTTGAGGTGCGTTTCAAGTCGACGAGTCTCGTTTCTTGGATTCTCGAGGTGATCTTGTCCGTATGATCATCCCCGAGGGTCGCATTTTCGGGGCTGATTTCTCTCGTTCTTTGGGTCCTGCTCGCTTTGTTTGATGGTCGGTCCTTCTTCGATTTGTGGAAATGGCATAGGCGGTTGGGACACTTGAGCTTTGATTTGGTTTCCCGCTTGAGTGGTCTTGACCTTGTTCGAGGATTGCCGAGGTTGAAGCTTGAGAAGGATTTGGTTTGTGCTCCATGTAGGCATGGCAAGGTGGTAGCCACTCCCCATCCACCCCCGAACGATGTCATGACCGAGCGTCGACGGAGCCGTTGCACATGGACCTTGTTGGGCCGGCTCGAGTTCGCTCGGTGGGTGGGAAGTGGTATGTCCTTGTTTTGGTGGACGATTACTCTCGCTATGCCCGGGTGTTTTACTTGGAGGATAAGAGTGAGACATTTGGTTTTGTTCGAGATCGATCATGAGGTTGAAAAACGAGAGGCATGGGAATGCTATTCGAGCTATCCGTAGTGATAATGGCTCAGAGTTCAAGAACTCTCGTTTTGATGCCTTTTGTCGTGATCTAGGTCTTGAACATCAGTATTCGACCCCTTTTGTGCCCCCTCAAAATGGATTCGTGGAAAGGAAAAATCAGACTCTTTGTGAGATGGCTAGGACGATGCTCGATGAGCACAGGACTCCTAGGAGGTATTGGGCTAAGGCGGTCAATACGGCTTGTCATGTCTCTAACAGGATTTTATTGCGAGCTTTCAAGAAGAAGGCCTGTTATGAGCTGATGCATGGTCGGGCACCCAAGGTGAGTCATTTCCGAGTCTTTGGCGCAAGTGCTTCATTCTTAAGAAGGGAAAACTCGACAAGTTTGAGGCTAGGTCTAGTGATGGTATTTTCTTTGGATATGCTAACCACTCTAGAGCCTATAGGGTGGTTAACCTTGAGACTAACAAAATCATGGAGACTTGCGAAGTAACCTTCGACGAGACAATGCCATGTACCTCTCTTGGCTTTGAATGGGTAGGTGAAGAGATGGCCGAGGACCTCTTTGAAGAGGAGAAGGATGAAGCTGGAGATGATGATGGGGAGAACCATGCGCCTGAAGCTGAGTGTGTGCCCACTACTTCCCCTACGACCACTACGGAGCATGGACCATCTACTTCATGGACAACGACGGTGCGACAAGAGGACCAGGCAAAAGAAGCTGAAGTTGAGGGGGAGGTAGTCTCGAGGCGTGAGGCTTCCCGGCGGATTCAAGAAGTGCATCCCCTGTCGAAGATCATTGGGGACATCGACGAACGTACTACACGGTCAAGGTCCATGAATTCCTCTCATTTTGCTCATGCTTCTTTTGTTGCCTCCTTTGAGCCCAGGGACATTGGACACGCTTTATCCGATGCAAAGCGGGTCAATTCTATGCACGAGGAGTTGGAAAACTTTGAGAGGAACCAGGTGTGGGAGTTAGTTGAACCACCTCCAAATTGCCATCCTATAGGAACCAAGTGGGTTTGGAAGAACAAAGAGGGTGAGAATGGGATGGTTGTAAGGAACAAGTCCAGACTTGTTGCTCAGGGGTTTAGTCAGAAGGAGGGGATCGACTATGAGGAGACCTTTGCTCCTGTGGCCCGTCTTGAGGCAATTTGGATCCTTCTAGCCTTTGCCGTGGCTAAAGGGTTCAAGTTGTTTCAGATGGATGTGAAGAGTGCCTTTACGAATGGGGTCATAGAGGAGGAGGTGTATGTGAAGCGACCACACGGGTTTGAGAGCGAGTTGTACCCACACGGGGTGTACGGGTTGAAAAGGGCTGTATGGGTTAAAACGGGCGCCCCGTGCTTGGTATGGGAGATTGAGAGGTTTTCTCGTTGAGCGAGAGGGTTTGTGATGGGTACCGTGGAATATAGGACTCAATCATGGATATGACCCGTTGATTGTTCGGATATACGTGGATGATATTGTCTTTGGTGGCTCGTCACATAACCTTGTTGCCAAGTTTGCAGATGAGATGAGCAGGGAGTTCGAGATGAGCATGATGGGCGAGTTGCAGTACTTTCTCGGGCTGCAGATCAAGCAAGTGAAGGACGAAACTTTTGTGCACCAGACCAAGTACACGAAAGACATGCTGAGGAAGTTCCAGATGCAAGATGTGAAGCCGATGTCGACTCCCATGGGGAGTACGGCCACTTTGGATGCGGACGAGGACGGAGAACCAGTGGACCAGCGGGAGTACTGGAGCATGATCGGCTCCCTCCTCTACTTGACGACGACGAGGCCAGACATACAGTTCAGTGTGTGTCTGTGCGCTCGTTTTCAGGCTTCGCCGAGGACATCACATCGCCAGGCCGTCAAGAGGATTTTCAGGTACCAACAGTCTGCCCCTGGTCTTGGCCATTGGTATTCTTCCTCCTCGACTCTCTCTCTTCATGGTTTTTCCGATGCGGATTTTGCTGGTTGTAGGGTTGAGAGGAAGTCTACTTCTGGTACTTGCCAGTTTCTTGGGTCTTCATTGGTTTCATGGTCTTCCCGCAAGCAGTCTAGTGTAGCTCAGTCTACCACCGAGGCGGAGTATGTTGCAACCGCGAGTTGTTGTTCCCAGCTGTTGAGAGACTTTGGTGAGGACTGCACCCAGATCCCACTTCTTTGTGATAGCACCAGTGCCATAAGCGTAGCTAAAAACCAAGTGCTTCACTCCAGAACCAAACACATAGAAGTGAGGTATCATTTCTTGAGGGACAATGTGGAAAAAGGAACCATTGTGTTGAGTCATGTCCCTGCCCAAGATCAGCTAGCCGACATCCTTACAAAGCCTCTCGACCAAGCTACACTTGTGCGCTTGCGGGGGGAACTTGGGATTTGCTTCCCTTTCTAGTTGATTCTTGGGGAATTTACTTTTGTATCATATGTATCACACCATGTCTTACTTTAATGTATATGCATGCTTTGCTTGTTGTACAAACCATGGTAGGATAGCCATCTTGTCATATATCATGTTGCATCTGTATCATATTGCATTTTAGGATGATGAGCTTCTTTCAGATGCCTTATTTGAGTTTCTTTGGCTATTTGTGAGATAATAGTCATATGTGTGGAGAAATGGTGATGTGAGGCTATGCTCTTGGAATAATTGAGATATATGTGTGGTGAGATAGCCCCTTTTTGAAATAAATGCTAATCTTGACTAATTTTTGGTGAAATGTGCTCCATTCATGTGTATTAGTGTATCCATGTCACGTTTTGGTCTAAATGTGCTTTCTATGCTTAGATTGTGCTTGGATGTCTTTTTCTTGCATTTGGGCCAAAGGCCGAATATCATTGCGAATGTTTAGCCTATGTTGCATTCATGGGGGAGCATAAGCTTCTTTTTGCCGCAAAGGCACTTCATTTACCATGAAATGAATTAATCTTGAAAAGAAGTGTGTATGCTTGAAAAATGCTCCATCCATCATGTCTATACTTAAAATGTCTTATCTTTTACATATGGGTGCAAAACATGTTGCATGATGTTCACCAGTGGAGAAGTCTCCCCAAAGTGGACACATGGCTCATGAGCTTTGACATGACATGCTTTGCTTTATAGGTGTTTACAATGATCTTTTGTTCAGAATTTGATATCCTTGTATGATGTCTGAGTGGTATGCATGTTTGTGGCTCAAGTGTGACATGGATAGGCTTTTACATGTGAAGCGAGTCTTCTTTTGGTAAAACTGCTTAAATCTGAAAACTTTGCTTTGTCACATGTTTGTATTTTCATATATTACTTGTGGCAATGCTTTGACTATGCTATGATTCATATGTGTCATTTTTGTCTCATTTCTAGCCTTTGACACTAGATTTGGCCTTTTTGAGAAGCTCATGTAGATGTTTATATGTTTTGTCTCATGTTCCTGCATTTTCACCGTGATTCATACATTGTCAACAAGGGGGAGAAGAGGTGAGCTTAATGAAAATTCAGAAGAGGTGAGTGTTGACGGATAAAAGACGTATCCCTCTATGATCCGCAAGCGTACGGACCCCACACCTTTTTCACCACGGGATTCCCAAGGTTCTTGTCAATCCGCGGAGCAAGGGGATTACTAGCGCTTAACCAAATACTAATCTAGTTGAATGGAAAACCTTTGAAAGAGTATTTATCTAAAGGTAAAACAATCTAGCCTAAGTTAATCTAAGTTAAGTTGATCAAACAAATCTAGGGTTAAGCTGGATGGTAAGGGGGTGAACACAAGAGAGTGAGCAAGAAAGATAAGCGTTCCCTCCCTAGGATCTAGGATAACATGGTATGCATCTACTACACGAAAGCGGTAAACCAATCTACTGGGGGTTGTGACCACGGATTCGCCTTCTCCCTCCTCTCGTACTGTCACTACGCGAAGGTATTCGTGACTAGACCTATGATGGACACGGTATGTTGATGGAATCTATGGGAGTAGCGGATATCATACGCCCGAAAAACACGGTAGCTAACCTTAATCATCAAAGCATCATCAACATGAAAATAATAGATTGAAACCACGAATCAAGTAGCGATCACATAGCATGTATCCATCTAATCCTATGGATGAACGGAGACATTACCCCATCATCTTACACGGATTGAAGCACATAGGGGTGATGGAGACTCCGGAGAACGTCGTCGATGAAGATGGCGGCGATGGAGCTTGGGAACACCCCTAGGCCAACGGCTTGGAGTCCTCCTCTTGCTTCCTTCTCTCCGCCGGCGTTGATCCTTGCGACGAGCTCATCTAACTCTCTCCCTCATCTTGCGGCGGCGATTTTCTGGTGATTGGCGTCGGTAGGATGATTTGTTCGATGTGTCCGTCGACGGCGGCGGAGGGAATAAATAGACAAACACCTAGGGCAAAGGAGGGACCGAACCGACCCCGGAGTGGGGCCGGGCCGGTCGGCCCGGAGCCGGCCGGCCCGAGCCCACTCCGGCCCGGTTCGGCCCCGGTTTCCTCCCCGGTTGCTTCTCTCGTGATCCCTTATTCGTGTGCACTTGCATGTGGGCCTTTGACGTCGTTTCCTTCACGGTTAAGGCTTGAATCCTTGCTATGCAAGCTTCGCCGTTTTACGGTTGAGTCCCCGAAGACTTGCACGTTGACGCTTCGGTCCTCGGGTCATTTGGAGTCATGTTCATCGCGTGTCTTGACTCTTGTCGGGCTTCATGATCTTCTTCCAAAGTGCTTGGTGAACTTATCCCGAAAGTCTCGTCATTAGCGTAGATTTCTGCGTAAACAACAAACTCCAAAATCGACATGCAAGTGTGAACTTGTTATATCATTAGTATGCCTAGTGGCCGGTTAGTTGCAAATCATAATCGAAACCAATGTATAACAAGTACTCTAGGTTGACGGAAATTCACCGTCAACATCTCCCCCATGCTTAAACCTTGCTCGTCCTCGAGTAAGTAATCCTTGCTTAAAAGGGAAATCGAGTGTTGCCTTCCAATGTTGTCCCCGCACTTAGTCATTCATGACGAGGCAAATTGCTCTCTCTTAAGAATTTATTTTTAAAGTTCAAGCCGTGACCGGCTTCTTTCTCATTATGGAAGATAGACTAACAATAAAGAATAAGCCACATTTAACACGATGCTCTCAAACTTAAGTGAACTTCAAACCATTACCTTGTCACATGGAAGATTTTCAAAAAGATGCATATCCAACATAAGTGAAAATCTCTTGCAAGAGCTCATGGAAAACTCATCTCATCAAGTCACTCAAGCCTATACTAGATTATTTTCAACCTACTCTACTCATATGTGATAGTGGAAGGCTTATATGGAGCTTGGAAGGTTAAAAACAATCCTAGCAAAACATATATCCGAAATATTGTCAAATTAAGAGAGAGGTCTATTGGAATTACCGGGACTCGTCAAAAAGGCCATCGAAAATAAATGTTGGAAAGAGAGAGGGACGAAACACACACGTTTAGATAAGTGGACATGTGCAAGTGGCAAATGGATGATCCCGAGGCACGAGTGAAGTCCTCGTTATCGGATTGCACATGGTTGGAAGATTTGAGTATGGATTTGTCATCAAGGCACTTGAGAACTTATGAAGCAAAAAGAACCGAGGAGCATCTTTATTTTTTTTCTTTATTCTATTTCCTTCTCATTTTTCTCTCTTTCTTTTTTTTCACTTTATTCTTCCTATTTTTCTTACTTTTCTTTTCTTCTTATCATATTTTTTTTCATTTTCATTTTTATTATTTTTTTTTCTTTCTTTCCTTTTTTTTTGCTCCTCAAAACTTTTTGCAACATAATACTTACATAGCATTTGTGTCAGAGAATGACTCCTCCCCCATGCTTGAACGATGCTCATCCTCGAGCATAAAAGAGAGGGGAAATGACTGCTAAAGTAAGTATAAATTCCATTATTTTGCGGAATATTTGAATCTCCATCGAGAATTTTACTCCATACTCAAATTGGGTTGTGGACAAGGAGGTGATCACAAAAAGATGTTTTTGGTTTAGGGTGGATGCCCAGCGAAGTTTGTGGAATTTTCGATGTGAAAACCCACAATGCATGGACAAAAAGGCTAGCATAAAAAAGTTACACAAAGGAATGACCAGCTTCTTAGTCTCGAACCATAGAAATCAATCCTAATCCAACTCATCAAAACATATGTTTGCCATCTACGGGTTTTGTTATCACATATATGTATATGGCTTTGGTAGGTAGAACTTTGCAAGAGCATCACAAATATGTATATAGCATAAAAGTTAAGTTTTCATAAAAACAACAAGTTATCCGGCTATCCATAAACTTAAATCAAAGAGCAAAGATATGTATGTGGGTCTAGAGCATAGTCATTTCACCCCCATAAATAAAAGAGCCAGTATTTAAATTAATTTCAGATCGTATTATAGAGAGCAATTGTCCAAGACATGTATAACTTCATGTAGGTAAAACAAAGCGGCAACTTTCATCATCTTTCCGTAAGCATAGGCAATATCGAACATCGAGGTGAACACATGGTCATGCTTATCTATTGAAAGTAAAAAGAAACCTAGGTTGTCCTCCTAGTAGCCATGTTATTGTTTGAAGAGAAAAACAAAAGGTTGCACCTAGTTGAGGTTGAAGGCATACTTACAAGCATTTGTGTTTGGAAAAGAGAAGGTCCATGGAGATGTTGCCATCCTTTGTAATTCTTTGTTGCCTTCTTCCAACATCTCCATGTATCGATGTGGCTTTTGCTTTTTTCTTGATTTATCAATACTCCTAAACTTCTAAATTTGATCTTGTATGCTTAATGGAGTCATTGGTCGCCCTTCTCTTCAATGTTGTCATCACCATCTCCTCTTTCTTATTCTCATCATCTCCTTGCTATCTTATTTTTCATGGATTTCCCCCTTTGTCCAGAATAGAACATATATCGAAATATAGCTCTATTGAAAAGTGTATGAAATTACCTTTCCAACGTGTGGTCATTCATCGAAAACGGAGTTCAAACAAGGGAGCTATGTCCGTTTTACTTCAGCGCTGCGTGCTGTCCAAAACTGATTTCAGGACGTGTTGCACTCGGTGATTCGGGCATAACTTCTTGTAGAAACCTCCGATTGTTTTGATTCTTGATTTGTTGGAATTGTAACTTCATGGGGCTTCTAAATATCCAAAAATATCCAGTGTTTTCCCTTCGAGACCATGCAGAATTTTGATGAGATTGGTGGCTTCTTGCGCATTGACCCGGAGATGTTAACGATCTTTATCATTCTATCTTCTAGAGTGTCATGTTGCACTTCCGTGTTGAAGATTCAGGGTCTCCCCCATGCTTAGCATTTTTCTAGTCATGGAAGAAGAAGACAAAGCACTTAGCCATCCTTCAATTTCCTTGTAGTGAGAGTCTTTATCTTGCACCGTAAGACGTTTTAAACGCACATTCTACCCCCAAGGTGACGGTTGGGAGTAGATAGAATTTCCAACAATCCAACAATGTCTCCTAAGATTATTAACTTGTGGCATAATTAGTTAAATGAGGAATAAAAACCTAATGAGTGTATGTGGTGCAAGGTGTGTATGCACATGATAGGAAAGCATATAAATAAGACAATGTTTTCACCTAGTTCTAAACACCATGTTTACAACTAGGTTGCTGAATTTCTCCATAGCCATAAAGGTTTATATATCTAGGGTTAAAACACCATGTCCATCCCTAAATCAATAACTCTTATAGCACAAAAAAAATTAAGCGCATTGCAAAGCTTATAAACTAACCAAAGCAACATGAAAACATATGAAAAGCCAGCTAGGTTTATCGAACTTAACGATGATGGTCCGCAATCATGTTTAAACACCACGTTTACACAAGATCACAAAAGGAAAATACTCATAATGCCTTATGAAGTATTAACATGGAAAATGAAGCATACATCATTAAGTATATAAAACAACCAAGCCAACTATGTGCAAAACATGTACATGCAAAGAAACATCACGTTGATAACAAAATGCAATGCATGCAAATAAATAAATATGAGCATGAACATGATGGTGGTTCTAAAAAAAACTAAACTTAGATTAATAACCAAAGTTGATCATCATAAGATGGTGCCATTCTTTATTCTCTCTAAGAAAGTAGTAAAAATATAAAGAAACGGGTTGCCTCCCGAAAAGCGCTTCATTTAAAGTCATAGAGCTCGACTTTCTCACATACCTTCTTTCTGTTGCATAGCCATGGCCCTTCATGCAAGAATAAAAGGTACCAATGCAGCTTTAATTTACTTCCTATGTTGTGCTTGATCACTTATAGAAGACTTGCCTAAAGCATCCTTTTGTTTCATCGTTATCTCCTTCTTTATCATCCTTCAGTGCTGCCTTCACTCTATGAAAATTTTTTTAATGTCCAAACCAGAAAGTATACTCAAGCTCTACTCCATTGTACAGTGCACAAAATTTCCTTTCCAACGAGTCTTTATTTGCTCAAATCGGACTCCGAACAAGAGAGTTACGTCCGTTTTACTTCGGCGATGAAATCTGTCCTGAAATTTCAGAACGCGCAACGCTCAATGTTTCCTCCATAACTCCTTGCACGGGTCTTCAAACTTGTTGGTTCTTGATGCGTTGGAATGGTAACTTGATGGAGCCTCTGAATATATCATTTTCTTCATTTGTACACCTCTGAACAAGCTCTCAAATTGATGAAGACAACAGCAAGCATTGCGGGATTCGGAGAGGTTGATGATTTATCTTGCAACTCTTTTAGGCATGACTTCTTTTTTTTCATTATTCAAGCCTTGTCTACATGGTTAGTGAAAATTGGGCCTTTCCCCCTACATGTTCTTCTTTAAGGTCATTAGCTTGACCAAGCGCAAAGCATGATCCAGATTTACAAAACTTATTGTAAACATACGCGTCCATAATTAACACCACATGTGAATTGTAGCAACAAGTCAAGGTGTAAATAAAAGAAGCATATGTTTCATGCATAGCGCTTAGCTTATCATTAGGCAAAGGTTGTTTAGGTTTGAGATTAATTGGGTCAAAAATAAATGTTTCCTCTTTTTCATTCTCAAGAAAATCTAGCCTATCAACATGATCACTATTGGAACAAGGCATAGACATTAAACTATCATTCATACTATTGGTCGAGCATGAGTATTTGAATTTATCAACATCAATACCAATAATATCTTGAGATCTCAGCACGTACCTTGTCCTTAGAGATTTTTCAACAAGAGCGATATTTGGTTCATCAAGCGGCGTTGAAGGCGAATCGATCTCAACAAGTGCGGTTGCCTCTTCATCACCATCTTGCAATTTCTTCAACTCATCATGTGGAACATGTAATCCTTCAACTATGTACGCATTCATCTCTTCTTTGAAGTCTTCTTTATCAACCAGATCTTCATCTTCAAAGACTTGTATGTTGCTTTCTTTATCTTTCATGTACCACATGTCGTCAAGATCGCTCATTGTTGATTCACTCTTTCCTTCATCCTTGAGTACTTCCATGTCTTGATTTGCTAGTGTGTAGGCTTCAATAGCACACAAGCTATCATCTAGCTTGAGTCCTATCTCCTCCCATTTATCCTTTGAGTCACTAGGCTCATCACGGTTGTACTCTTCTCTTCCTTCATCATAAATCTTTGAGTTGTCAAACCGGTCGATCCATCCTTCATCTCCTTCTTCTCTTTCTTCTTCAAACATCTTTTGGATCGACTCTCCACTCATCTCTTGATCAAATATATCTTCAACTAGTTTGGCAATGTGTCGGCGTTCCTCCTTCCTTCGGTAGTTAATTAGTGGGGCGAAATCAACTTGAACCCAACCGGATTGCTTGAACTCCGCCAATGGTCTAGCATTCCACATACTTCGGCCTACATTCATGTTAGTTTCAACATTTTTAACATCCGAAATGACTTCTCTTACCTTGGGAAGTGGATCTTCACTTTCTTGTATGGTCGGTTCATCTTCCTTGACCTTCGGTTCATCTTTTTCAGAAATTTCAGCAAGCACCTTGGGCTTGATTTTGTCATTTCGCTCCTCTCGACAACATCTTTGCCAATCTCGTATTGCTCTTTGTCCATTGCTTATCCTTTGTAAGATTTGTGCGGCTTCACTAATTGTTTTATCCATTATATCACCGCCTGCACACATGCTTACAAAACGAGACGAGATAGGGGTTAGTGAAAAATAAAAGGTATGCAACATCAAGTCGCCGGAAAATCCCAAGTTCGGGCCTCGCTCAAGTAGTTCATTAAAACAGTCCCATGCTTCATCAATTCCTTCATCCTCTCCTTGCTTGAAAGTGAGCACTTGCCTCCTTGAGTTTTGGACCTTGCTTATGGGAAAGAACTTCAAAAGAAACTTCTTCACTAGCTCATCCCAATTTCCTTTTGCTTCAATGGACGCAAGTGTGTACCATCTTCGCGCTTCATCTTCGAGAGAGAATGGAAAAAGATTCCACTTGAACCAAGCGGCCGGAACTTCTTTTTCTTGCACCGTGTTGCATAACATCGTGAATTCCTTAATGTGTCTATATGGGTTGTCATCCTCCAATCCTCTAAATGGTTTTGTCGCCACTAACTTGATGATTCCAGGCTTCACTTCATAGTGGGTTGTAGCAAACGTCAAATCTGATTTTTGCATCTCAATGTCTTCCATTGACGGCATTGCTAGCTCCCTTAGCGACATCTCTTCGTCTTCCAATGGTGAGGTGAACAAATCCATCTAGGCATAAGAAAAGTAGAAAGAAAAACAAAAAGATTTTTTTTTCTTTTTTTTTAGAAAATAAGGGTTAGGTGTTAGTAATCAACAAAATTAATACTAGATTAAACGTAGCAAACTGGCTTGCTCCCCGGCAACGGCACCAGAAAAAGGGGCTTGTTGACAGATAAAAGACGTATCCCTCTATGATCCGCAAGCGTACAGACCCCACACCTTTTTCACCACGGGATTCCCAAGGTTCTTGTCAATTCGCGGAGCAAGGGGATTACTAGCGCTTAACCAAATACTAATCTAGTTGAATGGAAAACCTTTGAAAGAGTATTTATCTAAAGGTAAAACAATCTAACCTAAGTTAATCTAAGTTAAGTTGATCAAACAAATCTAGGGTTAAGCTAGATGGTAAAGGGGTGAACACAAGAGAGTGAGCAAGAAAGATAAGCGTTCCCTCCCTAGGATCTAGGATAACATGGTATGCATCTACTACACGAAAGCGGTAAACCAATCTACCGGGGGTTGTGACCACGGTTTCGCCCTTTCCCTCCTCTCGTACTGTCACTACGCGAAGGTATTCGTGACTAGACCTATGATGGACACAGTATGTTGATGGAATCTATGGGAGTAGTGGATATCATACGCCCGAAAAACACGGTAGCTAACCTTAATCATTAAAGCATCATCAACATGAAAATAATAGATTGAAACCACAAATCAAGTAGCGATCACATAGCATGTATCCATCTAATCCTAGGGATGAACGGAGACATTACCCCATCATCTTACACGGATTGAAGCACATAGGGGTGATGGAGACTCCGGAGAACGTCGTCGATGAAG
The DNA here is from genome assembly GCA_947561735.1 of Cenchrus americanus. Taxonomy (NCBI): domain Eukaryota; kingdom Viridiplantae; phylum Streptophyta; class Magnoliopsida; order Poales; family Poaceae; genus Cenchrus; species Cenchrus americanus. The sequence goes on from OX387245.1 coordinate 165,945,905, forward strand.
ATGGCGGCGATGGAGCTTGGGAACACCCCTAGGCCAACGGCTTGGAGTCCTCCTCTTGCTTCCTTCTCTCCGCGGCATTGATCCTTGCGACGAGCTCATCTAACTCTCTCCCTCATCTTGTGGCGGCGGTTTTCAGGTGATTGGCGTCGGTAGGATGATTTGTTCGATGTGGCGGTCGACGGCGGCGGAGGGAATAAATAGATGAACATCTAGGGCAAAGGGGGGACCGAACCGACCCGGAGTGGGCCGGGCCGGTCGGCCCGAGCCGGCCGGCCCGGGCCCACTTCGGCCCGGTTCGGCCCCCCGTTTCCTCCCCGGTTGCTTCTCGCGTGATCCCTTATTCGTGTGCACTTGCATGTGGGCCTTTGACGTTGTTTCCTTCACGGAAAGCTTGAATCCTTGCTATGCAAGCTTCGCCGTTTTCGGAGTTGAGTCCCTGAAGACTTGCACGTTGACGCTTCGGTCCTCGGGTCATTTGGAGTCGTGTTCATCGTGTGTCTTGACTCTGTCGGGCTTCATGATCTTCTTCCAAAGTGCTTGGTGAACTTATCCCGAAAGTCTCCTCATTAGCGTATATTTCCTGCGTAAACAACAAACTCCAAAATCGACATGCAAGTGTGAACTTGTTATATCATTAGTATGCCTAGTGGCCGGTTAGTTGCAAATCATAATCGAAACCAATGTATAACAAGTACTCTAGGTTGACGGAAATTCACCGTCAATAGTGAGCTAAAATTCGGAAGTTTGCATCCACATGTTCAGCGGGAGCTTTCTTGCTGTTTTCAGTGTGGAGTTTGTGCTTTGCTTGGCTTGTGACCTTTCTTTGCCTTTCTTTGGTTTTGGTCATGAGTTGAGCTTCTTTGTTTTTCTTTCTGCTTCCTTTCTTTCTTTCTCTGAATTTCATTTCGCGTTGTGTGTTGTCAATGCACTCATCAAGAGGGAGATTGAGGACCGGAGCGTCCGGTGGTCGATGGATGACCGTTCCTCGGTGATAAGTGATTGACAACGGGTGTTGGACCGACTCTTGGCTTAGTGTGCGGGGTGTAGGCGGCGGCCTAGTTCGTGTTGTTGCGGGTGAAGAACGGGCGCGAAAGGTCTTCGGCCCTTGAAGGGCCTCCGAGAGATGGAGAGACAAGTAGGCTCGGTTCGAGGGACTCGGTGGACGGCGGGACTAGGTGCGGGCCACATGGTGGCGACACGAGCAAGACGAAGTCATGGACAATCGGCCCGGTGCACGGTGGCGGTCGAGTCAAGAGGGCGGCGGGAGGCCGGGTCGAGCACGCGGGATTTGATGGTTTGCCCACAAAACCATCAGAGGACGGTTTCTTGGTTTGGGCCTCAAAACCAAGTCCGAGGGCCCAACACGACGGAGACGGGATCCGGGCGTGTCGGGAAGCTTCGAGGCGGAGGACACGCGGCGGGATCGTATGGCTTGTGTCGGGAGGACGCGGGGTGCGGCAAAGGTGTGGCCGTCCGATGGCAAGACCCACAAACATTACCTAAATGCCCCTGCGTGGGTTGTATCGCCAGTAGTTGAGTTAGGGGTAGTCGAGTCATTTACCACTCCGGCGGGACCTGATATATAAGCCATGAGTGTGTGTGGATGGTTTTTCTCTCCGTGACTTAGGGTTTCATTTCTCCCCTCCCATTTCTCATTTTCGTAGCTATTTTCTTCTCCTTTTTCTCTAGGCTAGCATGAAAGCTTCATGAGAGATTTGTTGAGAGGGATGGATGCTACGGCGGCATGCTAGACCTTGTGAATCTTTCCTGGTTTGTATAGAAGATTCGGAATTGTGTTTTTCGTGGCCTTTTTGTGCTTGTTTTCGTGCCTTTGTTCTCTGTGTGATTCCGCGGATTTGAGTGGGTTTCTCCCTGGATTTCTTTGAGGGAAACATGGATGGATGTCTCGTGCATCTTTGTGATTGATCTTGTGCCCTCAAACGCCGGGAAACCACTTCGATTCAAGGATTTTCGTTCGGTGCTCTAGCTTTTGGTGGTGCTCAAAGGATTTGCGATTCCCAGTGATTTAGGGAGTTTGGAGGCAAGATTTTTGGGCTATAGCATCCTTGTGTGATGCTTTTCAAGTGCCCAAACCCTTGTCTCCACTGCTTCAACCGTTTGGGAAATCCGGTGATGATTTGGGGGAGTTGACCTTCGAGGTTGGGTTGTTTTCTGTTCTGTCCGTGTGGCTCGGACGGTCCAGGTGGGGCCGGCGGACGGTCCGCGAGGAGCGTGTTCCTCCCGTGTTCTTTGTGTTCTTGCTCGGTCTCGTCTTTGATCCGTCGTGGCTTTGAGTTTTCGTTGGGAAAGGTTTCGGACAGTCCGCAGCAGCGGGAGGACGGCCCGCGGGTGCTTGGCGGACAGTCCGCGTGCTCCCCGCGGATGGTCCGTTATTCGGGGTCGTCTCTGGAGGTTCTATGTGTTTCATCAGACGGTCCGCGGCGTAGGGCCGGACAGTCCGCGGTGTTGGTGCGGACGGTCGCGGCGGCGAGGGCCGGACGGTCCGCGTGGCCAGTGCGGACGGTCCGCCCCTCCTAGCCGGACGGTCTGCCAGAGCCTGTGTGCTTTGCTTCTTGGTTCGATTCCTTCCTCCCTTTCTTGTGCTTCCGCGTGTGCTTCAAGGAATCGTTCCTAGGACTAGAGGTTGATCCATAACCTCGTTGTCTTGGTGATTGGTGTGTGATTCGATCCATCGCTTGTGTGTGACCGGGATTCGACTAGGGTTTAGGCCGGGTTCTTTGAGAAGAATTTTTACCGGCTCCTATTCACTCCCCCCTCTCTTGTCGCCATCTGATCCTTCAAGAGTGCAAGCCGGAACCTCAGTGGGTTGAGCTGTGTGGCGCTTGAGGGCTTTTGTGGCATGGCCCATAGCTCAAGCAGCAAGAAGAGAGAGAAGGAAGACAGTCACTCCGACTCGGAGGATGAGGTAAATCGTGACCTCGATTCTTTGCTTGCTGAGATCACTAGGTTGAATGGCTTGATTGACAACCGTGATAGTGTTCTAAGAGATGCCAAAAAGATGAGGAAAGAACTTAGGGCTCAAGTTGAGAATGCTAGTGAGAAATTAGGACAATTAGAGTCTAAGGTGCTTGAATTGAAACTTGAGAATGACTCTTTGAAACTTGCTCCTACTACTCCTGATGATGTTGAGTGTCTTGAGTGTGATGCATGGTTGAATGAGATCAAGTTGCTTAATGAGAAGAATGCTTCCACTTTGGCTAAACTAGATGCTCTTAGGATCGAGTATGATGAGCTTAAGGCTAGACCCACTTTGCTTGGTGCTTGTAAATCATGTCCTACTATGCATGCTAAGCTTGTTGATGCTCGTTCTACTATTAGCACTTTGGAATCTTCTTTGAAATCGCCTGTTGTCAATGCATGCACTAGCTGTGATGAAGTTACTTTGCGCAATCTTGAACTCACTTCCCGTTTGGATGTCATCTATGAGGAGAATGACTATTTGAGGAAGGTGTTGGGTTGATTGTCTGGGCAGGAACCTCAATTGAAAATCATGATTGAGGAGTTCAAGAGAGGCGATGGTCGTGGTTTGGGGTTTGAGAAGTTGGGTGAGAAAGTGGGAGATAACGGTGGGGAGAGTGTGTATGAGAAGTGTGTTGAGTCTAACCCCGAGTTTGAGGTGATCGGAGAGATCCAAGTCCCACTTCCAAAAGCACCCAAGAACTCTTTCACACCAAAGCCAAACCACCTTTGCAACAAGCTTGACACAACCCAAAATCCACCCAAATTCCCACTCAAGACAAATGACCTCAAGAAACCTGTGAAGTTTGTGAGTGAGAAGGGTGTGAAGCCTAGTGAGAAGCCAGAGCCAAAACCAAAACCCATCCCCTTCAGGTGTGAGTATTGTGGCAAGGAGAGGCATCTTGTAGAGTTTTGCTACAAGAGGAACAGGGACGAGTGGCTTGCTAGAGAGCAAGCGAACCAGGACAGGTATCGCCAGTCTCATGGTATTCCTGAGCCTAGAGTGCCAGTTCCACGGGGTGTGGGAAGTGTGAGGAGTGTTGGCAGGTTCCCACAGAGAGGTGGTGGTGAGGGGTTTGTCAGGAGAGAGGATGGTGTGCGTGCTGGTGAGAGGTTTGGTCGGGCTCGTGGTGGCTTTGCTGGACGTCCCCCTACTCGTCCTCAATACGGGTTCAGGGGAGATGATTGCAGCTTCGGGTTCCAGAGGAACTACGGACCACGTTTTCCCCTCGTGGTGCTCGTACTCCTCCCATGGGACATGGGAAGGTTGGTGGCAAGGGAATGATGTTTGCTAACCCCTCTTTTGAGCAGATGGCTCGACACTGGTTTAACTTTCTTTGTGCCAACCCCAGTGTCGAGTCGCTAGCTCATTCTCGTTCGTGTTTCTGACTGCAGGCAGGAGGCTTGGAGGACATTTGGTTGATCGAACCCGGGTATTCTCGACACATGACCGGAGATAAGAAGTGGTTCTCCAGCCTCACCCCAATGAAGGAAAAGATGTATATCACATTTGGGGACAATGGACGAGGAAGGGTGCTTTCGGAGTGTGTTGTGCATGTGAGTGACAAGGTAACATTGAAGAGAGTGGCTCTTGTGAAGTCTTTGGGTTTCAATTTGCTTTCGGTTTCTCAGTTGCTTGATGAGGGTTTTAAGGTGCGTTTCAAGTCTGGCGAGTCTCGTTTGCTTGATTCTCGAGGTGATCTTGTCTGTATGATCATCCCCGAGGGTCAGATTTTCAAGGCTGATTTCTCTCGCTCTTTGGGTCCCGCTCGTTGTTTGATGGCTGGTCCTTCTTCTGATTTGTTGAAATGGCATAGGCGGTTGGGACACTTGAGCTTTGATTTGGTTTCCCGCTTGAGTGGTCTTGACCTTGTCCGAGGATTGCCGAGGTTGAAGCTTGAGAAGGATTTGGTTTGTGCTCCTTGTAGGCATGGCAAGATGGTAGCCACTCCCCATCCACCCCTGACCGATTTCATGACAGAGCGTCCGACAGAGCTGTTGCATATGGATCTTGTTGGGCCAGCTCAAGTTCGCTCGGTGGGTGGGAAGTGGTATGTCCTTGTTGTGGTGGACGATTACTCTCGCTATGCCTGGGTGTTTTTCTTGGAGGATAAGAGTGAGACATTTGGTTTTGTCCGAGATCTGATCGTGAGGTTGAAAAACGAGAGGCATGGGAATGCTATTCGAGCTATCCGCAGTGATAATGGCTCTGAGTTCAAGAACTCTCGTTTTGATGCCTTTTGTCGTGATCTAGGTCTTGAGCATCGGTATTCGACCCCTTATGTGCCCCCTCAAAATGGAGTCGTGGAAAGGAAAAATCGGACTCTTTGTGAGATGGCTAGGACGATGCTCGATGAGCACAGGACTCCTAGGAGGTATTGGGCTGAGGCGGTCAATAAGGCTTGTCCTGTTTCCAACAGGATTTTATTGCGACCTTTCAAGAAGAAGACCTGTTATGAGCTTATGCATGGTCGGGAACCCAAGGCGAGTCACTTCCGAGTTTTTAGCTGCAAGTGCTTTATTCTGAAGAAGGGAAAACTCGACAAGTTTGAGGCTAGGTCTAGTGATGGTATTTTCTTTGGATATGCTAACCACTCTAGAGCCTATAGGGTGCTTAACCTTGAGACTAACAAAATCATGGAGACTTGCGAGGTGACCTTCGACGAGACAATGCCATGTACCTCTATTGGCTTTGAATGTGCAGCTGAAGAAGACATGGCCGAGGACCTCTTTGAAGAGGAGAAGGATGAAGCTGGAGATGATGATGGGGAGAACCATGCGCCTGAAGCTGAGTGTGTACCCACTACTTCCCCTACGACCACTATGGAGCGTGGACCGTCTACTTCATGGACAACGACGGTGCAACAAGAGGACCGGCGAGAGAAGGATGAAGTTGAGGGGGAGGTAGTCTCGAGGCGTGAGGCTCCCCGGCGGATTCAAGAAGTACATCCCCCGTCGAAGATCATTGGGAATATCGACGAACGCAAGTACACGGTCGAGGTCCGGGAATTCCTCTCATTTTGCTCATGCTTCGCTATTGTTGCTACTTTTGAGCCCAAGGACATTGGACATGCTTTATCCGATGCAAACCGGGTCAATTCTATGCATGAGGAGTTGGAAAACTTTGAGAGGAACCAAGTGTGGGAGTTAGTTGAACCACCTCCAAATTTCCATCCCATAGGAACCAAGTGGGTTTGGAAGAACAAAGAGGGAGAGAATGGGATGGTTGTGAGGAACAAGTCCGGACTTGTTGCTCGGGGGTTTAGTCGAAGGAGGGGATCGACTATGAGGAGACCTTTGCTCCCGTGGCCCATCTTGAGGCAATTCGAATTCTTCTAGCCTTTGTCGTGGCTAAAGGGTTCAAGTTGTTTCAGATGGACGTGAAGAGTGCTTTTCGAATGGGGTCATAGAGGAGGAGGTGTATGTGAAGCGACCACACCGGGTTTGAGAGCGAGTTGTATCCACACGGGGTGTATAGGTTGAAAAGGGCTCTGTATGGGTTGAAACAGGCGCCCCGTGCTTGGTATGGGAGATTGAGAGGTTTTCTGTTGAGCAGAGGGTTTGTGATGGGTACCGTTGATAGGACTTTGTTTCTCCTCAAGCATGGAAATGACTTGCTGATTGTTGCCAAGTTTGCAGATGAGATGAGCAGGGAATTCGAGATGAGCATGATGCGCGAGTTGCAGTACTTTCTTGGGCTACAGATCAAGCAAGTGAAGGACGGTACATTTGTGCACCAGACCAAGTACACAAAAGACATGCTGAGGAAGTTCCAGATGCAAGATGTGAGCCGATGTCGACTCCCATGGGGAGTACGGCCACTTTGGATGCGGATGAGGACGGAGAACCAGTGGACCAGCGGGAGTACAAGAGCATGATCGGCTCCCTCCTCTACTTGACGGCGACGAGGCCAGACAAACAGTTCAGCATGTGTCTGTGCGCTCGTTTTCAGGCTTCGCCGAGGACATCACATCGACAGGCCGTCAAGAGGATTTTCGTGTATCTACGGTCCGCCCTCGGTCTTGGCCTTTGGTATTCTTCCTCCTCGACTCTTTCCCTTCATGGTTTTTCCGATGCGGATTTTGTCGGATGTCGAGTCGAGAGGAAGTCTACTTCGTTACTTGCCGGTTTCTTGGGTCTTCGTTGGTCTCATGGTCTTCCCGCAAGCGATCTAGTGTAGCTCGGTCTACCACGGAGGCGAGTATGTTGCGGCCGCGAGTTGTTGTTCCCGGTACCGTTGTGGGATTTCATACACTTTGAGAGACTTTGGTGAGGAGTGCACCCAGATCCCACTTCTTTGTGATAGCACCAGTGACATAAGCGTAGCCAAAAACCCAGTGCTTCACTCCGGAACCAAACACATAGAAGTGAGGTATCATTTCTCGAGGGACAATGTGGAGAAAGGAACCATTGTGTTGAGCCATGTCCCTACCCAAGATCAGCTAGCCGACATCTTTACAAATCCTCTCGACCAAGCTACATTTGTGCGCTTGCGGGGGGAACTTGGGGTTTGTTGCCCTTTCTAGTTGATTCTTGGGGGATTTCCTCTTTGTTTCATATGTTTCATACCATGTTTACTTTGATGTATATACATGCTTTGCTTGATGTATAAACCATGGTAGGATAGCCATCTTGTCATATATCATGTTGCATTTGTATCATATTGCATTTTAGGATGATGAGATTCTTTCATATGCCATATTTGAGTTTCTTTGGCTATTTGTGAGATATTGTTCATATGTGTGGAGAAATGGTGATGTGAGGCTATGCTCTTGGAATATTTGAGATATATGTGTGGTGAGATAGCCCCTTTTGAAATAAATGCGAATCTTGACTAATTTTTGATGAAATGTGCTTCACTTGTGTGTAGTTGTGTATCCATGTCACAGTTTGGTCTAAATGTGCTTTTCATGCTTAGATTGTGCTTGGATGTCTTGTTCTTGCATTTGGGCCAAAGGCCGGATATCATTGTGAATGTTTAGCCTATGTTGCATTCATGGGGGAGCATAAGCTTCTTTTTGCCGCAAAGGCACTTCATGTACCATGAAATGATTTAATCTTGAAAAGAAGTGTAAGATTGCTTGAAAAATGCTCCATCCATCATGTCTATGCTTAAAATATCTTATCTTTCACATATGGGTGCAAAACATGTTGCATGATGTTCACCAGTGGAGAAGTCTCCCTGAAGTGGACACATGGCTCATGAGCTTTGACATGACATGCTTTGCTTTATGGGTGTTTGCCATGATCTTTTGCTGAGAATTTGATATCCTTGTATGATCTTTGAATGGTATGCATGTCTGTGGCTCAAGTGTGACATGGATAGGCTTTTACATGTGAAGCGAGCCTTCTTTTGGTAAAACTGCCTAAATCTGAAAATGTTTCTTTGTCACATGCTTGTATTTTCATATATTACTTGTGGCACTGCTTTGACTATGCTATGATTCATATGTGTGATCTTTGTCTCATTTTTAGCCTTTGACACTAGATTTGGCCTATTTGAGAAGCTCATGTAGATGCTTATATGCTTTGTTTTGCATTTCTGCATTTTCACCTTGATTCATACATTGTCAACAAGGGGGAGAAGAGGTGAGCTTAATGAAAATTCAGAAGAGGTGAGCTGAAATTTGGAAGATTGCATTCACATGTTCAGGGGGAGCTTGCATTTGTTCAGGGGGAGCTTTCTTGCTGTTTTCTGTGTGGAGTTTGTGCTTTGCTTGGCTTGTGACCTTTCTTCGCCTTTCTTTGGTTTTGTTCATGAGTTGATCTTACTTGTTTTTCTTTCTTCTTCCTTTCTTTCTTTCTCTGAATTTCATTTCGCGTTGTGTGTTGTCAATGCACTCATCAAGGGGGACATTGAGGACCAGGAGCGTCCCAGTGGTCGATGGATGACCGCTCCTCAGTGATGAGTGATTGACAACGGGTGTTGGACTGACTCTTGGCTTAGTGTGCAGGTGTAGGCTGCGGCCTAGTTCGTGTTGTTGCAGGTGAAGAACAGGCGTGAATGGTCTTCATCCTTGAGGGGCCTCCGGGAGATGGAGAGACAAGTAGGCTCGGTTCAAGGGACCCGGTGAACAGCGGGACTGGGTGCGGGCCACATGGTGGCGACACAAGCAAGACGAAGTCATGGACAAGCGAGCCGGTGAACGGTGGCGGTTGAGTCAAGTGGTTTGGCGGGAGGCCGGACCGAGCACGCGGGTTTTGGTGGTTTGCCCACAAAACCATCGGCGGACGGTTTCTTGGTCTGGGCCTCAAAACCAAGTCCGAGGGCCCAACACGACGTAGATGGGATCCGGGCGTGTCGGGAAGCTTCGAGGCGGAGGACACGCGGCGGGATCGCATGGCTTGCGTCGGGAGGACGCGGGGTGCGGCAAAGGCGTGGCCGTCCGATGGCAAGACCCACAAACACTACCTAAATGCCCCTACGTGGGTTGAATCTCCGGTAGTTAAGTTAGGGGTAGTCGAGTCATTTACCACTCCCGGCGGGACCCGATATATAAGACATGAGTGTGTGTGGATGGCGTTCTCTCTCCGCGACTCAGGGTTTCATTTCCTCCCTCCCATTTCTCATTTTCGTAGCTATTTTTCTTCCATTTTCTCTAGGCTAGCATGAGAGCTTCATGAGAGATTTGTTGAGAGGGATGGATGCTAGGGCGGCATGCTGGACCTTGTGAATCTTTCCTGGTTTGTATAGAAGATTCGGGGTTGTGTTTTCGTGGCCTTTTTGTGCTTGTTTTCGTGCCTTTGTTCCCGGTTCGATTCCGCGGATTGGAGTGGGTTTCTTTCGAATTCCTTTGAGGAAAACATGGATAGATGTCTCGTGCATCTTTTTGATTGATCTTGTGCCCTCAAACGCCGGGAAACCACTTGGATTCGCAGTTGTTCGTTCGGTGCTCTAGCTTTTGGTGGTGCTCAAAGGATTCGCGATTCCCGGTGATTTAGGGAGTTAGGAGGCAAGATTTTTGGGCTATAGCATCCTTGTGTGACGCTTTTCAAGTCCCCAAACCCTTGTCTCCATAGCTTCAACCATTTGGGAAATCCGATGATGATTTGGGGGAGTTGACTTTCGGGGTCGGGGCGTTTTACGCTCTGTCCGCACCGGCGGACGATGCGCGAGGTGCTGGCGGACGGTACGCGCGGCTAGGGTTCGTCGCGTGTTCGTCGTGTTCTTACGCGTCCTTGCTTTCGATCCGGTTGGGCTTTTGGTTTTTGTTGCAGCCGGTTTGCGGACGGTCCGAGCTCGAGTAGCGGACGGTCCGTGGGTGGCGCGGACGGTCCGCCCGGCCTTGGCGGACGGTCCGTTTTTCTCGGGTCGCTTCTGGTGGTTCTGTGTGCTTTAACGGATGGTCCGCGGTGTAGGGCCGAACAGTCCGCAGGGTTGGCTCGGACGGTCCACGGCTTCAGGACGGACAGTCCGCGGGGCCTGCCCGGACGGTCCGCCCCTCCTGGCCGGACGGTCCGCCAGAGCCTGTGTGCTTTGCTTCTTGGTTCGATTCCTCCCTCCCTTTCTAGTGCTTCCGCGTGTGCTTCTAGGAATCGTTCCTAAGGCTAGAGTTTGACCCATATCCTCATGGTCTTGGCGATTGGTGTGTGACTCGATCCATCGCTCGTGTGTGACCGGGGTTTGACTAGGGTATAGGCCGGGTTCTTTGGAAAGAATTTTTACCGGCTCCTATTCACTCCCCCCTCTCTAGTCGCCATCTGATCCTTCAGTTGAGTCATTTACCACTCCGGCGGGACCTGATATATAAGCCATGAGTGTGTGTGGATGGCTCTCTCGCTCCGCGACTTAGGGTTTCATTTCCCCCCTTCCATTTCTCATTTTTGTAGGTTTTTTTTCTTCTCCATTTTCTCTAGGCTGGCATGAGAGCTTCATGTTACATTTGTTGAGAGGGATGGATGCTAGGGCGGCATGCTAGACCTTGTGAATCTTTCCTAGGTTGTATAGAAGATCCGGAGTTGTGTTTTTTGTGGTCTTTTTGTGCTTGTTTTCGTGCCTTTGTTCTCGGTGTGATTCTGTGAATTTGAGTTGGTTTCTCCCCGGATTTCTTTGAGGGAAACATGGATGGATGCCTTGTGCACCTTTGTGATTGATCTTGTGCCCTCAAACGCCGGGAAACCACTTCGATTCAAGGATTTTCGGTCAGAGCTCTAGCTTTTGGTGGTGCTCAAAGGATTCGCGATTCCCGGTGTTTTAGGGAGTTAGGAGGCAAGATTTTTGGGCTATAGCATCCTTGTGTGACGCTTTTCAAGTCCCCAAACCCTTGTCTCCACAGCTTCTACCATTTGGGAAATCCGATGATGATTTGGGAGAGTTGACCTTCGAGGTCGGGCTGTTTTCTGTTCTGTCCGTGTGGCGCGGACGGTCCGCGAGGGGCCGGCGGACGGTCCGCGAGGAGCGAGTTCTTCCCGTATTCTTCGTGTTCTTTCTCGTCTTCGCTTTCGATTCGTCGTGGCTTTGAGTTTTCGTTGGGAAAGGTTTCGGACAGTCCGCAGCAGTGGGCGGATGGTCCGCGGGTGCATGGCGGACAGTCCGCGTGCTCCCCGCGGACGGTCCGATATTCGGGGTCATCTCTGGAGGTTCTGTTTTCTTTAACGGACGGTCCGCGGCTCGGGGCGGGACCGGTCCGCGGCGAGGGTGCGGACAGTCCGCGGTACCTCGCCGGACGGTCCGCGCGGCCATCGCGGACGATCCCGCGCGCGCTCGGCCGGACGGTCCGCCGCAGGCTGCCGCTTTGCTTCTTGGTTCGATTCCTCCCTTCCTTTCTAGTGCTTCCGCGTGTGCTTCAAGGAATCGTTCCTAAGACTAGAGGTTGATCCATAACCTCGTTGTCTTGGCGATTGGCGTGTGATTCGATCCATCGCTTGTGTGTGACCGGGATTTGACTAGGGTATAGGCCGGGTTCTTTGAGAAGAATTTTTACCGGCTCCTATTCACTCCCCCCTCTCTAGTCGCCATCTGATCCTTCACCCACATATGGAGGTACTTTCTTGAGACCTTCATTTGTAAAACCTGCAACTAAGCACAGTTCTTGCTTATTAGCACTGCACATGTTTGCTGACTGGTGACATTGGTATATCTAGAGATTAGGGCTATATGAGCATCCTCTCAACAAATCAATGTTGGTCAATGTTCGTGAAAGAATTGCCACATTCCTCATGCAATAGGTGATCACATCCCGAGAAAAATTTCATGCTGATGAAATTGTGTGGGCTCAGATTATGCATGGTGACTAGGAAATTTTTGCATTCCTCCTTGTCGATGAATTTTTGTGATATTGTTGCATTCCTCTTTGTGAGATGATGATGCTGAATTTTGTCATATGATGCATGTGAATTATGTGGATTTCTGTGAATTTGGATGTTGGATCTAATTTTTGAGAATTTAGTCATATCTTGGCTGGTTCCAGGATGTAGCCCCTGATGGCTGCCAAATCCTGGCTAGTTGCAGATGCAGTCGCAAGTAGGAATTAGGTCACTGAACATTGAGTAACGGGCTTCAATCAGAACACTCTTTACAAACATGACAACAATGAAACGAGCACCGTAAAATCCCGTTCGTTGAGACATCGAAGACGCAGGTTTACTGCACGCGTCTCCGATATTGATTCACTATAAAGGGCTCTGTTCTGGTGCCTGTTACCAAAGTTCCCTGTGGGCCAAGAGAAACAGTCATTTTCACGTGACCGGTGACTAGTTGTGGTAATGATTGTTGTTTGATGCCCATTATGAATCCTAGTTGTGCTGAGACGCGCGTGAAATAGATGGTGTCTCATTTCTTTGAGACAACAAAGATGCAGTTTCATAAAACGCATCTTTGATGTTGAGTTACTGTAACAGGCTCTGTTTTGGTGCCCGTTACCAAAGTTCTTTGTGGGCCTAGGGAAATAGCCATTTCACGTGACCGGTGGCTAGTTGTGGTAACGACCATTATTTCATGCCCGTTACGAATATGTGTTATTAGTAATGGGCATCTGCCCATTACCTTTCTTGGCTTATTTGTAACAATTGATTGGTAATGGGCGCTTTGCCCGTTACCAAAGGCAACCTATGCCCGTTACCAAAGAAAGTTTTTCACGTAGTGTGTGACCCCATGTCCTCATCCCTCAGAAGATTCTCTCGACTCAAGAGACAAACACCGTCGATCCCGTAGACAGCACCTTGTCAGCACCAATGGCCGAGAGGACGATCCGCGAGTTTTTCGCCCCCTCTAACACCAATGTCCCTACAGGACCGAACACAATGGTGGGAGACAGAAACTTTGAACTCAAGCCAGCGTTGACACACATGGTGCAATCTAGTCTGTTCTCCGGCAAGCCTAATGCAGATGCCAATGCACATCTCCAACATTTTCTGGAGGTGTGTAGGATTTTCACTATCCGTGGAGTGACGGACGATTCAATCCGTCTTCGCCTATTCCCATTCTCATTGCTCGGAAAGGCAAAGCAAAGGTTTTATGCGAAGCGAGATGCCGTCAACACATGGGATAAGTGCTCAAAGGCATTTCTCGCAAAGTTCTTCCCAGTGGGCAAAACCAATGCCCTCTGCGCTAGAATTTCGGGTTTCCAGCAGCAGAATGATGAGACTATCCCAGAAGCATGGGAACGCTTCCAGGAGTACATCACTGTGTGCCTGCACCACGGCATGCACAAGTGGTTCTTAATTCAAACCTTCTATCACGGGCTCAAGCGTACTTCCTGCGAGCACCTAGATGCAGCCACTGGATGAGCCTTCTTCTCGCTACAAGTTCCTGCTGCCAAGGAATTGATCGAGAAGATGGTGGCAAGTTAGGGTTTGGATGGAGATCGTCTCCAACCCTGTACCCGCAGTGTACACCAAGTCGATGGAGTCGACATGCTCACCGCTAAGATGGACCTCCCCATGAAGAAATTGGACGCATCAAGCAACATGGGAACCGCCAAGATCATGGATGCTTGCATGACTTGCGAGGTTTGCGGTAATGTGGGTCATTCGGGTAATGATTATCCCGAGACAAGGGAAGAAGCCAACTTCATCAACAATGGCAACAACAACGGGTTCCACAACAACAACTACAACAATCAAGGGTGGAACTCGAGGCCCAACTTCTCGTTCAACAATCAAAATGGAGGTAACTATTCTAACAAATTCGATAATCAACCCTCCATTAAAGATCTTGTCTTTGGCCAAGCTAGAATTAATGAAAATCTAAACAAGAAGCTAGCCGCCAATGAGAAAGTTCTTGAAAATTTAAATTCCACCATCGAATCCTTCACCACCATGATAGAAACTCAACTTGCCTAGCTTGCTGCTTCTTTACCTTCTTCTAAGTCGGGTGGAATCCGAGGGCAACCCGAGCCTGCCCTAGAGAATGTTAACGCTATATCCACCAGATGGGGTAACCTATCTAGGGGGATGTATGCACCTAACCATGTAGAGATGCTTATTCATCAAATCCAAGACCCATGGGATGAATCAGCAGTTTTGCACAAGAAAGACAATGGATATTCGGGCATCACATGCACGATCTACTACCAACGGATCAAGAATGCTCTCTATGACCTTGAAGCAAGTGTCAGCCACATGTCCAAAGCCATGTTAGAGGAGTTAGGATATCTGGCTATCTCTCCAACAACGATGACGGTCCAACTTGCCGACTCATCGATCAAATGTCCAGAGGCCATAGTAGAAAATCTCTTGGTGAATGTCAGAGGCTCATATGTCTTTGCGGATTTCGTGGTCCTCGACACACAAGAAGAAATTCTGCTTATTCTCGGGCGACCATTCCTAGGAGATGTCAATGCAAGGATTGATGTCGAAGCCAGAAAGATCCAAAGGTCGAAGGAACATGACATTCAAATTCCAGGCGAAAGAAGAGCAATGTTACCTAGTGCAAGATGAGGAAGATAGGGGGTGGAGGAAGCCACGGCCCCAATACAAGAAAGAGAAGGTGGCCCCAACCAAACCCAAGGTGGATAGCCTCATTACAATAATGAGGAAGCATCTGGAGCAAGACAAAGCATTCAACGGGTGCCACCAACCAAAGAAGGTGAAGGCAATCAACAAAGATAAGGGGAAAAGAAGACGGAAATCAAGAACACACCCGCCAAAGCCTCACAAACTTCAGCGCCACCGAAGAAAACAAAGAAGGTGTGGCGTGTGAAGAAAGTATCGTACAAGTCTTCCACTCCGGGATCGGACGAGTCCAACATTATTTGAGCAAGCGGAGGAGTCCCGCTCATGGACTCTAAACAACGAGCTCTCACCGAGAGGTAAACCAGTATTTATCTCATATTTCCCTCCAACATTTTATTTCGTGCATCAAGCATGTTTAAATTTCAAATTAGTTTTCACCATTTCATTAGTAAGTAAACAAAACATAGAAAAGTAGTTTTGGAGATTTTTGGTAATACGACCGAACCTAGTGGTACGTCCGTACCTCCCCTCGACAAATGTTTGGTGCAGGATGTTTATAGGAGGGGACACGAGTGCTTGGAGCAATTATAGTACGGCCGGCCGAACCAAGTGGTACGGTCGTACCTATGATTTTTCACAAATCCATCAAGACAACCACTACAAGCTTCTTGGTGCTCAACACATTACCAAAATGAAGACATGCCAACAAGGTAGCCAAAAATTAGCTTGCGGGAGACCCCATTTTCAATCAAGGAAGGTATGTCCATCCAAAGAAATTTTTAGTATCTTGTTTATCACATTTGAATAAAAGAAAAACAACAAAAACATTTGCTTCAATCATGTGCTTGAAATCTTGTTTATATACCCTCACTTTGGAAATGATGAATGGTTGCAATGTTAAAACTTTGCAAGAACCTAGTGTGCATGATTGTGCTCTATGTCTATTTGAATTTGTTGGTATATTTTGAGACAAGAGCCTGAAATAAAACTTTGTGGGAAGCAAATTCTTGTGACCAAACCTAGGGTGTTGACTAGTATGATATGGTGCGACAATGTTGATCTTGCTCTATCTCATAGTATGGTAAAAATTTCAGATGATTTCTTTTGGAAATAAAACAAGACAAGTTCCTCAATGGTCATATTACCTACCAAAGCCATTTGTCGATATCAAAGTATAAACCTTCTACATATGCTTTGTGGTGACTCATAGTTTTGCCAAATTGTTATGACCTTTGGTAGAACTTTTTATGCTTCCATGATCGAGATCACGTACACCCACATATACATGCTAACTCCCACACCGGGAGTTACGCAAAACATGCCATCCATCCACCAAAACTAAATACTCTAAAGTCCAAAGAGATTTCTCTTCTTGTAATCTTGCAAAAGGAGAGAGGAGTCATTGAAAAAAATAGTATATGTTCAAGAAGCATAGAAGAAATATGTGGTCCAATCAAACAGCATAGAAAAAAAGTGAAGCATGACCCCCTCAAAAAATAAAAGCAAGAGGAGAATCTCAAAGCAAGGAGTACTTAGAAAAACAAACAAAAATATTCCACACACTTGCACGTCTCGATCAAGTTACATGACTAGTTTCTTCTTGGATCCGTTCTTTGGCTCAACAACATCATGTGGCACAAGTGAGTCTCATACTTATCCTACCCAAAGCTCCACATACAAGCCGTAGAGTACGAAGTTGAGGCTCGCTTAAAGCCTTTGGTGAGGTTACAAATACCACTTGAGCGATCGAGGGAACCATCCGAGCAACCTTGTCTTTCCTTGCAAAATTTTCAAAAACTCAGAGATAGGATCCAAAAAAGAAGAAGAGTGAGAGATGCAAAGTCAAAAACCATTCTACTCTTTAACCTTCGAAGGCAAGGTGGAAAGATACAAGCCCCACGGGTAAAGTAAGGCTAAGCCTCTCTCGTACCAATCATTTTAAAATAGCAAGAATAGCATGAAGTTTGTGAATAGGTACTTCCCGAGCGATAACATCATGCAACACCTGATCCACCGAGGCCGAGCAAACATTTAGCTTGGGGGCGTTTTTGGACGGTCATTACAACAAAGATTCGACCGTCAAAACCTATGGTTCGAGAGCGCTATATGGCAAGTTTCATGCACATTTTTAGTACTAATGAAGATCCACGAGTTGTGTTGTGAATTCTATATACAGGTACACATTTTGGGAGAAATTGGAACCAACATGCCAAATGAGTTAGACACGGCTGAACCACCTGTTCCGCTCGGCCCTGCAGGTGCGGTCGGCCCTGAAAGTGCGGTCGGCCCTACCCCGTGGCTCATGCCTAGTCCAGAGCACCTCCTCTCCCTCGAGCAGCACTTGGACGAGCACGATTCACTTAAGAACGTCAGTTTGATCTAAAGGTGGAGGCTAGGATCAAAGGGTCCACTTGTCCAGCCGCTCAACCGCCACAACCGTCATTTAGAGGTGATCCTAGGTGTCCCTGAGCATAGGCGGTGCATCACACGACACATAGGTTGGTCAGACACACCTAGAGAGTCGGCCGCACCTATCCATTCATGTGCCGAGCGAATCCGACCCAAGGAACTAACCTACAACCGCCTCAGGAGCAGTGATCAGCGACGTCCAAGGCGAGAGGCGGTGGATCATAGGGTCGGCCGCACCTCCTGATCCGGCCGCACCTGACATATTGGCCCCACATGCTCCGCCGACCCTCCTTGCTTGTAAAAGACACCTCAGACTCGCTGGATTGAACACACAACGCAGGAGCATTTCCATTTCCCTCTTTTGTTCACTTAGAGTAGGATTAGTGTAGCTTGGGAGTTAGAGTCGAGTCAAGGTAGTCTCGAGGTTCCGGAGGAGCCTTCTTCAGAGTTCCGCTACTACCCTAGTATCCTTTCTTTGTTTAGACTCAAGACAATTCAAGTTACCTTTCTATCTTACTTATCGAGTCAATTATATTCAGCTTTTACTTTTTCTCTAGAAGCTTTATTATTGGTTTAGACTAAAGTTAGTTTAGTCTTGGTTAGCATAGTCTCTTGAACCCTATTGTGCTGTGGTCGTTCTTCGCTTGATCTCCGGTGGTCCACGGGAGAGAGAGACCTTCGTTCGTGATATCCAGGGAAAGGTTCTTTAGTTCGTTGTGAGCGCGGTGACCAGAGCCTACCTTAGTCTTAGATTGGTGTCTCGTTCAACGGAATAGTTGTGGTACCCTAAGGAGGTGACAGCTACGGATGGGCTTTGTAGTCCACCACGTTAGTTTCGGCCGATAGGATTTAGTGTGTCGTCGTTCTCCCTTCTCATCCCAGTCTGAGAGCGCGGCTTTACATGCCCTTGCAGCACGAGAAGAGATTGTCAAGTTTAGCTCGCCTTAGTTATCCTTTTCCTTAGTTTTTTGCCTAGAGTTGACAAGAATAGATAGATTGTGTTTGGATCCTTTCTCGTCTCATTGTCCTCCCGCTCGGTAGATCCTGTCTAGTCCTTTATCAAAATCTCCTTGTGTGTGTCAAGTTATCCCCGAATATATTTATTCATTACCCCCAATATAGCTCTTTACCAAGTCTTGTCTTTCTCCACCATTTATTCGATTATTTTTGCCGTAGTGCCTCCCTTGGGAAAATATAAATACGATTACCCAAATACCACTGGGTGAAGTGCTACAATGGCAATCCGTGCGCTTGCAGACCTTTTTGTGATCGTGTGTTTTACCAAAAGATGTTCCCTAGACCAGTTACTAGAGGTGTACACATGGTAGAGACGCTTGCGAATGCCTCGAGCATTCCTGGTGTCGTCACCGTAAGTGAAACCTTAGTGGTAAGGCTAAGGAGCGTCAACACAAGGCCTTCCCAAGTAACGAGAATGGAAAGAGCCTTACACTCATTTGATCTTGAGTCACCCCGTCCATGTTGAATTCTAACAAAGTTGAACGAACGCTTGGAGGTGAAGGTTCGGATCCTCTTTACCGGTGAAGGTGAATGTTGCACCATGCAGATTGTGGAGGTCTTGATCTCGAACAGCCTTCCGATCTCCGCAAGGTTCAAGATTGGTAGGTCGACAATGTCCGGTGTGCATAGCTCCCCAATCTTGCGCTCTGGTTGTGGTTGTTCTACCATTGGTAACGGTGGAAGTTGATTCTCTGTAGGGCTTGGAGGTGGTGATTCCTTTGGAGACTCCGACGATCCTTTGGCCTCAGCTTTTGGATCAGCAAATTCCAACTGTTTAGCTTGTGCTTCACGTCTCATTAGCCTATAAAGTTTTTCTGGATCACCCACAAAATTTTTGGGTTTGTTGGAGAGGTAGCCGTCCATCTCTTGTTAGGGTTAGCAATAAACAAAATAAATATAAAATGAAAATAAAAACAAATCTAAGAAAACTAGGGATAGTCAAACTAGATTAGATTAATTTTGAGGATGATCAAGAGTTTGTAGATGCAAAAAAGAAAAACCAAAAGAAAACTGGAAATATTTACGAAAACCAGTAAAAGATCGAATCTCGATGAATTGTTCCCCGGCAACAGAGCCAGAAAAAGGGGCTTGTTGACGGTGTATATGCGTATCCAATTTCGTTTGGACTTGCAAGCGGACAAGTCCTCTGTCGTAGAAAAGGGACCATTCTCCCCTCAATTGTGAACCCAAGGTATCGAATCTGTGGAACAAATGTGTGATGCAAGAACCTATCTAAAGTCGAGAACACATAGATCTTCGAAGGGAGTGCTTTTGCATCTAATATAAAGAACACCAAAGTAAATGAATCTAATCTATGAAGACCGGAGGTAGCATGCGATAGAGTGGAATAGGTAAAACCAGTCTAGAAAGATTGGATCGATCTCTTGTTGAAGTTCCAAACAAAGAAGAAATAGCCAAGTCGAATCTCATAAAAAACATCTTTAAATCATGGCTTCCCGTCCAACTCCGAAGACACCCACCTCTTGGAGCCACCGTTATGTCATAACGCACTCTTATTCATGCAGGTTAGCCTAGGGCGAGTCCAATGGACAAGTTGAAATCTCTTGGAAGGTCAGGCATGCACCTCTAGCCACCACGACTACAAGAACACCCTCTATGATATATCTCGAGAATAGATGTTAAAGTAAGAAAAGTCAATTGAAATCAAAGTCGTAGAAGAAGCACTTGATCGCTAGAAATCAGATTGCAACTTGATAATTCAACATAGTACATGATACATAAACAAGTTCACCACCGGGATCCTACCTTGATCTTGCTCCTAGATACTGGAACTCCGACGTGGTCTTCCTTGCCATGTTCCCATGTCAGCTAGAGAAATCCTAGACAACTAGCTCGACCCTCTCCTCTCTGGAATGGTGTCCCTATCTTCTCTACTCCTCGACGGCAAATGATGAATGAGTTGATTCGTGGCTCTTGGCCAGGGGGCTATAAATAGTCTTAGAGGTGGCTGGGTCAAAGGGGGCGACGAATAGACCCAGAAATGGGCTGGGCTGGCCGGCCTGGGCCGACCAGCCTAGTCCCATTCTGGCCCATTTTGTGGCTACCTTCCTCAATAATGCTTCTTGTGTCTTCTAGAAGTTTCTCCTTTTTGCACGTGGGCCCTTGACGTTAGTTTCTCCGCGGTTTAGATGAAGCTCCTTGTCCCGCAAGATTCAGCATTTTCTATTCAGGTCCTCGGAGTTTTTTGTCTTCACGGGTTGGTCCTTGGGCTTCTTGGAGTCATGTTCACTTCATTGCTTGACCTGTACTAGGCTTCAAGGTCTTGTCATGAGATGCTTGATGAACTTTATCCGAAAGTCTTGCTTTCAATGCTAAATTATTGCATAACCATCAAACTCCAAAACCAACATGCATGAAACAATTTGTTATATCCAGGGTGTTAGTACCAATAAATAAGATACAAAATTCATGCCAACACTGAAGGTAAACTCATGCCTAGGTTGAGGGAAATTCACCGTCAACAAGTGGCAAGCTAAATCTTGTATGAACCTTCATGGTATGTATTGATGATTCGGTGTGGTTCCTTAAGACCTTGTGTTGTTTTCCCCGGTTTCCTTTTTGGTGATTTTCGCAGCCTTTTCTTGACGATTTTCTTGTGGTGGGTTTGAGATCGTTTTCTTGGAGATTTGGTTGGGGATGTATGCATGAACCCTTGTTGTTCTTTTTCTTGTGATTCCCTCACAAATTCGTGAGAAAAGGTTCTCGATTTTGGGGTTTTCTTAGGTTTTAAGAAAGTGGTGTTCTTGGTGGAAATCCTTTGATTCCTCTCGATTCAATGAGTTTTGGTGGATCAAATCATTGATATAGGATGCCCATGAGGTACTGCTAGTATCCCTAAAGTCCTGTGCGAACCTGTGGAGCGAATCGGAAGATCGGGAAGTGGATTAGGGGCAGTGGACCCGCGGTTTGCTGTTCACCTAAGCGCCCAGGCCTAACCGGTCTGGCCAGTTTTCAAGTCCCTGTTGGGTTTTGGCTAGGGTAAATGCTGTGTTCCCTAGTTTCTAGGTTTGTTGTTGTTTCAAGTTTCGTGGTGTTTGGAGCTCGGGGGGTTCGTTTCTTGTATTTGGGTTTTCCTTCCTAGGATCGGTCGGACCGGTGTGCTGTACCGGCCTGACAGGTGTAGGGGCATTGTTGTGGAAATCGTCAAGTCTTGCTTGGGTGATCCGACTTTTGTCCAGGGTGACACGGTGTGCCTTTGGTGAGTGTCGGGTGATCCGGCGGTCTAGTCGTGGTGATCCGGCTGGGACCAGTCCGACCGGTGGCAGTGACTGGTTTGACCGATGTGGTCTGGGAGTTGATTGAGTGTTTGTTCTACTGCGTTCTTGAGTAGGCTTTTGTGGTTGTTGGTTCCTAGGATCAGTAGCACTCTAGTGGCTATGTGGTCTTATCCAACATTGATAGTTAATGTCAAACCTATTTTTCGAAAGAATACCAAGTGCAAACCTATATGCATGTCAGGATCAAGTTTCATGCATATAGTGTGATATAAGTGAATAACAGTTTAGTATCACGTAAGGAAAAGGGAGATTATCAGAGATTTATGCTTTATCCTGGAAACGAAGGCTCCAAACATCACAGGCAGTCGACTGGGGGTTGCATACACCTAGAACTCAGCAACAACTTCAGCAAACTCCATCATAGCTTCTTCTTTCTGAGCAACATGGTTTATGGCAAGGGTGAGCACTTGTCGTACTCAGCAAGTGTGAGGAAAGGATGAATGCAAAAGCTTTGTAGTGGACAGGGTTTTAAGCATTTAGCATTTTAGTTGGTCAACTTTTATTAGCACCTAATTACTAATAAAGTATAAGTTTATACCAACCCACATTAAGCATAAGGTAACACGCATCATAAGAATATGACAAGCATAACTAGAGAGCACAATTTAAGCCCATCTTCAAGTTAAATTATCATGTGAGGGTCTAGACCGCTCTTGACCGTGAGCATGGCTAATCGATTAGTTTTACACTCTACAGAGGTTTTACACCTTCACCACAAGTCGCGTAATAACTCTGAAGAGTTTTGGACCCAACCATGCGATGCAGGCCAAGCATCATACCACACTACTAAGGTGTGATTGCATAGGGACGCTACGAGGCCTTTACAAAGATTCCCTAAGGTGAAACAACCCACGAAGGTTCTGAGTCGTTGCAAAGTATAAATCCCCTAGTAGGTACCGTGTCTTAGAGAAGCCAAACTCCCTACTAGAGCGAGTCTATACCCCACTGGCGCTCCCCCTTGCCCTAATCAAGTAAGGTCATTCCAACATTGGAGTCCCTAATTACCCATCCAAGGCAGAGCAATATGCCTTGTGGTTCTACTATTTTCTTAGGTGGTTCTCCATGTTCCGTTTAAGCATATAGTCTTGTATTAAGCAACCAGAGATATACATAAAGATAAAGCATGTTTCATCATTAATGTTCATTATTACCACCAAAACCCAAGGTACAGAAACTAAGCATACTACCCGACATAAAGGAAAACCAGGTTGATCAAGGCATAGGACAAACAACACTATTCAATCCTCAAACATGGGTCCCATCATATTAAATGCAGGCATGTGCAAAGTGATTAAATATAGTTCCTAGGACAAAAGAACAAGAACACACATGCCTTTAACCACAAAGTAGTTTCTCAGAATGTCTTCATCTTCAAGCTCTTCAAGCTTCTCGGATAACGTTCACTCTACTCGCATCAATCATCGGGCACAAGCATACACAAAGAAAACAAACAAGCAAACGAAGAATAATGCACCACACAAAAGAAAAGCTTTAAAAGAACGCACTAAAGGATACATATCGATTCTGTGGATCACTAAAGCAAACAAATCGTTCTTATAGGAGAAAGGCTTGGTAAACTCTAAAGAGATGGTTGTGGAAGGTTGATCACGAACTAGGACCAGAAAGATCACACTGAGCTGGAGCTTGGTAAAGAACGTCTATCGAGCGATTTGCATATATGAGAGAACAAGACTATTATCTAGGTTTATTTTAATTAGAAAAAAGGTATGTAAAGGATATTTCATAAATAAAATACCATAAGTTGAGTTAATGCAGCATTATATTTTATTCGCAAAGACCGAAGTAAAAACCGAGTTAAGTTTTATTTATAAATATTAAATTATACCAATTAAACAATTAACTTAGAAAAGGTAACTTATGATTCGAGTAGACCATATTATTATTTGAAAACATCATTACATTGGTATTAATCAAATTAACACTTGTTTATAAAGCCGGAGTAAAATCCTAATCAACTTTTAATTATAAAAGGTTAATTAACTATTAAACAAATTAATAATTTGATTATGAAAAACCAATATAAAGATCTAATTAGCTTTTGTTCAGAAAAACATGTGAAATAGCATTACTAAAATTAATTTTGATAAAGAAAAATGGTGTACAACACTATATAGATTTTAGTTAGAAAAGGCATATTCGAAAGACATTAACAAAACTAATACCAAATTTATTTTTAGAAAACATACATGGTGAAAACATCACTGCTAACGTGTACTTTACATTATTATGAGCCTAGAGCAATTTGAACGGATTAAAATGGGTCTAAAACAAAGGATCTATGGATTAAACAATATTGGAGGACCTAGTTGTGATTAACTATAGATCCTAGGGGTTAGTAGAGAAGATCTCCAAGACACATTGAATAGTGCTTGCGAAAAGGATAAAGGACAGGGTTAGATCTAAAAAAGAGCTCGTTTGGATTTATGTTTGAAAGGTGGGACTTCTGTAGGGGGTTTTCTGTAGATTGGCCAAGACACAAAAGATAGGCTAAGGGTTATAGGATTCCACACGAGCTAAAAGGCCAAACCGCCATATCTTCTTCTACCTTCGGTTCAGCAATGGACAGGGACTCCTGCGCACAGGAATGTGTTCCTGGAGCATCGAATCGACAGGGTTCTAGACAGCTAGGGGCTTGGATGAGATGCAAACGGTTAGAGGAGAGCGAGGTGATCACAGATGTGTGCTCACCAGCGGTAGGGACAGGCAGAGGTGGCCTTATTTGAAGAAGTTGGCAACAACGGTCGCGGCGGACAACAGCTCGGAGCGGCCAAATTGCCGGCGACCTTGTCATCGATGGACTTGGGTGGGGTACGTGGGAGACAGAGGGGATAAAGAGGAGCTCGTAGGGCTGCTCACCAGCGACAGATGGGGACGGCAGCGGCCGGAATCGGGGCTGCAGCGGCGGAGGAGAAGCCGGCGGTGGTGTCCCAGTCTCCTAGCCAAGGCGGCGCTCCGGTGGCTGGTTCGCAATGGGAAGATGCTCCGTGGAGTCGGATCGACATCCCTCAGCTTCGGGCGGTCGCAACTCCTCCAATCGATGCTATGTTGCGCCGAATCGATGGATGGCCGGTGACGGAGGTTCGGTCGGCGAGTGCACCAGACGATGGCTCCGAGCGGGCGAGGGTGAGGGTGAAATAGGCAGCGGCTAGGGCACGTAGGCACGGGTAGTTGGCCTTTATAGGGGCTCAGGGACTTGTGCGCCTTGGCGCGCACACCAAGAACACCTAGCTGCGGCGGCGGCGGTCGTGTCCGCCATGGACACCGCTGAACTGGGCACAAATGGGCTCCAGCAGGCTCACGACTGGGCCGGACTGGTCGGTGATTTGGACCGGGTAGGGATAGATCACTAGCTAGGCCGAAAGGCGTTGCATGACAAAACTGAGGAGTCCAGGGAGCGTTACGAGACTTCCAATGTTCGGCCACAAAATAGAGATGGGCTGCTTGTGCTTAGGCAAGGTGGGCTAGAGGAAAAGCGACGCGGGCGCAAAAGGGAAGTTCAGACTTCGATTAATGGGCCGAAATGGTAGGAATAGGTTTCTTTATTATTTTCCGGAATTATTTTAAGTGTGAAAACAATTCCAGGAAATTCAACAAAACGTTTTAAAGCACGAAAAATACTTCAAAATTCCCAAAATTCTAGGAAAATTCCTAGAAACACATTAGGTCACAAACAATCCAAATAAAATATTTGGAGGTCATGAAAAAGATTTTAGATGCTTCTAATAAATAGAAACAGCTCGAGGAAAGTGAGAATAAATTCCCGAAAAGTTCGAAAAATTCTCGAAAGGATTTGGACAACACCTCAATGCATTTTGGAAACCTTTTGCACTCAAGATGCTTCGTCATGAATGCAGCACACGATTATTTTATTTAATTCGGAAAATCAAATAAGGGTTTTCCTATAATATATTTCCTGTAAAGAAATAAATGTTGGAAATTTTTAAAATTATGAGAAAATTGTTATTTAATTATTCTTTCTATTCACATCCTGAAATTAAAAGTTTCAGGGTGTGACAGTTGAGTTAGAGATGTGCTTTGGTTAGCCGTGGTCATCTTGTTGCATCTCAATCGAGAAAAAGTTTTTTGGTCTCCCATTCATCCCCCCTTGGCCACCAGTTCGGTCCTTCAAGTGGTATCACAGCCGGTTACGGGTCTTTCGGGACTCTAACCAGTCTAAGACCAAAGATGGCATATCAGGAATGGGGATCGGGTCCTCCGCGCTTCGATGAGAAGAACTACCAGATGTGGCATTGGCGGATGGCTACTTTCCTCCGCGGCAAGGGTCGAGTCCTTGGGGATGATACAGTGAACACATCTTATGTTCATTTGATTAACTTTCTTGCTCTAGGACCGAGGGATGTGAACGAATCCAACAACAAGGCGGTTAACTACTTGTTTCATGCTCTGTGTTAATCCAAATTCGATCGGGTTCAGACAGAGGACTTGGCTTGTAGGATTTGGGAGCAGTTGAAGAATGCTCACACTGGGAATGCTCAGGTTAAGGCTCGGTTGTATGCAACTTACCAGAGAGAGTATGAGAATTTCACTCATCTCCCCGGTTAGTTAATTGGCACCATGTTCTAGTGATTCACGGTGATTGTGAACAACATGGGGGCCAATATGGCTGTGTTCTCGTACGATGTTCATGACAGAGTTGTGAAGCTCGTGCACTCACTGGATCATACAATTTAGGTTGGAAAGGCCGATGCCATTCTTGAGTCTAAGAAGTATGACACTCTAACGATAGATGAGCTATTCTATTAGCTCATGTCAGCTGCGGTGGATTGTGGTGTGACAGCCTGTCTTGAGAGCCGACTGATTCCCATAGTCTTGCTCTCGTCGGTGGCTCAGGTGCTAGGTCTAACGCTAACCCATCCTCCCGGATGTACTCCTTGTCTTCCTTGATGTCTTTGCTAGATGGGGAGTTCGACGTTCTTGGAGAGGACAAGTTGGTGATGTTGACCAGGAGGTTCGAGAGGTTGCACGAGAGCTGGGTGAACACAAGGAGGACCACACAGCTTTTAGTCCGGCAAGCCAGGACACTTCATTGCCATTTGTCCGTAGAAGATGGAGAACAAGGACAACTACAGGTACTGATCGACGACCGAGAACAAGCACCAATCGAGGTGCTATCACAAGAACAAGCACCGGTACAAGGACGAGCGAAGATCGAGGAAGAAGGATGAACACGGCAAGAAGGCCCGAGTGGTGGTTGAAGCAAGCGACGTCGACTCTAGCTCCTCCTACAGTACCTCGAGCTCCAGTAGCAACGAAGATGAATGTGATCAGCACAAAAGCAAGAAGGTATCCAAGAACATGAGCGGGCTGAGCTACTTCACGCGAGACGGCTTCTGTGGCATGGCACACAACTCCGGCGGCAAGAAGAGTCACAAGAGCGACTTGGACTCTGACTCCGAGGATGAGGTACGTGATGAGCTTTCCTTCTTGCATCAGGAAAATGAGGAGCTTGGCAAGTTGCTTGACAACAGTGATATCATGCTTAGAGAAACAAAGAAGATGAAGAAAGAGCTTAGGGCCTCGCTAGAAGATGCTAGGAAAAGAGTAGCTAAGGTAGAAACATAGAATCTTGATACTAAGCTTGAGATAGATTCTCTTAAGGCTTCATCTGTTGTTTCTGACGAGGTTGATTGTGCTGATTGTTGTGTTTTCCTAGCTGATCTTACTGCTCTTAAGGAAAAGCATGCCTCCAAGTGTGAGGAACTAGATGGCTGAGCTCAAGTCTAGACCTACTTTGCTAAGTGCATGCACTTCTTATCTTATTTTGCATGGAAAGCTTACTGAGTCTCATGCTTACATTGTTTCACTTGAGGCTGATTTGAAAGCACCTGTTCCAACTTCGTGCTCTACTTGTGAACTACATGCTGTAAAGAATTTGGAGCTTTCCCATTATGTTGATCGTTTGCAGGATGAAAATGATGAGTTGATGAAGTGTTTGAGTTGCTCTCGAGTTACTAGGCTCAGCTTGGTATCATGATAGCGGCTTTCAAATGCTACGATGGTCGAGCACTTGGGTATAACTGTTGGTATTTCTTAACCTCAATGCTAAGTTATGGCTGCCTAGCAACGATGCCAGAAATAATCAGATGGTAATCCTAACGATTATATGAGTCCGCAAGCACACGGAAGTACCATTGTAGCATTTTCCCAAAGAAGTATTCCAAATGGTATCAAATCCAAGGAAGGCTAGGCGGATTAACAAGTTCAACACTATTGCAATGAGCATAGATCATAGACAGAAACAAGCCAGACACGCAAGTAGAGGGGTAAGGTATGTTAGATAGGATGGTAGTGTGCGCGCCGCGCGCACACACACACACACACACACTCTCTCTCTGTCTCTCTCTCTCTCTCTCTATGGTCCTAGGCTTAGGAGAAAACATATGAGTTAGTTCTATGTTCCACTAAACATATAAAGTTAGTCAGATGAGTTAGATACACACTAGCATTGTATGACTGCTAGCTCAAGCACCCAGGTACAAACGGGGAGGTAACATCCTGCCTCTGGTTGTTAGACTTTAGACTCCTACAGCATATCCGAATATGGTGGATTCTAGAAGGGTCCAACAGCTATCACCACCGCGGCCTACCCCAAGACAAACTGTGGGATAGACTCATAAGTAACATAGCTACGCAACCTAAGCACCACACTTACGTTGTTAGCAGGACCCTGACTGGCTCGGGGTATTGTGACCCAAATCAGAGCCACCAGATAAACCGACCAATTGCACCGAGTACCATAGCTTGAGCATGAACTGAGGACCAGGAGCGTCCCGGTGGTCGATGGATGACCGCTCCTCAGTGATGAGTGATTGACAACGGGTGTTGGACTAACTCTTGGCTCAGTGCGCAGGTGTAGGCTGTGGCCTAGTTCGTGTTGTTGCAGGTGAAGAATGGGCGCGAAAGGTCTTCAGCCTTGAGGGGCCTCTGGGAGATGGAGAGACAAGTAGGCTCGGTTCGAGGGAACCGGTGGACGGCGGGACTAGGTGCGGGCCACATGGTGGTGAGACGAGCAAGACGAAGTTATGGACGATCGAGCCGGTGCACTGTGGTGGTCGAGTCAAGAGGCTTGGCGGGAGGCCGGGCCGAGCACGCGGGGTTTGGTGGTTTGCCCACAAAACCATCGGAGGACGGTTTCTTGGTTTGGGCCTCAAAACCAAGTCCGAAGGCCCAACACGACGGAGACGGGATCCGGGGTGTCGGGAAGCTTCAAAGCGGAGGACACGCGGCGGGATCGCATGGCTTGCGTCGGGAGGATGAGGGTGCGGCGAAGGCGTGTCCGTCCGATGGCAAGACCCACAAGCATTACATAAATGCCCCTACGTGGGTTGTATAGCTAGTAGTTGAGTTAGGGGTAGTTGAGTCATTTCCCACACCGGCGGGACCCGATATATAGGCCATGAGTGTGTGTGGATGGGGCTCTCTCACCATGACTTAGGGTTTCATTTCCCCCCTTCCATTTCTCCTTTTTCGGGACTATTTTCTTCTCCATTTTCTCTAGGCTAGCATGAGAGCTTCATGAGAGTTTTGTTGAGAGGGATGGATGCTAGGGTGGCATGCTAGACCTTGTGAATCATTCCTGGTTTGTATAGAAGATTCGGCGTTGTGAATTTCGTGGTCTTTTTCGTGCTTGTTTTTGGTGCCTTTGTTCTTGGTGTGGTTTCGCGAATTTGAGTCAGTTTCTCCCCGGATTTCTTTGAGGGAAACATGGATGGATGTCTTGTGCATCTTTGGGATTGATCTTGTGCCCTCAAACGTCGGGAAACCACTTCGATTCAAGGATTTTCGGTCGGAGCTCTAGTTTTTGGTGTTGTTCAAAGGATCCGCGATCCCCGGTGATTTAGGGAGTTAGGAGGCAAACTTTTTGGGGTATAGCATCCTTGTTTGACGCTTGTCATGTCCCCAAACTCTTGTCTCTACAGCTTCTACCGTTTGGGAGATCTGGTGATGAGTTGGGGGAGTTGACCTTCGAGGTCGGGCTGTTTCTGGGTCTGTTCGTGTACGGCGGACAGTCCGCGAGGTGGTGGCAGATGGTTCGCGCGGGCAGTGTTCGTCGAGTGTTCTTCGTGTTCTTGCTCGCCTTCGTTTTCTATCCATTGTGTTTTCGAGTTTTGGTTGGGCGAGGTTTCGGACGGTCCGCGTGTGCCGGGCAGACAGTCCGCGGGTGCCTTGCGGAGAGTCCGCGTGCTCCTCGCGGATGGTCCGTTATTCGGGGTCTCTACTGGAGGTTCTGTTTGCTTTTTCGGACAGTCCGCAGCTCAGGGTCGGACGGTCCGCGGTGCGGCTGCGGACAGTCCGCGGCAGCAGGCCGGACAGTCCGCGTGTCCTGTGCGGACAGTCCGCCCCTTCTGGCCGGACGGTCCGCCAGAGCCTGGCTGTTTTGTTCCTTGGTTCGATTCCTCCCTCATTCTTTCGTGCTTCCGCGTGTGCTTCATGGAATCGTTACTAGGACTTGAGGTTGATCCATAACCTCGTTGTCTTGGCGATTGGTGTGTGATTCGATCCATCGCTCGTGTGTGATCGGGATTTGTCTAGGGTATAGGCCGGGTTCTTTGACAAGAATTTTTTTACCGGCTCCTATTCACTCCCCCCTCTCTAGTTGCCATCTGATCCTTCAATTGGTATCAGAGCTTGGTGCCGGATTCTTTGTGACTTTGACAAGTCTTGAATCCTAAGATGGTGTACATTGAGCGGGGCGGTCCGCCACACTTCGATGGGAAGGGTTACCACAAGTGGGCGGCCCGAATGATGATCTTTCTTCGTGCCAAGTTGTTGGATTTCATTGTGCTTGACAAGACCTATGCTATTCCGGCAAACATCCATACTCTTATGGTGACGGATGCCGGTGCTAAGGCCAAGTATGAGGCAAATGCAAAAGCCGTCGATCACTTGGTCCGAAGCTTGTGTGATTCTGAGTTTGAGCGTGTTTGCCATTTGAATCTGGCTTGGCAAATTTGGGAGAAGTTGTTGGTTGCTCATGGTGGTGATAACCATGTGAAGGCTCGCCTCTTTGTTTCTTACCGGATGCAATATGAGAACTTTACTCAACTTCCCGGTGAGGACATTGATGCGATGTTTCAGAGGTTCACCGCCATCGTGAACAACATGAAGGCAAATGTTGAGGATTTTCCTTAAACCGAGCATCATCAAGCTTTGAATCTCTTGCATATCTTGGACCCAAATGTTTGGGGTGCTAAAGTTGAGGCCATCAAGGAGTCCGGGCAATACTTGACTATTGAGTTGGATGACCTCTTTTCTAAGCACAAGTACGTTGAGGTTGACAGGAAGTTGCAATCCAAGCATGAGGGCTCGACTGATCATAGTCTTGCTCTTGTGGGCGGATCAAAGGGCAAAGCTAACCCTTCTTGTCGACAGTTTTCCTTGTCTTCTCTTATGTATATTCCAAATGAGGAGTTTGATGTGCTGGGCGAGGAGGAGCTGGCCTTGCTCTCAAGGAGGTTTGATCGACTACATGAGAGCCGGAGGAATGCAAGGCGGAGCTCGGGGACATGCTACAAGTGTGGCAAGCGTGGACACTTCATCGCCGAGTGCCCAGAAGCGGAGGAGAACAAGTACAAGTTGTGCGAGTACAAGGCGCACCCGAGGCGTGAAGACAAGTACTCCTCCAAGAGCAAGCACTTTAGCAAGTCAAAGAGCAAGGACAAGGACAAGCGGCGACCGAGAAAGGGCGGCTACAAGAAGGACAAGGCAAGAGCCATGGTGGCCGGTGCAAGCGACGTCGACTCAAGCTCAAGTGACGTGCAATCAAGCTCAAGCAGTGAAGATGAAGACGCCGGGAGGCGCAACGGCTAGAAGATTGCAAGCCAGAACCTCAGTGGATTGAGCTGTGTGGCGCTTGAAGGCTTTTGTGGCATGGCCCATAGCTCAAGCAGCAAGAAGAGCGAGAAGGAAGACAGCAACTCCAACTCGGAGGATGAGGTAAATCGTGACCCCGGCTCTTTGCTTGCTGAGATCACTAGGTTGAATGGCTTGATTGACAACCGTGATAGTGTGTCGAGAGATGCTAAGAAGATGAGGAAAGATCTTAGGGCTCAACTTGAGAATGCTTGTGAGAAAGTAGGAGAGTTAAGTCTAAATTGCTTGAATTGAAACTTGAGAATGACTCTTTGAAACTTACTCCTACCATTTCTGATGATGTTGAATGTTCTGAATGTAATACATGGTTGAATGAGATCAAGTTGCTTAATGAGAAGAATGTTTCCACTTTGGCTAAACTAGATGCTCTTAGGACTGAGCTTAAGGCTAGACCCACTTTGCTTGGTGCTTGTAAATCATGTCCTACTATGCATGCTAAGCTTGTAGATGCTCGTTCTACTATTAGCACTTTGAAAGCTTCTTTGAAATCTCCTATTGTCAATGCATGCACTAGCTGTGATGAAGTTACTTTGCGCAATCTTGAACTTACTTCCCGTTTGGATGTCATCTATGAGGAGAATGATTATTTGAGGAACATGTTGGGTTGGTTGTCTGGGCAGGAACCTCAATTGAAAATCATGATTGAGGAGTTCAAGAGAGCGGATGGTCGTGGTTTGGGTTTTGAGAAGTTGGGTGAGAAAGTGGGAGAGAACAATGGGGAGAGTGTGTATGAGAAGTGTGTTGAGTCTAACCCTGAGTTTGAGGTGATTGGAGACATCCAAGTCCCACTTCCAAAAGCACCCAAGAACTCTTTCACACCAAAGCCCAACCACCTTTGCAACAAGCTTGACACAACCCAAGATCCACAAAAATTCCCACCTAAAACAAATGACTTCCAGAAACCGGTGAAGTTTGTGAGTGAGAAGGGTGAGAAACCTAGAGAGAAGCCAGAGCCAGAGCCAAAACCAAAACCCATCCCCTTCAGGTGTGAGTATTGTGGCAAGGAGAGACATCTAGCAGAGTTTTGCTACAAGAGGAAGAGGGATGAGAGGCTTGCTAGGGAGCAAGCAAACCGGAGACGGTATCGCCAGTCTCATGGTATTCCTGAGCCTAGAGTGCCACTTCCACGGGGTGTGGGAAGTGTGAGGAGTGTTGGTAGAGCTGGAGCTCAGGGTGGTAGGTTCCCACAAAGAGGTAGTGGTGAGAGGTTTTATAAGAGAGATGATGGTGTGTGGTGCTGGTGAGAGGTTTGGTCGGGCTCGTGGTGGTTTTGCTGGACGTCCCCCTACTCGTCCTCAATACGGGTTTAGGGGATATGATCATAGCTTCGGATTCCAGAGGAACTACGGACCACATTTTCCCCCTCGTGGTGCTCATACTTCTTCCATGGGATATGGGAAGTTTGGTGGGAAGGGAATGATGTTTGCTAACCCCTCTTTTGAGCATATGGCTCGACACTAGTTCAACTTTCTTTGTGCTAACCCCAGTGTCGAGTCGTTGGCTCATTCTCGTTCTTGTTTCTACTACAAGCAGGAGGCTTGGATGTTCCCGACACATGACCGGATACAAGAAGTTGTTCTCCAGCCTCACCCCAGTGAAGGAAAAGATGTACATCACATTTTGGGACAATGGACGAGGAAGGGTGATTTCTGAGGGTGTAGTGCATGTGAGTGACAAGGTAACGTTGAAGAGGGTTGCTCTTGTGAAGTGTTTGGGTTTCAATTTGCTTTCGGTTTCTCATTTGCTTGATGAGGGCTTTGAGGTGCATTTCAAGTCTGGTGAGTCTCGTTTACTGGATTCTCGAGGTGATCTTGTTTGTATGATCATCCCCGAGGGTCAAATTTTCAGGGCTGATTTCTCTCATTCTTTGGGTCCTGCTTGCTGTTTGATGGCCGATCCTTCTTCTGATTTGTGGAAATGGCATAGGCGGTTAGGTCACTTGAGCTTTGATTTGGTTTCCCGCTTGAGTGGTCTTGACCTTCTCCGAGGATTGCTGAGGTTGAAGTTTGAGAAGGATTTGGTTTGTGCTCCATGTAGGCATGGCAAGATGGTAGCCACTCCCCATCGACCCCTGACCGATGTCATGACCGAGCGTCCGACAGAGCTGTTGCATATGGACCTTGTTGGGCCAGCTCGAGTTCGCTCGGTGGGTGGGAAGTGGTATCTCCTTGTTGTGGTGGACAATTACTCTCGCTATGCCTGGGTGTTTTTTTGGAGGACAAAAGTGAGACATTTGGCTTTGTTCGACATCTGATCGTGAGGTTGAAGAACTAGAGGCATGGGAATGCCATTCGAGCTATCCGTAGTGATAATGGCTCAGAGTTCAAGAACTCTCGTTTTGATGCCTTTTGTCGTGATCTAGGTCTTGAACATCAGTATTTGACCCCTTATGTGCCCCCTCAAAATGGAGTCGTGGAAACAAAAAATCGGACTCTTTGTGAGATGGCTAGGACGATGCTCGATGAGCACAGGACTCCTAGGAGGTATTGGGCTGAGGCGGTCAATACGGCCTGTCATGTCTCCAACAGGATTTTATTGCGAGCTTTCAAGAAGAAGACCTGTTGGGAGCTGATGCATGTTCGGGCACCCAAGGTGAGTCATTTCCGAGTTTTTGGTTGCAAATGCTTTATTCTTAAAAAGGGAAAACTCGACAAGTTTGACGCTACGTCTAGTGATGGGATTTTCTTTGATTATGCTAATCATTCTACAGCCTATAGGGTGCTTAACCTTGAGACTAACAAAATCATGGAGACTTGCGAGGTAACCTTCGACAAGACAATGCCATGTGCCTCTCTTGGCTTTGAATGTGCAGGTGATGAAGAAATGGTTGAGGACCTCTTTGAAGAGGTGAAGGATGAAGCTGGAGATGATGATGGAGAGAACCATGCGCCTGAAGCTGAGTGTGTACCCACTACTTCCCCTACGACCACTACGGAGGGTGGACCGTCTACTTCATGGACAACGACGGTGCGACAAGAGGACCAGGCGAGAGAAGCTGAAGTGAGCGGGAGGTAGTCTCGAGGCGTGAGGCTCCCCGACGGATTCAAGATGTGCATCCCCTATCGAAGATCATTGGGGACATCGACGAACGTACTACACGGTCAAGGTCTAGGAATTCCTCTCATTTCGCTCATGCTGCATTTGTTGCCTCCTTTGACCCCAAGGACATTAGACACACTTTATCTGATGCAAACTGGGTCAATTCTATGCATGAGGAGTTGGAAATTTTTGAGAGGAACCAAGTGTGGGAGTTAGTTGAACCACCTCCAAATTGCCATCCTATAGGAACCAAATGGGTTTGGAAGAACAAAGAGGGTGAGAATGGGATGGTTGTGAGGAACAAGTCCAGACTTGTTGCTCAGGGATATAGTCAGAAGGAGGGGATCGACTATGAGGAGACCTTTGCTCCTGTGGCCCGTCTTGAGGCAATTCGAATCCTTCTAGCCTTTGCCGTGGATGTGAAGAGTGCTTTTCCTAAAGGGGTCATAGAGGAGGAGGTGTATGTGAAGCAGCCACCGGGGTTCGAGATTAAGAAGTATCCACATAGGGTGTACATGTTGAATAGGGCTCTGTATGGGTTGAAACAGTTGCCCCGGGCTTGGTATGGGAGATTGAGAGGTTTTCTGTTGAGCAGAGGGTTCGTGATGGGTACCGTTGATAGGACCTTGTTTCTTTTCAAGCATGGGAATGACTTGTTGGTTGTGTAGATATACGTGGATGATATTGTCTTTGGTGGCTTGTCACATAACCTTGTTGCCAAGTTTGCAGATGAGATGAGCAGGGAATTCGAGATGAGCATGATGGGCGAGTTGCAATACTTTCTCGGGTTGCAGATCAAGCAAGTGAAGGACAGAACATTTGTACATCAGACCAAGTACACAAACGACATGTTGAGGAAGTTCCAGATGCAAGATGTGAAGCCTATGTCGACACCCATGGGGAGTAGGGCTACTTGGGATGAGGACGAGGACGGAGAACCAGTGGACCAGCGGAAGTACCGGAGCATGATTGGCTCCCTCCTCTACCTGACAGCGACGAGGCCAGACATACAGTTCAGTGTGTGTCTGTGCGCTCGTTTTCAGGCTTCGCCGAGGACATCACATCGACAGGCCGTCAAGAAGATCTTCAGGTACCTACAGTCTGCCCCTGGTCTTGGCCTTTGGTATTCTTCCTCCTCGACTCTTTCACTTCATGGTTTTTCTGATGCGGATTTTGCTGGTTGCCGAGTCGAGAGGAAGTCTACTTCTGGTTCTTGCCAGTTTCTTGGGTCCTCGTTGGTTTCGTGGTCTTGCCGCAAGCAGTCTAGTGTAGCTCAGTCTACCACCGAGGCAGAGTATGTTGTAGCCGCGAGTTGTTGTTCCCAGCTGTTGAGAGACTTTGGTGAGGAGTGCACCCAGATCCCACTTCTTTGTGATAGCACCAGTGCCATAAGCGTAGCAAAAAACCTAGTGCTTCATTCTAGAACCAAACACATAGAATTGAGGTATCATTTCTTGAGAGACAATGTGGAGAAAGGGACCATTGTGTTGAGTCATGTCCCTACCCAAGATCAGCTTGCAGACATCTTTACAAAGCCTCTCGACCAAGCTACATATGTGCGCTTGCGGGGGGAACTTGGGGTTTGTTGCCCTTTCTACACTACTAGATTTCCCCCCTAAAGCAACGCACAAAATGTGTTGCAATATGCCATATGTGGTTGCAATAGACACAATTGCAACCAAACTGTTCTGTGGACCGTGGGCTGCAAAAAGCCGCGTTGCATTAGGTTATTACGACGTTGTCCATCTAGTGGTTGCCAAAGTCTTTTTGTTGCAACGTAATGCAACGTTGCAATTAGGTTTTTTTACAACGCTTGTTCTGGTTGCAAAGTGTACTATTGCGACACATCTGTGGTGTTGCCAAAGGTGCAATTGCAACATTTCTGTTTCGTTGCAAGTTATAGTATTGCTATGCACTGACTTTGGTTGCTATTGGTTGAACCTCATCTATTACCATGAAAGTAATTTGGTTGCAATATGTAGTATTGTCTGGTGCCACGAAATTGGTTAGTTGCTATAGGTGGTCTACTCTATTGCCACAAAAGTTGATTTCGATGCGATAGGTAGTATTGTCTGATGCCACGATATTGGTTACGTTGCTATAGGTGGTATCCTCTATTGCCACATAATTTGATTGGTTGTAATATGTGGTCCTCTATTATTGCTTCAAAATATGGTTGGTTGCCATAAGTTAAAGTCTTTATTACAACGTTTCTATTAGGGTTGCTACAAGTGCACTATCTATGGCCACGTTCCTTTTGTGTTGCTACAAGTTGAACTTCTTATTACCACGTTCCTATTAAGGGTTGCTACAAGTACACCAAACTATTGCCACGTTCATTTTGTGTCGCTACAAGTTGAATTTCTTATTACCACGTTCGTATTAGGCGTGCTACAAGTGCACCTTACTATTGCCACGCTACTTTTTGGCAATGAAAAACACTGGTTGTGATATCATGATTTATCATTTGCAACATATGGTGTATTCTGCCACGCTCATTTATGTAGCAGCACTAATTGGAACATTAATTAACATCAGCAGATTAATATAACTATGCATCTATAGTTAATTAACCAACATTGAACCATCCACTGAGTTAATTACATGACGCATGAAGTACTTAAATACTGAAAAGTTTGGCACAGGACATTGTTTCAACACATAGTAGATAAATTTGCTAGGACATGAAGAACTTGGTCCGCCAATTGTGACTTGGAGATGATCCCAACACTTGATCGGCAAAGGGGGATTCAATGTAAGGAGGTCGCATCACCTGTAAAGAATCAACAAAATTTTTAAGCTAGCATCAATTAATCTCTAATATTGGAATTTGTGAAACAACAACATATAGCAAACCAAAGATTGATTGTGATTCATAAAAAAAGCTTAATGACATTAAATAATTACCACAACCATAAACACACTTTGACAAATGAAACATGAATTACATTCACAGGCAGTAAGAGTTGTTGAAAAAAGCTTCACCTCATGTCTTTTTGGTGCTTTGTCGTCTCCTTTGTGCAACTTGTACCCGTAGCCGTTGAGAAGAAACTTGTCTAACGGTGGATTGTGTTTCGGGATTGTTAACACCACCTTTAGTGCTTCGGTTTTGCGAAATACTTGTTTTCGAACTTCTTGATTCCTTCTCCTATGAACCAATCATTTGCAAGCACAAGATTAGGCGTAATTTCATCGATGAATCGATGATATGTACTAGCAAAAAGTTGTGAATTTGAGAACAACCCGAGTACACGAGAGCACATTCCCGGGGTCCGTCGTACATTCCCGCATGTAGGAATTGATGGTTTCGCCGCCGTGTTGTCTACGGATTCGCCGACAAGGTTGTTTCTGTCGGGTGATTAATGCAACCGCCGCCACGTCGGCGGATTCGGTGACATTGTTGCCCGGGCTTGGTTGCACGGATATTGGCTGGTCAACCTATGAAAGGATACAAACATTCATATATAGAACCCAAGGAAAGAAACCCATTCATGCAAATATCTTGACCAGCACTGTGGAACTTGTGATCGTCCATTTGATGCTTGCGGCATTGATAGGAACTCTTGCCTAAGCCGTTGTAGATCCGCTTGCCTTCTCTTTTCACTTTCTTCAAGTTGGCGTGTATGTTCTCTCCTTTCTCGCTTCCCTTTTTTCTTCCCATCCCGACATTTTTTCTTGTAGCTACCCAAATGCGTCCATGAGCTCGACGTGTTCCTCATGCGTCGTAGCTCTTCCCTACGAATTTTTACCTCGCGCTCCGCATTGAGCAAACCGCCTTCTAGTTGGGTTTTTTGCCGTGTACCCGTTTCCATTCAACTTGGTTGATTTGCACTTCGTGACTTCTTTGTAGGCTTTTTGGAACATCTCGTTTTTTTCCTTTTGGGAAACAAAGTTGTTCTCTCGCATTTGATTCCGCCTCGGCAATAACGCCGCTTGCGGTGTCCTAACATTTGCAAGGCACAGGTGCGGGGAGTTAGTTGAACAAGAGATTGGTTGCATTCTATAGTTGCATAAGCCTATGTATAGTAATGTATGTACTAATTCATTGAGAACTCACATAGACATTTTTAGATTGTTCGTCCGTCCAAGACCCCTGGTTAGTGTGAGTTATCCACCAAAGTTCCATATCATTGGGCTCTTCACCGGTTTCGGGTCTCTCTCGTTATGCTAAGAAAATAACAAATTAATGTTCTTCATCCCGCAAGACGATTGGAGATGTGCTTCTCCGGTTATTACCTTCTCATAGCCGCGCCGAGAATAAGGCTTAGCACCTGACAAATGTCTTGTCATTTGTTGGCATCGAATCGCAGAATTTTGTGTGCTCCTTTCCTATACAATGTAAAGTTATGAACAAAAATCTTAAAGACTCAGACATCGCCATTTGAATGAAAAATGTAGTGGTCGAAATCGTAATTAGCAATGTGGAACAAACCTTGAATTTAGCGATCTTGAAATACTTCAACACATAGTGCCATTCAACAATATCTAATTCGTAGGCTTATGTAACATTCTCTCGGTGGTAGCTGTTGTATGTCTTGGTCGTACATCGAAAGTTGAATGTCATCCTTTGTAACGCTCCCTAGCAATGGCCCATATCTTTTCCCTTGATTCAAAGATTATCCTCCATGTCCCACATTGCCTATTATATAATCACAATAGCATTCAAATATTATGTGAGTTGATATGTTAGTTTTTATTTGAATTGTCTTGAAAAGCAATGTCTATTATTACCAATACATCGAGTTGCTATTGCGTTTCGACTTCTTCCTTAACATTTTTCCATGATTTCACTCCAATGATAGGAGCCCTTTTCCTTGTATACATGACCACTTCATCAACGAATGAGCGGTAGTTATCACCTACCGGTCCTCCATGTTTAGAGAATTGAATGTCCAACTCGCTTTGCCCGCCTTGATTCTCTTGGCGATTACCGTCAATGCTCTTACGGACCTGTGTCCTCTTTTCTTAACTTTTTGTGAGCCTATTCCATGCGAACAACATGCATGTGATAATACCCAAAAAATAATTGTATGCTCGGACAGGTAATTTCTATGGAACACATGTTACCCGATCCTTGCTCCCGCCGTTTCCAACGCCGAGCATGAGATGGAGGCCGCACCGCAGTGTTGGGTTCATTTCATTCTCGTCTTGCAAAATGAAGGTGGAGTCCAAGTACCGTTCGCAGAGAATTTAGTGGCATATGATGACCGATCATATTTTGTAGTCTCGAGAAAAATGGTAATTTACTTGCAAATTAGGAGAGGGATATTACCGATGTCTTCAAGTAGTCCCGCAAAATTCAGGTATTCTCTATATGTATCGATTGTGTCATCCCCGAAAATGTCTTTTAATTCTGAAATATAATCCATAATTAATTTCATTCATGTGACCGAACATGCAAATTCAGGAGTATAAGTACACAAATATTTGGCTGAAGCATATCTTACCCAAGGCTTTCTTCTCTTGATGCAAATCAGCTAGCCAAAGTTTGTATTCATCTAAGTCACGTTCTTCTACTTCTTCTTCATCATCAGCATGTATGTAAGCACTTTTGGATTTCAAAGGTGTTATGGCCATGGTATGGTTTATAGGTATTGGCTCTCTGGAGATAACTAATCTGATCTCCATCTCCTCCTCGTGAATCTGTTTCATTCTTTCTACGTCGACGTCGTAGTCGATCTCGGTGAGTGTTGCTTCCGCAGAGAGTCGAGAATTCTAGTCTTGTAGTAAACAATGTCCCTCATCCTATACCCGCTTTTTGTTTCGGGTTGTTTATGGTTTGTAGGGTGATTTGTGAACCACGAGGGTGACAAGTATGTGTTGTATCCGGCTCCCCATCTATACCCTTCTCAATCATATATACGGTCCAAGATCGATCATCTAATGATCTCGCGCATTCATTTCGATGTCATATCAATAACATGTGAAGAAATTTGGTGTGCAAATCGCGTGATCAAATGCATGAAATCTAGGGTACCGGTGCGTGCACAAATGCATGAGATGTTGGAAGCGTGCTGGCCTCGGTCGTCTGGTCCTGAGATGAAGGTAAAACATCAGGGTCTGCATCTATGTCCACGTCGACGCGTGCTTCATCGTCGCCCGAAGGTGATGATGACCCAAAGAGCGCCCCCGTCGCCCTAGGCCTGGGGGCCATGGTGGCGGTAGGTTCACCAATCGCCGCACCAGGGGTTGTTGTGAACATTCTAGGTAGCATGGCCGACGACGGTGTGCGCTGCGCTTCAGAGGACGTAGGGGTCACCCTTGCCGGCTCCCTCGACGACGGCATCCTCGTGTACGGCGAGAAGCAGCTTGGCGGCGGCGGCGGTAGTCGTATCGTCTACCCGGCCCCTAACTGACCGAGATGTAGATTTGTTTTGCGAGGGGATTCAGGAGGGAAAGTAAAGACGCACGACTTTTTACTCTTGTAACCCGGCGTGGTGGCCCCAGTCATGGTTGCGCGGTAGTTTGGGCGAAAGTTAAATAATTCGGATGGGAAAAAACTGGCGCCACATTCCAAATCGCTGGCTACCCATTTTTTCTGAACGGTTGGCGTATTTGAGGGATGCGTTTTGGTGTGGCCAGCTGACGGGTGGGTCCCACAAAGTTTACTTCTTGTTTACCACAAAGTTATTGTATATTGGTTACACATTTTTTGATGTGGTCAGAGTAAATTTACGAATGTCATATTTGTATAAACTTTAGCGACTACCATAAACTCTTTACCAAATTTGTACCGGAGTAAAATGCATCACACAAATATGTGTAACAAACATAAAGATCGGGTAGCAATGGGTAAGATTTATGACAACCGAGTTTACACAAAGCTAGCTACCCGAGTCACGTTGACACCACACCAACTAAGGATCATCAAAAACATGCTCTACAAGGACACAATTGTAAAGACACATACATAGTCGAAAGACACAACTTGAGAGACATGCTTTGTGTTTATTAGCTGGATTTCTTCAAAGATGTGACCGAAATGACGCCAGAGCCTCTCTGCAAGGTCCCTCGTCAGTGGCAGATAAATTTCCTGAAAATGAAGAAAGCATTAAACGAACTGTCAGAACAAATGATAACTGAAATCTTGTGCACTGAAACAATGTTAGCAATCAGCTGAACTTGTAAAACACAAGAAAGAACGCAAACATGTAAACTGAAATCCAGAATGTCTTTTAGGGTGCATCATGTGTGGAACAAATTTATCAAGAAATCTTAGCAATCACAACTTTCATACCTTCTTTCGGATCATTAACGCTTCCTTGAGTGTGTAGAAGAACCAATCACACTCGTTTCGGATCCTACACTCTTTGCCTGCGGAACCTACGCCACGAGTACCAAGCATGCCATCTGCGTGGTCGCCACACCCGCGACCCGCACACTACAAATCGTCGTGGCGAGGTACGGGCGCCGGCACCGGCGACACGGCAATCGCATTCGCATCCGCAAGCGGTAGTCCCACGTCGACGCAATGATCCTAGAGCGGAGTTTTGTGCAAGTCAAATTTATCAAAGGAAGCACCGTCGCCCCCTCTTGGGGTGCCTCGACCAAGCGCGGAGCCGCCCGGCCTCGTCGTCGTCGGCCTCGGCTGGCCGTTGGGTCCGTAGAGGAAGAGGGAGAGGGCGTACATCGAGTCCTTGTGTCCCACCCTCCGCGGCGCGTCGTAGCCGGTCGAGGCACGGCGTGATGACGCCACGTGTGTTCCCGCATCGCGCGGCGCAATCCGCTCGGGAACAAGGCCTCCGGGTTGCCGACGTTGGCCGGTGTGTTGACGAGCGCCGAGCGATACTCGTGGCCGAGGTAGAATCGACGCCGCGGATGCGTTTCGGGGCTAGGCGTCGCTCGACCGTGGCGGCGCCGCCCACCACGCACATTGCCTTGCATGTTGCGCGCGAGGTTGCGGAGAGCCACAATGGCATCCTCTCGACCGCGCAGCCGACGCGGGAGACGATGTCAATCGTCGGCTCCGTCGGCAATTCCGGCAGCCCCGACGACGCCTCGTAGCGAGCCGCGGAGATCTTTTCCATGGAATGGTTGCGGTTCGTCACGCGCGGTGGGTAATTGGATGTGCGACGCCGTTATCCCCGGCGAGGATGAGGGGAGATGGAAAAGAACCGCCGCCTCCGGATCATGTTGTAGATTGAATTTGGGGGGCTGCAGTGGTTCATTGGGTTTTGAGGAAACTGCGCTTTCATAGGGAGGACGAATCACAGGGTCAATGACGGGTGTACCCAGCCAGTTGTTGGCCTACAAATCAGTCTTTACGGAAATTTGACTCTGGGTGACCCCATCTGTGGACGGAGTTGCGGGTCCCACCTGTAGGATTGTTGCGCCAAACTGTCGGCCTGAACCCGCGAGAGATTTCCCCATTGGACGAGTTGTGGGCCCCACGGTCGGCGCCCGCATTGGGATGTGTTCTTGAGTTGTTCATGTTCATAATGAACTTTATCATTTGTATCGTTTAATCATAACTTCAAAGTTGTTTATATTTGTCAAATGACGTCCAAATTAGGAAATTTTTTTCCTACATTTTTATGACAACATAATCTAGATCATGGTGTCCATCGCCTATCGTGTCACAGCGTCTAAGCAATCATAATTTAAAAATATAACATTTCATAACTAGATTGAAGATTTTCAATCGAAGACGACGTCAATTTGAAATGAGATGAATACCAAAGTTTCATATCTCGTCGAGATGAACAATCTTTATATTGGTTGGATTCTCATTTGAAGATGGGGTACGATCACGTAAAACAAAAATGACATGTCTCCAACCAAGTTTCTTAAACAATGAGAGTGAACCTAGGATTAACGAACAATGTGTAGTACCACTTCGTCAAATCAAAATCCTACAAATTTAAAGATTGTTCATCTCGACGAGCCATGAAACTTTGGTATTCATCTCATTTCAAATTGACGTCGTCTACCGATTGAAAATCTTGAATCTAGTTGTGAAATATTCTATTTTTAAATTATGATTGCTCGTACGCCGTGACACGATATGCAGTGGACACCATGATCTAGATTATGTTGTCATAAGAATGTAGGAAAAAAATTTCCTGATTTGGACGTCATTTGACAAATATAAACAACTTTGAAGTTATGATTAAACGATACGAATGATAAAGTTCATTATGAACATGAACAACTCAAAAACACATCCCAATCTGGGCGCCGACAGGTGGGGCCCACAACTCTGTCCAATGGGGAAATCTCTCGCGAGTTCAGGCCGACGCTTTGGCGCAACAATCCTACCGACAGTGGGACCCGCAACTCCGTCCACAAATGGGGTCACCCGCAGTCAAATTTCCGTTAAAGATCGATTTGTGGGCCAACAACCGGCCGGGTAGACCCGTCATTGACCCTTTGTAACCGCCCCACCCCCGCCGAGTGAGTGGGGTCGGGTCCCCGCAATGGGATATTCTCGCCTTTTAGTCATTGATCCGTCCGCCCCACACGGCGGTGGTACGAATGCGGTTGCCAAACGGAATAGGAACCGCTTCACCGACGCGGGTTATATAACCGCGGGGCCTCGATGTGTTTTCCGATCCCGCTCCTTTGCACCGCGCCGCTCTCGTCGATCTTGAGTAGCCGCTCGTCTCCCCCCTCGACTCCCTCGCGCGCGGCGATGGCCGGAGAGAAGCGCCCCGCGAAGAGGCCCTTGGTGGTTCGTCGCCGTCGGTCCCCGCCGTGTCTCCGTCGGTTGATTTCTCGCCGGGGGTGAGTGTCTTCCTCGTCTCCATAATTTCTGTTCTTGCCGAGGATCCGATGCTGCCATTCTTCTTCTCGTTTCCTAGTGCGACATTTGGCCGGGTCCTTCGGGCGGCGCGGCGCCTCCGTCCGGTGGATCTTCGTCGTCGGAAT
The DNA here is from genome assembly GCA_947561735.1 of Cenchrus americanus. Classification (NCBI taxonomy): domain Eukaryota; kingdom Viridiplantae; phylum Streptophyta; class Magnoliopsida; order Poales; family Poaceae; genus Cenchrus; species Cenchrus americanus. The sequence goes on from OX387245.1 coordinate 165,990,325, forward strand.
CCCGGAGCTTGTCTTCTTCCTCATCTCGTGGCGACGCCCCCGTTCGTCAAGAGGCCCGGGACTCGGCGAGGAACCGGCGAGGACGCGGTGTCGTCTAGACGTTGCGGCCGCGCAAGGTACGGGACCTGGAGGGGACCCGGGATGTGATGCATACCACCCTTCGTGGCGACCGAGACGGAGACGGCCGAAGTTCGCAGCACCAAGGCCGATGTGGAGGCCCGCTGCTTTGGTGAGTTCCTGTATTCTGTCAGTGCACGCCGCCCACTAGGCTCTTCTTTGACTCGTGGCCATTGTTTCTTGCGTCGGCCGAGGAGGCGGAGACGTCTTTCCGCCGCGAGCATGCGGAGGAGCCGCGCCGCCACCCGAACGATGCGGAGGATCGCCACGATGAACTTACGCGCGCGCGCGGAGGTCGCCGTCGCGGTGGTCGGCCCGGGCTCCGGTGCCGCCCCGACCATCTTCGCGCGCTCCCCCGGCGTGTACGGAGGCGGTGCGTGCCGGTGCGCGCCGGGGAGCCGCCCGCGCGCTCGTGACGGCGGACATTCAAGTCGAGTTTCCCTTGGCGGATCCGGCCGGAGTGGCCATTACCGCCGGATCGGCACGGCACTACGCGCTCCACTTCCCCATTGCGGCCGATGCCACCGCCGCGGGGGTTGACATCGACGGCGTGCTTCGCGACGGCGCGCCGCCGCCGACATTGGCGGCTTGTAACTCACCTTTGTAAGATTAATCCGTACCGGCCCCTCGTGGCCGAGGAAATCGAACTTCGTCGCATTGTTCCTTGTTTGTGCCATTGCGATTTCTTGTTCACTGCTTCGAGGTGGGCGTGGTCGGGTGTACGAAGCAAACTCCGGCCCCCCGTGCCGTCTTGTCACCCATCACAGCACCTGACGCGTGCTCAGTAGGAGGCTAGGAGCTTCGTCCAGGGTACTCGAGTAGAGTACGTACGACTGAACGCGTGGGAGATCGCGAGGCGCAGATTTCTAAATAAAATTAGCCCCAAAAATCTTTCATAAATGGAACACTAAATAAAATTTATTTGTAAAACCTTTTCACGTGTAAGCGTAACATTGTGTGACGAATCTAATGAACCTACTTAATCCATATTTAGCTACGATTTTGAAAGTAGTTTTGAAAATAACTTACATTAATATTTGTAATTAATGGTGCACATTCATGGAGTAGTAAATGTAGATGAAATCTAAAACTAAATACATAGTTTGGATCTACTTTGCGATACAGAGCTTTTCGCAAACCTTTTCAGACATCACACCCTTAGTGTGATTTTGCATGCAACTATCCGTGTGCGGGTGAAGCGTTGCGGCCGGACGACGACTCCCCGTGCGCGCGTGCGTGTAGCGGTTAATTAGGAACCGCCGCCCCTTCGTCTTGCCGGTTGTCTTCAAATCTTGCCATGCCCATTGCTTCGGCAACCACCACGTCGATTTGACCCGTATATGAAGCCGAAACGACAAGATATTTAGCTTCTTCCCTACCCCGCCCCCCCCCAATGTCTTATCGAAGGAGAAGGGGTTTTCTTGCCTGCCGCCATTGCCGGCGACCCCCCGAAGCTTGCAATCTCAGCAACCGCCATCGCAAGCGACCTCCAAACGGCGGCGATGACCCGAAGCGACGCATCGTGTGACGGCGGCGCCCCACAAACGAAGGGGGATGCCGTAGAGGCAACCGCCGCCGCCGGCCTCCACAAGAACCTAGGTGATGCGGGCGGAGCAATCCCGGCCGCGTCGGCAGAGAGCGTCGCTTCGAAGGCTAGTCCCGCAAGGCACAATGAGTTTCTAGTCGTGGATTTGTCTCGAGGTTGAAGTTTCGGAACTTTGTTTTCTTGGATTGGGACCGTAGGGTGGCAAGCGTGTCGCCGTGAACCCGTGGGAGGCCGCCGTTGATCCGGCCCGACGTTCGAGATCGCGGCGGATGGGAGTGGGACGAATGGCGCCCCGCCGTCGTCCGTCCACGACTTTCGGAGAAGCGAGGACCGCCCCCAACTACGATGAACGAGGTTGAATTCTTCAAGGAGCGGTACCCGAGCATCAAGACCACCATCACTTGCGACGCGAGAGTAGTGGCAGAGTACATCAACGAAATCAAAGGTAGCCCACCTCCGAACGTTTGCTCGTTGGATTGGACACCGAGTGGATTGAGCTTGAAGGACCGATACGGCGAACCGAGAGAGGGGGGAGTGAATGGGAGCCGATAAAAATTCTTCTCGAAGGAGATGGAAACTCCAACAAGATGAACCCGGCTTCCAACACACGTCTCCGACTCACTACCAAGGTTGGTCAAGCCCACGTAGCCACCGAAGTGCCACCGGACCTAGGAACCAACACACCACCTTCCGACCCGAGAAACGCGGCGAGAAAAACCCAACCTCGAGCCTACGGACCCACACCGGCCGGACGGTGAGCACCACCGGTCGAGCCGGTCCCTCGCCGGTGTAACCGAGCAACTTCCACTAAGTGGCTCTACACCGGTCGGACCGGTGAGACGCACCGGTCGGACCAATGGCGGCTTGAAAGCCCCCAAGGCACCAAAAAGGCCAAATGACCACCAAACGAGACCCAAACTTGAAACAAGACCAACACGATACAACAACGAACACACGAAGACGTTCACCCGAGCAAAATCCCACAAGGGCTCGCACCGGTCGGACCGGTCAAGAGCACCGGTCGGACCGGTGTAGCACCGGGCGGCTCGGGATGAACAACGACCCGCGGGTCAACTCCCCTAAATCCAAATCTCGATCTCCCGAATCACTCCACGGACTTGAACAAGACTTTGGGGATATCAGGAACACCTCATTAGGAGTCCATAGCCAAGTTTAATCCCACCAAATCTCGTCCAAAAAGGAGGAATCGAAGAAATCCCGCCGAAAGCACTTCCAACCCAAGAACTCAAGAAACCCCAAAATCGAGCACCTTTCCTCACGGATTTGGGAGGGGAATCACAGCCCAAAGAACCACGAAGGGTTCCCACAAATTTCCCCCATCAAATCCCCAAGAGAAAAGTCCCGAAAACAACCCAAAGAAATCACCGACGAGAGGGCTCCGAAAATCACCACCAAGAACAACCGGGAAAACACATCCAAACCTTGAGGAACCACGCCGAATCATCTATACATGAAACAAAAGTTCGTACAAGGTCTAGCAAGCCGCCCGATCATCCATCCCTCTCAACAAGATCTCTCCGTGAAGCTCTTGTGCTATTCCTAAAGAAAACCTAAGGAAAATAGGTGGAAAATAAGAAAACTAATGAGCTAGGGTTCCAAGAGTTTGCTGCCATCCTCTCACCTCTTGGGTTATATGGAGGCAACCGAATGTCTAAAATGCCCTTCTCTACTAACTAGGGATACAAGCCCCTCAAGGGTGGATTGGGAATTATTGATGTCTTCACCATCGGACGGATGCCGGCGACCGCAACCTCGCGTAGCCTCGACGCAAGCCATGCGATCCCGATGCGTGTCCTCCGCTTCGAAGATTCCGGACTTCGTCGTCGCACACGGTCGACCGGTGCTTCTCACCGGTCGGGCCGGTCGGACCCACCGGTCGGACCGGTGCAGCGGCTCGCTGCGGCTCCGTCTTCGGTTCTCCGGTCTTGGCTTTGTGGATCAACCAAGGAACCCGGTGGTTTTCCGGTGAACCACCGAAACCCCGCGAACTCGGTGTAGCCTTCGCCATTCTCCACTCATGACATGGCTCCCACGTAGTCTCGGCTCGACCTTGGTTTTGAGGCTCAACCAAGAAACCGTACACGACTTCATCTTGCTGTTCATGCAACCATGCGGTCCGCACTTGACCCCCGCCGGCCACCGGGTCCCTCGAACGAAGCCTACTTTTCTTCTCCACACCCGGAGGCCTCACCGGCGACGACCTTTTGCGCTTGTTCTTCACCCGCACCAACACCGGTCAAGCCGCAACCTCGCACCTCGCAATAATTAGCCAAGAATCGGTCCACACAACGTTGTCAATCACTCATCACACAAGGAAGCGACCATCCACCGGTCCTCGAACCACACATGGTCCTCGGAGCTTCGCGGTGGCGGGTACAAGCTCGCATTGTTGAAATTGTGTGTCGGGTTGCGCCGCCTTATTTACCAGGTGCACCATGCCGGCTACAAGCTTCCTGATGTCTTGAGCAAGTTTCTCAGCGAGGAAGGCCACATCTTTGTCGAAGCGCATATCACCAACGATGTTGAACGCCTACAGGAGGACTGCGGCATCAAGATTTCTAATTGGAAAGACCTTCAACTGATTGTTTCAGACGTTGATGACAAGTATAGCCATCTGTACCAAAATGGTTACAGGTCTTCACTGGAGAAGATTGGAAATCGAGTACTGGAGCTACCTCTGTACAAGGACAGAAATGTGGACCACAGGCATTGGGGTTTGAGGGTGTTGCACGAATGGCAGGTGAAATACGCCTCCAAGGATGCATTTCTGTCTTTTGAGATTGCTAATCAGCTTGAGATCAAGCATGGTTACCGATTTCTGCCAGATGCTAATTTGTAGAATCATGTAACTAATGTACTAACCAAAAGTAGTAAGTAGAATTTCTTGGTTTTCGGAACAAGTATCTGTGTACATATTTCTAGTAATTCAGTGGTGGATTGAAACTAAGAGGCCTTGTTTATTTGGGCAATTTTGACATATAATTTCCATATTACTCTAATGATTTGTTGATTTACTAAAGATTATTTTTTATCATTTGTGAGTCAATTTTTTATTTTCTATATCAACATATTAAAAGGAACAGCACATATGCAAATTATCAATGTGCACTTTTGTTAGAAAAGGATTGCAGTCCGAGAGTGGGCCGACTCATTTATCCTTATTACTTCCTGGTGTGTGGGAAGCGGCCGCACGGTAGCACATCGGCATAATCTTTAGTGCCACACCGCTACCTCAAGCGGGCGCACCACAACTTAAAAGGGGAGGCGTGCTTGCCATCCCGAACTCCTCCGAACACTTGCTTCCTCTCTACTAACCTCCGGCTTGTTGGGCCGGCCGGCCCATCGGGCTCCCGCTCGCCGGGCTTCACGCTCGTCGGTAGAGCTCGTTGGTGACCCGGCCTCGCCCTACAACCCCCTTTTTTGTTTGTCATACCAATACCAATTTTTAGATTCATATTTTAAATATTAAGATTTATGCAAAAGTCTTCCGTAAGTAGTAAATAATGGCAACATAGAATTCATGACCCTACAGCCCCCTATTTTTGTTTGTCATACCAATACCAATTAGATTCATATTTGAAATATTAAGATTTATGCAAAAGTCTTCCGGAAGTAGTAAATAATGCCAACATAGAAATCATGACTACGGTCGAGTAAGTATCAATTGAAAAACTCATCATCTTGGGCATCTTGAACTATTGGTGCAACAATTACATCATCAATGTACATGTCATCCGTATCATGTTCATCATCAACATCAAATACTTCATCGTCGGTTCATCAACCGCGTCGTCCCGACCGATTAATAATCGAGACATCGCCGGTTGTGCCTTCTTTGTCCGATCTAGACCAATTTGTCAAAACCTGGTGTTCACCGAGCAAATTAATACCTTCGATACCCACGGCAAGTGAGTCCTCGAGATCTAATTCGGCATGGCAAACAAGTTCCTTGGTTTCATTGAAATATCACTTTGCTCCACCCAGGTTTGTTCACCGATTCACATAAAACACCGATTCTGCCCGTGTTGTCGAGTAGTATCGATGTCAATGACCCCATATTTATCTTTACCGTATCCTTTGCCTCTATTGGTACTTGTGACAAGAGGCACATCAAACCGATCCACACCGGAACGGAATAACTTCTTTTTGTCCAGGGAATTCCGGTGAGATCATTCTTTTAATCACCCCACACCAATTTGTGCCTTCGCCTCACCCTTGACAAGCACACCACCGTTTTGTGTCACAAGGGTTCTCTCGATGTTAATGGTACGAAACGACCAATTGTTGATACGACATCTATTCAATGTACGAGGTCGGGGATCCAATCCTTGAGAAAGTGCAAACAAATCCGAACTTACTTCCCCTCTAGCATGTAAACTCCGTGATCTTGCTTTCAAACCATCTTACGAGTTGATCCTCATGTCGCTTGTCAAGATTTCGGATCCATGTGCCCTCGGTTCTTCCAAATGCTCGCTGCACACAAAAGAATATTACCGTTAGTTTGATATTTAAAATCAAAAGCAATAATGATGTTGAGTAGTGCATCTTACTCGACATATGGTCTAGCTTCATCACAATTGAAAATTATGTAGTGCCTCATCTTCCGAAACTCATTTGGTGGTATTTCTTCAACCGTCCGTCCTCTCCTCTTGTAGTCCATTTCGAAAAAATGCTCAAACCGGATGGTGGCTCATTAACATTAACTGTTTCATGTCGATCAACACGATTGTCTTTGGTGTCCACGTCCAAGAATCTTGACCGAATGTAAGGCACTCCTCGAGTATGTATCCCTCAAAGCAATTGAACCTTCGAATGAGCCTTGTTCCTCACATATCCTTTCACAGTGCGTAGGTACCGTTCCACTGGGTACATCCATCTGTAACACACTGGCCCCCAAGTTTAGCTTCTTCAGCTAGATGAACAAGCAAATGGATCATGATATCAAAAAATGCAGGTGGGAATATCATCTCAAGTCGACAAACAGCCTCCCCAATTGAACAGCTAAGCCTGTCCAATTCTGATTCCACCAACTCCTTTGAACATAGTGCATCGAAGAAATTACTAAGCTGAATCAATCCAATGACAACAACTTCTGGCAAAATCCTACGCACCACTAAGGGTAAAAGTTTCTGTAGAATTAGATGGTAGTCATGCGTTTTCAAGCCTGACACCTTACGTGACTTTACATCAACACATCTTCTTATATTCGAGGAAACCCCATCGGGCATCTTCACCGCATATAGAAATTCACACAAACTTTCCCCGACATCCTTATCTAACTCGTACAAGGCCGATGGCAAGGTATACTTATCGTCTTTAATCACGGGGTGCTTTGATCGGTCGTATCCGTAGATGGTCCATGTCAAGCCTAGCATTCTCCCCGTCCTTACATTTGCCATCCAATTTAAGCGAGTGCCTAGTATGCTCTCGCATATATTTTTCTCAATGTGCATCACGTCCAAATTATGCCCGATGAGCAAAGAAGACCGAAGGGGAGCTAAAAAAATACTCTTCTTCCTCCGGTTGTGCCATCTGTTGTCTTCGTCACGCTTCCTTTTTTGATAATAATGTATTTCCAAATTCAACTTGTTCAAAAGTAGAATACTCGCTCAAGTACCCGTGCACCGGATAGTGGTTCCGGTGCCTCCCCGGTTTCGACCTTGTTGTTGAAGCCGACCGCATTGTTGCGCCATGGATGGTCGGGGGCCAAAAAACGTCTATGTGCCATGTAGCGGTGCTTCCGCCCATGTTTCAACCACAAATACTCGGTATGTTTGTGGCAGTATAGACATGCAAACTTTCCTTTAGTGCTCCAATCGAACAAACATAGCATAGGGTCCGGGAAGTCATTAATTGTCCAAAGAAGTATAGCACGCAATCTAAAATTCTTCTTAGTCCCTCGCATCTCTTGTGTTAACACCATTATTCCAAAGCTCCTTGAGCTCCGGTATTAGGGGCCTCAAATATACATCAATATCCATTCCAAGAGATTTTGGACTAGGAATCAACATTGACAAAATCCAGGTTAGATTGTTTCGACACATCCATGGAGGCAAATTGTAAGGAACCAAGATGACACATCCAGTTAGATAGTTTGGTCTTGAATGTTACCAACATCGATGAAACAATCAGCAAACCCTCTATTGAGTAAATGAATTTGAATGGGACCCACGGTGGAATGTCCGATCATGCATTGACACAAATTACATGGACACGCAATAGATCCACCTCCCACGGATGAGGCCGTAAATTTTTGCAAAAAAATTCGAAAATTGTTCTCGCCAATCCACCGAGTGTCGAGGCAAGCGCATCCAACTGCGATCTTCGCCCGATGCCATTAGTTAATATGCATTGTTCATGTTTCAATCGACCTTGATCATGATATATATACCAATATGCATATATATGCGCGAACGATTGAATATATATATGAGATCAAGACATCGGTACATACCGACCGTGGCCGTAGCGCCGCTCGGATCTCCTCAACAAGAATCGCGTGGAGATCGCCGTGGAGATCGATCCCCTAGAGGCCCTCGTGGAGATCTCCGCAACAAGAACCGGGTTGTCGAAGACGGAATTTTGGAATGGTCCAGCCCCTATCTGATCGTGGCAATACATACACGATAGAAAAAATTTTAGTACAACCAAGGAATACCTCGTTTCAATATTTCTGAGGTTGTACGTAGTATGACCTTTCTCAGGGTTCACATTATGTGCCCCGGGTTTTCAACATATGCGTAATTCATTATTTTTCTTTTCCGATCGGCTACTATAGAGGCTAACAATAATACACAAAATTCGGAGTTCTAGTGAAGAGTCTCCAAATTGTTGATCACAATGCTTTGTGAATATACACATGAATAGCATAAACAATAGCTTGTCGCAATTCCGAAAACATACGGATGGTTAGTCCAAATATGCATGACAGGACCCAGCAGATTTCAATTTGTGTCACTCATAAGTTCAAATATTTTGCAAGGGCTCATCCAGATCCAAACACATAGACATACGAAGATGCATATATAAAGGTTCAAAGTTATTACTTAGATGTTGGCATACTTAGATGTTGCCACATACACTTCCATTATTAGACCATTCACCAAAGCATACGCATAACATTCACCTAGGACCTGGTTATGTTACGTACTAAGCTAGATTACTACTACTTGCGATTGACATTATCCTGAAGCTTGCGGATCTTCTTCGCCATCACTTCTAACTTGTCAGCAACAGTCTCCATGAATTCCTTCAGGGTCATCTCCATGTCTTCCTGTGTTCCAGCAATGTCGACGCTTAGGTTCTCAATCTGCTCCCGCAAATGATCATAGCACTCCTTCAGCTGTTGAACCATTTGGCGCAAGGGCATTCGCTATGGCAGACAACAAACACAAGTTACTAACATGAAATGTGTTACAACAGCTATGGCCAATGCAGCAAAATAGTCAAAAAATGCACCTTTCTTTTCGATGATCTCGAAGCTTTCGATGGAGACGGTTTCTTGCTATTGTCCTGCTCATCATCCGAGTCTGGAATGATGATCCTCACCTGATTAGCAGTGTTCACTAGCCTAACCAAACAAAACAATTTGCTGTTTTTCAGTTTAAAACAGCCTATTCAATCTCTTGACTCATAATGTATACCAATTTACCCGTGATCCCCCGACTACCTGCCAGAAAAGGCCTAACCTACTAAATGGGACAGCCTGCGTTCATTTGGCTGGTTTTGTTTTCAGGATTGTGATCAAATGTACACAGGTCAGATTCACAGCAAAAGATGGCAAGAAATCAAGCCAACTATCATTATCATTATCTAGTATGGGGTGAGATGGATCCACACAAAAACACAATTATCATTATCTAGTATGAAATTTTGATTACTATGAACTACTAACATTTTTCTAATTTCAAAAGGAGTCACACGATTCTTGGAAAATCAAAGAGGGTAGGGCAGTGTACCTCACTTCTCTTCTGGAACGCTTGCATCCGACTAGGGCCTGCTTACCCTTACCGGATGGATCGACTTGGCGCGCGGGGGCCGTCGGACGACGACAAGGAGGTGGCGGTGTCGTCCGTACCGCAGGACGACGGGGGTTGGGGTGCCGCCGACCATGCCGAGGACGACGAGGTAGGTGGTGTGGAACACTTGAACCGCCCGCGTGCATCGCGCTTCGCGTGGTGGAGGAGTGGCACCTCCGTACGCCGCCGCCGCTCGCCCGAAAACCCTCGGTGCGGCCCCGCCGTCCGCCGCCGCCGCTCTCTAGGATCCCCTCGATGCGGCCCCGCCCGCCATGGCGGCCGCTCGGCCGTGTTACGGCGGCCGCGGCCCCTTCGTCTGCGCCCGCCGCTGGTCTGGGAAGGCTCGATGCGGCCACTCCGGCCGCTGTCGCCGCTTGCCGAAGAGGAAACCGCGATGCGGGGCATCTCGATGTGGACGCGACGGTCAGAGCCGACGAGGGGGATGGTTGGGAGCAACAGTGTATTGGGCGTGGGTAGCTGAAAGTTATAGACGATTTGGGCCGGCATATCCTTGTTTTAATTACTCTCATCAGCCCATTTGACATTTTCACATCCTAGTCTCTAGTACCTTTAGTGCCACCCCGTAAACTGAGAAGGGGGTATCCCAGCTTAAAAGGAGAGGCGTGCCTGCGCTTTCGAACTCCGTATTACCATCATCAACTAATGCTTGCTACTTGCGCTATGGGGCTTAATGGGTTGGCCGGTCCACTCTGGCTCCCGCTCATTGGGCTTTACGCTCGCCGGTTGAGCCTATTGTGGTCTGGCTTAGCCCACATCACCATAGGACACAATTTTTTCATCTAAACAAATCCTCTCTTTTTTTCATGGTACATATAGTCTATACCACATTGTTAAAATTTAGACTTTTCATAATAAAATTTATTTATTAAATTGCATTTTAAATTGGGCTACAACCCCATAGCAGATTTTTTTCATCAAAACAAATTTTGTGGCAATACGTACACAATATCCCTCCTTGAGGCTAGAAACGAAGCAGTAGCCTTCCTTGTATTCCAACAACACAAAGAGAAATTTGCAACCCAAATAAGACGTTGCGTAAGGCCGTTCAAACGCAACCAACCCTAGTATGGTAGCCATAGCAAGTTTATATTGCAACACCCGAATTTCTAGTGCAATGCAGAAATATGGTAGCAATATTTCCTACCAAATGCAACACAATTCTGAATAATGGGTCCATTAGCGCCAACTTGTTGCAACATCGCAAAGATATATTTGCAACCAAAATTCTACGTTGCGACATACTTGTTCAAACGTAACCATCCCTAGTATGGTGGCTATAGCAACTTTCTGTCGCAACGTAAGGAATGCTAATGCAACACAAAATTGGGGTGGCATTATTTCCAACCAAATGCAACGGAAATCCTAAAAAAGGGTGCATTAGCGTCAACATGTTGCAACCGAACAAATAAATAATGCAACTCAAATTTTGTGTTGCAATAGACACACAAATTGCAACCAAATCACCGTTTCGGTGCAATAGTACCCCCTATTGCAACTAAAATAGTGGTGTTGCCTAAGGGATTTGTTGCAATAGGGGGAAAACCTTGTAATGCTAGTTGATTCTTGGGGGATTTACTTTTGTACTATATGTATCATACCATGTTTTTCCTTTGATGTATATACATGCTTTGCTTGATGTATAAACCATGGTAGGATAGCCATCTTGTTATATATCATGTTGCATTTGTATCATATTGCATGTTAGAATGATGAGCTTCTTTCATATGCCTTATTTGAGTTTCTTTGGCTACTCGTGAGATATTGGTCATGTGTGTGGAGAAATGGCTATGTGAGGCTATGCTCTTGGAATATTTGAGATATGTGTGTTGTGAGATAGCCTTTTTGAATCAAATGCTAATCTTGACTAAATTTGATGAAATGTGCTCCACTCATGTGTAGTAGTGTATCCATGTCACGTTTTGGTTTAAATGTGCCTTTCATGCTTAGATTGTGCTTGGAAGTCTTTTTCTTGCATTTGGGCCAAAGGCCGATATCATTGTGAATGTTTAGCCTATGTTGCATTCATGGAGGAGCATAAGCTTCTTTTTGCCGCAAAGGCACTTCATGTACCATGAAATGAATTAATCTTGAAAAGAAGTATGTATGCTTGAAAAATGCTCCATCCATCATGTTTATGGTTAAAATGTTTTATCTTTCACACGTGGGTGCAAAACATGTTGCATGATGTTCACCAGTGGAGAAGTCTCCACGAAGTGGACACATGGCTCATGAGCTTTGACATGACATGCTTTGCTTTATGGGTGTTTGCAATGATCTTTTGTTGAGAATTTGATATCCTTGAATGATCTCTTGATGATATGCATGTTTTTGGGCTAGAATATGACATGGATAGGCCTTAATTTTGAAGTGAGACATCTTTTGATAAAACTGCTCAAATCTGAAACTTTGCTATGTCACATACCTATATATCCATATATTACTTGTGGCAATGCTTTGACTATGCTATGATTCATATATGTGCTCTTTGTCTCATTTCTAGCCTTTGACACAAGATTTGGCCTATTTGAGAAGCTCATGTAGATGTTTATATGCTTTGTCTTACATTTCTGCACTTTCACCTTGATTCATACATTGTCAACAAGGGGGGGGGGGAAGAGGTGAAGAGGTGAGGTTAATGAAAAATTCAGAAAAATGCATCTAAAATTTGGAACTTTGCATTCACATGTTGAGGGGGAGCTTGCATTTGTTCAGGGGAGCTTTCTTGCTGTTTTCAGTGTGGAGTTTGTGCTTTGCTCGGCTTGTGACCTTTCTTTGCCTTTCTTCGGTTTTGGTCATGAGTTGACCTTCTTTGTTTTTTATTTCTTCTTACCTTCTTTCTCTAAATTTCATTTATTGTTGTGTGTTGTTAATGCACTCATCAAGGGGGAGATTGAGGACCAGGAGCGTCCCGGTGGTCGATGGATGACCGCTCCTCAGTGATGAGTGATTGACAATGGGTGTTGGACTGACTCTTGGCTCAGTGCGCAGGTGTAGGCTGCTGCCTAGTTCGTGTTGTTGCATGTGAAGAACAGGCGCGAAAGGTCTTCAGCCTTGAGGGGCCTCTGGGAGATGGAGAGACAAGTAGGCTCGGTTCGAGGGACCAAGTGGACGGCGGGACTAGGTTCGGGCCACATGGTGGCGAGACGGGCAGGACGAAGTCATGGACGATCGAGCTGGTGCACGGTGGTGGTCGAGTCAAGAGGCTTGGCGGGAGGCCGGGCCGAGCACGTGGGGATTGGTTGTTTGCCCACAAAACTATCGGAGGACGGTTTCTTGGTTTGGGCCTCAAAACCAAGTCCGAAGGCCTAACACGACGGAGACGGGATCCGGGCGTGTCGGGAAGCTTCGAAGTGGAGGACACGCGGCGGGATCGCATGGCTTGCGTCGGGAGGTCGCGGGGTGAGGCGAAAGCGTGGCCGTCTGATGGCAAGACCCACAAATATTACATAAATACCCCTGCGTGGGTTGTATCGCCAGTAGTTGAGATAGGGGTAGTCAAGTCATTTCCCACACCGGTGGGACCCGATATATAAGCCATGAGTGTGTGTGGATGGGGCTCTCTCTCCGTGACTTAGGGTTTCATTTCCCCCCTTCCATTTCTCCTTTTCCGGGACTATTTTCTTCTCCATTTTCTCTAGGCTAGCATCAGAGCTTCATGAGAGATTTGTTGAGAGGGATGGATGCTAGGGCGGCATGCTAGACCTTGTGAATCTTTCCTGGTTTGTATAGAGGATTCGGTGTTGTGAATTTCGTGGTCTTTTTTGTGCTTGTTTTTGGTGCCTTTGTTCTTGGTGTGGTTCCGCGAATATGAGTGGGTTTCTCCCCGGATTTCTTTGAGGGAAACATGGATGGATGTCTTGTGCATCTTTGGGATTGATCTTGTGCCCTCAAACGCCGGGAAACCACTTCAATTCAAGGATTTTCGGTCAGAGCTCTAGTTTTTGATGTTGTTCAAAGGATCCGTGATTCCTAGTTATTTAGGGACTTAGGAGGCAAACTGTTTGGGGTATAGCATCCTTGTTTGATGCTTGTCATGTCCCCAAACTCTTGTCTCTACAGCTTCTACCATTTGGGAGATCCGGTGATGAGTTGGGGGAGTTGACCTTCGAGGTTGGGCTGTTTCTGGGTGTGTTCGTGTAGGGCGGACAGTTCGCGAGGTGGTGGCGGACGATCTGCGCGGGCAGTGTTCATCGAGTGTTCTTCGTGTTCTTGCTCGCCTTTGTTTTTGTTCCGTTGTGTTTTCGAGTTTTGGTTAGGCGAGGTTTCGAACGGTCCGCGTGTGCCGGGCGGACAGTCCAAGGGTGCCTGGCGGACAGTCCGCGTGCTCCCCGCGGACGGTCCGTTATTCGGGGTCGCTACTGGAGGTTCTGTTTGCTTTTTCGGACAGTTCACGGCTCAGGGCCAGACGGTCCATGGTGCGGGTGCGGACAGTCTGTGGCAGCAGGCCGGACAGTCCGCGTGGCCTGTGCTGACAGTCCGCCCCTTCTGACCGGACGGTCTGCTAGAGCTTGGCTATTTTGTTCCTTGGTTCGATTCCTCCCTCATTCTTTCGTGCTTCCGCGTGTGCTTCCAGGAATTGTTACTAGGACTTGAGGTTGATCCATAACCTCGTTGTCTTAGCGATTGGTGTGTGATTCGATCCATCGCTCGTGTGTGACCGGGATTTGTCTAGGGTATAGGCCGGCTTCTTTGAGAAGAATTTTTTTACCGGCTCCTATTCACTCCCCCCTCTGTAGTCGCCATCTGATCCTTCATGAACTTCATACAACACAAACATGGGATCTAACTAGATCAAACTAGGCTAGATGCACAAACGGGTTTGTGCTTTTCTATGTCTATTCAACAAGATCAAAGGGTCGTGTTCGTGAAGAACACAAGCCTCTTACTTATGAACAAACACCAAAAACATATGTAAGCCACTTGTCATCTGAATCGAAAGGCCTTGTTCATCAAGAACGTGACCCTCTAAATGACGAACAAGTGAAGAACACATGAATAAATCACCCATGTATACAAGCACAACTTTATATGAATTAACTGAATATCTGAAATACCTAGATCCCAAAGTAGACTTGGAAACTAAAGTAGAACTACTCTAGCCTACCTCCTAGCCTTAGAGACCAAAAGTGAGAGAGGAGTAAAGTGTGCTGGTAAGAAATGAAGCCCTGCCCCTTCTATTTATATGCCTGAGCACCAGTGCAAAGAGGAGTGAAACACCCCAGGGATGGCCTCTAAGACCAATGGACATGTACCACATGGAGGCCCTGGATCAGCCGACCCAAGGTCAGTTCGGCCGATCCAAGGGTCGGCCGACCCCAAGTGGGCCCCCCCTCAGGCTGTGCTTCCTCGGGGTGGCTATCTGAAGGACCAATTAGGCGACAAGAGAGGGGGGGAGTGAATGGGAGTCGATAAAAATTCTTTTCGAAGGAGATTGAAACTCCGACAAGATGAACTCGCTCGGTCGGACCCTCAAAATCACACGCTCCGCACTTCTACCTTCCGTTTGCCAAAACCACGTAGCCACTGGAGTGCTACTGCTCCTAGGAACAAACACTACCCGCAACCCCAAACACACACGCACCCACGACAGCGGAAACAACTCGAAAGCCGGCTGTCCAGAGGGGGCGGTTAGACCGGGTATGGGGGGCGGTTAGACCGCCTCCACCAGGCAACCAAGAAATCCTCCAAAACACCTCTTCCGAGCACCAAAACGCACCACGGTTTCGCCAACGCAGATCCGGGGGTGAACCGCCGCCCGGGCCCCCCGCCCCGGTCGGACCGGCCCGGCCGCCCGCCTTGGTTCATGGGCCGGTTCGGTCCGCTTCTTCACATGCCCCACTTATTTCGCATTTTTAGCCCATGAGAAAAGGATGGTTTGGTAAAACTTCGCGAGAAACTCTAGAAAAATAAAAGAAAACTATTTATAAAATCCTCTCCTTGTTTTATGTCCTAGGCTTGATGTTTGGGCTCCTCCTCCATGATGAAGACATCAATATGGTGAAGGGGCCCAACGTCGGGTTCGTAATAAACCTTAAGCCGTTGACCATTTACCATAAATTGATCACCTTTCACATCCATGATGGTTACCGGTCCATTGGAGAGTACTGAATGAACAATGTAAGGTCCGTCCCATTTGCTTTGCAATTTCCCCTTTCCGAATGTTTTAAACATCGAATTGTCGAGGAGGACCTTATCTCCTTCTTTGAATTCTTTTTTCTTCAATCTTTTGTCATACCACCTTTTAATCCTCTCCTTGTATATGGTTGCATTTTTATAGGCTTGCAACCTCATCTCCTTTAGCTCGCTTATTTGGATTCTCCTTTTTACCACTGCGGTGTCTAGATCGAGGTTCATCTCTTTAATTGCCCAATAGGCTTTATGTTCTAACTCAACCGAAGGTGACAAGCTTTGTCATAGACAAAATGATAAGGGGTCATACCTATCGGTGTCTTGAACACCATTCGATATGCCCACAAAGCTCCGTCTAACTTCTTTGACCAATTCTTGCCTCCATTCTCTATGGTTTTGTTAAGGATGCTCTTTAATTGCCCGGTCGATGTTTCGCTTGTCCGTTGGTTTGTGGATGATAGGTCGTAGAGACTCTATGTTCAATCCCCAACTTGGACAAGCACTTTTTGAAATTCTTCCCGGTGAAGTGAGTTCCTCCATCTCTTATCAAGATCCTCGGAGTACCGAAGCGAGGGAAAATCATGAGATCATTGCAATGGATTCCTCTGTGGAAGCTTTACGATATGGCATGGCCTCTACCCACTTGGACACATAATCAACCATGACTAGGATATGCTCAAATCCATGTGAGTTTTTGAACAGGCTCATGAAATCTATTCCCCACACATCGAATTAGTTGATTTGTAGATTATATTTCAAGGGCATGGCATTCCTTTGAGAAATATTTTCGGTTCTTTGGCATTCGAGGAATGATGCAACATATCTTTTAGTATCTTCATGCATCTCCGGCCAAAACAATCCGCCGGACCACACTTTTACTTGGGTCCGAAAATGGCTATAGTGTCCATCGTACTCCGCCGAGTGGCACTTTCTCAAAATTTCTAACCTCTCTTCTTTTCGCACACATTTTCTCATAACTCCATCATTGCCAAGTTTGAAGAGGTAAGGTGAATCCCAAAAAAAATTTGGCTTTCGCAGATTATCCTCCTCCGAGTGTTTTTATCTCGGTGATCAAGAGGCATCTTCCAAATTGCTCCAATGATATTGATCATCGTAGTATCTTTGTCAAGTATTCGGTAGAGGTGGTCATCTCTCATCTTGTCTTCTATGGGCTGTTTATCATCTTGTCCACAGCTCATCCTAGACAAATAATCGGCCCCAACATTTTCCACCCCGTTTTTATCACAAATTTCAACATCAAACTCTTGTAGAAGAAGGATCTAATGAATCAATCTTGGTTTAGCATCCTTCTTAGCCAAGAGATACTTGATGGCGCGTGATCGATGTAAACAATGACCTTCGAGTTCACGATGTAAGATATGAATTTTTCAAAGCCAAACACCACCGCTAGCAACTCTTTCTCCGTAGTGCCATAATTCAATTGCGCCTTACTAAGAGTTTTACTAGCATAGTAAACGGCATGAAGTCGCCCTTCCTTTCTTTGGCCTAAAATGGCTATAGTGTCCACCGTACTTCACCAAGTGGCACTTTCTCAAAATTTCTTGCCTCTCTTCTCTTGGCACACATCTTCTCATAACTCCATCATTGACAAGTTTGAAGAGATAAGGTGAATCCGAAAAATAATTTTGGCTTTTTGAGACTATCTTCCTTTGAGTGTTTTAATCTAAGTGATGAAGAGTCATCTTCCGAATTGCTCAAATGATATCGATCATCCAATTATCTTTGTCGAGTATTTGCTAGAGGTGGTCATCTCTCATCTTTTCTTCTATGGGCTCTTTATAATCTTGTTCATGGTTCATCCTAGACAAATGTTCGGCCACGACATTCTCCACCCCCTTTTTATCACGAATTTCAACATTGAACTCTTAGAGAAGAAGGACCCAACGAATCAATTTTGGTTTAGCATCCTTCTTAGCAAAGAGATACTTGATGGCCTCGTGATCGGTATAAACAATGACCTTCGAGTTCACGATGTAAGATCTGAATTTTTCAAAGGCGAACACCACCGCTCGCAACTCCTTTTCCGTAGTGGCATAATTTAATTGTTCCTCATTAAGAGTTTTTCTAGTGTAGTATACGACATGAACTCGACCTTCCTTTCTTTGGCTCAAAACCACTCCCACGGCGTAGTCACTTGCATCACACATATCTCGAATGGTTGGCTCCAATTCGGAGGTTGAATAATGGGAGCACTCACCAAAGCACTTTTCAAGGTCCGAATGCCGCTAAGCACTTCTCATCAAAGTGAAAAGCCACATCCCTTTAAAGGACTTGTGTTAAAGGCTTTGTAATCTTTGAGAAGTCCTTAATAAATCTTCTATGGAACCCGACATGGCCTAGAAAGCTCCTCAAGGACTTAACATCCGTTGGGAGGTGGGAGTTGTTCAACCGTCTACACTTTAGCTTTGTCCACTTCGGTACCTCTCTTGGATATAACATGCCCGAGCACTATGTCTTGCTTTACCATGAAGTGGCACTTTTCCCAATTTAGCACTAAGTCTACCTCCGCACACCTCATGAGAACCTTACCTAAGCTTGCCAAGCAATCCACAAATGTCTTCCCGTAAACGAAAAAATCATCCATGAATACCTCGACAATTTCTTTGATGAATTTCGAGAACACCGCCATCATGCAATGTTGAAAAGAGGCCGGAGCGTTGCATAGACCGAAGGGCATCCTTCTATATGCAAACATTCCATGAGGAAAGTAAACGTTGTCTTCTCGTTGATCATTGTTGACGGTAGATTATCGTATCAAATTTCATATGGATTTGCAAGCGGACAAATCCCCCATCGTAGTCAAGGGACCCTTCTTCCCTCGAGTGGTGAACCCAAGGTATCGAATCCGTGGAACAATATGTAACGCAAGGATTCAATCTAGTGAAGCAAGGAAAGCTATCTTTTGAAGAACCAAATTGCATCTAATCTAAGAGATCATCAAGAGAACACATCTAATCTATCTACTAAAGAGGTAGCAAGAGAAAGCAAAGAGATAACCAATCTAGAGAGTCTAGATCATGCATATGTTGTAGCTCCAAACAAGATAGATGAAGACGAGAAAAGCGAATCTCGGTAAAAGCATCTTGAAACCGTGGCCTCCGGTCCGATTCCAAAGACGCCGCCATTTAGAGCCACCATTCTATAACAACACACCCCTATTCGTGTGGGTTAGCCTAGGGCGAGTTCGATAAGAAAAAGTTGAAATCACTAAGTCGGTCCGGTATGCACCTCTACCCACCGTGGCTACAAGAGCACCGTATGCAATCTATCTTAAGTATAGATTGGGGAAGAAGCAAAACCAAGGGAGAACAAAATCATCGAGAAGGCACTTGATCGCTAGAAATCGGATTCACTTAAAGACTTCACCATGGATGATTACATGAACAAGATCACCACCGGGATCCTACCTCGGTCTTGATCCTTGCTCCGTAGCTCCGACTTGGTCTTCCATGCAAGCTTCCCACATCGGCTAGGGAGACCCTAGACAACTAGCATGACCCTCCTCTATGAGATGGTGTCCCTCAAGCTTCTCTCGCTCCTCGGCGGCGGATGATGAATTAATTTTTTGCGTGGCTCTCGGTCAAGGGGCTATAAATAGCCCGAGAGGCACCTTGGTCAAAGGGGGGCCAACCGAGCCCTAGAGTGGGCTAGGCCGGCCGCCCGAGCCGACCGCCCGGGCCCTCTTCGGCCCGCTTAGCCACCTCCTTCGCCCGATGTTGGTTACCGAGTCTTCTAGATCCTTCCCCCTCGCTACATGTGGGCCCTTGTCGTCGGTTTCTCTCCGAATTGGAAGAAGCTCCTTGTACCGCAAGATTCAAGACTTTTCCGACCGGGTCCTCGCAGTTTGTCATCTTCTCGGGCTTGGTCCCCGGGCTTCTTAGAGTCATGTTTGCTTAATTGGATGACTTGTACCGGCTTCATGGTCTTGTCACAAGGTGCTTGACGAACGTATCCCGAAGTATTGCTTTCCACGCTAAAAACCTTCATAAACACTAAACTCCAAAACTGACATGCGCGAACGAACTTGTTATACCAAGGGGGTTAGTACCAATGGATAAGATATAAAACTTATGCCAACACCGAAGGTAAACTCGTGGCTAGGTTGACGGAATTTCACCGTCAACATCTTCCCCATGCTTAAACCTTGCTCGTCCTCGAGTAAGCTTTCGATGGATATCATCGTTGCCTTTCATTGTTTAAACCTTGCACTAGATCATACACGAGAAAACATAATGCTCTCAAAAGTTTAATTCATTAAAGTTTCATAATGTACTAGCCTTCATCCCTACGGAGGGTAGATTATTAAGCTTATCCCACAAGTATTAACATTCTCCCAAGATTCAAATGGATCTCAGAAACTTTGAAATAAAGAACCAGATGAAAAAGAGCTAAACCAAATTCATAAATTTAAACCACCTTGCATTTTGCTCATGAACTCTCATCTCATCTTGTCTCTCAAGCCTATTTCTTCTACTCCTTTCCCTCTCAAAACCTATATGTAAGTGGTAGGCTTTATATGGAGCTCTTTGGGAAAGTTTTTGTCCTACCAAGATATTATAAATGAGATGTTGTCAAAACAAGACATGCTTCTCATGGTCTTACCAAGACTCGTCAAAAAGGTCATTGGAAAATGATGTCATATCAAGATGGGTGGACATGTTCAAATGGCAAAGAGTGATCCCAAGGCACAAGGGAAGTCCTCATTATCGGGTTGCATATGGTTGGAAGATGCGTTTGGAAGTTTTAAATCTTGAAACCTTAAATTCCTAATCCACTTTAGAGAACCGGGGAGTTCACTTTATTTATTTTTATATCATACATACTCATATTTTTTTCTCTTCTCATCATTTTTTTCTTTCTTTATACTCACTTTTTTCATTTTCTTCTCTTTTTTTGCTCCCCTTGAACTCTAAATTGCATTGTACCTACCTCCTCCCGCATGCTTAGACGTTCGCTCGTCCTCGGGGAAAGAGGTGATAGAGATAAGGTAGGTACTGGAAGTATTTTTCTTTTGGAGAGATACTTGAAATCTTCATTGACACCATCTTGCGATCTTCCTTAAATTGACGATCCATACTCAATGATAGGTTGTGGTCAAGGAGGTAAACACAAAAGATGTTGTTTTTGGTTTTAAGGGTGGATATCCGGCGAGGTTTATGAAATCTCCGATGTGGGGATACACAATGCACGGATAAAAAGGCTATCAGAAAGTTATATACGCAAAAACGAAATGACCAGCTTCTTAGTCTCGGGCCAAAGAAATCAAGGCCTGAAGTAACTCACCCAAAAATAAATCTTATAAACTAAGTTTTTACACTCAAATATTTATATGGCTCTGGATAGATAGAACAACATGCAAGTGGTATTTATGACAAGGTTAGCATTACTTTTAAGAACAAAAATAAATCATCTTTAATCCATCTAAAACTTGAGAGCACATAAAACACTATGGGTCTTTATTTTTATCATAACCTCCGCTCAAGATTAAGCTAGCATTTAGATAATTTCAGATTTATATTGTAAGAGAGCATTAGATTAATCATGCATAAAACAAGTACAAAGATAAACAAAGCGGCAATTATAATCATATATCATCATGGAACAAACTTTGTATCTTTGCCAAAGGTAAAAACAAGGTGGTGATTTAATTCTTGATGAAAATGAAAACTAACACAAATAAAACCGATATGCACGAACAAACTTGTTATACCAACGGGGTTAGTACCAATGGATATGATATAAAACTTATGCCAACACAGAAGGGAAACTCATGGCCAGGATGATGGAATTTCACCATCAACAATCATCCGAGTGAATGGGAATTTGCATAAACCCCGAGTACCCATCGAGAAAGCACTATGTGAAAACTCGCTTTGGTAATGGGCAAAGATTGCCTTTGGTAACGGGCAATGCGCCCGTTACCGATCAAGTGTTACAAATAAGCCAAGAAAGGTAATGGGCAGATGCCCGTTGCTGACAAGATATATTCGTAACAGAAATTAAACAATGACTATTATCGAAACTAGCCACCGGTCATGTGAAATGGCTGTTTCTCTGGCCCCACAGATAACTTTGGTAACGGTCACCAAAACAAAACCTGTTACAGGAACTCAACATCTGCGACACATTTTATGAAACTGCGTCTCCGATGTCTTGACGAAATGAGATGCGTCTATTTCACGCGCGTCTCAGCATAACAAGTATTCATAATGGACATCAAACAACAACCGTTACCATAACTAGTCACCGGTCACGTGGAAATGACTATTTCTCTGGGCCCATAGGTAACATTTGTAACGGGCACCAAAACAAAGCCCGTTACTGTGAAATCAATATCTGAGATGCTTGTGGTGAACCTGCGTCTGCGATGTCTCGACGAACAAGCCATCTTGTGGGGCCCACTTGTTAGTACTGGTAACGGGCTTTTACAGTGCTTGTTACTTTGTTGGCATTTTTGTAACGGGTGTTCCAATTGAAGCCCGTTACTCAGTGATTAGTGTTTGTAATGAGCTTTAATTAACACATATTACAGATACGTAGGCCACCTTGCCTGCTGCATCCTGGAACCAGCCAGGATTTGGCACCATCAAGGGCTGCATCATGGAACTAGCCAAGATATGACTAAATTCACAGAAATTAGATCCAACATCCAAATTCACAGAGATCCACAATTCACAAGCATCATATGACAAAATTCAGCAACATCGTCTCATGAGGAAATGCATCTCACAAAGAGGAATGCAACAATATCACGAAAATTCGTGGACAAGGGGGAATGCAAAAATTTCCTAGTCACCATACATAATGTGAGCCCACACAGTTTCATCAGCATAAAATTTTCCTTTGGCTGTGATCACATGTTCCATGAGGAATGTGGCAATTCTTTCACGAACATCTGCCAACAATGATTTGTCGAGAGGATGCTCATCTAGCCCTAATCTCTGGATATAACAATGTCATCACTCAACACACATATATTGGTGGTTACCAAACATGTGTGGTGCTAATAAGCAAGAGCTGTGCTCAGTTGCAGGTTTTACAAATGAAGATCCCAAGAAAGTACCTCCATGTGTGGGCCGCTTTCTTTTAATTGAAGCATCTGATAGGCATAATAGAAGCCATAGAGTCTGGATCCAGTAGGTTGTTAGTGGCACTACAATAAATGTACAAAGAAAAAATAGTGGTGATCGAGAAGAAATAAATTCAATCTTTAGTACTAGCTTCCACAAGAAGGAAATAAGCTGCATGTACCTTAACATCTTTGACGTGTTCCAAGGGGCCAAGGCGCAAGAACTTTTTGTTGCAGTAACGTACCCAAGCCCTACAATGAAACAAGAAACAATGGTTAGGACACTATTAATTAGTATACTCGATACAATTTTTTGAGGAACGTCTGCAGGTTAACAACGAAATAACATACTCATTAATGATTCGCTCGAAAGTGTCAGTATTAGTATTAATTGTCTTCAGTGAATCACGATAGTAGACCTTCCACTTCTACGGAACGATCGCCACTGCAATCTAGTGGTTTGTACTCAGATAAGCGGTAAGCATTAAATTCTTTTTAGCATATAGTTTGAAGGCATTGAGCATATAGGACACAGCGAAAGCAAGAGTGTTATCCGTGCTATTCAATGTTGTCTAGCAAAGGCATTCAAGATCAAGGAAGCCTACTGCAGGGCCCTTGTTCTGAACTTCTACAGTCATATTGCTATTAGCAAGAAAAAACAAAGTGTAAGGAGGCAAAATACATGGTAATAAAGACGATGTGAGGCAAAAAGCACATTTCGATAGAGGATGTGACTAGTGAGGAACAAATTAAATTTTCAAGCAACTTACAGGATGAAGCAGCAGACAAGTGTCAAATCCAAAGCATCCAAGTTGAAGAGACGCAGTGGTCCTCGCGCAGCGCAAGCATCACCACTACTTCGAGGCTCATCTGGTCATGGTGGTCTCCTCCTCTCTGTTAGGAGAGATCATCCGAAGCCCGGATGCAGCGGGCAGGATTGCCAAGTGGTCGGTGGAGTTGATGGGTGAAACGCTCGCCTATGTGCCGCGCAAAGTGATCACATCACAGATCTTAGCGGATTTCGTCGATGAATGGACAGACACGCAGCTACCGCCGCCGCAAATCCAGGACGAGTGCTGGACCCTCTACTTCGATGGGTAGGTGATGAATACAGGGGCACGCGCGGGCTTGCTTTTCGTCTCACCCCTCGGGGAGCACATGAGGTATGCAGTGCGCCTGCACTTCCCCGTGTCGAACAACATGGCATAGTACGAGGCCCTCCTCTGCGGCCTCAGAATTGCCATCGAGACGGGCATCAAGCGCCTCGACATTAGGGGAGACTCGCAGCTCGTGATTGACTAGGTCATGAAGAACGCGAGCTGTCACGACGACAAGATGGAGGCATACTGCAATGTCGTGCGAGCCCTCGAGGAATGTTCTATGGCATAGAGCTCAACCATGTGCCCCGCCGGTACAACAAGGAGGCGGACGAGCTCGCCAAAATCGCATTGGGGCGAATCACGGTTCCCCCGAACGTTTTTGTGTGGGATGTCACCAGGCCGTCCGTTGACCTCGACCCGAACCCCTCGAGCCAGGAGGAACCCTCTGGGCTCCCTCGAATCCAACAGGCGTGGAGCCTATGGACAAGTACCCCTTGAACGAGGCCTATGTACTCTCCCTGCTCGAGGGTATGACGCAATGAGGGCGAGGCCATGGATACGGAGCTGGTCCCCAGCGCGGAGGACTAGCGTGACAAGTACATCGCCTGGATGGATCGAAGGGAGCTCCCCTCGTACCGATCCGAGGCCAAGCGCGTCACCAGGATGGCCAAGTCATTCACCCTCATCGACGGCAAGCTGTACAAGCGTGCCGCGTCAGGCGTCCTATAGCGATGCATGCCTATCCCTCAGGGGCGCGAGCTCCTTCGAGATATTCACGCGGGCGTGTGGAGCCACCACGCGGCGGCCACGCATCCTCGTTGGCAAAGCATTACACCAGGGCTTCTATTGGCCTACTGCGGTCGCAGATGCCGGCGAAATCGTGCGCACCTGCGAAGGGTGCCAGTTCAACACCCGCAAGACCAAACTCCCTGTGCACGCCCTCCAGAGAATACCTGTCACATGGCCCTTCGCCGTGTGGGGATTGGACATCGTCGGGCCCTTGCGGAAAGCGCCCGGGGGCTACACCCACCTACTGGTTACCATAGACAAGTTCTTCAAGTGGGTCGAGGTGCGCCCGATTACGAACCTCGGGGCAGAGCAGGCCGTGACGTTCTTCACTGACATCATCTACCGGTTTGGAGTGCCCAACTCCATCATCACCGATAACGGGTCTCAATTCATGGGCAGAAAGTTCCTGGGGTTCTGTGACAAGTTCCACATCTGCGTCGATTGGGCGGCCGTGGCACATCCCCAGACCAATGGTCAAGTGGAGCGCGCCAACGGGATGATCCTACAGGGTCTCAAGCCCAGGATTTTGGATAGACTGAACAAGTGAAGGACCGATTCGGGCTACCAGAGAGAGGCGAGTGAATGGGAGCCGATAAAAATTCTTCCCTTTGGTTGAATTCGGCCTACACCCCAAATTCACAACTACGGATTCCCACACGAGTTTGCCAAGGTCACGTAGTCACAACGGACCTACCAAACCTAGGAACAAACCCCAACTCAATCCAACACGGAAGCACAACTCAAAAAGCAAAAGAGTTAGGCAATCTGGAAAGCACCAGGCGGACCGTCCGCAGTGTCCGGGAGGACTGTCCGCGAGGAGGGCGCGGACTGTCCGCGAGTAGGGCACGGACCGTCCGAAAATGCTACCCGAACCTCCAGTACTGCACTGAGAAAAACGGACCGTCCGTGATGGACCCGCGGACCGTCCGCCTCGTCACGGACCGTCCGGCACTCTAGTACGGACCATCCGCAAACTTCATGCAGCAAAAACCCACCGACAAAAAGGATCAAAAGAGAGGCGCTCAAGAACCCGCACGAACACGAAGAACGAGTGGGGGCCGTCGGCACCTCGCGGACGGTCCACGGTGACCTCGCGGACGGTCCACGGCTACCTCGCGGACGGTCCGCGGTGACCTCGCGGACGGTCCACCAGGTACGAATCAGCACAGCCGAGGAACACGAGAAACAACCTCAAACCTCCAATCGATGGATCTCCTAAACCGTTCGACGGATTGACCCCAAAATTTGGGTAGATGAGAAGCGTCACTACGTGAAGCTATGCCCAAAATCTTGGAACCCTAAACCAATCCAATCAACCGGAATCGCAAATCTCGTGCACTCAAAGCACAAACCCGAGTTCATCCAATCCTCACCAAATCGAGCCCGATTCCCGGCGTTTGAGGGGTCAAGATCATCACCAAAGGTGTGCAAGGAATGCATCCATGATCCCCTCAAAGAAATCCGGAGCCAAACGTCATAGAAACAACGAATCGAGCCAAGCACGAAAATAGCACAAAAAGAGCTCCGAAAAATCAATAAAAGAATCTCGGGAATAGAAAGATTGGCACAAGATTTAGAGGATGAAATCACTATGAAAATCTTGTCCAATCGATTACAAGCCACTCCTAGAATCCAAATCTAAGATGGCAAAAAGCTCCAATCAAAGAGCCACTCTCACCTCTCTCCCTCTCTCCCAAAGCACTCCAAAAGGAAAGACTACCACAGCCTGCTAGCCCAAGAGTTGGCTGAAAATTCAGCCCCATCCTCCTATATATAGGCCCTCCGGAAAAGATCGAAGTGCCCCTACACTAGGAGTACAACTCAAGCCCTCACAGGGGCATTTTGGTCAACACATGAAGTTCACCATCGGCGGCCCCGCATCCATCAGGCCTTCACGTCCTCCCGACGCAAGCACCTCGATCATGCCGCGTGTCGCCCACCTCGAAGCTTCCCGACGCACCCGGATACCGTCTCCGTCACGCCAGGCCCTCGGGCTCGGTTTTGAGGCCCAAACTGAGAAACCCTCCTCCGATGGTTTTGTGGCCAAACCACCAAACCCCGCGTACACGGCCCGGCATCACCACGCCAAGCGTCGAGCCCGCCAAGCCTTTCACCTCCGGCGCCGGACGGTCTACTCGCTCTTGCCTCGTTCCTTGACTTGGCCACCACCGATGCACCGGCTCCATGTCCACGACTTCGTCTTGCTCTTCTTGCACCATGCGGCTCGCAATTGATCCCGTTGGCCACCGGTCCCCACGAACCAAGCCTACTTGTCTCTCCACTCCTCGGAGGCCCCGCAAGGCTAAGACCTTTCGTGCTCGTTTTTCACCCGCACCAACGCAAACCAAGCCGCAACCAACACCCGCAATACTAGGCCAAGAGTCAGTCCACACAACGTTGTCAACCACTCCTCACGAGTGCATTGACAACACACCACATAAACAATAAGGTAAGTACACAAAATAAAACACACACAACACAACTCAACACTACACACACAAAGCTTCAAACCATCCGGTCAATCACTCATCACACACGGACCAAGGTGCTTCTCAACTTGGTTCCTCAATCTCCCCCTTGATGAGTGCATTGACAAAAGAAGGTCAAAAAGCAAACAAGAACTCATTAAAGCGCCACAAAGCCAATAAAAAGCAAATGAAAGGCCACTTGAAGTGAGAAGGGATAAAAGCATGCTTTGAAAAATTCCTCTCGAAATCAAAGCAAGCACAAAGGCTAAGCACAATCGAAGAGACACACTACCAACATGCAATCCCTAAAAGCCATCAAACCAAAATGCTCAACACAAAGTGCCATAAAACTCTTACCAAAACACTTGTCAACCGCTCATCACCATCAAATCAAGGTTCATATCAACTTGATTTTCCAAATTTCTCCCCCTTGAGGAGCGGATTGACAACATGTGAGCACAAAGAAATGGTTTGAAAGGGCAAAGGCCGAACAACTCATCCAAGTGAAAGAAAAGCACACAAGAGCAGAGAACAAGGTCCCTTGGCATGAGAGAAACCACAAAGGCCAACTCAATGTCTCGGTCCCCAAAGGCGTGGGCAACGGCTCGACACAGCCGAGACAAGAATGCATGATCCCTCAAGAAGAGGCACAAAGGGCTCAACACCGATCATGGACAAGCGAAATCACACGATCCCTCAAGAAGAGGCACAAAGGGCTCAGCACCAATCATGTGACAACCGAAAACACAAGTGAAACATCGTCTCCTCAAGAAGAGGCAGCGGGGCTCAACACCACCGGCACAAGAGCACAAAACTCACAAGCCCCCCCTAAACACATGAACTAGGGCCAAAGAGCATACAAAGCTCACCCTAAACTCATGAGATAGAGAAAAGAGCACACCAAGCTCACAAGCTCCCCCTAAACACATCCACTAGGGACAAAGAGCATACAAAGCTCACCCTAAACACATGTGATAGAGCAAAAAGCAACCACCAAAGCACAACGTAGGCAAACAAAGGAAACTCACCAAAGCTCGCCCTACACAAATGCAAGCTCCCCCTGAACATGTGGATGCAAACTTCCAAATTTTAGATGCAGTTTTTTGAATTTTTCATTAAGCTCACCTCTTCTCCCCCTTGTTGACAATGTATGAATCAAGGTGAAAATGCGTGAATGTAAGACAAAGCATATAAACATCTACATGAGCTTCTCAAATAGGCCAAATCTAGTGTCAAAGGCTAGAAGTGAGGCAAAGAGCACGCATATGGGTCATAGCATAGTCAAAGCATTGCCACAAGTAATATATGGAAATATAGGCATGTGACAGAGCAAATTTTCATATTTGAGCAATTTTATCAAAAGATGGCTCACTTCAAATTTAAAGGCCTATCCATGTCATATTCTAGCCAAAAACATGCATATCATCCAGAGATCATACAAGGAGATCAAATTCTTAACAAAAGATCCTTGCAAACACCCATAAAGCAAAGCATGTCATGTTAAAGCTCATGAGCCATGTGTCCACTTCGGGGAGACTTCTGCACTGGTGAACATCATGCAACATGTTTTGCACCCATGTGTGAAAGATAAGACATTTTAAGCATAAACATGATGGATGGAGCATTTTTCAAACATACACACTTCTTTTCAAGATTAATTCATTTCATGGTACATGAAGTGCCTTTGCGGCAAAAAGAAGCTTATGCTCCTCCATGAATGCAACATAAGCTAAACATTCACAATGATATCGGCATTTGGCCCAAATGCAAGAAAGAGACATCCAAGCACAATCTAAAAAGTGACATGGATATACTACTATACATGAGTGGAGCACATTTCATCAAATTTGGTCAAGATTAACATTTGATTCAAAAAAGGGCTATCTCACAACACATATATCTCAAATATTCCAAGAGCATAGCGTCACATAGCCATTTCTCCACACACATGACCAATATCTCACAAATAGCCAAAGAAACTCAAATGAGGCATATGGAAGAAGCTCATTATCCTAAAATGCAATATGATACAAATGCAACATAGGTAGATATGTACATCAAGAGAAACATGATATATGACAGAATGCGAGACACAAATGTCAAACCTACCAAAGTCTATACAACATGATATATAATACAAATGCAATGCAAAATGCATAGGGAGACAAGGAACTTGACTTAACACCAATAAAGCTCACGAGGGAACACACCAATGAAGGATCGGATGGCGACTAGTGAGGGGGGAGTGAATAGGAGCCGGTAAAAATTCTTCCCAAAGAACCCGGCCTATGTCCTACTCAAATCCCGGTCACACACAAGCGATGGATCGAATCACGCACCAATCGCCAAGACCACGAGGTTATGGATCAATCTCTAGCCTTAGGAACAATTCCTCAAAGCACACGCGGAAGCACTAGAAAGGGAGGAAGGAATCGAACCAAGAAGCAAAGCACACGGGCTGCGGCGGACCGTCCGCGCGGGAGGGGCGGACCGTCCGCAAGAGCCGCGCGGACCGTCCGGCCGGGTATCGCGGACCGTCCGCACCCGAGCCGCGGACCGTCCGGCCTTAGCCGCGGACCGTCCGTTAATTTACACGAACGACCCAAAGACACCCCCGTGCCACGGACCGTCCGCGGGGAGCACGCGGACCGTCCGCCAAGCACCCGCGGACCGTTCGCCCGACACCGCGGACCGTCCGAAACTTCGTCCAACCAAAAACCAAAATCACGTCGGATAGAAACAAAGGACGAGCAAGAACACGAAGAACTCGAGACGAACTCGACCCGCGCGGACCGTCCGCGACCTCCACGCGGACTGTCCGCCAGGCGCGGACGAACGAAACAAACCCGACCCCGAAAGTCAACTCCCCCAAATCATCATCGGATTTCCCAAACGGTTGAAGCTATGGAGACAAGGATTTGGGGACTTGAAAAGTGTCACACAAGGATGCTATAGCCCAAAAATCTTGCCTCCTAACTCCCTAAATCACCGGGAATCGCGAATCCTTTGAGCACCACCAAAAGCTAGAGCACCGAACGAAAACTTACGAATCGAAGTGATTTCCCGGCGTTTGAGGACACAAGATCAAGCACAAAGATGCACAAGACATCTATCCATGTTTTCCTCAAAGAAATCCGGGAAGAAACTCACTCAAATCCGCGGAATCACACCGGGAACAAAGGCACGAAAATAAGCACAAAAAGCCACGAAAAACAACCCCGAATCTTCTATACAAACCAGGAAAGATTCACAAGGTCTAGCATGCCGCCCTAGCATCCATCCCTCTCAACAAATCTCTCATGAAGCTCTCATGCTAGCCTAGAGAAAATAGGAAGGAAAATAGCTACGAAAAAGAGAAAGAGGAGGGAGCAAATGAAACCCTAAGTCGAGGAGAGAGAGAGCCATCAACACACACTCATGGCTTATATATCGAGTCCCGCCGGAGTGGTAAATGACTCGACTACCCCTAACTACACTACTGGCGATACAACCCACGTAGGGGCATTTTGGTAATGTTTGTGGGTCTTGCCATCGGACGGCCACGCCTTTGCCGCACCCCCGCGTCCTCCCGACGCAAGCCATGCGATCCCGCCGCGTGTCCTCCACCTCGAAGCTTCCCGACACGCCGGATCCCGTCTCCGTCGTGTTGGGCCCTCGGACTTGGTTTTGAGGCCCAAACCAAGAAACCGTCCGCCGATGGTTTTGTGGGCAAACCACCAAACCCCGCGTGCCCGGTCCGGCCTCCCGCCAAACCACTTGACTTGACCGCCACCGTGCACCGGCTCACTTGTCCATGACTTCGTCTTGCTCGTGTCGCCACCATGTGGCCCGCACCCAGTCCCGCTGTCCACCGGGTCCCTCGAACCGAGCCTACTTGTCTCTCCATCTCCCGGAGGCCCCTCAAGGCTGAAGACCTTTCGCGCCCGTTCTTCACCTGCAACAACACGAACTAGGCCGCGGCCTACACCCGCGCACTAAGCCAAGAGTCGGTCCAACACCCGTTGTCAATCACTCATCACTAAGGAGCGGTCATCCACCGACCACTGGGACGCTCCTGGTCCACAATCTCCCCCTTGATGAGTGCATTGACAACACACAACGCGAAATGAAATTCGAGTAAAAGAGAAAAGAAAGAAGAAAGAAAAACAAAGAAGCTCAACTCATGACCAAAACCGAAGAAAGGCAAAGAAAGGTCACAAGCCAAGCAAAGCACAAAAACCACACCGAAAACAAGCAAGAAAGCTCCCCCCTGAACAAATGCCTCCCCCGAACATGTGGATGCACACTTCCAAATTTCAGCTCACCTTTTTCTGAATTTTCATTAAGCTCACCTTTTCTCCCCCTTGTTGACAATGTATGAATCAAGGTGAAAATGCGAAATGCAAAGCAAAGCATATAAACAACTACATGAGCTTCTCAAATAAGCCAAATCTAGTGTCAAAGGCTAAAAATGAGACAAAGATCACAGACATGAATCATAGCATAGTTAAAGCATTGCCACAAGTAATATATGAAAATACAAGCATGTGACAAAGCAAAATTTTCAGATTTAAACAATTTTACCAAAAGAAGGCTCGCTTCATATGTAAAAGCCTATCCATGTCACACTTGAGCCACAAACATGCATATTACTCAAAGATCATACAAGGATATCAAATTCTCAGCAAAAGATCATGGCAAACACCCATAAAGCAAAGCATGTCATGTCAAAGCTCATGAGCCATGTGTCCACTTCGGGGAGACTTCTCCACCGGTGAGCATCATGCAACATGTTTTGCACCCATATGTGAAAGATAAGACATTTTAAGCATAGACATGATGGATGGAGCATTTTTCAAGCATTATACACTTCTTTTCAAGATTAATTCATTTCATGGTACATGAAGTGCCTTTGCGGCAAAAAGAAGCTTATGCTCCCCCATGAATGCAACATAGGCTAAACATTCACAATGATATCCGGCCTTTGGCCCAAATGCAAGAACAAGGCATCCAAGCACAATCTAAGCATGAAAAGCATATTTAGACCAAACTCGTGACATGGATACACAACTACACACGAGTGGAGCAAAATTTCATCAAGAATTAGTCAAGTTTAGCATTTATCTCAAAAGGGGCTATCTCACCACACATATATCTCAAATATTCCAAGAGCATAGCCTCACATCACCATTTCTCCACACATATAACCAATATCTCACAAATAGCCAAAGAGACTCAAATATGGCATATGAAAGAAGCTCATCATCCTAAAATGCAATATGACACAAATGCAACATGATATATGACAAGATGGCTATCCTACCATGGTTTATACATCAAGCAAAGCATGTATATACATCAAAGTAAACATGGTATGATACATATGGTACAAAAAGGAAACCCCCCAAGAGTCAACTAGAAAGGGCAACAAACCCCAAGTTCCCCCCGCAAGCGCACAAATGTAGCTTGGTCGAGAGGCTTTTTAAAGATGTCGGCTAGCTGATCTTGGGTAGGGACATGGCTCAAAACAATGGTTCCTTTCTCCACATTGTCCCTCGGAAATGATACCTCACTTCTATATGTTTGGTTCCGGAGTGAAGCACCGGGTTTTTGGCTACGCTAATGGCAATGGTGCTATCACAAAGAAGTGGGATCCGGGTGCACTCCTCACCAAAGACTCTCAAAGTGTATGAAATCCACAACAACGGGAGCAATAACTAGCCGCAGCAACATACTCCGCCTCTCCGTGGTAGACCGAGCTACACTAGACTGGCGCGCGGGAAGACCATGAGACCAACGAAGAACCAAGAAACCGACAAGTACCGAAGTAGACTTCCTCTCGACTCGACAACCGGCAAAATCCGCATCGGAAAAACCATGAAGAGAAAGAGTCGAGGAGGAAGAATACCAAAGGCCAAGACCGGGGGCGGTGTAGGTACCGAAAATCCTCTTGACGGCTTGTCGATGTGATGTCCTCGGCGAAGCACGAAAACGAGCGCACGGACACACGGCGAACCGTATGTCCGGCCTCGTCACCGTCAAGTAGAGGAGGGAGCCGATCATGCTCCCGTACTCCCGCCGGTCCACCGGTTCTCCGTCCTCATCCGCATCCAAAGTTGCTGTACTCCCCATGGGAGTTGACATCGGCTTCACATCTTGCATCCGGAACTTCCTCGGCATGTCTTTCGTGTACTTGGTTTGGTGCACAAATGTACCGTCCTTCACTTGCTTGATGCAGCGCGAGAAAATACTTTGCGGCTCGCCCATCATGCTCATCTCAAACTCCCCGCTCATCTCATCCGCAAACTTGGCAACAAGGTTATGTGACGAGCCACCAAAGACAATATCATCCACGTAAATGCGAACAATCGGCAAGTCATTTCCATGCTTGAGGAGAAACAAGGTTCTATCCACGGTACCCATCACAAACCCCCTGCTCAAAAGAAAACCTCTCAATCTCCCATACCAAGCACGGGGCGCTGTTTCAACCCATACAAAGCCCTTTTCAACCCGTATACCCCGTGTGGGTACAACTCGCTCTCAAACCCGGTGGGTCGCTTCACATACACCTCCTCCTCTATGACCCCATTCGGAAAAGCACTCTTCACGTCCATCCGAAACAACTTGAACCCTTTAGCCACGGCAAAGGCTAGAAGGATCCGAATTGCCTCAAGACGGGCCACGGGAGCAAAGGTCTCCTCATAGTCGATCCCCTCCTTCGACTAAACCCCCGAGCAACAAGTCCGGACTTGTTCCTCACAACCATCCCATTCTCTCCCTCTTTGTTCTTCCAAACCCACTTGGTTCCTATGGGATGGCAATTTGGAGGTGGTTCAACTAACTCCCACACCTCGGTTCCTCTCAAAGTTTTCCAACTCCTCATGCATAGAATTGACCCGGTTTGCATCGGATAAAGCATGTCCAATGTCCTTGGGCTCAAAAGTAGCAACAAAAGCGAGCATGAGCAAAATGAGAGGAATTCCCGGACCTCGACCGTGTAGTGCGTTCATTGATGTCTCCAATGATCTTCGACGGGGGGATGCACTTCTTGAATCCGCCGGGGAGCCTCACGCCTCGAGACTACCTCCCCCTCAACTTCGGCTTCTCTCGCCTTGGTCCTCTTGTTGCACCGTCGTTGTCCATGAAGTAGACGGTCCATGCTCCAAAGTAGTCGTAGGGGAAGTAGTGGGTACATGCTCGGCTTCGGGCGCATAGTTCTCCCCATCATCATCTCCAGCTTCATCTTTCTCCTCTTCAAAGAGGTCCTCGGCCATCTCTTCATCACCTGCACATTCAAAGCCAAGAGAGGTACATGGCATTGTCTCGTTGAAGGTCACCTCGCAAGTCTCCATGATTTTGTTAGTCTCAAGGTTAAGCACCCTATAGGCTCTAGAGTGGTTAGCATATCCAAAGAAAATACCATCACTAGACCTAGCCTCAAACTTGTCGAGTTTTCCCTTTTTCGAGAATAAAGCATTTGCGGCCAAAAACTCGAAAATGACTCACTCCGGGTGCCCGACCATGCATAAGCTCATAACGAGTCTTCTTCTTGAAAGCTCTCAATAAAATCCGGTTGGAAACATGACAAGGCTGTATTGACCGCCTCGGCCCAAAACCTCCTAGGAGTCCCGTGCTCATCGAGCATCGTCCTAGCCATCTCACAAAGAGTCCGATTTTTCCTTTCCACGACTCCATTTTGAGGGGGCACATAAGGGGTCGAATACCGATGTTCAAGACCTAGATCACGACAAAAGGCATCAAAACGAGAGTTCTTGAACTCGGAGCCATTATCCTTGCGGATAACTCGAATAGCATTCCCATGCCTCTCGTTTTTCAACCTCACGATCGGATCTCGAACAAAACCAAAAGTCTCACTCTTATCCTCCAAGAAGAACACCCGGGCATAGCGAGAGTAATCGTCCACAACAACAAGGACATACCACTTCCCACCCACCGAGCGAACTCGAGCCGGCCCAACAAGGTCCATATGCAACGGCTACGTCGGACGCTCGGTCATGACATCGGTCAGGGGTGGATGGGGAGTGGCTACCATCTTACCATGCCTACAAGGAGCACAAACCAAATCCTTCTCAAGCTTCAACTTCGGCAATCCTCGGACAAGGTCAAGACCACTCAAGCGGGAAACCAAATCAAAGCTCAAGTGTCCCAACCGCCTATGCCATTTCCACAAATCAGAAGAAGGACCGGCCATCAAACAGCGAGCAGGACCCAAAGAACGAGAGAAATCAGCCCTGAAAATCTGACCCTCGGGGATGATCATACAGACAAGATCACCTCGAGAATCAAGCAAACGAGACTCGCCAAACTTGAAACGCACCTCAAAACCTTCATCAAGCAACTGAGAAACCGAAAGCAAATTAAAACCCAAAGACTTCACAAGAGCCACTCTCTTCAACGTTACCTTGTCACTCACATGCACAACACCCTCCGAAAGCACCCTACCTCGTCCATTGTCCCCAAATGTGATGTACATCTTTTCCTTCACTGGGGTGAGGCTGGAGAACCACTTCTTATCTCTCGGTCATGTGTCGAGAACACCGGAGTCGATCAACCAAATGTTCTCCAAGCCTCCCCTGCCGATCGAAACAAGAACGAGAATGAGCTAGCGACTCGACAACGGGGTTAGCACAAAGAAAGTTAAACCGGTGTCGAGCCATCTCGCTCAAAAGAGGGGTTAGCAAACATCACTCCCTTGCCACCAAACTTCCCATGTCCCATGGGAGGAGTACGAGCACCACGAGGGGGAAAACGTGGTCCGTAGTTCCTCTGAACCCAAAGCTGCGATCATCTCCCCTAAACCCGTGCTGAGGACGAGTAGGAGGACGTCCAGCAAAACCACCACGAGCCCCACCAAACCTCTCACCAAAGACGCACACCATCATCTCTCCCCGACAAACCTCTCACCACCACCTCTCCGTGGGAACACTGCCAACACTCCTCACACTTCCCACACCCCGTGGAAGTGGCACTCTAGGCTCGGGGAATACCACGAGGCTGGCGATACTGTCTGGTTTGCTTGCTCCCTAGCAAGCCTCTCATCCCTCTTCCTCTTGTAGCGAAACTACGCAAGATGCCTCTCCTTGCCACAATACTCACACCGAAGGGGATGGGTTTTGGTTTTGGCTCGGCTTCTCTTTAGGCTTCTCACCCTTCTCACCCACAAACTTCATCGG
Source organism: Cenchrus americanus (assembly GCA_947561735.1). Taxonomy (NCBI): domain Eukaryota; kingdom Viridiplantae; phylum Streptophyta; class Magnoliopsida; order Poales; family Poaceae; genus Cenchrus; species Cenchrus americanus. The sequence goes on from OX387245.1 coordinate 166,026,797, forward strand.
TTTCGGAAATCATTTGTCTTAGGTGGGAATTTGGGTGGATCTTGGGTTGTGTCAAGCTTGTTGCAAAGGTGGTTGGGCTTTGGTGTGAAAGAGTTCTTGGGTGCTTTTGGGAGTGGGACTTGGATCTCTCCGATCACCTCAAACCCGGGGTTAGACTCAACACACTTCTCGTACACACTCTCCCCGCTGTTCTCTCCCACTTTCTCACCCAACTTCTCAAAACCCAAACCACGACCATCAGCTCTCTTGAACTCCTCAATCATGATTTTCAACTGAGGTTCCTGCCCAGACAACCAACCCAACACCTTCCTCAAATAATCATTTTCCTCATAAATGACATCCAAACGGGAAGTAAGTTCAAGATTGCGCAAAGTGACTTCATCACGGCTAGAACATGCTTTTGCAACGGAGATTTCAAAGATGCTTCCAAAGAGCTAATAGTAGAGCGAGCATCAACAAGCTTAGCATGCATAGTAGGACATGATTTGCAAGCACCAAGCAAAGTAGGTCTAGCCTTAAGCTCATCATGTTCGGTCCTAAGAGCATCTAGTTGAGCCAAAACGAAGCATTCTTCTCATTAAGCGAGTTTAATCTCATTCAACCAAGCATCACATTCAACACATTCAACATCATCGGGAGGAGTAGGAGCAAGTTTCAAAGAGTCATTCTCAAGTTTCAATTCAAGCAATTTTGACTCTAACTCTCCTACTTTCTCGCTAGCATTCTCAAGCCGAGCCCTAAGATCTTTCCTCATCTTTTTGGCATCTCTCGGCACACTATCACGGTTATCAAGCAAACCATTCAACCTAGCAATCTCGGCAAGCAAAGAGTCGGGGTCACGGTTTACCTCATCCTCCGAGTCGGAGTCGCCGTCTTCCTTCACACTCTTCTTGCTTCGCTCGAGCTATGGGCCATGCCACAAAAGCCTTCGAGCGCCACACGGCTCGGCCCCGCCGAGGTTCCGGCTTGCACTCTTCTTGCCACTGCGCCTCCCGGCGTCTTCATCTTCACTGCTTGAGCTTGACTGCTCCTCGCTTGAGCTTGAGTCGACGTCGCTCGCACCGGCCACCATTGCTCTTGCCTTGTTCTTCTTGTAGCTGCTCTTGCTCGGTCGCCGCTTGTCCTTGTCCTTGCTCTTGGACTTGTTGAAGTGCTTGCCCTTGGAGGAGTACTTGTCTTCACGCCTCGGGTGCGCCTTGTACTCGTTCATCTTGTACTTGTTCTCCTCCGCTTCCGGGCACTCGGCGATGAAGTGGCCACGCTTGCCACACTTGTAGCACGTCCCTGAGCTCCGCCTTGCATTCCTCCGACTCTCGTGTAGTCGTTCAAACCTTTTTGAGAGCAAGGCCAGCTCCTCCTCGCCCAGCACATCAAACTCCTTATCCGGAATGGACATAAGAGAGGACAAAGAAAACGTCGACGGGAAGGGTTAGATTTGCCCTTTGATCCTCCCACAAGAGCAAGACTATGGTCGGTCGAGCCCTCGAAGGATCGAAACGGCGAACCGGAGAGGGGGGGGGAGTGAATGGGAGCCGATAAAAATTCTTTCTCAAAAGAATTCGGCATATCCCAATCGCAACTCCGAGTCACACACAAACAAGCGGAAGCACACACAAACCTCTCTCGATACCTTAGGAACAAGGCTTGAAAGGCTAGGAAGCAAAGCGGAAGCAAGCACGAAAGAACTTGAGCAACAACTAAGAAGGCCGAGACCTACGGGTCAACCGGCACAAGTGACCGGGTCACCCCGAGCCTTACGAGCCGCACGGTCACCCGGCACAAGTGACCGGGTCAACCTACCCCCCTTCGGGTCACCCGGCACGGTGACCGGATCACCGGGACGACCCCGGAAAAACCGCCCCGCGAAATCGCCCCAAACTTTGGATCAAAGGATCTCCCAAACCACTTGGAGTCTTGAGACGAAATTTTGGGGAGATGATGAACACCCCAAGGAGAGGTTATGCCCCAAAAATTATGGTCTCAAACTCCCTACAACTCCCGGAATCGCAAATCCTTGCCAAGAACACAAAGACCTAGGGTTCATCCAAAAGTCAACGAATCGAAGGCCAAATCCGGCGTTTGAGGGGTCAAGATCATCACCAAAGGTGCGCAAGGCATCCATCCATGTTTCCCTCAAAGAAATCCGGGGAGAAACCAACTCAAATTCGCGGAATCACACGGGAACAAAGGCACGAAAACAAGCACAAAAAGCCACGAAAAACAACCCCGAATCTTCTATACAAACCAGGAAAGATTCACAAGGTCTAGCATGCCGCCCTAGCATCCATCCCTCTCAACAAATCTCTCATGAAGCTCTCATGCTAGCCTAGAGAAAATAGAAGGAAAAATAGCTACGAAAATGAGAAAGAGGAGGGAGCAAATGAAACCCTAAGTCCCCGAGAGAGGGAGCCATCAACACACACTCCGGGCTTATATATCGGTCCCGCCGGAGTGGTAAATGACTCGACTACCCCTAACTACACTACGGCGATACAACCCACGTAGGGGCATTTTGGTAATGTATGTGGGTCTTGCCATCGGACGGCCACGCCTTTGCCGCACCCCGCGTCCTCCCGACGCAAGCCATGCGATCCCGCCGCGTGTCCTCCGCTTCGAAGCTTCCCGACACGCCGGATCCCGTCTCCGTCGTGTTGGGCCCTCGGACTTGGTTTTGAGGCCCAAACCAAGAAACCGCCCGTCGATGGTTTTGTGGGCAAACCACCAAACCCCGCGTGCCGGTCCCGGCCTCCCGCCAAACCACTTGACTTGACCTCCACCGTGCACCGGCTCATCCGTCCATGACTTCGTCTTGCTTGTGTCGCCACCATGTGACCCGCACCCGGTCCCCGTCGTCCACCGGGTCCCTCGAACCGAGCCTACTTGTCTCTCCATCTCCCGGAGGCCCCTCAAGGCGAAGACCTTTCGCGCCCGTTCTTCACCCGCAACAACACGAACTAGGCCGCGGCCTACACCTCGCGCACTAAGCCAAGAGTCGGTCCAACACCCGTTGTCAATCACTCATCACTAAGGAGCGGTCATCCACCGACCACCGGGACGCTCCCGGTCCACAATCTCCCCCTTGATGAGTGCATTGACAACACACAACGCGAAATGAAATTCGCAGTAAAAGAGAAAGAAAGAAGAAAGAGAAACAAAGAAGCTCAACTCATGACCAAAACCGAAGAAAGGCGAAGAAAGGTCACAAGCCAAGCAAAGCACAAAAATCCACACCGAAAACGGCAAGAAAGCTCCCCCCGAACAAATGCCTCCCCCCGAACATGTGGATGCAAACTCATGCAAACACCCAAATTTCAGCTCACCTCTTCGAATTTTCATTAAGCTCACCTTTTCTCCCCCTTGTTGACAATGTATGAATCAAGGTGAAAAGGCGAAATGCAAAGCAAAGCATATAAACAACTACATGAGCTTCTCAAATAGGCCAAATCTAGTGTCAAAGGCTAAAAATGAGACAAAGATCACACACATGAATCATAGCATAGTCACGGCATTGCCACAAGTAATATATGAAAATACAAGCATGTGACAAAGCAAAATTTTCAGATTTAAGCGAGTTTATCAAAAGAAGGCTCGCTTCACATGTAGAAGCCTATCCATGTCACACTTGAGCCACAAACATGCATACCATTTAAAGATCATACAAGGATATCAAATTCTCGGCAAAAGATCATGGCAAACACCCATAAAGCAAAGCATGTCATGTCAAAGCTCATGAGCCATGTGTCCACTTCGGGGAGACTTCTCCACCGGTGAACATCATGCAACATGTTTTGCACCCATATGTGAAAGATAAGACATTTTAAGCATAGACATGATGGATGGAGCATTTTTCAAGCATTATGCACTTCTTTTCAAGATTGATTCATTTCATGGTACATGAAGTGCCTTTGCGGCAAAAAGAAGCTTATGCTCCCCCATGAATGCAACATAGGCTAAACATTCACAATGATATCCGGCCTTTGGCCCAAATGCAAGAACAAGGCATCCAAGCACAATCTAAGCATGAAAAGCATATTTAGACCAAAGCTCGTGACATGGATACACAACTACACACGAGTGGATCAAAATTTCATCAAAAGTTAGTCAAGTTAAGCATGTATTTCAAAAGGGGCTATCTCACCACACATATATCTCAAATATTCCAAGAGCATAGCCTCACATCACCATTTCTCCACACATATGACCAAAATCTCACAATTAGCCAAAGAGACTCACATATGGCATATGAAAGAAGCTCATCATCCTAAAATGCAATATGACACAAATGCAACATGATATATGACAAGATGGCTATCCTACCATGGTTTATACATCAAGTAAAGCATGTATATACATCAAAGTAAACATGGTATGATACATATGGTACAAAATGAAATCCCCCAAGAAACAACTAGAAAGGGCAACAAACCCCAAGTTCCCCCCGCAAGCGCACAAATGTAGCTTGGTCGAGAGGCTTTGTAAATATGTCGGCTAGCTGATCTTGGGTAGGGACATGGCTCAAAACAATGGTTCCTTTCTCCACATTGTCCCTCAGGAAATGATACCTCACTTCTATATGTTTGGTTCTGGAGTGAAGCACTGGATTTTTGGCTACGCTTATGGCACTGGTGCTATCACAAAGAAGTGGGATCTGGGTGCACTCCTCACCAAAGTCTCTCAAAGTGTATGAAATCCACAACAACCGGGAGCAACAACTCGCGGCAGCAACATACTCCGCCTCCGTGGTAGACCGAGCTACACTAGACTCGCTTGCGGGAAGACCATGAGACCAACGAAGAACCAAGAAACTGACAAGTACCAGAGGTAGACTTCCTCTCGACTCGACAACCGACAAAATCCGCATCGGAAAAACCATGAAGTGAAAGAGTCGAGGAGGAAGAATACCAAAGGCCAAGACCAGGGGCGGATCGTAGGTACACGAAAATCCTCTTGACGGCCCGTCGATGTGATGTCCTCGGCGAAGCACGAAAACGAGCGCACGGACACACGGCGAACCGTATGTCCGGCCTCGTCGCCGTCAAGTAGAGGAGGGAGCCGATCATGCTCCCGTACTCCCGCCGGTCCACCGGTTCCCCATCCTCATCCGCATCCAAAGTTGCCGTACTCCCCATGGGAGTCGACATCGGCTTCACATCTTGCATCCGGAACTTCCTCGGCATGTCTTTCGTGTACTTGGTTTGGTGCACAAATGTACCATCCTTCACTTGCTTGATCCGCGGCCCGAGAAAATACCGCAACTCGCCCATCATGCTCATCTCGAACTCCCCGCTCATCTCATCTGCAAACTTGGCAACAAGGTTATGTGACGAGCCACCAAAGACAATATCATCCACGTATATCTGCACAATCAGCAAGTCGTTCCTATGCTTGAGGAGAAACAAGGTTCTATCCACGGTACCCATCACAAACCCTCTGCTCAAAAGAAAACCTCTCAATCTCCCATACCAAGCACGGGGCGCTTTGTTTCAACCCATACGAGCCCTTTTCAACCCGTATACCCCGTGTGGGTACAACTCGCTCTCAAACCCGGTGGGTCGCTTCACATACACCTCCTCCTCTATGACCCCATTCGAAAGGCACTCTTCACGTCCATCCGAAACAACTTGAACCCTTTAGCCACGGCAAAGGCTAGAAGGATCCGTATTGCCTCAAGACGGGCCACGGGAGCAAAGGTCTCCTCATAGTCGATCCCCTCCTTCGACTAAACCCCCGAGCAACAAGTCCGGACTTGTTCCTCACAACCATCCCATTCTCTCCCTCTTTGTTCTTCCAAACCCACTTGGTTCCTATGGGATGACAATTTGGAGGTGGTTCAACTAACTCCCACACCGGTTCCTCTCAAAATTTTCCAACTCCTCATGCATAGAATTGACCCGGTTTGCATCGGATAAAGCATGTCCAATGTCCTTGGGCTCAAAAGTAGCAACAAAAGCGAGCATGAGCAAAATGAGAGGAATTCCCGGACCTCGACCGTGTAGTGCGTTCATTGATGTCTCCAATGATCTTCGACGGGGGATGCACTTCTTGAATCCGCCGGGGAGCCTCACGCCTCGAGACTACCTCCCCCTCAACTTCGGCTTCTCTCGCCCGGTCCTCTTGTTGCACCGTCGTTGTCCATGAAGTAGACGGTCCATGCTCCAAAGTGGTCGTAGGGGAAGTAGTGGGTACATGCTCGGCTTCGGGCGCATGGTTCTCCCCATCATCATCTCCATCTTCATCTTTCTCCTCCTCAAAGAGGTCCTCGGCCATCTCTTCATCACCGCACATTCAAAACCAAGAGAGGTACATGGCATTGTCTCGTCGAAGGTCACCTCGCAAGTCTCCATGATTTTTTTAGTCTCAAGGTTAAGCACCCTATAGGCTCTAGAGTGGTTAGCATATCCAAAGAAAATACCATCACTAGACCTAGCCTCAAACTTGTCGAGTTTTCCCTTCTTCAAAATAAAGCACTTGCAGCCAAAAACTCGGAAGTGACTCACCTTGGGTGCCCGACCATGCATAAGCTCATAACAAGTCTTCTTCTTGAAAGCTCTCAATAAAATCCGGTTGGAAACATGGCAAGCTGTATTGACCGCCTCAGCCCAAAACCTCCTAGGAGTCCTGTGCTCATCGAGCATCGTCCTAGCCATCTCACAAAGAGTCCGATTTTTCCTTTCCACGACTCCATTTTGAGGGGGCACATAAGGGGTCGAATACTGATGTTCAAGACCTAGATCACGACAAAAGGCATCAAAACGAGAGTTCTTGAACTCTAAGCCATTATCACTGCGGATAGCTCGAATAGCATTCCCATGCCTCTCGTTTTTCAACCTCACGATCAGATCTCGAACAAAACCAAATGTCTCACTCTTATCCTCCAAGAAGAACACCCAGGCATAGCGAGAGTAATCGTCCACCACAACAAGGACATACCACTTCCCACCCACCGAGCGAACTCGAGCCGGCCCAACAAGGTCCATATGCAACGGCTACGTCGGACGCTCGGTCATGACATCGGTCAGGGGTGGATGGGGAGTGGCTACCATCTTACCATGCCTACAAGGAGCACAAACCAAATCCTTCTCAAGCTTCAACCTCGGCAATCCTCGGACAAGGTCAAGACCACTCAAGCGGGAAACCAAATCAAAGCTCAAGTGTCCCAACCGCCTATGCCATTTCCACAAATCGAAGAAGGACCAGCCATCAAACGGCGAGCGGGACCCAAAGAACGAGAGAAATCAGCCACGAAAATCGACCCTCGGGGATGATCATACGGACAAGATCACCTCGAGAATCAAGCAAACGAGACTCGCCGGACTTGAAACGCACCTCAAAACCCTCATCAAGCAGTGAGAAACCGAAAGCAAATTAAAACCCAAAGACTTCACAAGAGCCACTCTCTTCAACGTTACCTTGTCACTCACATGCACAACACCCTCTCGAAAGCACCCTACCTCGTCCATTGTCCCCAAATGTGATGTCTTGCTTTTCCTTCACCGGGGTGAGGGCCGAGAACCACTTCTTATCTCCGGTCATGTGTCGAGAACACCGGAGTCGATCAACCAAATGTTCTCCAAGCCTCCTGCTGCCCGCAATCGAAACAAGAACGAGAATGAGCTAGCGACTCGACACTGGGGTTAGCACAAAGAAAGTTAAACCAGTGTCGAGCCATCTGCTCAAAAGAGGGGTTAGCAAACATCACTCCCTTGCCACCAAACTTCCCATGTCCCATGGGAGGAGTACGAGCACCACGAGGGGGAAAACGTGGTCCGTAGTTCCTCTGGAACCCAAAGCTGCGACCATCTCCCCTAAACCCATACTGAGGACGAGTAGGAGGACGTCCAGCAAAACCACCACGAGCCCGGCCAAACCTCTCACCAGCCCGCACACCATCATCTCTCCTGACAAACCTCTCACCGCCACCACCTCTCTGTGGGAACCTGCCAACACTCCTCACACTTCCCACACCCCGTGGAAGTGGCACTCTAGGCTCAGGAATACCGCGAGGCTGGCGATACCTGTCCTGGTTTGCTTGCTCCCTAGCAAGCCTCTCATCCCTCTTCCTCTTGTAGCAAAACTCTGCAAGATGCCTCTCCTTGCCACAATACTCACACCTGAAGGGGATGGGTTTTGGTTTTGGCTCGGCTTCTCTCTAGGCTTCTCACCCTTCTCACCCACAAACTTCACTTGGTTTCGGAAATCATTTGTCTTAGGTGGGAATTTGGGTGGATCTTGGGTTGTGTCAAGCTTGTTGCAAAGGTGGTTGGGTTTTGGTGTGAAAGAGTTCTTGGGTGCTTTTGGGAGTGGGACTTGGATCTCTCCGATCACCTCAAACTCGGGGTTAGACTCAACACACTTTTCGTACACACTCTCCCCACTTTGTTCTCTCCCACTTTCTCACCCAACTTCTCAAACCCCAAACCACGACCATCGGCTCTCTTGAACTCCTCAATCATGATTTTCAATTGAGGTTCCTGCCCGAACAACCAACCCAACACCTTTCTCAAATAGTCATTCTCCTCATAGATGACATCCAAACGGGAAGTAAGTTCAAGGTTACGGAAAGTGACTTCATCACGAGCTAGAACATGCATTTGCAACGGGAGATTTCAAAGATGCTTCCAAAGAACTAATGGTAGAACGAGCATCGACAAGCTTAGCATGCATAGTAGGACATGATTTGCAAGCACCAAGCAAAGTAGGTCTAGCCTTAAGCTCATCATGTTCGGTCCTAAGAGCATCTAGTTGAGCCAAAATAGAAGCATTCTTCTCGTTAAGCATTTTGATCTCATTCAACCAAGCATCACATTCAACACATTCAACATCATCGGGAGTAGTAGGAGCAAGTTTCAAAGAGTCATTCTCAAGTTTCAATTCAAGCAATTTTGACTCTAACTCTCCTACTTTCTCGCTAGCATTCTCAAGCCGAGCCCTAAGATCTTTCCTCATCTTTTTGGCATCTCTCGGCACACTATCACGGTTATCAAGCAAACCATTCAACCTAGCAATCTCGGCAAGCAAAGAGTCGGGGTCACGGTTTACCTCATCCTCCGAGTCGGAGTCGCTGTCTTCCTTCACACTCTTCTTGCTGCTTGAGCTATGAGCCATGCCACAAAAGCCCTCGAGCGCCACACAGCTCAGCCCGCTGAGGTTCCGGCTTGCACTCTTCTTGCCACTGCGCCTCCCGGTGTCTTCATCTTCGCTGCTTGAGCTTGACTGCTCCTCGCTTGAGCTTGAGTCGACGTCGCTCGCACCGGCCACCATCGCTCTTGCCTTGTTCTTCTTGTAGGCGCTCTTGCTCGGTCGCCGCTTGTCCTTGTCCTTGCTCTTGGACTTGTTGAAGTGCTTGCCCTTGGAGGAGTACTTGTCTTCACGCCTCGGGTGCGCCTTGTACTCGTTCACCTTGTACTTGTTCTCCTCCGCTTCCGGGCACTCGGCGATGAAGTGGCCGCGCTTGCCACACTTGTAGCATGTCCCTGAGCTCCGCCTTGCATTCCTCCGACTCTCGTGTAGTCGTTCAAACCTTCTTGAGAGCAAGGCCAGCTCCTCCTCGCCCAAAGACATCAAACTCCTCATCCGGAATGGACATAAGAGAGGACAAAGAAAACTCGTCGACGGGAAGGGTTAGATTTGCCCTTTGATCCTCCCACAAGAGCAAGACTATGGTCCGTCGAGCCCTCATGCTTGGATAGCAACTTCTCGTCAACCTCAGCCGACTTGAGCTTAGAAAAGAGGTGAGGACCATGTGTGGTTCAAGGACCGGTGGATGGTCGCTTCCTTGTGTGATGAGTGATTGACAACGTTGTGTGGACCGATTCTTGGCTAAGTATTGCGGGTGCGGGTTGCGGCTTGACTCGTGTTGGTGCGGGTGAAGAACAAGCGCGAAAGGTCGTCGCCGGTGAGGCCTCCGGTGTGGAGAAGACAAGTAGGCTTTGTTCGAGGGACCCGGTGGCCGGTGGGGGTCAAGTGCGGGCCGCATGGTGGCATGAACGGCAAGATGAAGTCGTGGACGGTTTCTTGGTTGAGCCTCAAAACCAAGGTCGAGCCGGGACTACGTGGGAGCCAAGTCATGAGTGGAGATTGGCGGAGGCTACACCGAGTTCGCGGGGTTTCCGGTGGTTCACCGGAAAACCACCGGGTTCCTTGGTTGATCCACAAAGCCAAGACCGGAGAACCGAAGACGGAGGCTGCAGCGGCGCCGGCCGGCCCGACCGGTGGGTCCGACCGGTCCGGCCGGTGGGGACCGGTCGACCGGTGAGGAGCACCGGTCGACCGGTGTGCGACGACGCGGTCCGGAATCTTCGAAGCGGAGGACACGCGTCGGGATCGCATCACTTGCGTCGAGGCTACGCGAGGTGCGGTCGCCGGCATCCGTCCGATGGTGAAGACATCAAGAATTCCGAATCCGCCCTTGAGGGGCATGTATCCCTAGTTAGTAGAGAGGGGCATTTTAGACATTCGGTTGCCGCCTATATAACCCAAGAGGTGAGAGGTTGGCAGTCAACTCTTGGAACCCTAGCTCATTAGTTTTCCTATTTTCCACCTATTTTCTCTAGGTTTTCCTTAGGACTAGCAAGAGAGCTTCACGGAGAGATCTTGTAGAGAGGGATGGATGATCGGGCGGCTTGCTAGACCTTGTACGAACCTTTGTTTCATGTATAGATGATTCGGCGTGGTTCCTCAAGGTTTGGATGTGTTTTCCCCGGTTGTTCTTGGTGGTGATTTTCGGAGCCCTCTCTCGGTGATTTCTTTGGGTTGTTTTCGGGGCCTTTCTCTTGGGGATTTGATGGGGGAAATTTGTGGGAACCCTTCGTGGTTCTTTGGGTCGTGATTCCCCTCCCAAATCCGTGAGTAAAGGTGCTCGATTTTGGGGGTTTCTTGAGTTCTTGGGTTGGAGGTGCTCTCGGCGGGATTTCTTCGATTCCTCCTTTTTGGACGAGTTTTTGTGGGATTAAACTTGGCTATGAACTCCTCATGAGGTGTTCTTGATATCCCCAAAGTCTTGTTCAAGTCCGTGGAGCGATTCGGGAGATCGAGATTTGGATTTGGGGGAGTTGACCCGCGGGTCTTTGTTCATCCCGAGCCGCCCGAGCCACACCGGTCGACCGGTGCTCTTGGCCGGTCCGACCGGTGCAAGCCCTTGTGGGATTTTGCTCGGGTGAACGTCTTGGTGAGTTCGTTGTTGTCCCGTGTTGCCGCTTTGTTTCGAGTTTGGGTCCGTTTGGTGGTCGGTTGGCTTTGTTTGGTGCCTTGGGGGCTTTCGGTCGCCACCGGTCCGACCGGTGTGTCTCACCGGTCCGACCGGTGTAGAGCCACTTAGTGAAAGTTGCTCGGTTTCACCGGCGAGGGACCGGTCCGACCGGTGGTGCTCACCGGTCGGCCGGTGTGGGTCTGTGAGACTCGAGGTTTGGTTTTTCTCGTTGCGTTTCTCGGGTCGGAAGGTTGTGTGTTGGTTCCTAGGTCCGGTGGCACTCCGGTGGCTACGTGGGCTTGACCAACCTTGGTAGTGAGTCGGAGACGTGTGTTGGAAGCCGCGTTCATCTTGTTGGAGTTTTCATCTCCTTCGAGAAGAATTTTTATCGGCTCCCATTCACTCCCCCCCCCTCTCGGTTCGCCGTATCGGTCCTTCAAGTGGTATCGAGCCGGTTCGGGTCTTTATTGACTCTAACCGGTCTAAGATCCAAGGATGGCGTACCGGAACGGGGTTCGGGTCCTCCACACTTCGATGGCAAGAACTACCGGATGTGGAGCAAGCGGATGGGTGCTTTTCTCCGCGGAAAGGGTCGGATCCTTTGGGATGTCACGGTGGACACGAGGCTATGTCCAGCGGGTTGATTTCCTCGCTCCAGATCGAGGGACGGCTTCGACGCCAACAATAAGGCGGTCGACTACTTGTTTCGTGCTTTGTGTCGGCCGAGTTCGATCGGGTGCACACCGAGCACTTGGCTTGTAGGATTTGGGCGGTGTTGAAGGAGGCTCATGTTGGGAACGCCCGGAGTTCGAGGGCACGGTTGTATGCGACCTACCGGAGAGAGTACGAGAACTTCACTCATCTCCCCGGTGAGTCCATCGATGCCTTGTTTCAGAGGTTCACGGTGGTGGTGAACAACATGAGGGCCAATGTGGACGTGCTCCCGTACGATGATCATGATAGGGCGGTCAAGCTCTTACACTCTTTGGATCGTACGATATGGAGCGGAAAGTTCGAGGCCATAGTCGAGTCGGAGCGATATGATACTCTGACGGTGAACGAGCCGTTCTCGAAGCTCAAGTCGGGCCGAGGTGGATAGGGGCATGATCGCCAAGCTCGAGGGACCGACCGATTCCCATAGTCTTGCCCTCGTTGGTGGTTCTAAAGGAAAGACTAACTCTAACCCATCCACCGGGATGTTCTCGTTTTCCTCTTTGATGTCTATGCCGGATGAGGAGTTTGATGACCTTGGAGAGGACGAGCCGGCGCCGTTGACGAGGCGGTTCGAGAGGCCGCACGAGAACCGCGTGAACATGAGGAGGAACACGAGGACTGCTTCCGGTGCGGCAAGCGGGACACTTCGTCGCCGACTGCCCGGAGAAGGCCGAGAACAAGGACAGCTACAAGCACAAGCCGAGGAAGAACGACGACAAGTACCGTTCGAGGCGCGACTACAAGAGCAAGCACAAGAACAAGTACAAGGACGAGCGACGATCGAGGAAGAAGGAGGGCCGAGGCAAGGCCCGAGCGATGGTTGGAGCGAGCGACGTCGACTCCGGTTCCGCGTACTCCACCTCGAGCTCGAGCGGCCGCGACGACGAGGGAGATCGCCGCAAGAACAAGAGGTCGTCCAAGAACCCCGAGCGGGGCCGAGGCCGCTTCGCGAGAGACGGCTTCGCACCATGGCGTTGAGCTCCGGCGGCAAAGAAGAGCACACGGAGCGACTCGGACTGCGAGTCCGACGACGAGGTGCGTGATGAGCTTCCCTTCTTGCGCCAGGAGAATGAGAGGCTTGGCTCATTGCTTGATAACCGTGATGACATGCTTAGAGAGGCCAAGAAAATGAGGAAAGAGCTTAGGGCTTCACTCGAGGATGCTAGGACTAGAGTGGGTGAGCTAGAGACACGGGTGCTTGATAGCAAGCTTGAGATTGATTCGCTTAAGGCTAGCCTCGTTGTTTCGATGAGAATGATTGTGCTTGATTGCTCCATATTCCTTGCTGATCTTGCTTTGTTTAAGGAGAAGCATGCCTCCAAGTGTGAGGAACTAGATGTGCTTAGGGTTGAAGTGGCTGAGCTTAAGTCTAGACTCGCTTTGCTAGGTGCTTGCACTTCTTGCCCCGTTTTGCATGCTAAAATTGATGAGATGCATGCCTACACTAGTTCGCTCGAGGCTAAATTGAAGGAACCCATGCCTACATCTTGCTCTACCCGTGAAATGCATGCATTGAAAAATTTGGAGCTTGCACATTATGTTGACCGTTTGCGGGATGAGAATGATGATTTGAGGAAGTTGATGGGTTGGTTGTCCGGTCACGAGCCTCGGTTGAGGATGATGATTGAGGCCTTTAAGAGGCAAGATGGTGAGGGGCTTGGGGCAAACAAGGTTGGTGAGGGAAGTGGAGAGAATATCCGGAACCACCAAAAACCCACCACAAGAATGATTTCCCACCAAAACCTAACCATCTAAGGAACCGACTAGACACAACCCCGGCTCCACCCGTGTTTCCTACACCCACAAATGACCTACAAAAGCCTATCAAGTTTGTGAGCACTTCGGGGAAAGTGTTCTTTGGGAAGGAGAGTGAGAAGGCTAGTGGTGAGAAACCGGTGGGGGGTTTGAGTGGAGAGAAACCGAGTGAGCGAGCCACATCCCAAGCCAAAGCCTAAGCTTGTGAGGTTCCATTGTGGCTATTGTGGGAGAGATGGCCATAAGGAGGAGTTTTGCTTCAAGAGGAAGCGAGATGAGAGAATGGAGAAGGAGTGGGCTAACAAGGACAAGTACCACCCTTCCGATGGTGTACTTGAGCCTCGTGTGCGGATGCCCGGGGGCAAGGCGATTGTAAGGACGGTTCGGGCTTGGGGAGAGAAGAAGGTCAGAGGGCGGTGCTTTGCCCGGACCACACCGGTCGGACGGCCGGTGTGGAGCACCGGTCGGACCGGTGCGGGCACCGGCGGACGGATGTTCGGGTTTCGTGCTCGTACGGGTGCGAGGGTTGTTTACGGTGGTCGTGGTTCGGTGGTTGGGCCGGAAAGGGTGCGGGTGGTCGGTTGCTAGGCGTTCTCCTCCTCGTGCTCAATACGGGGATTGGAGGAGTCGTGGCGGTGTGTTGGAGAGGAAGGACGTTCCACGGGCTTTCTTGCGTGGTTTTGGTCCTCCTCCGGGCAGAGAGGGGTGGTTCCCTCAGGGTGGTTACCGTGGTGGTGTTCGTGGAGGTAGCTTTGGTAGGAGAGATGCTTTGGTTGGTGCTAACCCCACTTTCGAGCAAATGGCTCGGCACTTGGTTTTCCTCTTTTGGTTCTAACCCCGGTCTTTGAGTCGTTTGTTCGCTCACGTGCCTATTTTTGATGTGCAGGTGGGAGACTTGAAGAACATTTGGTTGATTGACTCCGGTTGTTCGAGGCATATGACCGGAGACAGGGGGTGGTTCTCAAGTCTCGTCCCGTGGTGACGAAGAGGTACATCACCTTTGGGGACAATGGGCGTGGGCGTGTGCTTTCGAAGGTGAGATAAAAGTGAGTGACAAGATCACTGCGAGGCGAGTTGCTCTTGTTCAATCGCCGGGATACAATTTGCTTTCGTGTCTCGGTTGTTGGATGAGGGTTTTGAGGTGTTGTTTCGGCCTGGTGGTTCTCGGATTGTGGACTCTCGAGGGGACCTTGTCCGTATGGTCGTTCCCGAGGGTCGGGTGTTTCGTGCTGATTTTTCTCGGTCTTCGGGTGTGGAGCGTTGTTTCTTGGCCGGTTCTTCGAGTGAGTTGTGGAAGTGGCATAGGAAGTTGGGTCACTTGAGCTTTGACCTTTTGTCACGCTTGAGTAAACTCAATTTGGTCCGAGGATTGCCATGGGCGAGGCTTGAGAAAGAGTTGGTTTGTGCTCCGTGTAGGCATGCCAAGATGGTGGCCTCTTCTCACCCGCCTCTCACCGATGTGATGACCGAGCGTCCATGCGAGCTGCTCCATATGGACCTTGTTGGCCCGGCTCGTGTGCGATCCGCGGGTGGGAAGTGGTATGTCCTTGTTGTGGTGGACGACTATTCTCGGTATGCGTGGGTGTTCTTTACGGAGGATAAGGGGGAGACGTTTGGTTTTGTTCGAGATCTAGTCTTGAGGTTGAGGAACGAGAGGCACGGAGATGCCATACGAGCTATCCGCGGTGATAATGGCTCGGAATTCGGGAACTCTCGTTTTGAAACCTTTTGCCATGACTTGGGTCTTGAGCACCGGTTTTCGAGTCCGTATACGCCTCCCCGAATGGTGTTGTGGAAAGGAAGAACGGGACCTTGTGCGAGATGGCTCGGACGATGCTTGATGAGCATAGGACTCCGAGGAGGTATTGGGGCGAGGCGGTGAATACCGCATGCTATGTGTCGAACAGGATATACCTCGAGTGCACAAGAAGAAGACATGCTATGAGTTGATGCATGGCCGCACACCCAAGGTGAGTCACTTCCATGTCTTTGGTTGCAAGTGTTTCATTCGAAGAAAGGCGGGAAGTTGGATAAGTTTGAGGCTAGGTCTGTCGATGGCATTTTCTTTGGTTATGCATCTCATTCTAGAGCATATCGTGTGCTCAATCTTGAAACTAACCAAATCGTGGAGACTTGCGAGGTAACCTTCGACGAGACGAGCCACGTAGTCGGCTTGTCTTTGAGTGTGCGGGTGATGATGAGCTTGGCGAGGAGATCTTTCGGGAGGAGGAGCATGAACATGGAGATGATGAGGATGGAGGTGCGGTGCCCCCGCCGAACATGTACCCACTACTTCGACTACGATGATGGATGGACCTTCCGCTACACCTACGATGACAAATCAAGAACGAGGAGAAGCCGATGTTGAGGGGGAGGTAGCTTCGAGGCGAGAACCTCCCCGGCGAGTTCAAGTGGATCACCCGGCTTCGAGGATCATCGGCGATATGAGTGAACGCACTACACGGTCGAGGGTTCGAAACAATTCCCATTTCGCTCATGCTTTGCGTTTGTTGCTTCTTTTGAGCCCAAAGACATTGGACACGCACTATCCGATCACAATTGGGTTAACTCGATGCATGAGGAGTTGGAGAACTTTGAGAGGAATCGGTGTGGGAGTTGGTTGACCCTCCCCCCGTGGGTGTAAGCCGATTGGTACAAAGTGGGTGTGGAAAAACAAAGAGGGAGAGAAGGGTGAGGTTGTGAGGAACAAGTCGAGACTTGTTGCCCGGGGGTTCGGTCGAAGGAGGGGATCGACTACGAGGAGACCTTTGCTCCCCGTAGCCCGTTTGGAGGCGATTAGGATCCTTCTAGCCTTTTCTCGTGGCTAAAGGGTTCAAGTTGCACCAAATGGATGTGAAGAGTGCTTTTCCGAATGGTGTCTTTGGAGGAAGAAGTGTATGTGAGGCGACCTCCGGGGTTTGAGAGTGAGAGGTACCCCCACCGGGTGTACAAGTTGAGGAAGGCGCCGTATGGGTTGAAGCGGGCGCCTAGAGCTTGGTATGGCAAAGTTGAGGGGGTTCTTGTTTGAGAGAGGTTTTGAGATGGGGAAGGTCGATCGGACCTTGTTTTTTGTGCCGAGGCGTGGGCGAGAGATATCCCGATTGTGCGGGTATACGTGGATGACATTGTCTTTGGTGGCTCGTCTAACTCTCTTGTTGCGAGGTTTGCGGATGATATGAGCAGGGAGTTCGAGATGAGCATGATGGGTGAGTTGCGCTTCTTTCTCGGGCTACAAATCAAGCAATCAAAGGAAGGAACATTTGTGCACCGAGGCTAAGTACACCAAGGACATTGTGAGGAAGTTCAAGATGGAGGACTCCAAGGCTATGACGACGCCGATGAGTACGACTACGGCTCTTGATGCGGACGAGGAAGGTGAACATGTGGACCGAAGGAGTACGGAGCATGATCGGGTCACTCCTCTACTTGACGGCGACGAGGCCGGACATACGCTTCTCGGTGTGTCCGTGCGCTCGTTTTCAAGCGTCTCCGAGGACTTCGCATCGGCAAGCGGTGAAGAGAATTTTCGTGTACTTGCGTCACACTCCCGACTTCGGCCTTTGGTACTCCGCGTCCTCCTCTTTGGCGCTTCATGGTTTTTCAGACGCGGATTTTGCCGGGTGTCGGTTGGATAGGAAGTCCACTTCTGGGACTTGCCGCTTTTGGATTCTTCTTTGGTGTCTTGGTCTTCCCGCAAGCAGTCGAGTGTTGCTCAATCCACGACCGAGGCTGAGTATGTTGCCGCTGCTAGTTGTTGCTCTCAGCTCCTTTGGATCACCTACACCATGAGTGACTTTGGTGAGGAGTATACCCATGTCCCACTTCAATGTGATAGCACCAATGCCATAAGCGTTGCAAAGAACCCAGTGCTCCATTCCAAAACCAAGCACATAGAAGTGAGGTATCATTTTCTGAGAGACAATGTTGAGAAAGGAAAGATAGCCTTGATCCATGTACCCACACATGACCAACTAGCCGATATTTTCACCAAACCCCTAGATCAAGCAACTTTCACTCGTTTGCGGGGAGAACTTGGTGTGTGTTTGATTTCTTGAGTTGGGTATGTGGGAGCCGTCTTTTGCCGGTGGTGTCGAGCCCGTTTTGCCTCCCCTCGAGGAGCCGGTTTTGTAGCATATGTATAGCTTTTCTTTGTGCATTTCTTGCATTTTGCATGGCATATGTAACATGATGTATAGGCATCCTTGTATCTTAGATTACATGCATTTTGTATCATATGCATTGGATAGGAAAAGCTTCTCTCATATACATTGTTCACCATGGAATGAAATATATGTCTTTATGAGCTTGTTTGGTATGATATGGTTAGTATGGCTTAGCTCTTGATGATCTTGATGAATAATCCATGGTTGATAGCTATGCTTTTGAAAAATGTCACATGTATGCTCTCTCATGTGTAAATGCCTTTACATGCTCTTGACATGTTTTTGTGGCCTTGCTATGCTTAATTTGTGGATTGGATAGCTAGTTTATTGATCATATGGAGCCA
The DNA here is from genome assembly GCA_947561735.1 of Cenchrus americanus. Classification (NCBI taxonomy): domain Eukaryota; kingdom Viridiplantae; phylum Streptophyta; class Magnoliopsida; order Poales; family Poaceae; genus Cenchrus; species Cenchrus americanus. The sequence continues at coordinate 166,044,961 of OX387245.1, forward strand.
AAGGCTCATTTGCCATCATGAATGTTTAGCCCTCTTGACTTATCTTGTGGAGGGGCATAAGTTCCTTTTTGTCGCAAAGACATTTCATGTACCATTTACAAATCTGAAAATGAAATGAAAAATGCTTGGAAATGTGCTCCCATGTCATATGTGCTGAATTTAATTTGCTTTGGGTGCTAAACCGTTGCATGATGCCTACCAATGAGAAGTCTCATAAATAGAAGTAGGCACATGGCTCGGTGGCTTTGACATGACATGAGGTGCTTGTGGGTGTTTGTGATGGTCTTATGGTTAGAATAGCCGTCCTAGCATGAAGTTTGTGTGGCTTTGCCATTTTGATATGCTTTGATCATGTTTAGGACTTTGCTCATGAGAGGCGAGTTTTTCGCAAAATTGCCAAAATCCATCTTAGCTTCGTCCAAAGGTTGTGAAACTTGGTGATCATGTAGTTGAGATCGATACGAAGCCGTCGAGTACCTAACTTGCTCATTTGGACATGTGTAGCATCCTATGTTGAATTTTGTATATTTGAGAAGCTCTAGGTTGAAAGTTTTGCATTTTTGGCTTGATTCATGCATTGCCAACAAGGGGGAGAAGTTTGAGCTTGAAATGGCTTGTTGGAAGCGTTTAGAAGGTTTTCAGGGGGTTTCGAGCCATTTCTGGGCTCTGTTGTACACCGGTCTGACCGGTGATGAGCACCGGTCTGACCGGTGTGAGTGCTGGTCCTGTACATATGTTGGGCACCGGTCTGACCGGTGGTGATGACCGGTCTGACCGGTGTGAGCTGAAATTGCTGCGCCTGCCCCGTTTTTTGTTTTTTGCATGCATTCGTCCGGGGGGAGTTGCATTGGTTCGGGGGGAGCTTGCATGTGTGCGGGGGGGAGCTCTTTGTGGTTGTTCGAGCTTTGTTTTGGTGGTTTGCGCTCTTTGCTTGAGCTTTGCTTTGTCTCGGATGTGTCGAGCCGTTGCCCTTGCCTAAGGGGTCCGAGACTTGTCTTCTTCAAGTGATCTTGCTTTTTGCCTTTGTTTGGCTTTCGATCGCTTGTTGGAGTTTCTTTTTGTTCGTTTCTTTTCTTTTTCTTTTCTCTCTTGTTACTTCCGTGTGGGTGTTGTCAATGCACTCATCAAGGGGGAGATTGAGGACCATGTGTGGTTCAAGGACCGGTGGATGGTCGCTTCCTTGTGTGATGAGTGATTGACAACGTTGTGTGGACTGATTCTTGGCTAAGTATTGCAGGTGCAGGTTGCGGCTTGACTCGTGTTGGTGCAGGTGAAGAACAAGCGCGAAAGGTCGTCGCCGGTGAGGCCTCCAGGTGTGGAGAAGACAAGTAGGCTTTGTTCGAGGGACCCGGTGGCCAGTGGGGTCAAGTGCGGGCCGCATGGTGGCATGAACAGCAAGATGAAGTCGTGGACGGTTTCTTGGTTGAGCCTCAAAACCAAGGTCGAGCCGGGACTACGTGGGAGCCAAGTCATGAGTGGAGATTGGCGGAGGCTACACCGAGTTCGCGGGGTTTCCGGTGGTTCACCATAAAACCACCGGGTTCCTTGGTTGATCCACAAAGCCAAGACCGAGAACCGAAGACGGAGCCGCAGCGCGCCGCCGCACCGGTCCGACCGGTGGGTCCGACCGGTCGACCGGTGGGGACCGGTCGACCGAGTGAGGAGCACCGGTCGACCGTGTGCGACGACGCGGTCCGGAATCTTCGAAGCGGAGGACACGCGTCGGGATCGCATCGCTTGCGTCGAGGCTACGCAGGGTGCGGTCGCCGGGCATCCGTCCGATGGTGAAGACATCAAGAATTCCGAATCCGCCCTTGAGGGGCATGTATCCCTAGTTAGTAGAGAGGGGCATTTTAGACATTCGGTTGCCGCCTATATAACCCAAGAGGTGAGAGGTTGGCAGTCAACTCTTGGAACCCTAGCTCATTAGTTTTCCTATTTTCCACCTATTTTCTCTAGGTTTTCCTTAGGACTAGCAAGAGAGCTTCACGGAGAGATCTTGTAGAGAGGGATGGATGATCGGGCGGCTTGCTAGACCTTGTACGAACCTTTGTTTCATGTATAGATGATTCGGCGTGGTTCCTCAAGGTTTGGATGTGTTTTCCCCGGTTGTTCTTGGTGGTGATTTTCGGAGCCCTCTCTCGGTGATTTCTTTGGGTTGTTTTCGGGGCCTTTCTCTTGGGGATTTGATGGGGGAAATTTGTGGGAACCCTTCGTGGTTCTTTGGGCTGTGATTCCCCTCCCAAATCCGTGAGTAAAGGTGCTCGATTTTGGGGGTTTCTTGAGTTCTTGGGTTGGAGGTGCTCTCGGCGGGATTTCTTCGATTCCTCCTTTTTGGACGAGTTTTTGTGGGATTAAACTTGGCTATGAACTCCTCATGAGGTGTTCTTGATATCCCCAAAGTCTTGTTCAAGTCCGTGGAGCGATTCGGGAGATCGAGATTTGGATTTGGGGGAGTTGACCCGCGGGTGCTTTCGTTCATCCCGAGCGCCTGTGCCACACCGGTCTGACCGGTGCTCTTGACCGGTCTGACCGGTGCAAGCCCTTGTGGGATTTTGCTCGGGTGAACGTCTTGGTGAGTTCGTTGTTGTCCCGTGTTGCCGCTCGTTTCGAGTTTGGGTCCGTTTGGTGGTCGGTTGGCCTGTTTGGTGCCTTGGGGGCTTTCGGTCGCCACCGGTCCGACCGGTGTGTCTCACCGGTCTGACCGGTGTAGAGCCACTTAGTGAAAGTTGCTCAGTTTCACCAGCAGGGACCGGTCTGACCGGTGGTGCTCACCGGTCTGACCGGTGTGGGTCTGTAGACTCGAGGTTTGGTTTTTCTCCGTCGCGTTTCTCGGGTCGGAAGGTTGTGTGTTGGTTCCTAGGTCCAGTGGCACTCCAGTGGCTACGTGGGCTTGACCAACCTTGGTAGTGAGTCGGAGACGTGTGTTGGAAGCCGCGTTCATCTTGTTGGAGTTTTCATCTCCTTCGAGAAGAATTTTTATCGGCTCCCATTCACTCCCCCCCCTCTCTGGTTCGCCGTATCGGTCCTTCAAGAGGTCATCCAACTCAATAGTCAAATAGTTCCCGGACTCCTTGATGGCCTCAACCTTAGCACCCCAAACATTTGGATCCAAGACATGCAAGAGCTTCAAAGCCCGATCATGCTCGGAATACGGAAAATCCTCAACATTTGCCTTCATGTTGTTCACGATGGCGGTGAACCTCTGAAACATCGCATCAATGTCCTCACCGGAAGTGGAGTGAAATTCTCATATTGCATCCGTAAGAGACAAAGAGGCGAGCCTTCACATGGTTATCACCACCGTGAGCAACCAACAACTTATCCCAAATTTGCCAAGCAAGATTCAAATGGCGAACACGCTCAAACTCTGGATCACACAAGCTCCGGCACAAGTGATCAACGGCTTTTGCATTAGCCTCATACTTGGCCTTGGCATCGGCATCGGTCACCATAAGAGTATGGATGTTGACCGGAATAGCATATGTCTTGTCAAGCACAATAAAATCCAACAACTTCCCTCGAAGAAAGATCATCATACGAGCCGCCCACTTGTGGTAACCCTTGCCATCGAAGTGCGGCGGACCGCCCCGCTCAACGTACGCCATCTTAGGATTCGAGACTTGTCAAAGTCGCAAAGAATCCGGCACCAAGCTCTGATACCAATTGAAGGATCGAAACGGCGAACCAGAGAGGGGGGGGGAGTGAATGGGAGCCGATAAAAATTCTTTCTCAAAAGAATTCGGCCTATATCCCAATCGCAACTCCGAGTCACACACAAACAAGCGGAAGCACACACAAACCTCTCTCGATACCTTAGGAACAAGGCTTGAAAGGCTAGGAAGCAAAGCGGAAGCAAGCACGAAAGAACTTGAGCAACAACTAAGAAGGCTGAGACCTACCGGGTCAACCGGCACAAGTGACCGGGTCACCCTGAGCCTTACAGAGCCGCACCGGGTCACCCGGGCACAAGTGACCGGGTCAACCTACCCCCTTCGGGTCACCCGGCACAGGTGACCGGATCACCCGGACAGCCCAGAAAACTGCCCGCGAAATCGCCCCAAACTTTGGATCAAAGGATCTCCCAAACCACTTGGAGTCTTGAGACGAAATTTTGGGGAGATGATGAACACCCCAAGGAGAGGTTATGCCCCAAAAATTATGGTCTCAAACTCCCTACAACTCCCGGAATCGCAAATCCTTGCCAAGAACACAAAGACCTAGGGTTCATCCAAAAGTCAACGAATCGAAGGCCAAATCCGGCGTTTGAGGGGTCAAGATCATCACCAAAGGTGCGCAAGGCATCCATCCATGTTTCCCTCAAAGAAATCCGGGGAGAAACCAACTCAAATTCGCGGAATCACACCGGGAACAAAGGCACGAAAACAAGCACAAAAAGCCACGAAAAACAACCCCGAATCTTCTATACAAACCAGGAAAGATTCACAAGGTCTAGCATGCCGCCCTAGCATCCATCCCTCTCAACAAATCTCTCATGAAGCTCTCATGCTAGCCTAGAGAAAATAGAAGGAAAAATAGCTACGAAAATGAGAAAGAGGAGGGAGCAAATGAAACCCTAAGTCCCGAGAGAGGGAGCCATCAACACACACTCCGGGCTTATATATCGGGTCCCGCCGGAGTGGTAAATGACTCGACTACCCCTAACTACACTGCGGCGATACAACCCACGTAGGGGCATTTTGGTAATGTATGTGGGTCTTGCCATCGGACGGCCACGCCTTTGCCGCACCCCGCGTCCTCCCGACGCAAGCCATGCGATCCCGCCGCGTGTCCTCCGCTTCGAAGCTTCCCGACACGCCCGGATCCCGTCTCCGTCGTGTTGGGCCCTCGGACTTGGTTTTGAGGCCCAAACCAAGAAACCGCCCGTCGATGGTTTTGTGGGCAAACCACCAAACCCCGCGTGCCCGGTCCCGGCCTCCCGCCAAACCACTTGACTTGACCTCCACCGTGCACCGGCTCATCCGTCCATGACTTCGTCTTGCTTGTGTCGCCACCATGTGACCCGCACCCGGGCCCCGCTGTCCACCGGGTCCCTCGAACCGAGCCTACTTGTCTCTCCATCTCCCGGAGGCCCCTCAAGGTCGAAGACCTTTCGCGCCCGTTCTTCACCCGCAACAACACGAACTAGGCCGCGGCCTACACACCGCACACTAAGCCAAGAGTCAGTCCAACACCCGTTGTCAATCACTCATCACTGAGGAGCGGTCATCCACCGACCACTGGGACGCTCCTGGTCCACACCCTCATGCTTGGATAGCAACTTCCTGTCAACCTCGGTCGACTTGAGCTTAGAAAAGAGGTCATCCAACTCAATAGTCAAATAATTCCCGTACTCCTTGATGGCCTCAACCTTAGCACCCCAAACATTTGGGTCCAAGACATGCAAGAGCTTCAAAGCCCGATCATGCTCGGAGTACGGAAAATCCTCAACATTAGCCTTCATGTTGTTCACGATGGCGGTGAACCTCTGAAACATCGCATCAATGTCCTCACCGGGAAGTGGAGTGAAATTCTCATATTGCATCCGGTAAGAGACAAAGAGGCGAGCCTTCACATGGTTATCACCACCGTGAGCAACCAACAACTTTTCCCAAATTTGCCAAGCAAGATTCAAATGGCGAACACGCTCAAACTCTGGATCACACAAGCTCCGGCACAAGTGATCAACGGCTTTTGCATTAGCCTCATACTTGGCCTTGGCATCGGCATCGGTCACCATAAGAGTATGGATGTTGACCGGAATAGCATAGGTCTTGTCAAGCACAATAAAATCATCACTTGTGGTAACCCTTGTGGTAACCCTTGCCATCGAAGTGCGGCGGACCGCCCCGCTCAACGTACGCCATCTTTGGATTCGAGACTTGTCAAAGTCGCAAAGAATCCGGCACCAAGCTCTGATACCAATTGAAGGATCAGATGGCGACTAGAGAGGGGGGAGTGAATAGGAGCCGGTAAAAATTCTTCCCAAAGAACCCGGCCTATGTCCTACTCAAATCCCGGTCACACACAAGCGATGGATCGAATCACGCACCAATCGCCAAGACCACGAGGTTATGGATCAATCTCTAGCCTTAGGAACAATTCCTCAAAGCACACGCGGAAGCACTAGAAAGGGAGGAAGGAATCGAACCAAGAAGCAAAGCACACAAGCTCGGCGGACCGTCCGCGCAGAGGGGCGGACCGTCCGCAAGAGCCGCGCGGACCGTCCGGCCGGGTATTGCGGACCGTCCGCACCCGAGCCGCGGACCGTCCGGCCTTAGCCGCGGACCGTCCGTTAATTTACACGAACGACCCAAAGACACCCCCCGTGCCACGGACCGTCCGCGGGGAACACGCGGACCGTCCGCCAAGCACCCGCGGACCGTCCGCCCGACACGGCGGACCGTCCGAAACTTCGTCCAACCAAAAACCAAAATCGCGTCGGATCGAAACAAAGGACGAGCAAGAACACGAAGAACTCGGGACGAACTCGACCCGCGCGGACCGTCCGTGACCTCCACGCGGACCGTCCCCGCCGGCGCGGACGAACGAGCTGAAACCCGACCCCCGAAAGTCAACTCCCCCAAATCATCATTGGATTTCCCAAACGGTTGAAGCTATGGAGACAAGGATTTGGGGACTTGAAAAGCGTCACACAAGGATGCTATAGCCCAAAAATCTTGCCTCCTAACTCCCTAAATCACCGGGAATCGCGAATCCTTTGAGCACCACCAAAAGCTAGAGCACCGAACGAAAACTCACGAATCGAAGTGATTTCCCGGCGTTTGAGGACACAAGATCAAGCACACGGATGCACAAGACATCTATCCATGTTTTCCTCAAAGAAATCCGGGAAGAAACTCACTCAAATCCGCGGAATCACACCGGGAACAAAGGCACGAAAATAAGCACAAAAAGCCACGAAAAACAACCCCGAATCTTCTATACAAACCAGGAAAGATTCACAAGGTCTAGCATGCCGCCCTAGCATCCATCCCTCTCAACAAATCTCTCATGAAGCTCTCATGCTAGCCTAGAGAAAATAGGAAGGAAAATAGCTACGAAAAAGAGAAAGAGGAGGGAGCAAATGAAACCCTAAGTCGCGGAGAGAGAGAGCCATCAACACACACTCATGGCTTATATATCAGGTCCCGCCGGAGTGGTAAATGACTCGACTACCCCTAACTACACTACTGGCGATACAACCCACGTAGGGGCATTTTGGTAATGTTTGTGGGTCTTGCCATCGGACGGCCACGCCTTTGCCGCACCCCACGTCCTCCCGACGCAAGCCATGCGATCCCGCCGCGTGTCCTCCGCCTCGAAGCTTCCCGACACGCCCGGATCCCGTCTCCGTCGTGTTGGGCCCTCGGACTTGGTTTTGAGGCCCAAACCAAGAAACCGTCCGCCGATGGTTTTGTGGGCAAACCACCAAACCCCGCGTGCCCGGTCCGGCCTCCCGCCAAACCACTTGACTTGACCGCCACCGTGCACCGGCTCACTTGTCCATGACTTCGTCTTGCTCGTGTCGCCACCATGTGGCCCGCACCCAGGCCCGCCGTCCACCGGTCCCTCGAACCGAGCCTACTTGTCTCTCCATCTCCCGGAGGCCCCTCAAGGCCGAAGACCTTTCGCGCCCGTTCTTCACCCGCAACAACACGAACTAGGCCGCGGCCTACACACGCGCACTAAGCCAAGAGTCGGTCCAACACCCGTTGTCAATCACTCATCACTAAGGAGCGGTCATCCACCAACCACCGGGACGCTCCTCGTCCACAACCAACCAAGAATCGCTCCAAGCGAGAGAAGAGCCACCAAAGGTCCCAAATGAGTACCATAGAAAAAGTACCAATTGCAAAACCGCAAAGATCCCAATTGAATACCAATTTAAGGATCACAAAGACTGCCCAAAAAGTCACAACCCTTCTTGGAATCAAATTCCCTATCAAAAGAAGCCAAGCTCCCCCTCAACCAAGGGCAACTAACAAAGCAAAAGCTAAGAAAAGAAAGAGCAAGGAAAACTCTAAAACCAACCGAAAAGAGGAACAACAACACAACCCGAAGACAAGACAAGCCCAAAACTCCAAGGAAAGCTCACAACATGCTACACAAAGCATTGACAATATCAATTAACATAAATAGAGCATTGTAACATGATTCCACGAATATGAATAAGCATGGGCAAGCAAGTATGTCAACAAGGTACACCACTAAACCAAAATGATAACAAAGAACAACATGCCAAACAATATACAAGAACTAAACAATGGCATGATACAAGATCACATGGATCATCCACCAACATATATTACAAAGCTAGCATGACAAGATATACATGGGGGACAAACATGCTAACAAGAAAGGTACCATCGAGCTAGACAAAAATGATATGGATGAACAACATGACATAACCGAGCAATCAACCATAAAGCATGACATGATGTTCATAAATATCACCCACCATAAAATCATACAAAGATAGCAAGATAGATATTCAAGATCACAAAGCTATCATGAACAAGATGGCTAGCCTACCATGGTTTTCACACAAGCAAGACACAAGTATATACAAGAGAGGACAAGGGGTAAAGAAAACTCACTATACATGTGTACAAAGGCTTTCAAGAGCCATCGAAAACGGTGTGGAGAAACATCTTGTCTTGATCTCCTCACGGGCAGAGATCAAGCCCATCCAACTCATGTTCTCCAACCGCGCCTCCATACCTACACACAAGGAGACGAGAAAGACCGAGCCTTGGATCCCAAAGGGTTAGCAAGCACGTACTTGGGAATCCAAGATTTGGTCACACGGGTAAGTGGTGCACACAACCTATCATGTGGGTTAGCATGATGCAAATGCCGGTTGGAATGAAAAGTCTTTTGAACACCCTTGGAACCATGCCTCAAAGAAGTCACTCACGAAGAAAGTCGAGTGCTACCACAAGCAAAAAGACAAAGATCCTTCGGGGTCGTAGGAGAAGAACCAACACAAGCACCACGGGAAGCATGTCGCGGACCAACACAAGAAACACTAGAAGCATGTCCACGAGCATGGCCTAACTCACTAGAAAGAGTGTCATAAAACCCGTCCACAAATCGCGCCTTCTTAGGCTCACAAGTGTTCATGCAATGAGAAGGGCTATGAACAACCAAAGGCCTAGAGGCACCTCCTCGCCGTATTCTCCTTGCCCGGCGGTAGCAAAAACACTCTTGATGCCCATCCTTCCCACAGTGAGAGCAATGGTATAAAGGCCTATCGAGAGGCACGGTCCGAGTGGATGAATCACCATTCTCTTGTAAGTGGGAAGTCCCTTGGGACTTAGAGCATGAAGCATCAACCCCAACATCCAACTTGGTGCCCACATTAGAATCACACGTGCCATGAGAAAGGCTACGTGGCTTCTTAAAAGCTTTGCCACGCACACGTTGCTCGTGCTTGACACGGCGAAAGCAAAACTCAACGGTATGCCTTTCCTTCTTGCAAAAGGTGCATTGGAACCTCGGCTTGGGAATATGAGTTCCAAATATGTGGGAGGCACCCTTTCCATTCAAATCACCTTGGGCAACACCGGAAGAAGCAACAAGCTTAGGAGTAGCTATGAGAGAGCTATCCAAAGCACTAGCACACTTACCACCATCCAAAGACTCACACTCAAGAGAAGAAGTTGACTCCGGTTTAGAAGAAGCAAATTTAGAAGCATCAACATCGGAGTGACAAGAGAAGCATGAATCCAAACCCTTGGCACAAAGACTCTTGCACCTTGTGCGCAAAACCTCATTTTGAGACTTGAGGCGCTCACAAGTACCACATGTCATATTTCTCAAATTATTGGTTTCTTCTTCAGTGCATTTAGCATATTTGGTACGCAAGAGTTCATTTTCTTTCTCAAGGTTGGCACTCATCTCATCATGCTCAACCAACTTGGCGCTCATATCATCGCGCATTTTCTTTAAAGCCAAAACTTCACTTTCCAAATCAATGCATGAAGTGCAAATGAGTCCACATGAACAGTATCATCATTTACACCCATCAAAGCATCATCATCATCATCATCACAAGAAGTATGGCAAGCATCCTCTACAAGAAACAAAGAGCACTTGCTACAAGGCATGGATTTTATATCACAAATTTCAGCCCTAGCATGCTCAAGATCATCTACACATGTGGTGTGAGTCAATTTTAATTCATTAATTTCAGCATGCAAAGACTCACAAGAAACACATGGTAAAGAAGCAATCTTACTCCTAGCCATATCAAGCTCATCATTCAAAACAACACAAGAGTTGCAAGGCATAGAAGCATTGGATTTCAACAAGTCAATTTCAGATTGCAAGTTAGCAAGAAATGATCTCAATTCATCATTCTCAAAATCAAGATTGTCGCATGCTCTTCTAAAAGCTTCAACATGCATTTTGCGCCAATTAACTTCATCTTTTAATTTCTCATTTTCAGCACACAAGGCATCGCAAGATTTGCAAGGCAAAGAAGCTTTGAAATTTAACACCTTAATTTCAGATTTCAAGCATGCAATGGAAGCAATCAAAGCATCATCTATAGCATGCATGGTGTTACAAGAAGTGCAAGAATTCAAAGCACGAGACCTCCAATGAGCCATACCACATTTCAACCTAGTAAGAGAGCATTTCATCTTCTCATTCTTCCTACGCAAGGCATCACACAAATCTATGTTTCTCCTATGCAAGTCTCCACAATCACACTCACAATCATTCAACCTATTGCATAGGATCAAGATAACTTTGGCAAGTGTACCTTGGTTCATGCCTCCTAGCTTTGTGGTAGAGCTCACCTTTCTTGATGTCACCATCTCGATAGTCCTCGATGAGAGATATCATCTCCTCCATTCCGGTTTCCTCCTCAACCGCCATACTCCTCCTGCTCAAAGAACCACAAGGAGAAGAACTTGGTGCCATTGTCAAAGTACCAGTTAGTATTAGCCAAAAGCAAACTCGAGGAACAAGCAATGATGCAAAGAAAGCACTCAAAATGCCTCAATTCTCTAACAAGTACACACGAGTTCAATAGGAAAGGATCTTATCTTTTTCCCAAAATTTTACCACTGAACAAGGAGCACCAAAGATAGAGGCACAAAAAATTCTAGCTCAAAATAAGGTGAAATAAAGCCTAGAGAAAATCCAGAAGAAACAAGACAAAACCGCAAGAGACTTAAATAAGGATTTTTCAATTATCTTCTTGATTTGTTTCTGAATTTTTGAAGACCCCAAAATGATCTTTAGATATTTTGGATCACCTACAAATGGAGTCACGAAACCGCTGTAAAAATTTGAGCCAAAACGGAGCACCGAGTGAAAAGTTATGCCCGTTTTACTGAAGGTATCTCAAGTTATGGTTTTCCAAGGGCACAACTCCAAATCGCGACTCAAAACACATAAACCAAGGTCGCAAGCAAAAGCACCTCTTTCCTCTAGTCACCATATGGATTCAAGACTTGTTAGAGCCACAAGAATCCACAACCGGCTCTGATACCAATTGAAGGACCGATTCGGGCGACCAGAGAGGGGGGAGTGAATGGGAGCCGATAAAAATTCTTCCCTTTGGTTGAATTCGGCCTATACCCCAAATTCACAACTACGGATTCCCACACGAGTTTGCCAAGGTCACATAGTCACAACGGACCTACCAACCTTAGGAACAAACCCCAACTCAATCCAACACGGAAGCACAACTCAAAAAGCAAAAGACTTAGGCAATCTGGAAAGCACCAGGCAGACCGTCCGCAGTGTCCGGGCGGACTGTCCGCGAGGAGGGCGCGGACTATCCGCGAGTAGGGCACGGACCGTCCGAAAATGCTACCCGAACCTCCAGTACTGCACCAAGAAAAATGGACCATCCGTGATGGACCCGCGGACCGTCCTCCTCGTCACGGACCTTCCGGCACTCTAGTACGGACCATCCGCAAACTTCATGCAGCAAAAACCCACCGACAAAAAGGATCGAAAGAGAGGCGCTCAAGAACCCGCACGAACACAAAGAACAGCTGGGCTGTCAGGCACCTCGCGGACGGTCCATGGTGACCTCGCGGACGGTCCGCGGCTACCTCGCGGACGGTCCGCGGCTACCTCGCGGACGGTCCACCAGGTACGAATCAGCACAGCCGAGGAACACGAGAAACAACCTCAAACCTCCAATCGATGGATCTCCTAAACCGTTCGACGGATTGACCCCAAAATTTGGGTAGATGAGAAGCGTCACTACGGGAAGCTATGCCCAAAATCTTGGAACCCTAAACCAATCCAATAAACCGGAATCGCAAATCTCGTGCACTCAAAGCACAAACCCGAGTTCATCCAATCCTCACCAAATCGAGCCCGATTCCCGGCGTTTGAGGGGTCAAGATCATCACCAAAGGTGTGCAAGGCATCCATCCATGATCCCCTCAAAGAAATCCGGAGCCAAACGTCATAGAAACAACGAATCGAGCCAAGCACGAAAATAGCACAAAAAGAGCTCCGAAAAATCAATAAAAGAAACTCGGGAATAGAAAGATTGGCACAAGATTTAGAGGATGAAATCACTATGAAAATCTTGTCCAATCGATTACAAGCCACTCCTAGAATCCAAATCTAAGATGGCAAAAAGCTCCAATCAAAGAGCCACTCTCACCTCTCTCCCTCTCTCCCAAAGCACTCCAAAGGAAAGACTACCACACTCGCTAGCCCAAGAGTTGGCTGAAAATTCAGCCCCATCCTCCTATATATAGGCCCTCCGGAAAAGACCGAAGTGCCCCTACACTAGGAGTACAACTCAAGCCCTCACAGGGGCATTTTGGTCAACACATGAAGTTCACCATCGGCGGCCCCGCATCCATCAGGCCTTCATGACCTCCCGACGCAAGCACCTCGATCATGCCGCGTGTCGCCCGCCTCGAAGCTTCCCGACGCACCCGGATACCGTCTCCGTCACGCGAGGCCCTCGGGCTCAGTTTTGAGGGCCAAACCGAGAAACCCTCCTCCGATGGTTTTGTGGCCAAACCACCAAACCCCGCGTACACGGCCCGGCATCACCACGCCAAGCGTCGAGCCCGCCAAGCCTTTCACCTCCCGGCGCCGGACGGTCTACTCAGTCTTGCCTCGTTCCTTGACTTGGCCACCACCGATGCACCGGCTCCATGTCCACGACTTCGTCTTCCTCTTCTTGCACCATGCGGCTAGCACTTGTTCCCGTTGGCCACCGGGTCCCTCGAACCAATCCTACTTGTCTCTCCACTCCTCGGATGCCCCGCAAGGCTAAGACCTTTCGCGCCTGTTCTTCACCCGCACCAGCGCAAACCAAGCCGCAACCAACACCTGCAATACTAGGCCAAGAGTCTGTCCACACAACGTTGTCAACCACTCCTCACGAGTGCATTGACAACACACCACATAAACAATAAAGTAAGTACACAAAATAAAACACACACAACACAAATCAACACTACACACACAAAGCTTCAAACCATCGATCAATCACTCATCACACACGGACCAAGGTGCTTCTCAACTTGGTTCCTCAACAAGTTTGGTCATAAATGGCTCATGGAGCTACCAGCGGTTGTGTGGAGCCTCAGAACCACCCCGAGCAGAGCCACAGGATTCACCCTGTTTTTCTTGGTCTATGGCGCAGAGGCTGTCCTCCCCATGGACCTGGAGTACGGGTCGCCTAGAGTCCGGAGCCACGACGAGGGCACCAACCAGCGAGCCCGCGAGGACTCGCTGGACCAACTGGACGAGGTCCACACCGTGGCCCTGATGCACTCGACAAGGTATCAGCAGGCGTTGAGGCGCTACCAGGCCCGGAAGATATGGCACTGAGATTTCAATTAAGGGGACCTAGTCCTAAGGCTGCGCCAAGACAACCGAGGCCGACACAAGCTATCGCCCCAATGGGAGGGACCCTACGTTGTGGTACTCAAGCCCGGCACATACAAGCTGGCCAACGAGGACGGCGAAAAACTCACCAACGCTTGGAACATCCAACAACTACGTCGCTTCTACCCTTAGAAAAGGTTTTCCAAGTTATTTTTGTAAATTACATACCCAACACCATAGCTGGCTGTACAGATGTAAACTCTTTCGAATTAATAAAGTTAAAGGGCAACTTGGCTTTCCCAGAAAGCCAAGTCACCCTTGGGGGCTACTGCGGGGGGGGGGGCATCCCCCCAAAAAATGGCCCCATTTTTTTCGCAAAACCCATCGCAAACGTACTAAGTACACCTCGACCCAAGTTCTGGGTGAACCTACGCGGGACGCGGGCGGCTAAAGGGTGAAGAAGTGTGAGCCAGAGATAGCCTACTCCTCTGGCAGGACACGACCCTGCCCCCTCGTCGCTTCGCCTACAAGCTACTCGTGTAAACGAACTTTCCCAGCCCGAGTTCACCTAAGAAACTTGGGAGGTGGAACAATACAGTTGCCGGAGTAAAAACATTACCTCCATTCACAAATGTTTGTGCATTTCAAGCAAGTAATTGTTTATTACATGGCCACATGGCCCGAATGCTAACACTTAAGCAAAAAAGGGCTCGAACACCCAGTGATCTTCAGGCTGGAGGGCCGCCGGCTGCGGGAGCGTCTGGAAACAGGAAGTCGGTGAAGTCCTCCGCGAACATGTCAGCAGTGGTGGCGGCGAGCGCGTCCGCACGATTCATCGCCACCTCGTCTTCAACACCGACCGAGACAACGTAGCCCTAGGATACGGCCTCGAAGTCGACCTGGTAGTTGGACGCCACCATGCCAAGGTCCTTCTTGACACCCAGATGAAGGGAGCGGCGCATGCGATAGGAGACATGCCCGCCAAGATCGAGCAGGCGACTCGCTAGTGAACTCCCGGCCTGCGCCCCGCCTTCTTCAAGCTCCTGGCAGACCTCGAGGGCGGTAGCCCGCAACTCCTCCAACTCCTGTTGAGAGGAGTTGTAGGCCGTCTGCACAACCTCGGCCTGGGTGGTCATATTCCCTAGGGCGGTCCATAGGCCTGAAAGCCACGAACAAGAAACGAAAAATCGGGAGCGGATCCCAAAAAAGGCGAATCGACGAACGAGAAAACAATGAAAAATAACTTACCCTCAACCTGCTCCTTTTCCGCCTCGAGGGATTGGCGCACGTCATCGGCCGCCTACTGTAGGCCGAGAACCATGGCCTCCTGCTCCTCGAGAGACTGGCGCGCGTCCGCCAGCGAGATGCTGGGCTAGACCAGTTCCCTGTTGAGCTTCGTGGCCTCGTCTTTCCATTGCTTGAGGGTCGCTTGCGCCCCCTCGAGCGCAGTGCGCTCTTGCCGGAGCCGACCCAGCGCCTCTTCTCGTGCCAAGTGTTCCCACTCGAGCGCAGCCCGGGCCTCGACGAGGGCAGTCCACTCCTGCTGAAGCTGGGCCTCCGCCTGCTAGCACACAGCTTGCTCTTGACGGAGCTGCTCCTCCGTCGCGGCGAGTGCGGCGGCCATGTCCGCCAAGCTCGTCCTCAGCCCCTAGGCCTCCTTGGCCTTCTCCTCAACCTGACCCTACCAGGCCTGTGCCCCCTCGACGGTCGCACGGTCCTGCTGAAGCTGGGCACGAGCAGAGGCCACCACGGCCTCCCACTCCGCCGCCACGGTGCGCGCCCCCACCAGATCTTCCCGCGCCTTGTGCAACACCTCGTCCCGGTCCACGAGCGCTGCCTTCACCCTCTCGACAGTGTAGCCGTCCTCCACAGCCTGGGCATCCAGCTCCGGGGGCTAGTCCCGCAGGGCCTCCGCCCGGTACACCAGCCATCGGTCAGGAGTCCTCAGGGCCTCGACGAGGGCGTCGAGGGCGTTGTATTGCCCCCGGTACTAGCTGAGATCGGCGCTTCACCTTCGAAGCTCGGTGCCTGGTACACCCTGGAAGCTGCTCCTGTACGGGCACAGGACGCGCCATGACGCCCCACCAGAAGCAGGATTCGCCAGGACAACCGTCTACTCCATGGCACTGCACGCCATGCCCCTACACGTAGGCGAAATAGTGTGGCACACTTGTAAACTGCTTCCTCCTTGGCCTATAAAAGGTGAGGCAGTCCCCCAGCCACGGGGGGACGACGGATAGCAATCACACGCACGCTTTCCGCCTTCACCACGATATTGGCACTTGCCTCAGTCAGTACCTCTAGGACCTGGAGGCCCGGCCTCCTCTCCCGCCACGCTTGAAGCCCCCCTCTACGAGCACCACGGTGCAACACAATATAGTGCCTTGAGCACACCGCTGCTGGACGTACGGCCCCCGGCCAGAACCAGGATAAAAATCAGTGTCACTAGTTGCTCAGCACCGGCCATTGAGAAATAGATCTCAGCGCTTATTACTAGTTAGTGTCGGGACTACATTCCGCACCGACAACTAGAAGTGCCATAACCCTCTTCTTTATCCTGTGTCCCAGGTCTATAGTCCTTGTCAGATTTATCCTGTGAATTAGTAGTCAAGGGAATTACAGTAAATACTTTAGCCCACTGTAATATCATTGGTTCTTGGTAAACCATTAACATAAATGGAAAATTCAGTATCCAAAAAATTAGTTCAAGCAAAGCGACCATACCATTTTAAAGAGCAAGATGCAAGCTGCCTCAATTGCTGATGAGGTACTTATTCAACTTGGAAGAATGTGCAGATGTACATAGGAACAAGAGCAAAACCAAATATAAGAGTCAATCTAAAGGGAAATGCTAAGTATGTATACCATCGACAGCTAAGTATGTGCACATGTGCTTATACAAAGGAGCCACGGCATACCCTGCAATTCCCACAAGTACAATTATATTTATACGCATTTATATAAAAAGAAAACCATACACACGCATATGTTGTATACTTGATTATCTGAACGCATATGTGCTACAAAAGCACGCTTGGCCTCATTCCATAAAGTCGAGCAAATATACCAAATTATGTTATTACTAAATTATTGTTAATTTTACAATTATTACCGAGTTGGTAGAATGCATTTACCGAATTGTATAAGACATTTTTAGAGAAGCATACCATAAACTCAAATCCTAGATTCGCCACTAACCTTCGCACTGCCGGAGCGGAGGGATCTCTACTCCTCATTGTTGCCTGCTCACCGCCACGTCCCCATCCTCACTTCGACCTCGTGGTTGGAACCCTCCTCCTCCTAGTCGTCATTGTCGTCATCGCTGGATCCCTTCTCTAGTCGTCATCGTCGTCACTGCCACCGCTGCTGGGTCCCTCCTCCTCTAGATCTCGCTGTCAGAGGTGTGGAGCACGTCGTGCCGAGCATGGTGTGGCGCGCATCTCAGCGAAGGGGTGTAGTGTGGGTCGCGGTGTGGGGGCAGGTGAGGGGGGTGAAGGTGAGGGGGAGAAAGTGGCGGTGGCGGCGCGAGGGGAGAGTGGGAGGAGACTGCATGAGGGAGGCGTCCTTCCCTACTAACCTAGCGCGAGTGCGCTTGTGTGGGCCATAAAATGAGTAATGTAGTTCACATCATCAAGCAAACTAACTCATAACAAACATATTCACATCTGACATGCATCAACAGGACACATCACCAAAATAAGACTGTATCAGCTGGTCCCATCACCAAACTAGATTGTTGCTGCCATGGAACTAGTTAGCTAGCTAGATGGCTTCTTTTGTGTTGCTGTCTCAAGTACAGCTAGCCTTGTCTCTAGTTTTGCAACTCTTTGTTCCAGCTCAGCATTCTTCTTTAGAAGTTCAATCTCCTACTACTTTTGTGCGGCTTTAAGTTGCTCATCCTGCTGGTCGATTCCTTTCCAGATATAGTCAATATCATCCCGAGTAACAACACAGTCCTAAAACAAAGGAAAAAATTATATTGATGCAAGCATCATAACAGTTGCAATTTACAAGAAAGATATTTTAGCTCTAACTGGTTTCAAAACTTTCCTGCTTCTCTTCAGTAGATTCCTTAAGCTTGTTGATTTCATTCCAAATCCTGTCAATGTCATGTGCAACAACTTCCTACAACAAATGGAAATTGATGCATTAGAACAATTGATCAGTGAAGATGTGAAGGTACAAGGACAAAGGTTGTGCGTGATGGTTTCAGAACTTGCCTTATGGTCTTCATAATCATCATTAGAGTTGTTGCCGGAGTCATCATTTGAGTTGTTGCCGGAGTCGTTGCCGGAGGTGATGAGGTCTACGAGAACCACTCTTCTACCTAGGTCGTCGCTGGAGGAGTCGACGCTCACCTCAATGCGCGTGGACCACTTCTTCCTTTGCATTGAGGAAAAAACCCTGCCTCTCCATGGCGGGCGTCGCTAGAGTCTGCCAACTTGGCCCTTTCGCGTGTGTACGGCTTCCTCCCCCGGGCCGACGAAGAACCGACCTCTTCAATGGAGCGCCGAGGAGGATACACGGGGGCGGCGCGCTGGGACAGCTCCTCTTCGTCACCGAGGAACCTCACACTCTTGGCAGGGGCGGCAGACAGCACCGAGGAAGACGGACGGGGACGTGGCTGCAGGGCCTCCTCCTTGCATAACCTCCTCCTAGAGTCGCGGGCCATACCTGTGACGGAGACGAGGAAGGCGGAAGCCGGAGAAGGGGATAGAAGGAGGAAGGCAAGGCAGAGCGTTTATCAAAAAGGTTCTGATGCGCAAAGGATACGATGATTAACAAACACCCATTGCTAATGAAGGGGCGGGGCCAGGTCTGTTCGAATGAAGAACAGTTTGCTTTCCCCCTTTTAATCTGCAATCAAATTTTGTATCACAATTTTCTCCATCAACCGTAATCCAAATTTGATGATATTTGTTTCTGAAGCTTTCTAAAATCAACATCTATTCATTGATGACATTTTTTCGTTTGTAATTCTATTTCTTGGATGTTGTTTATACACCATGCATTGTTCCTTATAAGTACAACATATAAATTATATTTGTTTTACACAACCATTGCTAATGCAACTTTGCATTTCGTAATCTTATGGTGAACGTAAGGTAATGTCAAAATTTCAAAAGCATATGAGTTTGAACATGTTTTAAAGTGTGGAAAACTTCAATGTTGAAGCATGTGTGGCTTAAATTATGTTGCCAAGTCCATTTGTAAAATTTTTTAGAACACACTAAGATGTTATTATAATTATTATATCGTAAACAAGAGATAAAAAATCTAATTTTAAGAAATTTGGCTAGACATGTGTGGTTGTTGATATTTCATTCAAATAGTAAATTACCAACTATGAATTTTTCATATTTTTTACAAATTTTTTGGTGCTGTTTATGGGGTATAATATTTGAGGAAAACAAGTTTCAATTCAGAAAAAATAGTGTTGGGCCCACGCGTTAGCGTCAGAAGCCTATATAAAAAAAGATAACAGTAGCCTGCCTGACCGACAAAGGCGATGCGGGTAGACTAACCATCATCGCCTACAAGTGCTCCATTGTCCAAATGCCCTTGGCCGACATCCGCCCCGGTGACGGTGGTACACTAACCATCGTCGCCAACAAGTGCTCCATTGTCAAAACTGCCCATTGCCGAATGAATATGCATCCGCCCCGACGCCCCAACCCCTGCCCACTTCTTCTTCCCCGATCTGAGCTCCACCGCCGCCGCCCGCCTGTCCTTCCCCGCCGTCACGCACATGTCGCACTACGCCGATTCTTCTAGAGGTGCACATGCGAGGAGTAGGGTTCAAGGTTGCCAGAGCAGCCGCAATCACTCCATCGGCATGGATCCAGTCGGTGAGCTAAGCGGCTTTGCACTGGTCCCTTGACCAGACTGTTGTATGGCTCGGGTGGTGGAGGGGCGGACGCAGAAGGAAGGTGAAGACCACGGTCGTCTTTATTTCAAATGTGCAAGGAGCTCGGTGAGTAGTCAGTTGTGTCTCCAAAATCTTATTTAGGGTTCTTATGTGCTTTTGATTCCGCAGTACGTCAAGTATTTTGGATTTTATCGTTTTTACAAGGACTATCTCTCGATGTTGAAGGATGCTGGAGTCATTGTTTTTCGACCGTCGAACTGGGCAGACGTGATCGATGAAGTAGTTGATTCAGTGGAATGTCAAATTGGGAGCGGCGAGCAGAGGCAAGCACTGGAGGACAAGCAGAGGAAGAAAGCACATGAGGAGAAGATGGACAATGTGATCTGGAAGATGAACTTGATTATTGTGGCTGTTGTTTGTGTAGTATTTTGATGTTTACTATGCATGTATGCTACAAAGAAGTAATTCTGATGTTAAAAGTGTTGCTTTTGCTTCATCTGTGTGGATGAAGAATGAAAACGTTTCAAATATGACAAACTTAAATGTATGAATGAAGAATGGATGGAATGACAATTGGGTCACAAATCTTAATGTGTCTCACATCACAAAATTCATGAATTCTTCAGTGCTGACATTTCATTGCAGCACGAGGCAAAGGAAATGCGGATTATTAACACAAAAAGTGTAACAAACTGTCGGTGTTTTAGACCGGCAACCTACTAAGGGGAGTACCCGAAGTAGATGAATGTGGTCTCACCGAGATCAGTAACTCGAAGGAAGAGACACGTGGCACACAATTTAGACAGGTTCGGGCCGCGAGGTGCGTAATACCCTACGTCCTGTATGCTGCGTTACTCTGGATTGATTGGGCACGATTACAAGATGGTGTAATAGTGCGTCGTGGATTGGATGATCCTAGAGAACGGTCCCTGCCTCGCCTTATATAGTCCGGGAGGCAGGGTTACAAGTCGGAGTAGGGAGAGAGTACTAGTCGAGTACGTCTAGGAGTCTTCTATACAGAGCGGAGCATGTACAGCTTCCTAACCGAGTACTTCTCCTCCGTAGTCCTTGTGCTCCACGCCATCAGGTGTCGTGTAGCGCAAGCCGGGTAGTCCCAGGGGCCCACCGAGCGGTCGGTCCTGGTACCCACCGAGGTAGTGGGCCTAGGGAGGTCCATACAACAAGCCCCCGAGTACTTTGTAGTCGAGAAGGATAGCTTCAAGTAGTCTTGACGGCCTTAACGAGTAGTCCTCAAGCGTCCCTGAGTACTACAAGTCAAAAGTCCTCAAGAGTAGTCGAAGCATCCCGAGGCTGGAATGTACTCCAGCTGATATCTGAGCAATCTTGAATTCTTCTCGAGTAGTCCCAAGCGTCCTCGAGTGCTGCCCTCGAAGGTCTTCAAAAATGCCCGCGTTGTCTTGAAGCCAGAGCTGATATGGGAGTGCGATTGCAAAATCGCACTCCATATGGAGTAGCCCCCGAGCCTTAGGTTGAGTCGTAGACTCTGGCTGAGGGTCCATCTGAAGTCTTGGCAAGAATATCCCGAAAAATCCGGAGAGAAAAAACCGAAGGACACGTGGCACGGAGCCCCCGAGCCTTGAGTCGAGTACTTCCTCTCGAATTGAAGGGTCATCTTGTAGAATGTGTCCTGAGATGCTCCTGAGACTTGTCGCTTCCCAGGTAGTCGAGTAGCCGTAGCCGAGCCCCCAAGGTGAGGCGCGTCGACTAGTAGAATACGAAGAGTCACGCGCAGCCGCTGAGTCAGCCGAGCGTGGACTTATCCAGCCGGCCATTGCGGAGCCGGTTTGACTTATAAATAGAAGCCAAAACCTTTAGGGTTTTCCACCCATCACTGCTAGAGCCATTTCGAATAGATCTGGGCCGGATCCACTTCTAGCGCACGCCGCCACCGCAGTAGATCTAAGCGCGCCACCACCAGAGCTTCCAGAGTAGCCTCCGAGCGAATGCGCGTGAAGACGCCGTGTACTTGGAGAATGAAGCCTTCACCATCCAAGTCCGTGAAGACCGTTGGGGAGAAGAGGGGTCGTGACGAGGCCACCGCGGCTGCCACGTGGGCAGCGCCGCCAATGTCTCCACCCCGGCCAGATCCAAGCCGCGAGTGGAAAAAGTCGAAGACGAAGACGGAGGATCTGCTGGCCCTTCTCAACAGCGGATTTATCCGGGAGAAGGATGTGGATATGTGGAGAGCAGCTGCCGGGGATCCGTACCCAATGGAGAAAGCTGAAGACGAGATCCCGATGTTCGCGCGCTTCGCGGAGCGCGGACTCTCTCTTCCGGCCAGCGACTTCTTCAAAGGCCTCCTCGGGTACTACGGAGTTGAGTACCTCAACCTCAACCCCAACGGTATTTTCCATACCGCAGTCTTTGTCCATTTCTGTGAGGCGTTCCTGGGGATCAAGCCGCACTAGATCCTGTTCCGGAAATTCTTCCGGGTGAAGCCGCAGCCGAGCGCCAGCAACCCGCGAGTAGTTGGAGGAGAGGGCATCCAGATGCGAGAGGACGCCGCCGAACAGTACCTCGCTTACAAGCTCATCGACTCCAACGCCGACTGGAAGGCCAGGTGGTTCTACGTGACGAACCACCACCCTGGCCTGCCGAAGCCGAGCGGGAGGCAGCCCAGACACCGGGACTGGTGGAACACGGAGCCTTCGATGCAGGTGGGGATCCAGCTCCCTGAGTTGTTGGCGCATATCAAGGTGCTTAGAGAAGCCAGGCTGAAGGCCGAGCATTTGGCCTTCAGCTTCATGAAGCAGAGGGTGCAGCCGCTGATGGCCCGCGACACCCTAGGCTTCGAGTACACCAGCGACGATGACACGTCGCGGATGCCAGGAGGTGAAGTCGACGACGACGACATCGTTGATAGGCTGGCGCGCATCATCAAGGACATGCCACCGTACACGGCGTGGCCGGTCCAAGAGTACTCCGCCGCGCGCCCGCCAAAGGAGGTAAGTAGCCGTACCCCCTAGTCGAGTAGTCATTACTTGTGAGTAGTCGCGCTGATGTCTTGTGTCTTGCATGGATGACTTGAAGAGGTTCATCTCCGAGCCGCAGCCGTCCCCTCAGGGAATCGAGATTCCAGAGGGATGAAAGACCAAGACCAAGGAACGGCAGGAAGTCAGCGAAGGAGATGACACCGTCATCGTAGAAGACACATTCGACGAGGACAACGACGAGGAGACGCTGCAGGATTGTTTCCAGCTGCGATCGAGGTTTAGCCGTCCCGACTTGCCTCATGTACCCCTCGTGCAAGATCCGCCGGCCCAGCTCCGGAGGCTAGTGCCGGCCGCGCCGCCACCCGAGGGCCGCGCCGCCATGGAGGCCGCGCAAGCGGGTGACGAAGAAGCTGAAGGTCTCAGAGACCACGCTTCAAGAGGTAAGATGTCTTGACTTGTGTAGTCGAGTACCCGTCATACGAGTTCACTTGCTGATGACTGATCTTCCTTGTATGCAGGAAGTGCCGCCAACGGAGCCCGTCGAGGGGGCGACGAAGGCGAGTGGGACATAGTGGGAGAGCCTGCTGGGAGTCGTAGCCCAGCCCCCACTGTTGAAGAGCTCTTGATGCAGCTGGAGTGCCAGCCCCCTGCTCCTTAGGGGAGCACGGAGCCTGCGGCCGTGCCACTGAAGAAGTAGTAGCCGCGTGAGCGCAGGAGAGCGCTACATCGACTACTGCTGCTGGAGGAGAAGCAACAGCCGCAGAGGCGCAAGAGGAGGCGCCCACTGAAGCTGGTCTGGTAGATATTGCCAGAATCCTTGGAGCCCCGGCCGTGATGATAGTCCGGTCAAGCCTGTAAGTACTGATCCTTCCTGAGTAGTACTTTGTGTAGTAGTCGAACTTGATTGTCAACCAATTGTGTACTTCTGCAGGAAATCGACAGATCTGTCCTTGGAGGGGGATGAACCCTCTACGGCAGTGGCGGAGGAAGAAGCCGCGCCGCCCGCCGAGGAGTCCGCTCCCGCCTCTCAGTCCGTGCCCGAAGCGCCGGCTACTGAGGCTGTGTTGCCTGAGGCCAGCGTGGTCGAGGGTAAGTACTCTGCTGAAGCTGTGGTGCTCCTCGAGGAGTAGTCGTAGTCATTGATGAACTTGTCTTCTTCTTGGCAGGCGCCGAGGCCGAAGGGAGCGACATCCCTGCAGCGGTGCCCATGCAGAAGTCGATACCACGGGCGCCGGAAGCTGCTGAAGGAGCCCCCGAGCCGATGGAGGAAGTCGTTGAGGAAGCCGCCGTGGAGGCCGGAGGAGAGGAGGCCGTCGTGCCGCCGGAGGCTACTCTGGAGGTGGTGGTCCGTTCCCCAGAGGTTCAGGACGCAAAGCCCATCCGCTCTGCGCCGATGACGGAGGCCGCCGCGAGTAGTCGTGGCGGGGTAGAGTTGCTTGCGGACGATCTGGTCGACCCGGCGACGGTGGCCAGGCACTTGGAGGCGGTCCGCCAGGCTGAGCAGTGGATGAAGGTAAGTAGTCTTAACTTCTGAGTAGTCAATCCTCTGTTTTCGAGTACTCGTGTGACATGAGTTGTCTGTGCAGGACGTCGTGGAGAGGTCCCGTGAGAAGTCCAACATGGTGCAAGGCTTTGGTGACGCGGTGCTTCGGGCTGAAGCACTAGAAGATCAGCTTTTGAAGTCGCGGAAGCACGCGGCCGCCATGCAGTCCAAGCTCGACGCCGCCTTTGCCAAATACCACAATGATATCCAGGATATGTTGGCAAAGAGCGACGACTTGGTGCGGAGGAACAAGACGCTCCGCAACAAGAACAAAGGTATACCGCTTGACTTGTTGGGTAGTTGTTTGAAGGTCGAGAAGTAGTCTAACCCGCTGTGCCTTGTTGTGTTGTAGAGCTTGAGACCCAGGTCGAGCAGCTGAGGTCCTCGGATAAGTATGAAGAACCTCTTCTACCGGGAGCAGGAGGCCCGCCAGGTACTTGAGCTTGACTATAAGGAATTTGCCTTCGAGTGCGACAAGCACATGGAGCTTCGGATTGCTTCTGACCGTGATCTTGTCAACTGCTACAAATCGTTGCAGAAGTTGAATGAAGATTGCGAGGCGCTGCGGGCCCAGCTGAAGGATCTTGAGGAAGTCGCGTTGCCGATTGCAAGGCTCTTGGTGCCTCATCCTGGCGGCCCCAAGATTGCTCCGCTCGTGGATCGCCTCAAGGAAGCCCCCAGCCGGCTGGCGGCTTATGTGAGGCATATGGAGAGGTCGATCCTGAAGCAAGTCTTGGCCTTCATGAAGTCCTATTTCCCAAAGGCGCCCGTGGAGGTAGTCGCTGGCGGGGTAGCTGCCAACTGCACCGACGAGCAATACGCGGAGCTGCTGGAGCAGATGGCTCCTATTGCGGAGCAAGTAGCCGATAAGCTCAATCTTCAGTAGCCCTGTAATAGTTAGCTCGTAGCCAAAGTTGTACAAAAACAATTGTAATGTGATTGTTTAAGTATTAGTGAAAGAAAAAATCCAGCAATGAGTACTCGTAGTCACGATCTCAGAGTGCGGAGCCCCATCATGGAGTGGATGCGAGTAGTCGTACTCGGCAGTAGTCCCGTTGAGGGAAGTAGACAGTAAAGAAGTTGATGGACGATCATACTTTATTACTGAAGAAGTACACCTGGATGGCCAGGGTCGTAGTTACAAAGTAGTCACCTCGACCCGTAGGCCGTTTACAGCTAAGTGGTGCTAGGGCGAGTAGCCGCTTACAACAGTAGATCCGTAGGTAGCCGTGTAGGCTAGATCTTAGAGTATGGTCTCTCAGTAGACTGCTGCTAGAGTCCTTTGTCGCTCGTCGCAGCCCAGGATCCGTAGGTAGCCGCGCGGGCTGGATCCTGGAGAAGGGTAGTCCGGAGACTGGAGCCAGGACCCGGAGGCTGCTTACGGCGGCGTGGTGTTGATGTAGTTGTGTAGACTTGAACCCCGGAGTAGTCGTGTAGACTAGGCGTAGAACCAACAGAGCTGGTCGACGTTCCACGAGTTGTTGACGTCTTCGCCTTCAAGTGTTTGGAGGCGGTAGGAGCCCGGGCCGGTCACCTTCGCAACTGTGAAGGGACCTTCCCAGGGGGAGCTGAGCTTGTGTAGTCCTTCCGTGTTCTGGATATGGCGGAGGACAAGATCTCCAACGTTGAAGGAGCGTTCCTTGACGTTGCGATCGTGGTAGCGTCGGATACCCTCCAGGTACCTTGCTGATATGATGAGGGCAGCGCAGCGAGCTTCTTCGAGGCTGTCGATGTCGACTCGTCTGCTGTCTTCGGAGACGCCTTCGTCGTAATGCTCCACTGCTGGTGAGTTCCATATGACATCGGCAGGGAGGATTGCTTCGGAGCCGTATACCAGGAAGTAAGGGGATTACCCCGTTGTCTTGGAAGGCTGAGTACGTAGCCCCCAGAGTGCGTTGGGTAGTTCCTTGATCCACTTGCCTCCTTTAGAGTTAGCAGTGTCGTGTAGCCGCTTCTTCAGAGCGTCGAGCACCATCCCGTTAGCGCGCTCGACTTGTCCGTTGGCCCGAGGATGGGCAACTGAGACGTATCGAGCGTCAATCCCGCTGTTCTTGCAGAACTCCCAGAACTGGTGGTTGTTGAAGTTGGAGCCCAGATCTGTGATGATGCGGTGGGGTAGTCCGTAGCGGTGTACGAGTTCATCCAGGAAGTCGAGTACTCTGTCAGCTTTGGGGCATGTGACCGGCTTGACCTCGATCCACTTGGTGAACTTGTCGATGGCCACCAATACTCTGTTGAAACCACCTGGCGCAGTTGGCAGTGGCCCAATCATATCGAGCCTCCAGCAGGCAAAGGGCCAGGTTGGCGGTACGGTGACTAGCTTGTAGGCTGGGACGTGTTGCTGCTTGGCGAAGTACTGGCATCCTTGGCACCTTCTGACGAGTTCTTCGGCATCGCCCAGAGTTGTGGGCCAGTAGAAAGCTCGCTGGAAGGCCTTGCTGACCAGCGTGCGTGAGGACGCATGGTTGCCGCAGACGCCCTTGTGGATCTCCTCCAAGATGTCCTTGCCTTCTTGCTTGGGAACGCACTTCATGAGTACTCCAGAAGATGCGCCCCGCTTGTAAAGCTTGTCTCCGACGAGGACGTAGGACTTGGCGTGGCGGATGAGCTGCTCGGCCGAGTTCTTGTCAGAGGGAACCTTCAGCTCGCTGAGGTAGTCGATGAAGGGTTGCCTCCAGTCCAGGTCGATCATCATGACCTCCTGTCCCACCGGAGGGTTGGCTGGGACAGTGGTCGGCGGCGCCGGCTCCGGGATGAATGGCTCGTGAAGCTCGTGAACGAAGACACCCGCTGGCACTTGAGCGCGGGTAGATCCAAGCTTCGAGAGGACGTCCGCTGCAACGTTGTTGTCGCGGACGATGTGGTGGAACTCGAGACCGTAGAACTTGTTCTCAAGCTTGCAGACTTCTAGGCAGTAGGCGTCCATGTTCTCCTTGTTGCGGTCCCAAGACTTGTTGACTTGGTTGATGACCACTGCGGAGTCGTCGTAGACTAGTAGCCGCTTGATGCCCAGAGAAGCCGCGAGGCAGAGCCCGTGTAGGAGAGCTTCGTACTCGGCTTCGTTGTTTGAGACCATCCAGAAGATCTGCAGGACGTACTTGAGTTGTTCGCCCGTTGGAAAGATCAAGAGTACCCCTGCACCTGCGCCCTCGAGGTTGAGTGAGCCGTCGAAGTACATCACCCAATGCTCTGGTCGCACGGTTAGAGTAGGTAGCTGATTCTCCCGCCACTCTGCCATGAAGTCAACTAGAGCCTGCGACTTGGTAGCTGTGCGTGGCTTGAAGTCGATGGTGAGGGCGCCGAGCTCGACTGCCCACTTGGAGATTCTTCCAGTAGCATCTTGGTTCCGCAGGATGTCGCCGAGCGGGTAGTCGGTGACGACGGAGATCGAGTACTCTTGGAAGTAGTGTCGTAGCTTCCGCGAGGTGATGAGTACTGCGTACGCAGCTTCCGTACAGCCGATAGCGTGCCTTGGACTCTGATAGGACCTCGCTGACGAAGTAGACTGGGCGCTGGACTGGGTAGGTGTGGCCGTCTTCCTCGCCGCTCGACGATGATGGCGATGACCGACCACATGAGTAGTCGCGGCCGAGGTAGAGCGAGGGCCGCTCGCCCTTGCGGGGAGCCGTGAGGACCGGCGGCTTCGATAGGAAGTCCTTGAGCCGGGCAAGGGCTTGATCCGCCTCTCGGAGTCCACACGAACTTCTCCTGGTGCTTGAGTAGTTTGAAGAAGGGGAGGCCCCGTTCTCCGAGCTTCGAGATAAATCTGTTCAGTGCCGCCATGCACCCGGTCAGCTTCTGGATGTCTTTGATGCTTGTGGGAGCTTTCATGCTGGTGATGGCGAAGATCTTCTCAGGGTTGGCTTCGATGCCGCGTTGACTGATGATGAAGCCGAGTAGTTTGCCCGAAGGTACGCCGAAGACACACTTGTTCGGGTTGAGCTTCCAGCGGCACTCGCGCAGGGATGCGAAGGTCTCTTCAAGGTCGTCGATGAGGGTACTGGAGTTTCTGGTCTTGATGACCACGTCATCCACGTAAGCATCGACGTTCTTGTTGAGCTGTTTCTTGAAGCAGGCCTGGATAGCTTGTTGGTAGGTAGCGCCGGCGTTCTTCAACCCGAAGGACATGGTCGTGTAGCAGTACGCGCCAAACGGGGTGATGAACGCGGTGTTCTCCTGGTCTTCTTCCTTGATCGCGATCTGGTGGTACCCAGAGTAGCATTCGAGGAAGCAGAGCAGGTCGCGCCCCGCCGTGGAGTTGATGACTTGATCAATCCGCGGCAACCCGAAGGGGTCCTTGGGGCGAGGCTTGTTGAGGTCCGTGTAGTCGACGCACATCCTCCACTCGTTCGAGTTCTTCTTGCGGACGAGGACGGGGGTTGGCTAGCCACTCGGGATGGAAGACTTCTCCGATGAAGCCGCCCACGAGTAGTTTGGCGAGTTCCTTCTTGATGGCATCTCGTCGGTCGTCGGCAAAAGCGTCGGAGGTGTTGTCGCTTGGGGGTGGCCTTAGGATCGATGTTGAGGCAAAGGCTCGATCAACTCCCCCCGGGCACTCCCCGGCATGTCCGCTGGCTTCCATGCGAAGATGTCACGGTTAGCCCGGAGGAAGTTGATGAGCGCGTCTTCCTATTTGGGGTCGAGGCCGGCCCCGATGGTGGTGGTCTTGCTGGAGTCGCCTGTTCCGAGGTCGATCATCTTGACGTGAATCTCCTCAGCTGGCTGAGGCTTGTTGGCGCTGTCAGACTTCTCCGGGATGTCGAGTTCACTTGTAGCAAGCTTCTTCGACGCAGCGTAGACCTCCATCATAGCGTTGGGTACTTGATTCGTGGAGGCGATATCCACGGCTTCTGTGTCGCAGTCGTGGGAGATTTTCAAGTTCCCTTGAAGAGAGAGTACACCCGCTGGGCTTGGAATCTTAAGTACCAAGTAGGTGTAGTGGGGGACAGCCATGAACTTGGCGATCGCAGGTCTGCCGAGGATGGCGTGGTAGGATGTCTCGAAGTCCGCGACTTCGAACTTGATGTACTCGGTACGGTAATTGTCACGAGATTCCCCGAAGGTAACTGGCAGGACCACTGAGCCCACTGGGATAGCCGCGTTACCGGGGACGATGCCGTAGAAGGGTGGGCTGCTCTTGGTGAGCATGTGGGTGATGTCGAGCTTCATCTTCTTCAAGGTCTTGGTGAAAAGAACGTTGAGCCCGCTTCCACCATCGATGAGCACCTTGTTGAGCTTGGAGCCCGCGACCACCGGCTTCAGGACGAGGGGGAACCGTCCTGATTCGGAGAAGCTGGTCCATTGATCCGTGCGGGAGAAGGTGATGGGTACCTCCGACCACCTGAGAGGGGTCGGGACCGCTGGTTCAATGGACATGACTTCTCGACGGGTAGCCTTCTGCTCCCGCCTGCTGGGTAGTCTGCTGAAGAGGACGTTGACGGTCTTGTCAGCTTCCTGGAAGTCGTTGTTGTCGCCGTCCTTCTTCTTTCCCTTTTTGTCGTGAGGGTGCGGTGGCTCTGGCGTATCTTTGAGTGCATGTCTGAGTTGGTAGCACTGCTCGGTGGTGTGGTTGCCGTTTGGATGCCACGGGCACTTCTCCTTCGGCAGGTCTTTGAAATCGCCAGAGTTCTTCTTCGAGTTCTCCTTCGCAGGGCGCTAGATAGCCGCGACAGTGTTGTCTGGATTGCGCTTGCGGTTGGGACCCGAGTAGTTGTTGTTGTTGTTGCGACCGCCTTGGTTCGCGTTGTTGCCGCTTGTTAACACCAAAATTTGGTAAGGAGTATGACATGTGGGTCCGATTCGGAAAAGAGTCCGTCTGGTGGAAGGAAGGGTATCTTCAGAGATTTTCGGCAGAAGGATCCGCGGTCGGCTATCTGGCTCCCGGGTCGGCAAAGGAACAGTAGAGCTGATTTTGTGGGATTGGACGGTGACGTGGCTCGATCAGAGGGAGCGAATGGATGGACAAAGCGATCAAGCTTAGTTAGGCAATGAATCCATTCGCGGCTGTAATTAGCGGTATAAATACGATCCCCGGATGTATGTAAAAAACACGTTCATTCCTCAATACACACCGGCCTTACGCCAAACCCTAGAGTCCCTTGTCGTGTCGTCGAGTTCTTCGAGAGGGCCAATCGATCCGTCGACCTCCGTGAGTACCGGCAACCTTGTATCATGTCTAGTATCATGCGGTGGATTTAGATCTCGATGCAAGTAGTCTTGTTACCATGCTTCGTATCATGCGGTAGATTCAAGCCTCGGTTCAAGAGGGTTTCTTGTTAGATCATGAGCCATGCGGTAGGCTAAGGTCTAGCTCGAAGCTAGTTATCGGCTCTATTGGGTTTTGGCAAGATCCAATAGATTCATTAAGTTACCCCGTGTTATCATGAGTTTTGCATTATGTTTTAATTCATGTAACACTCTTTTGCCCAATCTAGATGGGTTTGGATCGGCTCTTTTCCTTTTAAGATCCGTGCAAGAGTAGGTTTCGTGTTTTGACGCGTGGATCTCGTGCTCTTCGATAGCCGAAACCGAATCGATCTAGGTTGTTACGTGTTGCGGGTTCAAGCTTGCTTTGTTGGTATAAATCTTGAAAGAGCCGGTGTCATGCGGTAGATGCGGTTTTTGGGTTGCTTTGGAGCTAGTCATCGGGTGGATTAGATTTCCAATTCAGCTTGATGGATTTATTCACGTGGTAATGTTTGTTCCTTCTTCATGGACCCCGAATCGGTTGTTCAGCCGCATTCGGTTATATCTTCACGAGTAGATCACGTGCGTTGTTTATGTTTTAAAAGACGCGTGCTTCTAGCTTTCCATATTTGGGTTGTATCATGCGGTGGATAGATCTATTTATGGAAAGTGGTGCGTTCTTTCATGCAAGTTGTATCATGCGGTGGATAGATTTGCTTGATGTCGTGCCCGACGGATCTTAAAGTGATTAGACATGCGGTAGACTAATGCTTTGGATCTATGCATGCTTATTTTAATACATGATCATGTCCGTGCTTTGCTTTGTTTAATGTTAATCTTCATTGAGGATCGGTCATGGCTTTGTACACGCATCCTTGTTTATTTAAAGACCGATCGTTGTCATGCTCACGTCATCCATTCGGCAATGTTCTTTTTTCCTTCATGATTACCCGAATGGTTGCGGTTCTTTGACAGTAGCTTCACATAGCTACATGTCGTCTTGCTTGGCTTCTTAGCCGTAAATATGGAACCGCTCGGTACCACCCGTAGGTTCCAAGTTTTGGTATTTGACTCGTTTTCCCTTTTGTTAATTTTCAGGAAAAATTGACTGGCACGTCACTTTCTCTCTGCGCGTGCGAAGCTAAGCTTTTCGGCTTGCTGTGTGATTGGCGCTGAGTGCATATTCTGCGTCAACACACTTTTTGGCACGCCCAGTGGGACGAACAGCCGAATTGGTTCAGGATGCCTGAGATCACAGATCTCCTGGATGTCAACATTGAAGACCTTTCTCCGGAGCAGCATCAGCAGCTCTTGGACGCCGTGAATCAGTTCCAACAAAAGTGTCTCATGTCATTCAAAAAGAATCGAAGTGGTGTACCATATCCGAAGAATGGCCCGCCCGCAGTGCCGTTGCCGGGAGAAACCGACGCTACGACCCAACAAGAAAAGGAAGAATGCGCGCGGATCTTCCAAGAGTCAATGGACGACGTGCTCACCAAGCACAATCAAGCTTTCCTTGGGTCGCTCCAACGATGATGGCGGCCCTCTTTGGTCCCGGCGCGGGGCAAGCGTTCGGAAAGGCGTACGCCGGAAAGAGCACCGTGGAGCCGGGTGAATCGAGCTCTCGGCCCGCCACCACGGGGCCCGTGCGCAGCCCCCTCCTCGCAGCTCCGGAGCCAAACGTTCCAACCTCCTCCACAGGGA
This sequence comes from Cenchrus americanus, assembly GCA_947561735.1. NCBI lineage: Eukaryota > Viridiplantae > Streptophyta > Magnoliopsida > Poales > Poaceae > Cenchrus > Cenchrus americanus. The sequence goes on from OX387245.1 coordinate 166,077,044, forward strand.
GCCGGGGGGCGGCCGGCTCGGCCCTCCGCCGCAAACTTCGGAAGTCAACCAATCCCCGCCGCCACCACAAAGCGAAGCACAGGTCGGCCCCGTGCAACAGCCGATCCGTACCGGCCCACGTACGGAGACCTAGCGTTCGGCTCATCCGGGGCCCCACTTGACCCCGCCGAAGAATAGCTCCGTCAACCAACCGGCTCCCGAGAGGAATCTATACGGCGGTGGCTATCATGAAGTGGGGAATTACGGGGCGTTCGACGCCTTCCCGCACCCGGGTACGCGCGCGGCCGCAGCGCTCAAGAGGAAGATGCCCTAGCTCGCAAGATGGCCGAATTGATGCGAGAACCGGTTCGGCCTCAAGCCAAGGATGCGGTGCCCCACCTACAGGCCGCCGTTCCCAGAGTGGTACTATAACGTGCTCCCGCCGCCGAGGGTAAAACCACCGACGGAATTCACAAAGTTCTCTGGGCAAGATGAGACAAGCACGGTCGAGCATATCGCTCGTTATCTCATGCACTGGGGGAATGTTCGGCACCGAAGAGGCGTTCGGGGGTTCGTTACTTCCCCGCCTCATTGACGGGCCCAGCTTTTCAGTGGTTCTCGTCCTTGCCGCCCGAGTCGGTGGCCGTGTGGAAAGATTTGGAGCGTAAATTCCACGCTCACTACTTCGGCGGCGAGCTTCGAGAAAAAGTTGATCGATCTCGCCACCCCGAAGCAAAGGCACGATGAAACACCGCCGGAGTTTCGAGAAGATTCGCAGAGAAGTCAAGGGCATGTGCTTCTCATTGAACTTACCGGACGATCAACTAGCCGATATGGCCGTCGCCGGGATGTTACCGGCCGTGCGCGAAAAGCTCTTTGGAATGGAGTTTGAAAACTTGGGCCAACCGTCACGAAATTATCCTTGATGAGCAATCGTGCATATGGCCTCAAGAAGGACCCCAAGTTTGGCAAGCAAGCACGACGTCGCCGATATCTACAATCAATTCTTGGACAAAGCTGATTTGTTCGAGGATTCTGACGACGAACCGGAGATAGCCGCGGCGAAATCATGTGGGGTAAAGAGCCTCTCACAATGAATCAGCGTTGGGTCAGGCAGACCAAAGGAACCTATGACTTCGACATCACGAAGGCTGACAAGTTGTTTGAGCTCTTGGTAAAAGAAGGCCGAATCAAGTCGCTCGAAGGGCACTCTATGCTTCGGCTCGATGGAGTCAAAGCGAAACGTTACCGCGGCTTTCATGACAGGGACTCCCATTCCATCAACGACCGCGGGGTCTTCGGGATGAGGATCCAAAAGGCTATCCAGGAAGGACACCTCAAATTCGATAACAAGATGAAGGCTCGGATGGCCACCCCTTCCCCGCAGAACATGCTCGGCTTTTCCGTCAATGCGATAACGGCGAAGAGAAAGGGGAAAGTCAAGGTCCCGACCTCGGCCCAGTCCAAGCAAGATGGATCGGTTGACCCGAAGCGCCGAGGTTACCATAGAGCAAGTCCGGGCGACGCCCCCGCGTTCTCAAGAGCCACATCGAGATCGGGGAGTCGTCCAAGCCCAAACCCAAGGTGACGTCGCGCATCCTCCTTAATAAATGGCAGCGCCGCATGGAGAAGGAACGCTACCAGGAGCGTCGTCACGAGGAGGAGCAACGCAGGGCTGAGGAGGAAGCGCGCGAGATGGAATCGGGAACGATGCACGCGCGCGAGCGGAGCGCGCGCCCACCGGGGGTGCGCCTTTTCGGTGCACCGCCGGAACGAAGGCCTGAAACTACCCACATTAAGGAACTGTCCTGAATGCAGCGACAGATATGCTGAGTACAGGCAGGAAACTGCCAATCGCCGATCCGTCCACGAAAGACTTGGAAGGATCCACCCAAATGGGGATCGGCGGCAAAAAATTGAAATCATTGATCATCCCAGGAAGCGCCGAGCTGATCTCAGGTGGGCTGACCACGAGGAGGACGAGGAGGTCTACGTCTGGCAGAAGGGGCAATGGTGCCCACCCGGTCTACGCAAGAGCCGAAGAGGCGGGTCCAACGCTTGAGGAACCGCGAGATGAAGCGAGCCGGGGTCCGGACGAGACGAAGTGGCGCCCCAAGGACCGGCGGAAGGATCAAAGCGTCAAGCCCCCGCATGCATGGTATACTTCCCGCCCAAATGAGTTCATGGCTCCCGCTAACCGGGTGATGCAGGAGGAAGCTACCTTTGACGACGAGCACCGAGGGAGATGATGGCGCGGCCCGGTGCTTGCCAAGCGTGGCCATCTTCGACAAGCCGGCCAAGAATCGCCACATGAGGCCGCCGTACTTGAGGGGGTACGTCAATGGCAAGCCATTGACCAAGATGTTCGTCGACGGTGGCGCGGCGCTTAACGTGATGCCGTACACCACCTTCGGGAAGCTTGGCATGACCCCCGAGCGATTTGACACCAACAAGCATCATCCCGAACGACTTCGCCGGAACCCCTCGGATACCAAAGGATGCGCTCACGTGGACTTGATGATCGGGTCCAAGACGCTCGCTCACCACCTTCTTCGTCATCGAAGGGAAAGGAGCCTACGGCCCCTCGCTGCTTGGGCGGGACCGGATCCACGCCAACCGCCGCGTCCCATCCACTATGCATCAACCGATCCGGTGGGTGGACGATGAAATTGAGGTCGTGCGGAGCGGACGACTCCGTGAGCGTGGCTAACATGGAACCAGCCTTCCGGGAATACCAAGGCATCGATTGCTTCTCGGGGAAGGACCGGGGAGAAGGTCCCGTTGAACCCGTCGGCGGTGACCAACGGCCCGATTCAAGCGCCGGCTCTTACGAGAATTTTTAATGGAGAACCCCGTGGACGGCACCGATGGCAAGCCGGGACGAGGATTCATGTCGGCCGATAAGCCGGAGGAAGTTGACATTGGAAACGGTGATAAACCAAGGCCGACGTTCATCGGTGCGGGTTTGCAACCGGACTTCGGGGAAACTTAATCAAGCTTCTCAAAGAATATAAAGATTGCTTCGCCCGGGATTACTCGGAGATGCCCGGATTGGATCGATCCATCGTCGAGCACCGGTTGCCAATCAAGCCCGGTTTCAAGCCATATAAGCAACCGCCCCGAAAATCTACAAGGACGAAGTGTTGGCCGATGTGAAGAAGGAAATCGAAAGATTACTTGATGCAAACTTCGTTCGGCCCTGCGATATGCGGAGTGGATTTCTAACATCGTCCCCGTGTACAAGAAAAATGGAAAAATGAGAGTTTGCATAGACTTCAGGGACCTAAACAGAGCTACTCCCATGGATGGATACCCAATGCCTATTGCCGATTTGCTGATTGACGCCGCTCGCCGGGCACAAGGTGATTAGCTTCATGGATGGCAACGCAGGGTACAATCAAATCTTTATGGCAATAGAAGACATCTCGAAGACGGCCTTCAGGTGTCCTGGTCATATAGGCCTATTTGAATGGATCGTCATGACATTTGGGTTAAAAAATGCCGGTGCAACCTACCAGCGGGCCATGAATTACATTTTTCATGAGTTGATCGGCAAGACCGTGGAAATCTACATTGACGACGTAGTGATCAAGTCCTTAAGCCATGACTCCCATCTGGAGGACGTGAAGAAAACCCTGGAATGCACCCGGAAGCATGGTCTGAAGATGAATCCAAACAAGTGTGCATTTGGGGTGTCAGCTGGAGAGTTCTTGGGGTTTTTGGTCCACGAAGGAGGGATTGAAGTTGGCAAAAAGAGCATGAAAGCCATTGATGAAGTCGTTCCTCCAACCAACCTCAAGGAGTTGCAATCATCGCTCGGCAAGATCAACTTTGTGAGAAGGTTCATCTCAAATTTATCACGAAGGTGTTGCCGTTCTCTCCGTTGCCGAAGCTAAAGAAGGATCGAAGTTCACATGGGGTGACGAACAACAAAAGGCTTTCGAGGAAATCAAGCAATACATGAAGGAGCCACCGGTGCTTGGTTCCTCCTCGGACCGAACAAGCCTTTCAAGTTGTACGTGGCGGCCGATACCCAAACTATTGGATCGGCCCTTATTCAAGAATTCGAAGGGAAGGAGCGGATAGTAGCCTATCTTAGCCGAAAACTACTTGATCCTGAAACCAGGTATTCGGCTATAGAAAGATTATGTCTTTGCGTATACTACTCGTGTACAAAGTTTCGGCACTACTTGCTGAATGCCGAATGCACTGTATACTCGAAGTTTGATGTGATAAAACATATGTTATCTATGCCAATTTTGAATGGTCGGGTTGGCAAATGGATTTTAGCTCTGTCAGAATTCGAGTTGAACTTCGAATCGGCAAAAGCCATCAAAGGTCAAGTCATTGCCGATTTTATAACTGAACACCGTGACCCTTCAATTAATCTGCTTGAAATTACCCCATGGGCTCTATTCTTTGACGGGTCATCATGTGGCAAAGGTGGGGGAGTAGGGATCCTACTAATTTCTCCCGCAGGTGAGATGTTCGAATTCGCCATTCCTATACAACCCACCGTCACAAATAACCAGTGCGAGTACGAGGCACCGCTTCGAGGGCTTCGCATTTGAGAGAAGCCGGGGCCGTTTCGGTTGAAATTTATGGGGATTCGAGTTGGTCATCAAGCAATTGAACGGCCGAGACGAGTGCGAAGCGAGGCGCCGAGGAGTTACTACGAGGAATGCAGAGAAATCTTGAAGAGCTTTCCACCGGTAACCTTACAAAGACATTCCTAGAGAGCATAACGAGGAAGCAAACAGTCGGCTCGCAGCGCCTCCGGTTATAAAGAAAATCAAGAAGCATTTGCTTTCAGAGATGAGCGCACCGGGGACGGATCTTACGAAGATGATTGGAGGAAAGAGATCGTTGATTATTTGAGAGAGCCATCCCGAAAAGTCTCCGGGAAGCTCGTGTACAAAGCAATCAAGTTCGTTCTTCCGGATGACAATTTATTCTATAAGTCATTAGACGGAGTCGCTACGATGCCCGGGTCCGAAGAAGCCAAGAACATGATGAGCGAGGTGCACGATGGGATATGTGGAGCGCACCAATCGGCCTATCGCATGAAATGGGTTATTAGGCGGCCGGATGCTTTTGGCCGACGATATTAGAGGACTCGCTTTGAGTATTACAAGGGGTGTCAAGATTGCCGGAGGTTCGGAAATATTCAAAGAGTCCCCGCATCAGGCATTAAATCCCATCATCAAGCCATGGCCATTCGGGGGTTGGGGTATAGACTTGATTGGCCAAATTAATCCACCATCTAGCAAGGGGCATAAGTTCGTGCTTTTGGCTACGCATTACTTCACCAAATGGGTCGAGGCAATCCCACTCAAGAAGGTGACGTCAGAAAACATGATCGAATTCATCAAAGAACACATCATCTATCGATTTGGGATTCCTCAGACGATTACCACTGACCAAGGGGCACAATTCGTGTCATTGGAATTCAGAGATTTTGCCGAAAGCATGGGGATTAAACTGTTTAATTCTTCCCCATACTATGCCGAAGCTAATGGTCAAGCGAGGCTTCTAACAAGATCATGATCAAGCTTATACGAGAAGAAGATCGACCGTAAGCCGAGGAGATGGCATTCGGTACTCGCCGAAGCGCCGTGGGCTTACCGAATGGCCCCCCATGGAGCTACAAAGACTTCTCCTTACGAGTTGGTTTACGGGCATCACGCGATCTTGCCCCGGGAAATGCAATCGTAGTCAAGGAGAGTAGTGCTGTCAAAAGGATTTGAGCTCCAAGGATTACGGTGGCCTAATGATGGATGAGTTAGAAGATTTGCATATGATCCGTCTCGGGGCCCCGGAGAACATCGAGAAAAACAAGCCGCGGGTCGCCAAATACTATAACAAGAAAGTAAAAGTAAAGCAATTCACGAGGGCGATCTAGTTTGGAAAGCGCTACCGCCGATTGGAACTAAATACGGTGAATTCGGCAAATGGTCCCCTAACCGGGAGGGGCCTTTTCGTGTGGTCGGATGCGTTCCGGTAATGCATACATATTGAAAACTTTGCTAGGAGAGGAGTTTTCCGCCGCAATAAATGGAAGATATCCGAAGAAGTATTATCCTAGCATTGAAATCGATCGATGATCATACACATCCGACACGAAACGGCCGGCGCTCGAGGATGAGGCCGCCTTTAGAACAAAAAAATCATGAACAAAAAAAATGGCCGCGTGCTCGATGCATTGCCCTTAGCTCAATACTACACTACAACCGGTTTCTTGCGGGATTACACATAGCAGCCCCGAAGGCCAAGTCCCCTAAGGGAGGGAAGCGAAGGCGTGGAGTAAGAAGCGAAAGTATGGTTCAATCTTTTCTTTGCTTCTTCGGCCGTCGCTCCCTCTTCGCTTGTTCCAGGACCACCGTGACGGCGACTTGGAACGCACGAGGATGACCACGATTGGCGGCCTCTACCAAGCTATCCCGGCCGCCTTCGAGTTGCCGTACCGTCGAGAGACGTCCGGAGCAAAAGGATCAAGGTTAGGGGCAAGAAATCCGGATGCAAACATGAAGGGGGGAGCGGGCGTTTACCCCCTACTAGCGCTTCCCGGCGCCATACGACGCTCGCGTTCGGCTTGACGAGCGGACGGACATGTCCCCGAGGTCACGTTCCGGGTGCCGGACACGGCGGCGCGGTCGATGGATGACCCTCTCGCTCGGGCGTGGCATCCTCCGCCTCAGGAGAAGAATCGGAGGAGATGTACTCAGGAACATCTTCGGTTCCGATGATTTCTTCAGGAAGCAAATCAAGGCTGAAAGAGGCAGAGGAAAACATGAAGCGCAAGATCAAGCAGAAGGACAAGGAGCAGATCAAGAAAGAACTCACTTCCGAAGCGTACGCTTCCTTGACGAGCCGCTCTCCTGAGGTTGTTTACCCTTGTCCATGGCGTTGGGGTTTTTTCTTCTAGCGACGAAGAAGAAACGAGAAGCGATGGAGGAGTGTGCGAGTGGATTTGCGAGCACCCCACGGGCTATTTTATTGACCAAGGAGGCGCATTGGGAGTGATGATGCAGCCGATACGCACCGTTGGAATACCAAGCGGCGGGGTTTTCCACCAAGTGCGAAGGGTTTTCTTTTGAACGATATTTACGGATTGCCGAATTGGGATCCTTTGTGGAGATTGCGCCAAGGGGCGCTGTTGCTTGCGAGCGTTCGGCTAAAGACAGTTCCCATACGCATTCGAAGAAAACAAAATTCACGGATGCAAATGCAAAGGGAGATATCACGGAACAAGTGCGGGATTCAAAAGTTCATCATATATTGCCGACATTTACACATCCCTAGTACAATCTAATCAAAGAGTCCGTTCGGCCACGGACGGGGATGGGTAATTTCGGCAATAGCGTCGCCGTGGCCGTCGAGGCGCTCCGGATGAGCTCGATCTCGTCGATATCCTCCCGGCGCGCCGCCCGGAAGCCACGCGGCCCGGTGGAATAGTCGACGTCCGTATGCGTCGCCATCGCAGCCTGTGCCCAAGGTGGTGCCCGGACGAACACCATGGACGGCCACCTCGTCAATGCGGCGCTCCACCGCGGCCGGGCGCTCCGCCGCGTGTCGCCGTGAGCGTTCACCTTCTCCGCCGCCTGCTCCACCGGCGCCTTTAGGCGGTTGAGCTCGGCATCACGGCCGCGAGAGGCAAACAAGAAGGGATTAGCATCAAAGGCCGGACTAAATCAAGAATCGAACCATACCATCGATGGCTTCCGGCGCTTGTTTCCGCCGGTCCTCCCACTCTAGTTCGGCCACGCCCTCGCTTTTTGGAGACGGCCTCCAGCTCAAGACGAGACGCTTCTAGCTCCTCCTTGAAGCGAATAGCGTCTCGCTTCCCCGTACGGCACCGGGGAGTGGCCATCGGACTCCGAAGAGTCGTCAGGAAGGGGCTGATTGGCCGGCGCGCGGGGCGGATTCCACTGAATCAAACTGAAAAAAGGGAGATGATTGTCAAGGCAAAGGAAGATCAAAAGGGAGATCGACAAGGAGAAGTTGATGATCATCACCGCCTGCGCGCATTGGCGCTGCTTCCCTCAGCCTCGTCGGAGGCGCGGCGGCGGTTGAGACGGCGCACCATTGCGGTTTGGGGATGTGCACTTGTTTGCAAGAGGGCCGAGATTGGCAAAGATTCGAGAGCTAGAAGGCCCGGTGGAGAGCTAGGGGCACCTATGGCAACATTTATAGGCCCGGCAAGGTAATCGTGGCTTCGAATCGTGGCCGTGGATCATGGCGCACGTCCCGGTAAAATCGGAAGGCGGAGAGATTTCCTTGACCAACCCGCCGGCGGGTCGTTTGGAGTTCTAAGCCGAAACGCGCGTGGGTCGATGGTTTCGGCTAAAGGAATTCAAGGTGTCGTTCGGCGATTAGCGTTTCACTACCGAATGGGTCGTTCGGCATCACATCTCAAAGCACGCCAAGGAAAGGAAACAAATTGCAAAGGAAATATTACAAGAACGACCGAGTCCGGTATACATCAATGAAAACATTCAAGCGTTAAGGAGTTTTGCAAGTGCGTGACGAACATTGGATACTATCAAGTGGGAGTTATCCAAGATCTCCCGATAGTCCTTTTGGGCATCGATAAGTCGCAAGCTCGCATCACACCGCTTTACTCCGGTAACGACCCGATTCCCGCCTCCGCTTCGGTCTTTGCTATCAATCCAGGGAGATCGGCTATTTTCTTCGGTCAATCTCCATTTCCGCCGACGAGCTTTTCAATTCCGCCTCTAGAGCAGCCTTTCGGCGACTTTCGGATCGTAAGAGGCTTGCGGGTCGGCCAAGGCATCCTTATGGCTTTTTGCTTGGGATTGTATCCCGTTCATGGCCTCGTTCGGCATCGCTTTTTTCCCTTTTCAATGGCCGAACGGGAGCGCAATTTCCTCCAAGCACGCCTCAAGGGAACATAGAAGGGCTCTAAGTCGTAGATGGATGACGAAAAAGCCCCGATGTCATCGGGAAGTTTGCGACTAATGGGCTCAAACATCTCTTCAAAATGACGAGAGATCATTGAGCCGATCCCGGACGTTCTTCTCTAGCCGTGCCGCGATTTCTTTGAGCTTGAGCAATACCTCGTCGGGCAACGGCCGGTTTACTTCTTTCATCACATCGGCGGTGACGGGCCCTCCGACGGCAAGCTCGATGATGACGGGCGTGATCCCGAAAACAACACTGCCGAGGTGAGAATGCTAGCATCAAGGTATCAAGATTAAGAGCGGAACCAAGTACCTCATGAATGGTATCTTGAGCGGAAGCAATCGCGAGACGGAGGAGGCGTCCCGAGTAGAGCCGAAACGTCCAAGTCGGGAGATGCCGGTGCGGCAATCGGCCGACTCGTGAGTTTCGGGCCGGGGAAGAATCGGATCTTCCTCTCGTTGGGTTGGCCATTGCGCTTGGCCGATAGGCGATGGCATCCCGGGAGAACTTGGCGGCTCCGGTTGAGTTGAGGGATTCATCTCTGGAGAGCGTGCTGATTCTGCAGAAGGTGATGAAGATGAAACCTCTACTGGGATGGGCAATGCAACCCCGGAAGGGCTCGCTTTGTTGAACCACTGGAACATCTACAAGTGGTTCTCCAACAGTTTCTTCTGCAAATGTCCAAATGAAGGGATAAGTGCCAGTGCTCATCCTTGAGAAAGAACGACAAAAAGTCATACCAATGGATGGAGCATCGGCGGTATTGGTTCGAAGAAGGTTGGGCTGCGGGTCCGAAATACACAATGATATATCAAGAACGAGTGACCCAAGAATCGGAAGGTAAAGGAGTTTACCTCAACCAAGGTACTTTCTTGACGCTTCTCCTCCTTTTAGCGCTCGGAGGGGGAACCGGGTGCAATCCTTGCCTCCCCGTCAACGCAAGGCCGGGAAAGGCCGGGATCGGTGGTAGCGTACCCGTCCATCGGTTGGCGCGGGGTTGTAGATTTAAACCCCAATGCTGAAATCGAGCCTTCGGCATTATAAGTGATTACCCCGGCTCGAGGGGCGGTGCGTGTTCGTGGACAAAAGGTGGAGGTCGGGACCATGAGTAAAAGTCCGATCAAGGGGCTCGGTGTGTTACCTCCGAATTCGGCGAGAAAATCGGGCACCGGTTCCGCACGTAACACATGAACGGGTTCACCGAAGATGTGGTCGTGGAATTCTTGCCACCATGAGTTGAAGGTAGGGTGAGCTATGATTGCGAGCACAAAAGGACATGTGTAGACAAGTGGGACCGCACACATAGTTGAAAACTCGCTGCCACCGCATCGATTCTTTGATTTCCTCTCCGGGCTTGAGGAATTCATGCGAAACAATCTTGGGGGCAGTGGCCACATCCAAGTTGTCCGGCCATGATGTTAGGCCGATAGTACTCATAAGTACCGGCATTCGCCTCCCTCCATTGAATTCGGCCGTAATATGCATGGGCGGATTATAACATTGAAGATTTCCAAGAATCTCCCATCTTGATGGCCGGGCTCAAAGGAAAACTCGATAGGGAAGGTCAGAGTGTCACAGCCTAGATAAGGGAGCCAAAGAGGATCGGGGAAGCCTTTGAAGAACAGCTCGAAAAGTTGGGTGATGTCCTGCTGAACAATAACAGTTGAAGCTGCTTCTCCATAGCTTTGGCATCCTCTGGTGACTTGAAGCTCTCCTTCAGGGGGATTGGACCAGGGGAAGGACCTGGAGTTCAAGTCGACGCCTACGATCTGGTGCATGTGAAGCTGCAGCCAAATCTGAACAAACCACCAAGGGCCATTGACGCACGTTATCCTCCGGGCCGGTATACATTTGGGTAACTCGTCGATGAAGCATATGGTATACACCGCCCAAAAGGAATTTTCCCGCAGGAAGGCGGTTGCCGTCGGCGATGGATCGCCATTGCGATATGATTCGAGTGGGTTCATTGGCCTTGCCACGAAGACAAACCCGCATAACCACATGTTCAAGAAGGCTCGTATTCAACTTCGCCAAGGGGATTATCTCTCATATGTTTCAAAATATAATTCTTGTAGCCATTCCCCGGCTTTACCCCCCGTTTGGCGTGAGGAGTTCTTGAAATTCCAAGGCCGAACGCACCGGTGATGTCAAGGCCGGTGATCATGTACACATCGGCCAAAGTTGGAGACATTGGGCCATGCCCAAAAAGGAAGGCATTGACGCCATTGGGACCGAAGTGGCACGCGGCTATCGAAGATCTTCATTCTTGGGCATCTCGGCTACGGATAACTCCAAACATTGAGCAATGCGGAGAGTATCCGCATTGGTCAATCCGCTCTTATCCGCGAGAATCCTACGGTACCAAGTCTTCCAACCCGCGATTGGGGGCAAAGGCCGCTTCTTGAACGCATCTTGCCACCGAGGAGGTGGAGATAAAGCTACCTTGAAAGGAATTCTCCGAGATTCGGCCGGCAATGAAATCTCGAGGGTCGGGATTCCCTTCGGGACCGAGATAATAAGATTGCGAATTGGCCTCAATGGGAATCGAAGGGCGGTAGATGGTTCTCGGAAGAGAGCGGAAGAAGAAAATCTTAGGTAAAATTGAAAACCTAATGCCGAACAAAGGTTTGGAGGGGTGAAGTTACCCGAGTAGCTTGGTGCCGAGTTGCCATTGGAGATTCGAGCTCGAAACAAAGGGGATCTAGGGTTGGATCCGAACGAAGAATCCGGCGGATTGCGAAGAACAAAAGTGTTGACGAGTTTGGCTCAAAGATTCGTGGTCGGAGTCAATTGTGGAACAAAATTACTTTTATCCCACAATTGAAGGGGCATGTGTTAACACCAAAATTTGGTAAGGAGTATGACATGTGGGTCCGATTCGGAAAAGAGTCCGTCCGGTGGAAGGAAGGGTATCTTCGAGAGATTTTCGGCGAAGGATCCGCGGTCGGCTATCCGCTCCCGGTTCGGCAAAGGAACAAGAGAGCTGATTTTGTGGGATTGGACGGTGACGTGGCTCGATCGAGGGGAGCGAATGGATGGACAGGCGATCAAGCTTAGTTAGGCAATGAATCCATTCGCAGTTGTAATTAGCAGGGTATAAATACGATCCCTGGATGTATGTAAAAAACACGTTCATTCCTCAATACACACCGGCCTTACGCCAAACCCTAGAGTCCCTTGTCGTGTCGTCGAGTTCTTCGAGAGGGCCAATCGATCCGTCGACCTCCGTGAGTACCGGCAACCTTGTATCATGTCTAGTATCATGCGGTGGATTTAGATCTGATGCAAGTAGTCTTGTTACCATGCTTCGTATCATGCGGTAGATTCAAGCCTGGTTCAAGAGGGTTTCTTGTTAGATCATGAGCCATGCGGTAGGCTAAGGTCTAGCTCGAAGCTAGTTATCGGCTCTATTGGGTTTTGGCAAGATCCAATAGATTCATTAAGTTACCCTGTGTTATCATGAGTTTTGCATTATGTTTTAATTCATGTAACACTCTTTTGCCCAATCTAGATGGGTTTGGATCGGCTCTTTTCCTTTTAAGATCCGTGCAAGAGTAGGTTTCGTGTTTTGACGCGTGGATCTCGTGCTCTTCGATAGCCGAAACCGAATCGATCTAGGTTGTTACGTGTTGCGGGTTCAAGCTTGCTTTGTTGGTATAAATCTTGAAAGAGCCGGTGTCATGCGGTAGATGCGAGGTTTTTGGGTTGCTTTGGAGCTAGTCATCGTGTGGATTAGATTTCCAATTCAGCTTGATGGATTTATTCACGTGGTAATGTTTGTTCCTTCTTCATGGACCCCGAATCGGTTGTTCAGCCGCATTCGGTTATATCTTCACGAGTAGATCACGTGCGTTGTTTATGTTTTAAAAGACGCGTGCTTCTAGCTTTCCATATTTGGGTTGTATCATGCGGTGGATAGATCTATTTATGGAAAGTGGTGCGTTCTTTCATGCAAGTTGTATCATGCGGTGGATAGATTTGCTTGATGTCGTGCCCGACGGATCTTAAAGTGATTAGACATGCGGTAGACTAATGCTTTGGATCTATGCATGCTTATTTTAATACATGATCATGTCCGTGCTTTGCTTTGTTTAATGTTAATCTTCATTGAGGATCGGTCATGGCTTTGTACACGCATCCTTGTTTATTTAAAGACCGATCGTTGTCATGCTCACGTCATCCATTCGGCAATGTTCTTTTTTCCTTCATGATTACCCGAATGGTTGCGGTTCTTTGACGGTAGCTTCACATAGCTACATGTCGTCTTGCTTGGCTTCTTAGCCGTAAATATGGAACCGCCCGGTACCACCCGGTAGGTTCCAAGTTTTGGTATTTGATTGTTTTCCCTTTTGTTAATTTTCGGGAAAAATTGACGGCACGTCACTTTCTCTCTCGCGCGTGCGAAGCTAAGCTTTTCGGCTTGCCGTGTGATTGGCGCCGAGTGCATATTCCGCGTCAACACCGCTGCCGCCGCTCGCGTTCTGCTTGGCCTTGCCACGGATGGCGTCGTACTTGGCGTTGGCCTTGTCCTCTTCATCCGCCCAGGACGTGATCATGTCCTTGAGGTGGGGGATGGACTTGGGGCGGCTACGACCGAAGTCTTCGAAGGTGCGGCGGTGGTAGAGGCCGTCTTGGAAGAGGTCGATGACCTCCTTGTCGGTGATGTCGACGACGGTAGCGCGCTTGTCGAAGAAGCGGCACATGTACTTGCGGAGGGTCTCGACTTGTTCCTGCTTTACCATGGCCAGGTCCACGCGAGTACCCGATCGGCCCTTGGCGCCCGCGAAGTTGCTGGTGAACTGCTCCTTCAGCTGGTCCCACTTGTCGATTGAGTGCTTGTCCAGCGACTCGAGCCATGTGAGTGGAGCTTGGTCCAGACAGAAGGTGAAGTAGAGGCACTTGGTGTCGCTGTTGCCGCCAGCGTTCTCGATGGAGAGGGCGTAGCACCTAAGCCACTGGATGGGGTCCTGCTTCGCGTCGTACTTGGTGATCCCCAAAGGCTTGAACTAGTCGGGGAGGAGCAAGTTGCGAAGTCGAGGTGAGAAGGCGGGGGAAGCCGTCGTTGTCGCCTGCGCAAGGGTCGACTTCTTCCGCCGCGCCTCCTCAATCTTCTCGGCGGGCGTCGTAGCCCCCCCCGTGAGGCACCGCAGTTGTGGCTGTTCGTGTGGCCTCGGCCGCCGCGACCGCCGCCGCCGCCGGCCCTCCTATTGGCTCCATGGTTGGAGCTTCCGCCGTCGCCGCCACCGCCGTCAGGATCATGGCCGCCGCCGTTGGCTGGGGCACGGTGGGGGACGACATCGCGGTTGTCGTTGTCGCCCCGTGGAGCGAGTGCGGTTGGGTTCAGTTGGGAGCTCAGCTCGAGTACGGTTGGGGCCGTTGCCGGTGCTGCGACTTATAGCCTAGTTGTCGCGGTGCCTGGTAGGAGGAGGTTGGTTGACCCTGTTGTCGACCCGCATGAAGTAGGCATCTTCAGCGAGCTTGGCGATGACCTCTCCAGCGCGTATGCCCTGAGCCTGGCGTGCGATCGCTGTGATCGACATGAGGCATTGCTCAGGGGTGGTATGTACTCTGCTTTCGACTGCCTCGAGAGCTTCCGCAAGGTTGCGGACGGGGAAGTTGTCGCGGAGGCGCTGGCGACGTTCGCTGCGCTTCCGGTTGCGCTCCCGTCGAGCGTTTCTGTCTGCGGGTGTCTCGTTTGCTGGAGCATCAGTAGAGAGCTCATCGGAGGAGATGTCTTCAAGGTACTTGTCTTGGGCCGTCCCTGAAGGTCCTGGGGTGTCGCCGGCAGCCATGAAGACTTGGCGATCAGGGGTGCCAACGCTGGACTCAGAAGGCGCCACCTCATTTGGGTTGTTCGAGTCAGCTTGGGCGAGTGGTGTTCCCTCCTGGAACGGTAGCGAGTCGGTGTAGGCGACGTAGCGTGAGTCTCCACTTATCAGGTCAGCAGGCTTGCGGTCTGGCCAGTATACGAATCTCCCGGCCGGCGTGGATGTTACAACCAGCCTAGAGGCCGGCCCTGACAAGGGATGCTCAGTGGAGTTGTCCTCGGACTCGGGCTCCTCAGGGTCCGACCCGAAGTCGAACTTGTATTCGGGGTTCGAGTAAAACTCAGAGAGAGGGTTGGAGTCCGAAGCGTGACCGGGGGCGGTGTCGGAGTCCGAGTTGCACTCAGGTACGGGCTCCTTGCCGGCCCGGCGCGAAGAGGGAGCCCCCGTGCGGGCCCGGCTGAGGATGCGGGGGCCACGCGTGGAGCGCTCATGGAGTGGTGGGACCGCACGCGATGGCTGAGCAGCCGGCTCGCATGCGATAGCCCATGGGGACGTCGAGTTCGAGTTGGAGGCGGACTCGAGCTCGAAGTTAGCGTGATGGTTGAAGAGCGAAATTTCGCCGAAGTTGCCGGCGAGTTCGCCTGTGTCGACTTCAGGAAGTGTCACGAAGCCGGTCTTCGGGTTGGGTGGCATGGTGAGGCGGCGCCGGAAAGAGCCCGCGCCGTCTGCAGTGCAGACCCAGGCGCCGAGCACGAAGGTGTAGCCGCGGTTGAAGGCGACGGTTGGCTTGAAGTAGACAGGAGCCGTCGAGTTCGCCATGTGATCTTGGGCGAGAGCCCCTACCTGGCGCGCCAGCTGTCGGTGTTTTAGACCGGCAACCTACTAAGGGGAGTACCCGAAGTAGATGAATGTGGTCCCGCCGAGATCGGTAACTCGAAGGAAGAGACACGTGGCACACAATTTAGGCAGGTTCGGGCTGCGAGGTGCGTAATACCCTACGTCCTGTATGCTGCGTAGCTCTGGATTGATTGTTCACGATTACAAGATGGTGTAATAGTGCGTTGTGGATTGGATGATCCTAGAGAACGGTCCGTGCCTCGCCTTATATATTTTGGGAGGCAGGGTTACAAGTCGGAGTAGGGAGAGAATACTAATCGAGTACGTCTAGGAGTCTTCCATACAGCGCGGGACATGTACAGCTTCCTAACCGAGTACTTCTCCTCTGTAGTCCTTGTGCTCCACGCCATCAGGTGCCGTGTAGCGCAAGCCGGGTAGTCCCAGGGGCCCACCGAGCGGTCGGTCCTGGTACCCACCGAGGTAGTGGGCCTAGGGAGGTCCATACGACACAAACTTCTGGCATAACTCTGGCATATATACACATTGCAATTCATTGTAAACTGCTGCCATATAATGACACAAACAAAGTAACAAACTTCTGGCATACAATTGAAATTCATTATAAGCTGCTACCATAGACATTGCAATGCCTTCCAAAATAGGAGACATGGATTGATCTACCGCATCTCTTAGATCTACTAGTTCATCGCAAGTTCAACATACACACAGGAGGAACACATTAACTGGGGATCTACTAGCTAGTCCATCACATGTTCAACAAGCACACTGGAAGAACACATTAACAGAGGAACAAATTAATTAAGCAGAGGTAGTCGCCGCCGGAGGAGCCACACCTTCGGAGTCAGAGTTGGATCTAGAGCCGGAGCGGGAGATGTGGAGGCCGCCATCGTCGTCGTCGTCGTAGTCGTAGACGGGGGGCACTCCTCTCTCTAGGTCCCCAACCAAGACCTTGATCTTGAAGGTGTAATCCATCACGGTCGTCTGCAGCGGATGACTGGGTGGTTGGGCCCCGAGATGAATGGCCACCTTTCGAAGCTTCACGATAGCCTCGTGCAACAACTTCGCTAACCAAGACGCATCCTAAGCACTTAGGGCAGGAGCACGCACAGCCACCACGGGCTGTCGTGCTACCTTGTGGCGGGGCGGCTTCACCACCTTGGGCGGGGGTGGCTTCACCTCCTCAGGCGGGGGCGGATTCACCTCGGCAGACATGAGCGGTGGCACCATCTCGGGCTCGGTGGGCGGGGGCGGCGGCACCTTCTCGGGCTTGGCCGGCGGGGGTGGCGGCACCTCCTCCCTGCCCCGCTTCCTGGATGGCTTGCTTGACGCCATGAGCGCGCTTGAGGAAGAAAAAGCTCTTGGGTTCACTTCTTGGTTACCGGAGACGGTGGTGCTCGGGTTTTCTTGGTGCCACAGTTGACGAAGTTCTTGGCCGACCGGGATTTATATTGACAAGTCGGCAAACCGTCAGGCCGTCGGTCACGTGCCTCAGAACCCGTGTCCGCTCAGGAGAGCTCTTGTCCACAAAAATCATGTGGTCCCAAGGAGACGTGTGACTGTTCATATTTTATTCAAAATACCAAATGCCCAACTACTCCTATGAGTTGTTCAATTCTTAAAAAACCAATGAATAATTCATATTTTTATTAATTTTTAGGTGCTGCTTTATGGGCCCTAATTTTCGAGGCAAGCAATTAAGTGTCATTTCAAAAAAAAGCATCAGCAGCCTAGTATAAAGAAGGTAACCATTGCCCGCGCACCAACCAACAAAGCGACACAGGTTTGCTAACCCGCGTCGGCATTGACAACTCCCTCCAACCCAGATATTCACACTTGTTGACTTCCGTGCTTCACGTTTGACCATTCGTCTTATTTAAAAAAATTTAGAAAGTATTATTTATTTTACTATGACATGTTTTATGATAATATATATTTTAAGTATATCATAATTATTTCTACATTTTCACAAATTTTTTGAATAAGACGGATGGTCAAATGTGATTTGTAAAAGTCAAAGGGTGCAAAATGAATATTCAACCGCCCCCTTCTTCTTTCTGAATGGATAAGCGCAGCACTTTCCTTGGGAAAAACACTGAGGATGCGTGAGAGGAGGCGTGGAGACAGAGACGACGATGAGCGCCCGCAAGGGGCCAAGCAGCGGATGACCCCACGCACCTAGGATCGAGGAGAACCGGAACGCGAAGCGGTGTGGCAACTGGATCCGCGCGCGTGCCGGTGATATGGCAGCGAAGAGGGAGACAACGTTGAGCACCGGAGAGGGGCCAAGCGGTGGTGGAGTGAACCCAATGCTGGAGACGATGGTCCTCGACTGGATCCCCTTGGATTCCGACGAGGGGCCAAGCAGCGGCAAGGAGGAGCGTGCCGGCTAGGGGGCAGCAAAGTGGGCAAGTGGCCTGCCTCACATTTGCGAGCATAAGTGTCTGGCAACTACGAAGAGGTGTCGAGGGAGCGGCAAAGAAGATGTAGCGGACCTCAACTCTGACTCTGGATACGACCACGACAACGCCGAGGCAAGTTTCTCTGAATCTCACTGCCTTTTTACCTGTTCTATAGATAGAGCTTATGGTAGCTTCACCTTGAGCTTCATAAAGCAAATTAGTGCCTATGATGATGTTTCACATGCTTGTCATGATCTTATACCAAGTTTTGAGGTAAATCAGTTCTGAACTAAGTTTTGCTTTTACTTGTCACACCGTGCTATGAAGCCTTAGGATAATTTTCAGGTTCTTATATAATTTTCTTATGACTGTTCCTATACTGCTCCAAGTTCTCAGGAAAATTAGTTCTGAATTAACTATGTTATTCTTAGGGCATTCCTAATGGAGGAAACTGACACGGTTTCTTAAGACATCATCTATAGAAACTATACTTCACAGTGGTAGTGTCTTCAAGTAATAATTGTTTTCCCTTTCTATATCTCCCAATTTGACCAATGGGGAGTGTTGCATTAATCCTATAGAAACTAGTGGTTTTTTTCGAATGGCAAATTCAAAGTTTCTTGTGCCTTGAGTCAAGAGTAGAAATGGTTTCTCCATGAGGAAACCATTTCTATGATTTGCGCTCTCTTTCCTCAATAATTAGGCTGCCACATCACCATTTTCCTTAGTTGGCATGATGATTCATAGACATAGAAACCACCATAAATGTTCCATTGGGACTGCCCTTATACCATGTTAACCCTGTTTCAGGCAAAACTCTTTGAGTCGCGTGCAAAGCTTGAGTTACTTCTAAACCTTAATGTCTGGGATTATGTGAAACCTGACAAAATCACGGAAGAAATGAACATCCTCATCAGAAAGGCTAAGCACATAAGAAGGTACAACTATACTACTAAACAAAATCTCGAGCCCATTGAAGGTGCGCTCGAAGGGCTTTAAGAATCCTTGGTTGCTTACAAAGAGGCTGCAAAAAGAGCCAATATTGATGGGGCATGATCTAGTTCAAGCTTGTTGATGTGCAGGGTCAGTAGCCATGCCTTTGTTGATGTGTATGGTAAGATAGCACGACCATAGTAAATAATGTGATGGACAAGTTAAGTCCGAGCCTGATATATGGACATGTTAACCTTTTGTAATAATTATCTTTATTCCTATGGAGAAGTTAGCTCCCTTATGATGTTTGTTTTGTCTCAGAAGATATGTGTGTTGATTGTGCTTGTATGTCGAAATGGAAGCAATGAGAGATCGACTTGACCTGTCAATGAGGACAGACTCAAAGGAGACGATGATTAACGAACCTCCGTCTCATTTGTTCAATACCGCCACACTCCCGCTTCATGGTAGTGAATTGTGCTCTCAAACTAGTAATGGGCGTCAAATGCTCATCGATAACGGACTTTATAGCATGTTACTAACACGGAGTGATCAATAACGGACTTATACAGCCTGTTAACGATACAGCACTGATCAGTAACAAACTTTACCAACTCGATACCGATAGGTTTAACTTGTGTAACAAGCTCTATTTAACATCCATTACAAAGAATTCATGTAACAGGTGTTTAAGAAGACCGTTACCAGAAGTCCACATTTGTAACGGGCGTTGCGGAGCCCAACCGTGGGGTCGACCTTTCGCACTTATCTGTTACGGGCACCAAATAACAACCATTACAGATGTGGGTGCATGTAACGGGTGTTAAGGGCCCGTTACAAATGTTGTATGACCTATTTGAGGTTTTCACGTAGTAAAGCAAAAATAAGCGTGGTTTGCTAATCTCTCGAGTATCTCATCATTGAACAGTAAGGGGAAGTGATCTTTCTTCGTTGCTTTGTTTAGCTTTCAATAATCGATACACATCCGCCATCCGGACACGGTTCTTTGCGGTATTAATTTATTCTTCTCATTCTTCACCACGGTTAAACCTCCTTTTTTCGTACGCTATGTACCTGGCCCACCCACTCGCTATGCGGCACCAGGTAGATGATTCCGGCATCAAGTAGCTTGACGAACTTTTTCTTTACTACATCTCGCATGGCATGAGTTAGCCTCTTTTGATGATCCACTACGGGCTTACATTGGTCTTCCATAGGTATACGATGAGTGTAGAAGGCTGGGCTAAGTCCTTTGAGATCATTGATTGAATATCCAATCACCATCCTATGCTTTTTCAATAAATTCAGCAACTTCTCATTTTCTTCGGGACTTAGTTCGTACCTCATGATGACTGGATAAGTCTTGTATGGGCCCAAAAATTCATAGTTTAATCCTTTGGGCAAAGGTTTAAGATCCACCTCGGGCACTTGTGGCTCCTCGGGCTTAATGTCTCCTATGTCTTCGAATTTTTCTTCCTCCACGCTTCCATCTATTGGTTCTAATCCCTTCGTTTCTTGGTAGTTCCTCGTCTTGTTGAACACTAGATTGATTCTCCATTACTCTTCGCAGCGTGTCTCTAAGGGTTTCAATAAAACAAAGACTACCTCCCTCCTCTACTTCTTCGTCTTCGGGAGGAAAAGGTGAAGGATGTTTGGAAACGCGAAGAATATTATATGGGTACTTCTTTCCATTAAGATTTATTATTACTTTGCCTTCTCTAGCATCCAACACGACACCAACCAACTTAAGAAAAGTCTTACCTAGGATTATGTGGTCATGATTACAATGGGCATCTATAACAAAGAAATCGGTTGGTATGCGTTTTCTAGAGATGATTCCATTAATGTTGCAAGCAATACCTAGAGGTCTAATAGTTCTACCATCTCCCATATTTGACTTTCTTGAAGTTGGAGCTAAGTCTAGGGTGTGGTCTTGAACTTTATCATAAATTTTGGAGGATAGGACACTTACTTGGTCTCTGATGTCGCATAAAGCTTTGCATTGAACTCTGTTGATCTCGCAACTCAAGTGTGGTGTCATCTTCTCCTTTTGGTTGGATCCTATCGCGTAAACTTCAGCGAGGCGAGCATATGGTGATGCTTCGAGCTTCATCCCCATGATTCTTTTCACCTCGGCTATGTGTTACGGATCCACTTCATCATCACTAAAGAGCTTTTGAAAGATCTCACTGATGGTTTCAAGATTGTACAAATCTTCCGCTTGCTTTTCCGGTGGGAAATCCGCTTCCAATGCTCTAGCCATACCCTTTTGGTTAGGGAACAGTCTTCTCTTGTCAAATACTTCTCCGTAGTCGATTGGAACCCAATCCATATGCTCGAACTCCCTTAGCGAATTCAATGCTTGGGTAGTTCTTGTCTTGATGTGCACTTCTTCAAGATTTTTTGGGATTGGCTCCTCATTCTTGTGTTCTGGGGTTGCCTATTTAGAAATTTCAGCATACGTCTTCATCCTTGAATTATGTTCCGACGCTCCCGCAAGTCTTGTTTCCCAATCTCTTCGCATTGCCGCCGCTTTGCTAATCTTTTGTAAAAATTGAGCGGCTTCCATGAGTGTTTTCTCCATGAGATACCCACCTGCACACATTTGAACATCTTCCATGCAACTAGGCGCTAGGAAAAGAAAAATGTATGCAAGAGTACGTCACCGGAGAAGCCGAGTATTGGTCCTTGTTTAATCAACTCATTAAATCTATTCCAAGCTTGGTCTATCCCTTCCTCTTCTCCTTATGTGAAACTGATCACTTTCCCCCTTAGATGTTGAACTTTGCTAATTAGAAAAAACATCTTACAAAATTTCTTTGTGAACTTGTATCAATTGACTTCAACTTCAAATGACGCAAATGAGTACAACATCTTTGCTTCACTGGCAAGTGAGTAGGGAAAGAGATTCCACTTGAACCATTCATTGGGAACTCCTTTTTGATGCACCGTGTTGCATAGCATCGTGAAGCGCCTTATGTGTCTATATGGGTTCTAAGTGTCCATCTTTTCAAATGGGGTTGCCGCCGCTATAGATGTCCATTCGGGCCGCCCGGCCCGACCCTGGCCCGGGCCCCAGGTGGACCGCTCAAGTTCGTGTCGTGCCTAGCCCGGTCCTACATCCCATCGTGCCGTGACGGGGCAGCCCACGGGCTGCAGTGACGGCCCAAGTCCGGGCCCACGGGCCTATTTCGTGTCGGGCTAGCCTGAAATAGCCCGTGCAACATACACCCATGGGTGGCTCGAGGCCCGCACCAAGCTCCCAGCTGCGCTGGCATGGAACAACAAGCGACGGAGAGGGAGGCTTGCCGTCGGCCTTCACAGTCACGACCTCTGCTGGCGGGGAGACCATTGACCGAGAGAGGGTCAGATAAGGGGTAGTGGCATCCTTGTCACGAGCCTCCTCGACAGGCGTGGACGGGAGGAGGGGCAGTGACAGCGCTGCCCGGCGCACGGGCAGTGGAGAGGAGGGGTGTGTGTGCAGGTGGGCGCACCGGCCTGCGCGCGTGGGGGGCCGGCCGGCCGAGTAGCGGCCAGCGAGCAGGCGGCCACGCCGGCTTGGGGGCCTCCGTCACGAGGCAGCTAGCCATATGGGCACGCTGTAGCGCCCTGCTTCAGATCCATCATCCACTGTAACAGGAGAGGCGGAGGATAAGGGAGAGGCAGAGAGATCAAGGGAGGCGGCGTCGGCACCTCGGCAGCTGGAGAGAACATAGACAGACCGGGAGAGAGGCAGCTGCGGGGTGGGCCGGTGGAGGGAGGATTAGGGAACTAGTGTTTCTTGTTTCTTTATATATGGACTGGTGTTATGCGGGCCGCAAATGAGCCGACCTGCTAGTTTCATGCCGGGCCATGCTACCCGGTGTGCTGGGGTGGCAGCACGCGCCCGGCACTAAGTGGCGGGCAGTGCCGTCACGGGCCCAAAGTTTAACGGGCCAGGCCGGGCTCGGATCGGGCCAAAATGACGTGCTTTCGGACGGGCCGCTGGGCTGCAGGCATTTTGGACATCTATAGCCACCGCCATCTCGATGATCCTAGCTTTGATTTCATACTTGGTCGCTTCGAGCTTCGAATCCGACTCTTGTACTTTTATGTCTTCACATCGAGGACTAGCGTACTCCCTTAGAGATTTCTTCGATTCATCCATGGGGTGGTGGACGAACGCCATCTAGACAACAAAACAAAAACAAAAACAAAACAAAACAAAGTGGTTTTCAAGGTAATAGGGGTTAGATGTTAGCAAATAAACGATAAACAAAATCTAAAACAAAATTAGATGCAAAACCAAATGATGTAAACTGGCTTGCTCCCCAGCAACGGCACCAGAAAATGGGGCTTGCTGACGGATAAAACTCATATCCACCTACGATCTGCAAGAGTACGGACCTACACCTTGTTCACCACGGGGATTCCCTAGGTTCTTATCAATCCGCGGAGCAAGGGATTACACGTGTTTGATCTAGCACTACTACTATCTTATCCAAACCCTAATCTATGGTTATACTAGAGAACAACTACGCTACACTAAAGAGAATGGTTAAACCAACAATATATATAAAAAATACTTGCCCAAGAGTCTACGATACTTGAACATGCAACCGCTTAAGATATGAAAACCGATCTAATCTATCAAGGGTTGTGACCACGGTTTCACCCTTTCCCTCCCCCGTACTGTCACTATGCGGGGGTATTTGTGACTAGACCTATGATGGACATGCCGTATTGAATGGATCCAAGGGAGAATTAGATCTTACTCCCTACACAGCATGGTAGTTAAACTTAAACAACAAAGCCTCTTCAATACTAGATGATAGCTAGATAACCAAACAAACTAGCGATTACAACCCATGGCCAAATGAGAAGATTACCACATCAAGGTGCTAGGCATAGCACTGTTGATCATGGTGACGCTTCTGAAGGTGTCTTCCTTCTCCTCCAGGGGTGTCTTGGTAGGGCCTTGACGTCCACCTCCACTTGTGGTTGCTTTCTTCGAGTAGAGCAATCTTTCTTGCGAATGATCTCCCTCCTCTTCTCTCTCTCTAGCTTGCGAACGTCCTCTCGGGCGAATGGCTCTCTCCCAATGCATGGCAGCGCCTCCACGTACTTAGGGTTGAAGGATTTCACACTCAAGAAATGGGGGCCGAATCGACCCCAGGGTGGGCCAGGCCGGCTAGCCTGGGCCAACGGGCCCAGGCCCATCCGCGCACGGTTCGGTCGCCCCTTTGCTCCTGTGGGTCCTTATGTCTTTTTGCACTTTACCCCCTCCATTTGCACCATTTTGATGATGTTATCCTCGCGTCCAAGATGGAGGTTCTTCTAACATGAAGTTCGGTATTTTACACTTCAATCCTCGGGGATGTTCCTTTGTAAAACTTTGGTCCTTGCCACCTTTGGGAGTGATTTCATCAAGCTCTCAAACACGAATGAGACTCCTCAATTGGTCCTTTGAAGTTGTTGTGACTCCGTCCTTTGTGTCCATGTTTTCCTAGAAAAACATAACACTTCCAAATGCACACACAAGGATGAACATGTTATATCATTAGTGTGCCTAGTGGTGGGTTAGTTCCATAATGAAATCTAAACTAAAGTGTTATGAACAAGTTTGGTGTACCAAAATACAACGTCAACATAGCCAGAAGGAGGGGATAGACTATGAGGAGACATTTGCTCCTATAGCTTGTTTGGAGGCAATAAGGATTCTTCTAGCCATTTTTGTGGCTAAAGGATTCAAGTTGTACAAATGGATGTGAAGAGTGCCTTCTTGAATGGGTTTTTGGAGTAGGAAGTTTATGTGTGGCAACCACCTTGGTTTGAGAGTGTTGAGTTTCCCCACCGAGTGTACAAGCTGAGGAAGGCCTTGTATGGGCTAAAACAAGCTCCTAGGGCATGGTATATAGGTTGAGGGGGTTCTTGTTCAGCAAGGGGTTTGAGATGGGCAAGGTTGATAAGACTCTTTTTCTCATCAGGCAGGGTGATGATATCCTAATTGTTCAGGTGTATGTGGATGATATTGTCTTTGGCGGCTTGTCTCACTCTTTGGCTGCAGGGTTTGCAGAGGACAAGAGCAAAGAATTCAAGATGGTCTATGATGGGAGAATTGCCGTTCTTTCTCGGGATTCAAATCAAGCAGGCGAAGGACGGAACCTTTGTGCAACAAGCCAAGTACATGAAGGAGATCCTCAAGAAGTTCAAGATGGACGACTTGAAGCCCATGTCGACACCGATGAGTACAACTACAACACTCGACGCAGACGAGGACGGATAACCCATGGACCAGAAGGAGTACCAGAGCAAGAGTTCCATTAGTGTTGCCAAAAATCCTGTGCTTCACTCCAGAACCAAACATATAGAAGTGAGGTATCACTTCCTGAGACACAATGTTGAGAAGGGAAACATATATCTCATGTGCCAACAGAAAAGCAGCTTGTCAATATCCTAACCAAGCCCTTGGACCAAGCTACATTTGCGCGTTTATGGGGCGAGCTTGGAGTCGTTTTTCCTTTTTGAGCTTTGCTTGGGAGGGTTGGTGTACATATGCATGTTGCATTTTCATTTATGTATCATATCATGTTTGCATGTTTGCATCTTTGTCTCATAGACTGCATTTGTATTACATGCCTTAGAGATGTGATTTTCTCTTATGCGTTGATCACCGTGATATTCTAGATATGAGGCTATGACTTTGCTTGTGATGCTCATGAGATGTATAGCTGCACTCTTGGTAGCTTTGGGATATATATATATGCTTGTGAATGGCCTTCTTTGTAAAAATGCTATAAGATCCTCTCTTGTGACTAGAATGCCTCTCAAGTTCAAATTGGGTGCTTATGGCTATATCTTGGTTAATTTGTGCATGGAACCATGTTTTGTTTATTTGGGGTCAAATATTCGTTTATCATCATGAATGTTTAGCCTACATGCTACCTTGTGGAGTAGCCTAAGCTTCTTTTGCCGCAAAGGCACTTCATGTACCATCTTAACTTGTAAATCATGAATTTGGTATGTGGGATGCCTATGCTTGAAAAATATGTTTTCATATCATAAATGCTTTAAATTCCTTATCTTGTGTGCTCAGCCGTTGCATGATGTTCACGAATGAGACGTCTCATGTCTAGAAGTGGACACATGGCTCGGTGGCTTTAGCATGACATGAGATAGCTTGTAGGCGTTTGTGATGATCTTGGGATGAAAATTTGTGACCTTGCATGAAGTTTGTGGGCTATATGTTGTTTGTGCTCATTTTGACCATGTGTAGTTTCTATGCTCATGGGAGGGAATTTTTTGTGAAAAATGCTTCATTTTGATCTTACCTATGTCACATGTTTGTGTGTACCTATCTATCTTGTTGGCGATGCTTGTACTCAATGTGTGGCTATCTTGCTTGTCTATGTCCTTTGTTAGCATGTTGTAGTGCTCTACGTATATTTGAGAAGCACATGCTTGTATTTGTAAACTTGATTCATGCATTACCAACAAGGGGGAGGAATGTACCTAATTCATGTTTCCAAGGGGAGCTTTGCATCAAGGGGAGAAAAATTTTGTAGAAATGCAATTGTTCAGGGGGAGCTTGCATTCATGCATTTGGGAGCTCTTTTTCGCCTGAATTTTAGTTTTGCTCTTTTGCCGATGGTGTCGAGCCCTTTTGCCTCACCAAGAGGAGTCGGCATTTTTCGAGCATTTTATCTCGGTTGTGTCGAGTCGTTGCCCTTGCCTTAGGGGTGTCGTAGCCGGAGATGGTGGTGCTAGGGTTTTCTTGATGCCGGTTCATGAAGTTCTTGGCCGGCCGGGATTTATATTGACAAGACGGTGAACCGTCAGGCGGTCAGTCGTGCGCCTCGAAACCCATGTCCGCTTAGGAGAGCTCTTGGCCACAAAAATCATGTGGTCACAAGGAGACATGTGACTGTTCATATTTTTTTCAAAATACCAAATGCCCAACTACTCCTATGAGTTGTTCGATTCTTAAAAAACTATGAATTATTTGCATTTTTATTAATTTTTAGGTGCTGCTTTATGGGCCCTAATTCTTGAGGGAAGCAAGTAAGTGTCATTTCCAGAAAAAAGCGTCAGCAACCTAGTAAAACGAAGGTAACCATTGCTTGCGCTGTGACGCCCCAGGTTTTTAATTACCGTCCTTAACGCTAATGACATGATTAGCCGGTCAAATGGTCAACCCTAGGTCAACCTGGGCCCTCACCCATGAAAACTCCTTAACACACCCCTAGTGACCCTAGTGAATAGTTAGAACACTTGTGGGGCCAACCCATGGTCAAAGGGTGGGTCAAACCCCCTTGCCACCCAGTGTCCACAGGTGTCTGCCGGAACTTTTGCCGCGTTCCCCAAATTTTACCTAAACACTTAAAATTCTACCTTTAAGAAAGTTGTAGATCTTGTTGAGGGACACAACTTTCATGTAGAGTGGCATTGCTGATTTGGAGGGGAAAATTGTGAAAAAGCCCTTTTAAGCCAGATTATACTGTTGACAGAATCATGCTGGCATTCAAAGTTGACATTCCTCTAGATTCAAATCTAGACAGTAAAACCCCATACAACCTTTGGGAAAGTTGTAGCTAGTACTTAGATCTACAACTTTGGTATTCATTGTTTGGTCGAGTTGTATTCAAAATTTTGGAGAAAACGTGGCTTGAACACAGCACCGGTGTCTCGCTAAGAACCGGAGCGCGTCGCGCCGCGACGTCGTGCGCGCCGTGCGCCGCCGTCGCCGCCCGTCGCCGGCCTTGCCCCGGCGCCCGTGCCCGCGCCGCCCGAGGCCTCGACGTCCGCGCCACGCCCCGGTCCCGATGCGCGCGCCCCTCGAAGCGCTCCGTCCCGAGGTGCCCCAAGGCACGCGCCGCCGTACGCGCGCACGCGCCACGGACCGGCGGTCCGTCGGCCGGCGCGCGCCGCCGTACGCGCGCGCGCCTCGAGCCGCCGTAGCACGGCGAGCATCTCCGCCGTCACCCGTGCGTCACCCGCGAGCCGCCCGAGCCGGGTATAAAGACTCCCCCGCCTCTCCTCTCGCGCCACCCCCGAGCCGCCCCGCCGCCATTGCCGCCGCCATCCCGCCGCCGCCGGTGCTAGCTCACCTTGCTCGCGCTCGCCACCGTCCAAGCCCTCGCCTCGCTTCCTTAGCACCCGAGCCCGCTCGCAAGTGCGCTTGTTTGTGTCAATTTGGCTTCCACACCGCAAGACACCGAGCCGCCGTGAGCGCCGCCGCCGGTCACCGCCGTGCGCCATCGCCGCTCGTTCTCCCCACCGGCCGACCACCCCATGAGCTTCCCTAGCCCCTAATACTACTCCCGCAGCCGCGTGTTGCCCTAGCCCGTGCTCTCCTCGCCGGGAACCCGAGCCGCCGCCGCCGTGCTCGTCGGTCGCCGTCGAACGCCGCCGTGCGCGCCCTCTCCGCCCCAACCGCACCTACCCAGCCCTCCTAGGTGAGCTTGTGGTCCTCCACGGCCGCTTGCCCGGCCGGGATCGCCGCCGGCTAGCCGGAATTTGGCTTTGCCCGTGCCACCGGCCGGCCAGGGACCCAATTGCAGAGATCCAACTCTTGTTAGGGTGTTTTAAGTAAAAGTGCAGGACTAGTCTGTGAAAGGCCTATCTAACTTTTCTTACAGTTTAGTCCAAGGTCTTAGAAAATCCCTAGAAATTCACAAAAATTTCCAAAAATTCTCAAACAAATTTTGTAGGTCTCAGGATTTTAAACCCCACCTACTTGATGTACACTTGTGGCTAGATTCAAAGTAGTTTTGGCTGAAAAATTACAAATGTGTTATGCTTGAATCTGTCATAACTTGAAAGGTATAGCTTTTCTGTAGCTGAGCTTTGGATATGTTGTGAGTTAGGGTAAGACTAGATGTTGTGCCAAAAATTGCACAAAGTTACCATGTGAATCTTTTTATAAAAATGTTTTTCCATCTCTGGCAGAACTGCATAGATGATTTTTCATGTTAAATATATTCATGTTCTTGAGCCCAACTTGTGCACACTGTCTTGTGATGTCAAAGGGCACATCTTGTGAATTAATCATGAATTTAGGAGTAACAGAAATTACTATTCTTGTTTAATGAATGTTTTCCTTTGTAAATTAATAAACCAAATTTAGTAGAGGTTCCATGTGAACGTGCTAGCTTTTTAGACTTGTTTAGGACCAGAGGGCATCCACCAGAAAGTTTGGGTAATCTTGATGCTTATTTATTTTTATTTGCATTTAAGTTGAATCACTAGATAACCCTTTGATATTTTCAATAATATTTAATTTCCTAGCATCCAACACTTACATGTGGGTCCAATGGACTAGGATAGGTGCTAGTAGGCCTAAGAAACACTCATGTAATTTTTGGTAATTTAATTGGTTAATAAATGGCTTAAATGCCCTTTTAATATTAAAGGGAAATTAATAAAGAAAATCCTTAATTAAATCTTTTTCCTTTTTGAAGGCATTATTTAATATAAATAAAAATAAAGTTAATTACCAAGCACTAATAAGGAATTAATTCATGAATATAATTATTAATTACACCATGTGGGTAAAGATAAAATAAAATAAAGCTTTCCCATGGAATGATAAGCTTAAATAAAAACCTTTATTCAAATATGGAATAAAAGAGTAACCCATGTACATTCCCTAACCTTCCTAAAAGAGAAACCTTAATTGAATGCTTGTCAAGATGGATATGACCAACTAGAGCTGGATAGGACGACAAACTATCACATCACCTAAAGTGCATTGCATTCCGTGTAGATCTTCCGGACGGAGACTACTCCCTGGTCCCGGAAACCGAGGAAGGCGGAGCGAAGGTTCTCTGCAGTACGTGGACGACTCGACACCGAGGGTGCCCAAGCTAACGTAGCTGACGAAGGAAAGCTCCGGTGCATCTAACCCAGTTTTAAAGTTCTTTATCCAATTATCTATTAATGATTGTGCATTTACGTACAGGAGTTGAAAGAAACCCTAGATGCATGATCCATAGGTACCTTTGGTCCCTACTAGTATTATAGGTCGATAGCTGCTAAGCTACAGGACCATTACAAGTCGGGTGATGACCTCACTCGCGAGAGTAGGTTCCTAGATAGGAATCATACTATGTCCTTAAATGGATTGCTCACGTGGTAAGAGCATGGGATCTGGGCTCCGGTCCAGTGGTTATGTGGGTTAAGTTTTTGAACGTACTAAGCACATGCCGGTTATGGGGCCGGTAAGCCTAGTACCATAATGAGGCGGTTAGGGATCCTACCGTTACTACTCTTGGGATTCGCTCTCACGGCTCGCCACCGGTGGTGCATGGTGACTCCGGTACCTCGCGGGGTATGCGGATAGCCCGCACCAAAGACTCGTAAGATTCGATCCCGACCCGAGGATTTATGGGGACGGTCCGGGGAGTTGTCCTCGCGGGGGCGGCCCGACCGTGTGTTTGGGTCTCCCTTGCAAGGTTTTAATCAATCGATTGTCGGCCTCTCACCGTTATCCGAGACTACTTACTCCACCGGTCATGTGATCCCTAATGATGGAAGTTGATGAAGATGATGTTTGATTAATTGTATTGTACAACCTTGTTTGTACTAGTTGGCTAATGTAGTAAAGATTAAAACTACTAGAACTTGTGCTAAAATCTTGAAAGTAAGGACCTACTCTTTGTTACTTTTTAGCAAAAGCGACCCAGTAGCCAAAAAGCCTTTCATGGTCTAGATTTGGTGAAGTAGATATCACCGACGGGTAAGTCTCGCTGAGTATTAGTATACTCAGCCTTGCTTTAATGTGTTGATCCAGGTAATGCCTTCTGTGATGTGTGGCCCGGTGAGATCCCGCCCGGCTGGGAGCTGGAGTGGGTGGAGGACGACTACTGAAGCATCATGGATGGCCTCCCGTGGTGACTTTGCTTCCGCTAGTTATTTCCGCTGCTTTGCAAAACTCTGAACTGTCTCGTCATGACAAAAACTATGGTTTGTAATAATTAAACCCCTCGGGGTATGAATTTGGATATTAATGTTGATGTATCTCTGGACTCGCCTTCGAGTGAGTTTTAATGCATATATTCGATCCTTGTGCTATTCAAGTGATTTACCGGGCGTTAACCCGGCAACTTACGACAGGATGGTACTTTATTATTGCTTAATGACCAAAGTGGATCGGTCTTAGGCGATAGTACGGTACTTTCCTGGGCGGGTTGTCACAGTTGGCATCAGAGCTTATATGCACCAGAGATTAATTAATTAAACCTTAACCACTGATTTTTGAATACAATATGCCAAGATTGTCTGATTTTCCAAAATACGTTGGTCCGCTAAGGATAAACTAGACCGAGAGGCCCTAGAGGGAATTTTGGGTTCTTTCAGGTGGCTTAAATAACTTATGGTTTATTTTGCTAACTCCCAGCACATTACTTTATGTCGGACTTACATTCTCGCACAACCATACTAGTTCATCACGTTTTGCCATACGTGGTGGTACCACAGGAACGTCCTGTGAGGGACTAGTGGGACCTATTCCAATGGGTGCCACGTCGCGTTTGAGTCTCGTCACGTTTTGCCATACGTGATGGTAACACAGGAAAGTCCGTGAGGGATGAGTGAGGCCTATTCCAATGGGCACTCACGTCGCGTCAGAGTCTTAAATAAGACGCTGTCCATGCAGCGGCTTAACGCATGGATACCGTTTCTATAGTGAACGGTAATGTATGTGGACGCTTTCGTGACGTGCTGGCACGAAAGGTTCGTTTTCTGCAGGTACATAACAGCGCTTCGTTAGTTGTTAAGCGAGTACCGTATAGCTCTCGACTAGATATTATAGGGAGAGACGATCGAAAGCCTTGCCACCGGCACTAACTTCTATTTTTTGGCTTGATTGCCATGTGAGGTCGAATAGGACGTCTTGCATGCATGTTAAAAATCGAAATAACTAAAATGGACCCAAAAATCGGAATGCCATGTGTTCTCTAAGGAAGATTATGCTAGTGTGTGCTTTTTATAAATTAGAAGTACCTCTCATACCTAGCCGTCGTGCTGCCGAAATTTTGTGACAAATGTGTTCACCTTGTGCTAGGTTAATTAAACCAAATTATTAAAAATAATTGCTCCTCAACTAGCTGTCTTGTAGTAAGCAAATCTCAATCCGAGTTGTTGGGTTGGTTCACTTTTTCCCCTAGGCACATCCAAGTTAAGGACCCTTCATCTTGTTTCTTTGATCGGTGCTCAACCTTAAAAAGCTTAATTGAAAATGTTTAAGGTTAAATTGAAAACTCGGGAAAATTTTTGAGGCTTCTGGATTTTTGGTTATGAATGTTATTCACAGCTGCCAGAACTTCACCATTTGTCATGCCGTTCTCTTTTGAGATCTGACATGGGTTACCTTTGTGTACAGATGGATTTCCCCGTGTTCCACCAGTTCGACGCTGATGGTACGATCCGTACCAACGGGTTGCACTTGGGAGGGTTTTCCGCGCTTGGCGTGGGAAGCACTCGGTGCGCGAGCTACCTTACCCCACCGACGTACGAGGTGAAGGAGTTTGAGCGCTTTGGTGTTCCCCGTTGCAGGGTGATCGTTCTTGTCTTTGCCGCACCCAGATCACGCCGACTAGTTTGACCTGAGTATTATTTACTGGGGATTTATCACGCACGAGTCCGTGGAGTCAGCTGCCCTCAGAGTGCTGACAGACTTCTGTGACCACAACCCTCCTGTGGTAGCTCTTTCACCGTTTGGATCGTTTCCGGTCGTGAGTCCTCACGACCCAGCTTGGTTGGATCGTATGGACCATCTACGGGAGCTACTGACCCTAGCAGAGCCGTTGGATGTTACTCAGACACTTGCCCGATGTCTGAACGTGGTTTTCACACTCCAGGGGCTGCGTTTTAACACCGCAGCAATTATTGCACAGCGCTTGGAGGCATCTAGGCGCGATTGGGAGCAGCTTTCAGCAGCACACCAGCAGCTGAACTTCACGCTTACCCAGGTGCGGCAGGAGAACGACAGGTTGCGTACTAGGAGGTTCCAGTTGGAGCTTGAGAGAGGTGACCGCCTCCAGAGGATCGTGGACCTAGAGGCGGAGAACCATGCTCTAGAGGAGGATGCCGACGCACATGAGATAGAGAGGCCGACCTCGCTGCGGAACATTGCGATATGCGGCGGCGGGTGCGGGGAGGCCGAGGTACGGGTGGCGGC
Organism: Cenchrus americanus; assembly: GCA_947561735.1. Classification (NCBI taxonomy): domain Eukaryota; kingdom Viridiplantae; phylum Streptophyta; class Magnoliopsida; order Poales; family Poaceae; genus Cenchrus; species Cenchrus americanus. Next base: position 166,110,061 of record OX387245.1, read on the forward strand.
CTTGCGGGCTATAGTGGCCTTACGACCCACGCCCCCCGTACGAGCACACCGGAGGAGGAGCGAGGGGCGTGTCCCGGCCGGATCGACGAGCCGGGCGAGGACCACCGCTACCGACTCCCCCAACTTCACCTTCGTACAGTGGTGCTTCAGTGGGCAACTAGGTTGCCGACAGCAGGGAGCAGTAGGATATCGATCTTATCGAGTTGTCTTCGAGATGTTAGAGTAGTTGGCTTGACAGCACGTCTTCGTGCCAAGCAACTATTGTATCATGTGTTGTCTTGATGTTTCGAAATCGAGTTGTAATGATGTTGAACCTTGTTCTGTCATGTTGTAATAAGAATACTCAAGCTTGTATGCTTAGTGAATTTCGTTGTCTTTCAAATTGAATTTTCTTGTGCTAAATACCATATCCTTGGATAATTCGTTGCGAATGATCACGCTTGTCAAAGAATGCATTGTTTATCTCCTAAGAATGTAGGTAAAACAAAGCATCTTTACGAACGTCACTCGTTGCCAGCATATAAGTGCTCGTTCGTATACCATCTTCTTTGGTATTCGGGATAACGACGATCGTTCGGAAGTGATTAGGAGCCGCGCGCGGTTGAGCAATCACCGTCCTAACCATGTTAAGGGAAACGATTCTATGAATCTTGGTGGCTATAGAATGTTGTGCTTGTTCTTTGTACTCATTATTTATTACTAATGAGATGTGGTAATGCATGATCGTGCTTGTCATCATTTTGAAGTAAGCTTTCGGTTATCTCACTAATAACGCTCACTTTTCGGATGGTGGGAACCACGTGCGGCTCTCCCAACGGTTTTGGAGCGAGTGGTAGTGGTGACTTGGCGCCACCCCCGCCCATGAACTCGACGGAGGCTTTCATGGCCACCCGGACCGAGGGTCTTGTGCCGGATCTTGCAAACACAGCGGCGGATCGCCCGACGGATGAACCGAGGGCCGCCACATGGGGCCAACCACGAGGGACCTAACCAGGTCACCACGTATGCCCAGTTCATCGCCATGAAGCTGCCAACTTTCGCGAAAGCAGAAGACCCTCTGGAAGCCGAGGCTTGGGTCAAGGCCATAGAGGCGAAATTCTCTGCCTTTGTGCTGCCTTGCTCGAAGGAGAACAAAGCGAACTTCACAACCTTACAACTGCGAGGTGAAGCTTTGATGTGGTGGGACCATTTCAAGTCCATGCAGCGAAACCACGCCGTGACTTGGGAAGAATTCAAGCAAGCCTTCAAGAGTCACCACATCCCCAAGGGTCTGATGGACCGGAAGATGAGGGAGCTGCTAGCCCTTCGTCAAGGATCTGACTCCGTGTACCGCTATGCCCAGAAATTCAATAGCTTATGCCAATACGGTGGGCATCATGTTGATACTGATGCCAAGAAGATGGAGAGGTTCCGCGACGGACTTGATGGCAAGTTGTATGAGCGCCTAAATCTGCTCGAGCCCGCAAACTTCCATGAGCTCGTGAATAAAGCTATCTCGCAAGAAGATGCTATGAAGAAAGCCCATGGGGACAACAAGAGGATGTCCGGTTTCACCCCGAAGCGGCGGAACAAGAAGTTTCGCTTTGTGAAGAAGGAAGCTCCAGGCCCATCCCAGCAATCTTCAACTGGACGCTGGACGATGAAGCCATTCCAGGGCAAACTTGCCGGGAACTTCCAGTTCCGCCGTGCCTAGCCACAGGCTCTAAAGCCCAATGCACCCCCCCCGTGATGTTGGAGATCGCCGTTGCTACAACTGTGGCCAGCCAGGGCACTATATCAATGAGTGTCCTAAGCCCAGGCAGATCAAGCCAAACCCACAGAACCAGAGTACGGGAAGCAAACCTGCCACTCCGGCCAAGAAACCCGTGGTGCAAGTGCGCCAGGGCAAGCTGAACTTCACCACCATGAGTGACATTCCCGCAGGAGCTCCGGTACTCACGGGTACATTCTCTATCAATAACACTCCTGTCAAGGTCTTATTTGATTCGAGAGCCACCCATAGTTTCATTAATGAGAGTTTACTAGACAAATTGGGTCTAAGAAGAGTACAAACCAAATCTTCTTATAAAATTACCACGCCCGGTGGAGACATTATGTCTCGATTGGTGACCTTCGAAGTTCCTCTGAGACTAGGAAGTAAGGTTATTCGATCTAATCTTATAACCATCAAATTGGGAAGCATGGATGTTATTTTGGGTATGGAATGGATGAATCAACATAAGGTGGTTCTAGATATCTCAGATAGGATCGTAGAGATCCACTCTCCTACGGTCGGGCACACTACTTTGTACCTGCCTTTCCGGGACGGTACCGACTCTTGTGCCTATGCGACCATTATCTCCTCCCTTGATGAGATTCCAGTAGTGTGTGAGTACCCGGATGTATTTCCTGACGAGTTGCCTGGTATGCCACCAGACAGAGATGTCGAGTTTGTGATCGAACTCCAACCCGGTACCGCACCCATTTCCAAAAGACCTTATCGCATGCCACCCAAAGAGTTAGCCGAGCTAAAGACCCAACTCCAAGAACTGTTAGATAAGGGTTACATTCGCCCAAGCTCTTCTCCTTGGGGTTGCCCTGCTCTCTTTGTCAAAAAGAAAGATGGTAGCTTGAGGATGTGCGTAGATTATCGACCGCTCAATGCGGTCACTATCAAAAACAAATACCCACTTCCTCGAATTGATGTTCTGTTTGATCAATTGGGCGGTGCCAATGTCTTCTCTAAGATCGACCTTCGTTACGGCTACCACCAAATCAAGATTCGCCCGTGCGACATTCCTAAAGCTCGCTTTTTCCACTCGTTATGGTCTTTACGAGTTCTTGGTCATGTCCTTCGGACTCACTAATGCGCCTGCCTACTTCATGTACCTCATGAACTCCGTATTCATGACGGAGCTCGATAAATTTGTCGTAGTCTTCATCGATGATATCCTCATCTATTCTAAGAGCGAGGAAGAACACGCCAACCATCTCCGAGTTGTCCTTCAGCGTTTGCGAGATCATCAGCTTTATGCTAAATTCTCCAAATGCGAATTCTGGTTGAAAAGTGTCAAATTCTTGGGGCACACCATTTCCCATGATGGTATCTCCGTAGATCCTAGTAAAGTTCAGGAGGTGATGGATTGGAAACCACCCAAATCCGTACATCAAATCCGCAGTTTCCTAGGATTGGCGGGATATTACCGTCGATTCATTCCTGACTTTTCTCGAATCGCAAAACCCATGACCGAATTACTCAAAAAGGGAGTGAAATTCGTGTGGAGTGAAGCATGTGAGAAAGCTTTTCACACCCTCAGACAACATCTAACTTCAGCCCCAGTGCTAGCTCAACCTTTGATAATTCCAAACCGTTCGAAGTCTTCTGTGACGCATCAGGCACCGGTCTTGGCTGTGTCCTTATGCAAGAAGGCCGAGTCATTGCCTATGCTTCACGAACCCTTAGACCCCATGAGCTCAACTATCCTACTCACGATCTTGAACTAGCTGCCGTTGTTCATGCCCTCAAGATATGGCGACATTATCTAATGGGCAATCATTGTAATATCTTCACTGATCACAAGAGCCTCAAATATATCTTCACCCAGTCAGAATTGAATATGAGACAGAGAAGATGGCTTGAGTTGATCAAGGATTATGACCTAGAAGTGCACTATCACCCCGGCAAAGCAAACGTTGTTGCGGATGCCCTTAGCCGCAAGGATCATTGCAACCACCTAGAGTTAGAGCCAGTCAGTGAACCCTGTGTGAAGAAATGAGAAAGCTCAGCCTAGAAGTGGTACCGCAGGGAATTCTTTATGCCTTGACGGCAGAGTCAAGCCTTTATGACAGGATTGTCACGACCCAGTGCAATGATGCGAATATCCAAACCATCAGGCAGAAACTAGTGGAAGGAGACCCAAAGTACAATTGTTTTCAGCAAGATCACCAGGTGTGGTCTGGTTTGGAAAATGTCTAGTGGTCCCCCTTGACCCGGAAATCAAGAAGATCATTCTAGATGAAGCTCACAAGTCCAAGTTCTCTATCCATCCCGGTAGTACCAAGATGTACCAAGATCTAAAGCAGAACTTTTGGTGGTCTAACATGAAGGTGGATGTAGCCAAGTATGTAGCCGAGTGCGATACTTGCCACCGGATGAAAGCAAGTCATCCGAAATCGGCGGGAGTACTACAACCTCTGTCGATACCTATGTGGAAATGGGACGACATTAGTATGGATTTTATTGTGGGTTTACCCCCGACCCCTAGGAAGAAAGATTCTATTTGGGTAATCGTGGATAGACTCACCAAGATCGCTCACTTCATTCTTTGTGCACACCACTTACTCCGTCCAACGGTATGCGAGTTGTACGTGGACCATGTAGTTCGTCTACATGGGATTCCAAAGACTATAATCTCTGATAGAGGAACTCAGTTTGTAGCCCGTTTTTGGGAGCAGTTGCATGAGTGTTTGGGAACTCAGCTACTCCGAAGTTCCAGTTATCATCCCAAGACTGATGGTCAGACGGAGAGGATAAACCAAATTCTAGAGGACATGTTAAGAGCAAGCATCTTGCACTTTGACAAGAGTTGGGACAAGTGCTTGTCTTTGGCAGAGTTCTCCTACAACAACAGTTATCAGGCCAGTTTGAAAATGGCACCGTTCGATGCTCTATACGGACGCAGATGCCGCACCCCACTGAATTGGTCAGAAGCCGGAGAAAGAACACTCTTTGGACCAGAGTTAGTTAAAGAGGCCGAAGAGAAGGTACAAGTGATAAGAGAAAATTTGAAGATGGCCCAGATGAGACAAAAGAGTTACCATGATAAGGGAAGCGCACCTCGACACTTTGAAGTGGGAGATCATGTATATTTGAAGGTATCCCCCACCAAAGGTGTGCAAAGGTTCGGAGTCAAAGGAAAGTTAGCCCCGCGCTACATTGGACCCTACGAAGTAATAGAAGTATGTGGACCCGTGGCCTACCGTATCCAATTGCCAGAACGGTTTTCCGCGGTTCACAATGTGTTCCATGTAACTCAGTTGAAGAAAGGAATGCCTGTTCCGGAGAACGAGATCATCACAGAAGCTAATGCTTGGATCGAGCCGGATTTCTCGCTCGTCGAGCATCCCTTAAAGGTACTAGATCAAAAAGAGCGAAAGACCCGGAGGCAAACCGTGCGAATGTACAAGATCCAATGGAGCCATCACACGGAAGAAGAAGCCACGTGGGAAACGGAGGATTATCTCAACACCAAGTATCCGGGCTTCCTCCAATCCCGAAACAGTGAGTCTTTTTCCCCATCTCTTTGTTGTCAAGTCGAATCTCGGGACGAGATTCCTTCTAAGGGGGGTAGGCTGTGACGCCCCAGGTTTTTAATTACCGTCCTTAACGCTAATGACACGATTAGCCGGTCAAATGGTCAACCCTAGGTCAACCTGGGCCCTCACCCATGAAAACTCCTTAACACACCCCTAGTGACCCTAGTGAATAGTTAGAACACTTGTGGGGCCAACCCATGGTCAAAGGGTGGGTCAAACCCCCTTGCCACCCAGTGTCCACAGGTGTCTGCCGGAACTTTTGCCGCGTTCCCCAAATTTTACCTAAACACTTAAAATTCTACCTTTAAGAAAGTTGTAGATCTTGTTGAGGGACACAACTTTCATGTAGAGTGGCATTGCTGATTTGGAGGGGAAAATTGTGAAAAAGCCCTTTTAAGCCAGATTATACTGTTGACAGAATCATGCTGGCATTCAAAGTTGACATTCCTCTAGATTCAAATCTAGACAGTAAAACCCCATACAACCTTTGGGAAAGTTGTAGCTGGTACTTAGATCTACAACTTTGGTATTCATTGTTTGGTCGAGTTGTATTCAAAATTTTGGAGAAAAAGTGGCTTGAACACAGCACCAGTGTCACGGCTAAGAACCAGAGCGCGTCGCGCCGCGACGTCGCGCGCGCGCCGTGCGCCGCCGTCGCCGCCCGTCGCCGGCCTTGCCCCGGCGCCCGTGCCCGCGCTGCCCGAGGCCTCGACGTCCGCGCCACGCCCCGTCCCGATGCGCGCGCCCCTCGAAGCGCTCCGTCCCGAGGTGCCCCGAGGCACGCGCCGCCGTACGCGCGCGCCACGGACTGCGGTCCGTCGGCGGCGTCGCCGCCGTACGCGCGCGCCTCGAGCCGCCGTAGCACGGCCGGCATCTCCGCCGTTACCCGTGCGTCACCCGCGAGCCGCCCGAGCCGGGTATAAAGACTCCCCGCCTCTCCTCGCGCGCCACCACGAGCGCCCCGTCGCCATTGCCGCCGCCATCCCGCCGCCGCCGGTGCTAGCTCTCCTTGCTCGCGCTCGCCGCCGTCCATGCCCTCAGCTCGCTTCCTTAGCACCCAGGCCAGCTCGCAAGCGCGCTTGTTTGCGTCAGTTTGGCTTCCACACCGCAGCACACCGAGCCGCCGTGAGCGCCGCCGCCAGTCACCACCGTGCGCCATCGCCGCTCGTTCTCCCCACTGGCCAACCACCCCCACGAGCTTCCCTAGCCCCTAATACAACTCCCAGAGCCGCGTGTTGCCCTAGCCCGTGCTCTCCTCGCCGGGAACCCGAGCCGCCGCCGCCGTGCTCGCCGGTCGCCGTCGAGCACCGCCGTGCAGGCCCTCTCCGCCCCAACCGCACCTACCCAGCCCTCCTAGGTGAGCTTGTGGTCCTCCACGGCCGCTTGCCGGCCGGGATCGCCGCCGGCTAGCCGGAATTTGGCTTTGCCCGTGCCGCCGGCCGGCCGGGACCCAATTGCAGAGATCCAACTCTTGTTAGGGTGTTTTAAGTAAAAGTGCGGGACTAGTCCGTGAAAGGCCTATCTAACTTTTCTTACGGTTTAGTCCAAGGTCTTAGAAAATCCCTAGAAATTCACAGAAAATTCCAAAAATTCTCAAACAAATTTTGTAGGTCTCGGGATGTTAAACCCCACCTACTTGATGTACACTTGTGGCTAGATTCAAAGTAGTTTCGGCAGAAAAATTACAAATGTGTTATGCTTGAATCTGTCATAACTTGAAAGGTATAGCTTTTCTGTAGCTGAGCTTTGGATATGTTGTGAGTTAGGGTAAGACTAGATGCTGTGCCAAAAATTGCACAAAGTTACCATGTGAATCTTTTTATAAAAATGTTTTTCCATCTCTGGCGGAACTGCATAGATGATTTTTCATGTTAAATATATTCATGTTCTTGAGCCCAACTTGTGCACACGGTCTTGTGATGTCAAAAGGCACATCTTGTGAATTAATCATGAATTTGGGAGTAATAGAAATTATTATTCTTGTTTAATGAATGTTTTCCTTTGTAAATTAATAAACCAAATTCAGTAGAGGTTCCATGTGAACGTGCTAGCTTTTTAGACTTGTTTAGGACTAGAGGGCATCCACCAGTAAGTTTGGGTAATCTTGATGCTTATTTATTTTTATTTGCATTTAAGTTGAAACACTAGATAACCCTTTGATATTTTCAATAATATTTAATTTCCTAGCATCCAACACTTACATGTGGGTCCAATGGACTAGGATAGGTGCTAGTAGGCCTAAGAAACACTCATGTAATTTTTGGTAATTTAATTGGTTAATAAATGGCTTAAATGCCCTTTTAATATTAAAGGGAAATTAATAAAGAAAATCCTTAATTAAATCTTTTTCCTTTTTGAAGGCATTATTTAATATAAATAAAAATAAAGTTAATTACCAAGCACTAATAAGGAATTAATTCATGAATATAATTATTAATTACACCATGTGGGTAAAGATAAAATAAAATAAAGCTTTCCCATGGAATGATAAGCTTAAATAAAAACCTTTATTCAAATATGGAATAAAAGAGTAACCCATGTACATTCCCTAACCTTCCTAAAAGAGAAACCTTAATTGAATGCTTGTCAAGATGGATATGACCAACTAGAGCTGGATAGGACGACAAACTATCACATCACCTAAAGTGCATTGCATTCCGTGTAGATCTTCCGGACGGAGACTACTCCCTGGTCCCGGAAACCGAGGAAGGCGGAGCGAAGGTTCTCTGCAGTACGTGGACGGACTCGACATCGAGGGTGCCCAAGCTAACGTAGCTGACGAAGGCAAGCTCCGGTGCATCTAACCCAGTTTTAAAGTTCTTTATCCAATTATCTATGACTGATTGTGCATTTACGTACAGGAGTTGAATGAAACCCTAGATGCATGATCCATAGGTACCTTTGGTCCCTACTAGTATTATGGGTCGATAGCTGCTAAGCTACAGGACCGTTACAAGTCGGGTGATGACCTCACTCACGAGAGTAGGTTCCTAGATAGGAATCATACTATGTCCTTAAATGGATTGCTCACGTGGTAAGAGCATGGGATCTGGGCTCCGGTCCAGTGGTTATGTGGGTTAAGTTTTTGAACGTACTAAGCACATGCCGGTTATGGGGCCGGTAAGCCTAGTACCATAATGAGGCGGTTAGGGATCCTACCGTTACTACTCTTGGGATTCGCTCTCACGGCTCACCACCGGTGGTGCATGGTGACTCCGGGTACCTCGCGGGGTATGCCGGATAGCCTGCACCAAAGATCGTAAGATTCGATCCCGACCCGAGGATTTATGGGGACGGTCCGGGAGTTGTCCTCGCGGGGGCAGCCGACCGTGTGTTTGGGTCTCCCTTGCAAGGTTTTAATCAATCGATTGTCGGCCTCTCACCGTTATCTGAGACTACTTACTCCACTAGTCATGTGATCCCTAATGATGGAAGTTGATGAAGATGATGTTTGATTAATTATATTGTACAACCTTGTTTGTACTAGTTGGCTAATGTAGTAAAGATTAAAACTACTAGAACTTGTGCTAAAATCTTGAAAGTAAGGACCTACTCTTTGTTACTTTTTAGCAAAAGCGACCCAGTAGCCAAAAAGCCTTTCATGATCTAGATTTGGTGAAGTAGATATCACCGACGGGTAAGTCTCGCTGAGTATTAGTATACTCAGCCTTGCTTTAATGTGTTGATCCAGGTAATGCCTTCAGTGATGTGTGGCCCGGTGAGATCCCGCCCGGCTGGGAGCTGGAGTGGGTGGAGGACGACTACTGAAGCATCATGGATGGCCTCTCGTGGTGACTTTGCTTCCGCTAGTTATTTCCGCTGCTTTGCAAAACTCTGAACTGTCTCGTCATGACAAAAACTATGGTTTGTAATAATTAAACCCCTCGGGGTATGAATTTGGATATTAATGTTGATATATCTCTGGACTCGCCTTCGAGTGAGTTTTAATGCATATATTCGATCCTTGTGCTATTCAAGTGATTTACCGGGCGTTAACCCGGCAACTTACGACAGGATGGTACTTTATTATTGCTTAATGACCAAAGTGGATCGGTCTTAGGTGATAGTACGGCACCACCCAACAAAGCGACGCGGGTTTGCTAACCCGCGTCGGCATTGACTATTCCCTCCAACCCAAATATTTACACTTGTTGACTTTCTTGCTTCAGATTTGACCATTCGTCTTATTTGAAAAAAATTAGGAAGTATTATTTATTTTACTATAACATGTTTTCTCATAATATATATTTTAAGTATATCATAATTATTTCTACATTTTCAGATATTTTTGAATAAGACGAATAGTCAAATGTGATTTATAAAAGTCAAAGGGTGCAAAATGAATATTCAACCGCCCCCTTCTTCTTTTCGAATGGATAAGCGCAGAGGAGGCATGAGCGGAGGCGTGGAGACAGACACGACGATTAGCGCCTACGAGGGGCCAAGCAGCGGACGACCCCGCGCATCCGGGATCGAGGAGAACCAGAACGCAAAGTGGTGCGGCAACTAGATCCGCGTGCATGCCTGCGAGATGTCAGTGAAGAGGGAGACGATGATGAGCGCCGGAGAGGGGCCAAGCAGTGGTGTAGTGACCCAATGCCAGAGATGAGGGTCCTCGACTGGATCCTCTCGGATTCTGATGTGGGGCCAAGCAGCGGCAAGGAGGAGCGTGCCGGTGAGGGGGCAGCAAAGTGGGCGAGTGGCCTGCCTCACATTTGCGAGCACAAGTGTCTGGCAACTACGAAGAGGTGTCAAAGGAGCAGCGAAGAAGGTGTAGAGGACCTCATCTCTGACTCTGGCAACGACCACAACGACAGCGAGGCAAGTTTCTCTGAATCTCACTACCTTTTTACTTGTTCTATAGATGGGGCTTAAGGTAGCTTGAGCTTGAGCTGCATAAAGTTAATTAGTGCCGATGATGATGTCTTCCATGCTTGTCATGATATTATACCAAGTTCTGAGGTAAATCAGTTCTGAACTAAGTTTTGCTTTTACTTGTCACACCATGCTATGAAGCCTCGGATAGTTTTCAAGATCTTATATAATTTTCCTATGAATGTTCCTATACTGCTCCAAGTTCTGCGGCAAATTAGTTCTGAATTAAATATGTTATTCTTAGGGCAGTCCTAATGGAGGAAACTGACACGGTTTCCTAAGAAATCATCTATAGAAACTATACTTCACAGTGGTAGTGTCTTCAAGTAAAAATTGTTTTCCTTTCTATATCTCCCAATTTGACCAATGGGGAGAGATGCATTAATCCTATAGAAACTAGTGGTTTTTTGCTGAATGGCAAATTCAAAGTTTCTTGGGCATTGAGTCAAGAGTAGAAATGGTTTCTCCAGGAGGAAACCATTTCTATGATTTGCGCTCTCTTTCCTCATTAATTAGGCAGCCACATTACCATTTTGCTTAGTTGGCATGATGATTAATAAACATAGAAACCACCATAAATGTTCAATTCGGACTGCCCTAATACCATGTTTAACTTTTTGAGTCGCGAGCAGAGCTTGAGTGACTTCTAAACCTTAATATCTGGGATTATGTGTAACCTGAGTTTGAAAAAATCACGAAAGAAGTATATAAGGAGGTGCAACTATACTACTGAACAAAATCTTGAGCCCATTGAAGGTGCGCTAGAAGGGCTTCAAGAATCCTTGATTGCTTAGAAGAGGCTGCAAAAAGAGCCGATCTTGATGGGGCATGATCTAGTTCAAGCTTATTGATGTGCAGGGTCAATAGCCATACTTTTGTAGATGTTCAAGGGGCATGCCTTTGTTGATGTGTATGATCAGATAGCACGACCGTAGTAAGTAATGTGATGGACAAGTTAAGTCCTAGCCAGATAAATGGACAAGTTAACCTTATGTAATAATTATCTTTATTCATGTGGACAAGTCATCTCTCTTATGATGTTTATTTTGTCTCGGAAGATATGTGTGTTGATTGTGCCTGTATGTCGAAATGGAAGCAATGAGAGATCAACTTGACCCGTCAATAAGGACAGACTCAAAGGAGATGATGATTAACAAACCTCCATCTCTTTTGTTCACTACCGTCACGCTACCACTTCACGATAGTGAAGTGTGCTCTCAAACTAGTAACAGGCGTCAAATGCTCATCGGTAACGGACTTTATAGCACGTGACCAATATGGAGTGATCAGTAACGGACTTAAACAGCCCGTTAACAATAGGGCATTGATCAGTAACGGACTTTACCAGCTCATTACAACTTGTGCAACGGGCTGTATTTAACGTCTGTTACAAAGAATTCATGTAACGGGCATTTAAGAAGACTGTTACCTGAAGTGCATATTGGTAACGGACGTTGTGGAGGCCAACCGCGGGGTCGGCCTATCACGCTTATCTGTAACAGGCGCCAAATAACAACTGTTACAGATGTGGGTGCATGTAACGGGTGTTAAGAGCCCGTTACAAATGATGCGTGACCTATTTGAGGTTTTCACGAAGTGCAGCAAAAATAAGCGTGGTTTGCTAATCTCTCGAGTATCTCGTCAATGATCGGTAAGGGGAAGTGATCGTTCTACATTGCTTTGTTTAGCTTTCGATAATTGATACACATACGCCATCCGATCACGGTTCTTTGCGGTATTAATTCATTCTTCTCATTAGTCACCATGGTTAAACCTCCTTTCTTCGGTACACAATGTACCGGGCTCACCCACTTGCCATGCGGCACCAGGTAGATGATTCCGGTATCAAGTAGCTTGATGACCTCTTTCTTTACTACCTCTCACATGGCACGAGTTAGCCTCTTTTGATGATCCACTACGGTCTTATATTGGTCTTCCGTAGGTATACGATGAGTGCAAAATCCTGGGCTAAGTTCTTTGAGATCATTGATTGAATATCCAATCACCTTCCTTTGCTTTTTCAATAAATTCAGCGACTTCTCATTTTCTTCGGGACTTAGTTCGTCTCTCATGATGACTGGACAAGTCTTGTCCGGGCCCAAAAATTCATACTTTAATCCTTTGAGCCAAGGTTTAAGATCCACCTCGGGCACTTTTGGCTCATCGGGCTTAATGCCTCCTATGTCTTCGAATTTTTTTCAACCACACTTCCATCTTGTGGTTCTAATCCCTTCGTTGCTTGCTCTAGTTCCTCGCCTTGTTCATCACTAGATTGATTCACCATTGCTCTTTGCAACGTGTCTCTAAGGGTTTCAACAAAACAAAGTCTACCTACCTCCTCTACTTCTTCGTCTTCGGGAGGAAAAGGTGTAGGATGTTCGGACACGTGAAGAAAATTATATGTTTACTTCTTTCCACTAAGATTTATTATTACTTTGCCTTCTCCAGCATCCAACAAGGCATCAACTAAATTAAGAAAAGTCCTACCTAGGGTTATGTGATCATGATTACTATGGGCATCTATAACAAAGAAATCGGTTGGTATGCATTTTCCAGAGATGATTACATTAATGTTGCAAGCAATACCTAGAGGTCTAATAGTTCTACCATCTCCCATATTTAACGTTGTTGAAGTTGGAGCTAAGTCTAGGTTGTGGTCTTGAACTTTATCATAAATTTTGGAGTATAGGACACTTACTTGGGCTCTGATGTCGCATAAAGCTTTGCACTGAACTCTGTTGATCTCGCAACTCAAGTGTGGTGTCAGCTTCTCCTCTTGGTCGGATCCTATCGTGTAAACTTCGGCGAGACGAGCATATGGCGATGCTTCGAGCTTGATCCCCATGATTCTTTTCTCCTCGGCTATGTGTTATGGATCCACTTCATCATCACTAAAGAGCTTTTGAAAGATCTCACCGGTGGTTTCAAGATTGTATGAATCTCCCGCTTGCTTTTCCGGTGGGAAATCCGCTTCCAATGCTCTAGCCATCCCCTTTTGGTTAGGGAACGGTCTTCACTTGTCGAATACTTCTCCATAGTCGATTGGAACCCAATCCATATGCTCGAACTCCCTTAGCGAATTCAATGCTTGGGGTAGTTCTTGTCTTGATGTGCACTTCTTCAAGCTTTTTCAGTATTGGCTCCTCTTTCTTGTCATCCGGGGTTGCCTCTTTAGATATTTCACACACGTCCTCGTCCTTGAATTGTGTTCCGGTGCTCCCGCAAGTCTTGTTTCCCAATCTCTTCGCACGTCCGCCGCTTTCCTAATCTTTTGTAAAAGATGAGCGGCTTCCGTGAGTGTGTTCTCCATGAAATCCCCACCTGCACGCATTTGAACATGTTCCATGCAACTAGGCATTAGGGAAAAGAAAAATGTATGCAAGAGTACGTCACCAGAGAAGCTGAGTATTGGTCCTTGTTCAATCAACTCATTAAATCTATTCCAAGCTTGGTCTATCCCTTCCTCTTCTCCTTGCGTGAAAGTGATCACTTGCCTCCTTAGATGTTGAACTTTGCTAATTGGAAAAAACTTCTCACAAAATTTCTTTGTGAACTTATTCCAATTGCCTTCAACTTCAAAGGATGCAGACAAGACAGCGTCTTTGCTTCGCCGGCAAGTGAGTGGGGAAAGAGATTCCACTTGAAACATCCATCGGGAACTCCTTCTTGACGCACCGTGTTGCATAGAATCGTGAAATGCCTTATGTGTCTATATGGATTCTCCGTGTCCATCCCTTGAAATGGGGTTGCCGGCACCATCTCGATGATCCTAGCTTTGATTTCATACTTGGTAGCTTCGAGCATCGAATCCGATTCTTGTACTTTTATGTCTTCACATCGACGACTAGCGTAATCCCTTAGAGATTTCTTCGGTTAATCCATGGGGTGGTGGACAAACACCATCTAGACAACAAAACAAAAACAAAAACAAAACAAAACAAAGTGGTTTTCTAGGTAATTGGGGTTAGATGTTAGCAAATAAACGATAAAGAAAATTGAAAACAAAATTAGATGCGAAACAAAACGTTGTAAACTGGCTTGCTCCCCGGCAACGGCGCCAAAAAAAGGCGACAGGTAAAACTCATATCCACCTACGATCCGCAAGCGTACGGACCTACACCTTATTCACCATGGGGATTCCCCAGGTTCTTATCAATTCGCGGAGCAAGGGGATTACACGTGTTTGATCTAGCACTACTACTATCTTATCTAAACCCTAATCTACGATTATACTAGAGAACAACTACGCTACACTAGAGAGAATGATTAAAGCAACAAGATATGTAAAAGACACTTTCCCAGGGTATACGATACTTGAACATGCAACCGCTTAACATATGAAAACTGATCTAATTTATCGAGGGTTGTGACCACGGTTTCGCCATCCCCCCCCGTATGGTCACTATGCGGGGGTATTCGTGACTAGACCAATGATGGACATGCCGTATTAAATGGATCCAAGGGAGCATTGAGATATTACTCCCTGCACGGCATGATAGCTAACCTTAAACAACAAAGCCTCTTCAATACTAGATGATAGATAGATAACCAAACAAACTAGCGATTACATCTCAAAAATACAACCTGTGACGCCCCAGGTTTTTAATTAACCCTAATCGTCGGTCAACACGGCTGACAGTGGTCAAATCACGGTCAACCTGGGTCCTCACCTCTAAAAACTCACCAATCAGCTCTATTGACATCCTTGATCTAGTAGACACACATGTGGGGCTAACCCATGGTCAAAGACTTGGGAAAACCCCACTCAAACCCTAGTAACCCTAGATGTCTTTCGGAACTTTTGCCGCGTTCTCCAAAATTCACTCAAACACTTAAAAATCTACCTTTATGAAAGTTGTCCAGCTTGTTGAGGGACACAACTTTCCTGTAGATGGGCATTTCAAATTTTGAGTGGAAATGCATGAAAAACTTGCTCAAAGGTCAGTACCTACTGTTCATGAAAATTGAGTGGCATTCAAAGTTGGCAAACCTTTCTTGCAAAATCTATTGAGAAAAACCCTATACAGCCTTTTTGAAAATGGTAGTCCACCCCGCTCCCGACATGCCTCGTAGTCAACCCCGTGCGTGTCGCCGTGCCGTACGCGCGCCGCGCACTGGGCGGACCGCCATCCGACCCGCGCGCGCGCCGTACGTGCATCGGACGAGACGCCGCCGTACCACGACGACATCTTCGTCGTCGGCACGCCGTCACCCTCGAGCGCCTACTTAAGGTGGCCGCCCGCCCTTGTGCGCGCCGGGCCGAGCCACCCATCCTCGCTGCGCCGCCCGCCACGAACGCCGTCGCCGCCGAGCTATAGTCCGAGATGTCCCTAGCCACCGAATTGTTTGGGCACCGTCCATAGACCCCCTTGTGCCCCTAGCATCGCGTGTGGTCCACTCCGTGCGCCGGTCTCGCCGGAATCGCGGCCGCCGCGGCTGTCCCCTCTGGTCACCGCCGTGCGCCGTCGTAGAGTTCCTCCCCGACCAAGTTCTGAGCGTCAACGGCCCCTTGGTGAGCATGCACTCCTCCCCACGCCCTCGCCAGGCCGGGAACGCCGCCGGTCTCGCCGGAATCGGCGGAGCCGCGCCGCCCCCATGGCCGGGGACCCAATTGCGTGATCCCCTTTCTTTGCAGGGACTTAAGTGCATGGCAAGGGCATGGCTCTAACGTTTTGAATATTTCTAGGGGCCCCGATGCAAAGTGAATCTTCAATAGTAGTTGTGAATTGCTGAAACTTGTAAAATGCGTAAAAATCGTAGAAAATTCATAAAAATGTAAACTCAATTTTTTTGGATTCGATGTGAAAAATCCTACAACTTTTGTTATTCTTGCCTGAGCTGTTTCCTGATATTTTTGGCATGAAAAATAGAAATGTGAAAAACCTAGATCTGAGATATCTCAAAATCCATGAGTCATCTATATCCAATTTTTGGATATGTTGTGTGTTGTGTTATGCTAGCTCCTGTGACAAAAATTGCACAAAGATATAATGTAAATATTTTTATATGAATTGTTTTCCATTTGTGCAGAATTTGCCTAGATGATGTTTGTAGCTAAAAATATTTATGCTTTTGTGCCCAACTTGTGCATGCTGTCTTGTTATGCCAAGATACACCCCTGGTGAATTAAACACAATTTTTGATTCATCAGAATTAATTATTATTAATATGTGCATGTTTTCCTTTGTAATTTAATAAAGCAAGATCAGTAGTGGTTCTAGGTGTGTTTGCTGGTTTTCTAGGGTGGTTTAGGACCAGAGAGCATGTATGAGAAAGTTTGGAGCATTTTGATGCTTATTTATTTTTGTATGCATTTAACTTGAATTACTAGCTAGTCGTTGTTATTTTCAAAGTATTTATTTTCCTAGCTTTTCTAGCATGGCAAGTATGTTCAGTAGCTTAGTATAGATGTTATGATGCTTGAGAAACCATACACTGAATGTTTAATGAATTATTGTTAAATAAAAGCGTGGAGGCCTTTTATAGATTCATGTTTGGATTAAATTAGGAAAATGCCTTTTACTTTCTTTTGCCCTTTTTGTGAAATGTTGTGAAGCTTAATCAAGGGCTAAGAGCACGCCCTTGCTGTTGAAGAATTAATTTATAAATAGTTATTTTTGTACACACCCTTGCTAGTGAACAGTGAAGTATTAAATCCTCACATGAAATAACTATTATGAAAGGAAACGTTAATTAAGTGTTTAATTAAAAGAATAAAACACATATCAATAATAATCTGCATGAAAAGGAAATTAATAATTAATTATTTGTTAAGGTGAATATGGCCAACAAGAGTTGGATAAGACAAGTAAATCATCACATCACCTGAACCCTGCATTACATTCCGTGTAGATCTTCCTAACGGTGACTACTCGCTCGTCCCAGAAGCCGAGGAAGGAGAAGCGGAAGCTGCCCTGCAGTACGTGGAAGTACTCGACAACACCAAGGGTGCTCAAGCTAACCTTACTGACGAAGGCAAGCCTCGGTGCATATAACCCAACTTTTCAAATTTGATATACAATTATCTATGGATTCTTGTGCATTTAAGTTCAGGAGTTGTATGGAACCTTAGATGCATGATCCCTAGGTAGCTGTGTCCTTACTAGAATGGTAGGTCGATAGCTGCTAAGCTATAGGACCTTTACAAGTCGGGTGATGATGTCACTCGCGAGAATAGGTTCCTAGATAGGAATCATCAGATCTCCTTAAATGGATTGCTTATGTGGTAAGAGCATGGGATGTGGACTCCAGTACAATGGCTATCTTGGGTTAAGTGTTTGAACGTACTAAGCACTTGTCTGGAATGGGACCGGTAAGCCTAGTACCTTAATGAGGTGGTGAGGGATCTTACTATTACTCATCTTGGGGTGCGTCTCACGGCTAGCTATCGGTGGTGTATGGTGATTCCGGGTGCCTCGCGGGGTATGCCGGATAGCCTGCACCAAAGACTATAAGATTCGATCCCGACCCGAAGAGTTTTGGGAACCGCTTGGTGGTTGTCCTCGCGGGGGGCATCCCACCGTGTGTTTAGGTCTACCTTGCAATGTTTGAATCAATCGATTGTCGGCCTCTCACCGTTATCTAAGACTACTTACTCCACTAGCCATGAGACCCCTAATGATAGAAGTTGATGAATTTTATGCTTGAATAATTGAATTGTACAACCTTGTCTGCATCAGATGGCTAATTTAGTAAAGATTAAACTCACTAGAACTTGTGCTTAAATCTTGAAAGTAAGGAATACTCTTTGTTACTTTTCAACAAATCAACCTAGTGGCCAAAAACCCTTTCATGTCTAGAGTTAGTGAATTAGTTATCACCGACGGGTAAGTCTTGCTGAGTATTAGTATATTCAGCCTTGCTATAATCTGTTGCTCCAGGTAATGCCTTTGGTGATGTGTGGCCCGGAGAGATCCCGCCCGGCTGGGAGCTGGAGTGGGTGGAGGATGACGACTGAAGGCATCATGGCTGGCCTCCCGTGGTGTTCTCGCTTTCCGCTTAGTTTAATTCCGCTGTTTCGAAAACTCTGAACTACGTTGTGATGACAAAAACTTTGGTTTGTAATAACTAAACCATTCGGGGTAAATCTCAGATGTTAATCATGTTGTATTTCTGGACTCGCCTTAGTGTGAGTTTTAATGCATATATGTCAATCCTTGTTGCTATATAATTAATTTACCGGGCGCTAACCCGGCAACTAACGACAGGATGATACTTTATTGCTGCTTAATGACCAAAGTGGATTGGTTTAGACGGTAGTACGGTATTTTCCTGGGCGGGTTGTCACAGTTGGTATCAGAGCAATTATATGCACCAGAGAATAATTAATAACCTTAATCACTGGTTTTTGGAATAAAATTACCAAGATTGTTTGATTATCCAAAAAACGTTGGTCCGCTAAGGATAAACTAGACCGAGAGGCCCTAGATGGAATTTTTGGGTTCTTTCAGGTGGCTTATTAACCTGTACATTACTTTATGTCAGACTTACTTTCTTGCACAACCAAATTAAACTATATTAGCCACGTGTCTTCTACGTGTGATGTACCACATCACGGGAATTGCGAGGGTTGATGGAGTGATCCATTCCACCGATCCCATCTTCGCGTCTGGTTATAAGTTGTGTTGTCGCCATGTGTTTCATACGTGAGCATTCCGCATGTCGAATATGCGAGGCAAGGATACATTCCATTCAAACAGAGGGTGTCCGAGGTTGGACGCTGTCCATGCAGTGGCTTAACGCATGGATACAGTTTCTATAGTGAACGGTAATGTATGGGGACGCTTTCGTGACGTGATGGCACGAAAGGTTTGTTTTCTGCATGTACCTAACAGCACTTCGTTAGTCGCTAAGTGAGTACCGTGTAGCTCTAGACTAGATATTATCGGGAGAGACGAGTAAGAGCCTTGCCACAGGCACTAACTTCGATTTTTGGCTTGATTGCCATGTGAGGTCGAATAGGACGTCTTGCATGCATGTCAAAAATCGAAACAAATTAAAATGGACCCAAAACAGAATTTCCGTATGCTCTCTAAGGAAGATTTTGCTAGTGTGTGCTATTTGTAAAAATAGAGTATCTCTTGTGTATAGGTGATATGCTGCCAAAATTTTGTAAAAGCTTGTTCGTCTTGGTTTGTACCGCGTGTTAGGAATTAATTAAACTGGTATGCTAAAAAAAAGTTACTCCTTGCCTAGTCTAGCTTTTATTCACAAATTTCGATCACAGCTTCTTTCGGTTTGGCTTACACCTTTCTAAGCGAATCTAGACATTGCATCCTTCCACCTTGTTTCCTTTGATCTAGCTCAACCTTTGAATACCAAAAGTGTGTAAAAGAACCATTGTAGTAGCCGGAAAACTTGGGGGAAAATTATAGGGTTCTGGATTTATGGTTATGAATTTTTATTCACGACTGTCAGAACTTCACCATTTGACATGCCGTTCTCCTTGAGACCTGGCATGTGTTACATTTTTGTACAGAATGGCTTTCCCCGTGTTTCATGAGTTCGACGCTGATTGTACGATCCGTACCAATGGGGTGCACTGGGAGGGTTTTCCACGCCTTGCGTGGGAAGCACTCAGTGCCGCTGGCTACAACACCCCACCGACTTACGAGGTGTCCGAGTTCGAGCGCTTGGGCGTTCCCAGTTGCAGAGTGATCGTTATTGTGCTACCACACCCGGACCACGCTGACTGGTTCGATTTGAGCTTCGAACTTTTGAGTTATTTAGCTATATTTCGTTAATTATTTTCGTTCACTTGAATTTTCCGGCATAATTCAAATTTGAACTGCGGGTGCATGAAATAATGAAACTTAGGCGTTCGAAAAATGATATTCATGTTGGGGAGTGTGTTTTGAGGCCGTGTCCTAAACCTCACCCGAAATTTCGAAGTCCTTGTCCACGTAACACGACGGTCCAGGCGTGGTACAACTGTTTTTTAATTATATAAAATCCAAACGAAGTCGAAAAATCACGAAACTTGTCGGGGTGTCTTGTTATCGCATGTGGAGGCTGCGATAAACATTTGAGAAAGTTTGGAGCAAGTTACCGCGTCGGATGCTCAAAACCTAGACATCTTCACATGTGCTCACAAGTGATCACATGGTGGAGATGTCTAGGTTTTGAGCATGTGACGCGGCAACTTGCTTCAAACTTTCTCAAATGTTTATCGTAACCTCCACAAGCGATAGCAAGACACCCCGACAAGTTTCGTGATTTTTCGACTTCGTTTGGATTTTATATATTTAAAAAACAGTTGTACCACACCTTGTCCGTCGTGTTACGTGGACAAAAACTTCGAAATTTTGGGTGAGCTTTGGGACACGGCCTCAAAACACACTCTCCATCATGAATATCATTTTTCGAACGCCTAAGTTTCATTATTTCATGCACCCGCAGTTCAAATTTGGATTATGCCGGAAAATTCAAGTGAACGAAAATAATTAACGAAATATAGCTAAATGTTGCAAAAAGGCCCCACATTTAATCATGTGCTTGTAAACAATGTAGCAAGGCTACCAAAAAAGTTTGAATTCAAAATTCGAAAAAATGAAAATTCTTTGCCAACAGCATGCACATGCTGTTGGCAAAGAGCAATCATCGCCAACAGCCCTACAAGGCTGTTGGGAAAGAAGGCTCTTCGCCAACAGCATGGTAGCCCTATTGGCGAAGGGTTGTTCCCTTTGCCAACAGCTAACGGCAAAGCTGTTGGCGAAGCGGACGGCGTCGGCACCGTTTAGCCGCGCTGGGGCTTCGCCAACAGCTGTTCTTTCCCAACAGGAATGCTATTGGGAAAGAACCCCTTCGCCAACAGCCGAACTTTGCCATCAGTCTTTGGATTTTGGGCTGTTGGCGAAGATTTCTTTCCCAACAGCGGAGTTTTCCTGTTGGGAAAGAGTTTCTTCGCCAACAGCTCAGGTCTTGGCTGTTGGGAAAGCTTTGGACCGTTGGCGAAGCCACAGTTTCCTGTTGTGTCGATTTCTATGCCAAGGTTTTTTATCTCTGTTGCTTCACATGAATGGCACCATCCCATCGCATCGTCATGAAGATCCACCACACAGTGCTAATCCCGTTGCTACTAGAAGTCCCGACCTCGTCTTGACGCAGCTGAAATGCCCATGTCCGTCGTTGTTGTTATGCTAAGTGGTGAGAACCTTTCTCGTGCGCTCCATGTTTTGTATCCAACACATCGTGTTCTCGTGAGCTACCACAAGTCATCATGATCTTGTTCTTCAGCACATGTCTCGGTTTTCTATCTAGTGCCAAACAATAGCTAGGCTGCATGCAGTAGCAACAAGACGCAAGCCGAGATGTTGCAGCTGATGACATGCATGTTTCCTCTCTGTTTATCAACACCATCATGCACAGCAGCACTGGAGCATTCTACACATGCGCACCCTATTCAATCTATGCTTGCATGCATATGCATGTGTTTGCCATATGCAAAGTACACGCAAGAAAGCAAGCCCGTACAAATACACCTTTATGTCAGCATTGCGTGATGCTTGAGTCATATACTTGTTATTTCTTCAAAATACAATTCCAATAAATTTCAACATGTGTTTTTCAGCAGCATAGCCTATGCGTTTTCTTTTATCTTGTATCTCAAGAATCTTCTTTTCTAGCACTTCTGATCTATAGTTAACCACATCTAGTTCCGTTCAATCTTTAATCTATAGATCTCATGTTTGGCCTGTTTAAGCTCGTTCTTGTTGTTAGTTTCGTCTCATCATAAACAATGCGCTAGACATGATATTTACCCTACCATGTGTTTTGATAATTTATTAACTTGGTCAATGCCTATTAAATTTGTTGAACCTTGTGTTTCTCATACTAAAGATAATTTGATTAATACGTATTGGTATAATTCTTTCAATTAAAAGCTAACAATGGTTATACCTCGTCTTTCATATTCAAATTAAAATTGGTTAATATTTATTCGTCTACTTTCTAAATAAAATCAACATAGGTTCTATCTCGAGCTTTCTTAATTAAATATTAATTTTACTAATATGAGCATAAATGTGTTTTTAAATTATAATTTGATTAGTTCAACTTGAAATATGAACATATACGCTTAGATCCTTTATATGCTTCTTCTAAATTAAATGTTTAATTTGCATAAATCATACTTGAATATTTATGAATAAAATTGGACTAAGTTTACATCGTCTTTTTTATAAAAATATAACTTGCTTAATTCTTAATAGGGCATTTCTTTGAAATAACCTATGCACATGGTTTCATTCAATCTATATATATACATACCGAATTCAGGGTTCAAGCTCGCGCACGTCATTGGGCCACGTCGTCTACGAATCTCTACCGTTGAATCTTGATCGGACCATCAAAAAGGGCATAGTAACAGGCGTTTCCGGAGCATTCGTCCTGCCAAGCAATCCTCCTCCTCCGGCACCGCCGCGGCGCTGCCCCGTCACCCTCCTGCACCTTCATCTGCTCGTCGCCGGTCGCCCTGGCGATGCCAAGCTACACCACTTGTCGTCTTCCGCCCACCGCGACGGCGACGAGCCGCGGCGGCTGCCTAGGCCTTGGCGGTAAGGTGGTTCTATAAAGGCATCGCAGGGCGGAGCCTGAGAATCATAGGGGCTCATGCTGGGCCTTATGAGCTGTTGCTGGATGTCGATAGGGAGCTTCTGGATGTCCCGGACCCGCGCAATCGGGTCACTCTTCGATCGCGGCGATGAGGCTACGATGTGTGCTGCTGCATAGTGGCAGTGTGCGACTTGTGCATGAATTCCTCATTGGATGCGGGATCGGCAGCGGCGCAGCTCCTATACTGTGCTCCTTCTCGGCGCGTGCCAACTGTGCGTGGCCGACATTGCCTACAAGGTGGCATACATTGATACCAAGACTTTAGACTTCGCCACCGCACGTGCAAAGATTGTCCAGGTACGCTAATTTCAACTGCTCGTCATTTGTTGCTACAACCACACATACACACAGTGATGTACTGGTGTGGAAACATCAGCTCTTGTTTGAATGGATTAAATTCTTTGAAACTGATAGTTTATAAATCAAGGAATACTTGGTTTCTGATGCGCCAAATCTACATTGTAGATGTGTTTACTTCTAATCTTCGATGCACACAAGACGTTTGCTAAAATTTCAAAGTGAAAATGAAATGTTATAAAAAGATCGCACTTTAAAAAGTTATCGGTGCCTTCAATCACTTATGCTTTCTTCATAGTTTCAACAGCAGATGGAAAGGACATATATTGATGTATACAATCGAAACCACTTCCTTCTTTTTGAACATCCTTTTCTCTAATCATGGATCTAAATTGTCTTAGTATTTTTAAAGTTAATCTTACTCCAATTCCAGCAAAGCGTTTCTACTAATTTATGAGTCCTGGCAATAGCAGCAGTTATACCAGCGAAAGGAGTTTAATATTTCTATTGTTTCTCCTTGTGCCAATCCGGAGCTGCTTTCAGCCTTGGTGGCAACTGCAAGGCGACACCTAGGTATCGGAGGGGTGATAAACATGAAGAAGGGTGAACCAAGTCCCTGTGTCACGTATACATTGAAATAGATTGAATTTTATCATTCAAAATGAAAATTTACCATCTGAATAAGATATGGATAAATGAAAAAATATTGAGGTTTATATATGTTGCCCTGCCATTGTTGCTACCACATTTTTTAAAGATACGTCGGAATTATTACGTTCTGGAAATTGATTGACCTCAGAATCCTAAAACAGACAGTGCTAATGCTTACCCAATATACCATTACATATTTACATCAATTTTAAAATTGTGAAGAGATTACTTCCAACTGCTCAATTGATGCTATTCTTTCTAGGATTACTTATTGTTCAAGAGACGACTTTGGTGAGAGAATTTGAAATGTGGTTATTACAGTGATGTAGTTAGTATTGGTCTGTTATGTTAGCAAATAATGCGAAAACAAGATCGAACACGAGACACGATTTTTACATGGAAAACCCTTGCGGGAAAAACTACGGGCGCCAACCGGCAATCTTCACTATGATGAGAGAGTTACAACGCAGGGAATACAATGATCCCTCTCGCTCTTCCGTGTGGCTTACAAGATGTATATATATGGTGGACTAAACCGACCGCAACCAAATACGGAAACAAATCCACTAGACACATAACCCGAACCGTGGGCCCTCCAGTGCTTCCCCACAAGACACACGATAAGAATTCGGATCATATCCAACAAACTCCACCTTGAGACGAATTCCATCTTGCAGCGAATGAAGTATCATCAATAATAAATAATCACCGGCGCCAAAAGTCACTGGGACTT
Source organism: Cenchrus americanus (assembly GCA_947561735.1). Lineage (NCBI taxonomy): Eukaryota > Viridiplantae > Streptophyta > Magnoliopsida > Poales > Poaceae > Cenchrus > Cenchrus americanus. Next base: position 166,134,524 of record OX387245.1, read on the forward strand.
AAACTTTAATCCCAACCAAGCTTGAGCATAGCTCAAAGTTAGCTGTAGGAACAGGCTTAGTCATCATATCAGCGGGATTGTCACGAGTATGAATCTTGCGTACTTCAATAACACCACCTCAAGCAATAACATCTCGAATAAAATGATACCTGATGTCAATGTGCTTTGTTCTCTCATGAAACATCTGATCTTTAGTAAGGCAAATAGCACTTTGACTATCACAATGTATAGTAACGCAAGAAGAAATCCCGCAAAGTTCGCAGTACAAGCCTCTCAACCAAATAGCTTCTTTAGCAACTTCGAAATGACCATATATTCAGCCTCGGTAGTGGACAAAGCAACAGAGCTCGTAAACGTGCTTTCCAACTCACAAGACAACCACCAATGGTGAAAACATAACTCGTGAGAAACCTCATAGTATCCAAATCACCAAGATAATTAGAATCAACATAACCAACAAGTCCACGTATAGATTTCCCAAACCGCAAACAAGCATTAGAAGTACCACGCAGATATATGAAAATCCACCGAACCGCATTCCAATGCTCTTTGACAGATTAGCCATGTGTCTATCGACAACACTCATTGCATGAGCTAAATCAGACGAGAACAGACCATGGCATAGATAAGTGAACCAACGGAACTTGAATATGGAACTCTAGACATGTACTTAATATCTTCATCTCAAGTCGGACATAAATCTAAGGACAATTTAAAATGTGGAGCTAATGGAGTACTCACCGGTTCTCGCATCTTGCATATTAAAACGACGAAGAACCTTCTCAATATAACCTCGCCGACCGAGATATAACATACCAGATTTTCTATCTATGATAATTTCCACACCAAGAATTTTCTTGGCTGCACCAAGATCCTTCATCTCAAATTCTAAATTCAATTGTGCCTCCAGCTTAGCTATTTCTGATTTATCTTTTGCAGCAATCAACATATCATCAACATAAAGAAGCAAATAAATATCTAAACCATTAATTGTCTTCGGATAGACACATCTATCATAATCGTACCGCTTAAACCCATGAGAGATCATAAAGGAGTCAAATCTCCTATACCATTGCCTAGGAGATTGTTTCAATCCATAAAGAGATTTCTTCAATCTACAAACAAAGTTTTCTTTCCCAGGAACAACAAAACCTTCAAAGTTGGTCCATATAAATGATTTCTTCTAACTCCCCATGCAAGAACGCAGTTTTGACATCTAACTCGCTCTAACTCATAATCATGCATAGCAACAATACTCAACAAGGTACGAATGGAACTATGCTTCACAACCGGGGAAAAAACATCATTAAAGTCAATACCGGAATCCGTCGTAGCCTTTAGCAACCAACCTTGCTTTATACCTTTTTCCTTTCTCTGGATAATCCATTTGCAACGAACGGTCTTTTTACCCTTGGGAAATTGCACTAAATCCCAAGTACCTTTCTTTTCAAGAGACTCCATCTCATCATGCATAGCGGCCATCCAATTGTTGCCATCAGCAGAAATAATAGCCCCGGAATAATTAGAAGGTTCAGCACCTTCAATCTCTTCTGCAACACTTAAATCATAAGCAACATTGCATTCTTCAATCAACCTTTTTCTAGGCTTAGGTCCCCTTCTGGGCCTATCATTAGCAATTGAATGTTGTAGAGGCCGCACAACTGGAGAAGAATGCTCAACAATAGATGGATCATCAACAATTGGAGAATCATTAACATTAGGTGCATCTTGGACAACAACATTATCATTATTTGGTGTACTATCAACATCAATAAAATGCTCCACCTGCACACTTGAAGTTTGCTGAACAGGAGCACTAGTAGAAGGGTTGTCAGGCAACATAGCAGATTCATTAAAAATAACATTCCTGCTAATCACAACCTTTTGAGTTTGTGGATTCCACAATTTATAGCCTTTAACACCAGATTGATAACCAAGAAAGATGCACTTAACAGCTCTAGGCTGTAATTTACCATTATCAACGTGAGCATAAGCGAGACAACCAAAAAACTCTCAACCGCGAATAATCAACCGAAGAACTAGACCATACCTCAATTGGAGTTTTCTTATCAATAGCAATACCGGGTGAACGATTAATCAAATAGCAAGCAAGGAAGCGACTTCAACCCAAAAACACCTATTCAAACCAGAATTAGACAACATGCAACTTGCCTTAGAGATGATAGTCCCGTTCATACGCTCGCCTACACCATTCCGTTGGGGTGTATAAGGAACAGTGTAGTGCCTAACAATGCCTTCGCATTTGCAAAATGACTTAAATTCGTGAGAACAGAGTTCCATCCCATCATCGATAAGGAGCTTTTTAACCTTCTTTTCAGTTTGATTTTCAACCATAGTCTTCCACTCTTTAAATGCTGAAAATGTTTCGATTTATCTTTCAAGAAATACGACCTTACCTTTCTAGAATAATCATCAATTATGGTCAACATATAACGAGCACCACCAAGAGCAGGCTTGCGACCTGGTCCCCATAAATCGAATGCACATAATCAAGAATACCTTTACTTGAATGAGTAGCGGTATTAAACTTCGCCCTCTTGTGTTTGCCAAACACACAATGCTCACAAATCCAACTTGCCGATGCTATGCCCATCGAGAAGTCCTCTCTTACTCAAAGATCGCCAAGCCAAGCTAACTCATATGCCCGAGACGCATATGCCAAAGGTTAGTAGCATCGAAGTAGATAATGAATTAAAAATTATAGTAGCATCACCTGTAATTGTAGTACCTCGAATATGATACAAATTGGCAGATTTTAAATCACCCCTCATAACAATAAGAGAACCTTCTGACACTTTCAAAACTCCATCTCCACCGGAGTATTTGTACCCTTTACCATCAAGAGTACTTAAAGAAATAAGATTCTTACTCATATCTGGAATATGCCTCACATCCGTCAAAGTTCGATAATACCATCATGCATGTTAATCGAACAGATCCAATGTCAATAATTTGATGTGAACTATCATCACCCATTTTAACTAAACCACCTTGAACAGAATCATAAGTGATGAACCAATCTCTGTTAATGCATATATGAAAGGAAGCAACGGAATCAAGAATCCATTCATCACCATTATTTGCACATCCAAAGCAAAAAGCAACAAGAACCTCGGAGCGATCCGAACTATCGGTAGTAGCGACAACGAAGCATTACCTTCATCGAATTACCTTTCGGTCTATAAGTGCCGAGCTTTGTTTTCCTTGTTCTTCAATTTATAACACTCATAAATAAAATGAGTATCCTTTTTGCGATACTCGCGGAATTTTTCACCCTTGCCTATAGACTTTGAACGACCACTATAGCCATTCGAGCTCTTTCCTCTATAACCATCATTTGATTTATTTTGTGTCCTGCCACGAACAGACAATGATTCTCCATTGGAAGCGGAACCTTCAGAAGACACCATTTGTTTCATCTTTTCCTTAGCTTGCAAAGCTTCATAAACCTCATTCACCGTTAGAGTATCACGACTATACAATATAGTGTCTCTGAAGTTTGCAAAAGAACTAGGCAATGGAGCACAAAAGAATAAGACCCAAGTCCTCATCCTCATATTTTACCTCCATAGACTCGTAGGTCGGCGACGATCTCCTTAAAGTCCGAGAGATGGGTAGACACGAGCCACCTTCTTGCAACTTGTGCGTATATAACTTCATCTTCATATGCATCTTGCTTGTCAAATCTTTTGACATGCAAATTGACCCAAACTTGAGCCATAAAGCAGCAGTGCTTTTCTCCTACAAAACCTCTTGCAAAATATTGTTTGAAAGATGAAGATGAATATGAAGACAAGGCCTTAGAGCAACTCCAAAAGCCTCTCTAAAAATTACTAGCTAAAACTCTGATTTGTCTAGTATGTAAAATGAAATAGCTAATAAAAAGTTGATGAAATCCAACAGATTAGCTAAAACCAACTCTCCATATGCTCCACCGCTAGTGGATAGCTAGCGAGAATGGCTAGCCAAAGATGGCTAGCGAAGCCCCCGATTTAGCTAGCGGAGGATAGAGAGGGCAAGTTTAGCTAGTCTGTTGGATTGAGATTTTTAACAAATTTTCTATTTTTTTAGCTAGTTAATCCAAGATAGCTCGTCTCTTGGAGTTGCTCTTACGATCTTTCTTTTTCTCATCATCGGACCAAGTCTTTGAATCCTTGTTCCCCGAATTTATCAAGCGCATCATCCAAATCAGCCTACGCTAAAACAGCTCGCATCTTGACTTGCCATAATGCAAACCTTGTATCTCGGTCAAGCAGCGGAATATCCTACTTCATAGTAGCCATTAGAAGAAATAACCAAGAGAGAATAATCTGCAGTAAATAAACTAGGTATGAAACTGTAACCCTAGCAAAAACTGCAGCCTGGGTACACCTGTGTACGATTAGCAATGAGCTATATCTCCTAGTAGAATTTCGTGTGGCCGACGCAAATCTGCACAAAATTGCTCACGGGAGCACAAACGAGTGGAGCAGAATTCCACCTTGATCAACGCGCAGCAGCAGAAACAGTTTTCCTTCGCCTGGACAACTTCGATCTTCGTGCAAGGAAGCTAGCTGCAGGAAATATTCGCCTGGACAACTTCGATCTTCGTGCAAGCAAGCTAGTGGCAGGAAATTCTCCTCCCCTATCGCACGAACAGCAGCACTTTTAATCCGTGCCAAGCAACGGACGTGTAGATGCAAACCAGCACGACGACTCCAAACGCGCGATGGTAATACGGAACTCTTTTCTGTCTCGAACTCCACGCGTGTCGAGGAACGGCCGACGTACAGGAGCGACGTGCCACGAAAAATCACCTGCATACGCGATCCGCGACGAACAATACGACGGCGGCGGCGTTGGGACCGAAACCCTAATTTTTTTTTCAATCCAATCTCGTAACAAGATCTGGTGCCACTTGTTAGCAAATAATGCGAAAACAAGATCGAACAAGAGACACGATTTTTACGTGGAAAAACTTTACGGGAAAAACTACGGCGCCAACCGGCAATCTTCACTATGATGAGAGAGTTACAACGCAGGGAATACAATGAGCCCTCTCGCTCTTCCGTGCGGCTTACAAGATGTATATATATGGTAGACTAAACTAACTGCAGTCAAATACGGAAACAAATCCACTAGACACATAACCTGAACCGTGGGCCCTCTAGGCGTCCCCACAAGACACACGTTATGAATTCGGATCATATCCAACATGTTATTTGATGGGTTTCGCCGTAAAAATATTTCTCAGCTTGAGAGCTCTCGGGATAGTGCTCACATATATCCAATCTTTCTTTTGATTATTTTTCTACAAACAAGTGCTCATAATTTAAGAATTCGGATCACCGAAGAAAATACTCTCCCTTATTCGGTTTTCAATGGAATAGAAACACATATATGCAATGGATTTGAACCGACATTCGAAAGCTGCATGTCTCACCGTTGGACTCTCGCTTCTATGCATTTGCATCCACCTTACTTTATAAAACCAAGGCTACATACTTTTTAGTTTTCGTTGTATATCCAGTGCTACAGATGGAGAAGTTATTGTTATTAAAAAATACATCACGTACATGATAGATCATGTCTCGAGAAAAAAATATAACAGATACATCGGCTAGAGATCAACAAGACATGGTGGACACCTTAGCGCGCGCAATGCCGCACCAAGTCTCTACTACTAAAAAAAAGAATGTAACTTAGGAAAAAAATTGATACGTCGTTTTCCTACTCCGGCCGCGCGTCCACCTCCACGCGTCCACCTTCCACTCGCGACCCACCGCGCATCCGCCTCGCGTCGCGACCCCCTCCTTCCTCCGTTCGTTTCTGCCACGCCTCCTCCGCATCGCCGAAAAACCCTACCCCTCCGATCGGTCCGCGCGCCCGCCCCGGCTCCTCCGCGTGGAAGCCATCGGCATCAGCGTCTCCTCTGCCCCACCGGATCGCCACCGGCGTCTCCTCCGCCCCACCGGATCGCCACCGCCCCGCCTCGCGTTGGAAGTGCGCCTTCTCCTCCATAACGCCTCGTCTCGACTCCATCGCGTGCCGTGCCTACCTGTCCTCTAGAGCCCTCCCTCGTTTCCCCCTCCTCTGCCTCCGCCTCCTCCATCCTCCCCGTGGCTGCCACCTCCCTAATCTGCATCCTCGTCGCTCCTCCATGTGGGGATGATCTCTCCCACCACTGCTTGACCAGAAATGACGCCGGTTTTTGTTGACATGGCCACCGCCGCTGTCTGTGTCGCTGTTGCTGTTGCCTTCTCCATGGCTCGGTGTGGCGGTGCCCTGAGGAGCAAACGTGGTGGTGCCCTGCTCGAGGATGGTGGGTGAGCTCTTAGATCAGTCTGGTGCAGGTACAGCAGCGAGGACGACCGGTGTGTACGAGATCCGGTGGTGATGGTCCGCAGCACAGGATGCGGTGACAACATGGTCAATGAATTTCTTAATCTGTGCACTTCTCTTTGTCTCAAGACACCAATTCTTGAGCATGTTTCTTTGGTTTTTTTATTGTGCAGATGTCGAAGTACACATGAGAATGTAGTGCTTAATGGTTCTAGACACCAATTACCGCAGCATCGCAAGGTCGACAAGACGCCCTGCCCCATCGAGACACCCGTGGCATACCCACTGGATCCGGCGAGCAGCAGCGCACGCTGACTGGAGTTCCCGCGGCGGCTTCGACCCCAACTCCTTCCGCGGCAGTGGCACCAGCTTCCGTGATGCCAGTCCTGAACTCTCGCTCCATCGCTATGGGTAGTACGTCTACGGCAGCCTCGTGTTCCTCCTCAGGCAGCAACCTCCTGCATCGCGGGCGTGGACAGCAGGCTGAGCGGCGCGGCGGTCGACAGGCTTTGCAGTCGGCGAGATTCACCGGAGGGTAGCTGACGAGTTGCGCATCCAGCGACTTCCGCGGGCGGCCAGGAGGCTGCACGACACGGTAGTAAGCCATCGATGCTGACCTCGTGGTGCTCGACAAAATGAATGAATCAGGATGGGCCATCCTCGGGTCGTGACATCGAGCATGTTTGGCCACTGACTTCATCTTTAGCTCTTTCCTTCCTGATATGTCTGTCCTGTCCAAAAGACCATGTTGTGTATTAGAGACCGACGATCCTGGTGCTCTGCAGGGATATTGTATTGACTGTTGAGGGCAACCATCACCGTTTGTGTGTTCTCCTCTTCAATTATTCAATTAGTTCATGCTGATTTGTTCCCGTTAGAAGGAATGGATTTCGCTTTCCTACCTTACATCCTTTAATGAAATCGTTGTGTTAAAATTGTTGCATAATTTTTATGGTTATATACATATAATCATTAGAAAATATATTTTATAACAGTGAAGATTTCATATAATGGGCTCATTGCCTGTTGTGGTTTTTTTTTGGAAACCAAGCATACTAAGCCCTGCTTTGTTTATCAATGCAGTACTTGACAGCCCTGACACTGATTTGTTGAAGCACTTTGCCGAATGCTTTAGTTTCATAGATGAAGCTATCAGCTCTTGAGGCAACGTCTTAGTTCATTGCTTTGCTGGGCGGTCAAGAAGGTAACTCCTTTCTCCCTCTCCCTCTACCTCTTTTTGAACTACTGAAATGCATATTCAGTTAAGAAGAAAGGAGTCTCGAAGTGTCGGTGCGGAATATGGTCCCGACACTAACCAGTAGTAAGCGCCGAGGTCTATCCCTCAATGGTCGATGCTAAGCAATAAGAGACACAGAGTTTATCCTGGTTCCGGCCGAGGGGGCCGTACGTCCAGCAGTGGTGTGCTCGGGGCACTATATTGCTCAGCACCGGGGGTGCCTGTAGTGGGGCTGCTACAAGCAAGGCGGGAGAGGAAGCGCGGCTTCCAAGTCCCTGGTGTAGTGGCTGAAGGTGTTGTGTTGCGTTGCGTGTGTGTGTTGTGTGTGCGCGTTCCTTGTCGTCCCCTGCGGCAGGGGGGTTCGCCCCCCTTTTATAGATCAAGGAGGGAGCGAATCACATCCGCGCCGCGCTATTTAGCTACGTGAAGGGGCGTGACGTGCTATGCTGTAGAGTGGGCGGCCGTCCGGACGATCCTTGCAGCGATCCGGCCATCATGGCCTAGCTTGTACCTGAACAGTAGCGGCTTCGAGGGTAGAAGGGCGGTGGAGGGTTGTGATGTCTTCTGATAGGCTCGAGGGAGCCGCTGACGTTGGTTCGTACAGGGCACAGTGGCAGGCAAGGCGACGTCCCGTTCCCGCATGCTCCACTGTGCTAGAGCCGTTGCTACGGCGATCGGCGTGCGGATCGTACGTGCGGGGGCGGCAGCCATGCCTTCAACAGTGGCAGGGATGGCGCCCCACCGGCCTAGCGCCTTCACCTAACCCTGCAAGGTCACAAGAAAGCAAATCGAGGGTGCGTCCGGCCCCCCTTCGAGGGCTCGGCGCGTTAGCCGTACCGGAGCTGGCGGCGTGGCGTCACGGGACTGGCGCTGGCCACACCGCACAGTGCTTCCCACAGTGGCGGGGATGGAATCCCTCCTGGGGAGTTGGTGCGGCAGCACCGGGGCGCGAGCCCCAGGCGCGTGATGGCGCCGCCCCGCCGGTGTCGGGGTATTAAATGCCCATGTACGGGAGCGAGGGCGCACGCGTGCGGTGCGCCCCTCGAGCGAGGCGGACCCCGTTCGAGGGCGGAGCGGACCCTCGAGCGAGGCGGAGCCTCGCTCGAGGGGGGAGCGGCCCCCTCGAACGGGACGGAGCCCGCCCGAGGGAGGCACGCATCCTCGAGCGAGGCGGAGCCTGCTCGAGGGGGTCTTCGAGTGGGCCGCCTTGGTGGGCCGTGTCATGCATGGTTAGGCATGTTTGGCTTTGTTGCGGCTTTTTAATTGGGGATTTCCCTGTTGTTAAAGGGGACCCCTAGGCCTGTCCCCGACAGTAGCCCCCGAGCATCTGTGGGTTTGCCATTGAGGCTCGCGCAGATGCTGGAACCTACTGATAGGACGTTCTTCCCTTCTAGTTTTGCGAACGCTTTCCGTGGGGCCGCGTCAGCGGACCCGCGGGTCTAGCCCCCGAAGCCCTGCAGGAGCGTGGGAGCTCCTGGAGTGGTTAACCGTGAGAGTTGGCCAGGGGGCATGGTACATGTTTCAACCGGCGTCGGCAATGTCTCAGCCGGCTTCGGTGACGCACGCGCCGCCGGCACTATCTCCCGGCGGGTGCAATCCGTAAGGTGTAGCCGTGCGTCAAGCCCCCGAGCCTGGGCCCGTTCGAGGCGATCGGGTAGAGCTTTACGACTTGTCTTTTAACGTGCCCTCGCCGTCCCTCCGCGGGACGGAGGGTGAGGTTTCCGCAACCCCCATCGAGCGGGTCGCGGATTGCGGATTCCTCGTTGAGCTGCCAGCGGGTGGTTCGAGTGGACGCCCATGCCCCGTTAGATAAGGGTAGGCTGCGTGGTCCGGAGACACGTCCATGGAAGCGCTTGCGTGGGTTTGCTAGGTGGGGCTCGGTCCCGTTTGGTAGGGACCGAGGGCGCGGAAGCTCTCCCTCGGTGGGATCCCCCGGCTAGCTGACCTCGCTGGCTCTCGAATACAACATATGGGGCACCCTCGAGCCGACGGGCTCGATGAACGGCTCGAATGCGCGTGCCTTCGTCGTCCCTGACTCTGCGATCTGGGGCGCCTGTTCGAACCCGTCGAGGGTCAAGCTTCGAACCTCTGATCAGTAGGGCCGTGCGGGGTGGCGCCTGGGCAGCCCTGTCTTTGCGTCTGTGACCGTCGAGGGGCTTGGGTGAGCCGGCCCTCGAGGCGCTGATTAGTAAAAATGGTGCGGGGCGGCGGCTAAGCGCTCCCGGCCTGGCATCTGCGACCATCTAGGGGCCTGGGCGAGCCAGTCCCCGAGGCGCTGATCAGTAATACAGCGTGGCATGGGTGCTTGCGGTGCCCGCTTTGCTTTAAAACGGGCCCCGAGGCGACCTTCTCACGCATGTGCCCTTTAGAGGGTTGGAATTGTCCCGAGCCAGGGGCTCGTGCCGCTCGAGGGTCCTGCGTGGCATGGGTGCTTGCGGTGCCTCGCTCCCGTTTCAAGCGGTGCCCCGAGGCGACCTTCTCACGCCTGTACCTTTTCGAGGGTTGAAACTCTCCCGAGCCAGACGCTCGTGTCGCTCGAGGGTTCTACGTACCTTGCAAGGAACCGGGCCATTAAATGCTCCACAGTCGAGGCTGTGATTTCGCGTCATGGGCGCGCTTTTTTAGGCGTTGCAGCCGCGTGCGCGCGCGTAGTGGGCGGCGTGGGCAGGCGGACGTGACCGCCTGCCACGGTCTCTGTTATTCCTCGCCGTGATGATGGCTTGTTCGCAGTGGCGTGGCCGCCGCGGTCGTGAAGGCGCCCGCCCGTCAGCGAGGAGGAAGATTCCCTGCAGTTAATGCGCGCGGGACGTCCGCCCCGGAGAGCTCGCCCACGGCTTATAAATCTGAGGGGAGGGGAAAACGGCGGTTTTTACCTTAGCGTTTCGCCGTTCTCGCCCCCAGCGCTCTCGCCTTCGCTTTGCTCTTGCCACCGCGGCCCTTTGCCATTAGAGCTTTTCCTCTTCTTCTTGTCCTCCGCTCTCTCATTCCTTGTCTTTTCTCATGGTGCCGCTTCCGCCCCTCACAATCCTCGACCCGTACGCCTGGGAGCGGTCGTCGGTTACCCGGCTGGCCCTTGGCGAGCTGGTCTCCGCCGGCCAATTGGCGGCGAACGAAGAGGGCCGGCCGGCGGAGTGGATCGTGCCGCCGGCGGGGGACCACGCGCCCAACCCGCCAGAGGGCTACGTGGTAAGCTTCATCCTCTTCCACGAGCGCGGCTTCACTGCGCCGGCGAGCCGCTTCATGCGGGCGCTCTGCCACCGCTACGGCGTGGAGTTACACAACTTCGCGCCGAACGCGATTTCGCAGGCGGCCACATTCGTGGGCGTCTGCGAAGGGTACCTAGGGATCCCAGTCAATTGGGAGCTCTGTCTACACCTCTTCCGCGCGGAGCTCTTCACGCAGCCCACGACGGAGCAGAGGACCCGCCGTGCGGTGCGCGCCGGCGGGATGTCGCTCGTCGTGCGGGCGCAGTTCAAGGACGACTACATCCCCTGCACCATGACGACGAATAACGCCGGCTGGGAGCGGGGGTGGTTCTACTTGCGCAACGCTGAGCCCGGCCTCCCCCCCTACACCGGTCCGGTGTTCAAGGAGAAGCCCGACTCCTGGGGCTATGGGGTGTCCACGTCCCAGCATCGGAGGCGGCTGGGCTCGCTCCTGGCCGCCTTGAGGAACCTGGCGACGCGCGGGCTGACCGCGGCGGGTGTCCTCGCCTTCCTCCACCACCGGCGGGTTGTGCCTCTGATGGAGAGGCCGCTCTGCATCTTCGAGATGACAGAGGAAGCGGACCCCGTCGCGCTGGCGAGGTCGCGGATGCTCCCAACCCCCCTCGGGCGGGCGTCCTCACGCGGGCGCGGAACACCGTCGACACTCGGATGCTGCACCAGGACCGGTCCCCGTGGGACCTCGAGATGCTCCCCACCGGCCCGCTGGTGAGTGTGGTTCTTGGTCTTGTTTTCGTTCTTGATGATGCCCCGGCCCCTGACGCGCTTTTAATGTCCTCGTCTGCAGCTGGTGACCTTCAGCGCCGCGAAGTCGGTCCCACCTACCCCTGACTCCTGTGCGCTCGGTCGGGCGGCGCAGCAACGGGAGCAGGAGCGGGCGGCACGCAGGAGGGAGCGCGCGAGGCGGCACCGCGAGCGCCGCGAGCGGCGAAGCGAGGAGTACCGGCTGCGCGAGCAGCAGGGGCTCTCCTCGCCGGGGACCGAGGAGTATTCGTCCTCGGAGGAGGACGAGGAGGAAGAAGCGGGGGGGGGGGGGGGGGGGGGGGGGGGGGCCCCTACGATAGGTGGGAGCCCGCCCCCCCCCCCCCGTCGCCGGAGCCGGCTCCGGCGGAAAGGGCGGCATCGCCGGGGGCGGACGCAACGGCGCCCGCCGCCGGGCAATTATCGACAGAGGCGGCGCGAGCCGCGGAGGTGCCGGCGCGCGCCGCGGAGGCGCGCACGACAAGCGCGCGCGCGCGCGGGCGGGGGCCCGTGCGCGTGGCGGAGGCATCGGGGGCGCGGCGACCGGCGCGCCGGCCGCGCGGGCCTCATCCGCCGAGGCCTCGAGGAAGAGGAAGCGCGCCTTCTCCTCTTCGAGGTAAGGGGCTTGCTCTTCTGCTGGGTTTGGTTTTTTGTTGATCAGGCGTTCTGACTTTCTGCTTGTGCTTGGGCAGGGTGGTGCCAACCGTGCCTCCCCTCGCACCGGCTAAGGTGCTGAGGGCGGACGCGTCCATCCCCACCCGGCGGCGCTCGTCGAGGGCGCCACGGGCGGGGGCAAGCACGGCGGCGGCGGGCGAGGGCTCGCAAGGCACGCGCCGAGGCCTCGAGGCCTCGGCCGGCGGATCGGCCCGCCGCCGCGCGGCCGGGGGTCATCGAGGAGGAGCGGGCGCCGGTCGCGGTGGAGGCGTAGCCCGTGGCGGCGGCGGCGGTGGAGACGCGGCCGGCGGTGGGCTCGCCGCGACGGAGGGCGCGGCCCGTGGCGCCGCCCGTGGCGGAGGCGCAGCGAGTGCGGCTGCGGTGGCGCCCGTGGTTGCGGTTGAGGAGGGCGGACGGGCGCCCGTGGTCGCGGAGGCGCGGCCGGAGGCGATGGCCACGCGCGCCGCGTCGGGCGCCCGTGGCCACGGAGGCGCGAGTGGAGGCGCCGGCGGAGGCGGCGCGAGGGGCCGGCGCCCGCCGCCGGCTCCCGGCGGCGGTGGTGGAGATCCCGGACGACGATTCCCCACCGCCCGGGTGGGATCAGTGGGCGAGCTTCCCCACGCTCTCCCCAGAGTCCCAGGAGGGGGCCCTCGTGAGGCGACGCGACGGCCACATGGTGGCGGGGGGCCGGGGACATGGCGCCGAGGCCTCGTCTTCTCGCGCCGGCCACTCCGCCAAGGTGGAAGGGATTGCTGATGACCCGCCTGCGTTCGCCGACGCGCAGGGGGAGCAGGAGCTGTGGGGAGAGCTTCGCAGCCACGGCACCACGCTCGACTGTGCGCTGAACGAGGCGCTGAGGGTTCACGGCGGCCCCGCGTGGCGCGTCTTCCAGGTGAGGCATCGCTGCTCGTTTTCTTCTTTTTCTCGCCTTCGTACGCTGTTTCTATATTATGATGCTTACGGGTTTTAACTTGTGGGCGACAGGAGCTCGAGCGCCGCGCCCGCGATAAGTACGGCGCCTTCGACCGGGTGAACGCCGAGCTCCACCAGCTCCGGGAGCGATGCGGCGCCTTCGACGCGCTCGCCGACGCCCTCAGGACTCCGGACGGCTGGTTGTCGTACCGGGCCATGGCCTTGCGCGATGAGCTCCACGAGAGCACAAGGCAGGACCCGGCGCTTCCCTCCAGCCTCGAGCGGGTTTGCACAGCCCTCATCGACCGTGATGAGGCGCTGCGGCAGGCGCGCTCGGACCTGGAGAAGATGCGGACGCTGGCGACCAACTGGGAGGCGGAGGTGGCCGGCGTTCGCAGCGAGAACCGGGGGCTCCGCTCGTCGCTCTAGGGGGCGCAGGCGCAGCAGCACCAGGCCGAGGAGCGGGCACGCGCGCTCAAGCAAAGGGCCAAGGAGGCCGACGACTTGAAGGCCGCCCTCGACTCCAAGGTCGCGGCGCTCACCGCCTCGAGGACCCGCCTTCGCGGGGAGCGCACCGCCCGCCAAGGGGGCCGAGGGGCGGCTCCGGCGGAGCAAGCCGCCCTCGCTGACGCCCGGTCGGCGCTAGAGCAGGAGCGCGTCGCTCGCGAAGCGGCGCAGAAGTCGCTGGAGGAGCGGAACACCGCGTTCTCCAAGGTCGAGGGCGAGCTGATAGTGCTCAGCATCGCGAGCGCGAACCAGGAGCTGGCCCTCCAGGAGCAGGGCGAGACCGTCAAGGGCCTCGAGCTGGCGGTCGAGGCCGAGCGCCGCGCCCTCGAGGTGGAGAGGAAGCAAGTCGAAGGTGAGCCGCTGCTTGACTCCTGTCTTGTTGGTTTTCTGTTAGAGTTCGCACTCCTTTTTCTGATTTTTTTCTTGTCTTGGTGACTCCAGGCTTGCGCACCGCTCTGGGGCACGCGGCCGAGCGGGCCGAGGCGCTGCAGGCCTCCTACAACTCCTCTGAGCAGGAGCTGCAGGAGTTGCGCAACGCGGCCCTTGAGACCTGCCGGGTCGTGGAGGAGGGCGAAGCACAGGCCGACAGCTCGTTGGCCAGCCGCCTACGCACCCTTGGCGGTCATGTCACCGAACAGATGCGCCGGGCGTTGCGTCTTGGCGTCCAGAAGGCCCTCGGAGTGGTACGATCCCACTATGAGGTCAACTTCGAGGCGCTGGCGGAGGGTTACGTCGTCCCCGATGGTGTTGAGGACGAGGTAGCGATGGAGCGAGTGGACGCGCTCACCGCCGACGCCGCCGGGACGCTCGCTAAAGCCTTCGGGGAGTTCCTCTTCCCGGACGCTGTTGACGCCGCTGCTCCTCCCGCCTGAAGACAGCTGGGCGCTAGGCCCATTTTTGTTTATGTATCAGTACGCTGGCCGTATGGCCTTTGTAAATAAACAAGTTGTTCTTGACATAAACATTTGTTGATGCGAAATGAAGTCTTTTGTTTTACTACGCTTTTTGTTTCCCCTTCTTCCTGAGTAGATTCTACTTAGGGGAGTTCGATTTTCGCGGGTGGCCTGCTGGGTTGGAGGCGAGAGAGAAGGGCCGCATCCTCGCGGAGGCGTAGGCTATCTCTGGCTCGCGCGCTCCTTCCGCTGGGCTGCCTGCGCCCTGCTCGAATCATTGCTCGGGGTCGAAGTAGAAAACAAACTTAGCACACGTGAGTTGTTTTGTTTTTGCGCGAAAATGGGACCATTTTGGGGGGATGCCCCCCGTAGTAGCCCCCGAGGGTAACTTGGGTTTCGGAGGAAAGCTGAGTTGGCCTTTTCATTAGGCTTATGGCGTTTACATAGTTGCCACCAACTGGGGCGTTGGTCATGTAATTTTTACAACAAAAATACTTGGAAATCCTAGCTAGGGGTAGAAGCGACGTAGCTGTTGGATGTTCCAGGCGTTGGTGAGCTCTTCACCGTCCTCGTTTGCCAGCTTGTACGTGTCGGGCTTGATTACCTTCACCACGACGTAGGGTCCCTCCCATGGAGGCGATAGCTTGTGGCGCCCTCGGCTGTCTTGGCGTAGCCTTAGGACCAAGTCCCCTCGGCGTCGAAGTCCCGTCGGCGTATCTTGCGTGCTTGGTAGCGCCTAAGGGACTGCTGATACCTTGCGGAATGCATCAAGGCCACGAGGCGTGCCTCGTCCGGCCGGGTCCGGTGAGTCCTCGCGGGCTCGCTGGTTGGCATCCTCGTCGTAGCCTCGAACCCTGGGTGATCCGTATTCTAAGTCCGTGGGGAGGACGGCCTCCGCGCCATGGACTAGGAAAAACGGGGTGAACCCGGTGGCTCTGCTTGGGGTGGTCCTCAGGCTCCACACGACTGCTGGCAACTCTTGGAGCCATTTTCGACCAGATTTGTTTAGCTGGTCAAAAATTCTAGGCTTAAGGCCTTGTAGGATCATGCCGTTGGCACGCTCTACTCCGGCTATTGGTCCGTGGGTGTGCCACGGCGCCGATCCACACGGATGTGGAATTTGTCACAAAACTCCAAGAATTTCCTGCCCGTGAACTGGGACCCGTTGTCGGTGATGATGGAGTTTGGTACTCCGAAGCGGTGGACGATGTCGGTGAAGAATGTCACCGCTTGCTCCACCCTGAGATTCGTAATGGAGCGTACCTCCACCCACTTGGAAAACTTGTCGATCGCGACCAGCAAGTGGGTGAAGCCCCCGGGCGCCTTCCGCAGGGGCCCGACGATGTCCAGCCCCCACACAACGAACGGCCATGTTATGGGGATGGTTTGCAGGACGTGAGCGGGAAGGTTGGACTTGTGGGCGTAAAACTGGCACCCTTCGCAGGTGCGTACGATTTCGGCGGCGTCTGCGACCGCGGTAGGCCGCAAAAGCCTTGGTGGAATGCATTGCCGACGAGGGTACGAGGCGGCGCATGATGGCTGCGGTCCGGCGTGGATGTCTGCCGGGAGCTCGCGCCCCTCGGGGATGGGCATGCACCGCGCAGATGCGGAGGGGGGGCGGGGCGCGCGCTTGTACAGCTCGCCGTCGACGAGGGCGAAGGACTTGGCCATCCTGGCGATGTGTCTAGACGCGGCCCGGTCCGTGGGGAGTTCCCCTCGGGCCATCCAGGCCACATACTTTTCACGCCAGTCAGCCTTGATGGGGGCTGGTTCGATGTCCATCACATCAACCCCATAGGCGCCATACCCCTCGAGGAGTGAGAGCACTGTTGGTGTAAATTTGGTACCGAAGGGGGGCACCAACACCACGGTACTCTTCTCCTCCGAAGGGGCAAGAACCAAAGAGCCCCTTCAGAGGACTACACCTTCTTCCATTACTGCTGTTATCTCCACTTCTTCCTCTACTACTATTGCACTAGCTCTTCTACTTCTACTACTACGAAGCGGAAAGCAAAATAGGCAGCAGAAATAGTAAGTTGCTACTTCGGAGCTCTCTACTCATTTATTGCTCTCTCTCCATCAATTACAATGACCCTCCTATATATAGGGATGGGGTAGATGGCAATTTTTCCCCCAAGCCCCTAGTGGTTATTTTCTTCCGAGCCCCTGGTGGACGCGGTATTTACAAGAAACTCCTCGAGCCCACACAAAGGCCCACTAACCCTTACATGGGCTGGGCCACTCCCCCAACAGTAGCCCCTCAGCTACTTCGGTTTGGCTGGCACAACAAAGCGGAGTAGCTGAATACATACGGAATGGCCCAGACCTTCCTACACCTTCGGCCATGAGGAACTCCCTCAGGACCCTCCGCTCGTACGCCTCACTAAAACTCCATTCCGAAAAACCCTATGGGAAAAACCGGAGTGGAGAAAAGAGCACGTACGCCTAGCGGGTTTACACACACCGACCTTGCTAACGGTCGTCTTCGGACTCGCTTCGACGGTGAAGGCGCCTTCGGTGATGAAGTCTGCTTCGGCGTTGTCACTAAGATGGCCTTTATCCTCAATGCTTCTCCTCCATTTGCTTTGGTCTTGCCTTCGGGGCCTCCATGCATTTTTCTTTTCGCTCTTGTTCTTTCGGACGCTGTCGAATGATGATTAGCTGCCTCTTCCCCTTCGGTCACGATCACCGGGCAAGACTTCATCCTTCGGGGTGACGCCGCTCATCCCGATGCCACTAGCCCTCTTGTCCGGTGATTGTGATGAAGGCCCTGGTCCTGTGCAATGCATGCGATGAAGTACATGTTGATGAAAACGATGCTGGAGTCGACGTCGGTGAGGTAGACGATGAAGCCCCTTGAGCCACAGCCCAGTCGGCGTCGGTGTAGTAGATGCCGAAGACGAAGTCGAAAGTCAATGTCGACAAGGTAGACGACGAAGCCCCACGAGCAGGAGTCCTATCGACGTCGTGCAGTAGACGCTGAAAACGAAGTCGGAAGTCGATGTCGACCAAGTCGATGTTGATGTTGCCGGGGTAGACGAGGAAGCCCCTCGAGCCGGAGTCCTATCGACGTCGTGCAGTAGACGCTGAAAACGAAGTCAGAAGTCGATGTCGAACAAGTCGATGTTGATGTTGCCGGGGTAGACGAGGAAGCCCCTCGAGCCGAACACATGTCGACGAAGATGTGGTTGAAGAAACCCCTCATGCCAAACCAAGTCGACGACGAAAGTGGTGGTGTAGTTGTTGAGGTAGTCGAATAATGTTGATGAAGTACTCGAGGAAGCCCCTCGTGCTAGATATTCGCCGAGTTGAACCTGTCGGTGACAAAGTAGACAATATAGACGAAGTCCACTTCCTGTTCAACACTCCATTCGAGGCGAATCATTTTTGTTCAAGAAACTCAAGAACTTGTTAGACAAGAAACAATCTATCTCAATTTGCATCGCACAAAAAAATCCGAAGCCACTCTCGGGCCTTCGGGGTGTCTCAGATCCGAAGCTACTCTCGGGCCTTCGGTGTGTCTCAGCTCAACTCCAGTCATCACACGACCGGTCGTTTGCTTCCTGCAAACGGAATCCGAAGCCACTCTCGGGCCTTCGGTGTGTCTCAGATCCGAAGCCACTCTGGGGCCTTCGGTGTGTCTTAGATCCGAAGCCACTCTCGGGCCTTCGGGGTATCTCAGATCCGAAGCCACTCTCGGGCCTTCGGGGTGTCTTAGATCTGAAGCCACTCTCGGGCCTTCGGGGTATCTCAGCTCCGAAGCCACTCTCGGGCCTTCGGGGTGTCTCAGATCCGAAGCCACTCTCGGGCCTTCGGGGTATCTCAGCTCAACTCCAGTCATCACACGACCGGTCGTTTGCTTCCTGCAAACGGAATCCGAAGCCACTCTCGGGCCTTCGGTGTGTCTCAGATCCGAAGCCACTCTCGGGCCTTCGGGGTATCTCAGCTCAACTCCGGTCATCACACGAGCGGTCGTTTGCCTCCTGCAAACGGAACCTTGGCTATAACAAAGCCAGATACTTGCCTTTGCAAGTTCAACTCCGGTCATCACGGGACCGGTCGTTTGCCTCATGCAAACGGAGCATTTGACCCCACTCGGGCCTTCGTCGTGAGCACTCTGGGCTCCATGCTTCGGTGTTATGCATGTATATATGTATGAAGGAGTGTATGAAAGTATGCTTTTGCATGAAGGCTAGGACGAAAGTGTTAGCCAAAATAACGCAAAATGCGTCTATTGATCAAATTCTCAACTTGAGTGGTGAAGCCATGAGATGACCGAAATCCGATAAAACCGAAGTCCATATGGAAATCCCAGCAACCACCTGATGAAGTTAAGTGGACATTGAAACCAACTGATATGGCCTAGCCATTCCCAAATCAATAATAGAGTCACAATCTTCGGGGTGAAAACTGATGACTCAAAAGCCATAACCTGCAATAGACGTGACGAAGTGCCCACACAAAACATAACAGCTGCATACAACCAATCATTATGAATAGGGTACGAAGCATGACTAAGAACATGTGCTTAGCATATTTGAGATGAAGGTGCGGCAACATGTGATATACGAAGGGTTAGAGTGCCCGTTAAAAATGGAACGTAGGTTGTGAGAGAGGAGGGCGCGATACTTACATATGGTAGTTAACCCTGCATTCAAGAGATATAAATACTTCATATGAAGGGTTAGATTAAGAAGGCAAAGCAAATTTCAGTCAATTTGACACGGTCACTTTTTTTTTTGAAGCCGAGCTTCGGTCATAACGGGGCCGACACAATTTCGTTATACGAAGTAAGTGACGGGCGACCCTTGGATGCGTCCAACGGCCTCCGAGGGGCGCTGTTACTTACCCACAAAATATAAACTCCGAAGACTACACCCCCCCCCCCCCCCCCCCCCCGCACCATGGAGGGGGGATGTTGCTTCGGAAACGTGCGAACGGATAAATACACGAAGTTTTCGGGAAAAAACTCCTTGCAAAAAGCATTAACATCTAACTGACGCTAAGCACTCGCTTTAAACATGAGGATTGGTCTTCGAAGGAGTTCCGAGGTGGGCTTCGGCCATCCCCTCAGGCTGTCTTGGGCCTCTTTGTGAGTGGCAACAGCCCCCCATGTGCCCAAATTAAGTTGGCAGATCGAGGCCCGAAATTGAACCGACAAAGAGGCTGGCATCGCAAATACTTTGCCTCCGAAGCTGCAGTTGAGTGGGCTTTATTGACCGAAGTGCACTGTGATGATCTGAGCGGAAGGCTGACAAGGGGGTATTTGGACCTGCTGGAAGCCCATGAACACAAATTGACCAAGAGAAAAACACAGGTGGGCTTCGTTTCTCATGGCCTGAATTGGACTTCGGAACAGTTGACGAAATGGGCTTCATAAAGATGGTCGAAAATGGATGGCCCAAGAGTGCTTCGAAGTTGTGCATTTAAGTTTTGGGCTTCATAGGCGTAGAATGGAGAGTAAAATTGGCCTCTATAAATGCACCCGAAAAAATATACCGAAGGTCTTAATAATTTTACGACCACGAGAAAGTCCGGAACAACTCCTTGGTAAACTAAAGGTGGACCCCAATATAATTGTGATGACCGAGAGTTCCGATAGTATATATATTTCAATTCATTGTCATAACGAACATGTAGAAACTGAAACCAAAAATCATTTAGCTCCGAAACCCAAAATCACTTAGATTGGTTACACCAGACGAAGGTTACTTCGGTGATCCACTGACTGCTCAGTTCACTTTCCCGATACAAATCAGTAGCGATGTGAAGCAATTTGCTCGGCACAAAGATAATAATATTATTAAAAATAGAGAGAAAGATAAATAATACACGAAGGTTCACAAGACACGAACATTATCTATCTCCCTTCGGAGTACCAGTATGACGAACTTATTATAAAAAAAAGCATGTCAACTCAATAGAGTTGAAAAGTATACTAATAAGACGTTCAAAGGATATGTTCTGCAAAACAGAGGTTAAATCTTTAATTGACACAACTAGCTTGTTAACACCCTGATATTTAGCTAGACCCCTTCGGCGCCATGGACTGACTTAACAAAGCAAAAAGGGCTGGGGTCACACGCTTGGAGTACGTGGAAACAGGCACGTTGCTAGCAGGGTACCAACACCATGGTGTGCACGAGAAAATGCAGAATCCGAAATTGGGCTTCGGAGCCGAGAAGGCCGAAGTGGGCCTCGTTTGATAAAAACCTCATAGGACCGAAGCTAAAAACGAAAATAGATAAAGCCTGCTAGTAACTTTTTTTTTAGGACTGTCGGTGTTAGAACCGAACTAGGCTCCGAAGAGTAATAAAAAAGTAAACAAAATTCTCACGCTGCGGAGCGCACGACGAGATAGATGGCGTCGGTGCTTCCCCGAGTAGCAGCCCACGCCGCGCGAGCGCGATCCGGCGGCTCGGCCCGCCCCTCCGCTCCGCCCTCGCGGGCGCGCGGGGGCCTTCTCCTCCGAGGCTGCGACGACCCCGGCCCCCCGCGGTTGCGGGGCTGCGGCTACGGGTGAGGAGTATGGCGACGACCTGCGCGAGCCGCATCTTCCGCGGCTTGGCACGGCGAAGCGCGGCGCGACGGCGGCGCTCGAGAGGTGGTCGGAGAGGGACGCGCCGCCCCCCCCCGGGAGGAGCTCCACCACGTCGCGCGCGACCTCAGCCGCGTCCGTCGCTACAAGCACGCCGCCTCGAGGTTCGGTCGCTCGCCCGCAGAACCCTTGACGCTTCCCATTGCTCTGAGCACCGAAGGCCCTCCGTGTAGTCTTACCTCTCCGGCTCTCAATTTTTGCAAACCCACGTTCGTTCGACATGATTAATAATCATAACTACCCTCCTTTTCACTCTCTTTCGGGGTGATGAAGCGCCTTCGTCACCGAAGGTCAACAAAACTAAAAATTGGGCTTCGTCATCTTCGGCCAAGAACCTACTCCGCGCGATCCACGGAGGTGGCCTTCTTGCCGACGGTGCCGAGACCGGCCGGGTGCGCGAGGCCCTTCTTGGAGACCGGTGCCAGGTCGACGTCCATACCGTCCTCCGCGTCCGCCCCCTGCGCGGCCGCCGATGCGGCCGCGGCCGGCGGCGCCGGCGCGGTCTCGGACACGAAGAGCTTCTTCTCGACCTCCTTCGCCGGCGCCGCGGCCGGGCACGGTGCGGAGGTGGCGGGGGCCGGCCGGGGCGCTCGCGTCGGGGCACCCCGCACCGCGCGTCGCGGAGCGGAGCGAAGCTTTGCGATGCCGAGGAAGGAGGCGCGCGGATGGTCACCGGCGCCGTCGGCAAGAAGGCCACCTCCGTGGATCGCGCGGAGTAGGTTCTTGGCCGAAGATCGCGGGATCTTTGGTTCTTGCCCCTTCGGAGGAGAAGAGTACTGTGGTGTTGGTGCCCCCCTTCGGTACCAAATTTACACCAACAAGCACGTACGCCTCGTTCGAGGGGTCCTCATCCATGGGTTCCACACCCGCTGGATTCGAGGGAGCCCCCGAGGGTTCTGTGTGGCTCGAGGGGTGAGGCTCGAGGGCAACCGAGGGCTGAGCTATATCGCGGGCGAAAACGTTCAGGGGGACGGTGATCCTCCCGGACGCGATCTTGGCCAGCTCGTCTGCCTCCTCGTTGTACCGGCGGGGCACGTGATTGAGCTCGATGCCGTAGAATTTGTCCTCGAGGGCTCGCACGGCCTTGCAGTAGGCCTCCATCTTGTCGTCATGGCAGCTCGCGTTCTTCATGACCTGGTCAATTACGAGCTGCGAGTCCCCTCACACGTCGAGGCGTTTGACGCCCAGCTCAATGGCGATCTTGAGGCCGCAAAGGAGGGCCTCGTACTCAGCCATGTAGTTCGAGGCGGGGAAGTGGAGGCGCACCGTGTAGCGCATGTGCTCTTCGAGGGGTGACACAAAGAGCAGGCCCGCGCCCGCCCCTGTTTTCATCACCGAGCCGTCGAAGTACAGAGTACAGCACTCTGCCTGGATCTGTGGTGGTGGCAGCTGCGTATCCGTCCATTCGGCGACAAAATCCGCCAGGATCTGGGACTTGATGGCCTTGCGCGGGGCGTAGGCGAGCGTTTCGCCCATCAGTTCCACGGACCACTTGGCGATCCTGCCCGCCGCGTCAGGATTGCGGATGATCTCCCCCAGCGGGAAGGAGGAGACCACCGTGATGGGGTGGGCCTCGAAGTAGTGGCGCAGCTTGCGCCGCGCGAGGACCACCGCATACAGCAGCTTCTGGACTTGAGGGTAGCGCGTCTTGGTGCCAGACAAGACCTCGCTGATGTAGTAGACCGGCCGTCGGGCCGGCGGGGCGTGCCCCCTTCCTCCGCGCGCTCCACCACGATCACAGCGCTGACCACCTGGGTGGTTGCGGCCACATAGAGCTGCAGGGGTTCGCCGTCTTGCGGCGGCGTGAGGACCGGGCCATGCGTTAGAGACGCCTTCAGTTTGTCGAGCGCATCCTGGGCCTCGGCGGTCCAAGAGAAGCGCTCGTGCTTCTTGAGGAGGCGATAGAGGGGCAGGCCCTTCTCGCCGAGCCGCAAGATGAAGCGGCTCAAGGCGGCAAGGCACCCCAGCACCTTTTGCACCCCCTTGAGGTCCCGGATCGGGCCCATTCGCTCGAGGGCCGCGACCTTCTCGGGGTTGGCCTCGATTCCCCGTTGGGAGACGATGTATCCTAAGAGCATGCCTCGCGGCACTCCAAAGACACACTTCTCAGGGTTTAATTTGACCCCATTGGCCCGTAGACAGCCGAACGCGATGCCAAGGTCGCCAACCAGGTCGTCCACCTTCCTGGTTTTCACGACGATGTCATCTACGTACGCCTCGACCGTCCGCCCGATGTGATCCCCGAAAATGTGCTGCATGCAGCGTTGGTATGTCGCACCCGCGTTTCGGAGACCGAACGACATCGTGACGTAGCAGAACATCCCGAACGGTGTGATGAACGAAGTCGCGAGCTGATCGGACTCTTTCATCTTTATTTAGTGATACCCGGAGTAGGCATCAAGGAAGCAGAGCAGCTCACACCCAGCCGTGGAGTCAACAATTTGATTAATGCGTGGCAAAGGAAAAGGAACTTTAGGACATGCTTTATTAAGACTAGTGTAGTCTATACACATCCGCCACTTCCCATTCTTTTTCTTTACAAGTACAGGGTTTGCTAGCCACGTTGGGTGGAACACCTCCTTGATGAACCCGGCCTCTAGAAGCTTCCGCGGCTCCACTCCAATAGCCCGTCGCCGCTCCTCGTCGAAGCGGCGCGGCCGTTGTTGCACGGCGCGGGCGTGAGGCGAGATGTCAGGGAGTGCTCGGCGACCTCCCTCGGGATGCCTGGCATATTCGAGGGGCTCCACGCGAAGATGTCGGCGTTGGCGCGGAGGAAGTCGACGAGCACCATTTCCTATTTGGGATCGAGGGTGGAGCTGACCCTCAACACCTTGCCCTCGGGGCAGCAGGGTCGAGGGGGACCTCCTTGGTCTACTCCGCGGCCTCGAAGGTGCCGGTGTGCTTGGCGGTGGAGTCGAGGTCTTCGTTGACCATCTTCTCCAAAGTGGTCACCAGCGCTTCATCCAGCGCTAGTGCTTCTGCGTGCTCTACGCACTCGACGTCGCAGTCGAATGCGTGCTCGATGGACGAGCCTACGGTGATGATGCCGTTCGGTCCGGGCATCTTCATCTTCAAGTAGGTGTAGTTCGGGACCGCCATGAACTTGGCGTAGCAGGGCCGCCCAAGTATGGCGTGGTAGGCGCCCTTGAACCCCACCACCTCGAAGGTGAGCGTTTCCTTGCGGAAATTCTTCGCGGTGCCGAACCACACCGGCAGATCGATCTGCCCGAGGGGGCGGACACCTTGCTGCCGGGCGCGACGCCATGGAACGGCTTCGTGCTGGGCCGCAGCTGGTCCAACCCGATCCCCATTAGGCGCAGCGTATGCGCGTAGAGGATGTTGAGGCTGCTGCCTCCGTCCATCAAGACCTTTGAGAACCGCGCGTTCCCAATGATCGGGTCGACCACCAGTGGGTACTGGCCCGGGTTGGGGATCCGGTTCGGATGGTCTTCCCTGCTGAAGGTGATGGCGTCTTCCGACCAGTTGAGGAAGGATGGAGGCGCCCTCTCCGCGGCGAGGACCTCGTGCCGCTCCCGCTTGCGCTGGCGGGTCGACATGTCGACGGTGGGTCCCCCAAAGATGAGGAACACGTTCTCCACGGCGGGGAAGCCGCCAGCGTCTTTATCTCCCCCGTCTTTCTTGTCCTCCGCTTCCTTCGCGGCGGCGCGGCCATAGAACTTCTTGAGCATGTCGCATTGCTCAAGGGTGTGGTTCACTGGGGTCTTATGGTAGGGACATGGCTTTTTCAGCATGTCATCGAACACCCCCGGACCTTGAGGGGCCGGTCGAGGGCCCCGTCGAGCTGGGTCAACAGCAAGGGCCTCAGCATTACCGCCATCGCGCCCCTGCTCGCGCGCCTCGCGGCGCGGCTTCTTTCCCTTCTTGCCCCGCTTATCCTTGTGGTGGGGCTCCCTAGACATACTGCCCTCCGCGGGCACATCATCCGAGCGCTTGCCCTTCTTGCCGTCGAAGATTGCCCCCACGGCCTCCTCTCCTGAGGCGAAGCTGGTGGCAATGTCGAACAGCTCGTTGGAGTCCGCGGGCGGGCTGCGCCCCAGCTCTCGCACGAGGTCCCGGCATGTGGTGCCCTCGAGGAAGGCGTGCACGATATCGGATTGCGCCATCTTTGGGAGTTCGTACAGCGCTTAGAGAAGCGCCGTATGAAGTCCCGCAGCGACTCGCCGGGCTTCTGGGTGCAGGAGCGCAGGTCCCAAGAATTCCCAGGGCGCACGTACGTGCCCTGGAAGTTACCCACGAACGTGCGGACTAGGTCGTCCCAGTTGTGGATCTGGCTTGCGTGCAGGTGCTCGAGCCATGTCCGGGCTGCATCGCCGAGGTGCAGGGGCAAGATGCGGATGATGACCTCGTCGCTGGTGGCCCCACCCAGCTGGCACGCCAGGCGGTAGTCATTGAGCCATACGCGGGGATCAGTCTCCCCATTGTATTTGACGATGGTCGAGGGCTGGCGGAAGCGTTGGGGGAAGGCCGCCGCGCGGATCTCCCGGCTGAACACACGGGTCCCCGGGGGCTCCGGTGTCGGAGAGCGGTCTTCGTCGCTGTCGTAGCGTCCACCCGTCAAGGGTGGTAGCCCACCGCTGCTCGCGCGTCCGCCTTGCTCGTGCGCCGGGCGTTGATGACATTGCGGGCGTCGCCGTCAAGCGCCCTACGCACGTCAAGGAGCCGCTCCTTCGCCGGCGTGCGTCCTGGGTTGGCGGGTCGCCCCGCCGCTTCTCCTGCATGGATCGAGGGTTCGGCCCCCTGTGCGGCCCTATCGTCCCGCACATCCCCCTGTTGACGGATGTGCGACGCCGAGCTCTCGGCCTGCTGGACGGCCGCTTGCTCGATGAGAACCTGCACCTCGCGGTGCAAGTCCCGCGCCTCGGGGGTCGAGGGTGCCGGCCTAGCCCGTAGCAGCGTCGCGGCGGCAATGAGCTTTTGGCTTGCCCGTGGAGGCGCGTCAGGGTTGTCGGCGTTGATGCGATCGCGGGCACATGTCGCCTAGCTCCGGCGTGCGTTCGCCGCGCGCGGAGGCTTCTCCCGCCATTGAGGCACGGAGCAGCCGCACCGTCCGGTACTCCTCCGCCAGCTTAGCCTCGACCTCGTGGGCCTGGGCCAGCTGCGCATCGGCGTTAGCCCCAGCAGGAGTACTCGGCCCCACGGCCGGCGCGGAGCGATCTGGAGGCGGGCATGATCTCCCCGTCCCCCGGCGCCCACGGCGCGGTGGCGTTGGCTGGGTCGTTGGCGACGACGACGTAGCATTCCCGCGCGGGGTCGTAGCTCCCGGTACTGGAGTCGTCGGAGCAGCCGAACCAGTAGTCCGTAGCGTCAAGGAAACGCCGGAACATGACTGGGTCCGGCACGCCAGAGAAGTCCCACTCCGCGTACCCGTGGAGGTTAGCGGGTGGCGGCGCGTCAAGAGAACCTAGGGACGATTCGTCACCGGCTGAGGCGCTGGGGTCCCTGGCGACGAAGACGTGACGACCAGAGGGAACCCTGCGCATCGTGGTGTTGACGTTGGCGTTGTAGGCCGTCGTGGCTCCACGCAGCCCAATGGGAAAGAGCGGTCCGGAGACCACGTGCTGTCCCGTTGGGGTGGCGGTTGTTGCGATGACGGGCGCGCCGTGCTGAGAGGCGGCGCGCTCGGCCTGCCGTCGCTCGGACCGCACCTGGCGCGAACGCGCGGCCGGGCGGCGGCGGCGTCGTGGCGTCGACGGGCCCGCGCGTCTGTGCCAGCGGGCGTCTGCGCCGTGGTGGTGAGGGCAGCTGGGGCCATAGCGGACTCGGCCTGGCGCCACGCACGGAGCTCCTCACAGTTGGTGAGGCGCATGAGGTAGCCGTTCCCCGTGGGTTGAAAGTTCAGGCCCCCAAACCGGATTTCGAACCCGGCGGGGAGGGGGTCCGAGTTGCCCATGCAGTAGCGTGAACTGCGGTACTCAGTGCGGATCACCATGGAGGGAGTTGACGGATTGACCTTAGGCGCTTGATTGCCCCACGGTGGGCGCCAACTGTCGGTGCGGAATATGGTCCTGACACTAACCAGTAGTAAGCGCCGAGGTCTATCCCTCAATGGTCGATGCTAAGCAATAAGAGACACAGAGTTTATCCTGGTTCCGGCCGAGGGGGCCGTACGTCCAGCAGTGGCGTGCTCGGGGCACTATATTGCTCAGCACCGGGGTGCTCGTAGTGGGGCTGCTACAAGCAAGGCGGGAGAGGAAGCGCGGCTTCCAAGTCCTTGGTGTAGTGGCTGAAGGTGTTGTGTTGCGTTGCGTGTGTGTGTTGTGTGTGTGCGTTCCTTGTCGTCCCCTGCGGCAGGGGGGTTCGCCCCCTTTTATAGATCAAGGAGGGAGCGAATCACATGCGCGCCACGCTATTTAGCTACGTGAAGGGGCATGATGTGCTATGCTGTAGAGTGGGCGGCCGTCCGGACGATCCTTGCAGCGATCCGGCCATCATGGCCTATCTTGTACCCGAACAGTAGCGGCTTCGAGGGTAGAAGGGCGGTGGAGGGCTGTGATGTCTTCTGATAGGCTCGGGGGAGCCGCTGACGTTGGTCCGTACAGGGCACAGTGGCAGGCAAGGTGATGTCCCGTTCCCGCATGCTCCACTGTGCTAGAGCCGTTGCTACGGCGTTCGGCGTGCGGTTCGTACGTGCGGGGGCGGCAGCCATGCCTTCAACAGTGGCAGGGATGGCGCCCCACCGGCCTAGCGCCTTCACCTAACCCTGCAAGGTCACAAGAAAGCAAATCGAGGGGTGCGGCCGGCCCCCTTCGAGGGCTCGGCGCGTTAGCCATACCGGAGCGGGCGGCTTGGCGTCACGGGACGGCGGCGGCCACACCGCACGGTGCTTCCCACGGTGGCGGGGATGGGATCCCTCTCGGGGAGTTGGTGCGGCGGCACGGGGCGCGAGCCCCAGGCGCGTGATGGCGCCGCCCCGCTGGTGTCAGGGTATTAAATGCCCATGTACGGGAGCAGGCGCACGCGTGCAGTGCGCCCTCGAGCGAGGCGGACCCCGTTCGAGGGCGGAGCGGACCCTCGAGCGAGGCGGAGCCTGCTCGAGGGGGGAGCGGCCCCTCGAACGGGACGGAGCCTGCCCGAGGGAGGCACACATCCTCGAGCGAGGCGGAGCCTGCTCGAGGGGGTCTTCGAGTGGGCCGCCTTGGTGGGCCGTGTCCTGCATGGTTAGGCATGTTTGGCTTTGTTGCGAGTTTTTAATTGGGGATTTCCCTGTTGTTAAAGGGGACCCCTAGGGCTGTCCCCGACACGAAGGATGGCCACTTTATTCATTTGATAGATTAATAAAATAAGGCTATAATGAGGTGCTGTGTTATTTCATACAGCACCTGAAAACTTTCTTAGCATAACAATGTTGTCAGCACCATTTTTCTTAAGAGAAAAAAATGTCTAACACTTACGCAATTAAAATTCTTTCCTATGTTCGGCATGCCTATCCATTTCTATTGACGCTTTTTCCGGTCGAACACACGAGTGCGCTGGATCGCGTGGTAGTCGAATATCTCCTTGTCGAGGTTCCCAGCACGGGCCGGTCTAACCGCCCTGGGGGGCCGGTCTAACCGCCTTGGACAGGAACGTCGCCGAAAACCTATGATCGCTGCCCTGGGAGGGACCCCATCAGGGACAACACACCTAGGGTGTTCTAAGGTCGGCAGGCCACTTAGAACGCCCTAAATCGCTATAGAGATGAAGAAGGAAGCAAATGGGTTGGAAAAGTAGGGTAAAGAGATAAAAAGGTAAAATTGATATGTTCGATTGGATGATAGCCCCTCAATCGGCCACGACCCTTTATATTTATAGGGTGGGGAGGTCTTGCCCCTGCTGGAGTTGAAAGCCTAACAAATCTCGTGCTAAAATACAACTCAAATTCGGTTTACAAAGCCTGGACCCAGTTAAACCGCCTGGCCCCCCGGTCTAACCGCCCTGGTGACGTGGAGATATTCCGGAAGCCGTATCTCTCTCATCCGGACTCCGAATCGGACGTTCTATATATGGATTTTGATCTACTCGACGAGACCTATCCAATGGGGAAGTCCAATTTAACTTTTAAGGACTTTGGAGAGGGCGGTCTAACCGTGGTAGAGGGCGGTCTAACCGGGTTAGCCCAGACCTGCCATTTTTGGGTGTCAACATATGCCCCCTATTTTTTAGTAAAGCTTGCGTACTAAAAAATAATTCTAAGGTCGATGAAACACTTTCCACTGGCCATTTTGTCCTAAGGGCGATTCTCATTGAAATCGGCCATGCCTTCTCAATTGTCCTCAAGATCCATGCGCTCTGGAGAAGAACTATAATCAATAAGTTGCTCGTCGTCTTCTAGAGTAGGTACAGACAACAACTTATCATCACAAGCCATGAGGACTGAAGAAGTGAAACCGGGCGACATCTCTGGTCAACTCGGTCTGACCGCCTGGTCAGCCAGTTTAACCGCCTCCGGCGGTTTAACTGTCTCCTCTGGCGGTTTGACCGCCTCTGACTTAGGTGTTGTTTTAGCTCCCCATTCCTTCCCCTGCGGTACCATGGGCTTGTAGCTGTTGAAGATCTTGTCCCTCTGTTCTTCCAACTCTTTTTCCTTCTTCTCCCACAACCTCAAGCGTTGAAGCTTCCTCCTTTGAGTGTGAGTCAAACCGGGAGGACACCATCTCGGTAGAAAGTACTTGGAGTTGGAACCACTTCCACTGGCCTCATGGTCACTAGTAGCAACAGATCCCTTTTGAGAAGATGTCCCAACCTGATTGTTTAAAACAACCGGTCTTTTGCTATCTTTCTCAACGGGAACGACCATCGTCCCAATCTGGATGATATCTTGATTAGTAGTCCTTTATAGGTCGACCTCCATCTCTTCAACCATCTCCTCTCTGATCTTGGGCTTGTAGACTTGCTTCGGAGAAAGTTGAACTTTTCTGCGCAGGGCGGTCTAACCGCCTATAGGGGGTGGTCCTGGTGACCCTGTCCAGACTGACGTGGCATCCAGTGATCTCGTGTAGGTCATGAAATCCGATCTAGAGCTGGCCTCCTTGATCCTCCCTGTCCAGGATAGAAGGATTGTTGATATGGCACCCACATCACTCCATTGTTATCGTAGATCGGACGAAGCGAATCTGGAGTTCAAGTTGGAGTAAAGTGCCTTCTTTGCTGAGATAATTCACCCTTGAACCTTGTAGCTGCCCTGGGAGGCGATGACAGCCTCTCTTGAAGTGTGGGTGACCTCATCCTTTTTTTAACGGCCGATCACTCGTAACGGCCTTTTGTTTGGAATATTTATCGAACAACATGTCAAATGTGACCTTTGGCTTTGGAACACTCCCCTGATTCTTTGCCACGTTGAGCTTCCAATTTCCAATCTCAGGTCTCTTTGGTTTAAGCATCCTTGGGCGACCTTGGGCAGGGGAGGTCTGATCGCCTACCCCAGCCGGTTTAACCGCCCCAGCCTTTTCAGGCTCAAGTGGTTGCCGACTGACAGGCGCGGACGACCCTTGCCCCCCAAGTCCAGAAGCTTTAACAGTGATCTTGAGTGATTCTCTACCATCAGGGGTTTTCTCATAAGCAACTTCTCTTGTTAGCTCTTTTCCTCTCAAATCGGGCTTTGCTTCCCCGACCACCACATTCTTGCCCTTGGTTGCTTCGACTTGATGTGGCTGAACCAGAACCTTGGGTTGCTGTAATTCAATGGTGTTGATAGGAAAAGGATGCTTCTCAACTTGCTTTTCATGAAGTACCAAACGACCTTCATTTATGGCCGATTGAATCTTGCGACGAAACACATTGCAATAATTAGTAGCATACGAATAAGAATGATGATATTTACAATATGCACGTCGCTTTATCTCATCAAGTGGAGGCATGGTATGAGATATTTTAATATTTCCATGTTTTGGTAATTCATCAAAAATGTGATCACACTTAGAAACATCAAAAGTAAATCTTAATTCTTCTTGCCGACCTTTACTAGCCGGCTTAAGTGATGTACAAGAAAAAGATTTATCTTAAAAGGCCACACAAATTCAGCACTATAAATTTCAGTCTCATCGTTCAAATTATTAGAAACATAATAAATTACATGAACATCAGACTGATGAGACTCAAGTTTTTATATTTCTTTATTTAATTTCAGTTCTTGTGCCATGCCTCTCACAAGAACAGAGTCAAGCGAATAAAAGTTTACACCTCCTAACCTTTCTCTAATAGCAGATTTTAAACCTTTAGCAGCAATATTAGCTAGGTCGGAATCAGAAATTGACAAATTGATACGACGGTTTTTAACCTCTTTAAAACGTTTAAGGTAATTAGAGACAGTCTCATCTTTACCTTGCTTAACCGATGTTAAATCTATCAATTTTAATTGATAGTCCCCACTAAAGAAGTGATCATGAAATTTTTGCTCTAATTGATTCCAATAATCAATAGAGTTGGGGGCTAAAGATGGAAACCAAGCAAAGGCGGTACCCGTTAAAGATAAAGAAAACAATCGCACTTTAAAAGATTCATGGGCACTTGCTTCACCTAGTTGAGCAATGTATTGGCTTATGTGCTCCCAAGTTGTACGATTGTCCTCACCACTAAATTTAATAAAATCAGGTACGCGCCAACCAAGGGGATAAGCCATAAGATAAAATTCGGCTCTATAAGGTTTTTGGTATAACCTAGAATTACCCATTGTTGACGGTGTATTTTGGTGCACCTAGCATGTTCATTACACTTTGGTTTGGTTTTGATTATGGAACTAACCCGCCACTAGGCACACTAATCATATAACAAGTTCATCTTTGTGCATGCATTTGGAAGTGTTGTGTTTATGTAGGAAAACATGGACATAAAGGACGGATTTGCAACAAGTTCAAAGGAGCATTCATGGAGTCTTGTTCGTGTTCATGAGCTTGCTGAAATCACTTCCAATGATGGCGAGTACCGAAGTGCTACGAGGAACACCCCCGGGGATTGAAGCGTAAAAGATCAAACTTCATGCAAAGAGAGCCTCCATCTTGATCGCGAGGATAACAGCGTCAAAATCATCCAAGTGGAGGGGGCAAAGTAGATAAGTGCACGAGGACCCACGATGCAAAAAGGGCGACCGAACCGGGCCGAAACCGGGCACTGGCCGGCCGGCCCCGTGCGGGCCGGCCCAGCCCACTTCGGGCACCGGTTCGGTCCCGTCTTCCTTGCCCTCGAAGGATCTTCGACCCTA
Source organism: Cenchrus americanus (assembly GCA_947561735.1). Classification (NCBI taxonomy): domain Eukaryota; kingdom Viridiplantae; phylum Streptophyta; class Magnoliopsida; order Poales; family Poaceae; genus Cenchrus; species Cenchrus americanus. Next base: position 166,166,829 of record OX387245.1, read on the forward strand.
AAACCCCCGACGCGCCGCCAACACAGAGAAGAGGAGTTATTCGCACCAGAAGGCCATCTACAAGCTAGAGAGAGAGGAGGAGGATCTCCGGCGGGAGATCAACCACCTCGAAGGAAGCACCCTCTCGTGGAGAAGGAGGAAGACACCGGTGGAAGGGAAACCATGATCAACGGTGCCATGATCGACACCTTGATGGGGTAATCTTCTCATTCGTCCATGGGTTGTAATCGATCTTGAGATGTAATCGCACTTTGTCGGATTATCTACCTATCATCTTGTGTTGAATATACTTTAATGCTTAAGGTTTGCAACCATGCCGTAAAGGGAGTAAGGCCTCAATGCTTCCTTGGATCCATTCAATACGCCGTGGCCATCAAAGGTCTAGTCATGAATACCTTCGCGTAGTGACAGTACGAGAGGAGGGAAAGGGCGAAACCGTGGTCACAACCCCGATAGATTAGATTGGTTTTTCATGTCTTTAAGCGATTGCATGCTCTAGTATCGTAGACCCGTGGGCGAGTGTCTTCTATCTTGATCGTTTATTATTCTCTCTAGTGTAGTTTAGTGTTTTCTAGTTTAATGGTAGTTAGGGTTTTAGTAGCTAGTGTGTCGTTGTTGATCGAACGCTTGTAATCCCCTTGCTCCGCGGATTGACAAGAACCTTGGGAATCCCGTGGTGAAAAAGGTGTGGGGTCCGTACGCTTGCGGATCGTAGAGGGATACGTCTTTTATCCGTCAACAAGCCCCTTTTTCTGGTGCCGTTGCCGGGGAGCAAGTTAGTTTACATCGTTTGATCTGCATCTAACTTAGTTTTATATTTTAGTTTATCTTTTATTTGCTATATCTAACATATATTACCAGAAAAACACTTGTTTCTTTTTTGTTTTTGTTTTTATCTTATTGTCTAGATGGAGTTCGTTAACCAACCCGTGGAAGAACCGGAGAAATCATTAAGGGATTACGCTAGCCCTCGATGTGAAGACATAAAGGTACAAGAGTCGGATTCGAAGCTCGAAGCGACCAAGTATGAAATTAAATCCAAGATCATCAAGATGGTGGCGGAAAACCCATTTGAAGGGATGGTTACGGAGAACCCATATAGACACATAAGGGATTTCACGACAATATGCAACACGGTGCGTCAAGAAGGAGTTCCCGATGAATGGTTCAAATGGAATCTCTTTCCCTACTCACTTGCCGGCAAAGCAAAGACATGGTATTCGGTTGCGTCCTTTGAAGTTAAAGGCAATTGGAACAAGTTGACAAAGAAGTTTTGCGAGAAGTTCTTTCCAATTAGCAAGGTTCAACATCTAAGGAGGCAAGTGATCACTTTCATGCAAGGAGAAGAGGAAGGGATAGACCAAGCCTGGGATAGGTTTAATGAATTAATCGAACAAGGACCAAAGCTCGGCTTCACTTGGTGACGTACTCTTGCATACATTTTTCTTTTCCCTAACCCCTAGTTGCATGCGACAGTCGAAATGTGTGCGGTGGGGATCTCATGGAGAAAACACTCACGGAAGCTGCCCAACTTCTACAAAAAGTTAGTAAAGCGGCTGCCATGCGAAGAGATTGGGAAACAAGACTTGCGGAAGAGCCGGAATTCAATTCAAGGAAGAAGAAGCTTGCTGATTTTTCTAAAGAGGCAACCCGGAAGTCACAAAAGAGGAACCAATCATGGAAAAGCACGAACAAGAACACATCAAGTCAAGAACTACACCAAACGTCGACTTCGCCGCACCAAATGAGACAAACAAGAGAAGCATGTCAAGCGCAAAGCCACTAAGGGAGTTCGAGCCAATGGATTGGGTTCCTATTGATTACGGAGAAGTATTCGACAAGAGAAGACCGTTCCCTAATCAAAAGGGAATGGCAAGAGCTTTGGAAGTGGATTTCCCACCGGAGAAGAAAGCTGAAAATTCATACGACCTCGAAACCACCGGTGAGATTTTTGAAAAGCTCTTTGGAGATGACGTGGTGGATCCGGAACATATTGCCGAGGTGAAGAGAATCATGGGGATCAAGCCCGAAGCATCACCATACGCTCGCCTTGCTGAAATTTATTCGATCGGATCCGAAGAAGAAGAGAAGATGACGCCGCACTTGAGTTGCGAGATTAACGGAGTGCAATGCAAAGCTTTATGCGACATCGGAGCTCAAGTAAGTGTTCTATCTTCCAAAATTTACGATAAAGTTCAATACCACAACCTAGACTTAGCTCCAACATCAACGAAATTAATTATGGGAGATGGTAGAACTATCAAACCTCTAGGTATTGCTTGCAACATGAAAGTAAAAATTTCTAGAAACTATATACCAACCGATTTCTTTGTTATTGATGCTTACCATAGTAATTCCGATCATATAATCTTAGGTAGGCCTTTTCTTAAGTTGGTTGATGCCGTGTTAGATGCCGGAGAAGGCAAAGTAACAATGAACCTTAATGGAACAAAGTACACATATAACTTTCTTCGTGCTTCTAAACACCTTACACCTTTTCCTCCCGAAGATGAAGAAGTAGAAGAGATAGATAGTCTTTGTTTTGTTGAAGCCCTTAGAGACCCGCTGCAAAGAGCGATGGAAAATCAAATTAGTAATCAACAAGATGAAGAACTAGAGGAAGCAACAAAAGGCTTAGAGCCGCATGATGGTAGTATGGAGGAAGAGAAGTTCGAAGACATAGGAGAAATCAAACCCGAGGAGCCACAAGTGCCCGAAGTAGACCTTAAACCTTTGTCCAAGGGATTAAAATATGAATTTTTGGGCCCAAACAAAACTTATCCAGTCATTGTGAGCGACGAGTTGAGCCCCGAAGAAAATGAAGCGTTGCTGATTTTATTAAAAAAACATAGGAAGGTGATTGGATATTCAATTAATGATCTCAAAGGTATTAGCCCAGCCTTTTGCACTCATCGTATACCAATGGAAGACCAATGCAAGCCTGTAGTGGACCATCAAAGGAGGCTAACCCATGCCATGCGAGAGGTAGTAAAGAAAGAGGTTATCAAGTTACTTGATGCCGGAATCATCTACCGGTTCCGCATAGCGAGTGGGTGAGCCGGTACATTGTGTACCGAAGAAAGGAGGTTTGACCGTGGTGAAGAATGAGAAGAACGAGTTGATACCGCAAAGAACTGTGACCGGGTGGCGGATGTGTATCGATTACCGTAAGCTTAACAAAGCGACGAAGAAAGATCACTTCCCCCTACCGTTCATAGACGAGATGCTCGAGAGGTTAGCAAACCACGCTTATTTTTGCTTTCTCGACGGATACTCGGGGTTCATGCAAATCCCCATTCACCGGAGGATCAACATAAGACAACGTTTACGTGTCCTTACGGAACGTTTGCATATAGGAGGATGCCCTTCGGCCTATGCAATGCTCCGGCCTCTTTTCAACGTTGCATGATGGCCGTGTTTTCGGAATTCATCGAAGAAATTGTTGAAGTGTTTATGGATGATTTTTCCGTTTACGGGAAGACGTTCATGGATTGCTTAGCAAACTTAGAAAAGGTCCTTACAAGGTGTGCGGAGGTAGATTTGGTTTTAAATTGGGAAAAATGCCACTTCATGGTTAAGCAAGGCATAGTGCTCGGACATGTTATATCCGAGAGAGGAATTGAAGTGGACAAGGCTAAGGTAGAGACGGTTGAGCAACTCCCACCTCCTACGGATGTTAAGTCCTTAAGGAGCTTTCTAGGCCATGCCGGATTCTATAGAAGATTTATAAAGGACTTCTCGAAGATCACTAAGCCTTTAACGCACCTTCTTCAAAAGGATGTGGCTTTCGACTTTGATGAGAAGTGCCTAGCGGCATTCGGACCTTGAAAAATGCGTTGGTGAGTGCTCCCATCATCCAACCTACGGATTGGAGCCAACCTTTCGAGATCATGTGTGACGCAAGTGACTACGCCGTAGGCGCGGTCTTGGGACAAAGAAAGGAAGGTCGAGTTCACGCCGTTTACTACGCTAGCAAAACTCTTAGTGGGGCACAATTAAATTACGCCACTACGGAAAAAGAGTTTTTAGCGGTGGTTTTCGCTTTCGAAAAATTCAGATCTTACATCGTGAACTCGAAAGTCACTTGTTTACACCGATCACGCAGCCATCAAGTATCTCTTGGCTAAGAAGGAAGCTAAACCACGTTTGATTCGTTGGATCCTTCTTCTCCAAGAGTTTGATGTTGAAATTCGTGATAAAAAGGGGGTGGAGAATGTTGTGGCCGATCATTTGTCTAGGATGAATCGTTGACAAGATGATAAAGAGCCCATAGAAGATAAGATGAGAGATGACCACCTCTATAGAGTGCTTGATAAAGATACTTGGATGATCGACATCATTCGAGCAATTCGAAAGATGCCCCTTGATCATCTAGACAAAAACACTCAAAGGAAGATAATCTCTCGAAAGTAATAAATATTTTTGGGATGCACCATACCTCTTCAAACTTGGCAATGATGGAGTGATGAGAAGATGTGTGCCAAGAGAAGAGAGGCTTGAGATTCGAGGAAGTGCCACTCGGCGGGAGTACGGTGGGCACTATAGCCATTTTCGAACCGAAGCGAAAGTATGGTCGAGCGGATTCTAGTGGCCGGAGATGCATGAAGATACTAAAAGATATGTTGCGTCATGCCCCGAATGCCAAAGAACCGGAAACATCTCTCAAAGAAATTCTATGCCTTTGAAATACAACTTGCAAATCGACATATTCGATGTATGGGGCATAGACTTCATGGGGCCTTTTAAAAACTCATTTGGATTCGAGTATATACTTGTTATGGTTGATTATGTATCCAAGTGGGTAGAGGCTATACCATGTCGTAAAGCTTCCACGGAGGAGTCCATCACTATGATCAAGAACGTGATTTTTCCCCGTTTCGGTACACCGAGAATCTTGAGAAGTGATGGAGGAACTCATTTCACCGGAAGAACTTCAAAAGGTGCTTGTCCAAGTTGGGAATTGAGCATAGGGTCTCCACGGCCTATCACCCACAAACCAACGGACAAGCGGAGACGTCAAATAGGCAATTAAAAAGCATACTCAACAAAACCATAGAGAAGGGAGGCAAGGATTGGTCAAAGAAATTAGACGGAGCTTTATGGGCTTATCGAACGGCGTTTAAAACACCAATAGGTATGACCCCTTATCAATTTGTCTATGGAAAAGCTTGCCACCTTCCGGTTGAGTTAGAACATAAAGCCTATTGGGCGATTAAAGAAATGAACCTTGATCTCGATGCCGCGGTGGTGAAACGAAGAATTCAAATAAGCGAGCTAGAGGAGTTGAGGTTGAAAGCATATGAAAACGCAAGCATATACAAGGAGAGAATCAAAAGGTGGTATGATAAAAGATTGAAGAAAAAAGAATTTAAAGAAGGAGATAAGGTCCTCCACTACAATTCGAGGTTTAAAACCTTCGGAGAGGGGAAATTGCAAAGCAAATGGGATGGACCTTATGTTGTGCATTCGGTGTCCTCCAACGGAGCGGTAACCATTATGGATATAAACGGCGATCAATTTGTGGTGAATGGACAGCGGCTTAAGGTTTACTACGAACCCGATGTCGTGCCCATTCGTCATGTTGACGTCTTTACCATGGAGGAAGAGCCCGAACGTCCCGCCTAGGTCGAAAAACAAGGCATCAACTTCTGTAAATAATTTTTCTTTTAGCTTTCTGGAGTTTTTCGCGAAGATTTACTGGGCCAACTTTTTCCCATGGGCCGGGGAAGAAAAAAATAGGGCGGTGTGCAAAAACCGGACCGGCCCGCCCCCGAGGGGTGGGCCGGGCCGGCCCCCGTGCGGACCGGCCCGGGGGTGGCCCAACGCCCGATGACCCCGAATTTCGCACGAATTGCTCCTTTTTGACTTCCTTGTTTGGTCGGAAAATTTTAAGGGAAGTGTAAAAAAGGAAAATAAGGTTCCCGGGGCTTTTCTCTCGGGACTATATATTTGGCCGAATTGGGAGCTCGAGAATCAAACCTTTCAAGCAATGTGTTGCACCCTTGTAGCAGCCGTTGAGCCTCCAAAAAGCCGAGTTGAAGCTAGAAGTCAAGAAGCCATCGATGGAGGAGGCGATGCGATGCGAGGTCAAGCTACCCGTCAAGAGGACCGCACGTATCCGTTGCGGAGGACGTGTCCCGACCGAGCTCTTGCATCTCGCAACTCCGTCAAAGGAGAGAAGGTCCCTACACCCGTTCAAGGCATCAAGCGCAAGGATTACAAAGAGGTGTCGCCGGAGCCTAAGGATTATGGGGATAGCGACTACTCCGACGATTGTAGCCCGAGCTCGTGGGCGTCCGCCGGTAGAGATGATGATGATTGGGGTGAGCAACCCTATGAAAGGACTCCCGAAGGCCCCAATGGCAACGGCAACGGCGATGGTGAAGGCAACAACAATGGAGGTGGCGACGACGGTGGTGACAACGGTGGAGATTATGGCGACGACGACCCCTTCGGATTGCATCCGGTGTGTTGTCGATTTTGTCGTCAATCCATCGCGAATCTCTACACGTCGGCCGACGAATGTCTCCAAGCCATGGAAGCGATGAAGCAGCGTATGGAGGACTTGGAGCGCGTAGTTGAAGATGACTACAAGTTCCTTAACCGCAACGTGCGCAAACTTTTTGGCATGGTTGGAAACATGAGAGGCAAGTGGTGCAAAACTTGCTTGAAGTACCACTAGATCTAGTTTTCCCCCTAGGATTTTTGTAAGATACGACGAGGACGTCGTATGTTTTAAGTTTGGGGGAGAGCTAGCTCGCTAGCCTTAGCTTTTGAACTTCAAATTTAGGTTCAGTTTAATCTTCGTGTGAGAGTCTTAGTGTTTTAATGAGTCTTTAGTTTTTGAGTCTGTTTTAAAATTTTTGCAAGTGTCTTAAATTAGCGTTGAGTCAAGAAAACCAAATAAAAAGAGTCTTTACATATCTTTGTGTTTTATGTATTGTTTATCTTTATTTACTTGTTTGTTTAATCTTTGATTCTTGATATATGAACACGAGTATGTGGTTTGAAAAACGTTCTTGTGGTGCTTAGTGGAATCGCTACTACTTAAAGTACCCATACCGCACTTCGATCTTGAGCTTCACATGTTAGTTGTGCTATGTTCGATGCTAAAAATTGGAGGATTTCAGTTCTGAAAATTATTTTAAAACCCTTGTAATAAAGGTTAGCAAAACCTCTTTTTCCAAGTTGAGAGTAAGAAGAAAATTTCTATCCAAAGCCAAGTTTATTTTTTTCGCTCCACCATAAGTGTGATTAGCATGATGAGTTAGGCTAGGACCCTTCTCTCTTGGTGAGTTTTAATTTCAAGCAATGATCATGTCCTTGTGCTTATCTTTTGTTGCTAGCCTCATCATATATTCAGTACGTGACTTTCACAACGAAAGTCATGATTATCACTGGATTCCATACCCAACCCTATACATCTCTTTTGTACATCGTATTCCTTGAACACAACCTATTTTCAAAGTTTCGTCTCGTCTCTAGCATAATTTAATTAAAAATTTCAGATTGTATGCATGCGAGGAAAGAGAGAATTGAAAGCTTTGAAAAGTTGTCAAGAGAGAGAAAAATAAAGAGAAAAAGTATGTGTATGGAAAAGAAAGAAAGAAAGAAAGAAAAATCATATGTGAATGAAAAGAAGAAAAAAAAAGAGAGAAAGATGAGTTAGCAATGAAGATATGAGAGGGATGGATCGAGTGAAAGAAAAGAAAAAATAATAAAGTGTAAGGAAGGATGTCACGTTGATTGTGAGACGAAACTTTTACTCTATTTCCAACCATGTGCAATCCGACAACGAGGACATCATTGGTGCCTTGTAGTCACAATTTTCTTTTGCCCTTGCACATGTCCACCATTCTAAATCTTCTCATCCTTGATGTCCCTACATATGGTTAATTCTCATGATCATTGGCTTTGAAAGGTAGACAACCATTAGAGGAAGTTCTTAGTTTGACAATACTTGTGTTTATTGCGCTAGCCCTACCTATAGCTCCACTTCTCATGGTATATGAGAGATTAATGGGAGGTGAGAGTTTTATAAAGCTTGGATAGGATAGCCACTTCATATGAGTGACTTGAGAGAGCTTGGAGAAAGGTTTTTGTCTAATACTTGTTGCAGGATTTTTTGTTTTGAAAACCATAAAAAACCCTCCGATGGAAGCAAAGGAGTAAGCATGGCTGAAATTGAAGACTTCAAGTGAAAGGTTGAGTTGTGGGGTAAATCTTGACGTGGTAAAAATTCTAAACGCCCATGTTTATGTTTGATTATCATTACTTTGTGTTTATGTATTGAAGATGAAGGGATTGACTAACTTGTGAAGAAGGATAAGTGATACACGATTACACTCCTTGGACGAAATTCTTTTACGAGTACTTTCTCGAGGAACCAAGTTGAGAAGTACCTTGGTTCGTGTGTGATGAGTGATTGACCGGATGGTTTGAAGCTTTGTGTGTGTAGTGTTGAGTTGTGTTGTGTGTGTTTTATTTTGTGTATTTACCATATTGTTTATGTGGTGTGTTGTCAATGCACTCGTGAGGAGTGGTTGACAACGTTGTGTGGACTCGACTCTTGGCCTAGTATTGCGGGTGTTGGTTGCGGCTTGGTTTGCGTTGGTGCGGGTGAAGAACGAGCGCGAAAGGTCTTAGCCTTGTGGGGCCTCCGAGGAGTGGAGAGACAAGTAGGCTTGGTTCGAGGGACCGGTGGCCGACGGGATCAAGTGCGAGCCGCATGGTGCAAGAAGAGCAAGACGAAGTCGTGGACATGGAGCCGGTGCATCGGTGGTGGCCAAGTCAAGGAACGAGGCAAGACTGAGTAGACCGTCCGGGCGCCGGAGGTGAAAGGCTTGGCGGGCTCGACGCTTGGCGTGGTGAGGCCGGGCCGTGTACGCGGGGTTTCGTGGTTTGGCCACAAAACCATCGGAGGAGGGTTTCTCGGTTTGGGCCTCAAAACCGAGCCCGAGGGCTCGACGTGATGGAGACGGTATCCGGGTGCGTCCGGAAGCTTCGAGGCGGGCGACACGCGGCATGATCTAGGTGCTTGCGTCGGGAGGACGTGAAGGCCTGATGGATGCGCGGCCGTCCGATGGTGAACTTCATGTGTTGACCAAAACGCCCCTGTGAGGGGCTTGTGTTGTACTCCTAGTGTAGGGGCACTTCGGTCTTTTCCGGAGGGCCTATATATAGGAGGAGGGGGCTGAATTTTCAGCCAACTCTTGGGCTAGAGGTCGCTGTACTCTTTCATTTTGGAGTGCTTTGGGAGAGAGGGAGAGAGGAGAGAGTGGCTTTTTGATTGGAGCTTTTTGCCATCTTAGATTTGATTTCTAGGAGTGGCTTGTAATCGTTTGGACAAGATATTCATAGTGATTTCATCCTCTAAATCTTGTGCCAATCTTTCTATTCCCGAATTTCTTTTATCGCTTTTTCGGAGCTCTTTTTGTGCTATTTTCGTGCTTGTTTTCGTGCCTTTGTTCCCGGTGTGATTCCGCGGATTTGAGTGGGTTTCTCCCCGGATTTCTTTGAGGGAAACATGGATAGATGTCTTGTGCATCTTTGTGCTTGATCTTGTGCCCTCAAACGCCGGAAACCACTTCGATTCGTGAGTTTTCGTTCGGTGCTCTAGCTTTTGGTGGTGCTCAAAGGATTCGCGATTCCCGGTGATTTAGGGAGTTAGGAGGCAAGATTTTTGGGCTATAGCATCCTTGTGTGACGCTTTTCAAGTACCCAAACCCTTGTCTCTACGGCTTCAACCGTTTGGGAAATCCGATGATGATTTGGGGGAGTTGACTTTCGGGGTCGGGCGTTTTCGGCTCGTCCGCACCGGCGGACGGTCCGCGAGGGCCGGGCGGACGGTCCGCGTGTACAGTGTTCTTCGCGTGTTCTTCGTGTTCTTCCTCGGCTTTGCTTTCGATCCGATTTGGTTTTGGTTTTTCGTTGCAGCCGGTTTGCGGACGGTCCGAGCTTCAGTAGCGGACGGTCCGTGACCCGCGCGGACGGTCCGCCCGGTCTTCGCGGACGGTCCGTTTTTCTCGGGTCGCTTCTGGTGTTCTGTGTGCTTTAACGGACGGTCCGCGGTGTACGGCCGGACACTCCGCGGGGTTGGCGCGGACGGTCCGCGAGAGCAGGCCGGACGGTCCGCGAGGCTCGCGCGGACGGTCCGCCCCTCCCCGGCCGGACGGTCCGCCGCAGCTCGCGCGCTTTGCCTCTTGGTTCGATTCCTCCCTTCCTTTTTCTAGTGCTTCCGCGTGTGCTTCAAGGAATCGTTCCTAGGACTAGAGATTGATCCATAACCTCGTGGTCTTGGCGATTGGTGTGTGATTCGATCCATCGCTTGTGTGTGACCGGGATTTGAGTAGGGCATAGGCCGAATTCAATCAAAGGGAAGAATTTTTATCTGCTCCTATTCACTCCCCCCCCTCTCTAGTCGCCATCCGATCCTTCAATTGGTATCAGAGCCGGTTGTGGATTCTTTTGGCTCTAACAAGTCTTGAATCCATAGGGTGACTAGAGGAAAGAGGTGCTTTTGCTTGCGACCTTGGTTTGCACGTTTTGAGTCCGACGATTTGGAGTTGTGTCCTTGGAAAACCATAACTTGAGGTACCTTCGATAAAACGGGCATAACTTTTCGCTCGGTGCTCCGTTTTGGCTCAAATTTTTACAGCGGTTTCATGACTCCTTTTGTAGGTGATCCAAAATCATCTAAAGATCATTTTGGGGTCTTCAAAAATTCAGAAAAAATCAAGAAGATAATTGAAAAATCCTCATTTATGTCTCTTGCGGCTTTGTCTTGTTTCTTCCGGATTTTCTCTAGGCTTCATTTCACCTTATCTTGAGCTGAAATTTTTTGTGCCTCTATCTTTAGTGCTCCTTGTTCAGTGGTAAAATTTTGGGAAAAAGATAAGATCCTTTGCTATTGAACTCGTCAGTAGTTGTTAGAGATTTGAGGCTTTTTGAGCGCTTTCTTTGCATCGTTGCTTGTTCCTTGAGCTTGGTTTCGGCTAATCCTAACCGGTACTTTGTTTATGGCACCAAGTTCTTTTCCTTGTGGTTCTTTGAGCAGGAGGAGTATGGAGGTTGAGGCGGAAGCCGAAGTGGAGGAGATGATATCTCTCATCGAGGACTATCGAGATGGTGACATCAAGAAAGGCGAGCTCTACCACAAGCTAGGAGGCATGAACAAAGGTACACTTGCCAAAGCTATCTTGATCCTATGCAATAGGTTGGATGATGGTGAGCGTGATTGTGGAGACTTGCATAGGAGAAACATAGATTTGTGTGATGCCTTGCATAGGAAGAATGAGAAGATGAAATGCTCTCTTACTAGGTTGAAATGTGGTATGGCTCATTGGATGTCTCGTGCTTTGAATTCTTGCACTTCTTGTAACACCATGCATGCTAAAAATGATGCTTTGATTGCTTCCATTGCATGCTTGAAATCTGAAATTAAGGTGTTAAATTTCAAAGCTTCTTTGCCTTGCAAATCTTGCGATGCCTTGTGTGCTGAAAATGAGAAATTAAAAGATGAAGTTAATTGGTGCAAAATGCATGTTGAAGTTTTTATAAGAGCATGCGACAATATTGATTTTGAGAATGATGAATTGAGATCATCTCTTGCTAACTTGCAATCTGAAATTGACTTGTTGAAATCCAATGCTTCTATGCCTTGCAACTCTTGTGTTGTTTTGAATGATGAGCTTGATATGGCTAGGAGTAAGATTGCTTTGTTAGAGACAAGTGCTTCTTTACCATGTGTTTCTTGTGAGTCTTTGCATGCTGAAATTAATGAATTAAAATTTACTCACACCACATGTGTAGATGATCTTGAGCATGCTAGGGCTGAAATTTGTGATATAAAATCCATGCCTTGTAGCAAGTGCTCTTTGTTTTTTGTAGAGGATGCTTGCCATACTTCTTGTGATGATGGTGATGATGCTTTGATGGGTGTAAATGATGATACTTGTTCATGTGGTCTCATTTGCACTTCATGCATTGATTTGGAAAGTGAAGTTTTGGCTTTAAAGAAAATGCGCGATGATATGAGCGCCAAGTTGGTTGAGCATGATGAGATGAGTGCCAACCTTGAGAAAGAAAACGAACTCTTGCGTACCACATATGCTAAATGCATTGAAGAAGAAATCAATAATTTGAGAAATATGACATGTGGTACTTGTGAGCGCCTCAAGTCTCAAAATGAGGTTTTGCGCACAAGGTGCAAGAGTCTTTGTGCCAAGGGTTTGGATTCTCACTTCTCTTGTCAACCGGAGTCGACTTCTTCTCTTGAGTATGAGTCTTTGGATGGTGGTAAGTGTGCTAGGGCCATGGATAGCTCTCTCATAGCTACTCCTAAGCTTGTTGCTTCTTCCGGTGTTGCCCAAGGTGATTTGAATGGAAAGGGTGCCTCCCACATATTTGGAACTCATATTCCCAAGCCGAGGTTCCAATGCACCTTTTGCAAGAAGGATGGGCATACCGTTGAGTTTTGCTTTCGCCGTGTCAAGCACGAGCGACGTGTGCGTGCTAAAGCTTCTAAGAAGCCACGTAGTCTTTCTCATGGCACGTGTGATTCTAATGTGGACACCAAGTTGGATGTTGGGATTGATGCTTCATGCTCTAAGTCTCAAGGGACTTCCCACTTACAAGAGAATGGTGATTCATCCACTCGGACCGTGCCTCTCGATAGGCCTTTGTACCATTGCTCTCACCTTGTGGGAAGGATGGGCATCAAGAGAGTTTTTGCTACCGCCGGGCAAGGAGAATACGGCGAGGAGGTGCCTCGGTTGTTCATAGCCTTTCTCATGGCATGAACACTTGTGAGCCTAAAAAGGCGCGATTTGTGGATGGGTCTTATGACACTCTTTCTAGTGAGTTAGGCCATGCTCGTGGACATGCTTCTAGTGTTTCTTGTGTTGGTCCGCGACATGCTTCCCGTGGTGCTTGTGTTGGTTCTTCTCCTACGACCCCGAAGGATCTTTGCCTTTTTGCTTGTGGTAGCACTCGACTTTCCTTGCGAGTGACTTCTTTGAGGCATGGTTCCAAGGGTGTTCGAAAGACTTTTCATTCCAACCGGCATTTGCATCATGCTAACCCACATGATAGGTTGTGTGCACCACTTACCCGTGTGACCAAATCTTGGATTCCCAAGTACGTGCTTGCTAACCCTTTGGGATCCAAGGCTCGGTCTTTCTCGTCTCCTTGTGTGTAGGTATGGAGACGCGGTTGGAGAACATGAGCTCAATGGAGACATGATGGTTCTCCACACCGCTTTGGATGGCTCTTGAAAGCCTTTGTACACATGTATAGTGAGTTTTCTTTTCCCCTTGTCCTCTCTTGTATATACTTGTGTCTTGCTTGTGTGAAAACCATGGTAGGCTAGCCACCTTGTTCATGATAGCTTTGTGATCTTGAATATCTATCTTGCTATCTTTGTATGATTTTATGGTGGGTGATATTTATGAACATCATGTCATGCTTTATGGTTGATTGCTCGGTTATGTCATGTTGTTCATCCATATCTTTTTTGTCTAGCTCAATGGTACCTTTCTTGTTAGCATGTTTATCCCCCATATCTATCTTGTCATGCTAGCTTTGTAATATATGTTGGTGGATGATCCATGTGATCTTGTATCATGCCTTTGTTTAGTTCTTGTATATTGTTTGGCATGTTACTCTTTGGTATCATTTTGGTTTATTGTTGTACCTTGTTGACATACTTGCTTGCCCATGCTTATTCATATTTGTGGAATCATGTTACAATGCTCTATTTATGTTAATTGATATTATCAATGCATTGTGTAGCATGTTGTGAGCTTTCCTTGGAGTTTTGGGCTTGCCTTGTCTTCGAGTTGTGTTGTTGTTCCTCTTTTCGGTTGGTTTTAGAGTTTTTCCTTGCTCTTCCTTTTCCTAGCTTTTGCTTTGTTAGTTGCCCTTGGTTGAGGGGGAGCTTGGCTTCTTTTGATAGGGAATTTGATTCCAAGAAGGGTTGTGGCTTTTTGGGCGGTCTTTGTGATCCTCCAATTGATATTCCTTCTATGGTATTCAATTGGGATCTTTGCGGTTTTGCAATTGGTACTTTTTCTATGGTACTCAATTGGGACCTTTGGTGGCCCCTCTCTCGCTTGGAGCGATTCTTGGTTGATGTGTTCCCTTGTGAGCTTTATTGGTGTTAAGTCAAGTTCCTTGTCTCCCTATGCATTCTGCATTGCATTTGTATCATATATCATGATGTATAGACTTTGGTAGGTTTGACATTTGTGTCTCGCATTTTGTCATATATCATGTTCCTTTTGATGTACATATCTACCTATGTTGCATGTGTATCATATTGCATTTTAGGATGATGAGCTTCTTCCATATGCCTCATTTGAGTTTCTTTGGCTACTTGTGAGATATTGGTCATGTGTGTGGAGAAATAGCTATGTGAGGCTATGCTCTTGGAATATTTGAGATATATGTGTTGTGAGATAGCCTTTTTGAATCAAATGCTAATCTTGACTAAATTTGATGAAATGTGCTCCACTCATGTGTAGTAGTATATCCATGTCACTTTTTGGTCTAAATGTGCCTTTCATGCTTAGATGGTGCTTGGATGTCTCTTTCTTGCATTTGGGCCAAAGGTCAATATCATTGTGAATGTTTAGCCTATGTTGCATTCATGGAGGAGCATAAGCTTCTTTTTGCCGCAAAGGCACTTCATGTACCATGAAATGAATTAATCTTGAAAAGAAGTGTGAATGCTTGAAAAAATGCTCCATCCATCATGTCTATGCTTAAAATGTTTTATCTTTCACATATGGGTGCAAAACATGTTGCATGATGTTCACCAGTGGAGAAGTCTCCCCGAAGTGGACACATGGCTCATGAGCTTTGACATGACATGCTTTGCTTTATGGGTGTTTGCCATGATCTTTTGCCGAGAATTTGATATCCTTGTATGATCTTTGAATGGTATGCATGTTTGTGGCTCAAGTGTGACATGGATAGGCTTTTACATTTGAAGTGAGCCATCTTTTGATAAAATTACTCAAATCTGAAAATTTGCTTTGTCACATGCCTATATTTCCATATATTACTTGTGGCAATGCTTTGACTTTGTTACGATCCATATATGTGCCTTTTGTATCATTTCTAGCCTTTGTCACTAAGTTTGGCCTATTTGAGAAGCTCATGTAGATGTTTATATGCTTTGTTTTGCATTTCGCATTTTCACCTTGCTTCATACATTGTCAACAAGGGGGAGAAGAGGTGAGCTTAATGAAAAATTCGAAAACTGCATTTAAAATTTGGGAGTTTGCTCCACTTGTTCAGGGGGAGTTTGCATTTGTGTAGGGGGAGCTTTGGTGAGTCTCCTGTGTTTGCCTGAGTTGTGCTTTGGTGGTTGCTTTTTGCTCTATCACGTGTGTTTAGGGTGAGCTTTGTATGCTCTTTGTCCCTAGTGCATGTGTTTAGGGGGAGCTTGTGAGCTTGATGTGCTCTTTTCTCTATCTCATGAGTTTAGGGTGAGCTTTGTATGCTCTTTTGTCCTAGTTCATGTGTTTAGGGGGAGCTTGTGAGTTTTGTGCTCTTGTGCCGGTGGTGTTGAGCCCCTTTGCCTCTTCTTGAGGAGCCGGCGGTTGACTTATGTTTTCGATTATCACATGATTGGTGTTGAGCCCTTTGTGCCTCTTCTTGAGGGATCGTGTGATTTCGCTTGTCCATGATCGGTGTTGAGCCCTTCGTGCCTCTTCTTGAGGGATCATGCATTCTTGTCTCGGTTGTGTCGAGCCGTTGCCCATGTCTTTGGGGATCGAGACATTGAGTTGGCCTTTGTGGTCTCTCTCATGCCAAGTGACCTTGTTCTTTGCTCTTGTGTGGTTTTTCTTTCACTTGGATGAGGTGTTCGGTCTTTGCTCTCTCAAACCTTTTCTTTGTGCTCACTTGTTGTCAACCCGCTCCTCAAGGGGGAGAAATTTGGAAAATCAAGTTGATATGAACCTTGATTTGATGGTGATGAGCGGTTGACAAGTGTTTTGGTAAGAGGTTTATGGCACTTTGTGTTGAGCATTTTGGTTTGATGGCTTTTAGGGATTGCATGTTGGTAGTGTGTCTCTTCGATTGCGCTTAGCCTTGTGCTTGCTTTGGTTTCGAGAGGAATTTTGTCAGAGCATGCTTTTATCCCTTCTCACTTCAAGTGGCCTTTTGTTTGCTTTTTATTGGCTTTGTGGCGCTTGAATGAGTTCTTATTTGCTTTTTGACCTTCTTTTGTCAATGCACTCATCAAGGGGGAGATTGAGGAACCAAGTTGAGAAGTACCTTGGTTCGTGTGTGATGAGTGATTGACCGGATGGTTTGAAGCTTTGTGTGTGTAGTGTTGAGTTGTGTTGTGTGTGTTTTATTTTGTGTATTTACCACATTGTTTATGTGGTGTGTTGTCAATGCACTCGTGAGGAGTGGTTGACAACGTTGTGTGGACTGACTCTTGGCCTAGTATTGCAGGTGTTGGTTGCGGCTTGGTTTGCGTTGGTGCAGGTGAAGAACAGGCGCGAAAGGTCTTAGCCTTGCGGGGCCTCCGAGGAGTGGAGAGACAAGTAGGCTTGGTTCGAGGGACCCGGTGGCCGACGGGATCAAGTGCGAGCCGCATGGTGCAAGAAGAGCAAGACGAAGTCGTGGACATGGAGCCGGTGCATCGGTGGTGGCCAAGTCAAGGAACGAGGCAAGGCTGAGTAGACCGTCCGGCGCCGGAGGTGAAAGGCTTGGCGGGCTCGACGCTTGGCGTGGTGAGGCCGGGCCGTGTACGCGGGGTTTGGTGGTTTGGCCACAAAACCATCGGAGGAGGGTTTCTCGGTTTGGGCCTCAAAACCGAGCCCGAGGGCCTGACGTGACGGAGACGGTATCCGGGTGCGTCGGGAAGCTTCGAGGCGGGCGACACGCGGCATGATCTAGGTGCTTGCGTCGGGAGGACGTGAAGGCACCGATGGATGCGCGGCCGTCCGATGGTGAACTTCATGTGTTGACCAAAACGCCCCCGTGAGGGCTTGTGTTGTACTCCTAGTGTAGGGGCACTTCGGTCTTTTCCGGAGGGCCTATATATAGGAGGAGGGGGCTGAATTTTCAGCCAACTCTTGGGCTAGAGGCTGCTGTACTCTTTCATTTTGGAGTGCTTTGGGAGAGAGGGAGAGAGGAGAGAGTGGCTCTTTGATTGGAGCTTTTTGCCATCTTAGATTTGATTTCTAGGAGTGGCTTGTAATCGTTTGGACAAGATATTCATAGTGATTTCATCCTCTAAATCTTGTGCCAATCTTTCTATTCCCGAATTTCTTTTATCGCTTTTTCGGAGCTCTTTTTGTGCTATTTTCGTGCTTGTTTTCGTGCCTTTGTTCCCGGTGTGATTCCGCGGATTTGAGTGGGTTTCTCCCCGGATTTCTTTGAGGGAAACATGGATAGATGTCTTGTGCATCTTTGTGCTTGATCTTGTGCCCTCAAACGCCGGGAAACCACTTCGATTCGTGAGTTTTCGTTCGGTGCTCTAGCTTTTGGTGGTGCTCAAAGGATTCGCGATTCCCGGTGATTTAGGGAGTTAGGAGGCAAGATTTTTGGGCTATAGCATCCTTGTGTGACGCTTTTCAAGTACCCAAACCCTTGTCTCTACGGCTTCAACCGTTTGGGAAATCCGATGATGATTTGGGGGAGTTGACTTTCGGGGTCGGGCGTTTTCAGCTCTGTCCGCACCTGGCGGACGGTCCGCGAGGGCCAGGCGGACGGTCCGCGTGTACAGTGTTCTTCGCGTGTTCTTCGTGTTCTTCCTCGGCTTTGCTTTCGATCCGATTTGGTTTTGGTTTTTCGTTGCAGCCGGTTTGCGGACGGTCCGAGCTTCAGTAGCGGACGGTCCGTGACCCGCGCGGACGGTCCGCCCGGTCTTCGCGGACGGTCCGTTTTTCTCGGGTCGCTTCTGGTGTTCTGTGTGCTTTAACGGACGGTCCGCGGTGTACGGCCGGACGGTCCGCGGGGTTGGCGCGGACGGTC